>OY728159.1:227583552-230083552 GCA_963277665.1 Viscum album | reverse complement strand
CTATGAGTGCTAATTTATACACCAAAAGGATTTATTCCATATATAGATAATGCAAGACAACGGTTTCTTGACTCATTTACAAATTTAGGATATTATGATCACTTTTATTCTATATAGGAGAGTCTTCTTGGGGAATAAGTGTCCCATATTAATTTATTATATCTCCATTAGATGTTAATTTCATTATAGTATCCTCACCTAAATATTAGCACATAAAATTAATAATTATTGGTAAGAACCATACAACATTTGAAAGAATTGATTCATCATTCTTATATTGAGACACTCAACACATTGGTAATTTTTTTATAGATTCATATTCATTATGAAATTATATATAGTCATTTGTAAAAGCATGTATTCCTTAAGATATCATAAACATTTAACGTGACATTCATTTATTGTCATATGATCAGTATGGAAGCTCATTTTCTTAAGGTAGCATATCATTCAAGAGACAAAGTAGTGTAGTAAATATAGTATCATCTTATCTATTTATATTATATAGTTTTATTATGGATGAATATGTTATATATTTTGTACAACCAATAAACAATGATTTCATTACAGAACTCTATAACTTCTGAAACATATTTTGAAAGTCAAAATGTTTATCTTCAACTATCACTATCATTTCTCCAATATCATCTTCATCATCATTTACACTTGTAATCATTTCATATTATCCAAAAAATGTAGTATTATCCTAGTCACTAGATACATTATTCTATTCCCAGTTTTTAGTCCAAATTTTATAAGTTAGATCTATTATGTAATAGATCAAGTGTTCTTTGAACTGCTATTTTCTAATTATTCTTGAATAACAATGATGTAAACATAAAAAAAGTATTTGATAAGGTTAATATACATGATCTATTGAAAAAATTATGAACATGTTAACACCATCATCATACTATTTTTTCATATGGTTCACATCCATTCATTTTTTATTCAAATCCATCCTAATTGATTTAGTAATATTCATATTTAACAATATATAATTAAATACACTGAAGATATGTGCTTAGAATAAAAAAATATTATTCTTTATACAGACACATATATGTACATGAAGACATAATATGATTGTTTTTTTCATGGATGTTTAATGATTTAATTATAATATAAAAAAAATATTAATATATAAATATAAATCTATATACACAAAAAAATACACACATAAATATATAAATAGTAAAAAACACATAAAAATAAATAAATAAATAAATATACTTTTATAAATATAAAAACAAAAAAAATGACACACACACACACAGATATATATATATATATATATATATATATATAAGAAAACAACATATCTAATTTAGTGTTTCAATGAAAACCCCACTAATCATACTCTTCAATCATTCCCAACTCAAATATAGTTACTAGTTTGAAATAAACCATAGTCTAATGAAAAGTATTGAAACCATTAATATTTATAAGGTCTATACTTATTTATAACATTTGGAACATTGATTTCTTATTTAAAAAATTCCAAAGATATTAATTTTTCAGTTAACTGATAAAAACCATTTTGATTCAACTAGATCCATTTAAATTTTTAAAAAATATCAAATGATAATTTTTTTAATATTTTGTATGAAATCCATATATATAGTCTACATTTATATATATACAATGCGGAATAAAAACTCATCATACGGGAAAATAAAACAGGATTGGTGAACCAAAATGGGAAGCACCGTGAAATGGTGGGTTTTAAAAAAAAAATTATGATGAATAGTGAAAAAAACTAATTATAGATGAACACTTAGGGGAAAAAACATTACAGAAAAACAAGGGAAAATAAAATAAAAAACAATCATGAAAAAACCTGAAACATCGACTATGAATCCTAAAAATGATGTTCATAATATCACACAACTTTGATTAAGAGGTTCAATTTGTCCAAAATAAATGATTTCAGATGATGCATATGAATAAGGATAGAAAATATCAAAAAAATCATGAAAAGAACATGAAAAATTGACTAAGAATATATAAAAACATGTTCGGAATTTCATGTCTATGGTTTTAATAATTTTTTTCTCCAAAAATCCAAATTCAGATGATGTACATGCATGGTTCTATAGGATGTTGAATGAGATGGTATGAGAAATGATATATTAGAGTTCAATTTAAAAGGGGTGAAGGATTTTATCACCACGAATTGAAAAACTCTTATAAAATCTGATTTTCTCAGTGTTAAAAATATAAGCCCTTAGAAATACCACATTTTTCAGTTCTTTTTTAGTGGTAATAAATTTATACCTTTATGAGTGCTATAAAAGTGTTCACAAAACTTGTATTTCTCAACGTTTAATTTTTAGCACTGGTAACATAATCTTTTTGGACCACTTAAACTAGTGCTAGCCAAATTTAAAAAAATTAATAAAAATGAATGAATAAATAATATTAGTCAAATACATATCAAAATTATTAAAAATGAATTAAATTAATTATGTAAATTACAAAAATATTAAAAAATGAATTTAAATAAATCAATAATATAAATTTAAAAAATATTTAAAATATTAAAACTTAATAAATAAATATGTATAAAAAAATATTAAAAATGAATAAATTCTACAAAATATTAAAAATTAATAACTATTAGAAAGTAATTAATAATATTATATGAAAGAATATTAAAAATAAATAATTTGAATAAATTTATAAAATATTAAAAAAAGTGATTTCATAACATTAATTACATAAATTTTGAACACATAAAATATAAATAAAAAAGAATAAATATATTTTATTAATTATATAATTGAAAAAATGATAAAAATTAATTATATTAACTATTGAAAATAAAAAAAGTATTAAAATATTCCTTAAATAAATAAATTATATAAATTTTAAACATACATTAATTATTAATACTTAATAAAAAATTAATAAACATAAATTAAATAAATAAAAACATATTGAAAATATTTAAACATTATATATAAATATGTAAAAAAAATATTACAAAATAAGTAAATTTGAAAAAATTTATAAATTATTAAATATTAAAAATGAATAAATATGATTTAATAAAAGAATATTAAAATAAATAAATAAAATTTAATAAATTAAAAATAATATTTAAAAATTGATTTCATATTATTAATTACAATAATTATAAAACTCATAAGAAATAAAGAAAAGTGAATAAATTAATAATGTAACTTAAATAAATGTCTACATTATTAAAAATGAAGTATATGAAATATTTAAATCCGAAAAATATTAAAAATGGTATTAAAAAAATAAATTAAAATTTTAAAACGTTTTAAAAATATTAAAACTTAATAAATAAAAATGACATAAATATTCATTTAAACTACAAACATGTTGAAAAAAATTAAAAAACAGTAAAGAAATATGTATAAATAAATATTAATAAATTAATTTATTCCAATTTTTTTTAAATTAATACATATTAAAAATAAATAAATTACATTATATTTAAAAAAATTAAAATCTAATTAATAAAAAAAAAGTTCATTCGTCACAATAATTACTTGAATAACAATCCCATAAAAATGAATATATTGAATAAAATAGAACATAATAAATAATATTAATTATATAAATACAAAATTATTAGAAATGAATTATATTAACTATTTAAAATTCACTTAAATAAATTAACTGTTAAATTTTAAAAGATATTGAAATTATTAATACTTAATAAATTTAAAATGAATAAATACTAATCATATAAAATATAAACATATTGAAAATATTTAATCATAGTAAATAAATATGTAAAAATTATAAAAATTATTAAAATTGAAAAAAATTAAAAATTAATTAATATAAATAATGTTAAAAAATTATTAAATGATAATGACTTAAAAAAATATATAAAATTAAATAAATTACATTTTTTAAAAGTTAATTTATAACATTAATTACACGAATTGTTAACAAAAAAAAGAATAAAAAAGAATAAATGAATAATAATATTTTCTCCAATTATTGTTGTATGTATTGTATTGATTTTATATAAAAAATGTAATAAATTTTTAATCATTGGAATTATTAATAATAATTTAAAATACCATTATTTAATTAAAGGTATAAAAATTTTAAAATGTATAAATAAGTATAATAATTTTATACAGTAAAAAAAATTTTAATTTAAAAAATATTAAAAATGAATAAATTGTAGAAAATATTTAAAATATATAAATAATATTAAATAAATAAATAGACATACACATCACACCCCCCACGTGCACGCGCACACGTGCGTGCACACAAACACACACATAAACATACTTGCACACATACAGAAACATAGACATACACATACACCTACATATACACATGCACACACATACATGCAAATACACAAACATAAACATACATACACGTACATAAACATCCATACATATACTAATGAAAACATACACATACTACATAAATATACACAAACATACACATATACACACACACATTTATATATTCATATATATACAAATACACATACACATACACATATTCATATACATAAACATATAGAAACACATACACGAACACGCATCCACATTAATTCAAGAACATATTCACATCCACAAAAACATACATATACATATATAAACATACATATGCACACATACATACATACCTATAAAAATACATATACACACACAAAAACTTACAAATATATATAATCACACACACACAAAACTCATATATGCACATACATTATATACAAACAAATACTTAAAGACACATCCATTCACTTATATACATGCACATACATACAAACTCAAATATCCACATATATATATATTCATATATACAAATACTACATAAACATAGGCAGACACACACACACATGTTTACATACATCCACACAGACAGACGTACATATGCACACATACAAACATACATGTACACATAAACATACACATACAAAAAAATACACATGAATAGACATTCATCTATATAATTAAACAAACAAACAAAACTCATATATACACATGCAACATCTACAAAACATACAAACAAATACATACATACCATGATATATATATCCACATACAGACTCACACATACACCACACACATACACATGAATACACAAAATGTGTATATTTTTATTTATTTAATATAAATATAAATATATTTATTTTATTATGAAATATATTTAAATATATATGTATTCATTTGTATGTTCATATAATTATTTTAATTAAATATTTATATTATATATTTATATATACATTTTGAGATAAGTGTATATAAATATATTACTTTTTTATTGATTAATATAAATATCTTATAATATATATATAAAATTATAAAAAGATGATTGATAAATGTTTATTGATTATAATTTAGTTATATAAATTATATTTATATATAATTTATTTACACACATATCCTTATTGTAATATAAATCATAATTTAAAAAATATAAATATGTATATAAAATTAAATTATTCACGATGACCTTTATCTATTATTTTTATCACCATTAAATGGGGGGATTTAATCATAAATTTTTGTTAGCAATAATATAAGTACCCCCTTTATGTGTGTTTTTAGCATAGATAATGGTTATATTTTAGTAAACATGAATCAATAGTAGTGAAACATTAATAAAATATATATTAATAATAACAACAAAATTTTATATACCAATTTTCATAAAAAAGTATTTCATAAAAAATATAATATTTATATAATATTTGAAAATAAAATATTCAAAAAAATATAACATTTAAAGAAAGTACATATATTATACAAAAAAGAATAAAATGGTTACAAAATATTTATCTATGTTAAGAAATTGAAATCTATATATGATTATTTATTTTTATTATTTATTGATAGTAATTTTCATATTTTATTTATTTAGTTGGTACTATTTTATTTAATATAGTTTAAAAGTCAAAGTATTGATTTTATATTTTTTTGTGTGTTTTGATATTTTATTTTATTTTTAATAACATATTATAATTTTAAATATGAATAATGATCCAAAATGAGTTTAATTGAAGGCCAACATGTATTTGATATGTTATGAGAATTCCAATATGTTTTAGTGGATATGAAATATCCTTGAGATGTTTGGAGCCCATTGGTGTCTCTAAGAAGAAGTGAAGGTTGAAAAGACATGTTTTATCCACTAATGGATAGAATTTTTATTATATACCTAAAATATATTTCATCATAAACTTTAACATAATTGTATTATGCATATAAATAGTATTACATTCATAAATAATGGGGATGAAGTCTAAAATTAATGAAAAGAATTTATAAGGATGCTTTGAGTTGAACGAAGTGTTCAGTTTCAATATGGAGGGAGAAAACCATGTTCTATCCACTTCTTGGAATAAAATATCACTACTATAGATCACACATTTATCAATAAAATAGTCTTTTATCTATTTTGAAATATAATTGATGTTGTACTATCCATAAAAATTATTTATCATTAACCAATGCTAGAAAAAGTCGGGGTGTTGATACATGAATAATTGATGGTCTATGCCACCTACAAACCCCAAGAGGCATGATTTCTGACAAATTGGAATTTCAAATAAAAAATATTAGTGTATAAAAAAACATATGAATGTTTTCTTCACCATGATTAAGTATATTGGAATTTGAAAGTCATTTCACCCTACCCTCTTCCATAATTTAATCATACACACAAAGTAGAAAAAAAATGAAACAGAAATAGAAGAAATAGTAAAAAAAGAAATAGAAGTACATAAAATAGTAAATGAGCACATGAAATTTAATATGATTAAACATTTTATCATACATGCACAAGAGGAACCGCTACAAGTAATTTATATTACTAAATTTATAAAATAATTAATACCAACTTACATACACCGTTAATAATATTTCATTTCAGAATTATTATCAATTTTAAAACTCCTGATTCATTATGTAATTTTATAGTGCACCTTTCATCCATGGGATGCACTATTCTATATGTGAGATTAACTATCCAGGGCCAATTCCCACTTCATTTTATTGGAATCATAGATGGTTTTATAGGTTACACCACCTTCCCATATTCATGGAGAAACCTCAAAATAGAATTTCACTATTGATTGCTTCTAATAGTGTTTAGATAAAAAAACTTACGTAGTAAATAATTATAATTTATTGTTTCTAGAGAATTCTATCTAGAGACTATGCCAACATTATGGACTATCCTCTCTACCATTAGAAGATATGAACCTTCAATGAACCAACCACTATTGAAGAGATGAATTACCACTACCTTCAGACTAAGTCTAGTTGCCTAACACTAATAAGAAATATAATGAATATAAATATGATGCTTTAACTTAGAGTTCTTTGTTCATATGATGATCTAGAAAAACAAGTCATGACATCCAAATAGTCTCCTATGCGTTGTTTTGTTTTAAGGAAAACCCTAAAAATCATATTCAAAAAACTTTTTTCCTTCCTCTATAGTAGTAGTAGTCCTCAACCTTTTCCTTCTTTCTTCCACCCAAACCCTATTGAGTCATGATGCTACCATAAAATTTCCTGATAATAATATTTATTGAATATTCCCCTTAGATTTTTCTTACTGAAAATATTTTAGAGATACAAACATTTCTCACATAGAAAATTTATAATAGAATTATACTTTAGGTCAATACAATTTATTACATTCATGGAATACTTTGAATTTTTCCATGTGGATTTCATATTGGATTTCACTGGAATGAATTTATCATTACAATTCCTTCAGCAAATACTTCAACCAATCCATCTCCTTCACAACTTAAATTTTCACTATATACTCTTATTCAATTGTACTTAATGTAATAATCTTCTTAATATGTGATATAAAATTGATTTTTGTTCCTCCATAATAAAATATAAACCATATTTTCCTATTATAATTTTTTGAATATCTAGAAAATTTTACATCTAGAAAACCATGTAATGGATCATCCACCCCAAAAGAGGATAATATTCATAACCTTTCAAATACTAAAGTATTTTCATGATGGCTTCCCAATATTAATTTCCCATGTTAGATATAAATATACCTAAAACTCACATAGGAAATGTTATGTTTGGTCGAGTATATATCATTGCATATATTAAATTTCTAATAGTTTAAGAGTATGGAAGATTTATACCTTCCTTTTCTATTTTTCTATTTCTAGTGATTATTCCTTTGAATGATTACAGTGTCCATGAATAGGGGTAAAAACTAGTTTTCATTTATCCATTTCAAATGTTTTAATGATCTTCTAGATATACTCTTTCTGATATGGAATCCACGTTTTCATCTTTCCATTGCATTACATCTTCATCCTCTATATGTTATATACTTACTTGAAATCTTCTATCTCATAACTTCAAGACACCTCAATTATCAGTTTATAAATATTTTAAAAATCCTATCAAACCAGAAACAATCACCAATATGAAATAGAAAAATTATGAATGTATAATCAAACCATTTCTTCTAGTATCAACAACAATCAGTGAAATAACAACTCAATCTTTATTCTTCTATAAATCTAAAAAAATTTAAATTCTAATTTCATGGTTCTAACATTAATCCATATAATATTTTCTTCAGTTTACATACCGAATTAGAATGATCATCCTTTAGTACACCTATTAGTTATTTCTGGTAAATATCCTCCTCAAAATCACCATGAATGAAATATTTATTGACACATATCTACTAAAAATATAGATCTTTATATGCAACCATACTGAGAACTATTCTAATGGTAGAATGGTTATTTTATGGTGAGAATAATTATGAGAAATATAATCATTACGTCTACTAATAACCATTCACTACTAAATGTGCTTCGTATCATGACTTACCATTCACTTCTTATATAACCTAGAACACTGACATATTCTCATATGTCTTTTTACCATCCTAAAGTTCTACCATGTTCCCAGTTCTATTGAAATTTAAGGGATCCATCCCATCATTCATGGTTGAATCCCACTACGTAGATTCACAAAATAAAGCTTCCTCTTATATGTTTCTAGGTTCTAATATATCATACAAGAGTAGAAAGTTTTAATCAATCCCAAAAAATCTATATTTTTATATTGGTTTTGGTTGATCTCCTTAACTAAATTGGATGATATTATCTACTTGGATCTACTCTTTATGTTGTTATTTAATCTTTTGGTACTTGTAATTATAGGGAATATAAATTTAGTTCTCTTACTTTAGATGAAACTAATCATGACATTTCTGGTCTTTCCAATGATCTTACATTTTGACTTATTCTTCATTTAACACCTATATTTGAGTTCCGTAGATATTTTGATCTACTAGTACTCTGACCAACTTATACATCAATAATTGATTTTCATTTAACATCTTGTTTTTCTTTTTATAAACCTTCCATGAAATTTTATCAACTAATAAAACATCATTTCTTCCAATGATCTATTATCAATCACCAAACTATAAGAAATATAATAAATTTTCATCTCCATATCCAAGGAAAAACTATTTTAGATTTGGATTCATGTTTATAATATTCCTTATAATTTAAAAGTATATATTATAAAATAATGTTAAAATTAATTTATTGATATTTTGATCATTTTCTAGAACATAGATCCCTCAAATGTTCCTACACAACTCTAAATGTTGAACCTCTATTGATGATATATTTTACCATATTTAGTGCCACTGCTCAAATTAACATAGGAAATCCTGAGTGCAGACTTATATCACTAGCTCTATCTATCAATGCATGATTATTTTTTTCAGCTTCTACATTACACTGTAGAGTTATGAGCATTAGCTTCTCATTAATTATTAATCACATGTTGGAAAAATTCTAGATGTTTCATTTTCTATACTCACATCTATTGTTTGTTCAGATGCACTTAAATATCCTTCCAAATTCATATTCTACTGATACTTCCCCTTGATTAAACACCTAAAATTCATCCAAAATATATTGTAGGAGTATAATCCATAATTTCTTAGTAGAATCATTAACAAAAATGAGAAAATAAAGGTAACCACCGTAAGACTAAACATGGCCAGTTCTCCAAACATTTGAGTGTAAAAGATCAATTTTCTCATTCCTAGGCTTCCAACTATCTTGGTTTAAACACAACATTTTGGTCTTTTTCATCAAAAAAATCATAAAATAAAATTTTATTTTGATCAAAATTTATTATTCTCTTTTCATTAAGATAATTCATTTTCTTTTTACTAAGGTGGCTGAACTCGTAGTGCTATAATTATGGATCATAAGAAGTTGTACTTCTAGAAAAAACCATCCCATCTAAATTTTCAGTCATGTAAAGGGCCCCATCCTTTACTTCTATAAAAAATCTCATTATTCCTTGTGTAAATGTCTATACCACATCAAAAAATATTGTCCAATTTCATGAATTATCATGTTTCATTATGAATATTATATATTGTTTTAGGATATAGATATGAATACCTTCTATTAAACTCATGAATACTCTATTCTTCATCAAAATATTGACTTATATTTTCCAATTTTTTTATGGATTCCCTATATACCTAATGTAAATATTTAAAAATCACAAATAGGTAATTGGAAATTCACTTTTGATCACTCATTGAGTCACAATATTCTTTAGAGTGAATCAACCAATCTTTTATCGGTATATTTGAACTCAGTAGATGGCCTTGTAATTTTTATATTGATTTGATAAAATATAAACTACCAGATTTTGATGCCTTCCTAATGGACTTTATTTGAAACAAAAAGTCACTTTTGATATTTCATTTTTCCCTAAATTTTATTCAGGTTGGACCAAGACCAGATGAATTACTTCAAATCCTTTTATGAAACTTTTCCTCCACTAGTTCTTTTTGAATTTTATATGGCATAACATTCCCTTTCCATCTATATTATCGCAACTTCCGATGGGTACCTAAACATTCCTCCATCTTAGTTATTTATTTATTTATATGTTCCTAATATCATTAAATACTAAATTAGTATTTATACTAGTGTTAATAACTGTATTAACTATAATATCCAAGCTCTCTGAAAGTGAAGATAACAGATTCAACACTAATAAATCGTCAAGAAAAAGTTTCTTTAAATGATTGGAACTGGTCACAAATCAGGATGAATAAATTATCATGATATTTTTTTGTCCTTCATTCAGATTAACATAATCTAAAAATCCCACATAATATGATTTTTTTATGGCTATATGGTTTTCACACATGTCTACCAACACCTTATGAAAATCCAATGTTGTCTTCTTCCCTCAAATGTTTGATGAAAAATTTCTTCCCAGGGGAATTATATCAAGTGGAAAATGATTTCTTATCCAAGAATTCCAATTCATATTTCTCCATTATAACCAGGTTTTCCTCATATAGTTAAACTTCTAAGTCCTTCTAAATCTGATGATCCTCAATTTGTGTTCAACATAATCTAAAATCTAATCCACTAAATTTTGTGATCCAAAGATTTCCTTTATCTAATCCCATACCTTTGATTTTATCAGTGTTTTGAACCTTCAAATAATGATCCCTTTGATATCACTTTATGGGAAAGAAACATGTGAAAAAATGTTCATCTATATTACTAATAATTCACTAGTGGTATGATTGTCGAAAAAATGAATGTTCACATACAAATGAACAAAAAAATAAACCAAAACTCTATAAATTCACTTCCACTCAACTATGTGTATAAAAGTATGAATTCTCTACACCCTACCCATCACGCTAAGATGACCATATACACACCTCAATAAGAAAAACATGAAACAAAAATACAATAACTGTTATATCATGAAACATATGTATATAAAATTTTAAATGTTGTTTTGATATTTAAAGTGCTTTGAAATTTTATACTACATTCATGGGAGGAACCAAAGTGAATTTTTTATACTATAAAATATACAAAAGGATTATGATAAACTATTAAAAAATATCAATAATATTTCATTATAGAATTATTAACTCTATGTAAAACTTATGATTCACCATGTAATTTGATGAAACACTATTCATCAATCAGATGCACTATTCCATGTGTGAGATATAAATCTTAGGGTCACTCCCCATATCATTTTATAAGAAAATTATATAGTAGTAAATTTTACACCACCTTTATATATTCATAGAGAGGCTTCCAAATGGAATTTCACAATTGATTGCATATAATACCAATGACCTCAAGTATTTTTAATTTTAAAAAATTATAGATTATTCTTTATAGATAACCCATTATAGAGAGTTCACAAAAATTATGGACTATCCTTGAAATCATTAGTAGATAAAAAATTCAGATGAACCAATTTCTACTAAAGATATGTACTTCCACTACATTTACACCAAGCCCAGCCACATGCTGTTGATCAAAAATCCAAAGAACATATATGCGATTCTCAATAATATTTTTTCTCTTTATTTATGGGAATTAGGAAAAAAATGATTCAAATATCAATAAAAATGTATTGATAAAGAAACCATTTATCAGGGAAAAATGTTCTGATAAATGGTGTCTTTATCAGCATATGTTTTATCTGTGATTTATTACCACTAATAAAAATAGATTTTATTAAATAAAAGAAAATATATAAAACTAGGGTTTGTTAGAACTAATGTTTTTTCAGGAATCCCGACCAAGGACCCACTATCACCTCTAAGCCACCCCATCCCAACTCACTCTTGACTCACACCCGGGATTTATTAGTTCTCTCCTGCCCACCCACCAAAAACAGCATTTATCAACACTCACTCCTCCCATACAATACCAACCATACATGATAATTCTTAGAATTGAACTTGATACCTCCTCCCACCCACACCCATGCCCTTACCACTACTCCAATATTTATTTCGTCCATATTTTATCATATATTTATTTATATATATATTTAGATACATATTTTTTTATGCATATTTTTTTTTTATTTTTTTTATATTCATATAATTTTTATAAATACATGTAATATATATGGTTCTACTTGTGTTTGAATGAAACCATAGGTAATAAATTTAGTCTCATCTGAGAAAATATAAAAAATCCTCTTAAAAATTCCAAAATATCATGGAAAGTTCAAAAAAATAGGTTATCACAACTAAAAAACTCATATCAGAGGACTTCCAAGCTATTTATAATGAAGAAAAAATAAATACAATCATTATCCAAGGTACAAATGGCATACATCCATTCCCAATAATCGATTTGACATCTACTAGATACCAAAATGACACTCAGATCAAAAGGTATGGACATTTAAAATTCAATCCTCTTTTTTAACTAATCTGAAGAGATTATTTATTTTATTTCTTTCATAATAATTTCATTAAATACATATTAATCGATTGTAATCAGTAAATTTTTAATTAATATTAATTTATAATCTATTTTTAATCTTTATTTCAAAATATATATATTAAATATAAAGTGTAAATATATATTTAGTATGGTATAAAAGACATCTAACATAAAATATTATATCTATACAAATATAAATATATTTTTATATCAAAATATTTTTTTAATAGAAAATTTTTCTATTAGGGGAACCTCTAATGAGTTCCAAAATTATACTAATAAAATATTCTGTTATCAGTACTATAAAAATCAAGGATAAAGAGTGACCTTTATTTATGGTAATGAAAATCTCCAATAATGGCCACCATTTATAAATAGTGTTCTTAAAAGTGATAAAGGTACTATTTAGGAATGATTTATCCTATCACTGATAAAATAACACCCATTAGTAGTGCATTTTTACCATTTATAAAGGGAAGTTCTCAATAAGCATTATTATATTATTGATTATGTTTTATATTTTTCCTCTATCTAAATATCCTCTTTCTCAATATATCACCCTTTCAAAGGATTATTTACATTTTTATGTTATATATGGATATATTTAATTCTCATGTTATTGATTATATTGAATATTTATTGATTATTTACTCTTCCATATTAATCATGTTTTTTGTGCCTATGGTCGATTCCATTGTACACTACCATTATGGTGTGTTTGATCTTAACCTTATTTTTTTTCCATTTCCCTACATTATAATGAATATTAATATACGTGATATGTCTACAAAACATTCATGTATGGATAGTTTTGTGGGTAATTTTTAGTAATTATTATAGAATAATAAAATTTGTTTAAAATTGAAACAACATCCATTGGATGGAAAATTCCCGATTTTTGTTGTGTAAATCAGTTTCCAGAGAGGGATCATATTTCACATCAGTAAGAGAAATTTGGAAAAATGAAAATATATTCTTATGAATTGAAAGATGAGGTTTATGTGCCTCTTAATCAGTCTACCACCTCAAAATCTATTAAAAATTCTATGGGGTACATAGAAATAAATATGTATTATAATGATTCAATGTTATCTTGTTATCATTACCATAATATTTTTGGTCATAATGAGTATGGTTTATCAGACTTGGAAAAATAAAAAACATTTATGTTTGTTTTAAATGATAGTAAAATGGTTATGGATAATGTTAAAAATATGATGGTAAAGTTCTTACTTATTCTATAATAAGAGGCCATGTAGGATCTAGGATGGTGAAAACCATTACTCATTGATGGGGGGACCCATATAGAAACATCGAAACACATATGGAATCAATGATAGATGATTATGAAGAGGAAATAAGCAATTTTTTGGTTTAAATATAGATAATGTGCTTGGACCTTGTTATTAATAATGAGAGATCAAAAGATTCAAAATTGGAGATCTAAAAGTTATATAGACCAAATGTTTCATCTTCTACAATGACTTTTTCTACTACTCAACTCACCAATTAAGAAATTATAAAGGTACATATTCATAAATAATTTTTGTTCCCTTTATCTCTAATTAGTGTGAAAGATTATCAAATAAGTGATGGTATTGAAAAATAAGTGAGGGTTAACAATGATGATGATCCTCCATATAATGGAGGTAGGACTTGGAAGTGGGTTAAAGCATGGAAGAGGGGATTAAGTCCCCATTCTAGGGGAAGAAAGCCCCCTAACTAGAATATGAATACTCAATCTATGGTTACATGATGTTTTTCAGTGATTTTATCAGTCTAGTTGGGGAAATAAATTTTCTTGTATGTTCTCCCTTTGGATAACATCTTTTTATTTTAATAAAGGGGAATCTAATACCCAAAATATTCAAAAAATGATTTATGTGCGCTGAAATTTCATGAGAAGGAAGGTTTTTTACAAATTATTTATAATTAATTTATAGGAGAAAATAATTACATCATCTTATAATTATTTCTTCCTTTTTCAATTTGTAGACATAAGTCATCATACCACTGTTGTGTCATAGGATCCAAGGGCACAATCACTATAGAGTTGATCCACACATGTACCAAAAAACACTAAAAATATTCATAGAAAACCTCAGGTACTAGCATGAAAGATCATAATGCATGAATAATTTAATTGTTTTTCTATATATGAATTGCATTCAGATAGAAGGATCTTCCATAATCTATTTAGAATTGAGAGGTTGGTGGAGGGGGATCGCTCTTCGTTCCATGGAGTTCTCTATAGGAAATGATATCTAGGACTTTAGATAAATCTCTCCTGAGTTTTATTATAAACATCAACTAGAATCATTATAAAAATGATGAATTTGACAACTAGGTTTAAATAGATCTAGGATTAGGAAATAATAACTTTATAAGGACCCTCAATATTTTTATAATATCAAGTGAACCCCATTTCTAAATATTAATATATATTTTATTATTTACATTATATATGTTAAATTCATTGATAAAATAAATATTATTTTCTTGAATACATAATTTAATATTTTTTCTCAAATAAAACTTAATAGTGTACTTCTCATTACACCATTAAACATTATTTTCCATCCAACTCAATATTAATCAGGTTCTAATTAATGAATATTTAGTTAATAAATAAACACCACTTCATTTTCACTAATAAATAAAAAAATTTCTATAAAATTAATTAGAAAATAAATATTTATTAAATATTTTCATAACCAAATAAATAAATATATGTTACCTTATAGAATAAATAAATGTTATAATTTTATAATTAAATAAATAATAACCTTGAAAATGAATATTTATTTAATATTCATCTGGCATAATATTATTTTTAATAACTGGTGGTTGAATATGTGTGATTAATTCAAAATAAATAATTATTAAACCATGTATGTCAATAATACTTATTCATCATGTTAAATTCTTATAGAATTTAATTATTTTTCTGAATACAGTAAATGTGTGACCCTTTATGTGCCTTTCCCTATGGAGTTTGGCTACACTACCTAAAGTCCAAGGTTAGCATTTAAAGAAATGATAAGGCTCTCATATAAAATTAAGTTAATTTTTTAATTACATAAAAACTTCTATGAATGTACACTATGTTATATATTCACATAATTAAAATATCATTAAACAGTTAGGTTTCATACTGATGTCATAAAACTAAGTGTTCGATGTAACTTTATTTGACATTCTAGAAATGAACATTACAATAGAATTTCATTGACATGGAATTAATTTTGAAGTTCCATTCCCTTAAATTTTCCCAAAATATATGTTTTATTTAAATAATAGAAGGTCCTAATCCTTTGATGCATTATTCGTTAATGAAATTTCACTCATGAAGCACCCAACACACCCTTCTTCCCACAATCATATAACATCACAAGTTTGGACTGTACATCATACACAGAACTCATGATATAAATTAATAATAATATTATTTGCAAGGGATCATTAAACATGTCCATAGATAGGAATAATCAATGACACATCAAATTCTGGATTTCTTACTGGTGAGTCATCTTTTCATAATATCCTACTATGAAGATTACCAATGGTAATTTCTATGAGAAAGTGTCTCAATGTTATATGATTATCCATTCCAAATAGTTTATATCATTCATACCCCATAAAATTATATCATCCAAACATAGATCATATATTTAACAATACTAAAAAAATCACTTTTATGTTCTCATCATACCGTGGAACTGGGATAACCTTTTAAGGTGAAAATTATCCTATGTATATTATCGTATACTATGTCACAAAGAATAAAAATCATGGTGTGATCAGAAAATTATTGATAATAAAATAAATAAATATAGGTGATCTAAAAGTATGAAGAAGTTTGGTCTATTGAACCAACTCAAACATAACTTTATTTCACTAGAGAAAACTACTAACAACACAACTAGTTAGACTTACATGGTAAGCATTATTTGTAAGAGATATTAAAATAATTTTCGATCCCACCATGTTAATTATGATTGATCTACATACTATGACCTCATTTTTATATGAAAATCGCAGAGAAAATAATGTTTATGACCATATTACCTTTGAAATCCTTAACATATGGGATAATACCATACTTAAAATTTGTTATGATATGGATGAATTTTATTATCTTGGTACAACATCTAATATCTAGAATAAATGGTTGCTAAAATTGAATATTATGCTACATTAGAAGCTAAAACATACTAGTTCTATTATAAATATAGAAACCACTCATTGTAATATAATTTACCCTTGCATTTCATTTTGGCCTTACTATGATACATGGTCAAACTGATATAATGAAGACTATTTTTATATCCTTTGAAAACTAGTATTCGCATTTCTGTAATTTCTAGGAACTCATCCAATTTTTATTTCTTAAGAACTATCAAATAGTTCAAACAACCATAAAATGCAGTTCTCTTGGTCTTGATTTATAGTTTAATCTTATTATTTATGAATAAAAATGATGAAACCTGAACATATATATCCTGGTATGTGATATATATTTCCAAGTACTCTTAATCTATGTAGTCTATAAATTACAAGAACACCATGTAACATTGGAATAATACAAGTGCATTGTCCCATATTGTATTTTTCAATACCATGTCTACTATATACTATGAATTGGATTAAGAAACCCCTTGATGGATACTAATATATACATTTTATTAAATCTTAGTCTTCTAATTATGTAGTATTTGGAGAAATTATTTAATCTTTTAATGACACAAGACTAATCACATGTTTTCCCTATGCTGTGAAACATATCTATCTTGGAAAACTATAGTGACCCCACTTAAATACTGAAAACATTTTTTTAAAAAAAAATTATTTTATTACCATTATACGTGTATGGACCCACAAATGGATATTTAAAACCTTCATTCTATATTGGATTTATTTGATGTCACCAACCAATTTGGTCATATCAATAGACATGTACCATAATGTAAACTCTAAGGGAGGTGTACATGATATATAAGGACTAGTATAATGATAATTATATCTATGATGAGTAGTATAAAAATGTATTTATGCAAGATGGATTTGTAAATCCATTCAAGTCGTATCAGTTCCTCATTTATACCATCAATGCATTATTTATTTCGAATGGCCACCAGTGGATTTACAATAACCACCAAAATATAGAATTAGTTTTGGTACATGGAATCCATATTTAAATTCATAAGATATTTTAAATTATAGTTATCTACCACTTACTAGTCTCTATATAATTTATTATTATTATTGAATAATATATAAACCATAATACAGGATATGAGACCATTGATACACTTTTAACATTCCAACATAGTTTTTATCTCACGAATAATTCCTCCCACTAATATCTATGGATTTTAATGTTCGTATTCCAACTTATGCATTGGGATCTATGATTCAATGAAAGCCTTTATTTATCACATCTTCTCAAAATAGATTTTCAATCCTTATAGAAAAATAGTTGATATGATTTAATACCATTTTTGTCACAGGGATGTTTATACTCTTAGTAATAACAAGATCATTAATTATGATTCACATTATATTTTTAATGATATAACTTTTACGCTTTCAACATCATTACAATTATATCTCAAGAAAATATTTTCGGCTGTAACATAATCCCCTTTCTATATTTTGTAACTTATATGACATCTATTAGTCTTTATAATCGGAATATAGTTAGTTTTTATATTGTTATTTTCAAAACATTTTTCAAAATTAATAATGAAAGACCAAAATATATATAAGACTCTTTATCAATATAACGTGTTATGTCACCATCTACAAGATGTGAATATATTATTGTGAGTTTAAAAAAATCTCAATACATTAAATGATTGATGAATACATTGTTGAGATATTCTTAAACAAACCCACATAGAGGACCCCATATAATTTACCAAGAGCATCCATTAATTTAATTTTTCATTCGCAAAATTTTGTGAAATTAATTTAATGAAAATTTTATGAGTTTACCTGTATCTTCAACTTAGGATATTTCATGACATAAATCTTGAAATAACTCTAGAATATTTTTATCTTAAAATTATATCAAAATGTTTCTTAGTTTTTGTCATAAGAATGTCATATAGCTAATAATTTTAGATCTAATGAGTTTAACATCATAATGGGTATATATATATATGAAAAATTATAGTTTCATTTGTATAAGAACTATCATTCCACATCTAGGTATGCGTATTATAATAATATTCATCATTTATTACTAATGTTGGAAATTTATGAATGATGTAAAAACCAATGTCTTAATTAAGTGTAAAAAATATAACAACAATACATTCAAGAGAAATAATATCTCTTTATGTACAATATAACAATGAGAGGAATTTCTCATGTAAAAATTATTATATAATAATAATTTAACATGATTAAATACTCTTTGAAATCAGAATTTTGTAAATTTTCACTACTGTAATTAGTATCACCCTTTTCAAAATATCGGTTACTTCAAATTTACGTATTGAAGTTATGTACTTCTCTTAGAGGACATATGAATCCCCAATCCTTAGAACCTATGAGAACACACATTAATTATTTTAATGTTTATATATTTTTTCTAGTGATGACATAAGAATCAACCTTTTCGGCCTCTATGTGAATTCAACCTTACTTTTTAATGTTATTTTCTCCTCACACTCAACACATGAATTCACCAAGATCACTACATGGGAGAAATAAACTTACTTCATACAATATTTGTTTTTTTCTTCTCACTGATTACATTATTTTCATCCTTTTGAAACCACTATGAAACAAACCTTACATCATAGGTTCTTTTATTAAATAAAAGGATCTTAAATACCCAAGTTTTATAATAGAAACAATATAATATATGATTAATATATTTTATGTAGATGAAATCAATTTCTTATTTTTCAATTGAAATTATTAAAAACAACCCTTCAACTCACACGAGAAGAAAATGAATTGTTGTTTACCAAACTACTTTAAAATATTTTATCTCACTGAAGTAAATAGAAAAATAACCATTTTCTAAAAATAGTAATAGGATTTCCAACCTTTCCATTCATGTTCTCCATCATACTGGTTGTGGAACTATGTTATCCATAACCCATATCTCCATGGTGAAGCATAGTAAAAAAGATTCATGTATTTTTCATCCATACAATTCATCTCATAATAGCATGAATAAGGATAACCTATAAATTTAGTATGAAAATATGAGATTAATGGATAATTAATTACCATGTGGAAGCCCAAAATTTTCTAATAGAATAATGTCATTTATTATATTGAAGACATGATCATTAACTATGTATTACCTTCTAGTTAACACTATCATAGCATGTTGAAAATATCATTTATCTAAAGAAAAAACTTAAAATAATCAAGACATAAGAAATGAGAAATCAGTTTATTGCAATCTATATCATTATGTTTCATTATCAGTTCTTTATTAATAACTGATATTTCAACACAAAATACAATTAAAGAATCCATATGTACCTCCCATAGGCATCCTTATATAACTTTCATTGTTGATGGATAAACAAGTATATTGTATTTCATCACATATCATAAATTTTATTATTTTAGTTCAATGTATAAACATATGTACTACCATTAGAAATATATAAAGGTGAAGATGTGATGTTTTTCTAAATGATCGTAGTGTTATAATGATTTCACTTTCCATATTAGACATTAAATAATATATGATTTTATTTTTTTCATGATTACCAATAGATATGATGTAATACATTTTATTTATTATTTTTATTAACCTCCCACTTTTTTATAAAAACCAAACAACCCCCACCATTGATTTCAAAATACCCTAGCTTGTGACTATTATAGTAGTAAGGATCCTTATTCTTCTTCCCATAACACAAGTGAGGGCATATTAAATTACTAAAAGGTATTTAGGTTGGTATATTTTTGAAAAAAACATTAAATACTAACTCTTTTTCCATTGAGTGTAGTCCCCAATCCCAATGTTTTTTGTTCAAATTTCATCATCAATTGCCTCCAAATTCACACCAAATATAGAGAAGGATACTCTTCTTGAAGTGAATTTTGATATGTAAACCAAAAAAATTATTAATTACTACTCACTAAATGGTAGTGTCCTTTTAATGGTTAGATCTATAGTGACCACAAATTATCATAGATAGATGCTACATTAGTTTTGATGAATATTAATTACATTACACAAACACAAGATGGAGGACTGAAATAGTTTATTTGATTTGAAATCATGGAAACATAAACACTGGTCCATAAGTGATCTATATAATATACCACTATACTATTCACAACTAGAACGTTTCATAAACTTATCATACATAATATGTTTCTTCATAACAAGGGGAAATGAATTATAAGAAAATGGTGAGGTCAGAATCCTAGTAATGGTAAACAAGGGAGATAGGTAAGAATGACACGAACATTAGGGTATTTGAATATTAGAATAACATTTTAAAACCATACCTCACATATTAGAGATCAAAATAACGATTCATGACAAAAATATTGGCAGTTCAGAAGACATTAATCATAAAAGAATCAAAGATCATTATACATGAGAGCGCAACAATGGCATACGACATGGAATTTATGGAATACCCATAAACATGTAAAATAATTTACATATTAGTCTCGAACCACTAAAAAGTTTATCATAGTCAAATCAATCTCTTTCTAAACTTGGTTTACTCTCCATTTCATCACTATCTTACTAAACAGGGTTTACATCCCATTCTAGCCATGCCTTTCTGAAATTGGTTAACTTTCCATTGTAGTTATGTCTCTCTTATTAGATATAAATAATTACCAAATTAACTTAAGTGATATATAGGTACCACATGTCACATAATGAAAAACATATTTATGTATCATATTATATCATAAACATCCATAATATCGTAACATATCAAATAAAATTTGAATCATAAAAATTTCATCACATCATAACCTATGAAAAAGATTTTGGTTTCATAATCATTTCATCATAAAATAACTCACTGAAAATAAGTGACATTTATGAGAATTTACTATGGGTATAAACCATGGAGGTGGAAAAGGATTCATAAACAAAAATCCAAAAAAACATAAACTATTCAGTGAATTAATTAGAATTGTATCCATGTATCATATCCCCATTAATTCATATGTAACACCAAAATATATCATCTTAAATTTAAAATAATTTCAAAATATTTTTTAAAAACATTTATTGAGGAAAATATCCATTTCAATATGAGAAATTATTTTTTATAACATAATAAAATTTTAAAACCTTGTTATTTGAAAATAAACATTAAAAATTATAATGTTTTATTCAAAATAATGACAGGTCATGATGTCAAAAAATTGAATTCATGCTGTACATGTTAAACAATACTCCTTTCACATTATCAATTAAATCCATACATTCATTTTTTGGTAAACTACATGATGATTCAATTCAATTTTTTTTGAAAAAATTCAATCTTGTGTAATTTTTTATAGAAATTATATGATAGTAATAATACATTTTTGAGTTTTCTTAGAAAACATATTTTTGGAAGATAAAAAACATTCAACCCAATATATATAAAAAGTCATATTTTTAAAAAATAATTTTCTTATTAGTTTCAAGTAACAAAGAGAGGAAAAATTATACCATTACTTGATGATATCATAAATAAGTATTGAATAATAATATTAATGATAATTCCTGAGATCTATATCATGATATTTCAATATTAGAGACTTAATAAAAAATAATACTAAAAATATGTTGAGATTGTAACATAAAATATTTTCCACTATAGTAACACAGATTCATATGATTTGTTAAGGAATAAAATAAATGAAACTTAAAATATAATGAATATTTATAAATTCATGATATTAAATTTCCAAGATTTTGTATATACACCTTGTGAGATAATATAGGCGAACAAAACAATATACATATCAAAGAAGGAAAATTGAGACAAAACCCCTTATCTTAAGTCTTGACTTTTATTTTACTTGTTTAAAAATAATTTATAACAAATATATGTCAATTATAGATATATTAAATAAATAAATATATATATATATTATTCCATATATGATTTATATATTCCATTTTATTACCTATTTATTAACAATTCCATGTTAATGTCATATTTTGAGATACTACAGCTTTGTTTTTTAGGCATGTTTTAACGTTATTTTTTTTTCAACATACTTGGATAATGGTTTCATTATCCCTAAAACATAAACCACTATAAATAGATTATATATATATTAATTATATATTTATTTAGTTTAATCAAAAATATTTAGAGATAGAAAATGAATTGTGTCGTTCATGGAGATGGTAGACCGTACATACCCATGAATATTGTTTCCATTTTATTATAAAATTAAAAGAAAGAAATATAAATTATATATTATCATTACAGAATCATTTTTATTTCATATATATAATATATTGTAATTAAAAAAATCCTTAACACATTCTATGTAAAGTGTGAACAAATTATACCCTTCACGAGGTGGTAGTTTGATGTACACAGATGAAACACCACCATATTCCCATAAAATTAAAATCATGAAAGTGTGTGTGATATAAATGTTATAGGATCCTAATAAAATCATTAATATAATATATAAATAATAAATAAATCATTATGACCAACCTTCATAGAGGGTAATGGAAAAATTAATGACATTAGTTCGTGAGATGGTATTCTATTATACACACAAATAATGATTTCCTAAACCATTTGATGAAAGTGGATAGGTTGTAAATCATTCCATTAAAATATAAAAAACATTATATTATATGGGATATAACGGGGTTGTTATATCAACATGGTATAATAATAATTCGAAGGGGTGGAGAAAGAAATAAATTAGAAATTTTTTTTGATGATCACTATATCTTCTATGGGTATGCTCCTAAGTTTTTCACCAAAATCCTTCATTGGTTGGATTTATATCCAATTAATTATTATAATATGAGGAGAGGGATTTCGGGATGTATTTTTTTAGTTATTGAATGAAATATTTTTAAGGTTTGAAAATGTGAGGAGAGTGGGTGACCTTTTATAAGTGGGGGAGAGGACACACATGGATGTTTTTAAAACAATTGAGCACTCCCATGTTTTTTATTTGTAGAAAGGGTAAAAAATGAGCCACGATATAACATTATAGGTTTCATGGTGTAAATATTTATATAAAAAAGTTTTTAGGCAATTATATAGGTAAATTTAACACATGTCTTTTTGGTTTAACTCCCTGATGAACATATTTTTACCTTAATCGTGTAATTTTTTTTATTATTTTTACTACTCATTTTTGGCAAAATATTAAGTATTTTTTTTATAAATTATAAATTATTTTGATTATAAACATGGAATAACTTTTTAAAACGTCCACTCAAATAATTGGACTTATGTAATTTAAATTTAATCCCATAGACATGATGAGAATGTGAGTTTTTAAAGAGAAAAAAAACAATGGTTTAAAAATATTTTATATCTAGTTTCAATATAAAATTGAAAAAATTTACCTAAATCAGATTAATAAAAGTATAATTTAACTAATTATAATATAAAACCAATTTATAATATAAATTAACATTAAAAATAAATTAATCTAAAAGTAGTTTTCTATTAAAATTTGATTTTATAACTATTCATCAGAAAACTCTTCAAAAAAATAAATACTTTTTACCCAAAGATAATTTAAACATAATGAAAAAAATATATATTTTAAAGGAAAAATTTTCTAAAATTTTAAAAAATTAATTTTATTCTTTTTTACAAAAAGTTATAAATTTTTTTTTAGAAAAATGTATTTTGAATAATATAAATAAATTTCATTAAAATTATTTATTTTTCATCTATAAGTTTACATTATATAAAATCATTATAATTTTAAAAATTATTACTTACTATTAATACATCTATATTTAATGGATATGTTCTAACAATCACATTTAAATAACTATATTAATAATATATCTGGGTTTAGAAATAACTCAGTGTTACATGTAATGCATTCTTAGACAATGTTGCATGTATTGAAAGAAAAATTAGTGTTTAATATAATGAAAGATTAAATTTGGGATGAATGTAATGAAATAAATCATATATATTTAATATATTTTCCCAAAATTTTTCATTCTGATATGAAAAAACGGGGGTAGTTTTTTCTCATCAAAGCATAAGGTTTCCATGTAGTTTCCTCAAACTAGTATATTTTGCACAAAACTATTACTAGTTGAGTGGTCTTATTTTAGAACATTCATTATATGATCCAAAATCTCCACAGGTTATTCCTAAAAAGAACTAACTTTCTCTAGTGGCCTGACCTGGGGGTTTAGTATATATGAAGGTTAAGGTATGCACATTCTTAGAAGTTATACATGGAATTGATCATGTACTTGAGTAAGGTATGGTTGAAAAACCTAGTGATATGATACCATCATCATATGGTCAATAATTTAAAAGGGACCTATATACCTAGGTATTAGTTTCCCTTTCTTCTTGATTCACATAACCTTATTTCTAGATAAATTCATTGAAACACATTATCACCAAATTAAAATTATAGATCATCCTGGAAATTGTTTGTATAACATTTCTTCTGACTCTGAGCAGCCTTGATGTTCTATTGAATAGATATAACCTTCTATACCAATTGTTCAACTATCTCAAGCCCTAATATATTTCATTCTCCAAATTCATTCCATCACGTCGGAGATCAACATTTTTGTCCATAGATGGATTCATAATGACCCATATTAATGATTGGGTGTATTCTATTCTTCAAAAAAACCTCAACTAGTGGATGGATTTAATACCAATAACATTTTTAATACAAAGAACCAGATCTAAAAATATCCTTAAGGGTTTTAATCTTTCATTCAGAATGACCATCTATTTGAGGATAATAGACAGTTCTAAAACTCCTATCTATATCAAGAACGTAATGAAGACTTCTGAAGAACTTTTAGGTAAAACACACATCTTGATCAGACACAATGTAATGTATTACTCCATAACAACATAACACATTATTAATATATATCATGTGAATTTGTTCTAGAGAGATGTCTTCTCTGATACTGATGAAGTGTGAAAACTTAGTAAGGTGATCCACTACAACCCATAACTAATTTTTTTCATTTAGGAATTTTGGAGAATCCTATAATGGGATCCATGGTGATGTTTAACTATTACCATTTTGGAATGGGTAATGGATGGAACATCCCCTTACAGTTTTTCCATTCATCGTTAACTTACTAAAATACCAAGAACCAAGATATAAACTCTACAATATCTCCCCTTATTCTATCCCATTATAAATATTCATTCCAATATTTATACATCTTCATACATATATTTTTAATAGAAAATGAATAACTAGGAACTTCATGTGACAAATACTTATTTAATTATATTATGTAAAGAACACAAATATTGTTCCTAAACCTTATCATTCCATCATAATCAATGTTATAATCTTGGAAAAAAATTTACCTTCTTTTCTAGATCCACGTCATTTGTGTACACCTCATTAATATCCACTTAGATATATGGTTGAACATTCAATTTATAATGATAACATTTCTCCCATTTATTCAGGATTTATAGATCCATACATTATAAATAAATAAATAATTGATCTTTTTTTATCTTTATCATGGATAAGCTAGAATGATCATTTCACCTCAAAGCATCGACCACCTTGTTTTATTTTTAGGATGGTAATGTATCGAGATGTCATAATATTTAATATGATCTAACCATATTATTTATTGTGTATATTCAATTCCTTATGTGGTAATATCTATTTTAGACTTTTATGATCAGAATATATTTCACACCTTTTTCTGTAAATAAGATGTGTCCATATATATGATGCCAAAATTTCCATAATTAACTTCAATTCATGATTTGGGTAATTTTTATCATGAATCTTAAATTCTCATGAGGCATAATCTATAACCATGTTATTATGGATAAGAAAAATTACCAAAACCTTCTTGGATCTCTCACTATATATTATAAAACCTTATCAACTATATAGAAATATAAGAACAGGTTCACTGACTAATATTCTCTACAGTTCATGGATGTTTTCCTCGCATTTAACATTCTAGGGGAACTTGGTTCCCTTCTGAGTCAAATTTGGTGTAGGATTATATATCCATTATAAAATTTCCATAAACCATTGATAATATCTTCATAAACTAAGAAATCTATGGTTCTTAGTCACCATGGATTGTCTAGGATAACATTCTATATCCTCCATCATTAATTGATATACATATACACACTCTCTTGAGATTATATGAAAAAAAATGAAACCCTTTTTATCTAAAATTCACCCTTTTAAATATTTTCATATATTTTTCCGTTCTTATGGTCTTTTATTCAGTTATCAATTGGTTTTCATGATATTTCTTAATCATTGAGTAGATAATAATTTTTTCTATAATCACCATTAATTTTTTTAAAAGAAATCTTTAATTACTCTATTCATTATGTCTTTGAATATTGTTAGGGAATTAGTAATACTGAATAGAATCAGTATATATTCATAGTTTCCACACCATGTACATAATTAGAATTTGGTTATATCCTCTTTATTAAACCTCAGTTAATGGTATCTATAATTAATTTCAATCTTAGTAAAGTTTTGAACTTTGGGTAGTTAATCAAAAAAGTCATCATTATGTGGAAGATGATACTTGTATTTAATTTTGATATTGTTCATATCTCTATAATCAACACAAATTCTCATTGATCAATATTCTTTAAAAAAACAAATAGTGATCCCCATGGTTGTAGACATTTGTTGAATTAATCAACTATCAAGGTTTTCATATAGTTTCTTATTCAATTCTTACAACTTAATCGAGTCAATTCAATAGGGAGCATTCGAAATTGGTGATGCACTATGTTTGAGTTCTATTGAGAAATTAATTTTACATTTTTGTAAAATTATAAGAAACTCTTCTTTAAAAAAATAATAAAATAAATAAAAAATAATAATATAATCTATTTAATGTTTATCCCCAACCATTTGTGATAATCAACCCTTTTTAATTTGAATTGAAACCCATACAATGGATGTGATCTCCATTAGAATATCATACTTATCTTCACATTGATAGATGATTATATGTTATTTTGGATTATCAGTTGGGGTTATCCTTCGTCATTAATTGATGTGGAATTTATGTACATAAATCTTATCCATTCATAATATGTCATCAAATTCCACCATATGAATAATGAAAAGATTTGTTGGGAGTACATTACCATAAACATCAACTATAGAGAAATCATAGAAATGAGATGAAATCCTCATACCATTTGGGGTTTACACTGAAACTTTCATATCTAATAATTTACGTGTCATCTGGAAACCCATATTAAATTCATTAGATATAAAAAAAGTGGTAGATCTATATGAAAGTAAATCATTAATAGTTCTAGAGTGGATGGTAAGTGTACCTTTTACCTAGTCATCATCATACTCATCACCAAAAGTAGTGAATCTTGAGATTTCCTCTTATCACATGCCTTATGTGGTTAATAATGTTGATCATCATCACTAAACCTTGGGTTTGAGCACTAGTTAGCATAACTACCATTCTTCTTACACTAGGAGAACTGAAAACTGGGTGGTTCCTTTTGTGAAACTTTCTCTCTATTTAAATTCTTATCTAACTCCTTCCTATAACATTTGAAATCAAGAGTTCGGTTACCTTCCCTTACACACATAAAAACATTACTATTCCCCTTAAGGAAATATCCTCCATTATTCTTCCTACAAATTGAGTTTAAAGAAAATCATATCTTTGTTTCCCCATGGTTACTAGTTTTTCTTTTAAACTATATCTTCATTTTATTGTCAAAACAATGATATTGATATGTAACTCAAAACCCTATTTCCAACATGATGGAACAAACAATCAATAATTTCATAAATACTAATGCCTCTTATAGATAATTCTATTTAGTGACTTCATTTCAAGACATTGATGAATAAATAAACCTTATTTCAAGTTGGATGATAGTACTGAATTTGTACCTCACAAGTGTTATAAAATTTTCCTCATAAAAACCAATAGATTCATCATCATTTTTCTTTAATATAAATGAACAAATTATAAATATCAGTATGAACAATAGAAAGATAGTTATTATCGAAAAATAATTTCTTGAAATCATACCAATCCATAGAGTCAACATCATCATTTTTACTTTTTTTCATAAAAATATTCTACTATTAATCTCCATCACCTTCTAAACAGTAAACATCTAAAATGTTTTTTTTCATTTTTTGAAAACTAGATAATGAAAAATATATTTTTTGTGGTAATGATCCATTTTATAGAAACTAAACTATCAAAAGACAGAATAAAATAATGTGGAAAATACAACAAGAACGACTCAACATAATGTTGATCCCATTTTTGTCCATTTGAAACCATATCACGATTTATATCTTGATAAATTTTTTTCATCATCATAATGAGGGTTTTCATTCTAGACCATATGAATTTTTTATTCTCAGTAGTAAAATACTTTTATTTTCCATCACACTAAAAATTAATGTGGGTCCTTCGGGTTCTATCCATTGACTAAAATCGAGGCATAGAGTATGAAATAATAATCATAGTTAGGGACAATATAATCATGAAATCGATAATATGGTGTCTAAATTGTGACACATAATTTTTAATATATGAAAACATAGGTTTATCCTAGTTCATTCATAGGCATATTCTATTTAAATCCATTATGATAGTTCATAAATTCAATGTGAATTTTTAATGCATATCCCCAGGAGTGTCTAACTAGGTGTGCATTAAGGCCCATTTTCGAGGCCAAGTTCCTAATTAAGTCTAGCTCAATATGTTATTTTAAGGGGTATTAACACTAAGATAATATGTCCCATAGCCACAGACACACATAGTATCCACACAAGTATTTTTTTAGGAAACCACTCTCTCTACCTTTCACCAAAACTACATGAAATCTTCTTATACATTGACTCATACTGAGACTTATCAATAGACAGGTCCTTATCTATATAATTATGGTTCTATCATCTTAGTTTCCAAATTGTAACTGAACCAATCGTATGATAACAAATATTGTGACCTAGGATTATCATACATTGGTATTATATCATTTTTATGAATATTCATTAGATTATTCAAACACCCTATTGATGACTATAGTAGTTTAGTGACTTTGGGAACATAGAAACATAAACACTGGTCCATAAGTGAGGTACATCATTTCTCACTATGTTCTTAAAAACTATAACCCTTTATATCATATCACACATAATACCTATATTTATAATGGGAGTAATGGAATATAATAAATAGGTGAGTTCAGTTACTCAGTAAGGGTAAACAAGGGAGATATCTAAGTATAAGATGGCCACAAAGGTATGCGAACATGAGAATAACATTTTAAAACTATACCCTACATAAAAAAAAATCATAATATTGAGCCCTAGAATAAATATTGTATGTTTATAAGACATTAATTTTAAGGGAATGAAAGAACATGAGCCATGAGAGAAAAATTGGAATATCACATGGAATTTTCAGCATAAATGTAAGCATAGAAAATAATTTTCATATTAGTCAAGGCTAAATACGGAGAATATCATAGAAGAGAAATTCCATTATTAAAATGGGTTCAATATCCATTACACCCTATCATACTTAAATAGTTTCACTTCTCATTCACCCCTTTTCATATAGTACCAGTTTCACTCCCTATTATAGTCTTATCTGTATCATGAGATATAAATCTTTAACTAATTAATTAGAGGGTGGTATCGATCCGAGACATCATATAATTAAAACCATATTTATGTGTCCCTCAAGATCACAATAATTAGTCAGATCACAATTCCTTAAATGTAATGGGTATTATAAACATTTCATTATATCATGACCTATGGAATAGAGACAAGTTTCATAATCCTTTCATCATAGAATATCCCATGAAAATAAGTGGGTATCATAAGAATTTGTTCATAGTATAACCTGTGGAGGAGAAATCCATTTCATAAACATAATTAAAAAAACATAAACCATTAAATGAAATAATATGAATGGTATCCCTGAATCATATCCCCAGTAAGGCATATGTGACACCAAAAAATTCCATCTTAGATAAAAAGTAATTTTAAAAGATTAAATAAAACATTTATTGACAAAAATATCAATTCCCATTTAAAAATTATTTTAAAAAAATAATGATTTTTAATGATTTTTTTCTAGAAAATAATATATAAAAATTATAAAGGAATATTTGAAGCAATGATTGGTTATGATGATAGAACGTTCCATTCATGTCATACTGGTTAAAATAAAGTTTCCTATCACATTTTTAGTAAAATCCAAATGAGAATTGTTGGGAAAATGATATAATGGCTCCTTTCAAAATATTTTGGAAAAAGGAAAATCATGGGTAAAAATGAATTTTAAAATTAATAAAATAGTAATAAAATAGTTTGTAGAAAAATTTTAGACAACCTGGTCTTAGAATAAAATTGATTTCAGACTAAAGAGTGAAATAAAGTTATATTCTATTAAAAACATTTTATTTATATTTTTTTGTAAAAACTGAAAAAAAAGTGTTCTATTAATTGAATATATCATTAATGACCAAAATAAAATAAAATGAATGAATATTATTGAGTATTATATCATTATAAATCAACATTCCAGACTTAATAATAAACAATAATGATAAATGATGAGATTGTAACATAAAATCATAACTACTTCAGTAAAAAAAATTATAATACCCAGGAAGGAATAAAAAAAAGAAACATATAATATCATGAGAAATAACAAATACATTATATTAAATTTCCAAGGGTCTGTACATATACACCATGACGTAATATTTTTTCACAACAAAACATACATCTAAATGAAGGAAAATTGAGAAAACAACCCTTACCTTAAGTCTTGACTTTCATCTTACTCATTAAAACCTATAGTATATTAAATATAATTTTAGTATAAATTTATTACAGAATGGTATTTAGATATATTATACCATATATGATATACTTTTTCCCTTTTATTAATAATTTATTTATAATTCCAGGTCAAAATCATGTTTTGAGCAACAACTACAATGTTTTTCGGGCATATTTTGACTTGTTATTTTTGATCCTCTTACATTGATCATGGTTTGATAATAAAAAAATTAAACCATTATATAAATATAATATAAATTCAGTATATGTGAATTTATATTAATCGATAATTTTTAGAGATAAAAAATTATATGCACTATTATGGAGACGGTAGGTTGTGTGGACACATGAATGCCATTTTCATTTTCTGGTCAAATTAAAAGAAAGAAATATAAATGATATATAGAAATTTAAAAATAATTTCCATTTCATATATATCAAATATTGTTATAAAATAATTCATTACGACAATCTATATAAAGAGTGAATGGACCAAATCACTTTGTGTGTCAGTAGTCCGTTTTACACATGATTGACATTATTGAATTCTAAAAAATTGAAACCATGTAGGTATGTGTGATATAAAAATTCCATAATCATAATAAAATGTTGAATATCATATATAAATAGTAAATACATGATTATTACCATCCTTTATAGGTGGTAATGGAAAAATGAATGACCTTGGTTCATGAGGCTGTAGTCCGCCACAAACACGAATGATGATTTAATTCACTAATTGATGGAAATAGAGATGTTTTTACATCCTAAAATTAACATAATAAAATCTTAGTGTATGGGATATAAAAATTTTATTATACTATAATTTTATAATAATAATTTAATAGGGTGGTGGAAGAAATAAAAAATGCTCGTTGATGAACATTACATCTTCTTTAGTTATCCTCCATTTGTTTTCACTAAAATCCTTCAGAGATTGGATTTATATCCAAAATATGGGTTCTATGATTAGAGTAAGGATTTTTAGAGGTTTTATGGGTTTTTATTGGCTGAACATAAGTGTTTTAAGGTGTTAATAAAGGAAGAGAGGGATTGGCCCTCTATAATAGGGGAAAATGACCCACTTGGTATTTTTGAAAAGAATTTACTTCTCCCTTGTTTTTTATATATCACAAGGGTAAAAAATGAGAATTAATAGAAACATAGAGGTTTCATGGTGAAATTTTTAAAGTGAATTGTTTTTAGACAAGTTTACAGGTAAATTTAACCCATATCTTTTTTAGGTTAACCCCTCATAAAACCATTTTTACTTTTTAGTGATAATAAATTTTTACTATTTTTACTATTAATTTTGAAAAAAAAATTAATAATAATAATTATAATTTATTACTTATGATTATTCAAAATATATATTCCATTTTTATAAATTCAATTCACCTATTTGACATAAATTAAGTTAAAATTAATCCTGCAGACGTGATGAGAAAGAGGGTTTCTAAAGAGAAAATGACCAACTTTTTACAATGTTTTCATATAAAATTTCAAAAATGAAATTGATTAAAATGACCTAAATTGGATTAATATAAGTATAATTGAAGTTATTATACTTTAAAACCACCTTAATACATAATTTAATTTTATAAATAAATTACATAAAAAAACTATTTTCAATTAAAATTATGTATTTTCACCATTCATCCAAAAGTAAAACTTTTCAAAAAAATTTAAAAAAACTCCCACATATATAAGAACGAAATTTTGAATATAAGAATTAATATTATTTTATTAATTTTTTTTAAATTTTACAAGAATAAATTTAATTATTTTTCATAAAAATATATAAAAATATATTTTGAGAAAATTGTATTTTTGAAACATATAAAGATTTTTCTGAAAAATTATGTAATCTTATTATCAATATGTTTTATTTATATAAAACAATTATAATTTTAAATAGTAATTATTTCCATTCATATCACTTTTTTTAATGTCTATGTTATATAGGTCACATCTAAATATGATTATTTATAATATATCATGGGTTTTTTTAAACATAGTGTAGCGTGTGTCACAAGCTATGACACTGTTTAATGTAGAACAATATTAACTTGGTGCTATATATTACCGATGTTTGACATGGTATTTCATATAACAGAATGAATCAAATAAATTTAACAAATTCTAAAAAAAATTCAATAAAACATAAGGTGTTACAAGATCAAACACTACAATGCAGTCGATGCATTATAAATTGGGAAATGGAAGGCTATAACAAGATAATATTTAGATTAGGGATTTTCCCATTTATGTATATATTGATAATTTTTTCTTATTATGTAAATGTTATTAGGAATTGTATTTCACTTAAATGACTAACCATTTCTTGGTAAAATTACACATAATCCAGATTTATTTTAATCCTTATTACATGTTTGTTATATAGTTATTTTCATGTGATCATGTAAACATGAATAAATATAAATAAATAAACATGAAACTAAGAAAAAATAAAATAAATAAGTTGTTAGGATCATGAGATTTATTAACTGTTTCATTTATTGAGGGAATAATAGATGAACCATTTCACCCCAAGGGGAAAAATATATAAACCATAATAGGTTAAATCAACAATATCCATCCTTAGATCTTATGAATCCCTCTAGTTGGTTTCACCTTGGCTCTAGACTAGGAAAACACCACTCACTAAAGAATACATCTTAATTACATATGTATTTACTCACAAACATGTGAGGGGAACTTGATGATTAGTAAATGGGAGATACATTAAATAAAACATAAACATGGATGCACTCCATAATAAGAGAATAAGATGATGCATAAGTCATAATTTTAATTTAATAATAATAATTTTAAATATTTTGAAATAAATTAAATTAAATATATTTAAAATTATTATTATTAAATTAAAATTATGACTTATCTTTATAGCCTATATGAAATCTCATGAAATTCTATATACTCTTAACATGTACATGATATGGACTTGGTGGAAACATAGATTATAGTACTTAATTAAACATGATACTTATATTGGTTTAATGTCAAAAATAATTTTATTTTCATATAAATTAATTAATCAGACCACATGCATTTAAACTCTACACTTGTATTAATAATACATAAAATGTAAATTAATTACACCACCAATGAAATAATTACACTATGTGTGAATTAATTTTTTATAATTCATGTTCATTTAACACACCTCATTATAATTAATTATACACACTACGTGAATTATTTACACACCACATGAAAATTAATTACATATTACATTTAAATTAATTATACTCAATATTCATCACACCTCAGATGAATTAATTAAATAACCACCATATTATTTGTCTCTAATAAACCACATGCATATTAATTAAATGACCATTTTTTCATGTGTATTAAATACACTTTGTATGTATTAATTACATGATGGCTCTATAAAGATCATTAATTATTATAGTTATTACTTATCAGTCATGTATGCCACATAATAAATACATGATGGGTCATTGACCACGCTAATTCCTTTATATTTGTGGAAAAAATTTGTAGAATACATAGTGTTGGCACAATATACATAAAATGTTGTCCAAAAACTATGTTCCAATATGGATTATCAACAAAAACATGTAATAAATACATCCTTTGTTGAATACTTGTGGTGAGACATGTACCCCACAACCCATCCAGATTTAGTGAACTGGACATTAAGAAATGCAATCCATGTCAAGTGGTAAAAACTATGGCACCTCATTATGGATTCTAACAAAATTTTTTTCATTGATATTTAACCTACTTGTGGTTATATGAAGGTTATGATGATAATATATAATAAAAATTAATAAAAAATAATACATAGATGAAAGATATTATCAAATATATATAGACAAATAAAAAATAAATAATTACCAATAATTATGTGACTGCATTGGTACAAATTGTGGTTTTGATGGGTGTAAAAGAAGTGGGTCAACCCCATGCAAAATACGATTTTAACCAACTTCAAGGTCGGACATGACTCTTCCAATAAGTGTAGGACAAGTTTCATGATATTAGTATATTTTTATAATATCATTTTTACCTTAAATTTCACTAATTACCTTTAATCGCGATTAATAAAACTTAAAAATTACTATTCACCAAAAATTATTTTCATCCCATTGACCAAAATTTTACTTCCTAATGAAAATTATGTATGTGGGATTTTTTAAATTCAATTCAATGAAGCAGTAAAGTTTCATTTAAATGAAAATTCAGTTTTTCAACTTCTACTTATTGGTTTCACTATTCATAAAAAATTGAGGTTTTTCGGAAAAATACCAAAAATTTCCCCTAAGCTATAATTGATATTCTGAATTCAAAAATGATGTCTATTTTTCAAAATTCCAAACATATAAGTTGCATTAAATAATTTAATAATTAATTCCCGTTGCCACAACAAATAGAGTGTTTTTAAGAAACAATATATATCAAAAGATTAACAATTGTTTATTTCCAATTACAAATTAAAATAAATTATAATAAACACATTTAGATAAAATGGTAAAATTATATTCTAATTATACTTTAAAACCACTCAATATTATAATTTATCACTAAATTATTTTGATTAAAAAATGAGTTTTTAAGTATTTTTTTCAATTAATAGAAAATTGGAAGTTCTCAGAAAATTACAAAAAATTAAACTAAGGATAATTTAAATAATCCGAATCCAAAAATGAAGACAATTTTGAAATATAAAATTTATATAATTTCAAAAAGTGGGTATTACTATTCATAACGGCTGCTTTGATCAATCGCGGTGTTTTAGAATCTCGAACTTGCGTACAATGAAAGCTATTGCATTATTGAATGAGATACGTACTGTGGATGCTTGGGGAGTAACATTCTCCCCTACTTCAATAAATTGTGTCCTTGCAATTTGAAATTTTTCCTGTTAAAATCAATAATTGAAAATTGGAAATACCTTTGTGGAAAACCCACATCACAAATAAGGTTAATAAAAATATAGCTTTAAAAGAAAGAAAGATAAGTACAAAGGTCACCCAAGATAGCCCATACTAGGATTCTTTGAAAATATGGACATTCCAGAGAAACAAACCATCAAGTTCTGATGGAGTGTTTTAGAAAACAGGATTAGGAGAACGTTTAGCTACAAGAAAATCACAAACTTGTGATTGGTTAAAAGATCATTGATTCCCCATTAGGAAAAGTTAACCGACAATGTTTTTGTTTTAAGTTACCTTTCAGAACGTTGGGGAATTTATTTAGGAGATTTACTAAGAACGTAATGAAATATATATACATTCCATGTAGACTTTCATTCTTTAACAAATTTTTACCACAAACCCATATTTCAATCAAAAACATAATAGAACTCAAAAATATTATATTTATCTTAATCATATAGGGTTCCAAAAATAACTATATAAATAATCTATCATAACTAAAAAAACTACATTATACACTCTAGGGACTTCACGTAGTCTAGTGGTAGGCGATAAATCCCAATCGCACTATGGTTGTGGGTTCGATTCCCAACACTTTTTCTGATGGGACGGGTTGTCACACGGTCTGCGTGTTGTCATTTTTATAAATATCCAAAAATAACTATAACAATATTATCCAATGAAAAATATAATCCTTTCCAACCTTTGTAGTTATCCAAAATACTTCTGTCCAAACTCTCTCTCTAAAAGGTTTCTAAATTCAAAATCATTTGAAACATTAGATTCCCCAAACAATGTATTGATTCTTATTGTCATATAAGAAAAATAGGATTACCTTCAACAGATCAAAACCTCAATGAAAACAATAAGTACTGCAGTAAAATCCTTATATATCACATTATTCTTATAATCAGAATATAATCCATGAGTCCAAAAACACAAATATATTAATTATTAAACTTCATTTGTAGTAACAACATAATCTTGGACTTACTCCCTTGGCCTCTTCTGAGATAAGATTCCTTGGCTCTTAGGACATTCATTTGCACAATTCCCCATTTTCCTATAATTGTAGCATTCAGCATTGATAGCCTCTTTCTTTTCCTTGTAATGACGAGCCTGGTGACCTTTTTCTCCACATTTATAACAAATTCTCATTCCTTTTAGGCAAGTACAGGGGTGATTATTCCAACAATTATCACATAATGGAAAATCCTTCTTTCCCTTTTTCCTTCCATCTGTCTCTTGTTCCACTGTTCTCTTCTTATCTTGCTTTACTTTATTATCAGAAGACATAGAGAATTCCTTTTCTATCTTGATAGCACACGAGACAATATCTTCGTACGCTGAGAAGGTTTTTGAGGCTAATGATCTATGGAGAAATGGTTTTAACCCATCAAAGAAACGATCAATCTTACTTCTTTGTTTACGTATATAATCTGAAACATGTCTCACTAAACCTGTAAAGTTGGCCTCATACTTTGCGACATTCTCATCCTCCATTTTCAACAGACCCATAAATTTCTTTTCTATATCTGCTCACTGGTCACGAGGAAAGTATTTTTCTAAGAAAATCTCTTTAAACTCCCTCCATTCTATATTAGATAATTCATCATATCCCTTGGTGTTTTGAATCAATGACCACCATTGATCATCATCTCTAGGGAGGTGGTAAACTGCCATGATAACCTTTTCCCTTTCACTACTCCCCAAGGCATGGAATATTTTCTCTAAGGAACTTATCCATTACTCAGCTACTAAGGGATTTGTACTCCCATTAAATGTTGGTGGTTGCTGCCTTATGAAATGATCTAACATTGATCATCCACGTTGCAGATCAGGGTTCTCCATAGGAGTAAGGTTATTATTCATAACCTGAGTGAGTTGTCCCAGTATGGTGATAAGTTGATCAGCACCAGTTGTATCACCAGCTCCACTATAATTATCTTGAGCCTGAGGGAAATCCCTACACGGAGTGTGTGCATTGATATGATTTCTGTTCCTTCCACTAGGTACCATTTCTGAAGAATGGAATAAAGTAGATCAATTTATGAATCAAAATACATAATTCCATACTTGTAAAACACTTAACATAAATTTGACAGTTTATGGATAAAATCCATAATCATAAAAATGTTTTCTTTGAGGAATTATATACTCATAAACCATTCATAATGGTTGGTAAAGAAAATGAGAATTATCCTAAGTGTATCCCCCGAGAGTGTCGTAACCAGTAGTGTAGAAAGGCCTATTATCGTGCACCAGTTCACATTCGAGTCTAGCTCAAAGCGGTGTTTTCGGGTTTTACCCCTAGGTACTTCTAGGCTAGAGTTGCCTCTACCTGATCGTATCTAGACAGGGATGTATTGCTCGGAAAACTCACAAAATCTCTATAATACCCAAATTCTAGGAATTTTTTATATACTAATCTTCAAAGTCTCTCTTTGGGATATGTGTTGTAATCAGAGTTTATCTAAATATAGCATCCAAGGTTAGTACTAAACTGCCTCTAATACCAACTGTAACACCCCGACCCCAGTTACCCAGAGTCTGTGCATTATTGCGTAACATTAGCATGATCACAAAATATCAAGTCTCGAAAGACCAATTAGTTTAGTATCCTTGGAAATACATGATACATTCATAAGTCTTACATTACATCATAAAGTGAAAAACTACAATAACATAGTCTCCATAGTCCACACTCATACCTCCTTCATACTATCCCTTTAGGTCAGTCATAAAATATTTCTTCACATCCGAGGAAAGATAAAACATAGAAAGAGGTGAGCCCAGATGATCAGTAAGGATAACAATACAGAGGAAAATTTCATAAATAAACATAAACATTTAAGGCAATGCATAACTAAAACAAAATCCTTTAAAACTTGAAGTTCAGCATAATATGGAAAAAATAAAATGAAATAATTCTATTTACTTATTCATAAGGATATTCTACTAGTTGAATAATCACATGAAAAATCAATAACCACTTTCATAATGATGGAATGCATAATGCTAGACTATCATAACCACGTATCCAAGGCCTCGTGCCAAGACTACAAATAAGATTTTGTCAAGGCCTCATGCCAAGACACTAGTTTGTCTCATGAGACCTACTGATGCAATTTTTTTTGAATATAATTACGTTTAAAATTGCTCAAATATACTCCAGTGTTTTTCTGAAAACATTATGCATGCTTTTGAAAACAAAATAACAAATTCTGAGACTGCTCGACTAATTAAAAGCCATGATGGGTCCACGCCCAATCCCTTCCTATCTACCACACTCGAGAGTCGGGTTTTCTGAAAACATTTTTAATCTTGCATTAAATACGTATACATTTTCAGTGGATTTTCATACATTTGAGAGAAATATCTCTCTTATTTTTTAAAATAATTTAAAAAATGTTATGGCTTACAGAGGAATAAGAAACTCAAATAAAGGTCATGGCAGCGAGGAAGTCATTGTCTCCGCATACATATGACAAAAAAACATTCCTTTTTGTTGTTTAGTAAAATGTTTCATATAAAAATATTCCTTTTGAATAAAAGTAAAAGTTAAAGGGGTTTATACACCGAATAATGGAAAGTTGTGTATAAAACAAAATATGCCTCAATGAAAAGTGATTGAGACGAAGTCCCTTACAAAGATCATTTTTTAAATAAAATATATCTATAATGTGTATTCACTATAAGTACACATAATGAAAGTAAAAATACAAGACATGATATAATAATATCATTACATTATTTTAATGTAGGAGATTAACCCAAAGAATGGAAATTGGGTTAAGAAGTTCCCTTACAAATATAATTTTTTTAAATAAAATAGACCAATTATGTGTATTCACTATAAGTACACAAAAAGGATGTACAATTACAAGATAGATCATAATAATATCATGACATAATTTGAAAGTAGGAGATTAACCCAAAGAACGGAGTTTGGGTTAAGAAGTTCCCTTACCTCATGTTTGTCTGGACTCAACCATTATTTAACCTCCTAAATAATAAACTAGAGTTAATTAATAATTTCTTAAGAACATTTTTCAAGTTTTTTATTCCTTTTATATCACTTATTACCATGTTATGAACATTATGTAATTATTTATGTTAATAACGATCGTTTTATCAATCTTTGGTACTTGAGTAAAATATAAACTTCATATTATTACAAGTTGTTCATGTGGTAAAATATACATTATATAAAGAATTATATTCATGATGTATATATCATATATATCATATATATCCTGTATATACATTCATTCATAATATTACGTAACATTTAGAGGTAAGAAATGAAATGCACTTTTCATAAAGACAGTAAGACGTACGTACGCGTGAACGCTACATTAATTTCTATTTCATATTTAATGGAATTAAATCATAATGATATAATGTTATATTATAATTACAGTATAATATAATATATAATATCATTTACTCCATCCTTTATACATCCTACATATGGCATTAATGATTCAAATCACTTTGAGGGGGCGGTAGTCAACACTTCCTCAAATGAAATTATCGCATGTGCACAACATGTAAAGCATAAAGATATGTTTTAAATTTAAAATAAAGAAGAATATAGAGGAAATAAATATATTTCCTTCATAATGGACACCATGAGTGGTGGTAGTGGAAGATAGAACAATCATCGTTTCATGAGGCAGTAATTCTCCATCCACGGAAATAATATGTTCTTTAACCATTAGAAGGAGGTGTGTGTAAGTGTAGGATGAATACATATCATAAAAACATTATATTATATTGAATATACTGGTGTTTTTACAAAATATAGTAAGAAAAAGAGTTTATGGGGTTGGAGAAGAAAAATAAAACAAAAGAACATTAGAGAAGACATTACCTTAAAATCGGGTAACCCTTTATGATTTGAGCCAAAGGCTTTCTTGTGAAGACTTCTGCCCAAAGTGAGGCTTCTAGAAGTAATATAGGGAATTTTAGAGAGTATTTGGGTAGAGGTTGGCAGAGAAAAATGGCTTTGATCATGTGAATAAGGTGGTAGATGTGGGGGCCTATTATAAGAGGAGAGGAGGGGCACTCTTGGAATGTTATGAAATGTTACATTATTATGAAATTTTTTCGGATTTCAAAGGTCCAAAAATTATATATTTCGAGTCTAAGGTGATAAGGGTTCGAAATATACTCATCCAATAGGTTTTTTACAAGTGCAAGTCTTATATTTAACATTATCTTTTCATTTTATTTAAATCATTAGTTAATGAGGTAATCACTGCATTATCGTGGTGTCATATAAAATTAACTTTATATAATGTCTATAAATTATAAAAAATATATATCATGATATACGAAATCATTTTATCTTTCCAATAAATACTTATAGTCGAAAAGATAACTTATATAACCCCATGTAATAAGTGTTTTAGTAAAACAACACATGTTTGTGACAATTTATTTTTACATTAAATAAAACGTTATTAATGTCATTTTTTTACCCAAGTGGCTCCATGGGGACCCCATGTTGACCCATGGAATTTATTGGTCGACCATGACTCATAAAATAAGGGTAGGACAAGTTTCATGATATTTTTATATTTTTATAATATCATTTTTAACTTAAATTTCACTTATTACATTTAATCGCGATTAATAAAACTTAAAAGTTTCTGTTCACCAAAAATTATTTTAATCCCATTGAACCACATTTTACTTCCTAATGATAATTATGTATGTTTGCTTTTTGAAATTCAATTCATTAAAGTGGTAAAGTTTCATTTAAACGAAAAAAGTGTTTTTTAACTACCACTTAGTGGTTTCACTATTCATCAAAAATTGATTTTTTTTCAGAAAAATACCAAAAATTAATCCTAAGATATAATTGATATTAGAAATTCAAAAATGATTTATATTTTAAAAAATTCTAAACATATAAGTTTCATTAATTAATTTCATAATTAATTCATGCTGTCACAACAAATAGCGTGTTTTTAAGAAACACTATATATCAAAAGATTGACAATTGTTTATGTCCAATTTCAAATTGAAATTAATTCTAATAACCACCATTGGATAAAATGGTAAAATTATATTCTAATTATACTATAAAACCACTAAATAGTATAATTTATCACTATAAATTATTTTTATTAAAAAATTTGTTTTTATATATTTTTTCCTTATTCATAGAAAATTGGATGTTCTCATAAAATTACAAAAATTTCAATATAGGATAATCTCAATATTCCGAATCCAAAAATGAAGTCCATTTTGAAATATAAAATTTATATAATTTCAAAAAGTGGGTATTACTATTCATAACGGCTGTTTTGATTGGTCACGGTGTGTTAGAATCTCGAACTTGCGTACAATGAAAGCTATTGGATTATTTAAAGAGAAGTGTACCATGGAAGTTTGAGGTGTTACAATAAATTAGTAAAATAAACCATGATTAGTTTTTTACATATAGGAACTAACCACATGCCAATTTGACACATAGTGTGACCGTTATGGATGAAATATTTTGTTTTTATATTAATGTGACATTTAAGTTCAAAACATATGTTACATAATAAAAACCAAGAAAACATGCTTTATTTTTGTGATAATTTCGGAAAATAATACTTGATTAATATTTCATGTAAAATAATTACCTCAACATCAATATAAAACACCGCTAGTGCAGAAATTTTTTTGAACGATGGTTATTTTTTATTCTTTACACCGACTTTTGGCCAATGTTATTATAGGAGACGTTATATACATTGTTTTTTAGGTCGGTTATTTTACAACTGACATAAAAACCACAAATCCGATGAGTTTTTCACGTTGGATGATAAAAACACAACATGGAAAATGCTTCAGAGTCTTGGTTTATTACGTCATTTATTTAATAATTGACATGGTATATACCATTTCTTGTTGGTTGTTATATAACCGACATTATACATCACTCCTCTGAAGTGTTTATCACGTCTACTTTTTCTATAACTGATGTGATAAACCAGTCTGCCAATCATTTTTCAATGTCTATTATATAATAACTGAAAAGAAAACATATCTACGATGTCGGTTATTTTATAATAGATGTAAAAAACTATCCATTTCAATTTATTTTGACGGTTATTAAATAACAGACGTAAAAACCATTTCCAATGAATTTGTTATATCAGTTTCCAAATAACCGATGTTAAAACTAATCAAAATGCATTTTTAACATTGTTTATGAAATAATCGACGTAATTTGTTTTAAATAAAACCGATCAACCACTACTACGTCCAGCCAAAATACCTGAAACAGACAAAAAAGTTAGCAAAAATAGACCAAAACAGACCAAACCCCCCCACACCATTGGACAAACCCCCACCAATCAACCACAACTATTCCCTACTAAAAGACTTGAAACATACCAAAAAATAGACCAAACCTGACCATACCTGGACTAGAACAACCCACCCCACTGTACATCCCCCACCACACCCCGGGACACCCACCCCACTAGAATCCCTCAGATCAAAAACAGACCAAAACCCGACCATAACCCCCCACCCCACCGGACAACCACCTCTATACATGTGGACACCCCCACACCCTTGGACTACCCCACCCCTGGAATGCCCCCACACCCCAGGGAATCCCCCCCAACCCTCATGGACACCCCCACACCCCTGGACTGCCCCCACCCCTTGGACAGCCCGACACACAGCTGGACAACTCCCCCACCCTCCTGGACACCCCCACCCCCTGGACAGCACTCCCACACCCCTAGAAACCCACCCCACCCCACTGGATATCCCCCACCACAACCCTAGACACCCCCACACCCCTTGAAAACCCCCCACCCCTAGCCACCCCCACCCCCTGGACAACCCCCAACACACCCCTAGACACCCCCACACCCTTGGACTACCCTCCGCCTTCATGAAAACCCTCACACACTTGGAAAACACACACCCTCCTAAATACCCCACCCCCCTAGACAACACTACCACACCCCTAGAAATCACTCCCACATCCCTATAACCCCCCCCCCCCCACTGGACTGCCCCGCCCCCCCACAACCCTGGACATCCCCCACTCGCCTGGACATACCTCCCACCCTCCTGGACACCCTCCAACCCTCACAAACCACTGGGCAACCCCCACCACACCTCTGGACACACCCACCACACTGGACACCCCGAGACCAAAACCAGACAAAAAACCAAAACATGAAAAAAACCAGACCAAAACCCACACCCCAATAGATAGCCCCCACCACAACCCTCGACACCCCCAAAACCCTAGAATGCCCTCCAACCTATAAATACCCCACACCGTTAGACAATTGGAACCCTCTTGGACACCCCCACCCCCTGGATGGACAACCCTCCCACACCTCTAGACACCCCTCACCCTCCTGGACATCCCCCCACCCCACTGTAAAACACTCCCTTGGACAGCCCTCCCACACCCCTAGAACCCCATCCCCCACCCAACTGGACTGCACCCCCACACCCCTAGACAACCCATGGACATCCCCCCACTCACATGGACATCCCTCCCACCCTCCCAACCAACTTTAAAACCCCCCACAACACCCCTAGACACCCAAAAACTCGCTGGACCACCCCCAGACGAAAAACAGACCAAAACATGACCAAAACCAAACAACAAACCCCCCCCCCCCCCACTAGGAAACCCCCCACCACACCCCTGGACACCCCCACACCCCTGGACTACCCCCAGCCCCGGGATATCCCCCCCACACCCCAGGACAACACCATCCTCTTGGACACCCCCCACCCCTTGGACTGCACTCTCCCACCCTTGGACAACCCTTCCACACCCCTAGAACCCCCACCCTCCTGGACACCCCCACCCCACTGGACATCACTACCCTGGACAACCCTACCACACCCCCAAACCCCCCCCCCCCACTGGATGGATCCCACCCCCCTGGACGTCCCCCCACTAGCCTGGACATCCCCCCACCCATCTGAACATCGTCCCAACCTCCCACCCCACTGGATAGCCCCCACCACACCCATGGACATCCCCACCTCACTGGACAACCCCAAAACCAAAAATAAACCAAAACCCTCCCAAAACCATACCAGAACCCCCCAACCCACTAGACATCCCCCCACCACACCCCTGGACACCCCCCCCACACCCCCTAGACTACCCCCACCCCCTATATAGCCTGTGGACATCTGGAGTAGGAAGAGGAGGTGATTCCATCCCTCAGGGGTCTTAATGCCGCTGGAAGGTACTCATTACTCTCACATGCGATGTTTGAGCTCTCAAAATGTTTCACCAATGCTTTATTCCACTATCAACATAATTCATTCTATAATTTGGATGCCAATATAATTAAAGGTAAACCCCACTGGACAGCCCCCCACCCTTGTTATAATGGCATCAAAGTGATAGAATGAATGATGTTTACAGGGGAAGAAATAATTGGTGAAAAATTTTGAGACCTCAAGCTTCACATGTGAGAGTGATGAGTACCTTTCCAGCGGCGTTTACCCCCTGAGGGATGGCGGAGCCTCCTCTACCACCCCGAGGTATGGGTGTATTCAATGGGGGGGATGGAGACTGCCCCCTCCCCCAATCCCCATGGACACCCAGGACAACCCCCACCCCACTGAATATACATCCCACACCTCTGTAATCCCCTCTCACCCCACATGACACCCCACACACCTGGACACCACCTGGACAGCCCCCACTCCCCTGGATAGCCCTCCAACCCTCATAGAAACTCTCCCACACCCATGGACTTCCCCCACACTCCCATGTATACCGAAGATACCCCCCCACACACACACACACTACTGGACATCCCTCCCACACCCCTGGATACCCCCACCCCACAAGACACCCCCCACACCCTTGGAATACCTCCCCCATGGACCAGAATCCATACCAGAAAAACCATCATAAGTAGACCAAAAGAAAAGTAGAGAAAAATTAACAATTCACCTATATAATCTTCAAAAAATACAATTTCAACTTAAAAAAATAAATCCAACTGAAATTGCAACCAAATACACAATTATAATGACAATATTAAAAATTACATTTTACACTACAACCAACTAAAATTCAATCAAACCTGTAAAATAATTTGACCATTCCACTTGTATGTGTTTGATGTCTTGAGGACTATTGGGTTGAGGGTCATCAAATAGCTACAAATTAATAGGATAGTAGTTATGATGTATAATGAATAAATCAAATGAAATATTATGGAAATGTTTAAAAGGAAATATTACTAGGTCAAAGTTCACAACTATTCCAGTTGTTATAATTTCTTTCATAAATCATAAAATATAATATCCACATTCGATTACGCCTTGTTGTTCATGACAATTCTATTTGAATGAGTGTAAATTGAATATATATTTTTATTATAATAAATCAAAAACTCCAAATTATAAAAGGATTTTTACCTTTACATTTACATATTTGATTTTCCCACTCCTTTTCTTTGTGTTTTATAAAAATTAGACCCATCCCCTGTTAGAAAATAATACAAATGGTATAAATTTAAAATTCATTATAATATATAAAACTATTGAGAAATTGAAACATACTTTTCCAACATTTTATTAAATCATTCCCACACATCTCCATGGACAAAGAATATATAATAATGTCTTTTCTCCCTTAGGAAAAAACCCTAACATACAATGATCACTAATAAAAGAAAATTTAAGGTCAGTGGGTTTTTATGTTTAAAAGATAACAAACTCATCGAGAGAGATGTGTTTCATAGCTCTCACAAAAATGCATCATCCAAAATTGTGTGAATATATTCTGTAAAATTCTTTTAGCAATATAAAGCATTATTTGTTCCTCATCCAATGCATCTGCTTCAGGGGAAATCAAATTCGGGTACATGAATCCATATAAATCTATCCTCTCATTCTTATCACAAATTTTATAAAGATACCAAATAAAAAATAGACATAAGTATACAATTTTAATAAATATAACACAGGTAAAAGTTGTTAAAAAATACATTGAAAACATTTTCACCATGTTGATTTACAACTTATCTCTAGTAAAAAGCCCCAAGATATTAGTTTTCACAATCCCCACAGTTATTTCAGGTCCACAAACATGATATTCCAATGTAAACTCATAATGATGCGCTGAAAAATTTTAATATAATGACAATATGTAAAGTTTACTAGAATCTGTATATGATTTCATAGACAATTGTCATTGTTGTTGTCTATACAATATTTCTTTACCTTTATAGAATTTTTTAATAAATAAATAGAAAAATATATTAGTTTTGAAATGATAAAAAACATTAATAAAAAATTAAAATAGGAGATATAAAATACATACCTTTATGGTAATGAGTCGAAAAATTTTGGATGGTCAATAAAAGGGCTGATACTATGTCCAACTGTCGTCAACTCAACTGTAAGTAATGGTACTAGAGCTGATCTATCTATAATATCCTGTACAGTGACCGTACGATTCCCTTCCACTAATTGTTGATGATGAACTGTATCTCTAATAGAAAATACCAACCCATATGAAACTATAAGATGTTGAGGATCATCAACATATAACTCCCAATAAGTAGGAAGCTTCAGAAGAGGAGTAAGACAAAAAACGGGGTATATAGGCTGAGGTGGGGGAGTGGGAGCTACTGGAGGAGGTGTAATATAAATAATGGGGTCGGCCGGGGGAGGTGGAGACATGGGAGCTATAGTATGAAATTGTCTTTACATGTCTTTAATCATAGACTATAACAACGCTCTAATCTTTTCCTCCATCATCACATTAATATTATAAAGATCAGCCTCCAATGATTCTATTTTTTAGAAACACCCTCAACATAAGATGTTGATGAATGTGGAAACACTTTTCTTACCGATACACCAACCGGATATCATTGTACACGACTCACATGCTAAGGCTTTCCCAATGCTGCAGATAAAATATCTTGCCTTCCTATTGCTGTATATACACCCTGTGATATTTTCTCCTCAATAGAACCTTGTATTTACTAATTGAAATCTTCTTTAATGATTGTAATTATATAAAGAAAACAGTTAAATTAAATAAATAAAATAGATATCTTAGAATCCTCTCAGCTACGATTCATGAATCTTCCGAAAGATGTTGAACTTTTTTCCCATCTGAGATATCTTCCATTTTTCATTTCTTAATGGTGGGGCCACTTATCTAGAACATGAAGACTCAGCTCTTAGTTTTTGTAATTTTTCTGCCATCATTTGTTCTTTCAATAATGTATAACCTGCCCGAGAAAAACAAGGAGGGTATACATTTTTAGATTGGATCTCATAGTGAGATTTCCTTATTTTCTGTAAATTAAAAATAAGAAATCATTACCAAAACATCAATAAGATCATTTATATAAGAAATAATATAAAACATTACATTTCCCTTATCAAAAAATGAATCGTTTCTTCTACTTTCAACAAAATGTCTCCATGTGTCTTCATCTATGAAAGGTTATATACGACATGGATTGTCATGACTCCTATGAACAATAATGAAAATAGATGAGAGGGTTAATTTAAAATCCCTCCATCTCCTGGAAGCCGTCGATATGAATTTCTTATTAACTCCTCTAGTGTTAGGAATATCAAAATTTCATCTGATAAAGAATATCTTAAACGTATTATATATACTAGAAACATTTAAAGAATAGGAAAATAATAGCAAAAAATCTTACCAAAAGTGTCTCCCTCAATAGAGAGATTATCGCTTTTTCCACACTTCTCCTGTCATCATAAAAAATACTTAATTTTCTCTTACCATGAGTTGATACAAAAATATTAATATATTTTCTATTTGTACCTCTAAGAATATCGTTCTCATCAAAATCCATGAGTATCCTCTGATCCTATATACAGGAAAGTGATAATTTTGGTAAATGTGTGAACCCACGTTTACTAACTCTTGAAATCTATCGTAGTGGGACATTAAGAAGATTGGGGAACACAAAGAGGATCATGTGAATGTTTCTCTCCAAAGGTATGACCAATATACTCATCACCGGAATCATGTGGTTGATCAACTGATTGATCTGTCATTATCCTTCAAATCAAAAAAACAAACATTAGTTCACAAATATACAAATTCAAATATTACAATACTAATGTAAACATAAAATAGAAAGTTGTACTAAGTTACGTAATAGTAAACATAGTTAATATGGTAAGCATGTTAAACAATGGTACAGATGGTAAACATGGTAATCATGGTAAACCCAGCAAACATGGTAAACATTGTAATGTAATTTTCATTGAACCGAAAATAATAGATATATAATTTATGAAATAGTAAACATGATAATGAAAACTAAATAAGTTAAAACAAACAAAAACTTATACTTATTTTTTTAAGACATGTTTTAATAAAAAAAACTTATAATATCTAACATTTTATGAAAATAATAAATGTAAAAAAGAAATAAAAAAATGTTACATGTAATTTTAGGAATGTACAAATGGATTGTTTTCCCAAATTCCTTCGTCATGATCATTCCATATGTCACAAACCAAATCTTCAACATTCTCATTATTATGTTCTGTTAGTATTTCAATGGAAGTAGGGATGACACAAAAATCAGAAACTTCATCAATTTCACCCTCACCAACATATTGTTTATTTCCCTTGTAAAACAACAACCCACTGCGTATCTGATTGATCTACTACATAGAATTTTTTTTACATGTGTGAACATTATAAAAGAATAATTTGTGTCTTCCAATATATTTATATTAACAACTTTCATTCCAAATTCATCATGTCTGAAACTGTTGTTACTGATAAACCATTTACAGTAAAAAAAGAAATTTAATTTTAATGTAATCAACCTCCATTATTTATTCAATCACTCCATAATATGCACTTGATTCAGAGAATGGGGTTTTTTCTTTAGCACTCGAAAAATGAATTACTTCTACAAACACCAATACACCACTATTCTAAACTAATCTTCTATTTTCATATGCTTTTGTATTAAATTTATAGCCATTAATATCATAACCGGACCATGTTACCACATTTAAACATGGACCACCCACTACCCATTTTAATGTCTCTGATACATCATATCTACCAATAAAGGTATTTTTATACCATGAAAAATCTTTTTTGTTGTGCTCATTCTAAATCCACATTTCTTTCTTCTTTGGATGACATTGTTTCAACTCATTAATATGCAATGTGATTTACGGTTGAGCATCAACTATGTTATTAAAGAAGTATAATTATAACTTATTCATCTATTCAACTGAATATAATTTTACTTTAAAGCCACGAATCCCCATTCCATCATTATTAATTGATTTTTGGTGAGATGGAGGAAAACTTATGTGCTGAGATGCATCCAAGTATCTCGTACAAAACTCTGCAACCTCCTTAGAAATATAGTTTTCAATAATGGAGGCTTCAGGTCGATATGGATTCTTAACATACCCATTCAATATATTCATATATGTTTCAAATGGATATATCCAATGAAGATATAGATGTTAATAAATCTTTATTTCATGAACTAGATGAATCATTAAAGGCACCATTATATCAAAAACAATTGGAGGAGAATACATTTCAAAATGAAAAAGTATACAAATTCCATCATTTTAAAAAATGTTCAATCATTCACATCAATCACCTTTTTGAAAATTGAATTGAAAAAATAAAATAACTTCATTATAGTCTTTGTGACACGAATGATCAGTATTCCACGCAATGCAACTAGAAGAAGTTGTTGCATCATGATGTTACAATCATGAGATTTCATACCTATCAACATCAAGTCCTTCAATGAGAAAATATTTTTTACATTTGAATAATATCATTTAGGCACTGTGATATCATGAAGACACTGATAGAAGATAATTTTCTCCCTCTTGGATAATGTATGACAAACCGGGTGGAAGAAATTTTCATCTTCCATTAGGAGTTTCAGCTAACTCCAAACATTTTCCCATTGATAGTAAGTCTAATCTTCCATTCAACCCATCATTTTTCATTCCTCTAATATCTAAAAATATTCCAATCAAACTATCATAGATATTATTCTCCACGTGAATGACATCAATATTATTTTTAACTTCATGATATCTCCAATATGGTATCTCAAAATATATGGACCTTTTCTTCCAAATTTGTTTATCATTACAATATTTTTGTGTCTTTCCCAATGTCACGTCAAGGTCTTCCACCCTCTCAAAATACAAATCAATAAATAACAGTTTGGGAGAAATATCATATTCTTGTGAGCTATTTAATGCCTTTTTTTATCTTTTATAAGAGTGAACCATATGAAAAAACTATCGATGACCCATGTACACATTTTTTCTCCCATGATGCAATTGAAAATATGAAGCATTTTGTTCGCAAATTGGACATGCTTTATGCCCTTTAAAAATGTATCCAGACAAATTTTCATATGAAGGGAAGTCATTTCTAGTTCACATAAGCATTACATTCAATTAAAAATAATCAATTTTATAAGAATCATACACCCAAATACCATCCTACCACAAAAGTTTCAAATCACAAATCATTGATGAAAAGAAAGAATCAATATAATTTCTATGTTGATTTGGACCAGAGATCATCATACTCCATATGACATATTTGCACTTCATACAAAATTCAGGAGAGAGGTCATAAATTACCAATAAAACAAGCCATGAGCTATGTGTGCTACTGAGGGTTCGATATGGATTCATTCCATCTGTGCATAGCCCTAGTTTAAGATTTCTAATTTCATATCCAAATGTAGGACACTTATCATCAATTTTTTTCCAGTGGGGACAATCGGCTGGATGATGTATTTTTCCATCACATATATGCTCATCAACATGCAATATTAACCTTTTTGTATCATGTGAATTAGAAAAAAAAAGTTTGAAACAATGAATTATAGGAAGATACAAAAATAACTTTGAAGGGATATTTGTAATCTCTACATTAGACTGTGATTTTTGTTTCACCTTATACCGTGATGTCCCAAATTTAGGACACTCGGATAGATATTCATATTCCTTAATATATATGATCCAGTCATTTAGATGGGAATTTATTTACTTTATCCCAATCCCATCAAGTATAATATTTTCTTGGCCTTATAATGTAAATCTGGATGATCGTTATCTTTTGAAAGAATGTCTTTCATCAATTGTAGCACCTATATAAAACTTATGTCACTCCATCCATGTTTCGCCTTCAGGTTAATCAATCTTAACACCATAGAAAAAACTGTATAATCTGTACAACAAGGATACAATGATTTCTCACCATCACCATATAGACACACAAATGTTGGTTCTATTTCAATTTGTTCTTCTATAAAATCACGAATCATTTATTCAATTCCATCGGAGTTACCATCTTACAAATTATTATCATCACTAGATCTAACATTCCGTCCAGTTTCACCATTCCAAATCCAAGGGTTGTAACTCGGATTAAAACCATGAAAAATTGGAATATCTATTATCTCTCTACTTTTCAAATTCTTCATATTCAAACATTTCAGTCATGGAAAGAGAAAAATGTCACTACATGGAACATTTCTTTTAGAAAATTCAAAAAATACATCAACACATTCCTTATACTCATTGCTCATTTGATGTGCCTTAATCCAACTTGAAATCATTATTACCTATTAAAAATATAAAAATTATACATCTTTTTAAGATAAGAAAAATATTTTTTTATATGAAAAATATCATAATTTGAAGGTAAAAAATTTTGAAATATAAAACAAATCTATGGGTATCTAAGAAAATATGCTTGAAAATGATTTTAAGAAGAAAATATAATTAGATATAACTATTTTAAATTCATCTTGGAACGTTTCTTCTTAAGGTTCACAAGGAATACATCCTGGTGAAACTGAATACCAAATTCACCCTTCTGTAAAAAACAAATATGATGTATAAATATAAAAATATGAATAAATTAAATAATGAAAATTACATAGATCATAACAATTTGAAACCTCTAGACAACCCCCACCCCTCTGGATATCCCCCCACCCACCCCTGGACCCCACCCCACCCCCTTGGACACCACCCCTGCCCCCTTGACACCCATACCCCCTTGGACAACACCCCCACCCCCTTGGACACCACCTTAACCCCTTGGACACCACTCAGACACCACCGCCCCCTTGGACAGACCCCACCCCCTAGACACCACTCCCACCCCCATGGGCAACCCTTTGACACCACCACCCCATTGGATTGCCCCCACACCCCTCCGGACAGCCCCCACCCAATGGACAGACCCCCACCCCTCTACATATCCCATCTCCCCTTTGGACACCCCCACCCCTTCTGTACACCACCCCCACCCCGACCCCCTTGGAAAGCCACTGGACATCCTCAACCCCCTAGACACACCCACCCCTTGGACACCACCCCAACCCCCTTGGACACCCCCTGGCCATCACCACCCCCTTGGACAACCCCCAATCATATGGATTTCCCCCCACCCCCTGGAAAGCCCCTACCACTCTAGACAACCACCCAACCCCTTGGAAACCCTCACCCCTCTTAATAACCCTAGAACACATCGATTATTATAAAACCACTAATTTAAAAATAACCACACATTTCTAAAAAGAGGAGTAATGAAGGGGAAGAAGAAGTGGATGAAGTAGAAAAAAAGAAACAAAGAATAAATGAAGAAGAACCCGGAGTAAGTAACTTATTTAAGGAAATAAAATTTCAATAGAAGGAAGGAATTAGACACCATAGAAGATGGAATTCCATAGAATCCAAGAAAACCATGGGGCCTCCAATGATTGATAGAAAATTAGAGAAACTTGAGTAAACAAAAGAATCAAATCAAATTTTAAATAAAAACACAGATGGAGAAAATTATAATGTAAATCCTATCATCATGGAACAATGGGGTCAGGATAACTGCATCTTTGAAAACCACGACATGTACTCCCCCATAACCCATAATTTTCTCATAGTCAATGACTGGTCAAAATATATATAACCGAATAGAATAATATTGCAACACCCCTCATCATTTAATAATACTTGAATCCTTAAAAACCATAGTGTAAACCTCAAGCTCAAATATCCACAAATGTACCCCCAATTCATTTTGAATGAAATCCTGACTACATCATAGCACAACGCTGGCCACCATGATGGAACCACAATAAATTAAATAACACTAATAAATTATAGCCTAATATCAAAGAAACAATAGAACCATAATGTCATAATCTCACAAACCATGATGCAATGGTCTATCCCAACTGACACATATACCCCACCACATTGGACACCACCCCACCCACTTAGACACCCCTTGGACAACACCACCCCCTTAGATAGTCCCCACCCCTCTGGCCAGCCCCCACCCATGGACATCCCCCACCCCTCTAGACAGCACCCCACCCCCATGGACACCCCCACTCCTCATGGACACCAACCCACCCCTACCACCTTGCACACCCCCAAGACACCCCTAACCCTCTAGAAAAAACCCCCCAAACAACCCCCCAAACCCTCTTGACAGCCCCACCCCCATGGACAGCCCCCCACCCACCCCCTTGGACAGCCCCACACCTTTCGACACCCCCTTGGACCCCCCCCCCACAGCCATGGACTTCCCCCACCTCCATGGACACCCTAGACACCTCCCAACCCTCTCGACAGCCCCCCTAACCCTCTGCACAGCCCCCACCTGCTTGGATAACCCCCACACCCCCCCTGGACACCACCCTTACCCCTTTGACATCCCCTGCACCACCTTGGATACCCCACCCCATTTTATAGCCCTCGCACCCCCTAAACACCATCCCCCACCCCCTTTGACACCCCCTGGACACCACCACCCCACATGATAGCCCACCTAACCCCCCTGGACACCCCAAGACACATTCACAGCCCCCACCAACTTAGAAACCCCCTGTAGGCTCACACACACATGATAGAACACAAAAAATTCATAAACATGAATGATATCACTTCTATAGGTGTATTTTACTATAAAAAAAATTTCATGGTATTGATGATCACTATTAAACTTACCATGTTAGCATGAACAATGAAAAATAACATCTCAAAAAATTAGTTGAAGGTATTATGGAAAATAAAAACTAAAAATGAGTCGTGTGAGGCTTACTTGAGTGTTGTGAGTCGACATGATAAAACTAATTATAATAAATTTAATGAATTATGTTGGAAAAATGAGGTTGGAGGGCACGACATTGACGAATTGTTTCTAGGTTTTCTGCTCAAGAGAGATGAGTCGTAGGTCGCACGATCAAAGAAAGCTGAATGACTGAATACGGGGTGTGATAAATCATTTAAAAAAATTATCACATCAGTTATTTAATAACTGACATGGTAAACTATTTTTTTGATGTTTATAATATCAGTTATTTAATAACCGATGTTGAAAACAATTTATCATGTCGTTTATAATATAACCTATGTGATATATGTCGCTTTATACTAACGTGATAAATTTATTAGATTAGTTTTATCAAATGAGTTATGACAAACCGATGTGGTAAAGCACTGAGATTTACATTATCACATCGGTTATAAAATAACTGATGTTATAAAGCACACAAGATTCTATTTTCACGTTGGTTATACAATAATCGATATAAAAAAGCTAATCTCCGTATATTTTACGTCGATTATTTTATAACTGACGTACAAAATGAATCCTGATCGATATATCACATCGGTTATAAAATAGCTGATGTGATATATCGATCATTAAAGCTTTGCACATCGGTTATATAGAACCAACGTGAAAAATACTAACGTGTTATCCATTTTTTCCACTAGTAAGTGTGGTTGTTATGAGTAAATGTTATTATTTTCATTTTAAAGCAATATCTAAATTCAAAAGTCACCCCACATACTTATAATTAATAAAACACACTTAGATTGTCCATATATTTTAATAAAATAATCTATGATTCATTTTGTATGTATAGAAATTAACCACACATCAATATGATACATGATGTGGCTAGTATGAAAAAAAGTGCATCATATACACAAAATAGAGTAAACACATCAGGAGTGTCATATTACAATATAATATGTTTTATTTATTTATTATATCACAATTATTATATATGTATTTTTTAATAATTCATGTTGTCATTTTATTTAATATTTACTAAAAATTATTTTATCATATTCAGGTTTTATTTATTTCTCTATAGTATTGAAATAATAATAATTATTTTTTTATTACAGTTACACTCTACTCTTTTTCAAGGCGGGGGTGTTGTGTTCGAAAATTTGTAGTGTGATCATGCTCTATTGAAGGGGATCCCAATGAAATTAAAATACAGGGAGACAATGTCTCTGGAAAATTATTTTTGAGTTTATTGGAAATTGTAAATATTTTTAATAAATTATACTCCTCATATTAATTATAATGCATTAAAATATTTTTAATTTTTTTTAATGTTTATTGAAATTTATTTTTATTCAATATTTTAGTTTAATGTTCATGTACCCTCACAATACTATTGGTTAATAATTATATCAAAACATTAAATTAATATTATAAATGTTACGTTTATCCATGCTGTATATAACAATGATAAAAGATAATATTACTATCACTAGTTTGAGAACCAATAAAAGAGATCTTCTTTTATCAATGATAACATTATTAAATTTTTTAGCCCTAATGCGAATGACCAATATTCACGAGTTAGTTTTCTCATCAAGGGACATCATGATTTTTCAGATCAGATCCATTCAGATTTGGGGTGATCATGGTCTTCAGGCCACAATCTAAAAGATTTTGGGCCACCAATCAATGTTTTATAGAATATTACTCTCAATTTCAATAATGCTCCCTCAATAACACACACACACACACACATTTAGGTAAGTAAAATAGAACCGAATAGTTGTGAGGTTCGTTCAAATGAACTATATCCATTGGAATAGAAATCTTTTATTTTATTAAAAGAATACCCAAATATTAGTCTTTTACCATGACTATCACCATATTTATATCCGGAGGTAGAAAAAATTAATTAAATAACAATTATTAGTTTTTTACTTAAAATTGATATGAAATTTATGCTAGACATGATTTTTATGACACTAAATAAATTTATAGAGGTCGAACACCATGGACAATGATTATTTTTGGTTAATAATCAGTAATCCACACCACACAAAAATATATCAAAAAATTATGTTTCTCAAATAATTATCCCCGATACATTTATAATTCCCATATTTATTTCATGATAGATAGATATTGATCATGTCATAAAGTGTTGAAACGTTATCCTTATAACCACCTTCATCAACATGTGAGTTGGGTCCTCTGTTGTCATGATATTCTGTAGCGAGATACACTTATCATTTATAATCTATCAGATATAATGGACCTAAACATTAATATTTTTGGTTTGAGTATGATGAACTGATTCATTAGAAAGAAAATATTAATATACTTATAAAAAATATATGGAAATTCTCCTGGTTAATCCATAAATATTTGACCGGTCCATGTAATTAGATTGTTTCCTTGAAATGATTTTTCGGTTTTATATACTCTATTTCTATAGTAGATAGTGTCATTGTGGTTTGTAGTGTAGATCCTCATGTCACTAGACCTACTTCCATGGATAAAACATAGAAAATAGTGGATCACTACTTTTCTAGGTCTTCTAGTAAATTAGAATCAACATATATAACAATAAATTTAAAAAAATCCCTCATAAACATCAAAACCATTTATATGGTACATTTGATATAATATATAATCAATACAAATTTTATATGAATGTGTTTTACTAAGTTCATTCCTCTACAGACTTACCATTCTCACTATGTGTGAAATATCAGGTCCTGTAAACACCATAAAATAAATAATGGTTCTCACTAAACTTTCTTGTAGAACATGAGCCATTTTTTCCTCTTTCAAAATTCCTTTGTAGATAATAATTCCCTTAGTTTTAAATGAGATGATAATGAGGTGTTTATTGGCTTGATTTTTTCATCAATTTCAATCCATTAGATAAATTTTTTCATGTATCCATTCTAGGTAAGGGAAAGACACCCTTAGAACTATTTCATCCCATATCCATCCCAAGAATCTTCTTGGTTTCTCTAAGATGATTCATCTCCAATTTTTAGTAGTTTTAAGATTTCAACCTATCAATATACACCTCAAATTTACATGCTATCAACAAATCATTAACATATAAATGAATGTAGATAAATGTACCAACCTGATGTTTCTTTAATTAAACAAAATTTTCAAACCCACTATAGAAATATTTTTGATTCATCATAAAAGTGTCAAACCTTTTATACTATTGTCTCAGTGGCTTCTTTAGGATATAAAATTCCTTTTTAAATTTTAAAACCCTATTCAAACATCTTGGTAGAAAAAACCCATCATGTTGTTTCATATACATCTTCCTATAACTATCCATGAAGAAATGTTATCTTAACATAAATTTAAGCTAATTCTACATAATATTGTGAAACCAATTCCAGTAAAATTTTGAAAGATGCATGCTTAACTGTAGAATAATATACCTTGTTGGATTCTATCCATTTATTCTATGAAAATCCATTAAAAACAAGTATATCCTTTTACTCAATACTATTCCTTCATGTTCCATATTTATTTTCCACAAATAGTATTTTTAACTTAACTACCTACTTGTTATTTGGGGGAAGAACAAGATTCCAAGTCTGCTTTCAGTGTAGTGGACACATTTCTTTTTATATAGCTATCATCTTCTAGTCCAGCTAATTTTTACCGAAAACCACTCGATATCTTCTTAAAACATCATATTCTATTACTAAAAGAGCAAACAAAAACTATTTCATCATACATATAAGGTCTCTATATTTTCTATTATGATATACTAGTGGCATTACTCTCATGATATAAATTATCTTATTATAATGTAACTTTTCCTATAGTCAGAATATTAGAACGATTACTAAACTCTATCACCTATAAATACCAATCAGTCTATAATCGAGTTTTTACTACCTTAACAACAATTTTATTTGATCCATACATAAATTATTTTAAATCACTTGAATTCACCATTAATGATTCATAAAGATATAATCTGTTGAATCCAAATTATCTTCATTGCATATATATCCCAGAGTCAGAAAGCATTCACACCATCGTTAATGACAAAAAAATAACATTCTTTTCCTGAAAATCCAATAACGAGTCAGTGATGTAAAAAAATCATTAAAACTGAAGATATACTTTCTATTATAACCGGATACATTCCCACAAAACTATAACTCTCAGGTAAATTTACCATCAATCCTAAATTCATGTAATCAATTAACAATATGTGTTCCATACAACAATGCTTTAACCCAAAAAAAAATATTTATTCAAACTAGAGTGAGATAACATAAACCATACCATTTTGATGAGTAAAATGTTTTTCTATTATGTCACTCAATCAGGCTATGATATTCTAGGAACTATATAGTGTTTTGAAATACCATCATATTGATAAAAATTCTTAAATAGATATTATGTGTATTCTCTACCATTATCTTATCTCAATCTCCAGATTTTAATTCATATATGATTTTCAATATTCTTCTTCCATTTATGGAAAATATCTAACACTTAATACTTATGTTTCAAGGGATAAAATCAATCATATCCTGATCTATCCACAGTAATTGTGATGAAAATAATGATTCCCTCACAATGATGAATTCTTTGATAGTCTACAGACATCATTTTGGATGTAGTTAAGTGATTACTCTATTTGATGGGTTATAGTACTGAATCAAACATTAGTTTTCTATCTTATTAAAAAATATTCAAAGAAGTTGAAATTTTATATCATGTAACTGTTTGAAACAAATTAATTCAATAAAATATATAAATGCTTCTCTCAAGTATTTCAAATTATCATATGCCATGATTTTGAAGTGTCTAGATCACTCCCATCCAATGTTGTGGATCCACCAAAAACTATCTCAAAATTCAAATAATAAAAACCCCTCTACGAGTACCTATAATTGAAAGTAATATACCATGTATAATTCTCATGAATACATCATCAATGTTTATCCTATAACAAAATATATACATGAATCTTAAGGATATTAGGTTATTTAACATTTTTGATATGAATCTCACATTTTTAATGAATTAAACTATAATATCACACATCCTAAATAGTATTATTATAATACATTTCATGTGGAAAAGATAACTATTACACATAAGAAACACAACTATATTTAACAATTTATGGCTTACAAAATAATCTCTATTTCTACACATATATAATAAACAACTAAAATCAATTATCTAAAGCCTTAAATGGATTATAATAAGAGAGATAATGAGACCCAATTCCTCAAAAATTTTATCTTTCTGTATAAATTTTTTATTTGGTTTCCATCTATTGGGAATATCCTTACTCAATTTCCCTTTATAACGACAATAGTTTCACTCGTATTTTATTAGTCAATTTCAAGTAAACACACCACTTTATTTTGATTATGATTTTTTTTTATTTTGAAACCTCTTGTATTCCGGATATATGATCTTCCTATGGTTTTTTAATGTCTCTAAAACATAATATCTATGGTCATACTGGTCCATCAACTTGTACTCACTACACAAGTTCCATTCATCTCAAGAAATACAATTATAATGAATTCCCTGAGTATTAGTAGCTGATAGTTCATGCTAGTACAAAAGGTCCCTCATAGGCTTTTAACGTTGTTAAATTAATTTAGTGGAATTACATTTAAATTAATTTTTTCAATTTTAATTGGTATATATCCCTAATCTGTTAGACTAAATATTAAATGAGGATATAAATATTCATAATACAATAGTGAAAATTCATGATTACGACCTACCCAAATTCCCAAATTATGTTTTTTAAGCACAAATTTACACTATCACATTAGTATATCCATGTCTTTCTAACCATGCCCCATCATTGCAATGCCCTAACTCAATCCATGAAAGGAAAATTAATTATTTATAATCCTTTATAATTTCTAATTTTTTTATAAAAAAATTCCAATTTAATAAAAATAGGAATAATGTCTAAAAATTTATCGACCCATAACCATTCACTGAAACCTCAAGAAATAGGGTGCATCCCACTCCCAAAACACTACTGATCCTAATCCACAAAAAATACACAACAAAAAAATTTGTTCATTCATCAATTTTATTTAATTTAGTAAAAAGCCTTATAAAAATCACATATAGAAATTATTTATATGAAACATCATACAATGGAATATATACTTTTTCTTGGGAAATCCTTTATCCATCATAATTAAAGGGCCCCATTTTTATCAGATTATTCCACCATGATTTGGTGAAATCAATTCCAAACACGAAACCAAATCCCCAAAGAAATCAGTAGTGATGAAGGGAAAGAAAAAAATTAGAAGTTTAAGGAGAAAATACCTTAAAAAATTAAAAAATTTACCATTTAAATACCTCTAATCATTGAGGAACTTATAGAGGGAGGGGACAAGGATCACTAACACAAAATAGTAACCTTTAGAGTCCTTGGTCCCAAAAAATCAAATTCTATAATTAAAAAAACCATCCCACCACATAAAACACCAATAACCCATTAAAGATCAAAATAGTGGTTCACTACATGATGGGATAATGCCTGATACTTTCATAGGATAAACCCTTGGTTCATAACATGAAGAACATGGGGAATAAACTCCTATGTCAACCAAATTCCATGCATGACATGAACCATGGTTTATTCTATGAAATCATTGAGGTATAGGGCCATATACCTTGTTCATACCCTTTAATAATGAGAAAACCATGGTTCATAATGTTAATGGCTATAATAGATAAAAATTATGCTCTTTGGTCACCTGAGCCTTCTGGGATGCTCACTTGAGCACTCTTACCACATGTAACCTCTTGAACAAAATATAAAAAGAAAATATTGAGATTTAAAAACACATGAAATTTAAAATCTAACCATAGTTTTCAAAAAATTACACTTATAAAATAAAAAAATTAAAATTACTTCAAGAATTCAAAATCTAAAAAGGCATTGGGTTTTACAGCATCCCTACTACAACACTTCTAATTATCGAGAAGCTAAAAAACCAATCAAATATTAAACTCAACCTATCTAATCAACCAATTCATGACCAAATTTCCGTTATATATTATAGAGCTAATATTTACACTATTTTTCATATCTAATTTAAGGATTTAAACCCCACCAATTTATCATTTTGAGGTAAATTGCCTTCTTTTTATGATTTATGAATGTTTTGAGCATGAAATATAAAATTTTGCAATTCTGGACTTTTAACTGTTTTAATTGTCTTATGTATTATAGGATTACTAGTGTGAAACTAGATTTTGGAGGAAATAATCAATGCTAGAAAACTATAGTAACACAATTACATTTTGTGTACTGCCATTACAGGGCGTGATTTTTTGAAAATGAAATTTCTGCACCGGACAAGTCATGACGATGGTAAAAACTATCTAAGGAAGTTACACGACGTGAGTCCCTATTTCAAATAATTAATAGAGTCAATTTTACCATTGATCATTTAATGAGATTCACACATGTGAAGGAAAAATAAGAAGTATTACATGAAGTGAAAATGATGTTCACGTCATGACGATATAGGCGTGATAAAAAATAAAAAAGAAAATACAATGTTTATGATGGAGTTTTCTTATAAATAAACCCATTGGCCACCCATACAAGGTACTATATGTCAAGGGGAAGCAACACCACAGCAAAGGACATCCTACAATTGTTTTATTGAAGATTTGAATACTCCCTTATCTGCGGTGGGGATTGAGATCCTCATAAATATTCAATCCATTGATTCTGTTATAGAGAATATGGTGGTTTTTTAAGTGATGTATGGCTAATCAGCAAGTGTTTGCGGATGATGACACCAAATAGAAACTCTCTTCTTAGATTACTTATTATATTTTAATCCCTTTTTATTTATTATAAACTTATATTAGTTGAATGAATGCAGTTTCTTTCTTTCTTAAGATATATTTTAATCAGATATTTTTAGATGGTTGTTCCTCATATGATATAAATTAATTGATTGCTCTATTTAAATTTTTTTGGTGAGGTTTTTCTTTTGAGAATAGTGTTTTAAATTAGGTTTGATCGATAAAAAATTGAATTTTTTTATTATTAAAAAGCGGTGTAGGACCCCTCTTCATAAAAGTCTAGGTGTTCTAAAGTAATAGTGTCCCAGGATATCCCCTTGTACAAAATTTTTACTTACCCGGGGTAGAGACCACACATTCAAAAACACCCTTCGGGGTTCCTCTGGGATACTCTCTATAAAATGAGTGTCCGCCACAAAGCTAGATTTTATTGGGATATGATGGATAGAACAATCATTGGGATCATAATGCCACATCTACGAACTATTAACGTTAAGGAAAACATAACCTTCACATTCCCTTGTAAATCGTGAATCAATATCTTGAATTCCAATTCCACTTTCGTACACACCAAGGTAAAACTGTTACAAAGATCAATGCTCATATGCAACGCATGGACTTCCTCACCCAATGAATTTCTTGGACCATGAATGCTACAAAATGCAATGATGACCAAGCCATTCCCATAACACACCAAGCCACCCCCATGCATCAACCCATACATGAATGAAACATCAACAATAATATTGGATCCTATTTTTATAGGATTCCACCTTACCCAGTACCCTGGTGCCCTGGTACATGCCATTGGCCTTTTCATGAAATTACAGAGGGTTGAAAATTATTGTCATCCTTTGAGAAGAGACACTAATTCATGCACCAGCCTTATTGTTTTCACGAGAACTAATTACGTTTACCACCGACCCTCTAACCGAGCATTATTCTAGGCATCCCAAATAATCTAGAAACACACTGTTTTCACAATTCTATTGGGTTTGAACTCCATTTTGTTCTGAATCGTGTCTGATAACCAACTGGTGATGAACTATATCATGGAGGTACAAGCATGGTTGAATCTACCCCATAAGTCCAAACTGGACCAGAGATGCATGAACCAATAACTCTTAAGGGAAAAGTGAATCACCGACTCGGCCTGCATCTTAGCACAACATAGACATCTTGACACCGATTGAATTCATTTATTTTTAATCACTTCTATATAAGGCAAAAAAATCCTATTTAGGTTTTGATATGGTGTATATTATAATTCCCCAACCCCACAGGTTCAGATCTGGTGCAATATTATAATATATTAACAGGATTATAAGGAATGAAATAATAAATTATAGATCAGTATAGTAGTATTGAAAATAAATTACATACAAGAAGCATACATTATAGTTCCAAATATAAAATACAACATAGGTAATACTTCGATAATGATTTTATTTTTCAATCTTAACCATACATATATATCATAAAACACCTCTTGGAAAATTGGTAAAGTAAAACATAAGAAATGGGTGATCTCATATGCTTAGTAAGGGTAAAAAATATACTGGAAGCTATCAAAAACAAGAAATTTTTTTTAAAAATAGTTATAAAACTGAATCAGAAGACTTTGAAACATACTATTCAGCCTAATATAGGAAGAATAAATGAAATAATGCCATTTAATAATTTACATGGATATTCTAATAGTCGAATATTTATAGGTAATATCCATAAATATTATCATATTGAGGGAATTCATAGATGTTTTTACTATCAAGTGATATCCTTAAGATAACTACTATCAATATATATCCTCATGATATTTTAATTCTGTCGGTAGATACTCGTTTGATTTTTGTTAATATCTATCCTCATAACAATGTTAAAAAGAATGGAAAGCAAGAACAAAAGGGTTTGTCACCAAATAATTTCATCTCATAAAACCTACCAATCCATCGAGTGGCTATAGTGGGACCCCTCCCATTACTTAATAATTCCAATACATTCCCTATATGAAAATGGTGAAACATAAATAATATAATCATTCTTATTCAAAACCAGTTTATGAATTATGAATACTTTAACCATAAACCATGAATGATATAAAAATAGAACATATATACTCTAAAATATCAAAAAAACATTCAATACAATATATAAGATTTTATCACAATATATCAACCTCAATTAAGCATAAAATATTTCAATGGATGTTGATATATATGAAAATAATCTAACAAAATCCTTAAAACTCATTTAGAGAAATATTTATTTTTTAACATTAAAATCATTTAAAATCCATTCAATTATAAAATAAAAAATATCGTTTGAAAATAACCTTGTAATATTGTAAAGGTAGATTCATAATGTAATGGTTTTATATTGGAATAAAATATCCACTGATGTCGTATATGTTAAAAAACATTATTTCCTTAATTTTTCAAAAAAGTCAAAATGTACCTTGTTTGGAAAAAAATGGAAAGATTCCATTCTAAAAATTTTATAAAAATTAAAACATGGGTAAAATTGAATTTAAAAAATTGTATAAAATATTTTTAAATACATTTTAATAAATAGTTACATGGATGATAAAGATGTCTCAGTAGATACATATGTATAAACAATCTCGAATAATAATGAGATTGTAAAACTCTCACTTACCTTGTACATTAATTTATTTAAGCATGAGTTAACCTATTTTATATTTGTTAAATAATGTTATTAAATTATAGAAGGACCATATACATTTTTATGATATCATATACGATCCTTTTATATCGTTTTATTAATAATATTCCAGTATTACCATTGTTTCGAGTGTTGGTTGCTTCATTTTCTTAAGCATGTTTTGGGATGTCATTCTAGTTTATTATGCATAGGATATATTTTATTTTTATGAAAATGATTTTAAGTTCATAAAAATTATATTTATTCATCATATGACTTTTATAATCATTCTTGAATAGTTAACGTGGAGAATGAATCTCATCATTTCGTGGAGACTATAGGTCATACGTACACACGAGGGATTATATCATTCCATTAATGGAAAAATGGTATGGAATTGAATTGAATATTTATTATAAAAATCATAATAATTTCATATTAATTAATTATATCAATTATACTGATCATCATACCCATCATAATAATGTAGTGTTGAATAATAAATTACACCACAGTAGGGAGATAGTAAACCGTATATACGAATGCATGATGATGTTGTTATTTGTAGGATGGATAAAAAGAAAAATATAGTTGTACCATAATCATAATAACATATCATATTGATGAGAATATATTTATTAATTTAATGTAGAAACAAAATAGGAATAGGAAGTAGAAGAAGAAAAGAAATTGAATTGAATTTGTAAAACAATTACCTCTTCTTTGAGTGTATCATTTTGATTTGCACAAAAAGTCACCTTAGGATAGATTTACGCCCAAAGAATGGCGTATAAAATGATGTGAGTAAATTTGGGAGGATAATTGTGCAGTTTTGGGCCGAGCCAAAGGGATTTATAGTTGTGGACAAAAGATAAGGAGAGGATCCCTTTTATAAGAGAGGGAAGGGGGACTTTTGGAAACTCTCAAAATATTAAACTATAAATAGACTATTCTAGATCCAAATAATTAAAAATGTTAAATAAATGAATATTAGAATAAATTTCATACCATATAACGCACACTTTTTATTATTTAACATTTTTTGGAATTTTAATAATTTAAAAAAAATTAATTTAGTAAGATATCATTATTTAAAAATTTAATACTATTAATTTATTTTGACATAAAATACTTTAAAAAAAGTGGACATTAGAATATCAGGATTTAAAACATGTATAATATATCTTATATATCTTGGAAATGTATTATATTGAATAAATAATTCAAAATATATCAAAATTAATATTATTAAAATCATTTATTCAATTTTTTATTTTAATTAAATAAATAATTTTTCTAGAATAGAAAATACATTTAATTTACTTAAAAATTAAAAATATATTTTTTAATGATAATTATTTTATTTGTATTCAAATATACATTTATATTCATTAATATCTTTATTTCGGCCATATGTGGACATATAAAAGCTATTAAAATACAAGATAGTGATATTTTGTAACTATAAGTCATTTAAATAATATATAATTTATATTCAGGAAAAAGTATTCATTAAATAGATGAAAATATATATTAATGTGATAAGGATTAGATATTATTCATAAAACAATTTTTGTAAATGTTTTGGTTTTAATTTAATCCTTATAATTTTGATTTATGCATAATTATTCTTTTAAATTTTAATAAAGGTAATAACATTTAAAATATTAAAAGGTTAAAAATATTTAAATATATAATGTAAAATTTCCATAAATAGAATATTTAAGAAATTATAAACATTATAACTATAAATTTTTAGTTTTTAAATATTTTTATAAATTTTAAATAATTTAACAGCGTGTTATTTTTTTAAATTACCAATAGTGTCAGTTTTGACACTATTCATAACATTGACATTACTTAAAATACAAAAAGAAAGATAAATTCAAAAAAAATCATTTAATATACTTCTAATGAGTTATATTTACTTAAAAAATCAATTTAGAACATTAATTAATTAAAATTATATTTATTTTATAAATTTTAAAACCATTTATTTGAGATTTTTATTAATAAAATGATTTCTCCATCACTATTGAGTTATCATTAATGGTAATTATTTAATAACTAAAAATTATAAATAAATAATTATGATATAAATAATTCTTTTATATTTCTAGATACTATTTATAATCAATGTTATCATCTGATTATCCTTATATTAAAATTAAAATACTTATATAAATTGAGATTGTAACCTTTTATCACATTAATTGATTGTAATAATATTCATGTCATATTCATGAACAACTATCCATTAAATGATTCCATTTCAAGCCTTTGATTATAAGGGTATAATTTAGTTACAAAAATGGATTTTTACTTGTTTTATGAAAACTTTTTAACATTACTTTTACCTTTAATTGCTTGATTTACACTTAACCATGGTAAATAAAAAATTACTTAAGTTACAATTCAAAATGTTAAAAAATAAAGGAAATATATTTACATAATTTGTATCTGATAAATCTAAATATTAAATAAAATTTTCAAAATTCAAAAGATAGAAATTTTCTGTAATGAAATTAAAAATAATCTCATTGATTGAATGAGAAAATAGGTTTTAAAAAAATTAAAAACCATAAAATATTGACTTGTGTTTATATCCAATTTTAATGTGAAAATAATTATAATGATCTAAATTATATTTAATGATAAAAATATAATCTAATTATACATTAAAAAATCAAAGTTAAAATTTAACACTATAAATTATTTTGATTAAAAAATTTTGATTTCAATTAAAATTTAGTAATTTTCACTATTCATCAAAACATGAAGATTCTATGAAAAATATCAAAATTTGAACCAAAGTAAATTTTAAAATTACACTTTAAAATTATAAGTATATTTTGTCTAATTGAATATAAAATTTTTAAAAATTATATTTAAAATGGATGGTCCATCATAAGGTTTCAAAATCATATTTTTCTTTTGAAAAATATTTCTTTTATCCAAAAATTGGAATTTGGTCTTATTTGATCTCTAGAAAAAAATATGAAATTTAAAATTATATAGAATATGTAAAATCAAAAATACGGAAAATACTATTCATAACAACTAATTTAAACAATATGTTATATATTATATTTATAATATTCTAATAATATATTATTGTTAGTTAAAATAGTGCCTTGTGTGTAATGAAATAAAACTGATTATTGTGTGTTTTGTATGATTAACAAGGGGTTGCATAAAAAATCTACAAAAAAATTAAATTTATTCATGGATGAAAATATTATAAATTCTCAAGGTGTTTCATTATACCCTTATTCAAAAAATTGTGTCCTCTCATTTTGAAATTTTACAAAGAAAATAAAATGGTGATATAAAATAATACCTTTGTAGAAAACCCACATCAGAAATAAGGTTAATAAAATATACTATTAATAAGGGGGAAAGGTAAATGTGAAGGTCACAACCAAATTAGGCTTTTGAGTTAGAGAACATTAGTGGCTAGTAGAGATATGTACTTGGAGGGAAAACATAAATGTTTATAGGGAGTGATTGAGGTCATCTATAACAAACAAGTAAATAATAAATGGAACATTAAGGGATTCAAATCCATAATTAAATAATTAATTAAAATACCAATAGTTCATCATAAATAAAGTTATTATAATAAGACATTTTATAGATACTCATTACAAGAGTTGAGGGATTCTTTTATTATCCAAAAAATAACTCTAGAAAACATACTTGATTCCATCAATGTTATCCATTGGTAGTTCATAGATATATTTTTACTTCATTTCATTCACCTAAAGATGGATATTCAGGATGATTATTTTTGAATAAACCAATTTAATGCATTGTATAGTCCTGGAGTATTTCATTCAACATTTAAATGTTTACTAAAACCAAAAAGGATATCACATAATATCTAATAAATCATACTTAAACATCAACCAATAATATCCAATGTTGAACTTAACCCATTCCATCCATAGGACTTAAACAAAATACTTCCATCCAAATTCACTATCCAAATAAAGTCTCTACATTCAAAAATAAATTTGATTTTACAAACAATGTATTATATCTCTTATTGTTATATAACTTTATCACCTAAATAATTATATTTAAATAATTCATACATCCAAATACTTAATGAGGAAGTACTCCAGTGCAATCCTTACATATCTCTTGACTCCTATAACTAAAGCACCAATGAAAAAATAATTCATTAATCCAAATAAAAAATAACCTTAATTATTCCACTTCACTCTTAATCCATTAACTATGCTTCAACGTAATATTCCATAATACCTCATTCATTTAATTTACCTTTGGTAATCTATTCATCATTAGTAGTATAACCATTGCATGTATAACCTTGCTGATTCTAACCTTCGAACAAAACTCAAAGCACAATGTGAGAAACACAAATCATAGTTATATTATCCTAAAGAATCATTTATAAGAAATCTAAATTAATCCATCTTTTTCTTAATCCATAAATACATTGGATTAATCTAGTTTATTAATTACCAAAACTAATGTATGATATTATATACTTAGATATATCCTAAATGACATTCATTGTGTTATGTTTTCTAGTATATGTTTTCTAAATTTAATTTTCAAGGTTGTTGCTAAACATTCTCTGATGACAAATATAACACCCCAACCCGAGAATACGGAAGTCAGTGAATTATATTAATACATTGGTATGATTATAAGGAGTCAAATTCTGAAGGGCTGATCAGTTTAACAGTATTGGAATAGATGTTAGATACATGAACCTTATATTACAGTTAAAAATATAAAATTAAACAAATATAATACTTTTGAACACCATCCTTCTCCTATATTAACCCTTCAAATCAATCATAAAACACATCCTAGAAACCTGGTAAAGTAAAACATATGAAAGGGGTGAGTTTAGAGCTCTATAAGGGTAAAACATATAATGGAAGCTATCAAAAATAAGCATTAATTTTTATTGAAATTTATAAAACTGAAACAAACATATTTTAAAAATAATCTTCAACATAATATCTAAATAATAAATCAAATAATTTCATTTAAGCATTTACATTGATATTCTACTAGTCGAATAATAACATGTAATATCAATAACTATTATCATAATGAGGGAATGCATAATGTCATATGTTTTCACTATCAAGATATAACCTCAAGAAATCTACTATCAAAATCTATCCTCATGAATGTTTTTGTCTATGGGTAGAAATCGTTATGATTTGTGTCAATATCATCACCTCTAATAATGATAAACTGATTGAAAAACAAACATGAAGGGGTTTTCGCCAACTATTTTCATCTCATGATACCTACCGATGCATTGAGGGGCTATAACGGGCACCATCCATCACTAAATAAGTCCAATGAACACCTCATATGAAATTGGTGAAACATAAACAACGTAATCATTCATATTCAAAACTATTATACAAATTGTGAATACATTAATCATAAACCAAGAATGGTATAAAAATAGAACATCCACAGTGAAACATATCATAAAACCTTCAATACAATATCAACGGTTTTAACATAATAAATCAATCACAATTAAGCATAAGATTTAACTAAGTAGTTTTACATAGACAAAAAAATATAATAAAATCATTAAAACTCTTTGAGAGAAATATTTCATTTTACTTTAAAATCATTTAAACATCTCAGAATTAGAAAATAAAACATATATTTTAAAAATAACCATGGAATATTGTAATGGAAGCTTCAAAATGTAAAGGTTTCATAATGGCAGAATATAGAGGCTCACATGATATAAGTTAATTTTCCCCCTAAATTTGTCGAAAAGGTCATAAAGTACCTCGTTTGGAGAATTACAGAATTATTCATTTCAAAACATTTTATAAAAATTTAAACATGGGTAAAAAAGAATTTAATTTCTTTTTGAAATTATTCTAATATAAATTTTAAGAAACATGAACATGGATTATAACGATTTCTCAGTAGATACTTACATATAAACATCCTCGTATAATAATGAGATTGTGAAATTAACCATTAACTTTTATTTTTCATTAGTTAAGGGTGCATTATACTACTACATAATAGTTAATTCATGTTATTAAATTATACTAGGACATATCCATTTTTATGATATCATATATTATCCCCAAATATCTTTTTTAATAATATTTCAGTATTACCATTGTTTCTGGTGTTAACCGCTTCATTTTCTATGCATGTTTTGTAATGTATGCCATGTTTCTTATGAATGTGATATATTTTATTCATATAAATAATGATATTAAGTTCATATAAATTATATTTCTTCATCATATTAATTTTATAATCATTCATGAATGGTTATCGTTGAGAATGAATCTTGTCATGTTGTGGAGACTGTAGGTTCTACGTACGAACGAAAGACTATGTCATTCCCTTAATGTTTAAATGGTAAATAATTGGATGTTATATTAATTGTATAAAATTATAATCATGTTATATTCGTTATTTATATCCATTATAATAATCAGTATCCCCATCCAAGTAAATTATTTTCGAATAAAAAAATTACACCATGACGTGGAGACTGTAAACCCTACGTACACACACATAGTGATATTGTTAATTATATGATTGATTAAAAGAGGAATATTGTTTTAACATAATCTTAATAATATATCAACATATATATGATACTTTATTTATTAAATCCTTATGAAAAATAGGAATATGAAGTAATAGAACAAAAGAAATTGAATTGAATTTGTAAAAAAATTTCCTCTTCTTCAAGTGCATCATTTGGATTTGAACAAAAGGACTCCTTAGGTTGAATTTATGCCCAAATAATGTCCTCTAGGATGAAGTGAATAAATTTGGGATGATAAGTGGGTAGATTTTGGAAAATCCAAAGGTATTTAGATGTGTGTATAATAGAAAAGGAGAGGTTAAGTTTTATAAGAAGGGGAGGGGAACTTTTGGATGTTCTCAAAATATTAAACTATGAAAAGAAGATTCCAGATCCAAATACTTAAAAATGGCACATAAATGAAAAATAGATTAAATTTTATACCATATAATATTCTCTTTGGATTATTTATCATTTTTTTATTTTTGAATAATTTAGTAATAAATTAAATCAATAAGATATCATTATTTCCAAATTCAATACTATTCATTTAATTTGACAAAAAATACTTTAATACAAATTTTTAATTAGAATATAATGATTTAAAAAATCAATAATATATCTTATAGATATATAGAATAAATTAGACATATCAACTAATTCAAAATATATCAAAATATAAATTATTAATATCATTTATTCTATTTTTATGTTAATTAAATAAATAATGTTTTAGAATTGAAAATAATATTAAGGTAATTATATAACATAAGAAAATAAAAATAAAAATATTACAATTATATCAATATATACATTTATATTCATTCATGGATTTATTTTGTCCCTTTGGGGACACATAAAAGTTATTAAACTACGTGATAGTGATATTTTGTAACTATCACTGATTTAAATAATATATAATTTATATTCCCAGAAAAAGTGTCCATTAAATAACTAAAAATCTATATTAATGGGATAAAGATCGAATATTATTCATATAATAATTTTTGGGCATGTTTTTGTTTTATTTTGAACCTTATAATTTTTATTTACCCTTAATTAATCTATTTTATTTTAATTTTGGTAATGACATTTCAAATATTAAAAGGTTAAAAATATTTACTTATATGGTTTAAATTTTCCATAAATGTTCCATTTAGGATATATTAGTCCCTATAACTATCATTTTTTAGTTTTAAAATATTTTTATGGTTTTTAAATAATTTAATAAAATTCTATTTTTATAAAATACTAATAGTGTCAATTTTTTCATTATTCATAACTTTGACATTAATTAAAATCCAAACAGAAAGATAAATTTGAACCAAATCATTGAATATAATACAAAAAATTTATTCAGATAGAAAATTCATGGATAACCTTAATTTATTCAAATTATACTTCTTTTGATATTAATAAAACAATTTATTTGATATTTATATTAATAAAATAATTTTTTCAATCACTATTTTGTCATCGTTAATGTTTAATATTAAATATATGAAAATTATAAATACATTATTATGATGTAGATAATTATTTTATATTTTCTTAGACTATTGATAATATATGTTATCTTTTAATTATCCTTATATTAAAAATAATATACGTATATAAAATGAGAGTGTGACATTTTTTTCACATTTATTAATTTTAAAAATATTAATGTCATATTCATAAAAAAAGGGATAATTAAAATATTCCATTTTGAACATTATATTATAAGGGTAGAATTTACTCACCAAACAGGATTTGGATATTTTTAGGTTAAATTTTAATGTTATTTATACCTTTAATTACCCGATTTAAACTTAACCACGAAAAATAAAAAAATTACTAAAGACAGTATTCATTATGTCAAAATATAAATTAAACCTATTTATATAATTTGTATACATTGATTCCAAACATGGAATCCATTTTATGAAAATTCAAAATATATAATTTAAATAAATTAAATTAAAAATAATCCAATTGATGGAATTTGAGAATAATTTTTAAAAAAGTTAAAACCATCAAATGATTGACATATGTTTATATCCAATTTTAATGTGAATATAATTATAATTAACTAAATTATATTAAATGATAAAAATATAATATAATTATACATTAAAAAATCATATGTATAATTTAGCACTGTAAATTATTTCGATGAAAAAAGTTTTTTTCAATTAAATTTTAGTATTTTTCATTATTAATAAAAGCATTAAACATATCAAAAAACTACCAAAAATGAACCAAAGTAAATTTTTTTATTACATATAAAATTTGAATTAAATTTTGTATAATTTAATATAAAAAGTATCAAAATTTATATTTAAAATCGTCGGGCCATTAAAAAGAGGCAAAACTATATTTTTTTGGAAAAATCCTTTTTTATTCAAAAATTAAATTTGTTCATCTATGATGTCTAGGAAACAAATAAGAAGATTGTTAAAACTATATAAACAACATAAAATTAAAAATGTGGTAAGTAATATTAATAACAACTAATTTTAATGTTATGTTATATATTATATAAATATAATTTTATTAATATGTTGTTGTTAGATAAAACTATGCATTGCATGTAATACAAGCCAACTAAATATTGCGTGTAGTGTAAGATTAACATGGGGTTGCATAAAAAACAAATCAGGAATAAAAGTTATTCAAAGTTGAAAATATTATAAATTCTCAGGGTGTTACATTTTCTCCTCCTTTAATAAATTTCGTCCTCACAATTTGAAATTTCACTTAGAAAATAAAATGTTGATATTAAAAAATATAATTTTGGAAAACTACATCAGAAATAGTTTTAAAAAAATATATTCTTAATAAGCGGAAAGGGAAATGTGAAAGTCACTACGAAATTAGGATTTTATATTGGAGAACATTAGTGTCTAGTAGAGATACAAACGTGGAGGACAAACAAAAATATATATATGGAGTGATTGAGGTAATAAATCATAAACAAGTGATAAATAAATAGAAAATTGATGGCCTCAAATCCATAAATCAATGATAGTTAAAAACCCATCATTTCAACGAAAATTAAATAATTATAATAGAACCTTTTTTAGATACTATTTCCTAGAGTTGAGGGATTATTTTATTATCCAAAGGAGAACTCTAGAAAACTTACTCGATTCCATTAATGTAATTTTTTGGTTGTTCCTAGATCTATTATTACTTTGTTACATTCACCTGGAGATGGATATTTTAGATGATTATTTATTAATGAAGCACATTTAATGCATCATATGTTCCATGTGTATTTCATTCAACCATTAAATGTTTACTGAAACCAAAAAGGTTAGAACATAATATCCAATAAATCATACTAAAACCTCAATCAATAATATCCAATGTTCATCATAACCCATTTTTAACTTATGAATATACTAAAATACATCCATCTAAATTCACTATCCAAAAAATATTATACATTTTAAAAATAAATTATTTTCTCAAAATAATTTAATATAGCTATTATTGTTATATACCTTTATCACCTGAAAAAATATAATGATATAATTCAGACATCCAAATAATTGATGAAGAAGTCATGTAGTAAAATCCTTACATATATCATGATTCCTATAACTAGAGCAGCAATGATGAAATAATTATTGAATCCAAATACAAAATAAGCTTAATCATTCAACATCACTCTTAAATCCTTAACTATGCTTCAAAATCGTATTCCTTAATACCTTATTCATTTCATTTCCCTTTTGTAATTGTCTCATCATTAGTAGTATAACCATGGAATGTGTAACCTTTCTGATTCTAAACATTAACCAAAAAGTAATGAAAAAAGTTAGAAACCCAAATCATAGTGATATTCTTATGAAGAGTCATTTATACGATATCTAAATGATTTTATCTTCTTTTGAATCTATAAATCCCATGGATTAACCTAGGTGATCGATTACCAAATCTAATGGATAATACCTTATACATAGAATAATCATAAAAGTCATTCATAGGGTTATTTTTTCTTATCTATGTGTTCTAAATCAAATTTTGAAGATCGTTGCTAAAATACCTCTGATACCAAATGTAACGCCACAACCCTAGAATCACAGAGTCAGTGTACTATTTTAATACATTGACATGATTATAAGGAATAAAATTCTAAAGGATCGATTAGTTTAGCCGTCATAGATAATAGATTACATTTATAAAACTTACATTACTATTCAAAATATTAAATAAAACATAAATAATCCTTTTATAACACCATTATTCTCTTATATTAATAGTATAAATCAATCTTAAAACACATCTTGGAAACCCAGGAAAGTAAAACATAAGAAAGGGGTGAGATCAAATTATAAATCTGGGTAATGAATATAGTGTAAGATATTAAAAATAAGTATAATATTTTATGGCATGTTATAAATAAAAAACACATTCTTTTAAACATAATATTCAACATAATATGGAAAGAATAAATCAAATAATTCCATTTAAGCAATTACATTTATATTTTACAAGTCAAATAATCACATGTATTATCCATAACTATTATCATAATGAATTAATTCATAATATTGAACATATACACTATCAAGTTATATCCTCAAGATACCTACTATCAAGATCTATCATTGTGACAGTTTATGTCTGTGGGTAGAAACCCATCTGATTTGTGTCGAGATCTACCCTCTTAACAATATTAAACTGATTGAATAACAACTGTGAATGGTTTTGTTTCAATTAATGTCATCTCATGAGACATACCAATGCATCGAGGGGTTATATTGGGCCCCAACCATCACTTAATAAGTCCAATATATTCCTAATATGAAAAATGGTGAAACATAAACAACATATTCATACATAATCCAAACTAGCAGATGAATTATGAAAACATTAACAATAAAACCAAGAATTGTATAAACATATCCCATAAATTGTCAAACATATCCAAAAACCTTCAATACAATATGGACGATTATATCATAAAAAATCAAACATAATTAAGAATTAGATTTAACAAATGATGTTGAAATAGATGAAAATAATATAATACAATCATTAAAACTCATAGAGATAAATATGTCATTTTACATTAAAATCATTTAAAAGACCAGAAATTAAAAAATAAAACATTTATTTTAAAACTAAACTTGTAATATAGTAAAATAAGTTTCAAATTTAAAGTCATCATAATGAAGGAAGATAACCACACGCACGGTATAAGTTAAAAATACATTTTTTCATTAATTTTTAGAAAATATCATAATGTACCTAGTTTTGAAAAATGATGGAAATATTCCATTCAAAACATTTTATAAAAATTGAAATGTTGGTAAAAAAACATTAAACATTTTTTTAATAATATTTTTAAATATATTTTAAGAAATATAGACATGGATGATAATGATGTCTTAGTAGATACATACGTATAAACAACATCATATAATAATGAGATTGTGAAATTAACCTTTAAATTGTACTTTTATTTAGTCAAGGGCCAATTAACCTCTTGTGTAATAGTTAAATCATTTTATTAAACTATAATTATACCATATACATTTTTATTATATCATATATGATCCTATTATATCATTTTGTTAATAATATTTCGGTATTACCATTATTTCTGTTGTTAAATGCTTCCTTTTCCTAGGCATGTTTTGTCATGTAATTCATGTTTCTTATGAATAGGATATATTTTATTCATAATAATTATGATATTATGTTCATAAACATTATATTTAGTCATTATATTAATTTTTTAACCATTCATGAATGGTTAACCTGGAGAATGAATCTCACCATGTCATGGAGAATGTAGGTCATATGTACGCACGAGCAACGATATCATTCTCGTAATGGATAAATGATATAGAATTGGATGGTATATTAATTAAAAAAAATCATAATAAATCCATATTAATTAATTCTATCCATTATAATAATCATTATACACATCCAAATAAGGTAGTGTTGAATAACAAATTACACCATGACATGGAAACAGTAAACTGTACTTACACACATATGGTGATATTGTTATTCGTAGAATATATAAAAGGAGTAATATGGTTGCCCCATAATCATAATAAAATATCAGGATATATATTATATTGGATTTATTACTTTAGTATGTAAAAAAATAGGAATATGACGTAGAAGAAGAAAATAAATTGAATTGAATTTGTAAAATAATTACCTCTTCTTCGAGTGTTTCCTTTTGATTTGAACAAAAGGAATTATTAGGATGTATATATGCCTATATAATGGCCCCTATGAAGAATTGAGGAATGTTTAGATGATAAATTTTCAGTTTTTTTTTGAGCTAAAGTATTTTAGAGGTGTGGATAAAAGATAAGGAGAGGTTCCCTTTTATAAGAGATGGGAGGGCACTTTTGAAAACTCTCAAAATATTAAACTATAAAAAGACTATTCTATATCCAAATACATAAAATTGAAATAAATGAAAAATAAAGTACATTATATACCATATAATACCCCTTATGATTATTTAACATTTCTGTGATTTTTAAATAATTTTATAATAAAATAAATCAATAAAATATCATTATTTCCAAATGTAATACTATTAATTTATTTTGACTTAAAATACTTTAAGACAAAGTGTGAATTAGAATATAATTATTTCAAACTTCTATATTATATCGTATATATATTTTAAATTAATTATAAACATTAAGTAATTAAAAATATATCAAAATTAATATTATTAAAATCATTTATTCAATTATATATTAATTAAATAAATATTATTTTAGAATTGGAAAGAATTTTAAGGTCATAATATAACTTATACAAATAAAAAAATAATATTATTTAATGAAACGTTTTTCATTTATATAAAAATAGGCATTTATATTCCTGAATAGATTCATTTTGGGACTATGTGGACACATAAAGCTATTAAAATTCAAGATAGTGATATTTTGTAACTATCATTGATTTAAAAAATATGTGATTTATTTTAAAATAAAATTGAGAATTAAACAACTAAAAGTAGACATTAATATTATAAGGATCGAATAATATTCATAAAATAATTTTTGGACATGTTTATGTTTTATTTTAAACCATATAATTTTGATCTACACTTAATTAATCTATTTAATATAAATTATGGTAATAACATTTCAAATATTAAAAGGTTATAAATAATTTATTATTTCGTTTTAATTTTCTATAAATTGAATCTTTGATATATTTAATATCTTATAACTATCACATTACAGTTTTTAATTTTTTTTATAATTTTTAAATAATTTAATAAAATGATATTTATATAAAATACCAACACTATCAATTTTTACACTATTCATAACTTTGACATTAATTAAAATCCAAAAATAAAGATAAATTTGAACCTAATAATTGAATATAATACTTAAAAGTTATATTCACCTAAAAATTCATAGAGCACCATAACTAATTCAAATTATATATCTTTAAATAATTTTAAAACCATTTATTTTATATATATATATATATTAAAAAAAATAATTTCTACATCACCATTATGTCATCATTAATAATAATTATTTAAGCTCTAAAAATTATGAGAGTGTGACATTTTGTCACATTTATTAATTTTAAAAATATTCTTGTCAAATTCATGGAAAAGTGTCCATTAAATGATTTGATTTAGAACCATAGATTATTAGTGTATCATTTAGTTATAAAATAGTATGTTTAGAGGTTTAGGGTAATTTTTTAATATCATTTTCACCTTTAATTTCTTGATTTACTCTTAACAGCGGTAAATAAATAATTACTAATGTTACTATTCATAAAGTCAATAAATAAAAGAAACCTACTTACATAATTTATATCAACTAATTCCAAATATGGAATCCACTTTTCAAAATTCAAAATACTTAATTTTTAGTAATTAAATTAAAAATAATCCCACTAATTGAATGGGAAAATTTGTTTAAAAAAAGTAAAAACCATAAAAAGACTGAATTATGTTGCTATTTAATTTTAATGAAAAATAATTATAATGAACTATACTATATTAAATGATTAAAATTTAATATGATTATACATTAAAAATTTTAAAATTTATAACTTAACACTATAGATTATTTCAATGAAATAAAGTTGTTTTCAATTAAAATTTAGTATTTTCCACTATTCATCAAAACATGAAACTTATCAAAAAATACCAAAAATTGAACCAATGTAAATTTTGACAATAGATTTTAAAATTAGAAGTTTTTTGTAATTGAAAAAAAATATGTCAAAATTTAGATTTGAAATGGGCGGGCCATCAAAATGCTGCAAAACAGTTTTTTTTTTCAAAAATGATTCTTTAATCCATAAAATTTAATTTGTTCTTATATCATGTCTAGAAAACAAATAATATGAATTTTAAAATTATTTGGAATATATAAAATTCAAAATTTGGTAAACACTATTCATGGAAGCCAATTTAAACACTAAGTTATAAATTATATTAATAATATTTTATTAATATATCATTGGTAGTTAAAAATGTGCATGGCCTATAATGAATGACAACTCATTATTATGTGTAGTGTAGGTCTAAAATAAGTTTTCATAAGAAACAAGGAAATCAATACAATTAAACTTATTTTGAATAAAAATATTTTAAATTTTATGTGTGTTACATTGTCTCCTCTTTCAATAAATTTTATCCTCTAAATTTTAAATTTATCATATAAAATAAAATGTTTCATACTAAAAAATACCTTTGTGGAAAAAACACATAAGAATAGGGTTAATAAAATATACTATTAATAAGGGGGAATGGGAATTTTTGTGCTCACCGTGAAATTAGGCTTTAAAATAGGAGAACAATAGTGGCCAGTAGAGATATGTACTTGGAGGAATAATATAAATATTTATATGGAGTGATTGAGGTCATAAATCACAAACAAGTGAACATTAAATGGAAATTTGAGGTCCTCAAAGCCATTAATCTATGATGAATAAAAATACCATCAGTTCATATAAATTAAGTTATTATAATTACACATTTTTTTTATACTCTTTCCTATAGTTGATGGATTTCATTTTTATTCAAAGGAGAACTCTAGTAAACTTACTTGACTCCATCAATTTTATCCTTTGATTTTTCATAGATCTATTTTCACTTCATTTCGATCACCAAAATAAGGATATTCATGATGATTATTTATGAATGATGCAATTTCAATGCGTCCTATGATCCAGGAGTATTTCATTCAGTCTTTAAATTGTTACTAATAATAAAATGGTTACCACATAATATGCAACAAATCATACTTAAACATCAAACAATAATATCCAATGTTGAACTTAACCCATTCTAGCATTTGGACTCAACCAAAATACATCCATCCAAATTAAAAATCCAAAAAGTCTCTACATTCAAAAATACATTAGATTCTCCAAACAATTTATTTTATCACTTATTGTGATATACCTATATCTCCAAAAAATCAATAATGAAATCATTCATACATTCAAATCCTTGATGAATAAGTATTGTATTATAATCCTCACATATCTCATGATTCATATAACTAGAGCACCAAAGATGAAATAATTCATGAATCAAAATGAAAAATAACCTTAATCATTCCAAATCACTCTTAAAACCATAATTATGTTATAACATCATATTCCTTATTACCTCCTTCATTTATTTCCATTTTGTAATATATTCATCATTAATAGTATAACCATTACATCTATAAACTTTATTATTTTAACCATTGACCGAAACTCAAATCACAATGTGAGAAACACAAATCATAGTGTTATTTTAATGAAAAATCATTTATAAGATCTATAAATTAAGACATCCTCTTCTTAATCGATAAATACATAGGATTAACCTAGGTTATTTTTTACCAAATATAATGGATGATATCATATACTTAGACTTATCATAAATTTCATTTATAAGGTTATGTTTTCTAATCTATGTTTTATAAATATAATTTTCAAGGTTATTGCTAAACATTCTCTGATAACATTTATAACTTCCCCACCCGAGAAGGCTATAGTCAGTTCATTATTTTAATACATTGGCATGATTATAAGGAATAAAATTATAAATGACCAATCAGTTTAGAATTCATGGAAAATAGATTACATACATGAAACTTACATTACAGTTCAAAAAAAATGAAACATAGATAATCATTCAAGAACACCATTATTATCCTATGTTAACCCTTAAAATCAATCATAAAACACATCTTTGAAACCATGGAATGTAAAACATAAGACGATGGAGAGCTCATATTCATAGTAATGGAAAACAATATAGTAGAAGCTATCAAAAATATTCACAAACTTTTATGGGATGTTATAAAACTGAAACACAAACCTTTTAAACATATTATTCAGTATAATATTGAAAGAATAAATCAAATAATTTCATTTAAGAATTTACATGGATATTCTAACAGTAGAATAATCACATGTAATATCCATAACTATTATCATAATTAGAGAATTCATAAAGTCTACTGTTTTAACTATCATGATATATCATGAAGAAATGTACTTTCAATAACTTTTATCATGACAATTTATTTTTGTGGGTATAATGCTATCTGATTTGTGTCAAGACCAACCCTCATAGAAAAGTTAAACTGATTGAAAAACAATAATGAAGTGTTTTTCGCCAACTAATTTCATCTTATGATACCTACTAATTACTGGTGGGGTTATATAGGGCCCTAAACATCACATAATATGTCCAATAAATTCCTCATATGAAAATGGTGAATCATGCACAACATAATAATTCATATTCAAAAATAGTATATAAATTATGAATACTTTAACCATAAAACAAGAATGGTATAAAATTAGCACATCCGTAGTAAAAAAATATCATAAAACCTTCAATAAAATATTGAATATTTTATCATAATAAATCAACATCAATTATTTATAATCTTTAACAAAGTATTTTGATATAAATGAAACTAATATAATAAAATCATTAAAACTATTTGAGAGAAATATATAGTTTTACTTTAAAATCATTTAAGAGCTACGAAATTATAAAAGAAAACATTTATTTTAAAAATGAAAAAATAATATTTTAATGGATGATTCAAAATTTAAAGGCGTCATAAAATCAGAAAATAGTCGCTCACACAGTATAAGTGAAGAAAACATTTTTTCCTTAATATTTCAAAAAGGTTATAAAGAACCTCCTTCAAAAAAATATGGAAATATTACATTCAAAAAGTTTTATAAAAAGTATAACATGGGTAAAAATAACTTTAAAATTTTTCTGATAATATTTTTAAATACATTTTAAGAAACTTGGACATTGATGATAAAGATGTCTTAGTAGATACTTATGTATAAACAACCCCAGATGATAATGAAATTATAAAATTAACTAATAAAATTTACTTTCCTTTAGTTAAAGGTTCATTAACCTCTTGTATAATAGTTATATTAGGTTATTAAATTATACCATGACTATATACATTTGGATGATATCATATGGTCATCTTATATCATTTTTTAATAATATTTCAGTATTACTATTGTTTTGGGTGTTAGCTGCTAGAATTTTCTATGCATGTTTTCTCATGTAAGTCATGTTTCTTATTCATAGGATATATTTTATTCATATAAAAAATTATATTAATTTCCTAATAATTATATTATGTCATCATATGAACTTTATAAGCATTTTTCAATGGTTAACGTAGATAATGAATCTCATCGCATTGTAGAGACTATAGGTTGAACGTACGCACGCGGGACGATATCATTTCTTTAATGGTTAAATGTTTTTTAATTGGATGGTATATTATTTATAAATAATCATAATAATGTCATATTCTTTATTCATTACCATTATACTAATCATTATACCCCTCCAAATAAGACATCATTGAATAACAAATTACACCACGGTGGGGAGACGGTAAACCATACGTACACGTGCATGGTCATATTGTTATTAATTGGATGGATAAAAGGAGGAATATGGTTTTACAATATTAATAAATACATATCAGAATATATATGATACTGTATTTATTTGTTTTGTATGGAAAGAAAATAAGAATAAGAGGTTGAATAAGAAGATAAATTGAATTGAATTTGTAAAACAATTACTTATTCTTTAAGTGAATCCTTTTGATTTGAACAAAAAAACTCCATAGGTTGAATTTATGACCAAATAATGGACTCTAGTATGAAGTGATAAATGTTTGGAGGAGAAGTGGGATGTTTTTGGCCAATCCAAAGGGTTTAGAGGTGTGTATAAAAGATAAGGAGAGGTTCCTTTTATAAGATAGGGGAGGGGGTCTTTTGGAAACTCTCATAATATTAAACTATAAAAAGACTATTCTAGATCCAATTACTTACAAATGGAACATAAATGCAAACTATAAAAATTTTTATAACATATAATATCCATTTATGAATATTTAAAAATTTTGTGGTTTTTAAATAATTTAATAATAAATTAATTTAATAAGATATCATTATTTCCAAATTTAATACTATTCATTTAATTTGACATATAATACATTAGAAAAAAGTTGGAATTCGAATATAATGATCTCAAAAATCTATAATATATCTTATAGATCTAGTGAATTTGTTATACAGACTAACTAACTAAAAATATATCAGTATTAATATTATTTAAATCATTTTTTATATTTTTATATTAATTAAATAAATATTGTTTTAGAATTGAATATACTTTCAAGGAAATTATATAACATATAAAAATTAAAAATAAATTTATTTAATGAAAAATATTTCATTTATATAAAAATAGACAATTATATTCATTCATAGATTGATTTTGGTCTTACGTGGACACATAAAAGATATTAGAATACAGGATACTGATATTTAGTAACTATCTTTGATTTAAATTATATTCAATTTATTTTCAAGGAATGTTTCCCATTAAATAACTAAAAATATATATTATTTTTATAAGTATCGAATATTATTCTGCCCCTAATTTTTTATCATGTATTGGTTTTATTTTAAACTTTATAACTTTAATTTACCCATAATTAATCTATTTAATTTTAATTATAGTAATAACAATTCAAATATTTAATGGGTATAAAAATTTACTCACATGGTGTCAATTTTAAATAAATGGACACTTTCTGAAATTTAATACCTTATAAATAACACTTTGAAGTTTTTAATAATTTTATTATTTCAAAATAAGTTAATAAAATATTTTTATTATAAAATATCAATGTGTCAATTTTGATAGTATTCACAACTTTGACATTAAATAAAATCAAAAAATAAAGATAAATTTGAACCAAATAATTTAATATACTCTTAAGAAGTTATATTCAACTATAAAATTCATGTAAAAACATAATTTTTTCATATTATATTTATTTTATTATTTTTAAAACCATTAAATTTATATTTATATTAATAAAACTATTTCTCCATCACTGGCGTGTCATCATTAGTTGTAATTATTTAATATCTAAAAATTATTAAGATATTTCTATGATTTAGATAATTATTTTATATTTCTATATACTATTTGTAATAAATGTCATCTCATTATTATCTATATATTAAAAATAATATACTTATATAAAATTAGAGTGTTGCATTTTTACATATTCATTGATTTTAATAATATTCATATCATATTTATGGAAAAGTGTCCATTAAATGATTAAATTTAAAAAATTTGGTGATACGGGTCAAATTTAGTGATCCAATAAGGTTTTTATAGGTGTTTTGGTAATTTTATAATATTATTTTTACCTTTAGTAACCCGGTTTACACATAACCACGTGAAATAAAAAATTACTAATGTTACTATTCATATTGTCAAAAAATAAAAAAAACTATTAGAATAATTAGGACCCACCGATTACAAATATGGAATCCATTTACTAATATTAAATACACATAATTTTCAGTAATTAAATTCAAATTAATCCCATTGATGGTATAATAAAATATGTTTTTTAAAAAGTAAAAGCCACCAAAAGATTAACTTTTGTTTATATCCAATTTTAATGTGAAAACAATTCCAACGACCTACATTATATTAAATGATAAAAATATAATATAATTATACATTAAAAATAATAAAAATTATAATTTATCATTATAATGTATTTAGATGAGAAAAAGTTATTTCAATTAAAATTTAGTATTTTTTACTATTCATCAAAACACGAAACTTATCAGAAAAATAACAAAAATTTAACTAAAGTGAAATTTAATACTAATATTTAAAATTGAAAAATTATTTTGTATAATATAATATAATAATTTTCATAAATTATATTTAATATGGATGGGCTACAAAAAGGTTGGAAGGCTGAATTTTTTTTAAAAAAATACTTCTTTTATCCAAAAAATTGAATTGGTTCTTATATCATGTCTCAAAAAGAAATAATATGAATGTTAAAATTATATAGAATATAAAAAATTCAAAATTCGGTTAATAATATTCATAATAGAAAATTTAAATTCTCGGTTATATATAATATTAATAATATTTTATTAATATATTATTGTTCTTTAAAACTATGACTTGTGTGTAATGCAAGACAAATCATTATTATGTGTAGTTTAAGATTAACAAGGGGATGTGGAGAAAAAGAAATTAAAAAATGTAATTTATTAAAAGATAAAAACATTGTAAATTATTGTGGTGTTAAATTCTCCCCTCCTTCAATAAATCTATCCCTCATAATTTGAAATTACAATTAGAATATAAAAGGATGATTCTAAAAAATACATTTGTGAAAAACCCACATAAAAATTATGGTTACTAAAATATACTCTTAATAAGAGGGAAAGAGATCTTTTAAAGTCACTACAAAATTATGCTTTTGAACATGAGAACATTAGTGGCCAATAAAGATATCAACATGATGGAAGAACATAAATATTTATAGGGAATGATTGAGGTCATAAATTAAAAACAAGTGAACAATAAATAGAAAGTTGAGGGCTTCAAAGTCATAAATCTATGATGATTGAAAATACAATAGTTTCAACAAATATTATGTTATTATAATAACACATTTTTTGATACTCTTTCCAAGAGTTGGGGGATTATTTTATTATCCAACTGAGAACTCCTGAAAACTTACTTGATTCCATCAATTTTATCCTTTGGTTTTTCTTTGATCTATTTCCACTTTTTTCACTTGGAGATGGATATTATAGATGATTATTTATGAATGAAGCACTTTTAATGCATCATATAGTCCATGATTATTTCATTCAACATTTAAATGTTTACTAAAACCAAAACATTTATCATATAATATCTAATAAATCATACATAATATTCAAAAAATAATATCCAATATTCAACTCAACCCATTCTGGCCTTATGACACAACCAAAATACTTCCATCCAAATTCATTATCCAAAAACTTCTCTACATTTTCAAAATATATTATACTCTATGAATAACATAATGTAACTCTTATTACGATATACCATTATCATCATTAAAACTAGAATGAAATAATCTATTCTTCCAAATCCTTGATTAATAAGTACTATAGTACAATACATACATATATCATGATTCTTATAACTAGAGCACCAATGTTGAAATAATTCTTGAATCCAAATACAAAATTACCTCAATCATTCCACTTCACTCTTAAACCCCTAACTAGGAATCAACATCATATTTCCTAATACCTCCTTTATTTCATTTCAATTTTGTAATCTATTCATCATCAATAGTATAACCATTGCATGTATAACCATACTGATTCTAACCATTGACGAAAACTCAAAGCAAAATGTAGGAAACACAAATCATAATTATATTATCATGAATAATCATATATCAGATCTCTAAATGATTTCATCTTCTTATGAATCCATAACTCCATTGTATTAACATAGTTAATTTATTATTAAATATAAAAGATTATATACTATATGTAGAATTATTTTAAAATTCACTCATAGGGTTAAGTTTTCTAATATATGTATCCTAAATCTAATTTCCATGGTTGTTACAAAACATCCTCTGATACCAACTATATCACCCAAACCCTAGAAGCCCAGAGTTTTTGTATTATTTGAAGTAATTAGCATGATTATAAGGAATCAAATCTTAAAGGACTGACTAGTTTAGAAGTATAAGAAAATATATTACATAAATAAACCAGACTTTACAGTTCCAAAAATTAAATACAAAATAGATATTCTTTTGAGAATTCCATTATTCTTTTATCTTAACTCTTAATATCAATCATAAAATAAATCTTGGCATCTTGGGAAATTAAATCATAATAAAGGGGGGAGGTTAGATGCCTAGTAAGGTTAAATAATATTGTGGAAGCTATAATAAAAAAGAATAAAATCTTCAGTAAAGGTATAAGACTATAACATAACCCTTTAAAACATTATCTTCATCATAATATGGAAGTAATAAATCAAATAATTCCATTTAAACATTTACATATATATTCTACTAGTTGAATAATCAGATGTAATATCCATAACTACTATCATAATGAGGGAAATAAAAAATTATAGGCATTTTTTCTATCTATATAATTTCTCAAGATAGTTATTATCATCATCTATCCTCATGATAATAGATGTATATGGGTAGAAACCGGTCTGATTTATGTCAAGATCAATCATCTTGATAATGTTAAACTAACTCGAAAAAATTGTGAAGGGTTTTTCACAAACAAATTTTATCTCAAGATTCCTACCAATGCATCTAGTGATTATGTAGGACCCTCCCATCACATAATAAGTCAAATAAATTCCTCATATGAAAATGGTGAAGCATTAACAAAATATTCATTCGTTTTCAAAAACTAGTATGAAAATTATGAATACTTTAACCATAAAATAATAATTGTATGAAAATATAACATCCACAGTAAAACATATCATAAAACTATCAATACAATATGGACGATTTTATCATAGTAAATCAACCAAATTTAAGCATAAAATTTAATAAAGGATATTGACATAGATGTAAATAATCAAATGAAATCATTAATACTCATTGATAGAAATTTTTTTTTTACGTTAAAATTATTTAAAAGCCACAAAATTATAAAATAAAATAAAAATTTTGAAAATAAAATTTTAAATTCTATAGGATGATTCAAAATATACAAGCGGCATAATGAAAGAAAATAGCACCTCACACCGTAAAAGTGAAAAAACATTTTTTACTTAATTTGTCGAAAAGGTTAAAAAGTAACTCATTTCGAAAACAAAGGAAATATTCATTTCAAAATGTTTTATAAAAAGTAAAAAATGGGTAATAATAAATTTAAAAAAAAATTAATAATATTTTGAAATACATTCTAAGAAATATGGATAAGGATGATAAAGATGTCTCTGTAAATACCTAGGTATAAACAAACTCATATAATAATTAGATTGAGAAATTAGAACCTATATTGTACTTTCCTTTATTCAAGGGTGAGTTAACCTCTTGTTTATTTGTTAAAACATGTTATTAAGTTATACCAAGACCATATACATTTTTATTATATCATATATTATTATATGATATCGTTTTGTTAATAATATTTTAGTATTACTTTTGTTTTGTGTGTTAACTTCTTCGTTTTCCTATGCATGTTTTCTTATGTAAGTCGTGATTATTATGCATAGGATATATTTTATTTATATATATAATTATATGAAGTTCATAATAATAATATTTAATAATCATGTAAATTTTATAATCATTCTTGAATGGTTAACGTGGAGAATAAATCTTATCGCGTTATGGAGATAGTAGGTTATACTTAGGCACGAGCGATGATATTATTCCCTTAATAGAGAACTGATATAGAATTTGATGGTATATTGATTAAATATAATCACAATATTGTCATATTAATTATTTATATCCATCATAATAATCATTATACCAATCCCAATAAGCTAGTGTTGAATAACAAAATCCACCACATCGTGGAGATGATAAACTGTACGTATGCATACATAGTGATATTGTTATACATAGGATGGATAAAAGGAGGAATATGGTTATCCCATAATTATAATAACATGTAAACATATATATGATCCAATATTTATTAATTTAATATAGTAAAAAATATAAATAGGAAGTAGAGGAAGAAAATAAATTGAATTGAATTGGTAAAACAATTACCTCTTCTTTGAGTGTTTCCTTTTGATTTGCACTAAACAACTCCTTAGGTTGGATTTTTTGTGCAAATAAAGGCTTCAAAGATGAATTGTGGGAAGTTGGGAGGAAAATTATGAAAGGTTTTGTGTATTTAAACGGATTTATAGGTGTGAAGAAAAGAGAATAAGATGTGCCCTTTTATAAGAGAAGAGAGGGACACTTTTGGAATCTCTCAAAATATTAAATGAAAAAAAGACTATTATAGATCCAATTACATAAAAATGGACCATAAATGAAAATTATAGTCAATATTAGACTATATAATATCCCATTGTTATTATTTAACTTATTTTTTATTTTTAAATAATTTAATAATAATTTAATTTAATAAGATATCATAATTTCCAAATTTAATACTATTAATTTAATTTGACTTACAATACATTAAAAAAATGTGGGAATTCAAATATAATTAATTAAAACATCGTAATATATTTTATATATCTATTAAATTAGTTATATATATTAACTAATTCAAAATATATCAAAATTAATCTTATTAAAATCATTTCTTCTATTTTTATATTAATTAATAAAATAATGTTTTAGAATTGATAAGAATTTCAAGGTAATTATATACCTTATAAAAAATATAAATAAATTTATTTAATAAAATTATTTCATTTATATAAAAATTGACAATTATATTCATTCATATCTTCATTTTGGCCCTATTTGGGCACATAAAAGTTATTAAAATACAAGATAGTAATATTTTCTAACTATATTTGATTTAAATAATATATAATTTATTTTCAAGGAAAAGTGTCCATTAAACTACTCAAAATCATTATTAATGTGATAAAGACCAAATATTTTTCATCCAATAGTTATTTAACAAGTTTTAGATTTATTTTAAGCCTTATAATTTTTATTGACAAATAATTAATCTATTTATTTTTAATTGTGCTAATAACATTTCAAATATTAAAAGGTTATAAATATTTTCTTTTATGCTGTAAATATTCCCTTAATTGTTATTTAATGACATTTTAAACCTTATAAATATCACTTTTTATTTTATAAATATTTTTATTATTTTTATATAATTTAATAAAATTTTATTTGTAAGAAATATCTATGGTGTCTATGATGGGATTATCCAAATGAGCCCGTAAGGGGCACCGACGCTATTGAGGTTTCACCTATCTACACATATATTCTCTCAACCTCATGTTTGGTTTAAAATCTCCACATAATCATACTCGGTGCTCTGGTGACGGTGCTTCCTCTTCCAGGGGAGGCATCGAAGTGATTTCGAAGGTTCCACTCTCTTGGAATTTCATAATAATTTTATTTCGGTCTTCTCCCTTTTACTTATCGCTAGGTAGGGCTTCATTTGGTTTTATAGTGAATGTAGTGGTCATTTTTTCAAACTCCCTAACTGAGGTCTGGCTCCACATTTTTGTGTTGGTTAGAAGCATGTGCGGTGGTTCGTGGTGGTCTTTGGCTGAGAACAAGAGGGCGGCGATAGGATTTGTCTCTCTCCTGCGTTTGGAATTTGATTTTTCATGATTCTAGGTTCACATTCTCTATGTGTTGTGGAAATTGAGTGGACAACATGCAACAAGATCATCTTGAATTGGTAATGTTTTATTTGTGATTATGATTTCAGTGTTTTTGTGGGGTTCTAGTTTTTTGGGGTGTTGTGCTTGGGTTTCATGGTTTGCCTTTGGTGAAGGATAATCCTATGGATAGGGAGAAAGCGATCTGTATCTCTTAATTTTTTCTATTAAAAAAATCGTAATGATAATTCCTAGTTAGTGCATGATGGTTACGAACATTCCTAAAAATTGCATATGGAGGTTCTATTCTGAAGAAGGCGAAGGAGTTGCTATTAAATACCATTAGAGCCATGTAGAAATTTCGTGTGGATTCCAATCCATTGATATAATTATAATAGGAGGAGGATGTAATATAGGATAAGGATGAAATTATAACACTGAGGTTAGAATGAGAAAACTTGTCTTAATGGTTTTTGGTGTTATGTTGTTGAATTTATTTCATTTTGGATTTCATTTTGTGGAAATTATTTCCTTTTGACCCTATGGTTTGCGTTTATGGGAATTTACAACGAGTTCATCTACAAAGGGGAGCTTCAGATGATGTCTAGAGTAGTAGTTTTCACATGTAATTGCTATTCAGATTTAAAAATTTGAGAGCATATGGAATTTCCACCAGTTTCAGGTTTATTCATTCATGCATGTGATATCTTGCTGAGCAGTAATGAATAGGTGGAAGCTGGTCTTCATGGTTATGTTGCTGGGTTGGAGCCTTTCTTTTTAGTTTGGAATGAGTTGTTTTTATACTTGATTTGAATGTGGAGGCTTGATTATTTTTTAATTAATTATTTTATGTTGGGTTACCCTCAGCCCTTAAAAGGGTTTTTATGGTAATAGTCAAAAATAATTTTTAGTTAGTCAGTAGTGTCAATTTTGGCCTTATTCAAAACTTTGACTTCAATTAAAATCCAAATAGAAAAATAACAACAAACCAAATTATTGAGTATACTCCTAACAACTCATAGTCACCTAGAAAATTTGTGGAGCACCTTAATTAATTTAAATTATATTTTTATTTTTATATTTTTAAAACCATTCATTTGACATTATATTAATAAAATAATTTCTCCATCGCTATTGATTCATCATTAATAATAATTAGATAATCTATAAAAATTATAAATAAATTACTATGATGTATATAATTATATTATATTTCTATATACTACTTATAATTAATTTTATATCCTCATTATCTCTATATTATTATTAATATATTTGTATAAAATGAGAGTGTGACATTTTGTCACATTCATTGATTTTAATAACATTCAAGTCATATTTGTGGACAAGTGTCCATTAAATGATTCCATTTCTAACCATAGTCAATAATTATTGAATTTATTCATCCAATAGGTTTTTAACATGTGTTAGGGTAATTTTATAACATTATTTTTAACTTTAATTACCCTATTTACACATAATCGCGGTAACAGAAAAATTAATAAGTTACTATTCATAATGTCAAAAAATAAAAGAAACCTATTTACATAATTTGTAAATAATGATTCAAAATATGGAATCCATTTTTTAAAATTCAATATAAATAAATTTCATTATTAAAATTTAAATTAAACCTATTTGATGGAATAATAAAATTTGTTTTTAAAAAATTAAAATCAATCAATATATTGAAGTGTGTTTATATCCAATTATAATGTTAAAATAATTACAATTAACTAAATTATATTAACTGATAAAAATATAATCTAATTATAATTTTTAACAATAATATGTATAATTTATTATTATAATTATTTCGAAGTAAACAGATGTTTTTGATTAAAATTTAATATTTTCTACTATTCACAAAAACATGAAACCTATCATAAGAAAAAAAAATGAACCAAATTAAATTTTGATATTAGGATTTAAAATTAATTGTATATTTGGTAAAATTTTATATAAAATTTTTCAAAAATTGGATTTAAAATGGGTGGGCCATCCATAGGTGAAAAAACTGTACATTTTTTTGTAAAATAATTCTTTTATTAGAAAAATTGAATTTGTTCTTGTATCATGTCTATAAAACACATAAGATGAATGTTAAAATTATATGTAATATATAAAATTCCAAAAATGGATAATAATATTCATAACATCTAATCTAATGGTCAGTTTATATATTATATTAATAATATTTTATTAATATATTGTTGTCAGTTTAAACTATTCTATGCATGTAATGCAATCCAACTCATTATTGTGTTCAGTGTATGATTAAGAATGGGTTGAATAAAAAAATAAAGCATAAAAATTAAATTTATTTAGAGATGATAGTATTGTAAATTCTTAGGGTGTTACATTGTACCCTCCTTCAATAAATTGTGTCCTCGCAATTTTAAATTTCACTTAGAATATAAAAGTTTGATACTAAAAAATACCTTTTTAGAAAACCCACATATACAATAGGTTTAATAAAATATTTCTTTAATAAGAGGGAAAGTGAAATTTGAAGGTCCCCACCAAATTAAGATTTCAAATAGGAAAACATGAGTGGCCAATAGAGATATATAATTGGGTGAAAACATAAATGTTTATAGGCATTGTTTAGGTTCTTAAATCACAAAAAAGTGAACATTAAATGGAAAATTGAGGGCCTCAAAGCAATAAATATAGGGTGATTTAAAATACCATCGGTTCAAAAAAATTATGTCATTAGGATAAAATAAATTTTAGATTATTTTTCCTTGAGTTGAGGGATTATTTTATTATCTAAAGGGGAACATGATAATACATACTCGATTACATCAATATTATCCTTTGGTTGTGCTTCAATTAATTCTCACTTAATTTTGTTCACATGGAAAAGGATATTCAAGATGATTATTTATGAATGAATCACATTTTGTGCATCACATGGTCCATGAGTTTTCTATTCAACGTTTTAATTTTTATTAAAATGAAAAAGGATAGGACATAATATCCAATAAATCATAATTAATCCTCAAACAATAATATCCAATGTTCAACTTAACCCATTAAATAATTATAACTCAACCAAAATACTTACATCCAAATTCACTATAAAAAAACTTCTCTACATTTCGAAAATAAATTATATTCTACAAAAAAAATAATGTATCTCTTATTTTGATATACCTTTATCACCTTAAAAACTATAGTGAAATCATTCATACTTCTAAATCGTTGATAAAGAATCACTGCAGTAAAATCATTACATATCTCATGATCCATATAACTAAAGAACCAATGAAGAAATAATTTTTGAATCCAAATACCAAATAACATTAATCATTTCACTTCAATCTTAAAACCTTTACTACACATCAACATTTTACTACTTAATACCTATTTAATTTTATTTTCCTTTTGTAATCTCTTCATCATCAGTAGTATAACCATTGAATATATAACATTTTTTATTCTAACTGTTGACCCCAAAAAAAGAATAATGTGATAAACATAAATCATAGTGATATTCTCATAAATAATCATTTATAGGATCTCTAAATTATTACATTTTATTCTCAATCCATAAGTCCATATAATTAACCTAGGTTATCTATTACCAAATCTATAATATGATATCCTATATTTAAACATATCCTCAAAGTCATTCATAGGGTTCTATTTCCCAATTTATGTTTTTTAAAACAAATTTCTATGATTGTTTCTAGACTTCCCTTAATACCAACCATAATACCCTAATGCTAGAAGCTTGTACTTGATATATTAATTTAATACAATGGAATTATTATAAAGAATAAAATTTAGAAGGTCATATTAACTTAGTAGTTGGGGAAATAGATTATATTAATAAATATTACATTATAGTTCAAAACATAAAATAAAACATAGATAATCCATTGAAAAAATCATTATTATTCTATCTTAACCCAACAAATCAATCATAATACACATATTGGTAATGCGAGAAAGTAAAACATAAGAAAGGGGTGAGCATAGATGCTCAGTAAGGGTAAGAAATATAGATAAAACTATCATAAATAATCATAATGTTTTAAGGCAACGTATAAATATAAAACAACAACATTTTAAACAAAATCTTGACTAATCTATGGTAAGAATAAATCAAATAATTATATTTAAACATTTACATTGATATTATATTACTCAATTAATTACAATTCATATCTATAACTATTATGATAATGAGGGAATGAATAATGATGGATGTCTTCACTCTCATGATATATCCTCAATATAGCTACTATCAAGATCTATCCATGTGATATATTATGTTTTTGGGTAGAAACCTGTCGTATATATGTTAATATCTATCATCATGAAAATGTTAAAGTTGTTGGAAAACAAACGTGAAGGGTTTTCGCCAACTAATTTCGTCTTATGAGACCTACAGATTCATCTAGGGTCTATAACGGGCCATGAATATACCTTACTATGTCAAGTATATTCTTCATTTGAAAATGGTGACGAATAAATAACATAATCATTCATATTCAAAACTAGTATACTAATTATGAATAATTTAACTGTAAACCAAGAACTGTATAAAAATAACACATCCATACTGAATCATATCATAAAATAATCAATACAATATGGAATATTTTATCATAATAAATCAACCTCAATTAAGCAAAAAAATTTACAATGTAGGTTGATATAGATGAAAATATCTAATAAAATAATTAATACTCTTTGAGTGAAATTTCTCTTTTTTTACATTAAAATCATTTAAATGACACACAATTAGAAAAGAAAACATTTCCTTTTAAAAAAACCTAGTAACAATGTAAAGGATTCTTAAAAATATAATGGCATTATAATGGTGAAAAATTTCCACTCACACCATATAAGTTAAATAAACATTCATTCCTTAATTTGTCAAAAGGTTCATAAATTACCTAGTTTGGAAAATGATAGAAATATTTCATTCAATTTTTTTATAAAATGTCAAACCTGGGTTGAAATAAATTTAAAAAAATTTCAATAATATTTTGGAAAACATTTTATGACATATGTATATGGATGATAAATATTCCTTAGTAGATACTTACGTATAAACAACCACATATAATAATTAGATTGTGAAAATTACCCTTAACTTGTAATTTACAGTAGTAAATACTGCATTAACCACTTTTATATTGGTTAAATCATGGTATTAAATTATTCCAGGACCATATCCATTTTTATGATATCATATATTATCCTCTTATATCATTTTTTTATAATATTTTCGTATTACCATTGTTTCACGTGTTAATTTCTTCGTTTTCCTATGCATGTTTTGTCATTATGTCATCATTCTTATGAATATAATATATTTTATTCATATAAATAATGATATTAATTTCATAAAAATTATATTTACTCATTATTTTAATTTTATAATCATTCTTAAATGGTTATCATGGACAATGAATCTCATCACGTTTTGGAGATGATATGTCGTATGTACGCATGAGCGACGATATAATTAAATTAATGCTTAAATATTATATAATTAGATGATAAATTAAATATATATAATAATAATGATTCCATATTAATTATTTATATCCATTATACTCACCATTATACCCAACAAAATAAGGTATAGTTGAATAACAAATTACTCCATAGTGTGGAGACGGTAAGTTGTACGCACGCACACATGGTGATATTATTATTTGTAAGATAGATAAAAGAAAAAATATTATTGTCCCATAATAATAATAACATATATTTATTTATATTATAATAGATTTATTACTTTAGTATAAAATAATAATAATATGATGTAGAAAAAGAAAATAAATTGAATTGAATTGGTAAAAAAATTACCTCTTCATCAAGTGTATCATTTTTATTTGCACAAATGGACTCCATAGGTTGGATTTATTCCCATATAATCCTATAGGATGAAGTTAGTGAAGTTATTAAGATAATTTTGGAGTTTTTTGCCTATCCAAATATCATTATATGTATGATTAAAAGAGAAAGAGAGTTACCATTTTATAAGAGAGGGGATAGACACTTTTGGAAGAAGTCAAAATATTAAACTATAAAAAGACTAATCTAGATATAAGTACTTAAAAATGTACCATAAATGAAAATTAGAATAAATAATAGACCATATAATATCCCCTTGTAATTTTTATCATTTTTTTAATTTTTAGATTATTTAATAATAAATTAATTCAATAAGATATATTAATTTCCAAATTTAATAATATTAATTTAATTCAACATATATACATTAATAAAATGTGTGAATTAAAATATCTTGATTTAAAACATCTACAATATATCTAATAGATCTAGGATATTCGTTAGACACATTTAATAACTAAAAATATATCACTATTAATATTATTAAAATAATTTATTCTATTTTTATGTTAATTAAATAAATATTTTTCTAGAATTGAAATTCTTTTATGGTAATTATATAAATTATAAAAATTAAATATAAATTGATTTAACGAATCATATTTCTATTATATAAATAATATACATTTATATTCATTCATAGTGTCACCAACTGAATCTGGTCGCCCCCAATAGCAGCACCAAACTCGGCCTGTGACAAGACCCGAAGGGCATTCCCTATCCCCATAAGCTAGCACAAGTGCCCAGGTATCATTAATTTAGGTTTGGGAACAATTTACCCCAGTATGAAAGCATAAAACACTAAAAAAATCCATAATATAAATATGAAATTTTCGAGCAAAAAAAGTCATAAGAAAAAACCAGAATCGGATGCATTAGTTTAAGGACAATAAAAGTAATCCAAATACAAATAAATATAGTAGTAAGACATCCCCACAGACTCCACACAACAAGGGGTCATCGCCCACGAGCCGTCTCCACAACTCTACCCCGTGGATGGGGACTAACACCCTGATCCACCATCACCCTTAGCATTCCGTTTACCTAGGTCAAGAAAAATGAAGTCTTATTACACCCAAGTGGTGTAATTAGGGCATGAGCCTAATTCCAATAGGATACCACCCAATGATTCCAAATTGAATGCAACACAATGTGAAAAAGCAAGCAGTTTTAATAAATAAATAATATCAGTAATAAAATCCAAGAAATGATACATTCAATTTGAAATAGTTTTCAAGCTAAAATATTCTGAATGTTCACACATTTAAATATACATGTTTGATAGTGTTATTTAATTCATAAAATTCTCTAATAAGAGGCAATATACCACAAAGAAATGAGAAAAAAATTGGGAACACCCATAAGAACTAGATAGACTCGTGCCCCATGTACCTCATACCTCAGTGTAAAGTAACGATAATAAATTTGTTCCCATGCACAATCCACTAGTAGGGAACAAACTCATAACCTATTGGTCCCTAATCATCATTAACTTGGTTTATTTAGAGTTGTTTTTATCCAAATTCTATGTGAATTAGAGACAAAACCCATCCAACCTACTAGCTATACTAGTACACATCCCCCACACCTAGGTACATGGGCTTCCCCCATTGTGCTCAAACAATTTATGCAAGCAAAAAATATCCATTTTAATTTAAAACACCAATAATGGAAACATGCACCCAATGAAGTAGCTACAAAAATTTTATACCATTTAAAACACACAACAATACACTTGGAGTTTCAATAAAACAACTTCTCCAATTCTTTCCTTGTTTTTCACCCAAAACTCCTTAAAAACCCAAATTGAACACCATTTGCATACTCACATTAACCAAAATAGAATTTAAATAACCTTAAACATTTCTTTAAACACATTACATTAGTTATAAAACAACCCACAATAAACACCACATAGAATAGCCTTGTAAAGCACCTAATTCAACACCAAAGTCTTACTCATAAACCATCTTCGTAACGAACGTAACCCAAAACCAATTTCTCAGAAACATAATGTAGAAATAAACATTGAAAACTAAATTTTAATACCTAATAAAGTTAAATAAAATCAACAAAATAATTATAGGGTATCCCTTCAAGAACCAAAAAAATATTTATATGAAAAACAACTAAAATTCACATGAAATTGGCATTAAAAATTAATTTGGATTATAATTGCTACTAAAACCAATTTTCAAAGAAACATTAAAATTAAATATATATTAAAATACCCTAAAAAAAGAATCTAGATCACAAATATTTCATACCAAATTAAATCAGATACCAATGCAATGAAAACCATTGAATCCCTATGCGAGAATCATGCCGCACCACCACCACAACAAGAGGGGCTTAGAAAAAACCAAAAACCACAATAATTGACCACTAAAACACAAGTTTAAACCCTAGGTTTGATACCCTACCCTCTTAGAAACTATCTAATTCATGGAAAAGAGAAGAAACTCTAATCAAATAGAATTAAACCCTAAAAATATTTAAAGAATAATGAAATAGACTAACTTACTTGTAGGATCCTGTATAAATCTTCCCAATACACTAGTAGCTGAAATTTAAAACGGCTAAAATTTTGTGGATGTTTGATAAAGAATTATTAGTTCATTTAGGAATTTAAATGGAGAAAAAATTGTAATAATTGAGAGAGTTATGATGGAAATAACTAACCTCCTCAAATCTAGCCGATTATAGAAACCCTATATTTCTCTGCACTCAATCACTATGGATATGAGTTCCAAAGGGGTGGAAAAGAGGTTGGTAGAACTTCTAGGTTAAATGTTCTTGGGTGAGTCTTATAATAACCATGAAATCCTTAAAATTTAATAATTTATAATTGAAACAAAATTCATTTTTAAAATTGGAAATGGGCTTCCGGGCAGTCCCAATCTGTTAAATAAAATCCAAATACAACTTGGATATGTATTTAAAAGGCTATAAATTTACATGGGCGTCTTAATATGTAAGTGGGACATGAATAAATTTTAATGGATGAAAAATTTTGAGAAACGAATGAGTTATAAAATAAAGAATGTTTATTTTTAAAACTAGAATTGGGCTCACGGTTTTTCCCAATTCATGAAAACTCACCCATTCCTTCATAAAATCTTAGGGAACCCCAAAAAGAAATAATGAATGGAATATAAATTAAAAATACCTATAAAACATGTCATGTATGTTATAATTATCCCCACCATGAAAACCTTTATGTCTAAGATAGTCAACCTGAAACATGATCGAAAAAATGGAACTGAACCTATTCCTCAACCCATGACTTCCACTATCATGTCACACATGTATCCTTACCATGCCTACAATGAACCCAGACAAGTGGAATTGACTTCCCTCGAAGCACCGTCTCTAGTGAGTCCACTATTTTCACTGGCCGATGAAAAACTGATAAGTCTGGCTCTATCTCCAGTTCTTCCCAACTCAGCACATGGGAGGGATCGAGTTTTTATTTTTTCAACTGGAAGACGTGGAAGACATCATGTATGGATGTCAACCAATAAGGTAAGGACCACCTGTATTCCACCCTGCCAATATGCTCACTGATATCAAAAGGGCCAACATATCGCGACATCAGCTTACCTTGCTTCCCTAATCGATGATGTCCCAAAGGAGGGGACTCTTTCAAGAATACCATGTCACCCACAGAAAACTCTAGGTATCAACACCTCCGATCATCATAATATTTATGAAAACTCTGAGCTATCAAAAAGCATTGCCTGACCAGTTTGACCTTCTCAGAAGTCTCTTACACAAGGCTCAGCCCCAACAGTGAGTTCTTGCCTACCTCAGACCAACCCAGGGAGGACCGACATGGACGACCATAGAGTGCCTAAAAAGGATCCATTCTAATATAGGATTGGTAACAATTATTATAATAAAACTTGACCATCCCCAAAAGAATATCCCAGGGTCCTCCAAAGTTAAAGACACATGCACAGATCATGTCCTCCAAAATCTGATTTCCTGCTCTGTCTGACCATCCGTCTGGGTATGGTATGCCATGATAATCATAATATGAGACCCTAAAGCCATATGAATGGCTTCCCATAATCGAGAAGTGAAAAATGGTCTCTATATAAGACAACTACTATTTCATTACCATGGATCCTCACCACTTCCTGAAGATATAAATAGCCCAACTCATCCACTTGAGTAGCATCTCTGATTGTAATGAAGTGGGATGATTTTTTCAGATGATCAATCACCACCCAAATGTAATTATTACAACAAGGTGTATGAGGTAATCCTACAATGAAGTCCATGGATACCTCATTCCACTTCCAGGTTGGAGTGGGTAATGGATGAAGAAAACTGGAGGGCATTTAATGCTCTACATTCACCTGCTAGCATGTGTAGCATCATGACACAATGTCCACTATGTCTCGACTCAAACCAGACCACCAAAACTTCCAACAGACCTCAAAATACTCGTGGTGGAACCCAGATGGACAACCCCCTGAGACTAGTGGTTATCCTCCCTCACCACCTTCTTCCGAGATAACGGAACTACTGAATGGCCCTTGAAGCACAAGATTCCCTTGGGAGATGACGACCAATCAGAGGATTTCACCCCACCATGAAAAAACTACTTTGACTACTGAAAAAGTTAATCACTAGGTATTTCCTGCTGAATCAACTCCAACAGAGAACGAGTCATCTATACGCTCACTAAGAATGCCCCCCCACTGAGTTCCAGGGTCTGCACATGCATCTGAGAAAAGAGCACCATCAATGTCCCCTCATCACTAAACTTCTTCAAAGCCTGCACTAGAACTCTTATGCTCAATGCATCAACCACCACGTTACCCTTTCTTGGGGTATAGATAATTTCATAGTCGAACCCCTGTATATAACTCAATCCAACGATTATGCCTCAAGTTTAGTCCTTCTGCATGAAGATATATGACATGTTTTTGTAATCAAAGTAGACCATAAACTTCTCCTCAAAGAGGTAGTGATACCATGTATTCAAAGCCTGCATCACCACGTACAACTCCAAGTCATAGTTTGGGTTTTTATTTTTGTGTGGTCAGAGTTGGCGAGAGCCATTCACCACCAAGTGATCATCCTACATAAGCACACACACAAGACCCATACGTGAATCATCACAATAGAACACATATCCCTTTCCATCCTCTGGAAAAATCAAAATGGGGGAGGTAGTCGACCTCTTCATTAGCTCCACAAATGATGCCTTGCATTCTGGGCCCCATAAAATTTCACCCTGTTCTGGGTGGGGCAGTCATTGGTGAAGTAAGCCGAGAGAAATCCCGAACTAATCACCTCTAATAAACAGCCAAGCCATGGAAACACTTAATCATGAACACATTATTCAGCTTCTCCCATGACATAACTTCACAAATCTTCTCAGGGTCCATAGAAACCCCCTTCATAGTGATCACATACCCTTGAAATCTCATTTCCATGATCCACAAGGTTCACTTTAACAACTTTTCATAGAGGCAGTTATCCACAAAGTTCCCAAGATGATCCTCAAATGATGTTTCTGTTCCTACATAGAGCCAGAGTATAATAGAATGTCATCCACGAACACCACAATGAAGGAATCAAGATATATATGGAACACTCTATTCATGATTTCTATAAATACCACTGGAGCATTGGTCAATATGAAGGGCATGTCCAAATACTCAAAGTGGTCATACTTGTTTGGAAGGATGTCTTTGGGATATCTGAATCCTTCACTCTGACCTGATGATAGCCCGAATGCACATCTATTTTGAAAACATCTTTCCCCCCCTCAGAATGATGGAACAAATCATCTTTTCTTTGAAAATGGTATTTTTTCTTAATTGATACCTTATTTAGATTTCGGTAGTCAATGCACAACCAAAGTGATCTGTTAGCCTTTTTTGCAAACAACATAAGAGCGTCCCAAGGAGTGATGCTCGAATGAATGATTCCTTTGGATTCTATGTCGTCCAGTTGTATCATTAATTCCCTCAGCTTAGTAGGGGCCATGAGATATGAGGGAAGAGATATCAATGGTTTTCCCGATGCTAGATCAATCGAAAACTCCATATCCCGCTTTGGGGGAAACCTGAGAAATCAACTGGGAGTACCTCAGGAAACTCAATCATAACATGAGGTAGTGCACCTATAGGGGAAAGACCATCATCCTCTTTCTTGAGAAATGATAACTGGATGGTAATAATTTCCTTCTCTGGGAGTGGAGGTCCTGCACGACCCGACCGAGGATCCAATTCTCCTTGAAAAACTTGACGACTCTCATCAGTTGTCGTGAAAATCACTCGCCACCTATAGCAATCAATGTGTTCCAGGAAGTGTACTAGCCAATAGATTCCAATTATTATGTCGAATAGTTCCATATATAGAACTAGATGGTCCCACTCCATCTCAACCCCTTACATAGAAAGTGCACACGAGGGGCACGTGAGGCCCTGCTCATTCTTCTTTCCCAACAGTGTCACCAACTCCATCGCAAAAGACATTAACTAATTTGGAAAATTCAGCATGTCCACAAAAAGAGAAGAAATAAATGAAATAGTGGGGATAGTATAAAAAAGAGCTGTAGGTATAGAATACGAGATCAAAATGGTACTTCAAACTGTCAATGGTCTTGCCTTTGATCCTGCTGGTGCTTGATCCATCGCATGGAGCTGTTCGGTCTCTACCTAAGGATGACTGATAGAATGTGTCTGTTTCCTGAATTGGATCTTCCCATAATACGACACTACCCTACCACCATGGCTGGAAAATTGAGATCCCCCAGTCATTGATGGCTTAGACTGTGATGGCACTCCTCTTGAAGCCACTGACCCTGCCCCACACATAAGTGGATGTGCCACATAGAACAGGTGCTGTAAATGACCCATTTCCCCACAATGGTAAAAAGGCTTTGTAGGATGTGGTCATGATGGTCGGATGTGCCCTAGTTTCCCACATCGCTGGCACACGACCCATCTCGCATCAGAAAATCTAGACAGAAAATGTCTGGAAGAGTGGCCTGAACTGCTATCTCTTTTTGTCACATGTTCTTCCCGCATCCTTTTCTTCTCTGAGAAGTTACCACTGCCCACTACTGATAATGAACCATAAGACCATCCCTTCCTTTCCTATAAATATCTACCATGCACCCCCGATCAATGACCTCATCATAGGTCCTCTTCTTAAACAAGAACATCAGGCAGCATAGATTGGGACACAATCCTTTCTCAAACCTCTGGGCCTTCACCTGCACATTGGAGATGATTTCTGGATCATACCAAACTAACTCAGCATAACGGTTGGCATACTCCATCACATATAGATTCCCCTGAACAAGGTCCATCAACTCTCCGTAAATATCATAAGTCAACACCTTATGGCAGTACTGTTCATTGAAGACGACCTTGAAATCTCCCCAGCGCATCCTCTCATTCTTCCCAGCCTGAAGCATGGACTCTCACCACATACGGCTGGGACCCTCCAAAAAAAAAGGAGGAACAATTCACCATGATCTCCTCAGGTGTTTCTAAGAACTCAAACATACAATCGATCTTCTCGACCCATTCTTCTACATCCTGGGGTTCTAAGATACCTCGAAAGGTAAGAGGACAGTTTTTCAGAAAGTCTTCTACTTTATCTTATCTAGGACTCATCTCTTTTTCCCTAACAGAAATATAAGAAGGTGATAGTCCCAGTCCCAAAGCTTGGATATCACAGACTACATCCTCTATGAGCCTCTGATCAATTGGTGTGGGATAACTCTCTCCAGCTTCCTCCCGTGGGCATGTGGTTTCTTTTCGGGGAGGCATGTTTCTACAAAATGAAACAGTCACAAAACAATAGACAATAACACAATTATAAAAACTATAATCAAATACATCAAATATAAATAAACTAATAACATTTCATTGACCAAAAAATCTACAACTCCACATCCGCCAGATGTCCACGTGTGGTCTGCAACCCACACGTCTCACCTGGAAGTGAAGTCTATCCGTAAATTCCAACATCACGTAGTGACTAAAGATCTTCCACGAGTGGTGTGGGCTAGGTACCCTATTAACAACCAAAACTCTGATCCCTAACAGTATTATCTCTTTTCCATCCTGACTCATCCAAAACAACAATATAACTCAAATAAACATTAACCTCTTCTGGTACAATTTTTTCACAAACTGAATCTGGTTACCACCAATACTGGAACCAAACATGGCTTATGATGAGACCTGATGGGCGTTCCCTATCACCACAGGCTGGAACAAGTGCCCGAGTATCATTAATTTAGGTTTGGAAACAATTTACTAGAGTAGGAATGAATAAAAAATTAAAATCAATCGACAATATAAATCTTAAATTTTTGAGCCAAAAAAGTCATAAAAAAGAATTGGATGCATTGGTTTAAAGACAATAAAATTAGTCCAAATAAAAGTAATTATAAAAGAAATACAACCCCACAGACTCCACATGACAAGGGGTTATTGCCCACAAGTTGTCTCCACAACTCCGCCCCAAGGATGGGAACTATCACCTTGAACCATCATCACCCTTACCTTTCCCTTTACCCAAGTCAAGAAACATAATGTCTAAATACACCCAAAAGGATTATGTAGGGTGTGAACCTAAGACCAATAATATAACACCCAATGATTCTAAATATAATACAATACAATTTGAAAAAGAAAGCAGTTTTAATAATCAAAGAAAAGCAGTGATAAAACACAAGAAATGCAACTTTCAATTGGAAATAGTTTTCAAGATAAAATTTTCAAAATGTTAACACATTTAAATAGAAATGTTTGATAGTGTTATTTAATTCAAAAAACACCCCAATACAAGGTAATGTACCACAAGGAAAATGAGAAAAAAATCGAGAACACCCCTAGGCAATAGATTGTCTTGGCCCCCATGCACCGCATACATCGGTGTAAAGTAACCACATTAAATTCATTCTCATTCACGTGCCACAAGTAGGGAACATACCCATAACCTAGTGGTCCCCAATAATCATATACATAGATTATTTATAGTTTTCTTTATCCAAATGCTATGTGAAACAGGGAAGAACCCTTCTGGTCCACTAGTTGTACTAGTACACCTCCGTCTCACCTAGGTACCCAAGATTCCCACTTTTTGCTCAAAATATTTCTGAATGATACACATATACATTTTAATGTAAAACACCACTAATGGTCACATTAACCCAATATAGTAGCTACACACATTTTATACCTTTTAAAACACACAACAAAACAATTGGAGTTACAATAAAACAACTTCTCCAAATATGTCCTTGTTTTGCACCCAAAACTCTTTGAAAACCCCACATGAACACCTTGAACATACTAACATTAACCAAAATAGAATTATTATAAACTTAAAGAAATTTTAAACCCATTACATGAGTTATAAAACAACCCCCCCATAAGCATCAAATAGAATAGCCATGTAAAGAACCCAATTCAACACCAAATGGGTACTCAAAAACCACTTTCGTAACGAACGTCAACCATAACCAATTTATCATCAAAAACCAAAGGATAAAAACATTGAGAACATTATTTTCAGCCCAAATAAATTTCAATAAAACAAACTAAATAATTATAAGGTAGCTGTTGAAAAACCAAAATATATTTACATGAAAACCCCCAAATTTCACATGAAATTGGTATTAAAAATTTATTTGCATTATAATTTCCACTAAAAATAATATTTGAAGAAAAATTAAAATTAAATATATATGAATATAACATAAACATAGAATATATATGACAAATATTTCATTCCAAATGAAATCAACTACCAAAGTAATGAAAACCTTTGAATCCCTGTGCGAAAATCATGTAGCACCACAACCGCACCAAGAGGGGATTAGAACAAACCTAAAACAACATGATTTGACCATTAAAACCCAAGGTTAACCCCTAGGTCTGATACCCTATCCATCTGTTCACTGGTTACTTCATGGAATACTGATGAAACCCTAATCAAATAGAATGAAACCCTAAGAAATTTGAAAGATGAATGAAATGGACTAACTTATACGAGGGATCTTGAAAAAAAATCTCCCCAAACCACCAGTATTAGAATTTTAAATAGGCCACAATTATGTGGTTGTTTTAAGAAGAATGAGGAGGTAATTTAGGAATTGTAATGGAGGAAAAACAATATTAATTAATATAGTTATGATGGAAAGAACATACGTCCTCAAATCTGACCTATTTTAGAAACTCTAAGCTATTATGCACTCAATAGCGATGGATATAAGATCCAAAGAGGGGGGAATGAGGCTGGTCACGCTAATGGGTTCAGTTTTCTTGGGTGAGACATGGAATCACCAAAAAATCATTAAAATAGAATATGTCATTATGATAACAAAATTCCTTTTTAAAACTGGAAATGAGCTTTTGGGCAGTCCCAATCCCTTAACTAAAACCCAAACACACCTTGGTTATGGATTTATAAAGGATCCAAATTTACATGGGGGTCTTAATAGGTCAGGGGAAGCCAAGTAGGACTTTTAATGGATGAAAAATGTTGAAAAAATAATTATTTTTAAAAGCAAAAAATTTGTTTTTTAAACTGGAATTGGGCTCACGGTTTGGCCCAATTCATGAAAACACACTCATTCCTCCATAAAAAAATTGGGAAACACCAAAAAAGGCATGAAAGGAAAATAAATTTATAATACCTTTAATGTATTTCATGTATGTGATACATATCTTCATTATTTAAAAACGTGGAAACATAAAAGTTATTAAAATACAAGATTGTGATATTTTTTTACTATCATCGATTTTAATAATATATAATTTATTTCCAAAGGAATATATCCATTAAACAAACATAAATAAATATTAATGTGATAAGGATATAATATTATTCATGAAATAATTTTTGGACTTGTTTTGGGTTTACTTTAAACCTTATAATTTTAATTTTTCTTTAATTAATCTGTTTAATTTTAATTGTGGTAATATCATTTCAAATATTCAATGGTTATAAATATTTACTTATATGAGGTCAATTGCCCATAAATAGAAAATTTATATATCTTAGACATTATACATACCACATTTTAGTTCTAAAATATTTTATTGATTTTAAATAACTTAATAAAATGTTATATTTATAAAATATAAATAGGGTCAATTTTAACACTGATCAAAAATTGCATTAATTAAAATCTAAATAGAATAATAACATTGAACCAAATCATTGAATATAGTTCTGAAAATTCATTGTAATCTAGAAAATTCATCGATCACTTTAATTAAATCAAATTTTATTTTTTAATATTTCTAAAACCATTTTTTTGATATTTCTAATAATAAAATAATTTTTTCATCACTATTGTGTCATCATTAATTCCAATTATTTAATCTATGAAAATTATAAATATATTTCTATTATATTGAAAATTATTTTATATTTGTAGATACTATTTATAATTTATGTTTTCCCTTTAATATCAATATATTAAAATTATTTTACTTATATAAAATGAGAGTGTGACATTTTGTGACAGTCATTGATTTTAATACTATTAATGTCATATTTATGGAAAAGTGTATATTAAATGATTCCATAGACAAAATTAGGTGATAAGTGTATAATATATTCATCTAATAGGGTTTTTATATATGTTATGTTAATTTTATAATATTATTGTTACCTTTAGTTATAATATTTACACTTAATAACCGTAAATAAAAAATTACTAAATTTACTATTCTTAATGTTAAAAAATAAAAGAAACTTATTTACATAATTTTCTCCCATTAATAAAAAATATATAATAAATTTTTTATAATTCAAAACATATAATTTTTGTTAATTAATTATAATTAATCCTTTTTATGTAATCAGAAAATGAGTTTTTAAAAAAGTAAAAACCATCAAAAGATTGACTTGTGTTTATATCCAATTTTAATGTGAAAATAATTCCAATGACCAAAATTATATTAAATAATAAAAATATAATATTATTGTACATAAAATTCAATCAAATATATAATTTAACAGTATAAATTATTTCTAGTAATACAATTTTTTTAATTGAAATTTGGTATTTTTCACTATTCAAGATAATATAAAACTTATTTAAAAAGTAGAAACAATTGATACAACGTAAATTTTGGAACAAAACATTAAAATTAGAATCCTATTTTTTAAAATTTAATATAAAAAGTGTAAAAAAATTATTTTTAAAATGCGTGGGACATTAAATGGTGAAAAAACATTATTTTTTTGAAAAATACTTCTCTATAAAAAATTGTATTTATTTTTATATTGTATAAAGAAAACAGATAATTTGAATGTTAAAATTATATGCAATATATAAAATTTAAATTTTGGTTATTACTATTCTTAAAAGCTTATTTAATGGCGAGGATATATATTACATTAATAATATTTTATTAATATATATTGGTGTTTGTTAAAACTCTACCTTGCGTGTAATGCAAGCCAAATCATTGTTGTGTATCTCATAAACTTAGAATGGGATTATTTAAAAAAAAGAATGAAGAAAAAATATATTTATTCAAGAATGAAAATATTGTAAGGTCTTGGGGTGTCACATCTATTCGATTTTTCATGTTCACATGGGGGTCCTTGGGGTGAATTTATAAAGTCAACTATGAAATATTTTGATACAAGGAATAGTGGTGTTTTGAGATGTTGAAACTTGTCTATAACAAATATTTTAATTCTGATTTCAAAAACCATTTTATTTTCTTTCAATTTTCATCCTTGTTCTTCAATTTTTCTTGCACTTCAGTTTTTATTCATATTTTGTATTAAAAATATTAATCAAACACCAATTATTATCATCTTGAAAAAAAACTCAAAAACTGATAAATTTTCAAATCAATTATGAAACTTCTTCTAGAGACAACCCCATGGTCATCACTATACTGAATTATAAGGGAAATAATATTGATTTAGGGATTCATGATAAAAACCCTCACGTCAATCTACCAAAGAATACTAAACAAGATTCTATTATGTAACACAAGACAAAAGTCACACCATTAATAAAATAATGATCCATAACTCATCACCATCCAAAAACACCAAGATGAATGTTACTTTTACCCATCTATTTTTATACCCCATGGTGTCATTAATTGATTTATCAACATGCATAAAACTCTACCCTTTTTAGACACATTTGACAATATGAAATTCAAATTCCTAGTGCTCACCTCTATCCTGATTTCTTATTGGAATATATTCTTGATAGTACATAAATATTCTTAGGGTAGTATCCATATAACCAATACTAATTTAGCATAAATAACCATTCTAAACTGGGTACTTTCTACATCCTAATTTCAAACTGAATTAGATGAGCCTCTATTTACTATTCTTAAATCCCAAACTTGATGATTTTTTAAAAAAAACTTATCCAACCATTAAACACATACATTATACCTAATATGATCTTCCTGATGTAACTTTTCACTCTAAACGTCTAATATTACACAATGACAATGGTCAAAACTCATTTGGATGACCTTTCCCTAAAAAATGATATATTATAACCACCAAATCAGTATTTTATCACCCAAATGAAATGAATATACTCTATAAGGAATCATAACATCATTAAACAGACCACCCTAAACCCTGAAAATTAAAATTAGTGTTATTATATAGTTGGATACCCAACCAACCAAAACATCGACATTCTCTATCCCTAAGCACTAGTAACCACCAAGATGACACACTCTCAGATCCTATAAATTTCTTCTTGATCCTAGAGGAAATGTAAAATCAACATATAATACTATATATGTATATGAGGAACCATATAATATTGGATCTTATCACACACTTGTATCTATGCTCTATATTGATCATCCAACGACGACCCTATAATGCTTTTGACCAAGTCCATTGAAGGGTCGTATCCTCCACGACTCATGCACCATCCATTACTTCTCATAATGAATCGATTTGACCATCTCACTCATAACCAAGTGAAAATGTGAAGCATAAAACACTTACCATTACCAGATTACTAGAATTGCACTATTAAAAATCCACTAAAATTCCATCCATAAGAAGTGTCACACTCTATACCGGATAGTGGTGAATTACCTACCATATCAATTCCCATATACTACTCCACAAATGTAACCTCAATATGTTCAACCATCATGCATGTATCACTCCGCAAAATCCAAACTCACCCATCCTTTGAATATTTTAATAGGAACCACACCCATATAAATTTCATTTGGATAAAATAGTTGCACGCACCCATACCACCAGCTCTCCAAACCTGAATCAGACTCCTCTGAGTCACATGTTATCATCATAGCTTTACATGAACAAACCACTGACTATACATAAACCACGGAAATATCATCCATCTATGATAACCCCTACACATTTCCTAAAAAATTAGGCATTTCTCCTCTTCCACGATCTATCTCACAATCACCCACCAAGAGAATTCATTTTAAATCCAGACATTCTTACCCACATTGTACTCATCCTAGATCCAATCATATTTTTTATCTCAACTAACTATATCATGGGAGAACCAATCATGAAACCAATAGTTCATGACATCATATTGATCCTGAACATTATAACTGAGCCTCTATACCATATCACTCCATTTAATTTACTTCATAAAACATGAAGGCATCTTTTAGCCTAAAAAATATACTCATTATCACCCTATGAGAATTGATATCATAAGATGATGCATCAACCAATGCTTCTCATATCTAAAATCACACAAAAAACATGGGATAATCTATCTCTCATGATACCATAAAAAAAATTATGTATTCCATAATACTTGAAACACTATTCTACTAATCCAAATCTCAAAAAACAAGGCCCACATGCCTATAATATATATCATATCTCACTAGGTCACAACACAAAGGCCAAGAACTCTGGTCCCATCTCAAATTCAACATGAAAACTCTCATGATAAATTACCCACTCTAGGGACCTTGCACACACACACACACAACATTACATGACAACTAATTATCCTACCAGGTTATTGATTCTCCCTAGGTATCCACTTCTGGGACTACCCCCTCAAGTATGACGATCTCAGGATGATCCTCCCTAAGCCTCCATATACAAAGCCACACCATGAAGATCACATACTCATATATGTACAAATGTACATATATATTTATATATTACCACCCTGATCATTGTTATGAACACCATGATCATATGGTTTGGTTATGTAAAATTCCACCAAGAATGAAAATATATAAAATCTATATATGTTTTTGTTATCAATTTAAATAAAATACCTATTTTCTTTTAGAACCCACATTAATAAATAAAATTCCTAAACTAACCAAATAGGACCATTATACATCCCTTTAGCCGAGGGACAATATATTCATCTATATAAATAATTTCACTATAATATCAACATAACCTGTGATTAGAATAAACTATATTTTCATTCATTAGAGTAGAATTCCCCCAAATATTTATACGTGGAGATTCCATATATGTTATTAAAAACCATTTAAACATATGATAACTATCACCAATGATATCAATCAAAAGAAAACATGTGTATCTAATGTGAATACTATGTTGCAAATATGTTTCATTTATAAATTCTTCTTGATAATGAGAAAATATCCCGAAATCATAAATAATAAATAAAAAACTAATGTTCAACACACCAGGTGAAATCAGACATCTACAAAATTATATTCCAAGAATAGAAATCACATTCCTATAGTAAATTGGAATTATAGTTGGAAATGGTCTCCATGATGTACTAGTGATCGTTATATCACATTCTCTGACACATTCTAATGTATCTCATCTACCATCTCCCTATTGAGTAGGAGAAAAAACTCTGATATATTCTATGATATTAGTCACAAAAAATATATGATACAACATTACAACTTCCTCAACTCAAAAAAACTCAATAATGTATGGAACTGAGCATCAATGGACTGACTTAAAATTATATTTTTTTTATCAAAACACTTTTGAGGAAATAGAGAGAAACCACAAGATCAAAACATTAAAACCAAATAAATTAATGAAAAAGGATAACTTAGATGAATAATGTAGGATATATCCCTCCCTATTGATTACATTGTGATGATAGGCCTTCACTATTGCATGAATACGTGAAGAGTTATCCCGTGCATTGTTGCATAGACCTAGTACCGATGAAAGAGCTATACCCCCTCAAACATCCAAATCTGAATGGAATGATCATGAAAAAGCATCCTTCTCCAATGATTATCTAAAATGATACATGTAGTGTGCTGGTTACAAACATTCCCAAAATATAAAAATCAAACAAGAATTGAAATGAAAACAACACCAATATGACGATTCACCCAAAACCATCAGCTACTTCAACCAAAACAAAAGCATTAAAAATCCACCATGGAAAGCAATTTCAAAATAGAAGAATCGAGATGTTCATAGAAAAATCACAACATTTCTCATCCCAAACCATTTCATGATTAAATAACTCAACTATTAAAAACCATCAACTTATCCAACCACCTTAATACTAACATGAAGAAAGAATGGCCATATCGTAATCGAGATTTGTAGTCCCGTTGCTGCCTCCAAGATCGTACTCGAATACCACATCAAACCTCCCAACGCACCGACCGCTAATACCTAACTGAGGCTGAAACCCTCAAAGACAAGACTCAACCATTGAACCCTCAACCCAGCACCATATAAAGACCTACCAAATTCAGAGGATGGGAAGGAATTTAGGAAATCAATCATGGAATTGTTGGGATATTCGAGCCCACAATGTCACGACCGCATGCCCGGATCCACTGAGAAATAATGTTAAGTAGAGGACACCTCCAATATGAGAAAAATAATATGAAGGGAACAATAGGGAGAATCCCTAGCCTCACAGATCCCCTTACGAGCTCATTTGGGATCGAGAGAAACTCAATGTGACATCAGAAAAATCTCCCTATATATTAGAGGCTTATAATTAGCAGTAATGGTCAAGAATATTAAAATGGGGAGACTACACATCCATATCAAAGCGAGAACCAAAAGATAAGAAAAAAAACATTATCCATTAGAATGTAGTCAAGAAACATGTACGCAATAAACATATCCATCAAAAAAATACAAAAGAAAATACTTATAATGACCTATAGTCATGTCAACATACAATAACAATGATCGCCCACCAGTTTAATTTCTTATATAGAAACATATACATGAATAAAAGACACTTAGTCCCTAATACTATCCTTGAGACACATCTTATCTAGTATCTAAATCCCATCAATACTCTCCCACATGATAATTCCATATCAAGCCTCTGCCAAACATTAACATCTGATTAGTGAAGCCTTCTTGGGTAGCCGAGTGTTTTGGATACCGAAGAAATGTGAGTGAATAAATCATTCAAGAACTAATACAATGATCATATACATAACAAGTAAATGTACGATCTACACATGTGATATTTTAATCTAAATAAATAAATAAAATCATGGATGTGTAAATAAATAACAACTCTCGATCCTCATGTTATAATCATTACACTAGGATCAACCCTAATGTGATTTGGATAATACTACAGTGTCTTCGAAAACACCACATTATCATGCCAACCAATATAAGACCGATGGAATATTGTAATTAGCAATTACTAATAAATCCAAGAACATCATGCTTAATAGTCAATTCAAAAGATCTTGTACAAGGCATTCCAACTAAAGCTTATATTCTACCTGGGAGGGTTACATAATAAACCAAAATTTTAAGGGTAAAATCTATGGAATTTCAAATTGATCAGAATCCATGGAGTTTATTACAATAATTTCAATCCATATCATAACATGTGTGTGTGGAGATTCATCCCATACCTAGATCATAAGATCCAAGTCCAAGTAAATCCTGAGGATTAGGATTGATGGACATATCCTAAGAGAACATCTTATGAATCCCATATATCACAATATATCTCAGTGGTTAGTCTGCCGTAGAAAAACCATCTCGTCTATAGTAGTCATGAAGGTTAGATCTATGGATAACAACTAACCCACCACATGCATCTTAATAAATCATGGTTGGTAGTACATCCCACCTAAATAATTTTATAATATGCATCTTAAATGGGTTATCAATATTCTCAAAAATGTCCCAAAAATCCAAGGTTAGCCTCTCAAGTTCACACCCTATAATTTTATTGACTTGTAATTTTAATCTTTTTTCATTTCTAATTATGTAAAAAATATTTTATAGATTTATACTCATGAAACAATGAATGAAAATGAAAATGTGATATTTTTTACCATTAAAACATAACTTTTGAATTAATGGGTATGAGTAGGAGTAACCAATTTATGAAATATAATAATTTATTTATATTTAAATGTTATTTTATATAAATTTATTTAATCCATTATTTTGATTAAGAACCCACATTTTTATTATGATGTAATTTATATTAATGAAAACTATGTTTATTATTATAAAATGATGATTTTTTTAAAAATATAATATTTATTGGTTAATGGTAGCTTTATTAGTGTTTTATATAAATTATGAATAAAAAAACTTGTAATTTAGAAATATTATTTTCTTATAAAAATAGTGTCTTATTATATATTATATCTTTAATTGAATGCTAAAATATAAAATTATAGCAATTGAATTTAAAGAATACACATCATTTTTGGACTTATATTTTCAGTATTAGTTTAATATGTTTTTTTGGTTTTTTTAATGCAATTTATTTTTAGGTGAATAATGAAAATGTTGATTTTACTAATATTTTAACTTTTATAACATTATTATAAAATAGGTACATTAATGTTTTAATTCCTCTTCAATACAAAAATATATTTTTCCATAATAAATTTATTATTTTAATGTACTATATTGATATATAAAATCCAAGCTTAACATCATAGAAAATTAAGTTAATATTCTATGAAAATATGTATTTCATCTATTTCTTTTAATAAAAAATCCATATGGTTGAATTAGTTTTTATACTTATTTTAATTTTAATTAAGTATTTATTGTATAATAATAAATTTTTTAATTACTATATAATAAATAGCATCAATAATTGTATCCTAAATAGATATCTTTTTCTTAAAATCAACTTTTTTTTCAAAAAACTAAACTTTTTCACATTATATGCACTAATACTAAAATTAAATTCTATAGTCATGATCATTTTATTTTATAAAAATATTGACATGTTTAAAAAAATTATTTTTAAATAATTAAATAATATTTTTTAAAATTTTTTCCATTAAAATTAGTTACCAAGGGTAAAAATAGAGTTATTTCGGTAAGGGTAAATGAATGGAAATTGGTTTAATACTTTTGTTGTTGGCTAGATGTGATGACCTGAGGTATCAAGGGTTTTGAAAACCTATGGAAATTCGAACAATTTTTTATTCCAGTAATGTTTTAATGTAAATATCATAATTTAACCTATAATATTATTTAGATAGTATTTCTGACCACTCCCTTGGTCCCATATAAGGGTGCTCGCCCTAGGATAAGAGTTTCATTGAAATTGAGTAGTAAAATATTTATCGAATATTTAATATTTAATTAATTAAATATTAATCAATTCACTCATGTTCATTGAGTCATATATTTTTAACAAATAATTGGATTGAGATTACATTTCCACAGTTGATTCCATAATGGGGAGTTTTTCTTTTGTCAGGCATAACCTTCCAACGAGCAATGGGGCCAGGCTCCTTTTATATTTGTTTTCTTTTTCATTTTTTTCTTATTCTTTTTTTTCATCATTTTATCACTTATAATGATGAATATGACCATAGATTTCCCTTTATTTGGGTTTATAATTCATGATAGCAGGAAAGAGAAGAGGGACATTGAAGGAGGAGGCACCACCCAAGAGCTATTCCAGAGGTAGATCGAGGGGCGATGAGTGAGTGGCGTTGTTACAGGACTAAGGAATTAGTAGTTTCAACATATGTTTTTTCCAGTTTAGGTGATTGTTTTTTCATTTTCAATCATTCCATCAGGTTCCTAGTACTCGGTAGATACACCCTCTCATTTTGGGTCTTATAGTTATGCGTTAGGGTTTGACAATAATGCATGTTGCATTTAGATGTCTCTGAAATGATATGTAAATCTATAAGATATTTATATTGTGATGTGGTTGGGTGAGCCATGTGTTTTAAGTCAATTTTCATGGGATTGTTCTTACCTTGAGTATCAGAAGAGTACCTGTGGTTGGATATTTTCCTTGTGTTTGTTTTCCCATTTTTTGTAGCTTTTTATATTCAAACGGTTCTTACTTTTAATCTAGTTTAGGAATATCATGTGTGCTAGAACGTAATATGATTGTAGATTATAGGTTCACCTTTAGTGTTGTCCCACATATATTTATTTATCACACTCTTTTTTCACATCAGTATGTTTTCAGATATGATGTCCACATTCAGGTTGGATCCTAGGTTCCATGATATATGGGATCGGGGATCAATGTTTCTTGATTGAGTAAAGCTACCCATGTGGAGTCTCTATATAATAGTGTTGCAACTCAAGTGTCATGAAGACCAAGTATGTTGTTCAGATTGAAATTATTAGTATTTCCAGTTGTATTTTTGTAGTTTTTTTGATTTCTTTTTGAGGTTGTCTTAGTGGGTGATTAGTTGTTTTATGGTTTACATGATTTGGGTGTGTGTGACTATATTGTACATTTCATTTGTTGTATAATTATTTACTAAAATTTATTTATTATGTGTACATTTATATTGATCCTTATGTACAAGTTTTGTTATTTTCTGCTATTATTACACACTAACAAGAGGTTATAGTGTCCTCATAGTAACTTTTTGACCGTTTCCACTGGTTGGTATCCTCTGTAATTTGTGATGAAATTCTTGATGCGATGTGGAGGTCCATAATTAGTGATGTGTCAGGTTTACCTTGGATGGTTATCTAAAAATTTTATCCTAGGTTTTGTAATACCCCAACCCCAGTTACCCAGAGTCGATGCATTATTTTAATATAATGGCATGATTACAAGGAATATATTCCTGAAGGTCCGATCAGTTTAGCAATATTGGAAAATAGATTATATACATGAATGTTACATTACATAATAAAATAAAAAAACAACAATATTTCCTCCATTGAAAACATTTATATCCATTAGTCTATCCCTACTGATAAGTCATAATCTATTTCTTCTCAAACTAGCAAAAATAAAACATAGAAAGGGGTGATCTCAGATGATCTGTAAGGACAACAATATAGTAGATACTTTCATAAATAAGCATAAAAATTTATGTCAATGTATAAGAATAAAAAAATATTTTTAAACATAAATTTAAGCATAATATGGAAAATTAAAATACAATATTTCTATTAACTTATTCACATAGATATTATACTAGTCTAATAATCACATGTAATATCAATATCCAATTTTATAATGATGGAATGCATAGTGCCAGAATATATAACCACATAGTCAAGGCCTCGTTCCAAGACTAAAAATAAGATTTTTTCAAGGACTTATTCCAAGACACTCTTTGGTCTCATGATACCTATCGATGTATCTAAGAGTAATAGCAGGCTCCACCCGTCAGTTACTAAGTACAATTTATTCCTTATATGAAAAGAATTAAACATAACATAAATGTTCATACTAAAGATAGCATAAAAATGTCAATAAATTATCCATAAACCATGAATGGTATATAAATAACACATCCATAGTCAAACATATCACAAAACCTTCAATAAAATATGGATGATTTTTATCATAATATATCAACCTCGACCAAGAATAATATCCCATAAAGGATGTAGACATAGTAGAAAATGATCAGTAAAAATCATTTTGAGAAATATAACATTTCATGAAACTATTTAAAAGTCATATAAATGAATTAATATAAAAGATAGATTTGAATCAATGTGTCCCATAAAAATTGGAATCTTTTGAAAGGAATTAATATTTTAAAACATTCATGTCCATATAAATAAATCCTTAAAACCATTTTGAAAACATGGAAAATAATGAGAAAGTTTTATAAGAATAAATCATTTAAAACTTAAAAATGATGTTTTAGTAAAAATTACATTGAAAATAATCCTTTTGAATAATATTTTATGAAAAATGGACATGGATAAAAAATATGTCCCATAGATACTTACATAAAAACAACCTCGTATAATAAAGAGATTGTAAAATTAACCATTACATTGCACTTTCCTTTGGTCGAGGGTGCGTTTAACCTCCTGTGTAATGAACATATTATGTTATTAAAATATAAATGAACCATAATCATATTTATTATATCATAAATGATTTATTTATCACTTTATACTAACCATTTAATAATTATTTTCATGTTAAATTAACATTATGGGTAATAATCGCTTCCTTTATCGTACATGTTTTAACATATTATTCTTGATCATATAATTTAAATCATGTTTTAAATGCATCAATAATATTATCCTTTATTTATATATCATATATATTTATAATATAAATATTTACAATAGATATATATATGAAATAGAAGGTACCATTTATGGAGACGGTATGCCATACATACGGATACATGTTGTTTCTGTTTTCATGTCATTTTGAACGGAAGTAAGTGAATAAGATATATGTAATTATATATATATATATATATATATTATAATTATTATATCAAATATTACATAGTTATTAATAATATATATTTTTAAAATCATCATTTAATGGTGAACATTGGAATGAATCTCATCGCGTCGTGGAGAGGGTAATCCTTATGTACGCAAGAGCAAAAAATCATTATATTAATGGTGAGATCATATGTAATTGGATGGTATATCATATATACAGAATATTTAACATGTTATATTTAATATTAACATAATTTATACTCATTATTTTACCCATCCAAATAATTAAGTGTGTGAATAACAAACTACACCACGCCGTGGAGATGGTAAGCCTTACGTACGCACGTGTGGTGACTTTGTCATTTATAGGATGAATGGAATTAAAAATGTGGTTGTAATATATTTATAATTACATCATATTTTGTAGGAGGTACTATAGTTATTTTTTTTGAAACATCATAGAAAGATGAAGTGGAAGAATAAAATAGCTTGAAAGTGTGGTGAAATTATTACATCTTCATCAGGTGTTTCCTTTGGAGTTGATCAAAAGGGCTGCTTAGGTTGGATTTTTGATCAAAGTAAGGACTCTAGGATAATTTAACGAAATTTGGGAGGATATTTGGGCTGGTATTTGGCATGAAAATTGTCTTTGGAGGTGTGAAATTAAGAGAAGGGAATGTACCCTTTTATTAGAGAGGTTAGGGTAACATTAGGAAAAGCTTCAAATATTATTTTATAATAAATTTTTTTTGTATGATGTCTCAAAAATCATTTATTTGAAGTATAAGGTCAGTATGGGTTGAAAAACACTCAACCAATAGGTTTTATAAATGTTTATGTCACCATATTAACATTATATTTTATATTTAACCCTTATATAAATAGTTTAACTTTTAACCTATATTCATATATTGTTATAATAAATGTTTAATAAACATACTATAAAAATCCAATAGAACCTAAAGTTGTTCATTAATGATATAAATATAATTATATAAGTTCTTTGGTAGAACCTTATATTTTTAGTACTATTATACAATTTAATAATATAATATTTGTTTTAAAAACTCATTTATGTAAATTTTGACAATATTTAGTATTTGATTTTTGTGAAAGTAATAAAAACATTTTCACTTAAAACCAATAACATTTAATCATACCTAACATTTATTATTCACCTATTATATTTGTGTATGTCATAAAAACTTTGAAATTATATTTATTTTAAAATTTATAATACCATTTATATGATTCGTTCAATAATAAAGTAATTTCTACATCATCATTGTGTCATAAATGAATTTAATTATTTAATGTCTAAAAATTATAAATAAAATACAATGATGTAGAAAATATTTTTTATATTTCTATTGAATATTTATAGTCGAATTTATATTATGTATAATCATATATTAATAATGTTTTAGTTATACAACTTTGAATTTAACACATTTAACTATTCATTAAATAAAATTAAAATAAACGTCCTAATCTAATTCAAGTTGACCATATAGGATCATATTTTACTTCTATGATTGTTTTTGTTTGAATTAAACTTATCAAATATAATTAGAACATGTGTTAGCGTAATTATAATATCATTTTTATCCTTAGTTACCATATTTACATTTAACCTTTGTAAATAATAGTCAAAAGTTAATATTCACCAAAAATTATTTTCATCTTATTGAACCACATTTTACATACTGATCTCAACCATGTATCTCTGTTTTTTGAAATTAAACTCAAAGAATTGGTAAAATTAAATTTTATCCAAATTTGTAAATCTACCAAGAAGGTGGGTAAACGAGGTTAAAAAGTTCAATAAACTTTTAGACATCCAATTTTATTATAAAATGACCTCAATAAATTACATTGACCTTATATATATTATATATATATTTGACTTAAATTAAATTTAAATAAAATAAATATTTATTTAATTCAAAAGTAGATTATAAATAATAAAACAATGCTTTTCACTATTTATCAAAAATTGAAAGTTTTCTAAGAAATTTCAAAATATTTCCCTAACCTAATTTTGATATTATGAACTAAAAAATTAGCTATGTTTTACCAAATTCAAAACATATAATTTTCATTTATTAATTTAAAATTAATTTCCCTAGACAAATCCAAAAGGCAGGTTTTTAAAAAGTAAAAACTATGAAAAGATTGATATGTGTTTATGTCAGATTTAAAAGTGAAATTAATTAAAATGACCTAAATTGTATCAATTTATAGTAAGATAATCTAATTATTCTCCAAAACCAATCAAATTAATCATTTAATAGTACAAATTAATTTTATTTTATAATGTTTCTTTCAATTAAAAGATAACATTTTTAACTATTCATCAAAATATAAAAGTTATCAGAAATATACAAAAAATTTATCCAAATTTTTTTTATGTCTCAATTCTAATTAAGAATGTAATTTAATTAAATAAAATACTTAAAAGTTTCAAATATTGGTTTTAAAAAGGGTTCACCATTAAAAGGCTGTAAAATTGAATTTTTTTAAAAATAATTCATTTATCAAAAAAAATGAATTTGTTATTATATTATATCTATGAAACACATTATATGGATTTTAAAATTATATAGAGTATAAAAGATTCAATATTCAGTTAATACTATTCCTATCATCTTTTTGAACAGCTAGTTTGGTATGTTGTGGTGCGCTCGAATTCGGTGTTGTGTGTAGTGCGGGCTATTAAATTAATTTAATGTGATAATATACTATGAAATCATGGGGTGTCACATTATACCGTCATTCAATTAATTGCAGCCTCACAATTGGAAATTTATCTTCAAAAATAAAAGGTTAAAAATAGAAAAATACCTTTGTGGAAAACCCACATCAGAAATTAGGTTAATAAATTTTAGTCTTAATAAGAGGGAAAGGGAAATGAAAAAGTCACCACCAAATTATGATCTCAATTAGGAGAACATAGGTAGAAATTAGACACACAAAATTAGAGGAAAAGTTAAAATATTTATATGGGTGATTAAGGCCATCAATCACAAACAAGTTTAATATTGAGGGCCTCAAATCCATCAATATATGATGATTAAAGATATCATCGGTTCAAAAAAACATAAGGTACTAGGATAAACAATTTTTGGTTTTAAGATACCTTCACTAAAGGTTAGGAATTAATTTCTTCATATAATAAGTAAAAAAAAGTATACATGAAAAGTAGAGTTCCATCTGTTAACTAATTTATACAACAATCTCATCTTTCGCTCCAAAAGAAAATAGAACTAAAAAATATTCTATTTATCTAAATCGTATTGGGTTGAAAAAATTATATTAATAATTTATCTATCATCCCATTTAAAAAATCTACATTATAAAAACTAGGATATCACTTGCGCTAGTGTTAGGTGATGCACCCTTTGTCTCCCTTCGATTGTAGGTTTGAGTCTCGCGGCCTTGCTGGATGCGACAAGTTGTCACCCGACCTCCAAGTTGTCATTTTTATAACAATCCAAAAATAATCTTAAGAAATTTTTTAACCTTAAACAATTTTATCCAATGTCCAATTTAATTCATTCCATCATTTAAAATAATCAAAAATACCTCTTTCCAAACTCACAGTCCAAAATTTATAAGGAAGGTAAACATAATGAAGATCTATTTTTTCCACTTAATAACATGTGAATACCTTAATCATGTATTGTATTAAAACATTTTAAAACCATGAATTACCAGAAAACATTACTAATTCTATTCACTCTCCCTTATTTCTTATAAAATATTGGATATACATCTTATATCAAAAAATGTTGTAACCTCTAACAATTATGGAATATACAAATCAATAATTAGTTTCACGTAGGAAATAATATCCAATATAATTTACCCAAATCAATCATATCTTATTACAAAATCACTACCTCAGTATCAAAACCATATTATGGTTTATCTTTCTCTCCACCCTATATTTTCCAAAAACAATAACCTACTATTGAGTCACATTTCTTGGTTCCACACAATCTTAAGTCCTTAATGAAATAGTACTGCAGTACAATCAAAATATACTCTATAAATCTTATAAATGTACATAGTTAATTCAATAATCAAATGACACAATAATTTAATAAAAACATAAGATATATAATCCTTCATCTTTATCTTCAGTAGCATTATAACAAGATAATTATCCAATAACAGCATTTGGGGTATACTCTAATAATTTAAACATTGATTCGTGTAGTGTCCCAACTCCTTGCAGATGAAGCGTTGTACATTTGAAACCTTTTTTCATACCATTTCAATCACATACATGGTGTCCTTTTTCTACACACTTATAAAAAACTCCCATCCCCATAAATGATTTACCAAGGTGATTATTTCCACAAATATTAAATATAGGGAAATTATTATTTCCCCTCTTCCCTTTATCTATATTTCTCTCTTCTATCATTTTCTTCTCTTACTTACCTTCAAAGCCATATGTCTTAGATAATTATTTACATATATTATTAACATGTGATACTATTTAGTTATATGATGATAATATCTTGGAGAGTATTTTTCTTTTAAAATGATGGCATAATACCATAAAAAATATGATCCTTCTTAATCTTAAGATCATGTGTATTGCTAGATTTCTCATTAATTCTACTAGGAACCATTTCTATACAATGGTGTATACTACGTTTGTTTTGGAATTACAATGGAAAATTAAAAACATTTAAAATACCTAACATAAATTGATAATATTATGCATATAATCTATAATCATAAAATGATTTCCTTGAAGAATTCATTATTCCTAAATCATTCATAATGGCTTATAATGAAAATGTGAATTATCCTAAGCATATCCCTCGGGAGTGTCGTAACCAAGAGTGCTGCAAGGCCCGCTTCCATTTAATAGGAAACCTCAGGTCAAGCCTGAAAATCCTTGTCTAAGTTTTCACTCCAAGGTATATCTATTACAGAGCCACCTCTACCTACTCGTATTTAGACAGGGATATATTGATTAAAAAATAGACAAATTCTCTACATTACTAAAATTCTAGAATGTTCTCCTATACTAATCTCCAAAGTCTATCTGAAGGTAATGTTCTCTAATCAGAGTTTAAATTAATATATTTCCATGGTTGTTTATAAACTTCCTCTAATACAAACTATAACGCCTTGACCACAGTTACCCATAGTCGGTGCATTATTTTAATACATTGGTATGATTACAAGGAATCAAGTCCTAAAAGACTGATCAGTTTAACAGTCATGGAAAATAAATTACATAAATGAATTCTAAATTACATTATAAAATATAAACAACAAAAATAACATTCTATCCATTGAACACATTTATATCTCTTAGAATATCCTAATAGTCGAGTCATAACATACTCCTTCTCATCATGGAAAAAATAAAACATAGACATGGTTGAGCTTAAATGCTCCGTAAGGATAACAGTATAGCAGAAAATTTCATAAATAAGCTTAAATATTTAAGGTAATGTATAAGACTAAAACAAAATATATTTAAACTTAAAATTCAGTATAATATAGCAAAGATAAATCAAATAATACTATTTACTTATTAATATTGATATTTTACTAGTTGAATAATCACATGAAATATCAATATCCAATTTTATAATGATGGAATGCATAATTCCAGACTTCATAACCACATAGTCAAGGCCTCATGTAAAGACTACAAATAAGATTTTTTCAAGGCCTAATGCCAAGACACTAGTTTGTCTCAAGAGACCTATTGATGCATTGATGATAAATAGAGTGTTCCACTCATCACATACTATGTCCAATGCATTCCTCATATGAAAAATATTAAACATAATATAGAAATTATTGTTAAAATTAGCATATAAAATGTCAATAATTTATCCATAAACCATTAATGGTATAAAAATAACACAACCACTATCAAACATATCACAAAACCATCAATAAAATATGGAATATTTGTATCATAATAAATCAACCTCGATCAATAATAATATCCCATAAAAGATGTTGACATAGTTGAAAATGATCATTAAAAATATTTGAGGGAAATAACAATTTTCATGAAATTATTGAAAAGTAATATGAAGGAATCAATTTAAAATATAGTTTTTAATCAAGGTGTCTTGTACCACATTTAATCCTTTGAAAGGAATTAACATTTTAAAACATTCATTTCCATATAAATAAATCCTTAAAACCATTTTGAAAACATGAACATTAATGAAAAAGGATTAGAAGATTAATTTTTTAAATCATTTAAAATGATGTTTTAGTATAAGGTATATTAAAAATAATCCCTTTGAAAAATATTTTATGAAACATCGACATGGATAATAAATATGTCCCACTAGATACTTACATAAAAACAACCTTGGATTATAATGAGATTTCAAAATTAACCCTTACCTTGCACTTTCTTTTGGTCGAGGGTACTTTTAACCTCCGATATAATGACCATAGTATGTTATTAAATTATACCACAACCAAATTCATATTTATTATATCATACATGATTTATTTATGACTTTATACTAACTATTTAATAATGATTTCCTTGTTAAATTAACAGTTTGGGTAATAATCGCTTTCTTTATCGTACGTGTTTTAACTTGTTATTATTAATCATATAATTTTGATAATTATTTAAATACATCCATAATATAATCCTTGATTTATATATTAGATATATTTATTATATAAATATTTATAATAGATATATATATGAAATGGAATGCACTGTTTATGGAGACGGTTGATTGTACATACGCATAAACATTGTTTCTATTTTTTTATCGTATTGAAAAAAAGTATGAGAATAAGATATTTGTTAGTAAATATATATATATCTATAGTATAATTATTATTTCATATATTAAATACTTATTAATAATATATGTTTTTATAATCATGGTTTAATTGTGAGCATGGGAATGAATCACATCGCGTCGTGGAGACGGTAATCTATACGTACGTATGAGCGACAATATCATTATATTAATAGTGATATCATATGTAATTGAATGGTATATAATATATAAAGAAAAATTTAAATGTTTTATTTATTATTTAAATCTGTTATACTCATTATTATACCCATCCGAATAATGATGTGTTTGAATAACAAACTACACCACGACGTGGAGAGGTAAGCTGTACACCGCACATATGGTGAATTTTTCATTTATAGGATAGAGAGAATAAAGAATATGGTTCTAATATATTTATAATAACTTAAATGTATTTAGGAGGTACTAGAAATTTTATTTTGGTATGTAAACAACAAATAAAGAGGATGTAGAAGAACAAAATAACTTGAAAGAGTGTGGTGAAATTATTACCTTTTCTTCGGGTGTTTCATTTTGAGTTGATCAAAAGGGCTCCTTACGTTTGATTTATGATAAAATTAATGACTCTAGGTTTATTTTATGAAATTTGGGAGGATATTTGGGGAGGGGTTGGCCGAGCCAAATGGATTTGGAGGTTTGAAATTACGATAAAGGAAAGTACCCTTTTATAATAAATGTGAGGGTCACATAAGGAAAAGTTAGAAATATTATTTTATAATAAACTCCTTTTCGGTTTATAATGGGTCAAAAATGATTTATTTATAGTATAATGATGGGATGGATCTAAAACCACTCAACTAATATTTTTTATACGGATTTATATCACCATTTTAAGCCTTATCTATTAGATCTAAACCATAGTTAAATATTTTATCTGTTACCCTGTATTCTCGTATTATTATAATAAATGGTTAATAAACATACAATAAAAATACAAGTGAAATGAGAGTGGTTCATTAATGATATAAATATAATTATATATGTTTTTTGGTAGAAACTTATATTTTCAGGTCTATTATATAATTTAATAATTTAATATTTGTTTTAAATACTCATTTATGCCAATTTTGACAGTATTTAGTATTTGGTTTTTTTGAAACTCATCACAACTTGATTAATTCAGAAAAAATACATTGAATCTACCATAACATGTCATATTAACATAGAAAATTCTTATATGTAATAATAATTTTTAAATTATATTTTGTTTAATATTTATAATACACATTTATTTGATTCTTTCATTAATAATGTAATTACAACATCATCATTGTGTCATAAATAAATTATATTATTTAATGTATAAAAATTATAAATAAAATACCATGATGTTGGAAATTTTTTTATTTTTCAAATGAATATTTATAGAAGAACTTATCTTATGGATTACCATATATTAAAAATGATTTAGTGGTTTAACATTGAATTTAACAATTTATACTCTTCTTTAAATAAAATAATAATAAATGTCCTAATCTAATACTTGTGGACCAGAGAGGATCATATTTTATTACTATGGTTTTATTTGTCTAATTACACTTATCTAATAGAATTATGAACTGTGTTAGGGTAATTATAGTATTTTTTACCCTTAATTACCCAATTTACTTTTAACCATGGTAAATAAAATTCAAAAGTTTCTATTCACCAAAAATTATATTAATCTTATTGAACCATATTTTTTACTTACTTATGTCAATTGTGTCTCTCATATTTTGAAATTCAACTTATAGAAGTGGTAAAATTATGTTTTATGCAAATTTGTAAATGTACCTAGAAGGTGGGTACATGAGGATAAAAAGTTCAATAATGTTTTATACATCAAATTTTATTATAAAATGACTCCGATAAATTAAATTTTACTTATAGAGGTATTATATATCATCTTATAATTAAAATAAATTTAAATTAAATAAATAAATATTTAAAAAAAAGTTGGTTTTAAATAAATACAAAGTGTTTTTCACTATTAATCAAAAATTGAATGTTTTCAGAAAAATACAAAATATTTAACCGAAGCTAATTTGTATATTTATAATTCTAAAATTAAGTCTATTTTACAAAATTTAACATAGCGAAGTTTCATTTATTAATTTTAAATTAATTCTATTTGTCAAAACCAAAATGCGTGTTTTTAAAAAGTAAATACTATCAAAAGATTGACATGTGTTTATGTAAAATTTAAATGTAAAATAACTTATAAAGACCTAAATATTATTTAATGATAAAAATACAATAAAATTATACTTCAAAACCATTCAAATGAATAATTTAAAACTATAAATAATTTCGGTTAAAAAAGTTGCTTTCAAATAAAACATAGTATTTTTCACCCTTCATCAAAATATGAATGTTATTATAAAAGTACCAAAAATTTATCCAAATGATATTTTCATGTCCCGCTTCTATAGAATAATTTTATTTCATTAAATTTTATTTATACTATTTTAAAATATAGGTTTTAGAAAGTGAATTCCATTAAAAGGCAATAAAATCACATTTTTTTAAAAAATACTTCATTATCTAAAAAAATGAATTTTTTCTTCTAGTATGACTAATAAACACATAATATGAATGTTAAAATTATATAGAGTATATAAGATTCAAAATTCAGTACATACTATTCATAACAGCTTTTTAAACAGCTAGTTTGGTAAGTTGTGGTGCGCTCGAACTCGGTGTTGCGTGTAGTGCAAGATATTAAATTAATTTAATGAGATAACGTACTATGAAATATTGGGGTGTTACAGGTTTTGGTTTTATTATTTGGGGTGTTGGTAGATAAAAGGTCATGAAATGTGTCGAAACTTATGATGGATATCATAATGGTGTGTTGTGACCACCTTTACTGATATGAATTGCATGTTTATAGTGCATGTGATTTTAGTTCGTGGATATTTTATTGTTCTATAATTTCACCTATTGTGATGCACTTAGTTTGTGGATTTATGGTTTATTATGGTTCTTATGTCCTGGACCATATAATATAATCAAGTGTTTATGAATCATTATAGGCATCCAAGATTCACATGACATATTCTTATATGTGGTTTTTACTAATTATTTTCTTATACTGATAGTTCATGTGGATTGAGTGGTGATAGGTTCACCATTTTTAGATATATAGTCACTTCATCGATTGATTCCTGGAAATCCTAGTGGGTTGGTATTGGGATTTAAGATCCCCATTGGTGGCTCATTGAAGGCAAGGTTTCTTTAAGAATATTAGGATTGGGCTCATGATACCCTAAGCTGATGGTTTCTGTAAAATCCTAGGCTCATGTTACTTTGGAGAGAACTATTCTTTCAAAGTGATCTCTTACAGTTCTTTCATTGGGACTTGTGTGCCTACTATCTTAGATGGTATGGTTGATCATATCAATTATTCCTTGGTGGGGCCACTAAAATTTGTTATGAGTAATATGTTTATGGGATTGAGGATTATTTGTGTTCGCGAATTAAGGAACAAGGAAATATCTCTGTCTTTTGGATTTATTGAGTAGGCATGTTTAGTTTGACCCATAACCATTATCATTATTAGTGGTGCCTTAGGTAGTGCAGCAAGAGAATGGTCGGATGATTTTTTCATTGGATGGATGCTCAATTGAATTGTAGTCATGTGGTTGATTGTGGAATAATAGAGATGCATAATTGTTAAATATGTTTGATGAGGGTTCTATAATTTTTTATAATATACCTATGAGAGGATCATGGTCATGGGTTTTAGGTATCATAGCCTAGATTCCTTAAGACATGGCCCGTGTGAGTGTGTGTCTTATTTTCCTTTCAGAGAGGCTTATGAAAATCATTATGGTAGGGGGTCCCCATAGGATATCAAGGGTCATGATCCATGTTTAAGTAGTTTTTTGGGCAGAGAGGTTGAAGGTTTTCATGATGGTAATAATGATTGATTTGTTTAGCCATGTCTATCCACTGCATTCAGTGATGTATGTAGCATGGTCCATGTGATTTTCTATTTGGGCAGTGAATAGATGATAAAGACACTCCTATGGTATGGAGAATCATATCTGTTACAGTAGAATGTATCTAATGTTGGAATAGATTTGTGAAAATTTTAATAACTACTATTGTATAATCAAAACAACTTTATTCACACTAGGTATTGGGAGAGATCATGGATGTTGGCTATCCACTGATGCTTGTTGGGGATGAGAAGTGTTTTGGAAGGGGAGTTTTTGATGACCCGAGTCATAATAAGTAGTGTAAATCAAGATAACATTTAACAATATTTTTTGAAAGATTGGTTTAGGATAAAAATGGAAATTTAACCAATAATATGATCATGTATAACTTTTCATTACCACTACGTTGTTCCCAAAATTGTGTGTTTACCCAAGGATAGATGTTTGGAAAAAATCATAGAATTTCATATTTTCAATTAATATTTAGTATTTAATTAATTAAATATCCATTTATTGGTTCCTCTTCATTATATATTATATATTAAATAAGGAATAATATTTATATTTATCCTTTATATTTGAGTCCAGAATGGGGGATTTTTCTAGGGTGAGACAAAACCACGAGTCATGTGTCGGGGCCTGGTTCAACCCTCTTTTCATTTCATTTACATTTTCTTGTTTTTCCTTCATTTTTTACTTATTTCAATTATTCATTATATTTATAAATATCCTATAGAAGTCATCCCTTTGGTGTTCTTAGCAGAGAGAGATAGAAAATAGTGATAGGGAAGGAGGAGGCGTCCTCCAAGAACATACCTAGAGGTAAATTGAGGCTCAACAGGTGCATGGTGTGGTTCTCATATAGATGTGTTAGCAGTTTATCCTGGTGGTAGGTAAATTATTTTTTTTATTTTAAATACATATATGTTTAGTATTATTTTTAATGCAATTTTTTTCTCTTGAGTACCCATTGTGGGTCAATCTATGTTTTATTTTTGGGGAAATTATGAATTTTAGGATTTTTATGAGCATCATTTATATGAAATCCATGTACATAGAATATTATCTAGGAAACAATCAATATGAATTCTTCTTGTTCTAGAAATATGGGATTTGGGGACTACACATAGTGTACTGCTAGTACATTTTGTGTTATGGGTTATTGGTGTGTGGTCGTGTACTCGACCAGACACCCTGTGTGGGAGTATATGAACATGAAGTGTATATAGATAGTGCACATATATGTTTACCATGATTTTTAAGTATATTCCCAGGTGGGGTATATGGACCGGTATACAAGGGTAACCATGTGGGGTTTAAACAATGTGTAATATCGGTTCAGGCCATGTACTGAAGTATTTTACATACTGAGTGGGGTTGAGGTACATAGGTAGGTACCCATTCTAGGTAATCAATATATAAAGGGTCCACACACTATGTAATTTGGGAAATTATATGCCGAGTGACATAAAGCACACAACCACGGAGAAAATTTGTGTAAACATTTCATTTACCCAAAATGCACAACGTGTTCTTTCCCTACACTAGGCAATTTTACTTCTTTTTCCCCTTTTGTTAGATTAAAAATTATGAGTATCACATTATTAGTGTTTTTTATCATAGATCATGATTGTGGAATCCTTTTAGAATTTAAGGGGTGTATGGATGGTGATTTTGATGGATCAAGTGTTTTTAGACGGATTTCATTGAGGTTTGGATCAAGATCCAACTGGGTTTACGGTTGCGAGCTATGATAATCGAGTGAGGATTGAAAGATGGTTAGTTGGAATGGGTTTTTAATTCTAGATAGTTTTGTGAGGTGTTATTTTATATGGATTCAAAAAGGTGGAATTGAGTTTTATCATTGAGGATATCTTGTTTTTTCTTGCGTGTTGGGAATAATTTGTCGTGGTTAGAGATTTTGATGTTTAACACTTTGTTTTGTGCACCAATTCTATTAAAGCCTTTGTACCGGGTTAATGACTTTGGATGGTGGTTATAGTTGGGTGAAGTGGTTCTATTTAAATAAGTTTGTAGGAATGTTGATGTTTCCCCAGTGGGATGGTTTTTGATCAAGTGATTTCTATAGAAAGTTGTTGAAAATCCACAAATGACATGTTTTTTGGATTTTGATGTGGAACCCTTGGAGGTGGTGTCCTTATTATTATGTAGTCATGATGATCTTTTTTAATTCCCCTGTTTCTAGCATGTTCTTTTGGATGCCTATCGTTGGTGCATTGTTCGTTGAGAATCACTTGGAGTCTGTTGAGGGTCATTTGGGATATTCCAGCACTGGGTGTGTACCGTACTTTTGATTGTGTTAGAGGAACACCTAATAACGTTTTCCTTTCATACTATGGCCTTTGGTCCAGTTTATTGTTTCTATGTGGTCTTGGATAGTGTGATTAGATGCAATAGGGGAGTCCTATGGTGGATGTCTCTTTATGTAATGGCCCTAGGGACTATGGGACTGTCGGTTTTGGTTTAACCTTGTGGCGGGTCATGGGGAGCCTGTTGGAACTATGGTCATCTATGCCTGAATTGGAGTATGGTTTGTGTTTGTTGTCAATCCTCAGAGGAAGTTCATAATTTCTGCTAGAAAGTGCTCATGCAGGTCAAGAAGATTATAGTATTGAAGGTTGCACCATTTTCCAGTGTTTGCCAAATTTTTGGGCCTGAAAATCTACAGATGGAGAAAAGTGTTTTTGGAAAAGAGACATGCACTCCGTGTACTTTAAGGTGAGATAACTTTCACACCAAGTGTTTTTCTAAAATAGAAGATGAAAAAATGGAAAATGGATAAGAGTCGTGCATGTATTGGTTTGGTCGCGCAAGTGACCTACCCACCGAGAAATGACTTATGTGATGACGCCTATGATGTTTGGAAACTTGCGCTCCTATTTTTCTTCATGATCAAAAATTCAATGTATGGAAAAGGAAAGAGGGTCGTGCAAGTATTGGTTTGGTCACACAACTGAGTTATGCGACAGAGGCTAGGGTGGTTGGAGCTGTGCACCGAGACCTGCGTGCCGTGAGGTTACATGTGCGCCACCACGCATGGTGTCCAGTTTGACTATAAATAGAGGACCACCCCTCTTCATTTGTAACTATGTTCAAGACTTAGATATTTTTCGAGCTGTCGTCGCACAAGTAGTTGAGTCTCTCAAGTGGTGGTTGGGCTGCGCAGGTAGAGGCTGCGCGCCGGATGTTGGCTGCATGCCCAAGGCGGTTTGGGTGGTAACAGAATTGAGTCACGCAGGTTTGAAGTTGAAGTAGGCGGTGTCACACAGGTTTTTAGTTGATAACTGCGCGCTAGTTTGAACATGCGCACCAAATATATGCCATGAAAAAGACTTGCGCGCCAGGCAGTAAAGAAGTGTGCCAGTGTTTTTAAGCTACGTTAAAGTTCAGATATTTCCTGGTACCTTTGAAGGGAAGTAATATTTGATTACATGCGAGAGTTGGACTTTAACAGAGCATCTACATGAAATAGAGGATGTATTCTTTAGTGACGATGAAGAGAACTTCAGGTCTATAAACTGAGTCTGACTTCACCAAGGGCAGTGAGCCAGGGGCATTCAGCGGGAGTGACCCGAGGGAAGAAGTTATCTATCCCTGAATCATTGTAAAGGTAGTGAGCCTGGGACAGAGTGATTGTGCCCGAAATTTTTTAATCCACAACTAGTGAAGTTTAGTGGAATTTGGTACGACTGACATCATGTCGACGTATGCCCCTTGGACGTAGCCAATAGTGGTGAACCAAGTAAAAAGTGTTGTGTTGTCTCTCAGCATGTGTGTGTTTTCATTCTATTCATATACATCATACAGGTTTAACTAGTTCCTACCAATGTGGGAACAAGATCCATCACTTTAAAGAAAAAGTTGACACCCTAATTCACCCCTCCCCTATCTAGGTGTCTCGGGGTCCTAAAAGTGGTATCAGAGGGTAAAGGTTGTTGGTGTTCAATCTATCATTTTTTGTCATGGAGAATGCAGTCAATGTCAGGAGAGTCCCTCTATTCAATGGAAGAAATTACAAGATCTGGAAGAACATAATGAGATCTCATCTAAGATCTCTTAGAATTTAAGTTCTATTTTCCACTATGCAAGGTATTAATGTTTCTTATCCAACATGGCAGGCTATGACTGATACAGATATAAAAATTCTTGATGCAGATGCTAAATCATAGAATGCTCTCACCGTAGCACTTTCTGATCAGATTTATCTAAAAGTTATGAGTTGCACCTCAGCAAAGTCCATGTGGGAAAAACATTAAAATATTTATGAAGGAGATTGAAAAGTAAAGGAGGTGAAACTTCATGTCCTACAAAATAGGATCGATGATTTGACGATTCATCCTAATGAGAATACAGACTCCTTCTTCAATCGAATTACTAAAGTGGTTGGAGAAATTCGGGGCCTAGGAGAAGAAATCAATGACATTGACATTGTGAAAAAAATACTAATAAGACTTCCACCTCTGTAAAATGAAAATTTGTAATCCCTTGAGGAAAGGGAGCATTCCAAACATTCTTTGGATGATCTTTTATGCAACTTGGTGGCATATGAGATGAGAGTCAAACCCAAAGAAGTTACGACTCATGTTAGCCAGGAAATGTCATTCAAAAAAATGGACAAACTGAAAATTTCAGAAGATAGCGGTGATGAAGAGGATGCGGAAAATTATTTTCTTTCTCTTATTTCCAAGAGGCTGAAGAAGGTAAAATGTAAATTTAAAGGTAAGTTACCTCTGGCATGGTTTCGTTGTGGAAGAGTTCGGAACATTTCCTCTCAGTGCCAAATAAAGTTCAATGATGAAGAAAGTGAACCAGAAGGCATTGAGAAGCCTCGAAATAGGATTTTCAAAAAGGGTGAATTCAAATTTGGAAAGACGATACAAAAGAAGAGTTTTGTCTGTGAAGAGGAAGAAGATGATATTGAATTATTTGAAGACGAAGAACCCGAATTTAAAACTGGAAACCATGCTTCCATGATGGCTGTTGTTGAAAATTTAGAACCCTCTATCGATAAAGATAGAGACTATCATATGACACATAACTGTGATCCCAAGTTGAAAATTATGGAGTCTTTTTCAAAGCATGAGAACAAATTGAAGAAATGTAGTAAGTGGAATGAAATGGTGAACATATCATCAGAATATGTGGATGAGATTGAAGTTGAAATTGAACGACTGGATGTACTTGTGAGAGTTCAATCATCAATCCATGAAAGCACAGATGACAATGCACAATTGAAGCGTAGAATTGAAGAACAAGCAATGGTTATAAATGACCTTACATCCATACTAGAATTGAAGTCCAATACTATTGAGGGTCTTGAGGAAGAAGTTGTTATTATTAGAAGCAAACTGGAGTGTCGATCAACCACATATTGGGGTAAGAAGAAAACTCATTTTGAAATATTCTCAGATGTAGAGTTACTGGAATGATCCAAGTGTGGTTCAGATGGGGTTGGAAAAATCTTGAGTGATCAAAGACCCTATTTCATGGGAAAGAGTGGAAATGGATTTGAAGGTGAGACTTCAACTGATGGAAGTTTAGAGAGCCAAAAGAAAGACAAGATAAAAGTCAGACATATTGAAACGTTGCCGGATGTGCTGAAAAAGAAACCCTCAATCCAGATTAAAAGAAGAACTGAAAATTATTCTCAAACTTTCTGAAATAGTAGGAAGTCCAACTATTCTCCCAATGTAGAAGGCATATGGATAAATTAAAGTGAGAAGACATTTCCTCTCATGAATTGTCAGTTCTATGGCTATCTGGGCCATACCATGACATATTACAAAGAGGCAAGGAGCTACATGAATGGGGGAAGATCTAGGACATCAGCAAGGGAGCTTGAATTCAGATCATACATCTCATAGAAGAAATATTTTCTATGGATACTATTTTCATTGTTCTAACTTCGGCCATAAAGTTATGTATTGTAGGCAGAGATTCAATAGGAGAGATTCATACAAGTCTCAGAGACAGTTCAATATCCACCCTCCTAATGGTGTTGTTCTCACAAACAGTTTCTCTCCACTGGAAGAAGATTATGGGTATGAAGAATCATATTTTGTGGAGGAAAGTGTTATAAGGCCATTAGTATCATTTACTCGATCCACCATTTCATGGAAATAAAATAAGAAGATCGAGAAATCCAATCTTGCAGAAGTAGCCCTCAAAGCTACAAAGAGCAGAAGCACCTGGATTATTTATAGTGGATGCTCTTCCTATATGATGGGAAATGCTGACCTTTTGAAGAACATTAAAAAAAAGGATGATGGAACAGTGAGGTCTGGTAATGATGGTGCTTTGAATTTTAAAGGAATTTGGAATACTACTCTCACCAATGGGGAGCTAAAGAAGACTGAAGTTATTTATATAGATGGTTTGAGTCAGAATCTCCTTAGTGTGAGTCAACTCTGTGACTCAGGGCTCATAGTAACATTCAATCAAAAATGATGAACTATAATTGAAAAAACATGGAATTCTCTTATGAAAGGCTGTAGAACAGATGGAAACATATATCGGGTCGACAACAATGTGAAATCCTACTATTTGTCTGTTGAAGAAGAGAAAAATTTGTCGCATCGAAGGTTGGGTCACGTTAACGAACAAGACATGGAAATTATATCTAAGCTGAAGATAGTCATGGATATCCCCATTCTAAAACGTGAATGGGAAAAATCTTGTGATGCTTGTATTCGTGGGAATCTAGTCTGTAGTTCATATCGGCCAAAGAAGAAAATGGAATCACATATTCTTGATCTCAATCATACAGACGTATGTGGCCATGAAAATGTTGCTGGAACTCTTGGAGAAAGGTACTTCATCCTTTTCATAGATCATTACAGCAGAATATCATGTGTAATGGTTATATGTAGGAAACAGAAAGTTCTTTCCTGCTAGAAAATGTATCGTCAAATCACAATGAATGATATTGGACGAACAATCAAAGTGTTGTGATCGGACAATATAGGAGAATACACATCCATTGAATTTGAAAACTACCTGGAGAAGTATGGGATACAACATGAGGTAGCTGCCATGATAACTCCACAACAAAATGGAGTTGTTGAGCATATAAATCGACATGTTAGCAATATGTCCAGGACTATGCTGATTGAGAGCGGTATCTCTCGCCATTATGGAAGGAAGTTATTGAAGTTTGAGTGAACATTCAGAATCGAACAAGGCTTTATATGGTAGAAACGAAGACACCATATGAATTGTGGCATGGAAGGAAGCCTTCTTTGAAATACATACATATTTTTGGATGTAAACGATTCATTAGGAATAAAGAAGGAAATCAAGGTATGTTTGGTGACAATGCTGATAAAAGAATTTTTCTTTGGTATCCAATTAATTGAGAAGCCTACAAGTGTTTCAACAAGAGATTAGGAAGTATTTTAGTATGCAGTGATGTTAAGATAATTGAAGAGAAAACAAAAAATTCTTCAAGGATATCATTTGATGATATAATCGAAAGTGATGAAGAAAGTAAACATGCTGAAAATTCAAATACAAAAATAGAAGAAGCTGTACAAAACACTCAGCAATCACATCATGATGTTGACTCAGAAAAAGAATCTGAAGATGAAATTGTGGATGGAGAGAATGCAATTGAACCATAAAGGAGAAATCATAGAGATGATATTGATCCATCTAACATAATTGGGGATATAATTGCTCCCACACAAACAAGGAGTTTGAGGAATAACATGCAATCATCATTTCTATCTATTTTGTATCCATCCTCATTCGAAGAAGCTACAAAGGATGGATCTTGGGTGAAGGCCATGAATGAAGTGCTAGATCAGATTGACAAGAATTAGACATGGGATCTTGTCAAGAGACCCAATGGTCTCAATGTGATTAGTATAAAATAGATCTTCAAGAGAAATTGTGATGAGAATGGAAGTGTTATCTGAAAAAAGTCTCTACTGGTATGTATGGGGCTTTCCTAGAATGATGGTGTTGATGTTGAAGAAACCTTTTCTGCAGTGGCTAGACTGAAGTCAATCAGAATTTTCCTTGCCATGGCTCACCAAAGAGGATAGAAAGCATATCAAATGGATGTCAAGACACATTCATGAATGGTTTACTCGAAGTAGATGTCCTCATTGAACAACCAATGGTTTTTGTTCTTGGTACTAATGAGAAAAAGGTATGAAAATTGAAGAAAGCTATATATGGTTTGATGCAGGCACCATGAGATTGATATTCCCGCCTGGACTTGTATCTCAAGAAGCTGGAGTTCAAAAAAGGAGGAGTGGATCAAAATCTATATGTGATGAATTCTCCAATTTAAAAATTCATGGTTCTAGTCTACGTTGATGATATCATATTTGGTGGTAGTAGGAAGAAATTAGTGGATGAATTTTCCAATTATATGAAATAAGAATTTTAATTGTCTATGACTGGGGAGTTCACATATTTCTTGGGGCTACAGCTGATTCAAAAGATGGATTACACATTAATTTCTCAGGAAACGTATGCAAGAGAGATATGGAAGAAGATTAATATGCACAACTCCAAACCAATGTCAACTCTGAGTGCAGATGGCACTAAACATGGAAAGTATGAGGATGGGACCTCTGTTGATCCCACCATGTACAAGATGATCATTGGGAGCCAACTGTACCTGGCAATGACATGACCAGATATTCCCTTTTCCACATGTCTTGTGGCCCTCTTTCAGAGTAATCCAAAGTAGGAACATATGGAATAAATAAAAAGAATCATGAGATACATTAAAGGTATATATAACATTGGGTTATATTTTGCTGCATGCTGGAATAGTGAATTATCAGTGTTTTCTGATGCGGACTGGCCAGGTGATGTAGTGAACAAAAAGTCCACCAGTGGTTGTGACTTCTATATTGGGTAGAAATGTGTTGGCTGGTTGAGAAAGAAACAAGAAAGTACTTCTCTTAGTACTGTTGAAGCTGAGTATATATCTGCCACAAAGAAATGCACTCAACAGTTATGAATGAATGAACAATTAATAGATATTGATGATGAGGTGAATCAACCAATGGTAATTTTATGTGATAACAAGAGCACAAATGATCTCATGGAGAATCTTGTTAAACATTCTCCTAAAAAACATATTGAAATCAGGTTTCACTTTATCAAAAAAAAAGTTTAGAAAGGAGTGATTAGGATAGTCATGTGGGAACTGATGAGAAAGTGGCTGATATCATGACCAATCCACTGTCAACGGCTATGTTTGAGAAGCATCAGTTGAACCTCGGTGTTCATCCACATCCCAATTCACAAGGAGGTTTCACAATACCCTTATCCCCAATTATGATAACTTTTTTATCTATTTATGGATGTGATGCAGGTTTGTGGGGGAGATACTATCCAGGGGGTTATGGTTTGAGCTAATAATTGAACAAATTACCAGTCTTTGGGTTTATTTTCAATGGGGGAGAAAGGAATAAATTCAGGAATGTTTTGGCATGTAATGATCCTATTACACGATGTGAATTCCGTGATAGTGATATGATGAGAAGGATGTAAAGGAATAAATCAGTCATGTAATGATTATTGGGCGTCATTGAGAATTCCAAAACACTGGAACCCAATTCATGCTTACTCTCTTCATGTTCAGGCATGTAATGATCCTGTGACACGATGTGAATTCAGTGTCCGAGATAGGATGAGAAGGATGAGATGGAATACATCGGTCATGTAATGCTTCTTGGGCATTATTGAGAATTCCAAAACACTAGAACCCAATTCAACTTCCTCTCTTGTTTTCTACACCAATCATTTCTCATGAAGACATAGAGTGTTGGCTGAGTTGATTCTTGCATTTTTTGGTTTACATATGGATGGGGATCTATTGAATTTATTTTCTGATTTCCAACAAACCCATAGGGGGGGATTGATGGAAGCCTAATTATATATAAATGAATTGGAGTATGGTTTGTGTTTGTTGTCAATCCTCAGAGGAAGTTCAGAATGTGTCCCAGAAAGTGGTCAAACTGGTCAGGAAAATTACAGTATTGAATCTAGCACCATTTTCCAGTGTTTTCCAATTTTTTGGGCTTGAAAATCGACCAAAAGATAAAATTGTTTTTAGCATGGAGACCTACGCACCGTGTACTTTAAGGAGAGAGAACTTGCACACCTAGTGTTTTTCAAGATTAGAACATGGAAAAATGGAAAAGGAATAAGGGTCGCGAATGTATTGGTTGGGTCGTGCAAGTGACATGCACACCGAGAAGGTACATTTGCGCCAGTGCCTAGGATGTTTGGAAACATGCACGGCTATTGTTCCTCATGATCTGAACATCAAAATATGTCAAAGGAAAGAGGGTCACACAAGTATTGGTTTTCTCATGCAAGTGAGTTATGTGACAGAGGCAATGGTGGTTGTAGCTACGTGCCGAGTCCTATGTGCAGTGAGGATACTTGCGTGCCACCGTGTAGGGTGTCCAGTGTGCCTATAAATAGAGGACCACACCTATTCATTTGTAACAAAGATCAATACTTAGAGATTTCTCGAGCTCCCGTAACACAAGTAGTTGAGTCGCACAAGTGGTAGTTGGACTGCACATGAAGAGGTTGCGCGTCGTTTTTTGGATTCACGCCTAAGGCGGTTTGGGGGAGAATGGAATTGAGTCACACATGTTTGATGTGGAAGTAGGCGGTGACGCGTAGGTGGTTGGTCGATACCTGTGTGCTAGTTTGAACTAGCGCACACATTTTTTTCCGTGCAGGAGACCTGTGCACCAGGCAGTAAACAAGCATTCTAGTGTTTTTCAACTGCGTGAAAGTTGGGAGATTTCCTAGTACACTTTAATAGAAGTGATATTTGACTGTAAACCAGAGTTGGACTTCAACAAAGCATCTACATGCAATAGAGGATGTATTCATTAGTAATGATGAAGGGACCTTCACTTCTACAAACTGAGTGTGACTTCACCAAGGGCAGTGAGCTAGGGGGAGTCAGCGGGAGTGACCTGAGGGAATCAGTGACTATACCTAAATCTTTGTAATGGTAGTGAGCCTAGGACATAGTGACTATGCCCGAACCATTGTAATCCACAGATAGTAAAGTTTAGTAGAATTTGGAATGACTGACAACCTGTCGGCATATGCTCATTGGACATAGCCCTTAGTGGAGAACCATGTAAAAAGTGATGTGTCATCTCTCTACATGTGAATGTTTTATTTCTATTAATATCCATCATATAGGTTCAACAATTTCCTACCAACGTGGGAACAATATACATCACTTTAAAAGAAAATGGTGACCCCCTGATTCACCCCTCCCCTCTCAGGGGGTTCCACGGTCCACAAGATCCAATGGTGGCTATTTTTTTGGATGCTGATATCCAAGGTGATAATATAGTCTCTATAATTTCATGGATGATAGTGGATCAACACTACTAGTTCAACTATTTGGAAAATGGGTTTGAGGTTGGATTTTCCCACATTTGGTTACCTATTGGCCTTAGAATTTGGGATAGTTTCTACCTAGGACTATGGCTTTAGGAAGAGACCCTTATGATATCTTGGATTGGGGGTTATCCATAAATAGTAATTTCATTCTCGCCTCTATTGGATGACTATTTCATGATGATATTGGTGATTTATGGGAAATTATGGATGAGTTTTCCACCCCAAGATTGAGGATGATCCATGGCTAGAGATTTCTTCATTTTTCATAGAATCTATTTACATTCTGACCTTGCATATTTATCCTTTATAGAGAATACATTGGGACTATGTGGATGGAGTCCATAGGGTGGTGTATCTTTTGGGTCTTTGTGTTGGAGTTTGAGTCATTCTTTAGGACATAAATGACATGAATGATATTTGATGCATTGAGGGGTGTTTTTGTCACCATTTTTGATCATTCCATCAGATTCTGGGTACCTAGTAGATTTGTTTTTTCATGTGTATGCATATGATTATTCCTAGGGGTATAAAATTTGTTTCCATTATGTTTAAACATATTGGAGTTCATGTATAGATATATCAGATGCATTGATTTTCGGGTTTTTTTGGTATGACACATGTTATTAATCCTCTTTATGGGTATAGAGTGGGGGTAATCATACCCTTGGTATTAGACTAGAATCCAGGATTGGTTTCTTTCATTGTGTTTAATTCACCTTTTTTTGTAGTTGTTTATTTAATTATAACCACTGTGTATTTTGGGCTAAGATGGAAATATCCTGTGTGGACACACTTATTCTGACAGAAGATTATTGTTTCACCATTGGTGGTGGATAAAAAATATTTGTTTCTCACCCATTTTATGTGCACATCGGTGTGTATGTAGTCCTTATATCAGATTTCATTTTGGAGAATGGGGTTTTAAATATATGAGATTGAGTCCCATTATTTATTGATCGAGTGGATCTACTTATATGTAGTATTAGGATTAGTCTATGATAGCTCAAACATTATAGAGTCCTTGTGTATGGTTTGGATCAGTGTTGGTAGTGGATACCATTATATTTATTATAAATTTTTTATTTTTTATTTTTTGTTCTCTCAGTGGGTGACTGACTATTGTATGGATTGTATTCTTAGAGACTATATGGATTTATGTTGTATTCCATTTATTATAGAATTCTTTATTTATGTTTTTTTGTTATACATACATTGATGTTGATCCCTGTGTATGTGTTTGATTATTTTATATTGTTATTACAGTCTGACCAGGGGTTATTGTCTCCACATTTTACATTTTATATTCTCATCATTGGTTGGATACCTATATCATTTGGGGAGGTTTTCTTGTGGTCTTTTGGTTTTCTAGATCGAGTGATGTGTCAGTTCAACCTAGGATGGTTCTCTACACTGGAACATATGAAAAGAATGTATAATATTTAATAGTTGAGGGATAGTCATTTTTTCTCTATCTACACACCATTATTGGATATTTTTTATTATATTTTCCTCGAATAATATAGTTATATCATTTATAAATAATTTTTTTACAAATTTTTCCTTTTTTTACTTATACGAGGAGACCATATCCTCACCATCTCTTCACCCATTTCAAATCCACGAGTCACCCAAAACTCTATCCTAGTATCACCTCAACATCCTACTTATTAAATTAAAGGGTTTTTATCACTAAAAGACAAATATAGATATTATTAAGTAGTTACCCAAGGTATAACTTCCAAGGTAATGAAATTAAGTGAAAGTATAAAACTCTTTTGGACACATGTAAGAGTTTCATCTCAAAAAAACCTTCATCGAGAAGCATTTTCTTTTATGTAACTAATTTCATTTAGATTGAGTGTATACATAAAATTGGATATATAATATAATAAATTATCTTTATTCATGGAATTTTAACATCAAAATAAATATGTATCTCTTTCAAGGCGTTTTATTAGAATGTATTTCAATCCATAAGCATTTTTTTCAATTTCTCTTCATTATAGAATGTTATAATGATAGGAATTGATTTCTAATTTATCTGTGTTATATACCAACTAATAATGTATTTTGTCATATTACATCATTTTATTCATTATATTTACTAATCCATATGATTTTCAAGAGTCCCAAAACATATGATTAAAAATTTACTAAATCTGTAAGGGTTTCATCTCTATCCTCCTTTATTAAGGAATTCTTTGATATTATGCACTAATATTTATTTTATTGGTTTATATAAAACCAATATGAATTTTAATATCATGAATAATTATTGAACATGGAAAAATTAACTTATATTCATGATCTTCCTTATTATAGTCCACAATTTATGTCTTCTCTAAAATATACGGGTCTTTTATATCTCAACCTGATTTCTTATGTAATAATGTTTCTCTATGAATTTATTCTTTCATTTCATAGGTTATACCCTATTTATATATTGGGAGATAATTTTTTTATTCCAGTATTTGTTACTATTCATTGGTGATTCTTTTTAAAAATGAAACAATGTTAATAATAATTCCCATCCATTTAATTGATGAGTTCACCCTCCGTATCCATTATTTCCCTTCCCAGTAATGCTCAAAATTTTAATTAGAAACCTAATTATTTTTAATTTCATGTGAAATTAATATTTAAATTCAATTATTTTCAAAATATTATTTTATATTTTGTTTTATAATGTCGCATTTGAACAAAGGTGTTTAAAACATAAAAGGGAACTTCTGTGCATCCTTAGGGACTTTCTGTTTACACATTCCCTTTCATTTTTTTAATTTTATAAATATTATCAATGTATACATATTTTAATTTTTTTATTTCAAATAAATATATATCTTTATGAATATAATTTTCACAACTAGGTTTATACATATTTTTCATTTCTCTTCAAAATTACCACTTTTAAATAAACTTAATTTAAGAAAACTTTCTTATTTCTGATCTAACATCAAGAACAATCAGCATAAAATGTTATTTGAAGAATTAATATCTTCTAAAAACCTTAAATAATTTATAGATAATCTCATTGGTTCAATTATGGTTGTATAAAAAATAATTTTATATTTTATTCATTAAAAGAAACCTCATCATATTTCATAATGTTTCTCTTAAGTGTTTCGCATTAATTTTTTTTCACTAGATAATTATAGTGAATTTTATTTATCAGAATACCATGCTCAAGACATATGGTCCTTTTTCAATTATTAATGTTAAAAATGATTTAATTCATTTTTCACTTGGAAATAAATATGATATATCCTTCAGTTATTCCTTAATATAAGATTATAAAACCCAATTTCTTATCATGAGTTTTATTATGATTATGATTCATGTATAGTTTTTATTTACACTTGTGAAACACAAAATTATATAGATATTATGACAGAGGTTAGCCTATGTTTCAATGGGTGGGTCCTTTATATCCCTCCAATCCATTGTTTAGTGTTAATGTCTCATGATATTCCATATATGGTGCACAAGTGGTTATCTTAAGCACATTATGCTATGATGGCAGTTAACCTATTTTGTGATGGTAGGGTCTATTATATACCTAAAATGAAATTATGATTGTAATTGTCACTTGATATTCTATTTATGGTGCATATGTAGTTTTCCTAATCACACTGTCAGTAGTGAATGAGTGGTTATACGAATAATAATAAGTTATGATAGATGTTAGCTAGAGGATATGATCATTATGAATGTAGTTGACCTATATTATGTTTTCCTGGTAGCTCAACATGATATATGATTATGATGGAATGATTTCTGATATTTTTATATGCATATAATTCCATCATATTATCTTTTCATTTCCATACACTATATCACCTAACTTATGATCATTATCTTTATGATATCATGTTATTACTCTTAACTCTCATGTTATGGTTTATACCCATGATTATTCGCTCCTTGGTCTTGTATCTCTCCCATTCCCTTAGGAACTAACTGAGGATATTTCATGATATTTTTGAGAGTTTATGGGAGTTTGATATGTATTTTGAGTGTTAAATAAATATTTTGTTATTATGTTTAATATGTTGTATTTATATATCTAATATTCTAAAGACAATAAGCCTCTTGATATATGGTGTGTATTTTCTAGGAATTTTTGTTATAAAAAATAAAATAGAGTGTGTTTATGTCCCAAAGAATTATAGCTGATATCAAATAAAATCAATATTTATATTTTGAGGTTTGTATAAAAATACCATAGTGAAACCCTTAGTATAAGTCTATGTGATTAGTCTATGTATATGATAACATACTGTAATTTCGGTAAATTATAGAGTGTATGGTATTCATAGAAATAAATATCTACATAGATACATAAATTTGATTTTTGATCTAAAATATATGTACGTGGGGGTAATAACCCTGAAAAGGGAATGTTGGTTATGAACTAAATCATCAACTGGTGCATGAAAAATAGTCTTAACTGAACAACATGTTTTATACACCCTAGGGATATGATTTGGTTGAACATATTCTATTTATGAACTAATATGGAGGATTAATTTCTTAATTACTTTGAGGGACTAGTTTTATAAGTATAATAGAACCCAACTTATGGTAAACATGGATAAATATCGATTGATATAGGTGTCATATTGGTGTAGCCTGATCCTTTTGTATGGTGATGGGAAAAATGTTAGTAGGAAATTTTGTAACAACTCATGCATTAGTGATAGTAGTATTGTATCTCTAATGACTTGTACCCACCAACATTGTTGTAGATTAGGCATTTGGGTGGTTTCATCACTATAGAATAATGAACTTACTATGTTGTTAGTCGAACTGTGCATCATCTTTTTTATTAGCTCCTTTGAGAAAGGGTTTCTATGTGTATAGAAATATGATATATCCCTATATTTTTTCACTTGAATTAGTTAATTGATTATTCCTCTCTATGTTTTTAGGTATTTTTTCCAAACCATGTGAATTTTTGTGTCTATGTTTATTGATTTCTTATTCTTTTTCTTTTATCTTCTCTTTATCTACAAACCTATATCATAGTGTCTTTTGGTGTTTCCTTAATAATAGGTTAAACCAAGGATGATATAAGTTTATCTAATAATGATATAGGTTAAAATTTAAATGATATATGATAAATAAATTGTGATATTGATTAGACTAAAATATGTTTAGGCTAACATGGTGGTAATATAAATTGATAAATCACAAGGTTAAATTTCCCTTTGGTTTTCCTAGAATCTTCTCTTATTTTAATAATTATTCATCACTCATGTTAACCAATTTTGGTTTTAGTGATGGATGTAACCATAAGTAAATGAGGTAACCTTCGGTGTGAGGGACAATGTAATGAATAACTTAATGTCCAACAAATCATAATGGGAGTTGGAACTCAAAATCTTATGATTATACCAAACTAACTATCATGAAATATGATTAACCATGTGAGCATATTTTAATTTATAAATACACTAAAGAAGATAAGGATATAGACTCATAGAAATTCAAGAAATGAATATATAACCACCTATATGTCAAATATATGGGAAGAAGAACCATGGAAATATTATAAGAGGGATAAGGAAATGTTTAAAATGTGTTAGAGATAAACATCAAGAATGATTTTCCATAAGGGATACAAAAAAGAAGAATAATAGAATAAAATCTATTCAAATCATTCTCTTGCACTTCAACACATAAAAATAAAAGAGTTTGAGATTTATGAAAACTGATTCCCTAACCCATGACTACCAAGGGTAATAGGCATCAATGAAATTACCAAATTACTTTCATTTTGATCTTTCAATTCCTGCTCCCATATTTAGAATTCATTAGACTAGAAAAAGAAAGTTTCAATAGTAGAAACCAAGGATTAAGATGATGCATACTTCATCCTATCCCCACCACACTATATATAAATAATTTTGGAGGGGATGGATCAAGTATAATCAGCCCATGGATTATTCCTCATGAAAAATGAATAATTAAATTTTGGGAAAAACCACATGCAGTGATTCAATTATAAGAAAACACACCTACCACCAGACTATGGACAATAGTTGGTACTTCTATCTTAGAGGCAGTAGAAATACATGGGCCACTAAGGGAATCATACAGTGATTTATCTTTAATTATTTTTAGAAATTTCATATTTATTCTTTGAAATACATTATTATATAGACCAATCCCTCTATCATTTTGATCTTTAATGACATGGCCCTCATGATTTAATGATTGATTGTCCATTTTAGGTCCATGATGGAACAACGAATCCCCAAAACATGAAGTAGGAGGAATAAAGAATAACATTCATATACATTTCAATTATCTTCTTAACTTTTAAAATACCTATATTTTTTTCTTAATTACCTAGTATTTGTCATGCCCACGCTTAAATATTTGATTTAGATTACTTATCTAGGGGATATGAGATTCCTAAAAAATATGTAATTCCATGTTATTTATTTTAATGATAATGATATTGAATGAGTAAAATATATAATTGAATGATTAATGTGAAGCAAGGATATTAAATCAAGGACTCATGATTCAATAGAATTAGTTTATTTATGTAAATGAAATTTCTCTATAATGTTTCATACTTTGTATTTATAAAATTCATGTAAATTAATTTTATATTATTAGTTATCCCATTATTGATTTTTAAATGTTATAATTCCTATTACCAAGTGTATTTTTGGACAAAATATATTTTATTTTATTTTGATCATATTAATTGACAGATCTTGGGACATGCAACTAACCACAACATGTACTGAAACTAGTAAATGTTATTGAGTGATGAAAAAATCATTTAAAATTATTGAGGAATATTTTGATTATCAATTATTGTTATGATCACATTTATGTTAATCCATGTTTTTCCCATAGAAACCATTAATGATATTTATAGGAATAATCCCTATTTAAATCCATTTTATCCATTGTTACCCTCCTCTAATTAAAATTTAGGATATTTTAATTATTAAGTGTGGGGGTAAAAAAATCATGCTAAAATAGATACAATATATTGTTAGGAAAAATAGTTGGCGTGTAATTTATGTCCGTGAAGAATGTTTTTTTAATTTTTATTAATATTATATTGTATTCCATTCTTGAAAACTAAATGTAAAAATGTTTACGAATGGGTTGCGACTTGCAAGAATCCAAAATAACCATTACTAGACCAATGTTTTTTTTCATATGTACTTAAGTGGGTGGTGTGAGATTCAGTATAAGAATGAATTTGGATAGAGTAAAAATATTATAAAAAGATACTCTAAAAAGAACTCTAAAAGTAAATACAATTTAAGAATGTGCACATAATTAATTATTCTTTTATTTTTCATAAACTTTACACTGATTTTGGGAGAAGTGGTAGTTACTACTTTTAAGGGGAGTATGTCATTACACTTTTAATTTTGATATCATGCAATGTACATTAAGATATAACCCTCCCCTTTAAAACATAATTTTTAAACATCAAATCCTTCCAACCATATGTCTCAAAGTCATTAGAACATTTATTGTAAGGCCTCATGATTTTATGATACTTTTGTCTTTATAAGGTGGGGAAAGATATTTATTTTCAAGCCTGTAGTTAAAGACCATATTTTCGTGATATGAGCATAAATATAATTGAATTATTTCACGAGTGATGAGAGAAAATATTCAAGTGGGGTATATCATGATTTTTCATGTTTAATAATAATCAATGAAGGAATTTGGAGGAATGAAAGGAGGTGTTTCATCATTTTTCAATAGCGAGAATGTAAAAAAAATGTGTTCTTTATTTCTTTAAAAAGTGGGAAATGGAATTGATATTTTATATGGAATTCAAATATTTGGTTTTTCAGGGTAATTATTTTATTTTATTACATTGAAATTTGAATATTGGTAGAATTTTTAACTTTTTAATTCAATGTTGAGATTTAATTCTTATGGAAAACCATAGTTTATGTGTGGTGGTATTTGAGACATCCATATTTATTACATTTTTAAAAAATAATTTAATTATTTATAAGTATTTTAATGAATAATTCCCATATATTTTAGTATTATATTAAAACTGTGTGAAATTTTAAATGTGGATATAAAATGATTTAAAATAAAAAATATATAAAATTTAAAGATTGTGATATATTAAAAAATAATGTAGATAATTTATTATGTATTTTTTAATAATTTTAGGTACAAGAATCTATGAATATACATATCCCTCAACTAAATAGGTAACAAGATTGATAGACAGACCTCAAGAGGGATTAACAACTATGGGTTCTTTATGGGAAGTCTAGAATTTGAATAAATTGTCTAGACAGAGTGCATATAGATATGACCACTTTCATAATTAGTCCAATGCCTACATGGTCTTCAGAGTATGGTGAAACCCATGTACAATCTTTACATGTATTTGGGATCCCACCCTAGTGTAGGATTATGAACTAAGTCACCAAGGATTTCATTTTTAACACTCAGGGTTTCCATTCTCATTCCTGATATAGGACATGTTCTTATAGTGTATCCTTCATCACTTACTAAAAAGGTGATTTTTTTACTTTCCTATACTTCCCCCATTCATGTAGAAATAGTATTTCCACTCTTACTCTACTTTACACCATCTTACATAACTACCACCACTACAACTCATTGGATAACTCCATTTTTGTTCAATAGAAGGATCAAAATCAAGCTAATGAACCGCTTTTGAATCCCTAAATCACCTTTAAATGCTTTTAAACCCTAGAAGACCACCTTGATGCACTCTTGGAATAATATTGGTGCCTTTATCACTAGAGAATCTCAACTTGACCAACAATTGTGACGGCCGGTTGAGATTCCCCATTGATACTGCCACTATGAAGGGATGGTGTGAAACCATTAGACATGCGGTCTGAACTGGAACTTCTTCTCCCACTGAGAAGCATATTCTATGGTATATAGTTTCAAATGTGATATACCATTGTTCCAATAATTTATGTGATGTACTGGCATTCCAAGGATATATGTGATCTACCATTGTTCCAATAGAAGATGTGATCAACCATTTAAACAATGATATCTTTTTTGGATACCCTCACAACTTCTTTTCCAGCTTCCCCAACCAAAATCAGGCTGTGTGTGTACACATAACTATGTAAACCTTGTGTGAAGGAGGATACCCATGATATAATAATTCCCTCTACCACAGCCCCATATATTTCTTTCATGATGCAAAACAATTGAACACCTAATTCTTTTCAGTGTTTCTAAATTACCATTAGAGTCTCTCTTGGTATATTTGATGGAACTGAAAAACAGATATCCAAAAGAATTTATGAATACAAAGGATCAAAATTAGCATATAAAGGTATACCATTACCCACTACGAAAGTTTGAAACCCACTAGATGAGGATTCTATATTCGAATGTACCATTATTCTTCTTCCTCATCCTCTTATTCATCATTTGTTATTGTTTTTTTTATTTTTTATTTTTGAAAAATTTAAATTTTTATTTATTTTTGTTTTAATTGATGCATGATTTTTAATTTAAATTGTTTCTTATACCCATTAGAATTAAAATAATAATTATTATTCTTTGTTCTTTAATTTTTTGTACCTGTGTTCTTTATTAATTTGTTTCATTTTTCTTATTCTCTCTCACCCTCAATTTTTTATTTTATTTCTTTAATTCTAAATCAATCTATTCACTATGATATCTTAACTTTAATAATGAGGGGATAAATCTATAACAAACAAAACTTTTTAAATAGTATATTAACTTACTCTTAACGTTTTAATAGAGATGTTAATGGTTAATGCAGAAAGAGGAGTCGATGGCTTCATCCAGTAGACTCGAACCTTATGAAGCCCACTTATTAGAGCTTGGGAAGGAGGTGGCATCTTTGGGCTTTGCATTGGACCAAGCCCATGCTGAACTCCAGCGTGTCAAGCTTGAACGGAAATGCCTACGGGAGAAGTTCAATTTAGTAGAGATTACTACTAGGGAAATGTTATCTGAGCCTCCCTCAGATTCTCTCACCAAAGCACACCTTACACTTAGGTCATATGCCAGTGTGATAAGGGGCTATATAACGAGACCCTAGATTTTTTGTGTAATCCATTGGGACGAATGAATTGTTATTTCTTCATTTAGTGATTTTTGTGAAATTTCAAATGTCCTGAAAATTTTAGGATGTATTTTATTGATGAATTTTGAAAAAAGGATATTTTAAAATATTTATTTAAACCCTAAATAATTAAATATGTGTAATAATTTTCAAAAAATCGTCTTCTACAAAAGTGTTCAGTAAAGAATTTGGAGTCTAATAAGATCAACATAATTTTTGATGAATAGTAAATTATGAATAGTGATTTTACTTTTAGGATTAATAATGTGACCAAAAGGATTAGTAATTTCACCCAAAGAAAATTTTAATATAATTTAGACACATAGATTAAGTGATGTGAATAAATAAAATGGGTAAATAACGGTTTGATAAATTATTAGTCAAGTATTAGTTTTTTTGGGTGAATAGTGTTTTTTAATTTGAAATTTAATTAAAAATTATTAGAAATTTTTTTTATAAAAATGACATTATTTTTGAACTTAGAGCACCGATAATATGTTATGGTAATTTTTGGGGATTTTTCTTAAAAATTGAATTTTCGGTGAATAGTGTTTTTATTAAAAAATTAAATTAAAAATATTTAGAAAATTATTTTTATAAAATGGAGTTCATATTTGTAATTAGAGCATCGATATTTTATTAAGGTGAAATTTTGGGTTTTTTTTGGTAAAGTTGAATATTTAGTGAATAGTAAAAATGCAGTTTTAGGGTTTCGGTATGTATAATGACATCATCACTGTGTCATGATGATGTCATGAGATATTTTATGGGCTGTCCGGCCAAGGGTGATGAATTATTGTTTTGGGGGCCCCATGTGGCCTAACTCCTTGGTAAATTCCATGGGAGAGCACATGGTTTTGAGAAAAGCGCTTGTGAGGTGTCCCTTGGCCATTAATGCCTTGTCCCCTCACTTTCCCTATAAATACCCTCCCTTTCCTCCTTTATTTTTCACTCCCAACTCTTCCCCAACGAAGTTCTGGTCTCCTTACCTCCCAAGGAGTCCTCCCAAGGTGCCCCCAAGCCATCAAGGTCCAAACCATTGAGTTTTAAGAGTTACGTTTTAAGGTAAGGGATCTGACCTCTCTCTTTCTTTTCAAGTAATCTGTTTTATGTCATTCCTTTTATGCTCCATGTTCTTATGTGAGAGGATGATCTTTTATATTCATCTTAGTTCCCTTTTCATGTTTTTATGATGAGAGATCCCCTCTTACTCTCATCATTTCGTTTTATGAATGTTTAAGTGACGCCGTTGGGCTACCGAATTTTTAAGGGATTCTTTCACCCTTCTCATTTTTCAAATTCTATTTTCATGTCAAGTCTTTAAAGTTCATTTTTATTATGTTGGGGTATGATATCTATATCTATCATACTGATCTTTTATGATCATATGATGAGAGACACTATTTGATCCTTTTAATTCATTTTTATCGAAGTTTAAGTGATGCCGTTAGGCTGCCGAATTTTCAAAAGAGAACTCTTATTTTTTACTTCCATGTTTTTCATTCCAAATGGTATGATCTTAAAATTTCATTACCATGATTTATATCCTTTATATTATGTCCCTATACTATTTTTATAGATCATTTATTAGTGGGTGACCCATGTCTCCTCTCTTTTCAATGTTTTCTAAAACCTTGTAACATAGACATTATACTGCAGAATTTTCATCTCAAAATGCATCTCTCTTTTTTTCAATATTATTTTATGTTATTAAGTGAATACTCAAAGCTATTATTTATATGGGGCTATTCACATATATATCCAAATGTTCTATTTTGATTTCTGGGATTTACATACATGAATCCCGCTTTCCCTTTCTGTGGGTTTAAAGTGACATAAAGATAATGTCTTTAAAGCAGTTTTTAAAAGGTTATGATTATGAAATGAAAACCATTTCTTTTATGCCATATGGGTTGTTTATGAAATTATTGATGATGATATATGTGTCTCACATGATAATAAAGACATGTCAAGGGTCCGACCAGATAGTGCTCCAATGAATTGGGTAAAGACTTAATCTTTAGAGATGACTTTTTAGACTGATACCTTGGTGAATAACCTTAGTAATTTTTAATGACACATTGGGGATGGACCTTGGTGAAACGAAATGATTGTCAATATTAAATGTTGCAGTCACATATTCATGTTATGAAAAATGTTATTTTTATTATGATATATCTCATGATTTATTTCTCATACCTTAAAGTTCTTTTCATGTCCTTATTAGAGTATCTCAAGTTCACATGTAAAATGTTTCCCTTGTTTCCCTTACTGGGTCCTCTGCTCACCCTTTAATTTGATGTATGTCCCCAGGTTATGAGATGCAATAATGAACCTAGGATGAACATAAGGATAAGCCTTTCAAGTGTTTAAGATGAATTTTTTATGTTGTTTTCATTTATTATGTTCCTTGTTTCCAAGACACTAAGCCTTAAAGATCCTTAGTTTTGTGTAATGTAATGAAAGATTATGTTATAAAAAGACGGGATGCGATATTTGGTATCAAAGGATGGTTTAGTTATTTGTGGAAATTAGGATATAAAAACTTTAGGAAGAACCCTATAGAAAAGTTTAAATATAGGAAAAATTCCTGGTATTTTGGTAATTATTTAGTAAGTGGTTTATCAAACAAATACATCCCTGTATGGATACGAGCAGGTATAGGTGGCTCAGGCACAGATGTACATAGGGGTAAAACCCGAAAACACCGCTTTGAGCTAGAATCGAATGGGAACTAGTGCACGATAATGGTCCTTGCTGTACTCTTGGTTACGGCACTCCCGGGGGATATGTTTGGTTAATCACATGATTTTTATGAATCATTATGAAGGAATTATAGAGAAATGTAATTGTCTAAGAATGAAGTATTAGTTAAAATATTCATAAATGAAATAAGTTTCTCACTATAGTTTTACCCATTTAGAAAATGGCAGGAAATAGGAGGAACCGTGCCAATGGTGACCGCAATGCACCATGTGCTGACGGCCCTCTGATGGAAGCCGGAATGGAAACATTCATGCGAATAATGAACCAACTGACTCAAGTTATAAGTAATAACTTGAATCAAGCTGAGAGGCCGATCTCACCACGAAGGGAACAACATTCTATTGAGTCCTTCATGTGTCAACGACCACCATCATTCAGTAAATCTACTGACCCATTGGTTGCGGAACAATGGATAAGCTCCATTGAAAAGATCTCTTCTGTACTCCTTTGTTCGGAACAAGAAAAAGTCACCCTTGCTGTTTATCGCCTAGAGGGAGAAGATGATCAGTGGTGGTCACTGGTCAAAAAAACGAAGCCTAGATGAGAGATGGAAGCTATGGAGTGGGAAGAATTCTAGGGAATATTCTTTAACAAGTATTTCCCTTTTTCCATGAGAACGAGAATGGAGAAAGAGTTTCTCGATCTGAAGCAGAGGGAGAACGAATCTGTCGGACGCTATGAGATGAACTTCACCCGACTTTCACGATATAGATCTAGATTTTTCATGGATCCATGTGGGAAGGTTGAAAGATTTTTCAGTGGACTGAGACCTCATCTGCGGAATAATTTAGCCAACCGGGACTACGATAGCTACGAGGAGATCGTGCAGAGTGCAATGAAAGTCGAGCTAGAGTTTGGTGAGACATAGTGGTCTCATAAATCAAATGAAAAGAAGAGATTGTTGGATCCCAGTTTAGGGAAGACTTTTTATCATTGAAGAGGTGGAAAGAAAATGAAACTTACCACATGCAATAAATGTGGGAAGAAGCATCCGGGGAACTTCTTAGTCGGAAGTGGAAAGTGCTACATGTGTGGAAGAGGAGGCCATATTGCTCCGAATTGTCGTAGTGAGGTGAAGCCTCAACTCCCCAACACTAACGGTAGAGGAAAGATTGTTCTGGCCTTACCCGAAGTCCATTGCTTCAAGTGTGGGCAACTTGGGCACCATGCTAATCTCTATCCAAATTCAAGGGCAGTGGAGGGGAATCACCATCAACCTCAGCAAAGGCTAAGGGAGCAAGGTCATGCTTTTTCTATCACAACAACTGAAGTTGAAGCTCCGAATGATGTGGTAGCAGGTACTCTTGTTGTCCTCTCAAAACTAGCAACTACTTTGTTTGATTCTGGTTCTATGCATTCCTTTATTTCTTCTAAGTTTGCAAATAATATATAATAAATCCCTGAATTTCTTGAGGTAGGGTTGTCAGTCAAAACTCCAAGTGGGATTATCCATGAATCAACAGTGTTTAGAGACTGTAGTGTTTACTTTAGTGAGCACAATCTTATCGCAAATATAGTAGTCATTCCCATGTTGGAATTCGACGTTATACTAGGGATGGAATGGCTCTCAAAGTATAATGCTAAGATCAAATGCAGAAGTAAGGAAATCTCAGTAGTCTTAAATAAACGACCTACAATTATCTTCCAAGGAGAGATATCCAGAAACGGATCCCTATCTAGAAGAACCTCCCATAACATTTTTTATGGAGTTAATCGGTGATGATAAAGAAAGAAAAGGGAGCATACAAATTGAAGATGTTCTGATTGTTCAAGAATACATTGATGTACTTCCTGAGGAGTTACCTGGACCTCCTCCAGAAAGAGAGGTAGAGTTCTCTATTGAAATCGTACCTGGATCTCAACCGATATCAAAGACACCATATAGAATGGAAAATGCAGAGCTAGAGGAGTTAAAGAAACAACTCCAAGACTTGTTGTACAAGGGGTTTATCCGACCGAGTGTGTCTCCTTGGGGAGCACCAGTTCTATTTGTGAAGAAGAAGGATGGATCAATGCGGCTATTCATTGATTATAGAGAACTGAACGAGAACACAATGAAGAACAGAAACCCTCTTTCAAGAATTGATGATTTATTTGACCAACTTTGTGGGGATCAATTCTTCTCTAAGATTGACCTTAGATCTGGTTATCATCAACTAAGGGTGAAGAAGGAAGATATTCTAAAGACTACCTCCCAATCAATATATGGGCATTATGAGTTTACTTTTATGCCCTTCGGCTTGACTAATGCTCCTGCTATTTTCTTGGATTTGATGAATAGAGTCTTTAAGGACTACCTTGATAACTTTGTGGTAGTTTTTATTGATGATATTTTGATATATTCAAAAAGTCGTGAGGAGCATGACCATCATATGAGGGTTATTTTGAAAACTCTATGGAAGGAGAGGCTCTTTGGAAAGTTCAGTAAGTGTGAGTTTTGGTTACAACATGTGGCTTTCTTGGGGCACATCGTAACCAATGAAGAAATCTCAATTGACCCTGAAAAGACAATGGTTGTGGAGGAGTGGCCTCAACCCACAACAGTAACAGAGACTCGTAGTTTCCTTGGTTTAGCAGGATATTATAGGAGGTTTGTGAAAAACTTTTCACGACTTTCTAATCCACTATCCGAGTTGACATGAAAAGGGGTTAAGTTCATCTAGACAAAAGAATTGTGAGGAAAGTTTCCAAGAGATGACGAAGAGATTGGATATTTCACCTGTGTTAACACTACCCTCTATCGGAGAAGGATTTGTTATTTTTAGTGATGCATCTCTCAAAGGGCTTGGGTGCGTCCTCATGCAAAATGACAAGGTAATTGCTTATGAATCTCGACAGTTGAAGATTCATGAGAAGAATTATCCTACACATGATCTAGAGCTGGCAACAGTTGTTTATTCTCTAAAGATATGGAGGCACTATCTTTATGGGGAGAAATGTGATATATACATTGACCACCACAGTCTGAAGTATATTTTCACATAGAAAGAATTGAACATGAGACAAAGGAGATGGTTGGAGCTTATTAAAGACTATTATTGTTCAACTCATTATCACCCTGGAAGAGAAAATAAAGTTGCAGATGTGTTAAGCAGGAAAGACCTTATTGTTATGGCAACAATGAGGATCCTAGGAGATCCCTTGATTAAAGATCTAGTAAAACTGGAAATGGGAATTATGAGGAAAGGGACATCATCAACCCTATCCCAAATTATTTCTCAACCTTCATTACTAGAGAAGATCAAGAAGGCTAAAAAAGAAGATCCTTTGCTGCAGGAGAAGTGGAGGCTGTAAAAGATGAAAAGTTCCCTGATTAAAATATTGATCAAGAAGGTGTATTGAAATTTTGTACAAGACTATGTGTTCCATCTATTCCGGAGATAAAGAAAGAACTGATAGATGAAGCTCATAGTTCTACATTCTCTATACATCTGGGAGGCACTAAGATGTATAGAGACCTTCGTGATCATTATTGGTGGGATAACATGAAGAGGGAAATTACTGATTACACTACAAGGTGCCCGGTGTGTCAGTAAGTAAAGGCAGAACGACAACTTCCTAAGGGGGTATTACAACTACTACCCATACCGGTATGGAAGTGGGATAATATCACTATGGACTTTGTAACTGGTCTCCTGAAAAAATACAAAGGAAACAATGCGATATGGGTTATTGTGGACCGTCTCACCAAGACATCCCACTTTATCTCTATTCAGGATGATTTCTCTCTGGATTAGCTTGCCAAGATATACGTGAAAGAAGTGGTAAGGCTTCATCGGGTACCACTATCCATCTTGTATGATCGTGATCCAAGATTCACATCAAAATTTTGGAGAAGTCTTCAACATGCTCTGAATACTAAATTGAATTTTAGTACAGCCTATCATCCTCAAACTGATGGCCAATCTGAAAGGACTATTCAGACACTCGAAGACATGCTGAGATTATGCTCAATGGAATTTAAAGGTGGATGGGATCAACACCTCCCATTAGTTGAGTTCTCCTACAACAACAGCTTCCATTCGAGTATTCAGATGGCACCCTATGAAGCTCTGTATGGAAAGCGATGTAGAACTCCTACTTGTTGGGATGAAACTGGTGATAGAAAGCTTCTTGGGCCTGATCTTGTGCAAGAGAAGACAGAACAGGTTCATTCCATCCAACAACACATAAAGGCTGCTCAGATTCACCAGAAGAGCTATGCTGACAATCGTCGAAGGGACTTGGAGTTTGGTGTTGGTGACAAATTCTTCCTTCGAATTTCTCCATGGAAGAGAGTCATGCGGTTTGGGAAGAAAGGGAAGCTCAGCCCTAGGTACATTGGCCCCTATGAAATCCTTGATCGTGTATGAGTAGTGGCCTATATTCTAGCACTTCCACAAAACCTAGCTCAAGTTCAAAATGTCTTCCATGTATCTCTCTTAAGGAAGTACATACCTGACCCTTCGCATGTACTGAATCCAGAGGTGGTACAACTGGAACCTTACCTCTCTTATGTGGAGCGGCCAGTGGTGATCTTAGACCACAGAGACAAGGTTTTACGAAAAAAGAATACCCACCTTGTGAAAGTGTTGTGGAGGAATCATAAATATGAAGAAGCGACTTGGGAGCCTGAGGAAACGATGAAGCAAAAGTACCCTCACCTTTTCGACTATGCCTCAAGTATAATTTCGGGGATGAAATTTCTTAAGGGGGGAAGAATGTAATGACCCAAACTTTTCAAATATTATATTAACTTATTCTTAATGATTTAATAGAGATGTTAATGGTTGATGCAGAAAGAGGAGTCGATGGCTTCATCCAGTAGACTCGAACCTTATAAAGCCCACTTATTAGAGCTTGGGAAGGAGGTGGAATCTTTGGGATTTTCATTGGAACAAGCCCAAGCCGAACTCCAGCGTTTCAAGCTTGAACGGAAACGCCTACGGGAGAAGTTCAAGTTAGTAGATATTACTACTAGGGCAATGTTATCTGAGCCTCCCTCAGATTCTCTCACCATAGCACACCTTACACTTAGGTCATATGCCAATGTTATAAGGGGCTATGTGATGAGACCCTAGCTTCTTTGTGTAATCCATTGGGATGAATGAATTGAGATTTCTTCCTTTAGTGATGTTTGTGATATTTCAAATGTCCGGATAATTTTAGGATGTATTTTACTGATGAATTTTGAAAAAAGGATATTTTAAAATATTTATGTAAACCCTAAATAATTAATGATGTGTAATGATTTTCAAAAAATGGTCTTCTACAAAAGTGTTCAGTAACGAATTTGTATTCTAATAAGATCAACTTAATTTTTGATTAATTGTAAATTGTGAATAGTGATTTTACGCTTAGGATTAGTAATGTGACCAAATGGATTAGTAATTTCACTCAAAGAAGGTTTTAATAAAATTCAGACACCTAGATTAAGTAATGTGATTCAATAAAATGGGTAAAATAACTGTTTCATAGATTATTAGTAAAGTATTAGTTTTTTTGGTGAATAGTGTTTTTTAATTAAAAATTTAATTAAAAATAATTAGAAAATTATTTTTATAAAAAGGACTTTATTTTTGAACTCAGAGCACCGAAATTATGTTATGGTAATTTTTGGGGTTCATTCTAAAAAAATGAATTTTCGGTGAATAGTGTTTTTATTTAAAAATTAAATTAAAAATATTTAGAAAATTATTTTTTTAAAATGTAGTTCCAATTTTTAATTAGAGTGTCGATATTTGATTAAGGTTAAATTTTTGGTTTTTTCTGAGAAAGTTGAATTTTCAGTGAATAGTAAAAATGCAGTTTTAGGGTTTCGGTATGTTTAATTGCATCATAACAGTGTCATGATGATGTCATGAGATATTTTAATGGTTGGCCGGCCAAGGGAGATTAATTATTGTTTTTGGGGCCCCATGTGGCCTAAATCCTTGGTAAATTACATGGGAGAGAACATGGTTTTGAGAAAAGCACTTGTGAGGTGTCCTTTGGACATTAATGCTTTGTCCCCTCATTTTCCCTATAAATACCCACCCATTACTCCTTTAGTTTTCACTCCCAACTCTTCCCCAACAATTTTCAGGTATCCTTACCTCCCAAGGAGTCCTCCCAAGGTACCCCCAAGCCATCAAGGTCCAAACAATTGAGTTTTAAGAGTTACGTTTTAAGGTAAGGGATTCAACCTCTCTCTTTCTTTTCAAGTAATCTCTTTTATGTCATTCCTTTTATGCTCCATTTTCTTATGTGAGAGTATGTTCTTTTATATTCCTCTTATTTCCCTTTTCATGTTTTTATGATGAGAGATCTCCCATTACTCTCATCATTTCGTTTTATGAAAGTTTAAGTGATGCTGTTGGGCTGCCAAATTTTTAAGGGATTCTTTCACCCTTCTCATTTTTCAAATTCTATTTTCATTTCAAGTCTTTCAAGATACTTTTTATTATGTTGTGGTATTATCTCTATATCTATCATAATGATCTTTTATTATCATATGATTAGAGACCCTATTTGATCTTGACAATTGATTTTTATTGAAGTTTAAGTGATGTCGTTAGGCTGCCGAATTTTCAAAAGAGAAATCTTATTTTTTACTTCCATGTTTTTCATTCCAAATGGTATGTTCTTCAAATTTCATTACCATGATTCATATCCTTTATAATATTTACCTATAATATTTTTATAGATCATTTATGAGTGGGTTACCCATGTCCCCTCTCTTTTCAATGTTTTCTAAAACCCTGTAACATAGCCATTATGCTGCATAATTTTCGTCTCAAAATGCCTCTCTATTTTTTCAAAATTATTTTATGTTATTAAGTGAATACTCAAAGCTATTATTTCTACAGGGGTATTCACATATATATAAAAATGTTCTATTTTAAATTATGGGATTTACATACATGAAACCCACTTTCCCTTTTTCGTGGGTTTAATGTGACATAAAGATCATGTCTTTAAAGAAGTTTTTAAAAGGTTATGATAATGAAATGAAACCCATTTCTTTTATGCCATAAGGGTTGTTTATGAAATGATTGATGATGATATATGTGGTTCACATGAAATTGAATACCTGTAAAGGGTGCGCCCAGATAGAGCTCCAATGCATTTGGTAAAGACTTAATCTCTAGAGATGACTTTTTAGACTGATACCTTGGTGAATAACCTTGGTAATTTTTAATGACACCTTGGGGATGGACCTTGGTGAAACGAAATGATTTTCAATATTAAATATTGCAGCCATATCTTCAAGTTAAGAAAAATTTTATTTTTATTATGAAGTATCTCATGATTTCTTTCTCATGCCTTAAAGTTCTTTTCATGTCCTTATTGAAGTATCTCAACTTCACATGTATAATTTTTAACTTGTTTCCCTTACTGGGCCTTCTGCTCAGCCTTTATTTTGATGTATGTCCCCAGGTTATGAGATGCAGTAATGAGCCTAGGATGAACATAAGGATAATCCATTCAAGTTTTTATGAAGAATGTTTTATGTTGTTTTCATGTATTATATTCTTTGTTTCCACGACACTAAGACTTAAAGATACTCAGTTTTGTGTAATGTAATGATGGTTTATGTTATAAAAATATGGGATGCTATAAAATCAAAGCATGGCCATGGGGTGGATATGTTTTTTTAATTCTTTTTTAATGTTTATTTTCTATTTGTATCTGATTCAAGTGACATGCATGGGTGTGGTCATTTTCCACCACAACATGTATAATAAAAAAATTTCTATTATTTCATTTTTATCTTTTAGTAACCTTTCATTGATCATAATCTCTTCACATGATGTATTTGATCCAATAAATGGATGAAATTACATATGATGAAGACATGTTATAGAAAATATCACACTCTCGATTGATATGTAACATCAAACTTGATTATAGAATAAGGTGGAATATTGATTGCATATGCATTCAAGATTTCACCACATCTAAATAAAGGAATATTAAATAAAGTGTGAGATTACCTAATTGAATTATTAAACAAAAATTTAACACATATAGATGAACAATAATAGATATCAAAACTTATCATAGGAGGAAGTTTTTACTGAATAATTTTATTCTATTTACCATTGCATGTTAATTTATAATTACATTTTATTTTTTAATTTATAAAATAATAAAAATAAAAACTTATCATTTATCTCATAGAATAATAGAAGAAAATAATATATATTCTTTTGGTGAATTTGAATTATTAAATAGAAAACAATGAATCTACTCAAGTGAGACAACCCTTGTTAGCCACTATACAACACTATTAAAACATATTAATTATCTTTTTCCACATACAATGAAAGTTTAATTTCAGCTACCCAAAACAAAAAACAACCACCTTAATGACACTATGAGATAAAATATATAAATTTTGTTGAATTTTATGATCTAAAAGGTTTAATTGAACTCATTCACAAGTCCAATCATAATTGAATGTTTGATATTAAAATAAGAATATAGTTTGAGTTCTCAATATTAAATATCCTTCAATATTAGTGAGTAAATATGAAGACCATAAAGAAAACAACCTTGAATATCATAGATGGTTCACAAAAATTTAGCATTAATATAATTTAAGAATTACCATATCCACAGTAATCTTTTTGATCAATATTATGATGCTGACCTTATATTTTTCACTGAGTGGAGATTCTAGATGAGGATTCCTCTATATATATCTATACATATTCCTTGAATATCCAAGATATTTTAATGAGACTCCGGATTCGAACATGGAAGAGAAAAGTGCTCAATGTCATGCATCATCGGTCACAACAGTGTTTTTATTCTTCAGTGGAAGAGAGTATTTATCTGTTGGAATTGAAAGAATTTTGGAGTAACTTTCTTCCTTGTGTCAATGCCTCTATGCACATGAAAAATGATATAAATTAAAATATATATTCAGGGTTAAATTATGATAATTTATCAAAGGCCCTTATCAAAATATTCCAAGACATGTTATGTAAAACACCATTCCAATAATAATAATAATAATATTGTTATTATATTCCACAACAAGTTTGTATTCAAATATAATTTCATTAAAAAATAAATTAAAATTTATTTAAATGTTATTAGATATATCATTTTCAATAGGTCATTAAAATTAAACTTATCCTCCACTAAAATTTATCGAACATTAAATAATGAATTAAATTCATTTGATAAAATAATATAAATATTATACTCACAGAAATAGAGAATAAAAATTTAATTTCATATTCACATACCTAAATAAATATAAAATTTTATCTATTTACTAAACATGTGAGTAAATATATATTTATTTTATACCTTGTGAATAATTAATCAAGAAATAAAATTAATCTCACACATTCTAAACTTGAATATGTCGTGAATGGATGTTTATGATCATAGATTACAAGAATAACTGTTTTACGACAAACCAGTTGATAAATTTATTCTTATATTTAAATTTAATAGAATTTAATGATATTTTTTATACACTTTTTATGTGACCTTAAAATTAGTATTTGAATATCTAGGTCCCTTTCTCAGTGGTTTTGGAGTTGGTTCCCATGATCCAACCAACTATATACTTTGATTAATATTTTATTCAAGGATATAAATATTAATAAATCTCCCATCACATGATGCTTTTTTCCTATGAAAAATTGTTGTTATAATTTTATTAGAGTATCTATCACATCATAAGGTCACAAATATTCCCCACTATGATGATAAATTTGATATTCTATGATGATATTTTTAAATAAATTATTATTAGCAATATGTCATCTTCTGATTAGACATAGATGATACAATCTTTAAAGTGTTTGGGTTTTATAAGGTTTTGAGAGTTCTTCTCATGTAGTTTTCCCATGTTAATCTCTATGGGATGAGGTTATGAGAACATACTTACCCACATGAATTCCATATGTTATATGTGTAATTGGATATTACTATATTCAGATTTTTATGGGTCCTTATACATGAAATTTCAAGAAATGTTTAACATAAAAATTGTTTTAAAACATTGGTATAATCCATATAACTTTTGTTACAAGCTAAAATAGCCCGTGGGAAAATTTTATTACCCAACATTTTCAATAAATTATTGATATAGATGTACACCATGTGTTCATGAAAAAATGGGTATAAATTTATGTCCAATATAGTTTTATACCATTGGTTTTTTAATTATTTGTATAGATTTCTCTCCAAAAAAAGTACAACAGGACAATCCAATACCTTTCTGATGAACTATAAACAAATTCCAAAACACGATAAACATTTAATTATATACAAATATTGTATATTTAATATTTAACTTTATTATTTCAATATTTTAAAATCTTTTTCCATACTATAAAATACATATAAAATCCATGAAATCAATCATTTTTTGCATTAAATACCATAAAAATTTTATCTTTCTTTTCAACTAACAAATTAAATGGATCAATATCTCTATCATCACCACTAGTGCCATCATAATAATCACCAACATCCTCATCAACATTTCCTTATAGAGGACTAACATCATCACATTCATCATCATCATCATCATTACTAAAAGTTTCATCACCTCAACCACCACATGGACACTAATTGAAATCAATTTGTGCATTATGCATTGAGAAAATTGTTTCCACACATGAATCAAAATCCTTAGTAGCCTCTGGTGTATGTGACGAACTTATTATAGATTTAAAAAAATTTCTGATGACCAGTTTACCTCTTTTACACTCATGTATATCTTTTTTTGGCCTCAACTAATTCGGTAAACAATTTTGATAATATTGGTGTGAGAGATTTGATAGGAGGTTTATGAGGGATAATGAATAGTGGGTATGATGATTTTATCGAGTCAACATTAGACTCTCCATTGGTGCTCCTCACATAATACCTATCTCAAATGACTATTCTTCCAAAAGATATCATATTATTTCTCATTTAGGGACTCTAATAAACTATGTTTAAAATATAAATAAAATATTTATTTAAGAATTAATTATAAAATTTTTAAATATAAATAAAAAGTATAAAAATATTTTCTTATGTATGTTGCATTACTACACATCTATATATTTTCCTCTAACTCAAAAAATAGTTTTTCTCAAGGAACATAGCCTTCAATGATTAATGTTTCTTCTTAGAAATTGAATTGATTACTTTATTATTATGTTATTGAATTATATTAAATTTATAAAAAAACAAAACATATTTTCTTGTGAAGACATGTGAGATTAACCATCTAATAACATGATTTTTAAAATTTATCACATTAGATTAAGTTAGTGTGGTTGGTCACAGTGTGGTATTAACTTCAATATTCACATTATATTAATATGTAATGTAATGAATCTACTTATTATTATGTGAATTTCAATATCAAATGGGAAGCATGACCAAGGAGGAAGGTATTCTAGATTAATAATATTAGTGATCATATCATTTCTAAGTAATAAATTTAAGCGAAATTGGAGTTCAAAAAAACCTAGAATGGATAAAAATGTTATATTTTGATAAAATAAATAAAATTAATAACAATATAGACATATTTAATACGATTAATTTTTCTAATTTTAACTAAAATCAGAAGAGGTAGGTTCAGTCTAGATATACTGAACCAAATCATTCAATGAGGCTATTTGAGTATGTTGTACCTTAAAAGGTCATGTGTTTTGTCCAAAATGAATACTTTTGTTGATTGAGATGATATAATTTTTAATATGGTAATGGGGATTCAATATTTGGTGGTGAAATGGATCGAGTGATAGAGATGGATACCCCAGAGTATGGGAAGTACTAGGAGAGGTCAAATAATACGATCATTTTAGTATGTTATATCCTAGACATATATAAATAAATAAGAACATTTTAATGCTTCCATTATGGAATTATTCAATCTGATTATGTGAATGATAAAGTATATTAGGTTTAATAATAATTTTATTCACTTATATATTACCGTATTAGAAATATTTTCATCTATAAAGGATGAAAATTCTATACAGTTGGGTTGGAAAAAAACTATATCAATTATATTTATGTTATTAATATATTTTTATATATAAATATGTTTTATAACCTATAATGGATATATATTTATTACATTGAATTTTGTAATAGTATGGTGGATTAAAATAAACATTCATGGAGTAGTAAAGTGGCTCCTTAAACTAACTATACGTGGGTTGATCTTTAGATACATCAAAGGGATGTGAGGAAATATTATACTATAATTATGGGCTTGTTTTTTCATTTTTAGTATGATATTGAAGATATAATCCAATACATTAGAATTTAAATATACCACAGATGGAAGAATCTATGTGTTGATGTGGATTTCAAATACACTAACAATGTAATCCAAGGCATGTATCTAGGATAATAGTGGGTATTATAAGTGTCTTGGGAGGTTTTTAAATTATTGTGATCACATTTATTTTTCTATTTATCCTAGTTATAAACAAGGGAACCTCGTCACTTAAAACATTGAACAATTGGGGATGGGTTTATGTTGTAATATTTATAGTAAATTCATTTCCATCTCAAATTTAGAAACTTTTGTTCCGCGATATTTGTAAAACAACATATTTATATTTTCTTTGAAATTTTAGAGCTTATAACTTCAGATCTAGGTTGTTACCACTTTCATCATCCTCATCCTTATTATTATTACTATTATTTTTAATATTTTTCTTTATCAATTTTATTATAATAATAATAATAAAAATAATTTTTTTTATAAAGAAAAAATTATTGTGTAAACCCTAGAATAAATTACACTCAATGTGTATTGTACGTGATGAAAATATTGTGTATTTTGAAAATTTCTAAAAGATAATGCATCAATGGATTGAAAATTTATCTTTTCTTAGTATACATGATTTCATTGTTTCATATATTTATGGATAATATACTATGTTAAGAGACTCATTATAAAAATTTTGAGTGAATGTTTTGTTTCATGTAAATTATAATACTACACTCTCTAGTTTTTTATATTTATACCTAAGTGAGAGATTTAAAACTAATATACTTAGAATTTTAATTTTTTTCTTTCAATTTGGTCCATGTTTTCCTCTGGGATCTTAGGAAACTAATTTTAATTATTATAATTATATTTAGTTCTTGGTATGTGGAGATATTTTAGTCAATTTAAATTAAATTTTTAGGGTGTTTTATTTTATGTAAAGGATGCTAAAGGGGGTTATCGAAATAATATAAGGAAGAATGATTTTTTTTAGCATTGTAAATTAAGTAAAATAAAAGAGATATAATTTAAATTTCATGATTGTTATATAGGGAATGTTTTAAAAATGATAAATGGAATATTCATAATGCTTATATAAAAACATTATAAGGTTCAACCATATACATAAAAATACCAATAAAATCTTGGTATGGATCATATTTGAGACTTTATATAGTTTTATTCTAAAATTTTTATGTTCATAAATAATTGTAAGGTACATTTTGAGACCTTATAAAATTTTACATTTATCATCATAAGGTTTAAAAGAAACTCATAGGGTATATTGTATGAAATTATATGGTTATCTATAAAAGCTCATAAGGTTCCTTTTATTCAAGAAAAAATTCAGTAGATCAAATTTGAAATGTTGAGACACATGAAATTTTATAATTTTAAATATTTTATGAAATATATAATATACACTATATAAGAAGGCTTATACCAATAGAAATTTATTGAAAGCTAATATATTTTTTGGTAAAAATGAGCAATTCCAACAGATATTAGGTTTTATCACTATTGATTTTAAGTACCAACACATGTTTTTACTGACAAATATATCTGTTCATATTTATCCTTTATCACCAAAAAATCTCTTACCAAAAGTTAAATCTATTACTTTATCACACTAATATAGGTGTTTTTTTTCTAACACATGGATCTATTAATAATAAAAACTATTATCAACAAATATTTTTTCATCTAAATTTTTTTACAATTCATCATTCGATGACAATAACCAATTAAGAAAAACCAATTTTTTTATATAGATTAATATTTTTATGACTAAATTCAATATTTAATTTTAGTGGTTTTATTAAAAATATCTCATTAATTGATTTTAATTTTTAATTTTATCCATGTATCAAAAGTACTTTCATTTTCTACAGCATTTCATTTAAAAAACAAATAAATACATTAAATAAAAAATTTATGTCATTACAATTTATGAATTTAATAAACATAAAAAATAAAACATAAAAATTAATAAAAAAACTAATAAACATAATTGAAATATAATTTATTAAATAATTGATATTCAAATATTGTATTTTTTTATTATAAAAAAACATTATTTTTTATAAAATTTAATATTTACTATATAAAAAACATTAACTAATTTGTAATGTACATTTACATATTGAAATTTAATTTATGTTTTATGTTTTTTCAGATATTGAATTTATATATATATAATATTTATTATATATTATATTTATTTAATTTTACATAATTAAAAAAATAAATTTAGAAATTATGTTATATATTATATTTTTCGTCATCCTCATTCTTATTCTCCCCCAACTCATTCCTCCCCGCCTACCCGCCTCCCCACCTCCCCACCACATCACCTCCTCTGAGCTCTTTTTTTCCCTTACCTTATTCTCCTATCCACCACATCCCATCATCCATATCCCTAGCTCATCCTGCCTTCGCACCTGTACATACTCCTTTGACCTTGTTGATGTTGTAAACCCATGCATCGCACTCCATAACATGTAACTTCATCGCACCGTTCTCTTTTGCACAGTAATTCAGTGCCATACATCATCCTATAATAATGTCATCTCCTCCCCCTGATATCACCTTCAAGTTATTATTTGATGTACCTACTGATGATTTCCTGATTCTATCATCTTTTGGCAGTTGAAATTCCTGAAGATAATGTTGATTCGTCTCCAAATACCAACTCTTATATGGTTGAAAATGATTTATTTATTTCATACCCAATTTAGTTTCATGCTCACAAATGTTAAATTTCTTGGGTGTCATCTATTCCCAACTAGCACACCCTTCCACGATTATTTCATATTCTCTTGCAATATCTCTACAGTTTCTGTATTACTTCTACTATCCATAGGTAAACGTCTCTTAGTTACCTTATTTAATATATTCAATATTCAATGATTCCATTACATATGGAAATCAATAATTGTTTTCCCTACTTATTTATGTTCCCTTAAAATTATATTTTCACTTTAAATTTAACTGACTACCATAATAATGTAATTTTAGATTCACGTTATTTCAGTCTATATACATGTCTAATACAATTTTAATTTCAGTTTAAATTTAGCCAACTTATAATACATTTTATGTTATTGAAAATGCATTTTATTTCAATATATCCAAAAAATACATTGCTTTTCTTTTTTATGCACTTCCAAACATATTATTTCTTTTAGTTTATTAAAATTTCTTATTAATGTAGTGTCTTCTTAATTTATTAATCAGTATTTGGACATTGTATAACTTTTCTTGAAAATACTAAATTCTCTATTCACGTATACTACATTTTATTGATATACTATTTTTTATTTTTTAAAATTAATATTTTTTTAATATTATACAATCACATGTTTATTTCTATACCTTTTTAAGGAATTGAAATTCACATTCATTATCACCATTTTTCTAATTTAAATTATATACATATGAATTAATTTTTTGGATATTTTCCATTGGAGGTTGATAAGGAGTCCACTCAGTGAGGACTATAATAGATCAGGTAGAATAAATTAAAGAGATATATTATATTCTCTTCTTGATTCACTAGAACTTATAAATTAAAATTTTCAATATATTTTTTTACTCAACATTTTCACTATTCACAGTTTCTTAAATTTTTTACTATATGAACTTACTTTACATTTTTACTATATATATTGTGAATCTTATAAAAACTATTTATATACATAATTAAATTTATTACTTTCATTCTGTTAAAATACAGTTATAACTCACATCCCTTTAGAATCATATATTAGTGGCATTTCATCTTCCTCCATTTTAATTTTTGGTTATTTCTATACAGATTAATGAATTTCTATATCATTGTATCCACATAATTTATTACCATAGACCTTATTTTTTTTGATCTTATGATTTGTAATCTTATATTTCTATTGATCTTCTATATGCTCATTTCCACCCATGACTTCGTCTGTCATTTCTGAGTCTATATTTCTCCATTGGTCCTACACGATTGCACTAACTATAGAAGTAACCTTTACTGAATGTAATGGAACATACCTATGCGTAATATTGATTTCCATTAATCATATAATGTTCATATATCTTATTACTATATTTCAATTATTTATATAATGGTACTGCATTACATGCATATTATACTTTTTTTATGTCATTGAATGTTATTTGAAATCTTATAATCGATACTTTTGTAAATGATTCATTCACTCTACAAATATATGTAAGAGAAAGACATTGAAACATTGGATTCCTGTGGAATATGTTTTTGTTTCCATCATAGATGTTCTTGGTAATTCTTATGCTAATGATCTGGTTTTTGAAAATCTCTTTTTTTATTTGAAAACTTAAAACTAGAATGTTTTCTTTTAGTAATTAAAGAAAAAACATTATTATCATATCATTATTTTGATTTATGATCTGAGATGCAAAATAAATAAAAATAGAATTTGAAACATTTTAGTGAAGTGATTTGGAAGATGGTTGGGTGTTTTTATTTACATAATAAGTGTGTAGTTCAATAATTACAAAATTTTCTATTTCTATTTATTGAATTTTTTCCCTCATAGACATCAAAATTATCAAAATTATCTTTGATTCATTCACTATATTCTTTTTTTATAATTTCATGTGATATTATTAAATTTATAAAATCTATAAATTTGAAGTAATATTCATCAAATTTTTCAATTATACACATTATTTAAAATGAAATTCTTAAAATTATGCATAAAAGTTACATCGTAATCAGTATACACATTAATTAACTCTATAATATAATTCATCTATTTTTTTATTTTATTATCTAATTGCTTGTTATATTATTAATAATATTTCTTCAATTTATGATTTTTATGGCAAACCTAATTCTTGTTTTGAACTCCTATATAACTCATATTTACATGTGCAATAACTTCTCAAAATATTTTACTAATGTGCAATCACTTCTATAATATTTTAATATTCTTTAATGAAAAAAATATATTTCTGATATATAACTTCCATTCAACCAATGTACAATCACTTTTATGAGTTTAAAAATATATATATTTTTGATCAATGTGATTTAATAGTTTATGCTAATATGTAATCACTTCAGTGGTATATCACATCCAGTAGTTTATGTTAATATTGTAGTTTATGAAAATATATCAGTTTATGCTAATGGAAATATATTTTTGATATATCACTTCCAACTGTATTTTCTAATTTGAAATCACAACTATGATTGATTTCTTTATTTGTTACATATATTTATTCCCTTATATATTAAAATATATATTTTTTATATATCACTTCCAGAAGTGATTGCAACTAAAGAATTGTAAAATATTTTTTCAAATCATATTTTTATGCAATAGTCACATTTCCAATATATTTTTTCTTTTATTATAATAACATTAATTTATTAGTAATTTTAGCATTCTCTCATTTTATTACAATCCCATTCTACTTACTAAATTTATTTCATTTCATCTTTTTTCATGTAAATAAGAGTTTTGATCTCATACAATATGTATGTAATGAATATAAATATTCATGAAATATGAATGATTGCATATTCTGAATATGCATGGAATAAAAATATTGAATATTCATGAAATATGATAAAGGATGATGTTTTGAGGTATGTATTTTACCAATGTTGGATAATTTTCCCTTCTTTTCAGGTGCTCACTATGAAAAAGTGGCCAAGAAGTAGGAAAAAAAAGCTAGATCATGATAAGTAGAAGTTAGATCATAAGGTATGTTGCAGAACATGACTGGGTGTGTTTTCCATCTCGAGCATTTATATGCCCATTTTTGTTTTCTATTTTTTTCTCCAAAAAATTTAATTCCTTTCTACCACTAATGTTTATAACAATATTGATAGACATTTTGTGAAATAAAATTACTTTTTAGATAATTGAGATGAAAAATGATACATTCTCATTTTATTAAGATCAATTTTTTATATCATCTTTTAGTTTAATTTTGGTCTTAATTCATAAAGAATATTTTTCAGTGACATAGAGATATGTGCCTTGGTTATTTTTGGTGTAGATCATGAAGTAATAGGTTCATGGTTATGCCCTGGTATTATAGGTGACTTTAATTATTTTGATGTTAATTAAGATGAATGAAAAATGATCATTTTATGTAGATAATTTTTTATACATTCATTTTTTTTCAATTCATGTTGATATTTTGCACTAATTTGTGGGCATGTTTTTCTGTTGTGTATGGTGTAGATTTTATAGATGAAGGGTGTGACATAATAGTAACTTGTGGTTTTTCACTGGTATTGGAGTTTACATTGTTTGTTTCTTCTAATTTTCTACTTGGGGTTGATGAATTATCTTTGGAGGAATTTTTCTTCTACCATGACGGGTGTGGGAGGATTGCAACTAAGAGACGTCCTGAAATTTTATAATTTTTTTCGGCGGTGGGTGAGTAAGGGGGAGAAAATAAAACATAGATGGATATTGGTATTTTTTGTTTTTAGGATATTTTTCGGTATCATTAAACTTTAACTATGTATTGACTCATTTTTATATTAAATTCCATTATTAATATAATTATTATTTTTCTAATTTTAAAATTTTTTGAAATTCATCTTCGGTTTGTTAATTAGAGATGTTGTATTCTTATGATAAATTAATAAATATAATATAAAATTTTCCCATTAATAAATATTTATAATTTTTATTTATATGTAATTTATAAACAAATATTATATGTTTGTAATATTATTACCATCAGATATATTTGTCATTTTAATCGATTTCTAAATACTTTTACCAACATATATATTATCTGTTGTTATTATTATAATTGTAGTAGATTAATTTTATCTGTCGCAATAACATTTAGCAATAGAGTTCTTACCGACAGTTTAAGGAAAAGACAATTTTTTTTGGTAAAATGTTTTACCAACAGAAAATACTCTTTTAATAAAAGATATATCAATGTTGTAAAAAACTAATTAATTTTTAGTGGTAGGAATATAATTGGTGATGGGTTTGGAGTTTGTGAGTTTTCTATATATATTGAAAGAGGGGTTATACCGTAAATCTCTATGAATGTAAACATTCATGAAATATTAGAATTATTTTAATGTTATATATTGTCTATAGGTGTTTTACAGATAATATCCGATGTAAATTTTCATAATAAATTGAGTTATTTTAAGAGTTTTTTTGGTTGATAATTCAAACAAAAAATATCAATTTGTTTAAATGAAAATATTACCATCCTTATAAAATCATAGAATTTTAATATTTAGAATATCTAAAAAAAACATTCAAAAGATTCAAGTATGGGTTTTGTGAAAATATGAATAAATTGAATCAACCTCTCAATGTTCATCATCTTTCTTGCGATCCTAATTATTCCCTAGTAAAAATCAGTTGGTCATAAAAAGAACCTGATGCCTCTCATGACCCTGCATTGTGATGTGCCCCAAAGTGTTTGTATACTTAATATAATATTTTTCATTTTTTATTCCAATATGATTAGAATACAAAAATATAATATAATTAATAAGAATAAAATTTTCAATACAAAACATTAATGTTTCTGAATACCGTATACTCATTACTCTTTCAATATATGATCTTGTTCTGGTATATTGTTATTGTTAAATTATTGAATATTGGTAATCTATCTATATTAGAGCCATCGAGACTCTTACAACCAACTTGTAACTTAATCTTATATGTTTTCTACAACTCCCCAAGAACCACCAGCCGTGTGACCTTAATGGATTTACCACCTAGAAAGTTAAACCGATTATACAATAAATATATGAATTCATATAACAAAATAACAATAAAGATATTAATTTAAAAATATTCCTTTGAATATATCTACCCATGAATTCTCATTAATAACATCATTGATATGCCCCCAAGATACTGGTTTCATCAGATTGATATCATTGTATGTGAAGAAACATTCCATGAAACTTATACATTGTCTATATTTTTTTACATATCAATTTATTGTATTTGTTGAAATCTATAATTACTTGTGTTTTATATTTATATTATTCCCGCATATGTATTCCCCCCACCACCTATTAGAATATCCCACTAATTATGATAAAAGTATAAAAAAATAAGTATTTCACTATAAAACTCGAATTAAATGATGTGATATAATTTGAAACAAAAATAAATAAACATGATACAGGATGATCATTGGGCTATGATATATCAATGGGATATTTTTGATCAATATCCACTCAAATATATATATATATATATATTATTTCATTTACCAGGTCATTTAAATGAAATGATGTGAAAGTTGAATGATTAAAATCATTGGATCATGGATGTATAGGAGTAGGATATAAAGGTGAAATAGACATGGTTGGGTAAAGATAAAAGGGGGTGTATACATCCTATTATATGCATATGGTATAGGAAAGAACATCCTAGGAGGCGGAATAGACATGGTATAAGAATTAGATCCTCAATAAAATTATTATGGAGGTATAGAGTGGAACATCCTTGGAGTATCAAGTGGATGAGGATAATGTTTAGTAGATGAGATGTTTGTTAGAGGGGTTGGGTGTGATACACTATGATCAGTTCTTTATGTATCTTAAGTTTAACTCATGTATGATTAAACAAGTTGTTGACCCCTACTAGTAGGATGATGAAATGTCAACTCTGGTTCAGATGAATGTCCTTAAATAATATTAATAAATAATAAGAACATGAATTAAATTTAATTAATAAGAAAAATATTAAAATTATTATACAAAATAATGGAACCATATAATGAAGACCTAGGTCACACATTCTATGATCAATATCAAATAGTCACTTTGGTTAAATTTTGGTTATATCATTCATAATATAAATAATAATTTTCTTAACATTTATTAGACAATATGTTAAAATACTATGCATATAATATATAAATCATAGAATACAAGTCAATATCATTTAATGTTTTTTAAATTGTAATTTAAAATCACATTAGACAAGTTTTAAAAACATGTTTTAAACCTCATTTTATGAATAAAAAGAAATTTAATTAGATATAATGAAAAAAATATAATAAACATAACATTACAAACTAAAACAAAATTAAAGAAATTATAGTAATACCATCCTAAGAAAATCATGTAAAGGTGAAATGAATAATCAATGAACAAATAGTCTTTCTTTTATATATTACCTACCACTACATTATGTTCAACATCAATTTTTAAAATTAGAAAATTTGAGTCATCAAATAAAATATTTTTGTCCACACCAATGGGGGAATTATTGGTTTCAATATCATCCCCACCATCATAAAAAATATGTCTTGGGAGTACATCAATAATGACATTGAAATGAGGTCTTAGATGATATTTAACAAAATAAAATATTTTTCTATTGATGACAAAATATATGGTTGATCAGTAGATAGGAATTGAGTCATGTCAATATCTCTAAACTCACAATCCTTAATAAATGAATAGTGTCGCATCATTAAATCATGAAATTCTTGTTTCATCATAATGAATTATCCATGAGGGTAGTAATCCAATAATATTATTTTCATAACAACTAAAGAGTAAAAAATAATAAAATATCTAGGCAAACTATATGATTTAATGGAACTTCAATATGTTGTTTCCGTTACCATAACCCTGTCATTCTATGTTCTAATATTTACTACTCAATCATTTGTGAACAATTTATACCCATTTATTATTAATGATTTTTATTTACCAACAATTGAAATATCAAGAAAAATTAACACACTTCATTCTTGGGAGAAATATTCCACATGTAAAATCAATACCTCACATATACATGAATAATAAAATTAAAGGACTATCAATATTTTAATTTTATTAATGTAGTGTCCATACCATTTATTTTAACCGATATAGAAACTATTAGATATGAAAAGACTCTCTCCTTATCAATTTCAAATATATATGAACTCTACTTATAATTTACTTATTTTCCCAATATGAAATGAAAATAAAAGATTAAGTTATATGTCAAATGACGTTGTATAAGATAACATATAAATATTCAAATTACTTACTTGATACATCCATCAAACAAAAAAAATTAAATAAGACTGTCTGATATGCCATATCTTACTCTTTAGGTCTCATTTTGGCCAATGTATATGACCCAATAATTCATCCTCTTTTTGGAATATATGAAAATGAGAGCTCAATTTTACTAAAATACTCATTTATATTTATCATTGGTCGATTAAATGTTATAATCACATCAAAAAAATGCATTGAACAAAACTCCATACATTATTGATCTATAGAACCCTAATATGGAACCTTTAGGATGATTATTTTTCTAGATATAAGATTTCATTATGTTCATATTTATTTCATTATGATTCATCTAAAATAAATAAATGGGTCCCCAAGAAATGTTTTAGTTTGAGATGGAATATAAAATGCAGAATGCAATTGAAAAATAATGTAGGAAAATTTTTCTCCAACTCAAAAAAATTAATGGTTCCTCTTCCAATATTTTTATCAAAAAATACATAGATAAATTTTTATCAAAATAGTCCCTATAAAAATGGAACATGTGAATCATCATTCCACTTATATTATTGGATAGTAAATGATGAATTTCTATTGGAATCATTTCATAAAGAATATTGTGATAATCATGAGTTTTTAGGGATTTATGTTTTAACACTATTCTATTGAATCATTTAGATATGTTTCTTGAATGGCCATTAGAAAACTTGAAATTCTCTTAAACTTATAGAAATTCATTTTTCTCTAATGGTGCCATCAGTAAAGATAAACACAGAACTTTCCATATATTTTCACCAATACACACTATATTTAGTTATGGTCAACTACCACGATACATCAAATCTCACCATGATCTTAAGTCATCATTGGTATTCTCTTGACATGTTGAATAATTTAAAGAATAATTTAACATATATTTTTCTCAACGTGAATTTCATATAAATAATTATGTAAAAATTTGACACGTTATATGTAATATAAGAAAAGATATTTTCTTTTTCAAATTGTTAGTGGATTTAGTGGAAATATTACTCAAATTTTTTATATTTCATATGACATTTACCTAATAAAAATATGACATCATTAAATTCATTAAGAACATTTGTACCTAACATATGTTGAGGTGTCTCTTTAGTGACAATAATATTATCAAATCATTAATGATTATTTCTGTATTGGTAATAAATTGGAAAGTATATTACATTCCCTATGATATAGAAATGATGATTATTAGTATTCTTGATTATTTATTATTCCTAAAAATAAGAAATGATAGTTTTTACTTCATGCTCAAAACTGAAATTGATGCATAATTTGGTAAATCATTTATAGTCCATAGAAGGGATCAACATATAATAAATTTGTTTTTTAGAAGAATTGAATGTCCACAAACCCAAATCCCAATGATTATTTAACTATTTTATTAATGGATTCCAAAAAAATCTATGTAATTTCTAGGATTAGATTATTTGGATATTTGTATACCCAAGAAACTGAAATTTTATTCATACACATCTATGGAAGAAGATTATGAAAATGAATAAAAACTTTCTAGGTGTTGTGAGATTTAATCAAATGACATAATGGATTAAAACCATCACATGATATACGCATCCTAATATGACTCACCCAATTGAAAAATTAGGACGTTTTCCATCAAATGACCACTATGTTAATCTATCTATAGGACGAACCAACTCATTATTATGTTTAATTATCTCAAAATCATTCTGTTGATTAATATTTTATTTTTTTAAGAAATTAATAGATTTGGAAGCCTAGAAATAAATGGAAAGTTCCACATGACATTCAATTGATCATTAGATAGTGTTCCATATATATTTTCATTCCATTGACATATACCTCATACATTACAGTCATTAAGATCCCATGTTTTCTCTCAAAAAATGTAATATTTCAGACATTTCTAAATTTTATTAGAGGAAAATGCAAGATAGTAAATTAACTTACATTATATATAATTATTTCATGTAATAACTATATTATTAAAAATAATTTTCATAAAATTTAATAATAAAATCAATGGTGTTATTATAAATTCTATATATGGTTTTTCCATGATATGACCACATTAAAAATTCCATGTTTGTCATTTTATTATATCTTTGATATATAAGATCCCTAACATCATCCATTTATTTTTTCACTCTCTCAATATCTTAATTTTCATTATATTCCTCATGTTTATTAATATCATTCTCTTATTGAATTTGAACACTATCTTTCTAGTAATGATTCACAAATGGATATAGACCAAATATCAAATTCTCTACACTAATAATTTTATTACGTTCATCAAAAATATGATATTGTCTCATGTATCTATGATGATACAAAACATTATATTTCATTTGAAATCCATATTTTTTATAAGTTATCTAAATTTTTACTGACATAACGAAGGTCTTCTAACGCAATTATTACATGGACATCTTATATTACCTCTATCTAAATAATAGATAATTTCAAAATCTAAAAAATTATCCAAATTCATTTAGAACTCAGTTGAAATTTGATTGGTATGATACATCTATATTCTATCCATTTAATAATGGGAAAACGTTAAATTCAAATATAATATTTAGTCTATAAATAAAAAATTCATTAAAATGAATTTTAATATTAAATCCATAAAATTATATTTGTAGCTGTCAAAAAAATAATTATATAAATAACATATTATATAACTAAATTATATAAGTAATGATCCCAAAAAGTGTAAGACATGGAATGAGAATCAACTATTAAATAATAAAATAAATGTAAATTTCATCTACATACACATTGAGTGTGCATATATTGTATATAATAAAACTTTTATTAGGATTATGCTAAATTACTTATTCTTAACCATTATAATATAATCTATCAAATGATAGTATGAAATAGAATTATTAAAATAATATTGTGGTTTTCAATAAAAAATATAATCATCATAGAAGAAGGTGTTTTTATAAAATATATATTTTTATCCAGTTATTGATATTTAATCAAATATAGACATATAAAGAAAACAACATTAATTTTTTACGAGGAAATGATTATTATAAATAATATTTTAATGATTATTATCGAATATGAAAATACAAGCTTCAAATTTTCATTCATAACGAATAAAATTTACTCTAAATGGATATAATAATTTAAAATAAAACATCAACATATATACTAAGACTGTGATTATAAAAAATTAAAATTCCTTCTATGTTCTATTGTATATAAATACATAGTGAATTTAAAATCATTATGAATTAATGGTCAACAACTCCATTATGATGAATAAAATTAACAACTGATAATAACGAAAAATTATATTATGTGATAAGAATTAAATGAAATAATGAATATTAAAGAAATATTTCATAACAAAGTTTCAGAAAAAGGATCGTGCGTGTTAACTAAAAGATAAAATGTTAGGAATCATTATTTATATTTTAGAGAGTCATGTCCTTGTACTATATATCTATTGTAAATCCATTTATATATAGTTTATTTTATATTTGAGTTTCATATCATTATAGTACATTTTTATGGGAGAACCATGTCTATATGGATCAATTTCAAGGGGAGAACTAAATCCCCAAACTATTTACACCATGAGATTGACATATCCTTATAAACATATAAATAAAAATTTAATTCATATAAAACCAAATTTCACATAGATTACCAACCGAATATCTATTATAAGTTCCAAAAAAGTATCCACATTATCTCCCATAAATTATTATATATTATCACATTATATATTATAAACCCTAATAAATTAATAAACTAAATAAATTACAGTATTAAATTATAATATAATAGTACATATATATTAAAAAATATATATTAGATTTATGTAGAAGTAGAATATAACTAAATAAATAAATATATATATCTAAAAATTTAAATATTTTATGAAATAAAATAACAAAAATAATCTAAACGATTTATTTTTAATGAATAAGGAAAAATTGTGACCTAGAAGTATCTCAGTTAGATTTAATACAATGATAAAAATAAAAAGAAATACATATGATATGAAAAACATAAAACTCACTAATCTGATTTTGAATAGGAATAGAATAAAAATATGTTTAAATAAGGTGAGATTAATGGTGGAGAAGTTGGGAAAGGGTACTTCTTGGATGAGGGGAGATTAGGGATCATAGGTGGGGAGGGGAGGAGGGTAGTCTAAGGGTTATGTGAAGAGGAAATAAAAATGTTTTTTTAAACAGTTATTATAGGATAGTTTATACCAGTGGTTTTGAGAAACCATTTGTATATGATAATATATTTTAATGGTTTACACAAAAGCACAATATAAAATACGGTTATGGGACTCTATACTAATGGTTATTGAAAAATGTTGCTATAGATATGTTTCCATAGCCCCATTTTCCAATAGTGAAAGATTATTGTTAATATATATCATGAGTCATGTACATATATGTATTTATTTCACACCCAGAATTTTAATTCCATACCTTATTTCAAATCCTCTTTTGGTTCTTGGATTACTCCCGGTTTCTGGGTGTTCTGGTTTTACATTTTTAGTGTCTCTTGCGTTTTCTATCCATAAAAATAGTCTTTGGGGTCTTTTATGGTACTTGGAATCATTTTTTTTCAAAGGGATGGTATAAGGATGATTTTGTTTGGAGTGGTATATGTGACACTTTTAATGCCACCACATATGGGGTAAGTTGTTAGGGTGGATTATACCCTTGAGTTGGATGGGTATTGGGGTGGAAAGGTTGTTTTATTTTTGGTATTATTTCCAAATATCCATCGAATATATTTCCCCTAGTATTTTTCCTTGGACTCCCTTGGAATTAGAGAAAAAACACTTTTTGGGGTGCCAGAACAGGCCGCAAGGTTTGGCCCCACGGTTTACTAAACCGTGAAGCCAAACCGTGTAGGGTATCCATCACATTAAAAATATTTTTATAGTTACCATTTTACCTCTAGGAAATAAACCTAATACACCCCATTTTTTCAACATTCAACCCCAGCATACATGGGATATCTCGAAGCTCCCACAAGCACCCATAGAACCCATATTTGATGGGGTTTTCGGTGACCAAAATTCATGGTTCTTCAAGGTAACAGATTCCTCCATTGTTCCTTACATCTTCATTTGGGTTTATTTTCTCTTTACCTGAATTAACAAATGGAAATATGATATTTTTTCTTAACTAGGGTTTATCTTTTGGTTTTCTTGGTCCAATATTTTGATTTTATGCTCAATCTACATTCCTTGAGGTGCGGCAGTGCTGCGATTGAATTTTCAAACAATGGATTCAATGTTTTAACAATTTTAGTAGGTGATTCCATGTGTATAAAATCATTGTGACTGATTTTTATGTGTTTATAATATTTTCATGTTTATATCATTTAATTATTGGTGTGAAAATTGGTTTTAGTTGATTTTGTAAAGAAAAGGATCTATAAGTGCCATTTTTAAGTGAAATTGGGGGGTTTTTATAGAAATCCATTATTGGTTCACTTGGGGCTTCCATATAACTACATTGATGATTTTATTGAAATATATTATGGCATAAAATAATTTTTTTTATCTCTTTTTTTTTTGTTTTTTATAGTTTTTTTTAATAGTGTTCGTGAAGCATATGAACTTTAAGTGCCATGTTTATGATAAAATGGAGGTTTTACAAAGATATCACCCCATGTTTTATATGGGGATGTCCTATAACAGATTTTTTGGTATCCTGGAAATGTATTGGGCTGAAATTTTTGTTTTAGTGAATTATAAGTGTGCACATTGTGTGAAAAGTGGGGATTTCAAGGAATTTTGGGTGCAAAACAATACGAGATTTGAGAAGTTGTTTTATTGAAAATCAAAATGTTTCATGGTGTGTGTTATGTGGTATAATGTGTGTATAGATATTTTATTGTTTGTATGTTACCATAATTGGATTTTATAAATGAATATAGATGTATATAGAATGAATATTTGATTTATCACAAGGGGGAAGCCCACACACCTAGTTCAGAAGATATGTACTAGTACGCTAGTGATCTGAATGGGTTTTATCCATGTTTCACATAGAATTTTGGAGAAAAAAAACTCTATATAAACTATATGGATGATGTTTGGGGACCAATGGGTTATGTTTATTTTTCCTACTAGGGTATAGTGCATGGTAAATGATTGTGACATTGATATTTCACACCATGGTACGAGGTACATTGGGTCTGAGAAAATATAGTTCATAGGGGTGTTCCTGGTTTTGGTGATAATTGGATTTATGGTATTTACCCTTTTCCTAGGGTGTGTTTGGCTGTAAAATACAGTATCTAACATTTTTTATTCAAATGTGTTAACATTCTTAATGTTTTATTTTGAAAATGTTTTACAATTGAAAGTTTCATTTCTTGGAATTTATCGCAACTTTTCCTTACATATTAAAACAGTGTTCTTTTTCACCTTTTATTGCATACTCTTTGAAATTTTTGGGTGGTATACTATGGGGATTAATATCACACCCAACTCACACCACTTGGGTGTATGTAGACTTAGTTATGTTTGATATAGGTAGAAGCAAAGCCTCGGGTGAAGGCGATTTGGCTTGTTAGTCCCCTCCTATGGTGAAATGCTGTGGAGAAGGCTCGGGGGGTGATGTCCCATTGACATGTGGAGTATTTGTAGTTTTTTTTATTTTGTTTTTATTTTTTTATCATATTGTATTATTATTAGACCTATTTATTCAGTTTTGTATTTTTTATAAACCTTATTTGGTATGAATTTTTTATATTGAGTTTATCGATTAGTTTTGATGTTTTATGCTTCTATATTCAAGTAAATAATTCCTAATCCAATGTATATGATACATGAACAATTGTTTTAGCCCATGGGGATAGGTAATTCCCTTCAAAAATTGTCACGGGCTGGGTTTGGCACCCGTTTTGGTTTCGACCATATTTGATTTGTGGAAAATTGTTATAAGAGGAGGTTCACTCTTTGGGTCAGGTTATTTGGGGAAGAGTTAAGATATTCCTGAGCTAGGATTGGGAGGACATGAAATTCCAGTTATGGGTAGTGTTCCTGTAACACCCCAGGTAAATAAAGAATATGACATTTTCATATTTATCCCTATTTGTGAATAAAATATTAATATGACTTTAAAGGGGACGCTATGCTCGATGGCATACCCAACACGCAACAACGAGTTTCTTGGAAATCTTACGTTGCACTCTAATAATAAAATAATATTATTTTTAATGGTAGTTAACATGTAGCCGTTTTAATGGTGGGAATGGATAGAAATAACTAAAATATGATTATATATGTTCTTAAATATTTTAACATTTATACAATTAAAGATAAAGGCTTAAAATACGGAAAGAATTCAATTTTAGGCGTATATGCCCTAGTTTTCACTAAAGGTTCACTTATCACCTTTTGATGGAGAACCATCATTAAATATAGATTTGTTCACTCTGAAACATTCTTTATGACCAAATAAAACTCTTACTAAGAATCGGGACATCAAATTTTACTTTGTGTAATTTTTTGGTATTTTTCCGATAGAGTTCATTTTTTTAATGAATAGTGTAAAATGTTGTGTTTTGATTCAAAATCTCTTTTTAATCAAATTTATTTATGTGATTAGATAATATTTTGAATTGTTTTTAAAGTGAAATTAGAAAATATTTTTACCATTAAATCCAATAGTGGTCGTTGGAATTAATTTCACTTTGAAATCAGTCTTAAACTCGTGTCAATCTTTTGATACTTATTGTTTTATAAAAACACACTATTTGCTCTGACAATGGTAATTAATTATTAAATTAATTAATGTGACTAATATGTTTTTAATTTTGTAAAACGAACTTCATTTTTAATTCGGAATATCAAATATAGATTAGGGTGAAGTTTTCGTATTTTTCTGAAAAACTCCAATTTTTGATGAATTGTGAAACCACTAAGTGGTAATCAAGCAAACTGATTTTTCAGTTAAATGAAAGTTTACCACTAATGTGTATTGAATTTTGAAAATCCTACATACATGGTTGTCATTAAGATGTAAAATGTGGTTCAATGGGATAGAAATAATTTTTTGGTGAATAGTAACTTATTAAGTTTTTAATCGCGATTAGTGGTAATTAGTGTAGTTTAAGGTAAAATTGATATTATAAGAATGAGAAAACACAATGACAGTTGTCCTACACCTATTGGGTGAGTAATGGCCGACCATGACAAGCCATGTGCCAACTTGGGGACCCCATGAATCCACTTTAGTTGGAAAATGACAATAATATATTTTTATTTAATGGAAAAGTAAAATTGACACAAACATGATATGTTTTACTAAAACAATTTTTAAGTAGAGTTATACAAGTCATATTTTTCATTATAAATAGTCATTGGAAATCTAAAAAGATTTCCTACATCATAGTATTTTTTTTATAATTTTTAGACATTAAATAAATTAAATTATTTATGACATAATAATGATGCAGCGATGACATCATTATTTGACGATTTAAATAAAATGGAAAGATAATGTAAAATCTATGAACTACACATGTCCAAAACTTATTGGATGAGTGTATTTAGAAGCCTTATCACCTTATACACGAATTATATCAATGTGGGTCCTTTTGAAACCGAAACACATTTTCAAATAAAGTAATATTTCTTTACTTTCCAAAAGTGCCCCTCCTCTCCTCTTATAAAAGGCCCCCACCTCTACCTCATTTAACACACTCCTCAATCCTTTGGCTAGGCCAACCCCTACCAATTTACTCTATCCACATCCCTCTCCTCATCCTAGAGGATTCCCTTTGGGCAGAATCTTTTCAAAGGAAGCCTTTAGGCTCAAATCAAAAGGAGTTACACTTTTAAAGGTAATTCATTCTCTCATTTTCATTTGTTTTATTTTGCTTCTCCAACCCCATAAACTCTTTTTATTTACATCTTTTGTAACAACACCAGTATCTTAAATATACTAGGATGATGTTATAAGATTTATTCGAGCTACACTCTCACACAACTACATCAAATGGTTAAAGAACATACGGTTTCCGTGGATGGTGAAATTATGCCTCCCGAAACAATGATTGTTCAATACTCATTTAACACATTCAAAGGTGGCCATTATGATGTCACTATTTTTATATATTATATATAATATGTTTATGGTTTATTTATGCTTCTGTATTTTTCATTTTTGTCTTACCTTTATGGCTTCCATTATGGGTATACGCGATATCTTCATTTAAGGAAGTGCGGACTACCGCCCCCTCAAAGTGATTTGATTCGTTAAATACCATATGTGGGATGTATAAAGGATGGAAATATGATATTATATATGATATTATACTGTAATTATAATATACCTTTATATCATTATTATTCCATTCTATAAAATACGAAATAGAAATGAAAGTAGTGTTCATTCGTACGTACGGCTTACCGTCTCCATGAACGGTGCATTTCATTTCTTACCTCTAAATGATTATGTAATGTTATAAATGCATGCATATACTGGATATATATGACATATATTATATCTACATAATGAATACAATTCTGGATATAATAAACATTTGGCCACACGAACAACGTGTAATTGTAAGAAGTCCACTTTCGACTTAAGAACCAAATATCGGCAATAAAATTATTATTAACTTAAATGATTACATAATGATTATGACATGGTAATAAGTGGCATAAAAGTAATAATGAACTTGAAAAAGGTTCTTAAGGAATTATAAATTAACTCAAGTTTATTATTCAGGAGATTAAAGAACGATCGAGTCAAGTCGGACCCGAGGTAAGGGATCCTACTCATCTCTTTCTTTTTAAGTACACACTTTTATGTCATTCCTTTTAAAGCTCATATTTCTTGTTATTGGGATGATCTTCTACATTACAATTACTGTAATTTTTATTTTCATGTGATTAGAGACCCTATTCTCTCTCATCAATCCATTTTGGAAGTTTTGAGTGGCGCCGTTAGGCTGGCGAACTTTCGTAAGAGATCTAACCCCTCTCTTTCTTTTTAAGTACTCTCCTTTACGTCACTTATTTTAATCTCCTCTTTGTAATGTTGGAGGATGTTATTTTATATTCCTCTTTCTGTAAATTTTATTTTAATGTGATTAGATACCCTCTTTGACCTAATCAATCCATATTCGGAAGTTTTATGTGGCGCCGTTATGATGCCGAGTTTTCGTAAGGGATTTTTCATCTCACTTTTATTCACATGAGATTTATGCTACATTTGCCACAAATTCCATTGAGTGGTGTATGTACTTCCCATTATTATACTCTTTTTGTAATATACATTCGTTTATGAGTATTTACATCAATGATCTATTGTCCTTCTTTCATGGGGTGTATGTTTTGAAAGATACCCAAGTCAGTAAGGGAACCTTTCACCCTCCTCTTTTTTAAAAGACTTCTTTTATTGGGTCTTTTAATTTAAATATTGTTATGTTGGGATATGTTCTCATATATCCTAATTGATGTAAATTTTATGTCCAAGTGATGAGACACACTTTTTATCTCTCATCAACTCATTTTGATGTGATGCCATTAGGCTGTCAAGGAAACTTTTTAACCCAATTTCGATTTCTTTGGGTTCAACATGTAGTCATTGAATATGTCATCCATTGAATATGTCTGAATGAACTTTTATTGTTTTACACTTAATATCCACTTATATTGGGTGTATATATATTTGTCACACATATTTTTGGGATTGATTGGTCCTTAATTTAAGGATACATTCTTTATAAGGGATTTCATCACATTTGACATTTCTATTGAGGGTTCATTGTTGTTATGCACAAATTCACTCTTATATGGTGTATATACTGTCATTTGGAGTATTATATCATGAATACATTTATTCTCCTGATATTATAAAGTTCTGACTAAATGTTATCCCTCAATTGTAGTATTCAAGCATCTCTAATTTTGGTAAAACCACTTTAACCAAAATATCGTTTTAAATGTTTTAATTATTTGTTCTTATTAATATCCATGTTTTCAAAATGGTTTTAAGGATTTATTTATATGGATATTAATGGTTTAAAGTTTTAATCTTCAAGGTGGTACGGGACACTTTGATTCAAAAATCTCTTTATTAAATGTTTTAAATTGTTTTGGAAATGGTTTCTTTTTTAATGGATTTATTATTTCAAGATACTAAAATGTTATATTGTGATTGAAATGTGGAAATTATATGTTTCCTTTATGCATGTTTTATGTGATACGATTATGTTATGGTCCTTGGGTATTGTTATGAAGAATGGGTGGTTCCGTGATAAACTAAGGGCGGGTGAGCCCGTTATAGCTCTCCAATGCATTGGGTAACACAAAGGAGTGAAACGTTAAGGATTCTCCGAAGAGATTTAGGGAATATATGTGATGGGTATTCAAAACGTAACCAAGAGGGTTACTCCCTACGTAAGAATGTTATGAATGCCTCAAGTTACCTTTATGTCTTATATTTTCTATGATTTATTCATGATTTGATATTCCTATGTTTTATGGGTAAAGTATAATTTCATTCTTATGTATATATGAACTCATGTTTCCTTTCCATATTTTTATAACCCTTACTGAGCTTCTTATGCTCATCCCAAGTCTTTGAAATGTTTTTCACAGGACTTAGCATGGAATAGGGTCAAGTATGGGATCAAGGGAAAGTCATGCTACCTAAAACATGGAACTATACATGTTTCTTTTTAAGAGTTTTTATTTTATGGAAATTTAGTAGAAGCGACTACTTTGTAATCTTTTGAGATGTAATAGTTATGTCCTAATTCTCTAAAACTCTAAACCTGAAAAGATCCTCAATGTGAATTACTCATTTAATTCAATATTAAGTAAGGTTTAAGGCTGGGGCCTTATAGTTGGTATCAAAGGTCGGTTTAGATAACTTTAGAGGTTAGGGTATTCTTTAAGCCTAAGTGACATTACCATAATGGTTAGGATTTCAGAAAGAGTCCTAGTTTTAGATAAATTGAATGAGTAAGTGTATCTTAGTGTTTACCTTCCTCATTAGTACATGATGGTTTTGTTGATATACTCACACTGACCTTTTTGGTTTTAGTAAATGGCTGGATCTAGCAGGCACCAAAGTGACAATGGGTTTCAAGGAAACTGTGGTGGTTCTCTGATTAAGATACTGGATGAGATGGGGAATTCAATGAGGAATCTCATAGTTGTTCTAAACAAACTATCAAGGATTCATTATCAACCACTTCAACCTTGGTGAGTTCTCTAATGCATCATGTACGAGATGGCCAACTCGATGTGGAAATTCAGGTAATAATTATTAAGGTAACCATTAGGGTTTATATGATCCTTACTTTTTAGGTAATTGTGGGTTACTCTATGATATGATGGAAAATGAAAGGAATGAGATAAACTTGAGGTTAAAATATGTTATGATTATTCTTGAAGATTTTATATCATTTTGGGGAATGTTTTAAGAATTATATAGTTTTGGAAAAAGGACAACACGCAGACCGTGTGACATCCCGTCGCATCGGACAAAGCTGCGGGAATCGAACCCACAACCAAAGTGCGACTGGTATTTATCGCCTACCATTGGACTACGTGAAGTCCCTGGTCAGTTTGAATGATTCTTTCTTGTTATATGATTTTATGAATTAGGAGTAAGATGATTTTGGGTTATTTATGAAAATGATTAACCTATCATGGAGGATATGTGATTAGGTTAATTACTTTTCAATACGGGACTTTAGGAGAAACTAATGTTGTTTGGAGATAAATGTTACGATTTAACTTAGAAGACTATGTGCATAAATCCTTAAAATGTTTGGGTTTCAATCTTAGATTGGTTTACTTTGAGGAATTTTTATGGACAAATTTGTTTATCGGATGGTCCTCGTTGAACATTGGATTTTGTTGGACAAATTTTGGAGATTAAGAATAGATTTTATTTTTATAAAGGGTTATCCTTTTCTGGATTATCTGACCTTGTACAAACCTTTAGGGTTTTGATTATGGTTAAGGTCTAATGATATGGGAAGTATATAGTTCTCTTTTGTGGATTAGGTGATTCTCTAGAAGTTGATTATAGTACTCTTAATGTGAACAAGTCTTCCTAAATACTCGTCTTTTGGAGAAAATATGAGTTTGTGTAAGGAATCTAATAAAAGTTGAAAGTCAATATGATAAGTGGTTATGTTTCCTTATGAATAAATTCCTCAATAAAAAGTAACTTAAAACAAAAATGTTGTCTATTAACTTTTCTTACTGGGGAATCGAATACCGTTTAACCCATCACAAGTTTGTGATTTTCTCATGGTTAACATTCTCCTAAAAATGTTTTCTATCACCCTCCATAAGAACATGACCCTTTGTTTTTTCCTCCATGTCCATATTTTCTTACTTAGAATCCTAGTATGGGTTAACTCGGGTGACCTTTATACTTATCTCTCTTTATTTTAAAGTGTTTGTTTTACCAACTCTTGTTCCGATGTGGGACTTTCAAGGATGTTTTCAAGCGCAATTTTAAAATTGCAAGGACGCAATTCCCAAAAGGGGGGAAGGATGTAACACCCCAGGTAAATAAAGAATATGACATTTTCATATTTATCCCTATTTTTGAATAAAATATTAATATGACTTTAAAGGGGACGCTATGCTCGATGGCGTACCCAACACACAACAACGAGTTTCTTGGGAATCTTACGTTGCACTCTAATAATAAAATAATATTATTTAAAATGGTAGTTAACATGTAGTCATTGTAATGGCGGGAATGGATAGAAATAACTAAAATATGATTATATATGTTCTTAAATATTTTTACATTTATACAATAAAAGATAAATGCTTAAAATACGGAATGAATTCAATTTTAGGCGTATATGCCCTAGTTTTCAATAAAGGTTCACTTATCACCTTTTGATGGAGAACCATCATTAAATATAGTTTTGTTCACTCTTAAACATTATTTTGGACCCAATAAAACTCTTACTAAGAATCAGGACATCAAATTTTACTTTGTGTAATTTTTTGGTATTTTTTCGATAGAGTTCATTTTTTTAATGAATAGTGTAAAATGTTGTGTTTTGATTCGAAATATCTTTTTAATCTAATTTATTTATTTGATTAGATAATATTTTGAATTGGTATTAAAGTGAAATTAGAAAATATTTTTACCATTAAATCCAATAGTGGTCGTTGGAATTAATTTCACTTTGAAATCAGACTTAAACAAGTGTCAATCTTTTGATAATTATTGTTTTATAAAAACACGCTATTTGCTCTGACAATGGGAATTAATTATTAAATTAATTAATGTGACTAATATGTTTTGAATTTTGTAAAACGGACTTCATTTTTGAATTCGGAATATCAAATATAGCTTAGGGTGAAGTTTTGGTATTTTTCTGAAAAACTCCAATTTTTGATGAATAGTGAAACCACTATGTGGTAATCAAGCAAACTGATTTTTCAGTTAAATGAAAGTTTACCACTAATGTGTATTGAATTTTGAAAATCCGACATACATGGTTGTCATTATGAAGTAAAATTTGGTTCAATGGGATAAAAATAATTTTTTTGGTAAATAGTAACTTATTACGTTTTTAATCGCGATTAGTGGTAATTAGTGTAGTTTAAGGTAAAAATGATATTATAAGAATGAGAAAACACCAGGACACTTGTCCTACACCTATTGGGTGCGTAATGGCCGACCAAGAAAAGCCATTTTCCAACTTGGGGACCCCATGGAGCCACTTTAGTTGGAAAATAACAATAATATATTTTTATTTAATGGAAAAGTAAAATTGACACAAACATGATATGTTTTACTAAAACAATTTTTAAGTAGGGTTATACAAGTCATATTTTTGATTATAAATAGTCATTGGAAAGATAAAAAGATTTCCTACATCATAGTAGTTTTGTTTATAATTTTTAGACATTAAATAAATTAAATTATTTATGACATAATAATGATGCAGCGATGACATCATTATTTGACGATTTAAATAAAATGGAATGATAATGTAAAATCTATGAACTACACATGTCCAAAACTTATTGGATGAGTTGATTTCGAAGCCTTATCACCTTATCCACGAAGTATATCAATGTGGGACCTTTTGAAACCGAAACACATTTTTAAATAAAGTAATATTTCTTTACTTTCCAAAAGTTCCCCTCTTCTCCTCTTATAAAAGGCCCCCACCTCTACCTCATTTAACACACTCCTCAAGCCTTTGGCTCCGCCAACCCCTACCCATTTACTCTCTCCACATCCATATCCTCATCATAGAGTATTCCATTTGGGCAGAATCCTTTCAAAGGAAGCCTTTAGGCTCAAATCAAAAGGAGTTACACTTTTAAAGGTAATTCATTCTCTCATGTTCATTTGTTTTATTTTGTTTCTCCAACCCCCTAAACTCTTTTTATTTACATATTTTGTAACAACACCAGTATATTCAATATACTAGGATGTTTTTATAAGATTTATTCGAGCTACACTCTCACACAACTACATCAAATGGTTAAAGAACATACGGTTTCCGTGGATGGTGAAATTCTGCCTCCCGAAACGATGATTGTTCAATACTCATTTAACACCTTAAAAGGTGGCCATTATGATGTCACTATTTTTATATATGATATATAATATGTTTATGTTTTATTTATGCTTCTGTATTTTTCATTTTTGTCTTACCTTTATGGCTACCATTATGGGTGTACACGATATCTTCATTTAAGGAAGTGCGGACTACAGCCCCCTCAAAGTGATTTGATTCGTTAAATACCATATGTGGGATGTATAAAGGATGGAAATATGATATTATATATGATATTATACTGGAATTATAATATACCTTTATATCATTATTATTCCATTCTATAAAATACGAAATAGAAATGAAAGTAGCGTTCATGCGTACGTACGGCTTACCGTCTCCATGAACGGTGCATTTCATTTCATACCTATAAATGATTATGTAATGTTATAAATGCATGAATACACTGGATATAATTACATATATGATATCTACATAATTAATACAATTCTGGATATAATATACATTTGGCCACACAAACAACGTGTAATTGTAAGAAGTCCACTTTTGACTTAAGAAGCAAATATCGGCAAAACAAATATTATTAACTTAAATTATTACATAATGTTTATGAGATGGTAATAAGTGGTATAAAAGTAATAATGAACTTGAAAAAAGGTTCTTAAGGAAATATAAATTAACTCATGTTTATTATTCAGGAGATTAAAGAACGATCGAGTCAAGTCGGACCCGAGTTAAGGGATCCTACTCCTCTCTTTCTTTTTAAGTACACACTTTTATGTCATTCCTTTTAAAGCTCATATTTCTTGTTATTGGGATGATATTTTATATTAAAATTACTGTAATTTTTATTTTCATGTGATGAGAGACCCTATTCTCTCTCATCAATCCATTTTGGAAGTTTTGAGTGGCGCCGTTAGGCTGCCGAACTTTCGTAAGAGATCTAACCCCTCTCTTTCTTTTTAAGTACTCTCCTTTACGTCACTTATTTTATGCTACTCTTTGTAATGTTGGGGGATGTTCTTTTATATTCCACTTTCTGTAAATTTTATTGTAATTTGATGAGATACCCTCTTTGACCTAATCAATCCATATTCGGAAGTTTTATGTGGCGCTGTTAGGATGCCGAGTTTTCGTAAGTGATTTTTCATCTCACTTTTATTCACGTGAGATTTATGCTACATTTGCCACAAATTCCATTGAGTGGTGTATGTACTGCCCATTATTCTACTCTTTGTGTAATATACTTTCGTTTATGAGTATTTACATCAATGATCTATTGTCCTTCTTTCATGGGCTGTATGTTTTGAAAGATACCCAAGTCGGTAAGGGAACCTTTCACCCTCCTCGTTTTTAAAAGACTTCTTTTATTGGGTCTTTTAATTTAAATATTGTTATGTTGGGATATGTTCTCATATATCCTAATTGATGTAAATTTTATGTCCAAGTGATGAGATACACTTTTTATCTCTCATCAACTCATTTTGATGTGATGCCATTAGGCTGTCAAGGGATCATTTTAACCCAATTTCGATTTCTTTGGGTTCAACTTGTAGTCATTGAATATGTCATCCATTGAATATGTGTGAATGACATTTTATTGTTTTACACTTAATATCCACTTATATTGGGTGTATATATATTTTTCACACATATTTTTTAGATTGATTTGTCCTTAATTTAAGGATACCTTCTTTATAAGGGATTTCATCACATTTGACATTTCTATTGAGGGTTCATTGTTGTTATGCACCAATTCACTCTTATATGGTGTATATACTGTCCTTTGGAGTATTATATCATGAATCCATTTATTCTCATGATATTATAACGTTCTGACTAAATGTTATTCATCAATTTTTGTATTCAAGCGTCTCTAATTTTGGGTAAAACCACTTTAACCAAAATATCGTTTTAAAAGTTTTAATTATTTGTTCTTATTAATATCCATGTTTTCAAAATGGTTTTAAGGATTTATTTATATGGATATTAATGGTTTAAAGTTTTAAGCTTCAAGGTGGTATGGGACACTTTGATTCAAAAATCTCTTTATTAAATGTTTTAAATGGTTTTGGAAATGGTTTCTTTTTGAATGGATTCATTATTTCAATATACTAAAATGTTATATTGTGATTGAAATGTGGAAATGATATGTTTTATTTTATGCATGTTTTATGTGATACGATTATGTTATGGTCCTTGGGCATTGTTATGAAGAACGGGTGGTTCCGTGATAAACTAATGGCCGGTGAGCCCATTATAGCTCTCCAATGCATTGGGTAACGCGAAGGAGTGAAACGTTAAGGTTTCTCCGAAGAGATTTAGGGAATATACTGTGATGGGTATTCCAAACGTAACCAAGAGGGTTACTCCCTACGTAAGAATGTTATGAATGCCTCAAGTTACCTTTATGTATTATGTTTTCTATGATTTATTCATGATTTTATATGCCTATGTTTTATGGGTAAAGTATGATTTCATTCTTATGTATATATGAACTCATGTTTCCTTTCCATATTTTTATAACCCTTACTGAGCTTCTTATGCTCATCCCAAGTCTTTGAAATGTTTTTCACAGGACTTAGCATGGAATAGGGTCAACGATGGGATCAAGGGAAAGTCATGCTACCTAAAACATGGAACAATACATGTTTCTTTTAAAGAGTTTTTATTTTATGGAAATTTAGTAGAAGCGACTACTTTGTAATCTTTTGAGATGTAATAGTTATGTCCTAATTCTCTAAAACTCTAAACCTGAAAAGATCCTCAATGTGAATTACTCATTTAATTCAATATTAATTAAGGTTTAAGGCTGGGGCCTTATAGTTCCAATCCAACACACCTTGTGAAAAAGTTCAAGTAACAATGGGATACTAGGTTTTATCTTAGTTCATTAATACTCATGGTTCATTGATGATTGAGGGAAATGAAAAGAGATTTGGGTCAATGGTCTTAGTGAGATCGCAAGGCCTGGAAAGCCTTGTGGAGACAAAGATATTTCTCAAAAGCACTCTCTATGATAATTAAGTGATTATAATGTGGCCTCCAACCATATTTCCAAGACACCCACCGACACTAGTTTCCTCTCACATTGTCTTGTGTCTTTTTGATTTGGAATCATGGAAACATGGGTTTTAAAGAAAAAATGACATGATTTTAGGGAGTATGAATATTTTTGAAATGATATTCTAGTAAAGTGAGAAAGTTTTTATTTATCAATGAAAATAAATTATTTTTTAGAATAATATCTAGAGGGTAAATTATGTGTTTTCACAACTTTTGAAAGTATGAATTATGTTAAAGGGGTTTTTGAAAATGTGTTTCCAGTAGAATTTCCTAAACCATGGAAAATTTTTTTGGATTGAATTAAGTGTTATAGAATTTATGTGTGGGGGTTGAATATGGATTTTTCTCTGGTTACTAATGAGTATTTGAAATGATTTATAAAATCTTAGGACCATGTTTTATAATGAGAAGAGTTGAGTTCATAATTAAATGTAGATTTATGACTGGTGTTTTTCATGAAATTAAAAGTTTTTTTGAAATTGTTTAAAATGTTATAAAACAGTTTTACAATGCATAGAAGTGAGTTTTTATTTAATTATGGGTGCTTTTATAAAATGTTTTCTAGTATTTAAATTATGTTTTGATTCTAGGGTTAACGGTTTTGAGAATGGGAATGTGCGGTTAAAAAGCTTTTGATTTTGAAAATAGGAAGGGTTTGGTTTTGGCCTATAGTGTTATACGGGGTGACCACATTCCTGGGTTAATATGGGAATATGGATGGTTAATGGAACAATTTTATGAGTATCAGGATTGATATGAGGTGAGTTTCTGCTGTGGCATGTGAACATGAATGTGTGAGTCTCATGAGATACCATTGGTAAATGCACAACCCACAAACACTCTTTATTTATAATTATTTTGAAGGAAAGTGTTATGATTTGATAATGTGTGGTTGGGAGGTGTGGATTATGTGTTTTTGAGATTGTTAGTGTGGGTTGTTTTGAGTTCAAGAACTCCTCTAGTTTAAACAATGTTTTGGGTCAGTGTTTTGATGATAAGTTGGAATGAAGCATTAGTAACTTGTCTCTTTTGAGGAAATGTTTTGGAGGACAATGTGGTGGCTCCCCTCATGTGTTTGGTTTAGGTTTGCGGTATTTTGTGACTAAATGACCAGATTAGATGGGTCCTTGGGGTTTTTTGGGTAGGGTACGCCCCAATAAAGAGTTATTGTGTTATTCACGTGCGGCCCATGGTGAATCACCATTGGATGATCCTCCAGTTGATCCACATAAGAAATTTATTCTTGAGCTTTGGAGTTTGAGTTTACCCATATTATTTTTCAACCATGTGGATCCCCTTGTAGAGGGAGAGTGGTTGTGGGATGTTGAAATAGAACATAGTTTCTTATGTTTTATAAGTCATTGAAGGTGATTCAAATTCAAGGTTTTCAATTTAGAATGATGTCTTAAGGGGACTTTTTATCTTTTGTTAGTATCATCGAAGAAAGAGTACATGTTAGGCCATCAGTGTGGAAAAGATGGCCATGATTGGCTATTATGGCCAATTGATGGAATCATGTGTTGTTTGGGACTCAGAATAAGGTCCTCATCCTTGTGTAATGGTCATGTTAAGTGACACCTTACGATGTCATGTGTTAATTTGACTATAAGGTTCAAGGTTTTAAAATCTTATGAGAGTCTCGTTTTTTTCAGATGTTTGTCTCCCTTCATGGAATTCTAAAATCCAATCTTTTAGAGTAAGGTGATTCTATGTGTCCTTTCATTCTGATGATTCCCATCCAAAGAAACAAGGGGTGACATGTTTGCAACCTCTAAGCCCTTATTTTGGTAAAATAATTGATTGGGTAAAGTTGGTTTGATGTGTTTCATGTCTCATTTAGACCATCTAAGATCATAGTATTATTAATATATGCAATTTAATGGAGGAAATTATAGATTTCGTTGATTGTTTTTATTTTAAATTATTAAAAAGAGAAGAGTTAAACATATTGAATTGTTTTTCTCATTATATTAATTTTTTAATGTAGGATTAGTAAGAAAAATACACCATAATACTACTAATTCATGTAAATTATACATTACTAAATACTGAAGAAAGATATTTTATAAATTATATATATATTATCTTAATATAATTATATTATATTTTATGAAATAAATAAATATTTCTTTGAAGGAAAGAAAAGGAGGGACAAAATCTTTCTATAATTCTATATGAGTGATCTTGACAAAGTTATTTTTTAGAGTTTCACATTAAATATTCATTAATTCTCTATATTAAGTATCTACTAATATTTATTTGAGTAAAATATACATTAATGTTTTTTTTGTAATTCTGTATCTCATTTATTTATTTTTTATGTGTCAGTAATGTGTAGTAATTTATAGAGTAATGTGAAATATACTTTTTCTCTACTATGAAGTCCATAGTAAAATGATCTAATGGACTTAATAAATCATTATTAAATATTTCAATTTCGTGAACTCAGTTGTTATATTCCTTAGAAAATGATTTGGGTAAAATCAAAAAACTGACACTAGGTCTTGGTGGAGTGGACTGGGGAATGTTTTGTTTATTCCAAAATCACTATAGAAATATTGTCTATCATACCCTTTACATAATATTATATTTCACAGAATAAATTTTTCAAAATAGAATGTCACACTAGAAATCATAAGGAGTAATTTTAAATTAGTAAAATTATTTAAGGGACTCAATTCAACCCTTATCGAGATGTTTTCTAGTAAAAATATAGAACAACAACTCACCAATTATTTTCAAAGATTACAACTGATAATCTCCAATAAAACATAAGATATGTTTCAATAAAAATTGGATATATTTAATATTTTGAATAAAAATTATTATGATTTATAAATTTCTCATAAAGGATATGTTTTTTGGAAATGTAAATAAGATATTTATTATTATAAATTAAAAATAAAATGTTTATATTTATATTTCATATTTTAAAATAAATTAGGCATTTTTCATTTGTTTATATTTTAAAGATTTATATATATATATTGTTTATATAATTTTAATATCATGTTTATATTAATATAATTGACATGTTAATACATATTGAATGTTAATCACACATAGAGGAATAAAAAAAGAGATAAAAATGATATAATGAGATATAATTTTTAAGGAGTAAATATGAATATGATATATATTAAATAGTATACATCATTTTTACATGAATTATATTTTAGAATAAAGCATTTATGTTTAAATTATAAGTATGATTTAAATAGTATTTTAAATTGAAAAATATTGTCAAATATAAATATTGTTTTTTAAAACCGTCAGCAACATTGCATATTATGAACATTATTATGATATTTAGAATAAGATAGATCACATATACATGTAGTCATTGAATTTTCAACAATTTAAAAATAATAAATTTTTTTGATGTTTTCTTGAACTCAATTGTATGAAAAACCACATCAATGTGATATGGATATAACCAACCTATCTATCATTGTATAACATAGATCAAACTCCACCAAAACACATGCATAATGACCAAAATTATTGTTTTAGTGGCGACATCCAACCTTCTTGAAAAGAAAATGAAAGAGGATATTTCATGAAAAATATCATCATTCCATAAGACTATTTAAAATAATGTTTTCTAAAATCCATAACTAAGGGTATATATCATTTAAATAATTCATAATGAATTTTAATTTCAAACCTTAAATCTGAAGCATTCTTATCCTAATATTGAATGAGAAAACACACCATTCCCATCCTTTGAGCTCCCTGTAAGGGAATAAAATATGAAAGAATCCAATGTCATGTGAGACACACTTTATTGCTACCAATACCCAATTAGTAGCTAAACAGGAAAAAAATCAAGAGATTTATAGTCTTCCATACCTTTAATTAGTGAAAATATAAAAATTATCAAATGTATACACAAATAAACCTGAGCCAAAATAGAATTATCTGAGGCTGACACATGCATTGTAAAACCATTAATGATATTATGATGTAACAAATTATTGAAATGTTTGACAAAATATCCTTGCAAGAATCTAGGGAAATAAGAGATCCCCTTCTAATCGTCCTTGTCATGATCTTTGTTCCTCTCTATAGAAGACAATCCGAACAGATTAACATGATGATTCAAAGAAAAGGAGTGAATATTCACACTTACATGATGAATTAGGGAGACTGAGTCTTTGAGAATTGATAAGAGTTGCTTCTCACATTCCTTAATACTCTGTAACTCCTCCATACAATATTACATAAATTACCCTATCTCCCCAAATCTTATTTGGATTTTTTAGCATGTAATATATTAAATAGTTAGGGTATGAAGGGAAAATAATATTTTATTATGGATATTATTTAAGTTATTTCATAGGTAATAGGGGTTTCCCATTGATTTTTTTGGCCATGTCTCAAAATTGGGAAAAATAAGTGCCCCTTCCAAAATATTAATTTAATCACAATAGAACAATTATTTTTTCTTAAAAATTTTGAAAAAGGATAAAACAATGTTCAATATGGAAAAAAATTGATCAGTAAATATAGGAAGGTATTAAGAATATTATGAAAAAATTTGTTTAGAGTACCTCTTTGGATGGGTAATTTTACAATTTTTACTTCTAATGAAACATGGTTTTTGAAAATTTATCAAACATCTAAGAGTGTTTTTAAAATTAAAAATCAAGAAATATATATCTTATCAATGCTCATTTAATTTTTTTTTAATGAAAATAGAATTTTTACACCACTAATTAATGAATGTAAAATTAATTTAGATATTTCATGATAGCTCAAAGTTATTTTTATAAAAAATATAAAAAAAGTTAAAAGGAATGAAAAATGAAAACACAGAAAAAATTTAACCTAGCACTACTAGCCTCCCCATACATAATTATATTATTTATCATCATAAAAATATATTTATGATTATAATATTATTATATTTAGAATATGGTAAAAATAATAGCATTATGGAGTGGGAAAACCATGTGATCTCATTAATTTTTTTGCATGGACGATAGAATCTTCTTCTGCCACCTGACTGACAAAGTCCTTATGAAATGGATTTATCCTTTTCCTATAAACCATAAACCATGAACATTGAATATTTGGATTCATTAATAATGTACAAAACACCATATATTAAAACATGAATAACAACACAGGATCCTAACCCATAAGAATAAATATTACTTGGAATCGGATCCATCCTTGAGTTTCATAAGAGGGATTTCTGTCCCAAATTAAACTCCTTATCAAAATCCTATTTTCCTGGTAAAACATAGTATAATAATTTTAAATTGAATAATAATAATAATAATTCCATCAAATCTACACAAACACATGAATTTATAGATTTTTAGGAGTAGTAGAATTTGAAATATTCATGTTGCATTATTTGAGGGCCTAATATGCATGATTGCCATCCTCTACCAGAATCTTCCAAGCATTCTAAAAAACAAATCCGAATGTTTCATAAATATGAGAGTTTATAAAGTAATATAACATGATCAAAATATGATATTTAATTCAGTAATAAAATATTTTCTGTTGGGTTGACCTATTTTTACAATATTTGTTTAAACTATTTATTATACACTTCTTATTGGTAAACATCTTGGGATTGATATGGTACATAAACGTGGTGTGGAATCCCATTATTGTAGAAAAGTTCTTGAATGATCTGATTAAAAATTTAAGACCCGTATCACTCATAATACAACTTTCTAAACTAAATATACAAAAGTTTTTTCATCTCAAAAACTGAACAATTACTTGGGATTCATCAGTCTATGTTGCCTTTACCATAACCCATTTCTCTAAATAATCAAATACTAATGGAATATACAAAAATATAAATGAAAAAAATTTCACATTAATTCCATACACTAGACATTAAATATCTCACAAAAGAACGGCTTTTTTGGGGGTATTTCATTCTTCATAGTCACATTTATAATAAACCAAATATATGCACATGAAAAAATTGCATGATAAGATAAAAACAACATGGGCTAATAAATACTTGAGTATCGAACATTCAATGAAGTTTTTTTGGGACAAATATAACACCCTCATGGAAGAGTAAGATAGAGTTTTAAGAAATATATGAACTATTGGTTGAGTACACATCATTTTATGACTTTGTCATTAGAAAATTTAAATAAGTGTGGTTATCCAAAAAAATACCTAGAATCAGTCTTATTTTTTTCCCTTTGGTGGTTATTAAATCCAAGTGGTGCCTATGAGGCAACCAAAAATTTAAAAAAGTTAAGAAACAATAAAAATATTTAATAAAAAATTATAAATAGGGGAATCCATTTAAGAATATGTGGTTAGACATTTAGACTCCTCAATGAATATATTTTCATCCTTGTTAGAAAACACGACTACTTTACACCATTGGTGATATGGGAATATTTTGTCCAAATATAAAACCAAGTAAATGAATTTATTTTTTAGTTATGGGGTATTTCTCTTGTGTGTGGTTAAGAGTGCGTAATGTATATATAATTACAAGAGAGGTGTGATATACGTATTGTAAAGGGAAAACCATGATGACATAGTTAGAGGAATCATAAAATATTTTAAAGGATGTATAAGACCTTGTTTTTTGGATGGTCGATGGTTAAGTACAATCTTATTTAAATCAATGAAATTATATTTTTCAGTTTTCATCAACCAAATGTCACTTCTTTTGGAAAAGGTGTGGACAATTGGAGGGAAATGTAATAAAATAACTAATAAATAAATTAAAAAACCAACATATACAAAATATATTTTCACATTTTGAACACAATTAAGTTAGTGTATCCATGAAATACTATAGAAGTTCTAAATATCAACCTATATACCCTCTATATAAACAACATGAAACAACTATTCTTTTTTAAATAGTAAAATGAATCTTTTCATAATGGAAAAGAAGATTGTTTTCAATTCATTGATGAGGAACATAAAGTATATTTGAAAATATTTTATCAAATGTGGAACCATAAATATTGAAATATCCGATAAAGACCTCCATGCAATGATTCAAGTAATCAATGAAAAATAACATATTTGAAACATTAGATAGAACCCAAGGCATTACATAGGCTGAATGGTATCCTCCTACGTTCAAATATACAAAATGATAAAGTAAATGTGGTATTTTCCTGATCATATAGACTTATATATCATTAATGGTATTTATATAATCCATAAAGGAAATATAATTGAGTCATACCCACCACCCATTCCAATATTGTGGTCAACAAATTGTAATATAAAACGATATTTTCAAGTGAAATGGTTAATCTTATAATAGTTAAGATATATATATTTAAAAAAAATTAACTATAGTTAGAATAATATAATTAGTTACTTGTGAATAACCACAAGATATATATTTTTAGGAATAAATTTTACTCAAATGACACATTTACTATGAGTGGTAGAGTATATGATCCCAACATATAATACCTTTTTTCCAGCTTTTTGATAATGTCATAGAGGGTGGGTTTTATTCGATGTAGTGTCTTCAATAACGCTTTAGCCTCATAATCCAAGAGAATTATATACCGTATATGGATGAGATAATATAAGTGATGCCATACACTTCCCATCCAATTTACATTTTATATTCTATGGAATGGTAAACAAATTATAATTCACACATTGAAGTTTTTTTATTAGCAATAATGATTAGTAATTTGTTGATACCCTCCTGGAATTCATATTTTATGATATATGTAAGTAGTTTCAATACAAGAGAAGGTTACATGAGAATATAAGGAAAATAATTTGAGGGAATAATCTCAATTATATCAACTATATACTCACTATTTTTCAATTCAGTGGGATAGTCAAGATATATGGTCATTTCAGAATAATATATTGTTTTAAAACCCTCATGATATAATAAATAATAAATATAAATACATGAATGGAATTTAAAAAAAATATCATTGAAATATATCTATGAACCTTCCACCAAAATATCACAAAGTGAAGAAAAAGAGGAGATGGGATAAAAATAATGATTTTAATTCCAAAATCTATCGAGATCACATAAATATTTTTAATTGAGAAGTGGGAATGCTCATTTGGGGTGTGTTTCATTAAATCTATAATTCTATAAATCATATCTTCATTATATAATTCCATTTATAGGATTACATTATTAATAATAATTAATATATAGTTTCTTAAAATGACCTACCAAGAAACAAAGAAGTGGGTCCTTGGATATTATTATATTTTATTTGATGTATGTGAAATTACATGGGGGAATAAAAAATCCTTCACTTCTACCAGCAAATCCTCCAATAAACCCATTATGTGTGTTATACTATAAACATAAAATTCAGCTATTATTCATATGGGATTCATTTATCCAACCTAGAATGTAAAGTAAATTGATTGAGGCATCACATTTATTAAAGTTCTAAGATCAAGCATAATATCATAGAAATAACACTCCCCAATTTTTAAAATAACTGAGAAGGCCCCTTGATCCATTAACATTATTAGTAAAATAGTTTCAATCAATGATTCAACATTTCTCCCCAATATTACTCTCTCATCCCACTAATTTATTTTTAAATGGGTATAAATTTCCTTAAGAAACATCATTTATCAAGGAATTAGTTTAACTATATCAGGAAGAGGGATTATAAAATGATGCATTTCAAATATATCAATAATTTATTAATCAATTACATTTAAAAAAATTTTTTCATGGGATTTATTAATGAGGAAAAATAATTGGTTTATTTTAATTCATAGGTAAATTATATACTAATTTTTTACCCTATATATTTTATTATTTTCGTTTAATTCTTTTAAATATTGAGAGCGAGAAGATTTAAGCGTGGGAATTTTCTCAAGGGTGGAGTGCTCATCAATAAAACCTTTTATAGTAGAAAACTCATTACAATTATTAATTCATACAAAATATATAATACACATGCCTATAGGATTGAAAAATAGTAGGGACAATAGTTTTCCAGAACCATGAATATATGTCCTACCAATGTCTTTTGCCAATTTTTCTATTTGATTCCATATGTATTGAGTTTCTATATGATTGGTTTATTAGAACTAGAGGGTTTTATTTTTCATTTTCTTCACCATAACCTCAATACATGGTTTAGTCTGCAGAGGTGGTATCAGTGTATTTCATAGAGATGGAGGATAAGGGTTGTGACCATGACAATGATAATTCCATTATACAAAAAAAACAGATTATAAAATGTTATCTTAGAGAAGTAGTTTTTTTAAAAATTAATTAATGTATTCATGGAAATTTCCCAAACCACTATGGTTTTCAGAGTCTATTATTAATCAGTGGTGGGTCAGTTTTAGGACCAATTTTGAAGAACCTGTACAACTCTTTAATTTTCGGTGGTTTCGAAACCAGTGCTACAATGAATGCGACATTTTAAATTAATGTATTATTATAAAATTTATATGTGAATGGATATTAATATATTTTTCATATATGATTTCCATTTATATAAACCATGCAAATATTTTATGGTTGTTTAGAAGTAATTAGTGGTGATTAAAAACACTTATAATTAATTTGATAAATTTTTTGTGATTTGGAGATAGTTTAAACTACTTCTAGAAATTATAAAATTATTATAGGGAGCAATAGAAATTGAATATTGAAAACCTTGATATATAGAATATAAATATTCATAAAATATATATAATTCAAAACATTGTTCTGTTAAAAAAATATAGAAATTATAATCATTTTATCACATTACATTTTAAACAAATAAATTTGTTTTCTTCAGTTATATAACATAATGAAATTGTCTATAGGTTTTCCTAAAAAAATATAGAACATGAATAGAGGTATCCAAATTCAACTTTATCCTTCTATATTAGCCTGATTACCACTAAATGATCAATGTTGCAGATGTTCCGGTTGAATAATAACCTCGGGCGCATTCAATTCCTGTATTAAAAATAATGTATAGTATAAATTTTTTTAAATACATATTATGAAGTTTTAATATATTTAGAAAATTTATTATAACAAAAAACAATATTAAAAAAACACAATTAACACTACTCATATCGTGGATGAAATTTTTGGAGTAATTCACTGGCCATGCGCTAGATAGAAATAGAAAATTAATTAGACTATCATTAGATAAGAATATAAAATAATTTAAACTATAAATATTTAGGTTGACATCATGTAGTTGTTTCTAAATTATATATTTCGTTGAATAGATGATAATGTCTCTCATATCATAATATGGAATGGAAATGGATGTCATATTACATGAAAAATTCCCAAAGATCTAACCGAATAAGCCTTAGACATTATCTATAGACACATCATGAATTTCAAGTGAAACAAATAAATACATATATATAGAAACAAATAAATTTTCACATTAATAATCAAATACCAACCATATTCACCCTCCAACACCCTCCCAGTGGTAACTGTGACAACATACACTTCATAAAATACCACTCATTTACTACTCTATCTAACCCCCCGACATCACTAAAGTAGAATACAATAATACAATAATATTTTATAAAAAATAATATATGATTATTTTGGTATGATTACATATTTAAAAACATAATTTAAAATTTAAAAATTGGCAATATAAAATCATTTTTTGAGAAATTATAATATATTTTTCATATAGTGGATTATTATATTGAAATTATTTCTTTTATTTTATTTTATTGTAAATATAAGAAATATAATGTTTGAGTTGGACATGAGATATTATATAAGTGGATAATCCTATTTTTTTAATATAAGTAGAAATATTCAATGTAATTTATTGTGGGTAGTCATAAGAGGGTATTAGTATTTGGAATTAGTATTTAAGTTATGATATTGGTACTATATGTCTTGGAATGTGAAAACATAGAGTGTATTTATTCATAAGAAAAATTTATTATGAATAAAAAATTATTGGAGAATTTGAAATGTTATTTTTCTAAGGAGTGGCATGTTATTATTTATTTTTTGTAAATTTAGTTATGTTAATAATTGAAAATCAAATGTGGGTATACCTAATATGAGGATTATAATAATTGAATGTGGGAGCGTAATAGATGGGACTTATGTTATAGGAGTTGTGTAATACTTAATAATATCATTAAATAATACTTTTTCTTGTAAACATGACATTCAAAAATAATATAATGAAATTTTTAAAATTATATATTATATAAAATAAGAAAAAATTAATAAAATGATATAAGAAGGTTAATTGAATTCATGTATTCTGAATAATAAATAATAGATATGTTAAAGGAGGATTGATAATTCAATAAATTAATTCAACAGTAACCATATTATTGTAATCCTTGTCATTTAAAATGATATCATCAAATTCACCATCTATTTAAATATGTATTATTTCAATATCATCATAGGAAAATATATTAACATATTGATGTTGACGGGGTTTACCATTTCAAAATCATTCTTATACTTCATCACCCATATAACAAAATTCTCTTTTCTTGACATAAACTATAACCCTACACACTTCATTACCTATGTCATCTATATAGTAGACCATTTTAACTTGTGAAGCTAAAATATGTGGATCATGTTATTCACTCTCTTGAGTATCGATTCATAGAGATATCATGAATTAAGTAAACTGTAAATGTAACAGCCCGAGATTTTATGAAAAATATTCTTTTTATTTCACTAATGTCTTCTATTGTACGCTACACCAAAAGGAGCTTTCACAACACGCATCCTTGACTTTCCTTGCATTACACGCAATCGCGACCTTCCTCGATAGCGTGTGTAGTACGCAATAACGAGTTTCACTAAACAGCGGTATGCTATTAAAATGTTATTAAAACTAGCCGTTATGAATAGTAATAACAACTTTTTGAAATTTTGTAAATTTTATTTTTCAAAATGGATTTCATTTTTGGATTCGGAGTATCGAATTTATCCTAAGGTGAAATTTTGGTACATTTCGGATAACTTTCATATTCTGATGAATAGTGAAAATTACTAAATATTAATTAAAAACAACTTTTTAATCGAAATAATTAATAGTGATAAATTATTAATTTGAGTGGTTTTAAAGTATATTTAGAATAGATTTTTACAATTTAATACAATTTTGGTCATTGGTTGTAATTTCACATTTAAACCAGACATAATCAAGTGTCAATCTTTTGATAGATATTGTTTCTTAAAAACACGCTATTTGTTTTAACAGCCGGATTTAATTATAAAAATAATTAATGAAACTTCTATGTTATGAATTTGGTAAAATAGACTTTATTTTTGAATTTGGAATATAAAATATAGCTTAGGATGAAATTTTGGCATTGTTCTGAAAAAAAACAATTTTTGATGAATAGTGAAACTACTAAGTGGTAGTTAAAAAACTGAATTTTTCATAAAACTTAATTTTACCGCTTCTGTGAATGGAATTTCAAAAATCCGAGAGACACGGTTGAAGTCAGTAAGTAAAATGTGGTTCAATGAGATGAAAATAATTTTTTTGGTGAATAATAACTTTTTACTTTTTTTTACCGCGGTTAATAGTAAATAGGGTAACTAAGGGTAAATATGATATTACTATTACCCTAACACATGTCCTAATTCTATTGGATAAGTGTAATTCGACCAAAAACAACCTTATGAATAAAATATGACCATTTAGACCCACTTGGATTAGATTAGGACATTTATTATTAATTTATTTAAAGAAGGGTTAAAATTGTTAAAATCAATGTTTAATAAGTAAATCATTTTTAATATGGGGTTATACATAAGATAAATTCGACTATAAATATTCATTAGAAAGATAAAAAGATTTCCTACATAATGGTATTTTATTTGTAATTTTTAGACATTAAATAATTTAATTTATTTATGACACAATGATGATGCAGTAATTATCTTATTTATGAAATATTGACATAATTGATGTTATAAACACCAAAATAAATGTAATTTGAGACTTTTTATGAATTCCACTAATTTTCTAGGTTACTATGATATATTAGTGTTGATTTAATCAACTTGGTTCGAACATATAATTCTGTTATTACTTTCACAAAAATCATATATCAAATAGTGTCAAAATTGACACAAAATAGTTTTTAAATCAAATATTATATTATTAATTTTTATTTTATTCCTAAAAATCTAAGGTTCGGCCAAATGACTTAGATAAGGATATATGTATTAGTAATAAAGAATTTGGGGTTCGTTTGGCATGTTATAGTATGTGTATTAACCATATAGTGAAAGAAAACAAAAAGACACGATAAAAGTTAAATTATTTAACATAGAGTTAAATCTAATTGATAAAGTTAAAATAATATCCTAAACTTGTCTAAATCCTATTGGTTGATAGGATTTCGACCCTTCCCCACTTTAGATTCGATATAAGACCCTTTGGAACCATTATAAACCGATTTTGTCTTTAATATAAAATAATATTTTGAGATATGCCTAAGGTGCCCTTCTCCTCCCTTATAAAAGGGCACCTCCTCCCCCTTCCTCCTCACACCAATTTGAGAACTCAAGCTCGGAAAACCTCTGCCAAAATCCCTTCTCCACTTCCATAGAATAATCCTAGAGGTCCTGGTCTTCTTCAAAGACCAATCTTAGTTCCCTAAGTGGAGGATTCAAAGAGGCGTTCCAAAGAAGAGGTAATAACCATTACCGATCTTTTCAATTTCTTTCTTCTTCAACACTTTCTTCTTTAGTTGTTTCATAACAATGTAATAACATCAGTATTACTTACATACTGATATGTTATTATAAATATGAAACAACCCTAATTCACCTTCTATCCATCCTACGGATAAAATGAATTCACCGCGCGTGCGTACGTACGGAATACCGTCTCCACGCCGTGGTGTAATCTATTTTCCACCACCACCTTACAAGGATGGGTATAATGGTTTAATTAGTAACTATATATGATTATTATAAAGTGATATTGATACTGAAATAGTATAAATACACTTCAACGCAATTCCACGACCATGGGAACGATATCATCGCTCGTGCGTACGTACGGACTACCGTCTCCACGACGCGATGAGATTAATTCTCAATGATTAACCCTTAGTGAATGATTATAAAGTATATATAATAAGTACTAATGAAATATATGACCTAATAATTATACTGGAATTATTTATATGTATGTCATATACTTAATTCCATTCAATTCAACAAGGAAACGAAAACAGTGTTCATGCGTACGTATGGACTACCGTCTCCATGAACGGTGTATTTCTTTCCATTTACTGATTTATTATATATGTATATTCTGAATATATATATATATCATGTTTTATATTCTGTAATTAAGTAATCATGATCTAAGTAATCATATGAATAATTACAAGTTAAAAACACGAACGACAAATGAGACGATTTTACCTGAAACGCTACTTTAACATGAATTTTCAAAAGAACGGGTAATATAAAGTCATAAGAGTACCATATATGATATAATAACAATAAATATGATTCTGGAATAAGTCAATAACATGATTTAAATTATTATACAGGAGTTTCGGACACGTAAAAAGCAAGTCGGACCTAAGGTAAGGGAAATATCACAATCTCATTTTTATCCGAGATTGTTTATTCGTAAGTATTTACTGGGGTATATTTTATCATCCACATCCATGTTCCCTCAATATTTAATATTGTTTCCATCCACTTAAAATAGTTTAAATCCAATTTGACCCTTCGGTGAGTTTTTAGTAAAGAATATGAAAGGAATCTTTTGTCATTTTTTTCGTACGAGGTACTTTTTGACTTTTTCGACAAAAGTACAAAAGAATGTTTTTTTAACTTATACGGCATGAATGGATTTTTAAATCATTATTTCCAAGAAGCTTCCTTTAGAAGTTTTCAAGTTTATTTTTAATCAACTTCTTTTATTTTAATGTTGTATGACATGTTATGAAAGGAAAAATGTTTTTGAAAAAGAAAGGATGTTTTCCTCAAGAATGGAGTTCAAGTGTTTTATCAAAATTATTTTCCATCTAAGATAATAAAGGGTTATGTTTTTATCCCTATTATTACATTGATTTGATCATGTTGTGATGGAATTATTTTTATGAATTCCTTTATCTTATATAAATTGATTTATGATGTCATGATGTTTCAAGAATCCCATTTTTGTTACATGTGTTATGCGATGATGTATGTTTTATGATTATGTGGCACACATAAGAAAGGATTCATTATAAGATGGGTGGGACCTATTTCTCCCTCCAATGAATTGGGTAAAGATTTTATATCTCATGAGATAGACAGGACTGGAACGATATGTTATACCGGTTCAGTGAAACAGGACTGAAACGAGGGTTACTCGATTCAGAAAGGGACATTGTCCACTAAGATAGTCTTGGAAATGAGTCTTGACAAACAAGAAATGATTCTCTATGATTATGTGTGAATGCCACAAAGTTTCATGTTTTAAGTTATGATTATTGTGATTACATTTCACTGCCATGATTTATCCCATGTTATGAAATTTTGATCTCTTTTGCAGGTTAAGATTTCCAAAAGTTATGTGCTTGTGTATATGATGTGATTGATATTTCTTTTGTTTACCCTTAATGAGCATTTGAGCTCACCCTTTTATGTTTTCTTTTCCCCAGGATATAAAGAAAGGTTTTAGGTTAAAAAAAGGGAAGATCTTTATGGGAGATATTGAAGATCTTTCACCATGATTAGAATATTACGTTCCGAGTTTCCAAAGACACTAAACTATTACGATCCTTGTGTGTGTGTTTTTGTTATGTACTAAGTATTCCGCAAAAATAATGTAATGTCAATGTACGTCAAGCTTCGGGTCTCTACAGTTGGTATCAGAGGGAAGGTTTAGTCAACCTTTGGAAACTAGGATGCGAAAACGTTAGTGAGATCCCTAGAGATATTTCTAAGGTATGTCTAGGGATGTCCCTAAGGTTAAGTATACGTATAGGTTATAGTACTAGAATTACGCTAACGATCATAGAATTAAACCTAAGATGTTAGATATTGAAGGTACTCCCCCTTTATTATGTTGTTTTCCCTAGCATGATTTTTTCCTCTCACACTATTCTTTTTGGGTTTTAGACGATGGCTGGAACTCGAAGGAATCGTGTTGATCAATGCAATGGACAATGCAATGATTGTCCTCCTGAACAAACAAATGTTATGGGGGATGGAGTGCAAAATCTTATTTCTATACTTACACAAGCTATGAATCATTCTGGACTTCCAAATGAGCAGAGAAGGGAACAATATTCTATTGAGTCCTTCATGAGGCAACGTCCACCTTCTTTCAGTGGGTCTTCTGATCCACTTGTTGCTGAACAATGGATCAGTACCACTGAAAAGATATTTTCAGTTCTTCAATGTTCTGAACATGATAAAGTCATCTTAGCAGTATATCGTTTGGAAGGTGAAGCTGATCAATGGTGGAATCTTATCAAGAATACAAGGCAAAGAGATGAAATTGAGTCCATGGAATGGGACAAGTTCAAGAACTTATTTTTCAATAAGTACTTCCCTCGTATTCTTCGAAAAAAGATGGAGAAGGAGTTACTTGAACTAAAGCAAAAGGATGATGAATCTGTTGGTATAGACGAAGCGAAATTTACAAGACTTGCAAGGTATGCATCTGGCATTATCATCCAACCTGAAAGTAAAGTTGATCGATTTTTCAGTGGCTTAAAACCAAGTCTTCGAAGGGCATTAGCTATAAGAGACTTCAGTGTCTATGAAGAAATTGTGTGTTGTGCTATCAAGGTAGAAATGGAAGTTGGTGTTACATATCCATCTCATGGTTTTGATAAAAAACGAAAGATGGAGTTCAAGGAGAAATCTCAGAATAATGGTGAAAAGAAGATGAATGTTTCCTTATGCACAAAGTATGGAAAGAAGCATGGTGGATATTGTCTTAAAGGGACTAGAAAATGTTTTAAGTGTGGAAAAGAAGGTCACCGAGCAGCTGAGTGTCGAAGTAATGGAAAAAGGGTTCCTAATGATGTGAATAAATCAAACACTGCAGAGAACGCACCACCAACACTTCAATGCTTCAAGTGCAAGGAAATGGGGCATTATGCTAATAAATGACCTAATCCAAGGGTTAGTGATGATCAACATGAGCAACCACTGATGGCCAACGACAAAGGGAAGTCACATGCGATCACTATTGGCAATGTTGAATATGACAATGATGTGGTGGAATGATTAAGTGTTTATGTAATGGTATTTCGAAATAATGTTGTATCATTGAGTATTGCAATATTTATTGATGTGGTATTCAAAGTGATTGATATATTTTGGAAATAAGATGATATGCGCATAATGAAGGGAAAACGAGAAAATGAAATGTTTAATAGTATTCATGAGCTCATGATTAATATAAGGACTAAGTGATATCATGGTTTGAGTATATTCAATTTTGAGGATTTTGGTATGTGGAAGGTGTTAACTTTTAACTACATTCAAGTTTTCACTATGGTTCAATGGGTATTCAAGAGAATACATGATTAAGGCCTTTAAATGTTTGGAATGTGACCAACAAGACATATATATGGGGATTAACGATAGTATTAAATCTCTGGTAATCGTTTTCACTATATTATGAGAGTGGACTGCAGTATTATGGATAAGGCTAAAGATTAGAATGGATTATGTTGGAAATAAGTTAGTATTGTTTAAGGATAGAAGTTTTTTCGATATTATTGATGGGATGTTATAGTAATATAGTTTTAGAAAAAGGACAACCTGCAGGACGGGTGACAACCCATCGCGTCGGACAAGGCTGTGGGAATCGAACCCACAACCGAAGTGCGACTGGCCTTTCTCACCAACCACTGGCCTACAGGAAGTCCCTGTTTAGTAGAAACTAGTTTTATTATATTAAGCAGTATGATATATGAAGTATAAGTCCATTTTAGGAACCATATATGATTAATCTCACTATAGACCGACTTATGTATGTAATTTTTGCTAACCTTTTGTTTGAGACAGATGAAATGACCCATCATTCTATCACATAATCTGCTAACACTTCACGAATAGCAAATTCAACTTCATTTATTTAAGAGATGAAGTGGAAATTGTTCAAGGCACGAACAACAGTGAGATTGTACCAAAATAAAGTAAGTATTTATTCTAATTCAAATTTTCAACTTTAGGGAAATGATATTGAAAACCAAAAATGTTGTCCTAGTGATCTTATACCTGATGAATCAGATGGTACCTTATATCATCACAAATCTATGGATTTGTTATTACTGGCTTTTCCATAGCCATGTTCTCTACCACTCTCCATCAGAACATGATGGTTAGATTTCTCTTCTATATCCATATTTTTACCTATGTGGAAACCCAGTGATTAGTTTATTTGGGTAATCGTTACATTTCATACTTTAGTTTTTAAAGCCATGTTTTGGTATTCCTTTTTACGATGTGGGATTCTATTAAAGAAACTTTCGAATAGTAAACCATTTATAACCCCGACGAATTTCGAGGGCGAAATTCATTTTAAGGGGGGTAGAATGTAACAGCCCGAGATTTTATGAAAAATATTCTTTTTATTTCACTAATGTCTTGTGTTGTACGCTACACCAAAAGGAGCTTTCACAACACGCATCCTTGACTTGCTTTGCATTACACGCAATCGCGACCTTCCTCGATAGCGTGTGTAGTACGCAATAACAAGTTTCACTAAACAGCGATATGCTATTAAAATGTTATTAAAACTAGCCGTTATGAATAGTAATAACAACTTTTTGAAATTTTGTAAATTTTATTTTTCAAAATGGATTCCATTTTTGGATTCGGAGTATCGAATTTATCCTATGGTGAAATTTTGGTACATTTCGGATAACTTTCATATTCTGATGAATAGTGAAAATTACTAAATTTTAATTAAAAACAACTTTTTAATCGAAATAATTAATAGTGATAAATTATTAATTTGCGTGGTTTTAAAGTATATTTAGAATATATTTTTACAATTTAATACAATGTTGGTCATTGGTTGTAATTTCACATTTAAACCAGACATAATCAAGTGTCAATCTTTTGATAGATATTGTTTCTTAAAAACACGCTATTTGTTTTAACAGCGGGATTTAATTATAAAAATAATTAATGAAACTTCTATGTTATGAATTTGGTAAAATAGACTTTATTTTTGAATTTGGAATATAAAATATAGATTAGGATGAAATTTTGGCATTGTTCTGAAAAACAACAATTTTTGATGAATAGTGAAACTACTAAGTGGTAGTTAAAAAACTGAATTTTTCATAAAACTTAATTTTACCGCTTCTATGAATGGAATTTAAAAAATCCGAGAGACACGGTTGATGTCAGTATGTAAAATTTGGTTCAATGAGATGAAAATAATTTTTTTGGTGAATAGTAACTTTTTAGTTTTTTTTTTCCGCGGTTAATAGTAAATAGGGTAACTAAGGGTAAATATGATATTACTATTACCCTAACACATGTCCTAATTCTATTGGATAAGTGTAATTCGACCAAAAACAACCTTATGAATAAAATATGACCATTTAGGCCCACTTGGATTAGATTAGGACATTTATTATTAATTTATTTAAAGAAGGGTTAAAATAGTTAAAATCAATGTTTAATAAGTAAATCATTTTTAATATGGGGTTATACATAAGATATATTAGAATATAAATATTCATTAGAAAGATAAAAAGATTTCCGACATAATGGTATTTTATTTGTAATTTTTATACATTAAATAATTTAATTTATTTATGACACAATGATGATGCAGTAATTATCTTATTTATGAAATATTGACATAATTGATGTTATAAACACCAAAATAAATGTAATTTGAGACTTTTTATGAATTCCACTAATTTTATAGGTTACTATGATATATTAGTGTTGATTTAATCAACTTGGTTCGAACATATAATTCTGTTATTACTTTAACAAAAATCATATATCAAATAGTGTCAAAATTGACACAAAATAGTTTTTAAATCAAATATTACATTATTAATTGTTATTTTATTCCTAAAAATCTAAGGTTCGGCCAAATGACTTAGATAAGGATATATGTATTAGTAATAAGCAATGTGGGGTTCGTTTGGCATGTTATAGTATGTGTATTAACCATATAGTGAAAGAAAACAAAAAGACACGATAAAAGTTAAATTATTTAACTTAGAGTTAAATCTAATTGATAAGGTTAAAATAATATCCTAAACTTGTCTAAATCCTATTGGTTGATAGGATTGCGACCCTTCCCCACATTAGATTCTAAATAAGACCCTTTGGAACCATTATAAACCGATTTTGTCTTTAATATAAAATAATATTTTGAGATATTCCTAAGGTGCCCCTCTCCTCCCTTATAAAAGGGCACCTCCTCCCCCTTCCTCCTCACACCAATTTGAGCACTCAAGCTCGGCCAACCTCTGCCAAAATCCCTTCTCCACTTCCCTAGAATAATCCTAGAGGTCCTGGTCTTCTTCAAAGACCAATCTTAGTTCCCTAAGTGGAGGATTCAAAGAGGTGTTCCAAAGAAGAGGTAATAACCATTACCGATCTTTTCAATTTCATTCTTCTTCAACACTTTCTTCTTTAGTTGTTTCATAAAAAAGTAATAACATCAGTATTACTTACATACTGATATGTGATTATAAATATGAAACAACCCTATTTCACCTTCTATCCATCCTACGGAAAAAATGAATTCACCGCGCGTGCGTACGTACGGAATACCGTCTCCACGCCGTGGTGTAATCTATTTTCCACCACCACCTTACAAGGATGGGTATAATGGTTTAATGAGTAACTATATATGATTATTATAAAGTTATATCGATACTGAAATAGTATAAATACACTTCAACGCAATTCCACGACCATGGGAACGATATCATCGCTCGTGAGTACGTACGGACTACCGTCTCCACGACGCGATGAGATTAATTCTCAATGATTAACCCTTAGTAAATGATTATAAAGTATATATAATAAGTACTAATGAAATATATGACCTAATAATTATACTGGAATTATTTATATGTATTTCATATACTTAATTCCATTCAATTCAATAAGGAAACGAAAACAGCGTTCATGCGTACGTATGGACTACCGTCTCCATGAACGGTGTATTTCTTTCCATTTACTGATTTATTATATATGTATATTCTGAATATATATATATATATATATATATCATGTTTTATATTCTGTAATTAAGTAATCATGATCTAAGTAATCATATGAATAATTACAAGTTAAAAACACGAACGACAAATGAGACGATTTTACCTGAAACGCTACTTTAACATGAATTTTCAAAAGAACGGGTAATATAAAGTCATAAGAGTACCATATATGATATAATAACAATAAATATGATTCTGGAATAAGTCAATAACATGATTTAAATCATTATACATGAGTTTCGGACACGTACAAAGCAAGTCGGACCTAAGGTAAGGGAAATATCACAATCTCATTTTTATCCGAGATTGTTTATTCGTAAGTATTTACTGGGGTGTATTTTATCATCCACATCCATGTTCCCTCAATATTTAATATTTTTTCCATCCACTTAAAATAGTTTAAATCCAATTTGACCCTTCGGTGAGTTTTTAGTAAAGAATATGAAAGGAATCTTTTGTCATTTTTTTCGTACGAGGTACTTTTTGACTTTTTCGACAAAAGTACAAAAGAATGTTTTTTTTAACTTATACCGCATGAATGGATTTTTAAATCATTATTTCCAAGAAGCTTCCTTTAGAAGTTTTCAAGTTTATTTTTAATCAACTTCTTTTATTTTAATGTTTTATGACATGTTATGAAAGGAAAAATGTTTTTGAAAAAGAAAGGATGTTTTCCTCAAGAATGGAGTTCAAGTGTTTTATCAAAATTATTTTCCATCTAAGATAATAAAGGGTTCTGTTTTTATCCCTATTATTACATTGATTTGATCATGTTGTGATGGAATTATTTTTATGAATTCCTTTATCTTATATAAATTGATTTATGATGTCATGATGTTTCAAGAATCCCATTTTTGTTACATGTGTTATGCGATGATGTATGTTTTATGATTATGTGGCACACATAAGAAAGGATTCATTATAAGATGGGTGGGACCTATATCTCCCTCCAATGCATTGGGTAAAGATTTTATATCTCATGAGATAGACAGGGCTGGAACGGTAGGTTATACCGGTTCAGTGAAACAGGACAGAAACGAGGGTTACTCGATTCAGAAAGGGACATTGTCCACTAAGATAGTCTTGGCAATGAGTCTTGACAAACAAGAAATGATTCTCTATGATTATGTGTGAATGCCACAAAGTTTCATGTTTTAAGTTATGATTATTGTGATTACATTTCACTGCCATGATTTATCCCATGTTATGAAATTTTGATCTCTTTTGCAGGTTAAGATTTCCAAAAGTTATGTGCTTGTGTATATGATGTGATTGATATTTCTTTTGTTTACCCTTAATGAGCATTTGAGCTCACCCTTTTATGTTTTCTTTTCCCCAGGATATAAAGAAAGGTTTTAGGTTAAAAAAAAGGGAAGATCTTTATGGGAGATATTGAAGATCTTTCACCACGATTAGAATATTACGTTCCGAGTTTCCAAAGACACTAAACTATTACGATCCTTGTGTGTGTGTTTTTGTTATGTACTAAGTATTCCGCAAAAGTAATGTAATGTCAATGTACGTCAAGCTTCGGGTATCTACAGTAAATATCCACCAATGTGTATTTTAATTACAAAAATAAATATTTTCAATGAAAATTTATTTCAATAATATCAATCAATGTTCGATATTATCCCAACACTCTGAATTTTTTTAACCTGCCACTATATTTTTCTTTCATTTTGTCCAAATGAAAAACTATATAAATCTTGATTACATTAATATTATAATCATAAAATCTCGTACACATCTTCAAAGTTATTCATGTCATATATTTCAAATCATCCAACACAGCAAATCAATTATGAAATTTTTTGTTCAATATATATAAATATAAAATATTAATAAATATATAAAAAATTTATAATAACAAACTATGAATATGAAATTAATTATGATATCACACAATGTGAAAATTATTCAATAATTTATTGGTTAATATCATTTTTTTTCAACTTCTCATTTCATGTTTAACATTGAATTTATAAATTTGTTTACATCATCAATTCCTTAATAAAAGGATTTTTAATATCACTATTGAATAGTACATTTCTCTATGATTATAAAACACAATTTTTTTTAATTAAACTAATGGTATTTTACCAACATGATAACATAATCTTGGAATGATTACTAATTTACTATAGGAATAACGTTTATTGAATTATGTATTAATATTTTCCAAATACCACAAACAAAAGTTGATAAACTTTTTATCTATATAATCTATAGAAATATCATCATCATGTTGATCTTTATTTATAAAAAAATTCTTTAAATAAACAAGATACCAAATTAAAAGAGATACATAGAAAAAAATATATAATTTAATTTAAAATTTTAATATAGTAATGATAAATATGAAAGATGGAAATACCACACTATGGCATATATATATATATATTAGTAAAATAAAAGAACTCCAAATTTAACTTCATCTATAAAATGCATATTTAGCTGAACCAGCACTGTGAAAATTCATGTAGGGAATATAATCTCCAAATTACAATGTTTCATTGCAACTATTGATATTATGTTAGGAAAAATTTTAAACAATGACAATGAGAGAAATTTTATCATAAAAATATGCGGGTCGTAATTTTTAATACGACATAGATTTATATCTTTTAAATAAATACATTTTGAAATTTTATCTAAATATTTATCATTTACATTATCATTTTTCATTTTCTGAAGGAAGATATCTTATTATTTATTTCATAAGGCAAAAACTAATGCATGATATTTTCTATTATAATGTTTCCACATATAATGATTTATATTAATTTTTTTTATGTAAATATTTTTTTTATGGTGATTTTTTATTCTCAATAATCATTTAATATTATGATATATATATTTTCAAATTGGTTTTTTTTGAATTTTCATAATATCTAGATTATGCAGTAGCAATTGAAATTCCCAATAAGAATGTTTGAAAAAAAATCTACGGTTCTTACATTATTTTGTACCAAATATATTTGATAATTTTGAATATTTTTAACTATAAACATTTAACTAATACTATTTATCAAATTATACGTCATTATTTGGTAATTTTGACATGATTTCTGAACATTATAATAATTTTTGTTTTGGACTCAAATCATTTCATTCATCAAATCATGAACTGTTAAACTAAGAACAAATTATCAACTAAAATATAATTACAATCAATTAATATTATGATTGCATATTTTTTTATATAAATGTCTCTTATAATATATATAAAAATGAATACGAAATAATAAATTAATGATTACCCTACTATGGACTTAAAATTGAAACTATGTAAATGAAAATGAAAACATAAATCATGAATAAGAAAAAATTAAAAAAAATAAAACTAATAAAAAATAATTATCCCAATAATCTAATAAAAATTAACATGATATTATATAATAAATAAAATAAAAAATAAAACTAGAAATGTTAATATTGTTAAGAAGAAAATTTTCTCAGTCCCAGATTCATGATAAAATAAAACATTTATATCTCAATAATACAAATATATAAATTCCCAATTCAATATAATTTGTAAATCTCATAGAGGTAATTGAAATTATATAATAATGAATACAATATAAGAGTATTACTTCTATGATTTTACATTATTCTCATAAGAAACATATAGATAAGGTTCATGTGGGAGGCGATTAAGAAGGATTACACACAATGAAGAAGGATAAGTTTCCATAATGAAATAGAAGGGGATATTAGGGATGATAAGTTAAGGTTCAATGTTAGAAGGAAAATGGGAGGGAAGAATCACTTAAGATAGGAAGGAGGATATGTGATGATGTTACATAGGGGTTTATGCAGGGGAAGGAGGAATAAAAGTCTTCACACGATAGAAGAAAGAAGAGAAGATGACATTTTACTGTGATAATAATGTTTAAATAGAGATATTTTTAAATTACCACAACTAAAAAAATAATAATTGGTTTTTAAATAATTTCTACTAATATTTCACAACACATTTCTTATAGTTAGTATCCAGTAATAAAGAGGGATGAACAAGTAAGAGCCTTCAGTGTTTTAATCAATTAATAATTTTTAAATAACTAAAAAATTTTATCATTTATGTTTTTTATAATTTTTTACTAAGACTAATTAGGGTTTCATGATTTTTACCTCTATTGGTATTATTTTCATTCACCTAGAGTTAGGGTTTTTGTGATTGTATCCTTGAATAAATGGGGGTTGTATTTGAAATGGATACTCTGGAAGAATTACTACAAAAGACTCAGATGGATCTTGATGTTGCGTCATTTATTAGTAAAATAATCGTTGTCATCATAGATAAAAAATGTAGAATAATCTATGGATATTGAAAATTTCCTTGACCAAGTCCCATTTGTAGTAATGAATATAAATTTCATCATGTTTAGTGTCCACTTTTTATTCATTTGAAAAATGTTTTGTCCATGAACAAATTTTGTGGTTTTTATCACTCATCTACTAAATTATTATAAATTTTGATCCATTTTATATTTAATTCATGAGAAAAAATAATCTTTTAAGTAAATATAACACCACCAAATTCATCAAATATCGTTCCATGATCTATTTGGAAAAGAAACTCATAGATGTATTATACCAATAGTTGGTATCTGATCTGTTGGTGAGGAAACTAGTGTATAATATTTTAAATTCTTCATATTATTAATGGAGTATCCCTCCATATGCTTTAATAATTCCTCATATTTATTTCCTAATAGATATGGAATGTGATTATATGGAAACATTATCAAGGAAAAATATTTTAAATTTATGAAAACCTATAATTGGAGTAGACAAATTATATAACTAGTATTTGGATACACTATCAGTGGTTAAGTTGAAGACCCTGATTTTAATGAAGTCTTTGGTGACACACAAGGGTTTCCTGGTGGAGAAAATAATGTTTAACTCCTTTAGGTGTTTGTGAGTATCCTCACTATGAAGGCCATGAGATTTTGGGAGGATACAGATTTTAGTAGAACTATTTTTCAATCAGCCAACCATAAATAATTGTAAAACCACAAAGAAGGAATAATAATTAATCAGACATGTCAAATTAAAAATGGAAATTAATTTATATTTTAGATATCCTTAGTATATGTCTCTATAACACTCCTTATTAGTGGAATATTTAAGAACCAAATCAATTCAAAGGTTAGCATAAAAAAACACGAAAAGAAACCAATAGAGAATGAAATTAATGTCACAATGACATTAAACAATAGACGAATGCACACAATATAATATAATCCTTTTATCATGATATATCAAATCAAGTAGGTTTCATTCTCATGTCATCGACCTATGTTCGCTTTTTCACTTTCTATGAGTTTCTAGAAATTAACCTACTCATAAAAAAAATATTTCCATGGATTTTTAGGGTATTCAATTCTTATAAAAGCCCATAAGATATAAAATTATGTTAAATAATATAAGGGAATTATTATTTTCCATATTATTCATTGATGCAAAGTCATTTTGTGATGAACCAAACATATCCTATAACACCAAAAAAGTATATCATTATGGTTTTAATAAATATATAATTGTTTGAAAATAATTATATTAATAATTAATAATCATAATATCTAAGAATAAATACACATGTCTGTAGATATGAACATCTAATGACATGTATGAATATGGATTTATTACTAACATGTCATGTTTATAAAATATCTTTTACTGGAAATACCAAGGATGTATAACATGAGAATGTGCATAAATTTTCTATAAGTATATACCCTTGATATACATTATAATTTCTGTTCTATCAATGGATATGATCTGGCTATAGAATATAAATGCAGTAAAACAATCATGGAACTTCTAGCTTTTCATCATAGTGGTGAACTATAATGAACGTCTAGTGTGATAACTACTATTATGGTATTATCACATACCAATTCACACACAATAATTATCAGTTTGTTATAATATGTTAATTAATACCAAAAAATACATGTAATAATAAAGTACATAGATGTTGGTGATCGAGCACCAACTCCAACAGACCCCCACTTACTCTCAAGAATACTACTAAAAACATTCATTCCTCCAGATCTCACATGATACTCATACTTATACTAAAATCAAGATATAGTAAATAGGCTATCCAGGTTATCCTCCTTAGAAACTCTACTCACTATAAATTACCACATTGGGAAAAACCTCTCATGAGGTGATACTACCAGAGTATGTCCATTTTTCATTAATATGACTATGGATCCATTGCGAGATCATCCAATGTAGTATTATCATAATCTAATGTGATATGATATGTCCTTTTAGGGACAACATAAAGATCTTGGAAAAATTTTAATATTCAAATACCTTCTTCGGAAGCATCAAAAGTTGTTATATACTCGTACTATATAATAGAATCAATGAAAACTAGCTGATATGAATACATTCATCTCACAAATCCTCTAATAAGTCTAAAAAAAATACAAACTCAAAATTTATATCACATTTATCCATTTTAAATATAGAATCTATTTAATTCATAATTAGGTGATCCTCATCTCCTCTATACACCAAGAATATAGCCGTAGTTATCCATAGAAACATAATGATAACCTCAATAATACAATAATTATTTTCACCCAAATCAACTTGATATCTTACCACCATGCTCATAGTGTATGCATCATCAAGCCTAGTACATAAAATGAAATAAATTATTGATTCCTTCCCATGATTTTATGAGATATCACTAATTCTATCAATTTTTTACTTGTGTATAAAGAAATATTTTCATATAATAAATAAAAATATGATACTAGAATCCATCCCCTCATTGATTATTCCATACTAAATCTCTTTATTATATTTTTAAAAAAAATACATGAGTTTTTCAAAGTTGTATATTTGATTCATAAGGAATAATATTGATTCCTAGAGCACAATATTCTTCACAAAATTCAATAATAGAGAGTCACTGGTTCAACACATCCGTAACTAATGAAGATACTGGTATGTCATATCCAATATATGATATGTCACCAACATATAAAACTAGGAAAATGACTGTAGTCCCACTAAACATCTTGTAAACACTTGGATCAAATTAATTCTTAATGAAAAAAATTATTTTATAGCTTCATAAAACTTAATGTTTCATCACTGGGATTCATTCTTCAATCTACACATGTATACTTTCATCATTACTACCGTATAGGAATTTTATAGATTCGAAAAACATTCTGGTTGTGTCATATAAACATCTTCATGAGGGTTCCTATTATGGAAAGTTATTTTAAAATCCAATTAAAAAATATTATATTCATAGAAAGATTTTATAATAAATAAAATTAATATGTATTTAAATTCTGAATATTGTGAAAGGTTGGTATCATTTTCAATTCATTAACATTGTCTAAACCCTTTAGCCACTAGACATTATTTATATGTATTAACATTACTTTTCAAGTCCAATTTTATCTTTAAAACTAATTTTTACATAAATTGAACGATCGACCTAAATGAAAACATGTTTCTCATATATTGAATCTATATCAAAATTGATGAATTTTCTTCCATCTTCCAGCTTCTGAGTTATCAATCACATCCATGTAAAAAATATTGTCATCATTGTCAATTAATAATGTGTCACAATTATTAGTGAATGGAATACCATATCTATCATATTATATAAACTATTTGGTGTTCCTACACAACTATTGTGTTATAGGAAAACATATTCTATGAAGAACAATAGAATTTCTTTAAAAAATATCTCTTTTGTTTTTTGAGTATCTAATGAATTAAATCCAATATCACTCCAAAAATCCTTTTTGAGGATGTGACTCATCTTAATAAAAATGGGTTGTCTTATATTGAGAACATTATTACCATAGGGGTTGTATTGATATTATCCTACTTTTTCCTTAGTATACCCTATAAAGATACACTTTGTGCTTCATAGTGGTAGTTTTTATCATGAGTGGGACTTGCACAAACCATGATGGAGTTTCATCCAATCTGACACCCAACTAGGCTTGTTCTGTGGACCTAAGGCAGTTAACAATCCCCAGAGTCTTGAAACAAGTTCCTAGGTACCAATAATAAAACCTGGGAATGATTTCACCCAAAGAAATAATCATAAAAAAATAACTATAATAAATAAAAAAAGATGAATAAACAAAAGTAAATATTGAATAACTATATTCATATTGAATGTTTACATCTTTAAACAAAAACCCAAAATGGAGCATGAAAAAAGGGAGCAATAAAACCATCTCAATAACCACCATTCCACAAGAGGAGAATCTTCCTCAAGACACCACCATAACTCCTATAAGGTACGACCACTAGAATCATGAACCACCCTATCTAAACATCCCAACATTACATGTATCAAACATAACCAAGCCTACTTATAACAAAATGTGTAATTATGTTTTGATCCAAAACCCAGTAGGATTATACCCAACAATGATATTCCATTATTTAAACATTATAAGACTAGATAACAAACATGTTTTAAAAAATGAAATCCTAAATAATTTTTATAGAAAACATTTTAAGGGAAAACGTAATGTACGTTTTAAATGACCAACAAAGTAAATTGTATACCAACACTAAGAGTAATATCACCAAATTATACTATATCAAGGGAAACACCTCTAAGAACAAGCTCAAATGAGACATTAGATACATTGTAATTTGGTGGAATTGTAGTATAGAAACTCCAACCAACAACATTCTTATGTACAATCCACTAGGAGTGAACATCCCATAGGCCTAGTGGACTCCAATAATCATCATAGTTTAGTTAGAATTGTAATAATAAATCCTTCTAAATAAATATAAGATGAACAACTCCCATGTGGACTAGTGTACTAGTAATATTCCACACACGTAGATACATCTGTTTCCCTTTTTTTCAATTTATATTCCATATATCACATAACACATCATTTTCACACATGAAAATACCAAAAAAATAACACACATGGTAAACAACCACTTCCATAACCCAAATCCTTTTTCATCTCAAAAATCACACCAAACCATTCCAAAACATAATTTTCACCACATTAAAAATTTATTAAACTACATAAAAAAATATAAAAGATAATCATAAAGAACAATAAAGGGAACACACTGGAAAACAACCAATTTCCTTTATAAAATCTACTTTAATGCCATATGCAACTTAAAAGCATTCAATAACACATTTATAACCTCTTATATAATCCATATAACATTTCCAAGAAGCATGGAAAACTTTTTAAAATCACCAAAAAATTATTAAGGATAAAACCACCTACCTCAAGTGTATAAATTTTTGGAATCGGATGGAAACCAACAACCACACACGAAGAATACCCTATAGAAGAATGATCAAATCTCAAACATCATGATTAAACCCTAAAAATCAAAATCATATACTAAATCATACCCCCTTCATACCAGATAACAAAACCACCAAATAAAAAGTATATAAACCCAAGAAAAGGGGTAGAAACCTAGAGGAGAGGATTTAGTTTTTGAATTGAGGAGAAACCAGACTAAAATCACCTAAAAATGGAGGTCCAAGGGTGAAAAGGGAGGAGGGAGTGATGCCTAGGGTAGAGGAACTAGAGCAGGGATGAAATGGGGACTTAGGGATAAAAATATGGGATATTGAAAAACTAAAACTCAAATTTTAAATGATCTGGAAATGATCCATGGTTAGCCTGCACAATTTTCCAAACCACGCCACAACCTTGAACATATTATTATCCATTTAAGAAATAATGAATGGTTTTATTCCATAGTTTATAAACTATGTGCAAACCATGTGATAAGACTATTTCCAAAAAACACCACTTGGTCACACTGTTACTTTTGAAAGGATGCCTAATTTTCAAAACAATGTGCGACTTGCTGTCTACCCAATTTTTTTTTTCTAAAAAAATAGAAAGGAAACCCAATTGGAAAATTATAGACCAAGAATAAATAGAAAAAAAACTTTAAATGAATCATAAAATGTGACAATTCTCCACACCTTGAAATCTTTTCATCCATAGAAAGTAAACTAGAATCATGATAAGAGAATAAAATGAATATTCTTTTTTAGCCAATGATCTTCATTTCCCTGTATCATGACCTTATTTCCATACCACTAAATAATAAATACAAATAGGATAATATCCCCTAAAATCACATTATCCAAAGAGTCAATAATATATAGTGGCCACTCAAACAATGATAAGTTGGGCTCTATTTCCAACTCTTCCCAATTCAATAGAAGAGACGGGTCTAGATTATTCTTTTTCAAAAAGGACAAATTAAAAATATAATGAATTGACATCATCTAATAGGTAAAGGTTAACCAATATTCCACTTTACCAAAACACTTGATAAAATCATATGGTCCAACATACAGCAGTGTTAGTTTCCCATCCTTTCCCAAACAGATATGAGGCAAGCGAGGTGCCACTTTTAAGATCACCCAATCACCACTTGGAGACTCTTGATATCATAATATCTAATCCATGATAGAATTTTGATGACTCTGAGCTATCAAAAAATACTTCCTAGTTAGCTTGATTATCTTATATGTCTCTTACACTATGCCCAACCCTAATAGTGAGGTCTCACCCACCTCATCCCAAAAAAAATGTGAACAACACGACAGACCATAAAGAGACTCAAATGGAAGCGTTGGAAAAAAATATTCAAAACCATTGTTATATTAAAACTCAAAAAACCCCAAATTTTTATCCCATGATCATCCATAATCCAACATGTAATATCAGATCATGTCTTATACTAGTTTATTTTTTTTCTCCATCTAACCATCCATTTGAGTATCGTATGTTGTAATCAACTTGACCTGTGAGCCCATTAGCTTTTGAAGGCCTTCCATAAAACATGAGGTAAAATGGGGGTCCAAATGAAAAATGATTACCAACAACACACCCTGAAACCTCACTATATCTTATAAATTCAACTGGCACAACTCATCCAATTTAGCTAAACATCTAATAGAAATGAATTTGGATGATTTGGTCAAATGATTTATCACTACCCAAATAGAATTCATCCACTAGGTTGTATGAGGCATGATGACAATAAAGTCCATGAAGATCTTGTCCCACTTCCATGTAGAAATTTTTAGTGCATCAAGAAAACTAGAGGGACTTTAGTGATTTGGTTTCCACTAATTTAATATATAATACCGCGATATGATGCCAGCCAACCCCGCCTCATGCATAGACTTCAATACTATTGTCAAAAATCATAGTACATCTTGGTAGAACCAAGATAAATGATCCATTGAGAATGATGGATATCCTGTATCGCTACCTTTCTTATATACAACGACACCACAATGTGACCCTTGATGCATAAAACTACCCAGGGAGACTATGGACAACCATAAGTCATCTCCCCACAATGCAGGATCTACATAAAAATCTAGCAGAACTCCTCCTTAGCATTCTCTTGCCAAATTAGATCTATAAGAGAAGGATTCATATGAACATTGGTCAAGAATTCACCTCCACTATGTTCCTTGGTCTCTCGATGTAAATAAGAAAAAAATCCCATCCACATCAACTCATCACTATATCTTGTCAAATATTTTATTGGAACATTTTTACGTAGAGAAACTATATCAAAATTCCCTATATCTTGGGTACCAACTATGTTGTATTCAAACCCTTAAAAGTACTCCATACAACAAAACTACATCATTGTCAAATTATTTTTTGGTAAAATTTAGGCTAATCTATTTTAATCATAATAGACTGCAAATTTCTCCCCAACGATGATATTGGTTCAGTGTTTTCAAGGCATGCATCAACGATTCAAGCTTCAGGTATTGAGTTATGTAATTCTTTTCATGTGGTTGGATTTGGATAGAACTATACTCTACCACATGGTCATTATAGATAACCACACATCCAATACCCATACTCGAGGCATCATAATAGGCCATATAACACTTCCCAGATTATGAAAATATCAATACAATGTATGTGGCCAACTATTTCTTTATCTCCTCAAAATATTCCTGGAATTTATATCTTCCGAAAAAATTTACCCCTTTTGGGTGAGATCCATCGTTAACAAAGTCATCTAAGTGAAATCCCAAATGAACTACATGTAATACCCTACCAGGTCTAAAAAGATTATCATCAGAAACATAATTTTTAGCTGCTCCCAATAATTGATTGTATTTATTATTTTTAGGTCCACTAAAACCCCTGGTTCGAAGATGTTGTGAAACTTAAACTTCCCTTCCTTGATACAAAAAGTACATTTGGAGAACTTTTCATAGAGTAGATGATCCCGAAGTGTTCCCAAAACAATTCTCAAATGGGTCTCTTTCTCTTCCTCAAATATATAATAAACTAAGATTTTATCCATGAATAAAATTATGAAGGAGTTGAGATACTGATAAAACACTGTATTATTACGTTCCATGAAGATAGCTGGAGATTTTTTCATCCCGAATGGCACAAACAAATATTCTATTATGTTGTACCTACTTAAGAATTATTTTTTTGGAACATATGACTCTGTAACATTGAATTGGAGATATCTAGAATGAAAGTGAATTTTTGAAAACCAAATTTCCCTTTTATGAAAATCAAACAAGTAATTAGTGTAGGGTAATGGGTACTTATTCTTGATGGTTACCTTATTCAGTTTCTGGTAATCAATGCATAACCAGAGAGACTCATCAGTCTTTTTCAAAAACAAAATTTGGGAGGCACAAAGACTGACGCTCAAGTGAATGTATCCTTTGTAATCTATGTTTTTTATATGTACCTTTAATTCCCTCAAATCAGTGGGGGACATACGTTATGAGGGAAGATATGTAAGTTATGTTTCTGGTACCAGGTATTTAAAAAAATCAACATCCTTTTATAGATATATGATTTTAAAATCATATGGAAATACATCTGGGAACACTCTCACCACAAGAGGTAATCCACCCTCAGGAACAACACCGTCTTCCCCCAACATAAGAAATGATAATAAAAATTTTCGGTTACCAAATTCTAGGAGTGGTAGTCCAGCACATCCTAGATGGGGATCCCATTCACCATTAATGACCTATGTACTTTCATCAGGATTCACAAATTGAACTCACTAACTAAAATAATCGATGCTTGCCTCAAAGTACACCATCCAGTCTATACTAATGAATATATCAAATAGGTCCATACCCAAAATAAAGAAATTTTATTTTATCTCGACCCCATACAGGGTGAGTTCACATGAAGGACACCAGAAACATTTCTCTCACTTTTTACCAAGCATTATTACCAACTCCATCACATATTACATAAACGAAGTTGTAAAATTCAACAGGTCCACAAAAAGGGAAGAGATAAATGAAACTGAAGCACAAGTATCAAAGAGAGAAACAACCAAGGATGATGAAATAAAAATAGTACCTCGGAATATCATAGACTATGCATCTGACCCCACTAATGCCTAGTCAACTACAATAAGATGGTTCGTCTCAGCCTAATCATGATAATGACAACTATCATGAGGTTCAGCTCTGAATTGACTTTTTCCCAGAAGATGATCTAGTACTACTGACATGACCATAGAACCAAGATCTCACTGACGTGGATATTTTTTAATAGTATGATATCCCCCTAGAAGCCACTAATCATTCACTACTCTAGTATAGACACATCACATTGAAAAAACGTTGCAAGTGTCCCATTGCACCACATTGATGGAAATATTTTGGAGGAGATGAGAATTAAAGTCTATGTTCTCTACCATCCCACACTAATGGAACAAAAATGACCTAGAATTAGAATCCACAATGAATACAACTAGAAGGAATAACTTGAAATTTTACCTCCCTTCTTCCCTTGCTCATCCCACTTATAATTCCTCTTTGAAGAGATTCCACTGCCTATAGATGACACTGCTTCTAAAAATCATGACATTAATTTTTGATCGATCTCAACCATGAAATGACGACCAACAACACCAATATCAGACTTAAACATAAAAAAGTATGAGAATAAATATTTATCGATAGCCTTATCTCCAATCTCTATGCATTCATCTACTCATTGGAAAGGATTATATGTGAGTACCGTACTAACTCAAAAAAACGGTTTGCGTTCTGCAACATAGAATAGTCACCATGAGTAAGATCCCTAAAATACATGGATCTATCATAGGCCAAGACCTCAAGAAAATAATAATCATTGAAAAATAATTTGAAGCCTTTCGAAACCATCTAGTCATTCATTCCAGTTTCAACCATTGAGTGCCACCACATCTAGCTGGGACCCACAAGTACTAACAAAGCACACTCACTCTAACAGACTAAAGAATATTTATGAACTTGAACATCCAATATATATTTTTGAGATACTTATATGCTTCCTGAGGTTCAATTTTTCTACTAAATAAAGTAAGCATGTTATTTAGAAACTGTTGATATTTTTCCATTACGAGACCTGGTTTTTCTTTTCAAACCCAAGGACTAGAGCCAACTCCTTGTCCCAATTCATGCATAACCTGAACCAAAACTTCAACTAGTCTATCATTAATTTGTGAAGTATAACTCTCTTAAAACTCTTTTCACAGTTGCATAGGATGTGTCCAGGGAGGTATATCTCTACAAAAAGAAACAACCATTAGAAAATCCATCAATACCACCTTTCTGAATTTTTTTTTTTAAAATAAAAAATATAAAGCACTTCTATAAATCAAAAAATTCCAAATTACATTAAATAATAAACCGAACAACTAAAAAAATCCACCCCCACCATTGTCCATATACAGTCTACAGATTGTGCATCTCACCTAGAGGATAATTTAAATGAAATCCCATCATCCTATGGTGACTCAAGATCTTTCATGAGGTGTGTTGGCCAAGAACCCCACTCGCAACTATAACCTCAATACCCAACTATCTTAGATTCTATATATCCAAATTCATCCAAAATATAATAACCCAAAGAGACTATGACCTACTATGATACCATTGTTTGATGAAACAAGATGAAATTCCCTCCAATCTGACACCTGACATAGCCTTACGGCATCGACCAAAGGGCGTTCCCAAACCACATAGGTTGGAAACAAGTGCATGGGTAAAAACAATGAAATTTGGGAATGATGTCACCTATATAAATAATTATAAACAACCAAAAATAATAAATTTACCAAAATATAATATCCAAAACCAAACATGGAATAAAGACTTTTACGTTTGATGTTTACATATTAAAACCAGAAAGAAAAAAGTAGTACAACAAAATGGGAATAATCAAACTATTCCAAAAACCACCATGAAAAAAAAGGAAAATAATCCTCAAGACACCACTACAACACCTATGAGGGAACAAAACTAAAATCCCAAACCACCATCTCCAATCATTATTCCCTTACATATATCAAATATAACCAAATCTACTTACACCCAAAGGTTTAAGTTGGGTTTGAGGCAAAACCCAATAGGATTCCACCGAACAAAGAGATTCAATGTTATATATATTATATGATAACATAACATGCACATTTTATAGAACAAAATATTGGAAATTTTTTTTAGAAAACATGTTTAGGGAAAACATGTTTACTTTTTCAATAACCAACCAAGTGTGATGTATGCGGATGGTAAGAGAAATATCACAACATATAATATTTAATGGGAAAAAACTCTGGTCACTATCTCAAATTGGAAAAAAGGTACATTATATATCAGTGAAAATGTGGTATAGAATACAAAACCAACAATTTTATCATGCACGATTCACTAGAAGGATTCCTATGGGTGTAATGGTACCCATTCATAATCATAGTTTATTTAGTGTTCTATTTATCAATCCTTCTACAAGAATTTCAGAAGAACCAATTCTGAGTAAACTAGAATACTAGTCCAAGTCCACCAACCAAGATACCTAGGTTTCCCTTTTTAATCCATGTACAATCCACATATCACATAACACGTCATTTTTAAACATTCACAAGCCAACAAATATTACAGACATGAGATACCACCATTTCTATAACCCAAACCCTATTCCAACTACAGACTCACAGAAAAGTCATTCTAGAACATGTTTCACACCACGTACACAATTTTTTAAATAACATACTAAATTCATAAACACGTTTATAAAGAACAATAAAGGGAAAAAACTTGAAAACAATCAATTTCCTTTAGAAAATCTAATTTCAATCAATACACACGCTGAAACCATTCAAAAACAAATTTTTCACCTCATATGTAAGCCATAGAATATATCCATGATGCAATTAAAGAAAATTAAAATCACCAAACAATGTTTTAGTATGTAACCACCTACCTCATGTGTAGAAAATTATAGAATTTGGTGTAAACCAACAACCGCACACGAAGAGAACCCTATATAAGAAATATTGATCCTTAAACATCATTATTAAACATTAAAATTCAAGATCACACCCAAAATCAGATACCCAACACACTAGGGAATAATAACCTCAAGAAATTAGGAAATAAACCATAGAAAAGAGGAAAAACCAAGAGAATAGGGACTTAAATGGAGAATCTTGGAGAAACCACACCAAAATTAGCTCAAAATCGAGTTCCATGGCTAAAATGGGAGGAGAGAGACGTGCTTCATGTAGAGGAATCTGATTGGGGGAAGAAATATTAGTTTAGGGTTAAACATTTAGGAGATAGAACACATAAAAATTAAATTTTTTTTTGATTTCCACAGGCCACATAGTTAGCCTACACAGTTTTCCAAACCATACAACAGCCCTTTACCCCTTACTATCCATGTAAGTCAAGCCACATAGTTATTCCATATAGTTTAAAACCCATTCACTAACCGTGAAAAAAGACTCAATCAAAAAACTCCACATTGAGGCATGGTTATATGGGAATGGGCGCACAATTTTCCAAATCGTTAGCCAATAGTAAACCACCTACTATTTACCCAATTTTTATTTTTATTTTCTCCAAAAACAAAAAGGAATCCCAAAGGTAAAATTCTAGGAAAAAAATAGAAATATAACATGAAATGAAACAACATATGTAATAGGGACATAATAAATTCCTCATATCCCCATACATGACTATGTAACAAAATAGGTTTCATTCCACTCTATAGTATGAATGGAATTGTTCTTTTTACATTTATTGGTACTTAGTAGAGTATGTATGTTGTATAATGTAATTAATATCCTGAAAAAGATAATTAAATAATTTTATAACAAATATTTTCAATTTCTATGTTAATATATGTGTGATTCCTCTTTTACCTAATACCATTCTATTTTAGTATATAAATTTGGCCAAATTGAGATAGAATCCAGTAATTCCATATAAATTTTACCAACTATTGGTAAATATATTCACCACATTGATCAGATATATACTTCATTATCTTTATTCCTAGTTAATTGTCTATATCAGTATTGAATTAATTGGATTTATCAATGTAATTGAACTTATACCACATCTAGTAAATATTTTTATATCTACTCAAGTAATTAAAAATGTTATTAATTAAGAAATCCCACCTCTTAATTAATATAAAAATAATACTCAAAAATATATGTGTACAGATTCTAAAATCACTATGTCTCATCACTGTGTCCGCAAAATGGTGGTTTAGACATCGTTTATTTTAAATATAAATTAAATATTTCAAGTTCTATATTCTCAAAATCATCTAAATGAAATTATTTATAAATATTTTTCAGATTATTTTAATTTATGTTTCCAACACGGTGATTCCCTAATCAAAAGTTATAAGAGTCAAGAAAATTTCACTAATTATCAATTTACAATATTTGGTTTTCATAATTTAATACAAAAATACAATTATTATGTTTTTTGATATCATAAATTTTTTTATTATTTTAATTGTGGAATTATTTATTTAAAAATTTGAAAATATATCCACCCTTTTCAAAGAAGAAAATTGAAATAATGTTCATAGTACAGATAGGTACAAAATATTAGTTCTTAAAAATCAAAATCATGTCGGTTTGAAATGGAACGTATTAGTCTCTTATATCCAATGTAGCATGACATGCTCTATTATTTTTCCAATAATCCAAATATCCTCTATAAATCTTATATAATCTATTTTGTTCTTGAATATAGATATATATAGAAGCACAAAATGATATATATAATACCCATTGCATATATTTTAAAACATTTCACTTAGTAATGAATGCACCAAATGATTACTGTAGCTTATTCAACTCAGTTTTGTTCTTCTCTTAATATCCTATCTTGCCACATGAATGATATACCTTATTTTACTCATTTTATTCTCATTGAATATTATTCTTATTTGAAGTATGGTTCTGAGAATCATTGGATATAGAATGAGTATTAAGTCCATGATCATTTCTACACCATTTCATATCCATCACAAAGATTATTGTTTTTTCACACCAAATTTTATTGTAAACATGGATAAATAAATTAAGATGTTTCAAAAGTTTCTCCTTGCAATTTATGATGATATAATTTACAGTAATACTAAATGACTATTTAGGTACTGACAATATAATGAGAAATGTGTATAGAACATTGGTTGTTTACATGAAAAAATATTTATATGTTCTCTATGTATCTGATCATATTGACCACATGAGGCCCATCTAGCACTGAATATCCAATATTATATGTGAATAATGCACTGCAGATCTCATATATCTCTTATCATTCATTCTATTTATGATAATAATTGAGGTGATACATGATTATATTCAAATCCATATCCTTATGATATGTTAAAGGATCAATGTACATGGAGAATATCATGAAATATTAGACACACATGTAATCTTATTTTTTTAGGTATAGGGATACTTCTTTCACATGATCCTCTTTAGAATTCGATTGAGTAATCTGGGTTTCCATATAAGGACCCAGCCTTAAACATTACTTATTATTAAATTAAATGAATAATTAACATAGAGGATCTTTTCAGGTTTAGAGTTTTAGAGAATTAGGACATAACTATTACATATCAAATGATTACAAAGTAGACACTTCTACTAAGTTTCCATAGAATAAAAACTCTTAAAAAAACATGTCTAGTTCCATATTTTAGATGGAATGACATTTCCTGATTCCCATCCATGATCCTATTCCACATTAAGTCCTGTGAAAAACATTTAAAAAACTTGGGGTGAGCATAAAAAGCTCAGTAAGGGATACACAAAGAAGGAAAACTGTTAGTTTTTCAAGATAACAACTAAACCATGAGTACTTTATCAAAGCAATACTTTTGTCCTTTATAATGTAGTATAAAATATTCAATTAATAAAAGATCATTACATACCATTTCTTAACCAAAAGATTACTATAAAACCCATATACATAATATATAAAGGTAACTTGGGACATAAACATACTTAAATAGAATAACCATACGGTCGACTTCCAAACATATCACTTAATGGAATAACCATACGGTTGAATTCCCTACCCAATTAATTGGACATTATAACGTAACCACCCATCCAGGTATTCACAGAACCACCAGTCATATGGTTTATCACGTAACCACCTCTCAAATTTCCAAGTACCATTATAAAATCATAAGACATAAAACAAATATAATGGAAAGAAAACATTTCCATAATTTGATCACAATATATCACTTAAATATATTGAAATATCAAATCCATTATAAAAAAAATTTCAATACAAAAATACATAAAAGAGTATATGGTATTTATTTCATTTTAAAAACATTACGGCTTGTTGAGGAAGCTGAAGACCAAATAAAACTCACGGCGGCGGAAAAGGTCGTTGTCATCGAGTATGTTAAAAGAAACATTCCTTTTTTCCATTTTGTAAAACGCTTCCTAGAAAAAGATTCATTTTTTATAAAATTCAAAGTCAAAGGGGTTTATACACCATATAAAATAAACCCTTGTATTAGACCAAAATATTCCTCAATGAAAGGAGATTGAGACGAAGTCCCTTATAAGGATGACTTCCTTGTATTAAGGATAAATCAATTACATAATTATGTATGTAAAATTAATACACCAAATAAAAGTGGATATTAAGTGTAAAACAATCAGACGACATTAACACCTATTCATAGAATGACATATTCAAGGAGTAAAAGTTTATCCCAAATAATCAAAATTGGGTTAAGAAGTCCCCATGCAAAAATTCGACAGCCTAACGGCGTCACTTCAAAATTTAGAAAATGAGTTGATGAGAGATGAAAATGGTATCTCATCACATAGACATAATATTTACATCAATAATGATATATAAGAACATATCCCATCATTTCAATATATAAATTAAAAGACCCAACAAAAGAAGTATTTTAAAAAGAGGATGGTGAAAGGTTCCCTTACCGACTTGGGTATCATTCGAAACATACACCCTATAAAAGAAGGAAAATACAAAATTGATGTAAAAACTCATAAACGAATGTATATTACACAATGAGTAGAATAATGGGAAGTGAATATACCACTCAAAGGAAATGGTGGCAAATTTCGCATAAATCTCACGGGAATAAAAGTGAGATGAAAAATCCCTTATGAAAACTCTAAAGCCTAACGATGCCACTTAAAACATCCAAAAAATGGATTGATGAGATAAAATAGGGTCTCTCATCATATCAACATAACATTTACAGAAAAATGAATATAAAAGAACATCCCTCAATATAATAAAGAGGATCTTAAATGAAGTGACATAAAGGAGAGTACTTAAAAATAGAGATGTTGGATCTCTTACGAAAATTCGGCAGCCAAACGGCGCCAATCAAAACATCCAAAATTGATTGATGAGAGAAAATAGTGTCTCTCATCATATGAACGTAAAAAGTACTATAAGAGTAATATAAAATAACATCACAATCATACGAAATATGAGCTTAAATGTAATGGCATAAAAGAGTGTACTTAAAAAGAAAGAGAGGGGTAGGATCCCTTACCTAAAGTCTGACTTGTCTTGTTCGTTTCTTTATATTCCTAAATAATAAACTTTGTTCAATTTATAATTTCTTAAGGAACTCATTTAATGACTATTATTCATTTCATATCACATATTATAATGTTATAATAATTGTTTAATAATGTTAGTTCATATCAGACATTTTTGCTGATGTTTGGTGCATGAGTCAAAAATGAACTTCTTTGAAAATGATTGTCCACGTAGTTATAAGTAAATAATTTCCAGAAAATTATTAATGATTAAAATATATTATATATCCAATACATATTCATTTTACACTATTCCATATCATTTGGAGATAAAAAATGAAAAGAACTATTCATGGAGACGGTAGGCCGTACGTACGCATGAACGCTACTTTCATTTTTTTGTCATATTAATGGAATTAAAAATAAATGAGATATAAATATATTATAATTAAAGTTTAATATATATTTTATATAGGTCACATATGTTCATTAATTTATTTCTTTATACATTCCATGTATTGCATGAACGAGTCACATCACTTGAGGGGGCGGTAGTCCACACTTCCTCATATGAAATTATCGCATTTGCACAATATGAAAATAATAAAGTTATGTTTTAAATATAAAATACAGTAGAATATAGTAAAATTAAATACCATATATATCATATATAAAATATAGTGACATCATTATGTCCACCTTTAATGGTGTTAAAAGAATATTGAACAATCATCATTTCGTGAGGCATTAATTCGCCATCCAAAGAAACAATATGTTTTTTAACCATTAGACGGATGTGTGTGTAAGTGTAGATAGAATAATTATTATAAAAACATCCAAGTATATTTAAGATACTGTTTTTTTTACAAAATAACGGAATAAAATAAGTTTAGGGGGTTGGAGATGCAAAATAAAACAAAAGAACACTAGGGATGACTTTACCTTTAAATCGGGTAACTCTTTTTGATTTGAGCTCAAAGGCTTCCATGAAAATAATTCTGCCCAAATTGAGGCTTCTATGAGTAATATATGGATGTGGAGAGACAAAATGGGTAGGGTTTGGCCGATCCAAAGGCTTGAGAGTTGTGGGTAAGGTGGTAGAGGTGGGGGCCTTTTATAAGAGGAGAGGAGGGGCACTCTTGGAATGTCTTGAAAAATAACATTATTATAAAATGATTATAGGATTTTAAAGGACCCAAAATTATATATTTCAAGGTTAAAGTGATAATAGTTCTAAATAATCACAGAAGATATGTTTTTCAAATGTTTAGGTCTTAGATATTACATTATCTATTCATTGTTTTTAAATCGTTAAATAATGAGGTAATCGCTGCATCATCATGGTGTCATTTATAATTAAATTTATTTAATGTATAAAAATTATAAAATAACTATCATGATGTAGGAAATATGTTTAGCTTTCTAATGAATATTTATAGTAAAAAATATGACTTTTATAACACCATATAATAATTGATTTAGTAAAACAACACATGTTTTTGACATTTTAATTTTAACTTTGAATAAAAAGTTATTTATGTCATTTTCCTACCAAAGTGGCTCCATGGGGTCCCCATGTTGACCCATGGATTTTCTTGTTTGTACATGACTCATCCAATAGTGTTATGACATGTGTCATGGTCATTTCATATTATTATAACATTATCTTTACTTTAAATTACACTAATTACCTTTAATCGCGATTAATAAAAATTAAAAATTACTATTCACCAAAAAATTATTTTTATACCATTAAACCACATTTTAAATCCTAATGAAAACCTTTTATGTTGGATTTTTGAAATTCAAATCTCATAAGTGGTAACGTTTCATTTAAACGAAAAATCAGTTTTTAAACTACCACTTAGTGGTTTCACTATTCATCAAAAATTGAAGTTTTTAAGAAAAATATCAAAAATTAACCTTAAGATATATCTGATATTCCAAATTCAAAAATGATGATTATTTTAAAAAATTCAAAACATATAAGTTTCATTAAATAATTTAATAATTACTTCCCGCTGTAAAAACAAATAGTTTGTTTTTAAGAAACAATATCATTTAAAAGATTGACACTAGTTTAAGTCCAATTTCAAATTGAAATTAATTCCAATGACCACCATTGGATTAAATGGTAAAAATATTTTCTAATTTCACTTTCAAACCAATTAAAAAAATGATGTAATCATATAAATAAATTAGATTAAAAAGAGGTTTTGAAAAAGAATACAACATTTTTCACTTATTCATTTAAAATGAACTTTATCGTACAAATACCAAAAATTTACACAAATTAAATTTTGATGTCTTGATTTTAAAGAAAAATTTTATTTTGTAAAATATAACACATACAATTTTCAAAAAGTGGATTTAAAAGAGGTTCTCCATCAAAAGGCGGTTAATGGACCTTTTAAAAAATATTAGAATGTTTACGCTTAAAATTGGATTCATTCACATTTTTAATCCACTAACCTTTATTGTTAAAATTAAAAATATTTGAAAAAAATAAATAATAATTTTGTAGTTGGTTCTGTTCAATCCCGTCATTACAATGGCTAGGTGTTAACTACGATTTAAAATAAAATTATTTTATTATTAGAGTGCAATGTAAGATTTCAAAGGAACTCGTTGTTGCATATTGGGTAAGACATCGAGCATAGCATTCCCTTAAAAATAATATTAAAATTTTATTCACAAATAAGGATAAATAAAAAAATTTCATATTCTTTATTAACATGGGGTGTTACATCCTTCCCCCCTTTTCGTAATTGCGTCCTTGAAATTTTAAAATTGGGCTCAGAAACATCATTGAAAATCCCATATCAGAACAAGAGTCGGTAAAAAAATCAATTTAAAAGAAAGAAAGATAATTACAGAGGTCACTCAAGATAACCCATACTAGGATTCCATGTAGGAAAACATGGATATGGAAGAAAAAGAAAAGTATCATGTTTTGAGGGAGAGTGATAGAAAACAAGTTTAAGAGAAAGTTAACCACAAGAGAATCACAAACTTGTGGTGGGTTAAACGGTATTCGATTCCCCAGTAGGAAAAGTTAATAGAAAAATTTTTTGTTTTAAGTTAATTTTCATTGAGGAATTTATTTTTGATCTTATGGAATCATACTTACTTGTCATGTTGACTTTCAACTTTTACTATATTTCTTACACAAACTCATACTTTCCCCAAATGATGAGTAATTTGGAAGACTTGTTCACATTAAGAGTACTATAATAAAATTCTAGAGAATCACCTAATCCAAAAATGAGAACTATATATTTCCCATTTCTTTGGACTCTTACCAAAACCAAAATTGTTAGAACAAGATCAGATAATCCAGAAAATGATAACCCTTTATAAAAAGAAAATCTATTCTTAATCTCCAAAATTTGTCCAACAAAACCCAAAGTTTAACGAGGACCATTCGATAAAAAAAATTTCCATTAAATTCATAAAAGTAAACCAAAATAAGATTTAAACCCAAATATTTGATGGATTTAGTCACATAGTCTTCCAAGGTACATATTAAAACTTATCTCCAAATAACTTCAGTTGCTCTAAATGTCTCATATTGAAAAGTAATTAACCTAATCACATATCCTCCATGATAGGTTAATAATTTTCATAGATAACCCAAAATAAAATTATTATTAATTCATAAAATCATCTAACTAAAAATAATAAGTCATACTAATTAGGGACTTCAAGAAGTCCAGTGTTAGGTGATAAATACCAGTAGCACTTTGGTTGTGGGTTCGATTCCCACATCTTTGTCCCACGCGACGGGTTTTTACACGGTCTGCATGATATCATTTTTTAAAACTACAAAAATAACCCTATCATGTTTCAACCTCAATAGTTTCCTTATACCTCTCATTTTCATTCAAATTCATTACGATATCAACATCTTAATTCGTGAAGTCTTATTTCACAACCATAAGATAAAATAAAATGATTCCCAAAATGAATAACAGCATACCTTGATCATGGAATCCACTTGGTTTCATTGTCATCTTGTTCATATAGGTAGAAGTCCCATGCATTACAAAAATGATTTAGAGATCCTTCAAAATCATTTTCTTCCTCTATCCAAATACACCTTGTACAACATGGGTCATATGGGTGTTAACAGAAAAACAGTTTTGGAAAATAATCATGTATGACATATAATTCCAAAACATCTGATTAAACATGATTTCTATAAAATAGTTTCACAGAATTTGAGTTGAAACGTCCTATTATTGGTCCTTTTAAAACACCATAAGTATGTGCTGAGGGACTATATTTTAACAACAAATAAACATAGGTTGTGCTAGGGTCTCTTTCCTCATCACCATTTTTAAAATCATAATATTCTTCAAATTCTTTTGATAAGGTAAAATATTTTAAAATACCTTGATAATATTTTCCTTTCCTGAAAATATGAGAATATTTTGAAAATAGTATTTTTCTAAATCGACCCATGATCCACGATTATAATGATGTATAGTGGATGTGTTTTATATCTTAAACAACTTATTGCAAGTGAGTTGTATGCTAAAAAAGTTTCATAATCATCCGAACATGAAATTGCAATAATTATTGCAAGCATGTCATTAAGAAGAGATAGTAATGTCATTTGAGATCCTCCTCCTTCCATTCGTCACTAACTATACTTGACATAAAAAAAGATATAAAACAAGGATTTAACTGAAATAATAGATATAGGTACGAACCATGTGTCTAACAAAAACTCATAATCCCTAAAGTTGTCTAAACCGACCTTTGATACCAACTATAAGGACCCGACCATAAACATTACTTATTATTTAATTAAATGAATAATTCACATAGTGGATCTTTTTAGGTTTAGAGTTTTAGATAATTATTACATAACTATTAGATCTCAAAAGATTACAAAGTAGATAGTTCTACTATGTTCCCATAAAATAAAAAATCTTAAAAAGGAACTTGTCTAGTTACATGTTTTAGATAGCATGACATTTCCTTATTCCCATACTTGACCATATTCCACATTATGTCTTACAAAAAAATTTAAAAAAACTTGGGGTTAGCATAATAAGTTCAGTAAGGGATATACAAAGAAGGAAAGCTGTTAGTTTTTCAAAACAACAAGTAAACCAAGAGTACTTTATCAAAGTAATACTTTTCACCTTTATGAAGTAGTATAAACTCTTCAATGAATAAAAGATAATTACATACCATTTTGTAACCAAAAGTTTACCATAAAACCCATATACATAACATATAAAGGTAACTTGGGACATAAACATACTTAAATAGAATAACTATATGGTCGACTTCCACACATATCACTTAATGGAATAGCCATACGGGCGACTTCCATACCCAATTCATTAGAGGTTAAAACATAACCACCCGTCCTGGTATTCACAGCACCACCCGTCATGTGGTTTATCACGTAACCACCCGTCAAATGCCCAAGAACCATTATAAAATCATAAGTCATAAAACAAATATAATGGAAAGAAAACATTTCCAAACATTGATCACAATATATCACATAAATATATTGACATAAAAAATCCATTATAAAAACCATTTTCAATACCAAAATACATAAAAGTGAATATGGTATTTATTTCATTTTAAAAACATTATGGCCTATTGAGGAAGCCGAAGACCAAATAATAATCGCGGCGTCGAAAAAGGTTGTTGTCGCTGCGTGCGTTAAAAGAAATATTCCTTTTTGTCATTTTTTAAAACACTTCTTAGAAAAAGATTCCTTTTTTATAAAAATAAAATTCAAAGGTGTTTATACACCGTATAAAAGATTGCCTTGTAATAGATCAAAATATGCCTCAATGAAATGAGATTTATATGAAGTCCCTTACAAAGACTGTATCTTTGGATTAAGGATAAATCAATTATATAATTATTTTTGAAAAACGAATACACCAAATATATGTGGAAATTATATGTAAAATAATAAGTGGTAATTCAGAAATATTCATAGAATGACATATTCAAGGATTACATGTTTATCCTAAAGAATCAAAAATTGGTTAAGAAGTTCCCTTGCAAAAAATCGACATCCTAACGACGTCACTTCAATATTTTGAAAATGAGTTGATGAGAGATAAAAAGGGTATCTCATCACTTGGACATAAAATTTATATAAATAAAGAAATAGAAGAACATATCCCAACATTACAATGTGTATATTAAAAGACCCAACAAAATAAGTCTTTTAAAAAGAGGAGGGTGAAAGGCTCCCTTACTGACTTGGGTATCTTTCGAAACATACACCCCATGAAAGAAGGACAATACAACATTGATGTAAATACTCATAAACGAAATTATATTACACAAAGAGTAGAATAATGGGCATTACATATACCACTCAATGGAAATTTTGGAAAATGTAGCATAAATCTCACGGTAATAAAAGTGAGATGAAAAATCCCTTATGAAAACTCGACAGCCTAACAGCGCCACTTAAAACATAAAAAAATGGATTGATGAGTTCAAATAGGGTCTCTAATCAAATTAACATAAAATTTACATCAAGAGGAATATAAAAGTACATCCCCAAACGTAACATAGTGGAGCTTAAATTAAGTGACATAAAGGAGAGTACTTAAAAAGAAAGAGAGATGTTGGATCTCTAACGAAAATTCGGCAGCCTAACGGTGCCCATCAAAACTTCCAAAATGGATTGATGATAGTAAAATAGGGTCTCTCATCATATGAACATAAAATTTACAGTATTATTATTATAAAATAACATCCCAATCATAAGAAATATGATCTTAAAAGGAACGACATAATAGAGTGTACTTAAAAAGAAAGAGAGGGGTAGGATCCCTTACCTCAAGTCTGACTTGTCTTGTTCGTTTCATTATATTCCTGAATAATAAACTTTGGTCAATTTATAATTTATTAAGGTTATACTTTAAATATTATTATTCAGTTCATATCATATATTTTAATGTTATAATAATTGTTTAATAATGTTAGTTCATATCAGATGTTTTTGCTGATGTTTGGTACATGAGTCAAAAATGAACTTGTCTGAAAATGATTGCCCATGTAGTTATAAGTAAATCATTTCTAGAATATTATTAATGATTAAAATATAATATATATCCATTAAATATTCCTTTTATACTATTCCATAACATTTGGAGATAAAAAAATGAAATACACCGTTTATGGAGACGGTAGGCCGTACGTACGCAAGAACGCTACTTTCATTTTTTTGTCATATTAATGGAATTAAAAATAAATGAGATATATATATATTATAATTCCAATATAATATATATGTTATATAGGTCACATATGTTCATTAATTTCATTCTTTATACATTCCATGTATTGCATGAACGAGTCACATCACTTGAGGGAGCGGTAGTCCACACTTCCTCATATAAAATTATCACATTTGCACAACATGAAAAGAATAAAGGTATTTTTTAAATATAAAATACAGAAGCATATAGTAAACATAAATACCATATATATCATATATAAATACAGTGAAATCATAATGTCCACCTTTAAAGGTGTTAAAATAATATTGAACAATCATCGTTTCGTGAGGCAGCAATTCGCCATCCACAGAAACAGTATGTTCTTTAACCATTAGACAGATGTGTGTGTAAGTGTAGCTCGAATATTTCTTATAAAAACATCCAATCATATTGAAGATACTTTTTTTGTTTCAAAAGAAAGGGAAAAAAAATTTAGGGGGTTGGAGAAGCAAAATAAAACAAAAGAACACTAGGGAAGACTTTACCTTTAAATCGGGTAACTCTTTATTATTTGAGCTCAAAGGCATCCTTGGAAAGACTTCTGCCCAAAGTGAGGCTTCTATGATTAATATAGGGATGTGGAGAGACAAAATGGGTAGGTTTTGATGTCCGGATTTTAAAGAAGAATTTTATTTTGTCAAATATAACACATAAAATTGTCAAAATGTGGATTTAAAAGAGGTTCACCATCAAAAGGCGGTTAATCGACCTTTTAAAGAATATTACAATGTTTATGCTAAAAATTGGATTCATTATAATTTTTAATACACTAACATTTATTGTAAAAAGTAAAAATATTTTTAAAAAATATATAATCATTTTGTAGTCAGTTCTGTTCATTCCCATCATTACAATATCTAGGTGTTAACTACCATTTAAAATAAAATTATTTTATTATTAGAGTGCAACGTAAGATTTAAAAGGAAATCGTTGTTACGTATTGGGTAAGACATCGAGCATAGTGATCCCTTTAAATTAATATTTACATTTTATTCACAAATAGGGATAAATATAAAAATTTCATATTCTTTATTTACCTAGGGTGTTACATTCTAGGATATGAATTTTTCATTTATTCCATTGTATAATGTATGGTTTCCTATATAATTCATGGAAATTAAATCCATTGAGAAGTAAATAATTTTCTAGTATTAATCATAGATATATATTCAAAGATATCTAACAATCCTGTATATAATAATTAAAATAATAATTTTAGGACGTTATCTGGATTGTAAAATTAGATAAATAAATTTTAAATTTATTAATCTCCCTTTGTTTTATAGAAACCAAATAACCCATACCATCAGTTTTAGAATATTATATTTCATAGATATTCATGATTGAAATTCCAATATTTTCCTTTTCATTAACCATAATTGGTTCTAACATGTTATTTGATGGGTTTTCTATAGGTGAAACTCACTAACTATGATAACTCATTGTTTCTTGATCTATTCAGAGGAATCCTCAAACCTGAAATCCTATATAATAATATCCTCAATAAGCCTCTTAGTTATAAAATGTACATCTTGATTATTCAACCCTTGATATAAAATTAAAAAATTCAACCCGAATCTTAATCTAAAATTCCCTGGTAATTAAAATCACTACGGCATAGTCTGGTCAAGCACATAAAAGTAGTGGTTCCATTTTAAATCAAGCAGTGGAAGGATATAAAAACCTAATATATTGATTTGAGGTATTTTTTATTTATCTAAAAAATTTCCTTTTTAAATTTATTGTTTAATTTTAATATTTAGTTCCTTTACCTTTGTACTGAACTATAACATTATACAATTACACATAATACCATTATTTATTTCAATCTTTATTTCATTATTAATTAATATTTTAATGTGAATACCATCTATAAAAAATAACATAATATGAAAATAAAATAAATACATAAAAAATGTTGTATGATCACATGATTTATCTAATAGTGGATTAATATAGAGGATGATAAAAAAATTCTGACCCAGAGGGAATAAATCATTGAACTAGTATTGGAAAGAGCTTCAATATTCCACAAATGTTCTTGAAAACCACACAGATTGATTTTTTGCCTTCTTTGAACTTGAACCACCTCCACATAACTTGGATATCCATCCATTACATAATAATTACCACCGCATAACATAGGGGAATCAAATGGTTTGTTTAGAGGGTTTAAAAAAATTTATTTTTTGGAAAACATTCCCTTACATAATGAGGATGGGGGATAAAATATGTATTCACATGGAGACCTGAATATATTTCAAGAACCAAAATTAATGGCATGAATTGGTTAATAAATGATGCGTATCCATATAATTAAATCTCATGGGATGACATTTACACATATATACAATATTATAAATAAATATCATACACAACATTTTCTTTAGAATTTAACATGTACATATATTTAATATATAATTAATAAACATATCACATAATGTGTACTATCAAACAAATGACACACCAAACACATGTAAACAGTTTTAATAGTTTTATTAATATTTTTCTCCATGTTAAATTAATTAAATGATATATAATATATTAAAATTTTTGTACTGGGGATGCACGCTGTGTAACAACTTTTACCCATGTCTTCGACACATGCCTTGGGATTGGGAATGTTTTTTAGTTGTGGAATTGTTTGGGAACATAAAATATATGTCAAATTCTTGTTGTGTGACCTCAAACATAAATGGGGTTTCAATCCTTGTGACTTGTAGAAAGTAAATGACATGTGTCGGAACCCTATGGTTACAGTTGTGAAAGCTTGTGGACTAGAAGGCATGCGAGTGAGTTGCACTGTATGTCATGGGGTAAAATTGCACTCTAGCCTAGATTGGTCCACAAATGGTATATATTAGATTTATTTCATTTGTACTTAATGGCTAAAAACCTTATTTTAACATGAGTGAACCTAGTTCACTGAGAATGGGTACATGTTGGGTACATTAAGGATATATAACATATACTCTTGTTATACTCATCCAAAACCCATAATATGTAAGGACCCAATATTTTTAATTATATATGTTTCCTAATTTTTTTTTTATTTTTATATACTAAATAAAACTATATCCTTAAATTAATGATGTGGGTATAATTAAAATGATACTATTTGGTTTCGACTGTTATATGTTCATTGGTCAAGATGACCATTGGAAACATTAATCTTAATGTTGTGTTTTGATATAAATGGTTTCCATGGTTAATTAAAACAGAAAAAAGATTGAATGACCTCATTTAGTAGACTCGAGCCATATTTAGCCCATCCGTCCGAGCATGGGAAGGAGGTATCATCACTGGGCTTTACTCTAGACCAAGCCCAAGAAGAACATCAACATGTGTAGCTTGAATGGGATCTCCTAAGGGAGAAGTTAGAAGTCACCACTTAGGTAATTCTGTCTAAGACACCTTAATATTCTATCACCATAGCACACCTTATACATAGGTCATGTGCTGGTGTTATAAGGGGATATGTAACGAGACCTTAGCTGCATTGTGTAGTCCTTTTATATAAATAAATTGTTATTTCTTATTATGAAAATGTTTGTGATTTTCAAATATTTTTATAAATATAAGATGTGTATTATTGATGAATTTAGGAAAAAGGGTATTTTGAAATATTTTTATATTCATTAAATAATTAATAATGTGAAATAATTTTCAAAAAAATGGTATTCTACAATTGTGATTAGTGAGAAAATAAGAGTCTAATAAGATCAACTTCGTTTATAGTGAATACTAAAGTAGGAATAGTAACATACCCATATTAATAGTAATGAATAGTAAATTTCCCCAAAAAATAGTAACATAACTTATAAATGTATAAATACATTTTACGCATCTTAATTGTGAAATAACGATCTTAGTATAAGTTTTGGTATTTTCGTATAACGTAAATAATATATTTACAATATTAAAATTAATTTAATAATTTGAAATGGAAATTTATTTTCATAAAATTTAATCTTAAATTGTTACTTTATTGTCTTATGGGTATACAATAATTTTATGAAACCTTTATTAAATTTTTATGGTGTTACAAAAGGAGTTATAGTATTAAAGTAGTATTTTTGGAATTAATAATAATATTTTAAAAATAAAATTAAAAATATTTGGAAAATTATTTTCATAAAATGGACTTCATTTTTTAATTCAGATCATCGATATTGGGTTAGGTTAAATTTTTGGGATTTTTCTGAAATAGCTGAATTATCAGTGAATAGTAAAAATACAGTTTTGAGTTTTGGGTGTTTAATGACATCAATATTGATGTAATAATGATGTAATATTTTTTTCGACTTATGAAGAGTGATATATGTTATGAGGTGTACCAATTGGTTAATTCCATGGAAAATACCATAGGAATGACCATGGATTTAAAAATGCCAGTGATGAGGAGTCCTTTGGAAATTAATAATTTATTCACTCACTATTCTTAGACATACCAAGACATTTAACTCATTCATTTCATTCCAAAATCTTCCTCCACGATTTTATGGTCTTATTACCTCCCATGAAGTCCTCCCAAGGTTCCCTCAGGCCTCCAAAGTTCTCTACATTCAAGCTTTCGATGTTACTCTTCAAGGTATGGGATCCTTTCACCCTCCTCTTTTAAGTAATGAATTCCTTTATGTTGTGTCTTATATTATCTATCTCTTTATGTTGAGAGTATGTTCTTATATGTTCTTTTTACTGTCCATTTAATGAATAATTGTTTAGAGACCCTTTCCGCTCTCATCAACTTGTTTTCTAAATTTTTAAGTAACGTTATTAGGATGCCGATTTTTTTTGTAAAAGAAATCACATCTTCTATTTTCCTTCGACTTTTATTTTAATTTGGTATTTCCTTCAAATATCCATAACATGATCTTATTTCTTTTTATTCTATAACCATATGGTATTATGTGTCATTTTTTTTGGGTGACTATTGTCACCTCTCTTTTCAATATTTTCTAAAACCATGTTATGTAGCTATTATGCTATAGAATTTTCATCTCAAAATCTCTCTCTTTTTGTCAAGAAATTATATTATATTAGTTATGTTAATACCCAATTCTATTTTCACATATATGTGTATTCATCAATACATAAAATTGATCTATTTGATTCTAGAATTTACATACATATAACCCTCACTCCCTTTCCATGAGTTATAAATGACTTAATGACCACGTTTTCAAGAACATTTTAAACATTTCAATTTTGAAATGAATCCAATTTCATTTATTCTAAATTTGTTATTTATGAAATGTTCGTTTATGATCTATTTGGCTCAAATTAAATAAATACATTTTAAGGGTTCACCCTGATAACACTCCAATGCATTGGGAAAAGAATTAATCTCTAGAGATAACAAATTTCACGATTCCTTGGTAAATAACCATGGTAATTTTTATGACACCTTGGGGATAAACCTTGGTGATATGTTCATGAAAGTCTAAATGAAGTGTTGTAGCCACATATTCATGTTATGATTCATGTTTGTCTTATTATGATATTCATATTCATCCATTTTATAATGCCATTATGACTTTTATCATGTTACTATTAATATTGATCCAGATCACATGTCAACTATTTCACTTGTTTAGCATACTAAGCCTTATGCTCACCCTTTACTTTGAGGTATGTCTCCCGGATATGAGATATGGTAATTTTACATAGGATAAAACTATGATTTATATTTACGAGTGGTTTATAAGAATGTTTTATATTGTTTTCATGTATAATGTTCCTAATATCCAAGACACTAGACTTTAAAGATCTTTTGTGTGTAATATGTAATAAAACGTTATGTAATAAAAAGGAGGGATACTATATTTGGTTTCAAAGTATAGTTTAGTTATTTATGGAAATTAGAATATGAAAACATTAGGAAAAACCCTATAAAAAATTTCAAATATAGGAACACATCTTGGTATTTTGGTGAGTATTGAGAATGTTGTTTATCAAGAAAATATATCCATGTCTAGATATGAGTAGGTAGAGGTGGCTCTGGCATAGATGTACATAGGGGTAAAACCCGAAAACGCCACTTTGAGCTAGAATCGAATGGGAACTGGTACAAAAAAATAGACCTTGCTGCACCAATGTTTACAACACTCTTGGTGGATATATTTGTGTAATCATAATCTATTTATAAATAATTATGAAGGATTTATAAGGAAATCTAATTGTTTAATGAATAAATTTTTTAGACATAAATCCTTTATAGTTAAAAGATTCATAAATAAAATAAGTTTCTCATTAACGTTTTATTCTTATAAAAATGGTGGGAAATAGGAGGAACTGTGCAAATGGTGATAGTAATGGACCAAGAACTGATGACCCTTTGATGGTAGCCAGAATGGAAACAATCAAGAAAATGATGAACCAGTACATATCCACACTCTCGGGGTATATGTTTTGTTATTCATAAGCTTTTACTTTGAGTATTATTTTCATATGGTGCTTCCTTAAAATATAAATACCATGATCATATTTCTTTTTATTATATTACCATGTTGTATTATGAGTTATTTATTAGTGGGTTACTCTTGTCCCATCTATTTTCAATGTTTTCTAAATCAATGTTATATATCCATTATGCTGTAGAATTTTCGTCTCAAAATCTCTCCCTTTTTCTCAAGAAATTCTATTGTATTAGTTATGTGAATGCCCAATTATATTTTCAAATCCAGGGGTATTCATAAATACATAAAATTGATCTATTTGATTCTGTAATTGAAAAACATATGAACCTCACTCCCCTTCCATGAGTTGTAAATGACTTAATGATCATGGTTTCCAGAACATTTAAAACGTCGTGGTTTTGAAATGAAACCCATTTCTTTTATTTCCTATGGGTTATTAAAGAAATTTTTTATTATCATTTATTTAGATCACAAGAATATAAATACATATTAAGGGTGTGACCTGATAGTGCTCCAATGTATTGGGTAAAGAATTAATCTCTAGAGAATGAATGTTTCATGATACCTTGGTCAATAACATTGGTAATTTTTATGACACCTCTGACATAAACCTCGATGATATGTATATAAATGTCAAAATAAATTTTTGTAGCTACATATTAAAGTTTTGACTCATGTTCTTATTATTATGATATTTTCATTCAGACATTTTCTCATTCTGTTATGACTTTTATCATGTTCCTATTAATATTGCTCAAGTTCATATGTAAACTATTTCATTTCTTTTTCTTTACATAGCATCTGCTCACCCTTTCTATTGAGGTATGTCTCCAATATATGAGATGCATTAATTGTAAAAAAGTTGATCCTATGATGAATCCTTATGATTTGTTTAGAAGAATGTTTTATGTTGTTTTCATGTATTATGATCCTGATTTATAAGATAATAGACATTAAAGTTCCTTTGTTTTTAAAATGTAATGAAACATTATTTAATAAAAAGGAGGGATTCCATATAATATCACCTAATGAAGTATTCATACGCTTTTAGTGTTAATATATTCTTTTATTGGTTATATATGTCATAATAAATAATGAAATTATGGATTTTGATGTTTTTATTTAAATAAAAAATAATCAATAAATAACAGTAGTAATAAATTCATATTATGAATCAATAATTAATAAATAATTATATATTAATTATGTGAACCCATTGACACTACTGGTAGGTTTTGGTTTTGGTAGAAATGACTATTGAGAAAGGGTATCTTGCATTTTTTTCATAATCGATGAATACTATTAAATGTACATGATGTAGAAAGTCAAGAAGAAAATAAATAACAAATTTGGGAACACTGAAACAAATAATGTTAAATCATAACATAAAATTATTTATTTATTCATAGATAGATTTTGGATTATGTTGTATTGTAATTCATTCTCTATTAATGATTTGGTTCAATTCTCTCACCATACCACTATTATTTTATAGAATCCATCCCAAGATTTAATCTAGTGGTGACCAAAAAATTCTCTAAATTATCATAAAGTAATAGTAGAATCCTAAAAATTATCATGATTGATTCATATAAATTTATTTATTCATTATTGTGTATAAGAATAATCTATTCGTGTATAAAGGATAAATAAGGATCACATTAAGGCTTGAGTGGTTGGAGGAGGATTGAAGCTCTTTTTCATTAGGACATTCTTAAGAGGATTATATCCATGGATTGAGAGAATTACCTCAAGGTTTTTTGTGAACAAAAATAACTAACTATATAAAGTGATATAACCAAATATTTTTAAATATAATAATATTTTGGTAATTTCACATTGACCGTAAACCATTTTCGTATTACTAAGTGGAACCCATGAATAAATATAATATAAATATTATTATTATTTTTTTGAAAAGCACAATACCAAAGAAAAAATAAATATCAATTGTTAAATAAATAAATTATTATTTATTTTGATTATATTTACTATATCATTTCCTATTGTACTATTAAACTCAACCCATTTATCCTCCCCAGTATTTAACTAACCACTATTAATAGTTATTTAATTAATATAAAAATATAATAAATATTATATTCACTAAATCCTGTGAAAACTGATTTACAACTAATCAACAAACACATTAATTCTTCTGAATAAATTTTGATTAAATATTTGAGGTCATCCAAATTTGAATAATTATTAAACCAAAAATTTGGTTTAATTTTATTGTAACTTTTTAAATTTAAAATAGAATTTAATTTAGATTCTAGGTACACTTACTATGTGACCATCTAGGCCTTTTACTCAATGGAATTTGGAAGAACTTACTACAGCATAATATAAATATCTTGAAATAAGAAAATGCACCCGTAAAGAAGGAAGAAAATGTCTAAATGAAATACAACATCATAAAAATACTAACTATGTAATACAATACTTTTATTAGGATATCCCAAATCTATCATGTTACATACTAGTGTCATCAACCTATGTTCTCGATGTATCTTTAATATAATTTATAAAAATAAACCTATTCATATAATACAATGGTCATGGATATGTTTAAGAAGTTAATTTCCAAATAAAGGGTTTAAGATATCAAATTTTTTTAAAAACCATAACCGAGAAAATTATTTCTCTCGTTATTTATTAAAGCTATGTCACTTTTGAAACACATGACATATATTACTTCACTATGGTCATATGTCACCACATTTTTCATCAATATTTAAAAGTTAATGAGTAATAAAACTCAATAATAATAATTTTAAATAATATGCATAAGTATAAAAATCCATAGATTGAAACATATAATTACACATATAAATGTTGATATCCTATTGTATGATCGTGTTCTTATAATCTCATACACTGGAATTTCCAAGGGTGTACACGATGCGAAATTTCCTATAATTAATATGAGTATCCACCCCTAATTTCTTATATCATTCCCATTCCATAAAATTATATCATTTTTTAAAATATTATTTATTGATGATTATTATCATTTTACTTATAAGTTTTTATCATAAGTGGAAAATAGTTATGAACTTTTAGTTTCACAATTACTCATAGGACATTATTACATACTATTTCATGGATAAAAATAATCATGATGGGATAAGATGTTTATTAATATTCTAATAATGGTATACATGTATATTTTAGGTGTATATAATTTGATTCTATGGAAGAACCACCAAAAGGCTCACTATATTAGCCTTTTTCAGAACGTCTATTATGCATTATACACAATGTTTTACCTCAATATGGAAAACTTAGATAATGTTGGTATACTCAACCTTGGTAAAATACATATAATTATAAAAATTAGAAGGATAAATATAAAAATAATAATAAATAAGAATAAAATTCAAAAGATATCAACAAAAAATAAGTTGACAATTTATTCAATAAGAATTATTCTAAAATATTGATCATGTCATTGAACACATCATAATTGATTTTAATTTAATAACATTATATTATATTGTAAACTATTAAATTTTACCAATAAATATGAATACAAATAAATTAATATTAAATAAACATTATTTTTTTAAGAGAATGATAAATAAAAAAGTGGTGTTTTAATTTTAAAACACGTATTTCATTAATGAATGAATGAAATAGTTTGAAGAAAACATAATCAACCTAGGTTAGTGTATCTTGATTCTTAATCATCTTCATTATTCTGGGACATGGGATAGATTTTTGATTCCTTTATTTATTCAACCTAGAAACATAATGGAATATTATTCTATACAAGGTCAATACCTTGGATTTGATCAACCACATGATATTGATTATTGGTGACCACTCAAAATCAACAAAAGTGTTTCATTGTAAGATCCAAAATCATCAACAAATCATTTCAATGATGTTATTAGATCAAAATATTAAAATAATTTTAATTCTATCATTAGTGGGTAAAACTATATATTCATTAATTTTTTATTAGATATTTTTCTCCAATGAAAAAATCCATAAGAATGATCATGAATAAAATATAGAGAATAATCCACCTTCAGAAATCATCACGTGATTTGTTTTATATAAAATTACATGGTAATTCATGTATCTTGATATATACACAGACATAGACACATTTTAATACTATAAAAACCTTAGAAAACAATATAAAATTGATGTAAAAGAGATTAAAACACCAGAATGTAAATTATCTTACCATGACATACATGTAATGATATCTATATTATAATTATAAACACCCCTAAATTTATACATAAGTTATTTAAAAGTATATGGGTTATTAAGAATAAAATGGATGAATAAAAATTTAATGATTAACCAGAATATACTGCTGGATATGAAAAACATGTAAATATTATTTGGGGTTCTTTTAATGAGAAACTTTTTTATGTTGGATTCTTGGAAATAAAAATGTCTATAAGTGTAGATAAGTAGTTCATTAATGATTTCCACCACATTTATTTATTTTGATGTCTAATTAAAACATATAAATGAGACTTTTATTTCTTTGGATGTTTTATAATATAATTATATTTCTATATCTTTTGTAATCTGACCAATTAGATCCTCTTAGACAATGTTATGACTTGAACATTTTAGGAGGGTACAAACAATCTCACTAGGCTATGTTTCACATTATAGGCCTCAATTGGCACTATTTTTCTTTAGTTCGTTGTTTTATCTATTTGAATGAAATAAATCCCATTGAAAGTATAATCTAAAAAATTAAATATCTTTTTTGGAATAGTATATTCAATATTATCATAGAAACCCATAAATATTGTTAAATTGAGAAATGATTAGAAAATTTCCAAATGTTTGATTTTGAAAAAAAACCTTCTTAAAAATAAAAAATAATTTATTAAATCCTTATAATTAGGCTAGATAAATGATAAACATTATGATTAAATATCACTCATCACACTGCCTAAGCACATCCTAGAATATGACATTTGTCAACATGTCCATCAGATTATAATCTCCTTATTCATTTTGTAGATTAAGTACTCCATCTTCCAACGACATCGACATGAAGTGATATTTCAATTAAACATTATTTTTTAGGGAAGTATATATGATTTTTATTCAAATTTAATAAATCTTGGTGAATCAATAAATATAATTCATATATTTTTATTTCTTTTGATATTTTCCAATTCCCCTTGAATCCAAATGAGATCCTTTATAGATTATGTAAAATAAATGTACTTTTCTTAAAATTTTGAGAGTGGATGCACTGGATGAATCTTCTAAATACACCTAAAAATATCCCCACTAAAACCAACCATATACATTATGTTTCTATTATGATTTTATAAATCTCTACGAAATTCATATTCATAAAACCCCTATAATTACTCAAACATTTCGAAGGAGGGTACTATGATTTTAGAACCCTTAAATACTTTATAATCTACTTAAAAAATCTCAATATAGTTATTGGATTAAATATATATCTACTAAAAACTACCACTAAAAATGATATGTTTAATTAATAAAAAGCTTTTAAATATACCAGGCTTCGATCTGTCCATACACATGGAATGTTCATCATGTTCCTCACAACAGCTTCCACTCATGGCATGTTCTCAATTATGAATATAAAATATCATTTTCAAGGATGGTTTATAGGATTTTTTTTACCAATTATAGAGTGATCAAGCTCGTGTATGATATAGTTATATTAATTCAAGTTAAAAGTACCAAAACATAATTCAATTATGATCTACAACATCGAAATCTATTTATCTATGACAAGATCCTTCATCTCAAATCTTCTAGAAATCATAATTTTTATCTCATTGATACTTTCCTTCAAAATAACATAAATAAAAATCCCATAATGTTAAAAAATAAATATATTGAAAAAATAATCATTTAAAAATTTATGATATTAAAAATATTATGGATGTCCACTAAAACATGAACAACTATTAATAGTGTTTCATGTGATGGAATAATTGACAAAAAATGTCATTTTCAGTGTTTATGTGATTTTTTATGACTCCACACAGTAATAAAATCGGTCTATTATTCGTTATGGACTAAAATAATATATAATTTATATCATTTTACATTAATTTATTCAAATGTATAATTAATGAACACTAATGGGATGAAACATACAGACACCATATGATTTCACACATTCTTCACATATGACTGACACTATTTATTTAATAAAGGGTATTAAGAATGGATATCTCATATGTTATAATCCAATAATTTTTGGGTGTGGTGGAACCTATGAAGATTTTAGGATAGATGATCCTCTCTTCACTTCCATATGATTGTTCATTAATCGATGAAGTCACTGACAATACTTTGAGTGATCAGGAGTCCTCACAAATAATTCTTGGATCTTGGAATGATGTCTTCCCCTTAGTGGTAGGAGTAATTTTTCTATGTATCCTAGAGATAATCATTATGATAAATCCATTTATGGAAGATAATGGGATTTTATTATGTTTAGGTATTTCATGCATATCGTTTTGTACAATGTTTCTTAGATATAGTTATGCATTTGTTCTATGGAGATAAATCCATTGGAGTTTGGGTTTTCTCCCACTACCAAGGGTCATACGACAATCTAATGAAACTCATCAGTGGGGTAAGAGAAATATTCATTACGGAATAAACTTTTTTAAATAATAGTTTAATAATAAATCTAAAATATAAAAGTTTTTATATTTATAATTATGAATTGTTCATTATTAATTTATTTGAAAATATTTAGTTTAAATGGAATGTATTATTTAAAGATATTATTTTTACCACCTGAAAATAATTTTTTATTATTAAAATTATTAAAGGGTTAAATAATATTTGAAATGTCATATAATTATAATATGAAATATTTCATATTAATTTTGAATGTAATGTGTTTATATTCAGTTTTTTACTAATTTATAAAATGTTTATACTTTTATATTTCTCAATATTTAAATAATGTCTTATGTTTTTTAAAATATCATTTTTTTATTTAATTTATTATTAATTATTAGTATATTTGTAATGAAACTATAATATTGTGCATGAAAAATTTATTATAAAAAAGGTCTTATAGGATAAGGAATTGAATGAAATATTAGGTCTAATATCATTAAAGTCAGTTTTCGTCAACCATATACATGATTCGTAATTTAGTTATAGGGATGACAATATTTTTTCAGTATTGTATATTCATATTATGTATTATAATTATCATGTATTGAATTATATTTTGGTTAAGGTCTCATTGTGTAGAGGGAGTCATGGTTAGACCACCTACTGGCCTAGATGTTTTTTCTTTGTTAGAAATATGAATGGGATTGGATATCTGTCATTATGGTCACACTAATGTGGAGTTTCCAAATATAATTTAACTCTATACGATTACATGAAAAGTTGATCTACCTTATTAATATTATGAATTTGGAGATATGTTAATATATTTGGCTTTTAAATTTGGATGTGTAACACAATCTTGTTGGTTGTGTAAGAAGTTACACATTAATGTGTTGTGAAAATATTAATATAGTGGATAAAATAGGAATTCCAAAAAAAAAATTTAGAAATATGAATACCCAAATAGTAATAAAACATATGGTGATAAATATTACATATGATGTAATAGTTATAAATATAATATTCAAATGATTTATATTAAATTATACATACCATTAAAGAAAACCTCCAAAATATAAAGTGCGTGTTTTCATCAAAAGAGATATTTTTCAGGGACTTGATCATTCAACAAATTAGGATTTACCAAATTAGGTTACCTCAATATTCTCTTATATAAGTAAATGATGTAATAGGAAACACTACATGATCCATGGCTAGGATTTTCCAAAGCAGGGTGCCTCTTTATTTTCTTATGATTAATATTTTCTTGGTTTTTACATTTGGTAAAATATAACTGCAAACCCTTGGGAATGATACCATAGGAGTTGAGTTTATTGGATATATATGTTTTATTTATATATGTGGTAATATACTCAGATATAAAATAATAATTACTATTAAAATTGGGATGTTTCTGTACATAAATAGCCATGTGTTGGGAGTAATTCCAAGGAAGACTCTTCACATATTGAAATATAGATGTTAGATCACCAAAATGATATGTTGTTTGTGGTTATTAATTTTATTTTGATAAATATCATTTAAACAACTTGATGAATATATAAAAAACATGATATTAACCCATTTCTATGTCCTTGTTGTAGATTATGGAATACTACACATTAAAAATTTTTACGTCATTACAATTTAAGACATATAATTTAAAAAAATATATTTTTATCTATGATTTTGAAATATTATCAATGAAAAACATTTAATGCCCTTGAATGGGAATCTTATAGAAATTAATTCCACCAACTATGACTCAAGAGTACTGAATATTGATTATGTATCACCCATTGGTGTGGAAAACAAAGACTCATATATAATATGGAATTGACAAAGGGCTAATTGGGTATCCTTGTCAGTAAAAGAGCAAGAGTTTCACCATTAGATGTTGGAACAAATGATCAAATTATTCCAAATGGATTGACTATAGAATTAGATAATTATTAATATATTTATACCAGAATCATAAATTTTATTTCAATATATTTTTTGGACAGGAAGTCATTTTCATTCACTCTTATATAAAAGTGTTATTCTATATATAGAAAAGTAATAGTGTATGGTATGTGGAGTATTTTTAATGATTTATAGATTATATAAATGTAAATTCCTATTTATAATATTTAGAATAAAAAATAAATGGTTTATTTAAATATCACATACCATTATAATTCTATTCTTAGACATATAGATGGGGAAATATTCAAGGACTACATACATTGGGATTTTAGGACCCATTAGATTATAAATCATTTAATACATGATAATATTATTTAGTAGAAAAAATGAAAAAAAATTATGAGAAATTGTTATATGGATAGAGTAAAATTGAATATTATACATATCTCGGTGTGGCAACCAATAATTTTATAATAAAAAGTGGATTTAGGTACTTTAATACTTTTACTAATAAAATTAGTCATTATGGATTGGTGTTTATGATGAAACAAAAGTATGAAACTGTTGAAAATTTCAAATAGATTAAAAAAATGTACAAAATAAATTGGGAAGGAGTAATAAGATTCTCTCATCACATTCGAGTGGTGAACACTTAAAAAAATAATTCAGGAAACATCTATGAGATTGTGGATATATTTCAAAACTCATTCCTCTTTTAGACACTGTAATGAAATAGTGTGTCTTAAAAAAGTAATCATACATTGTTATACATGATTAGATCAATGATTAGTCTATGCGGCCTTCCTACTTAATTTTTGGGTTATCCTCTATAGACTTTAATAATACTTCCAAACAATGTTCTATCTAATGTAGTAATAAAGTCACCATATTGGATATAGTATATGAAACATCCTAATAATTTTTTTTATAATGATATGAGGTTTTAAAAAATCTGTATGATTATTAAATACTGAAAAAAGGTACCAAAAGATTGATAGTAGTTGGAGTTTGGATTTTTTTAAGCAACCTGTAATCATACATGAAAAATAGTGGTTGAAAACCCATTGGGAATAGGGAACTATAGCAGTACTATTGTAGACTATTGTAGTAGAGGAACTATAGCAAGAATGGGCATTGTAGTAGTGGAAGACACTATAGCAATGGTCGTTATTATGCTGGTAATGTAGCAAGTGGGTACTATAGTAGTACTATCCACAGAATGGGCCTTAGCCTAATAAATTTGAGCATATGGGCCATGTAATGGGATACATGCCCACTGAGCCTTTAGTTTGTTTTATGGGTCTCCCTATACCATGTAAAAAAGAGTTCTTTTCATTGCTTTAATAATAAAATGAGGCTTTGTCCCCAACATTTAAAAAAACAAAAAGTTAGATAGATTATTATATACTAGTTTCCCCATGAAAACTAAGTTATATTATTTATATAAGTTGTGGTATGATTTTTTAAATTCCTTAAGAAGGCATATATCAATCGAGGAGTTAGTGGCAGGAAATTTGACCTTATAGAAGTTCAAAACCAAGAAATAGTAATTGCTCTTATGATGGAATTGAGACTATTCAAAAAAGAGTTGTTGAAGAACAACCAACTCATGTTACTTAATAACCTTGAACATGTGGTGGAATATTTCAAGATCTAGTGAGATATGGATTTCACATAGAAAATTATGATTAGGAAATATTAATACATGATGAAAATACTACCTACAAAGAAGACATTGAGAGTTATTATTTTGAAAAATGGTTAAAATCAATGTAATCTAATATAGGATATATTTATACTAACCAAGATTAGAACATGGTAGATTCACCTAAAGAAGTAATATCTATATGATTTATGTGTGTTTTCTAAAAGAAAACTTACATATATGATAGAGTGTCTAAATAAAAATCATTCACGGTGGAAGATGGTTACAAACATATTCATTTTATTAACTATGAAGAGATATTTTAAACTATTTTCATGATAATTTTCATTCATATTTTTATATCCATATATGTTCATTTGGATTATAATATATATAAAATGTATGAAAAAAATTCATCCATAAATTAGTTTTATATGATGAAACCGGATGTTTTTAAAGTTCCAATGATTTTTCTAGGGTTTTCAAGTTTCAAAAGTCTATTTATGGACTAAAACTATCGTATCAGATTTTGAAAATCATGTTTTATAATGAAATAAAATACCATGATATCATTATGAATATAGATGATTCATCTGTATATACTAGGGTTATTAGTGGTTTCATATGTGTTTTATATATTGCATATAGATGATATAATGATTATCAAAAATGATGTCTAAACTCTTTACTCAATAAAGATGGGGTCGGATAAATGTTTTTCAATGAATGACAATGGTGAAACTTCCAACATACATGATATAAAGGTCAATGGTGATAGATCTAAGTGGCTTCTTAGTCTGAGTCAGGAAACATATATTGGTAAAGTGCTAAAGTAGTTTAGCATGAATAACTATTAGAAGGGGTATTTACATGTTTTTACTTAAATGAATCACATGGAAAAAATATTAATAATTTTGAGGACCCTTTTAAAGAGTAAGGAATTATGAATAAAATTTCTTATGCATTATTTAATGGAACGTTTGAATGTGAAATGTTATCTACTCAACCTATTTATCTTATTCATTATTCATAATCTCTATATTTTAATCTCATACTTGTGAGGTCCATTTGATTATCTTAATGAAAAATATTATGTACATGAGGGGGACTGAGTATATATACTTAGTATTTTTTAGATAATATGAGATATATATAACGGGATACATTATTTCATGATTCAAATCATACAATGGGGATATGCAATTTTAATAAGGATTTGATTATTACCTTATTGTTGGGGATTTCAGATAGAAAAGTACTAACCATGAAATGATAATATACTCCAAAATATAGGTAGAGTACATTGATGAATTGGATGATGTAAATGATTCTATTTGGATCAAGAAGTTCACTACTGAACATTCACTGGTTCCCAACATTGATATAGAAATTGAGAAATATTATTGTAACAATATTGATATTTTTCATACTAAGGAATCTTGGTCTCACAAAAGGATCAAACACATCATTAAAAAATATCATCTCATATCAGATATCATTTAGAGGTAAATATAATGATCTATTGGTGGTTATAATGGAGATTGTAGAAGATACATTAATGAAACTCTTTCTACTACAACAAAATGAGGGTCATGTAGAATATATCAATGTAAGAAACATGATAGATTAACTGTAATGGTTTATGATATATAATTTTATTATAATTAAATTAATATAAATTTATTATTCATTCATTTGTGATGAAATTAATTTTACCAAAACATTTTAACGAAACATCCCCTTAAATTATGACATTGAGTTTCCCTTAACCAATTTTCAGTACATTGTATCATGGGTTGTGATGATATTTAATGTTTATCTTGAATAAAATTTTATACTCATTATAAGGAGTTGTATTTTTAATATAAAAAATGTATTCTTGAGTTTATAAGTAGTTAATTATTACATGGAATGATTTGACGAAGTAAAACTCATGGAATTTCATAATTTTTTTTAAATGTTGGGGGTATATTCTTATTATCAATACTTTTTACCTAATGTTGGTGTGATACCTAGAATGAAATATTTCATACAATTATTCAATAATTTCAAATTTTAAAAGTTATCTTAAATAATACAGGGGTTCTTATATTTTTTTGATCATGTCCTCATTTAGAGTACAATGAATATGGGGCTTATCCTCTTTTATGAAAATTTTAAGAAGTTTATCCCTTGATAGAATTATATGGAGGAAATACAAGTGAATTGTTATTTAATTCACATATTATTTTCATAAATACTTTTTATGAAGGTTATATGATATAAAAATCCACTAAATGAATTGCATGTGATGTATTCCTCAACATGGTTAGTGTTTTTTAGATAATAAAGAAATGATGGTTTTTCTATACTAGATTGATATGTTCCATGTCTAATGGTCACTTGATTTAATGGATAAAGAGATTATGTAGGTATGAATATGATTTGTATGATAATTCTTTATGTAATCATGTTTATATAATGTTATGATTATTTTCTATAGACAACAAACACAACTCTTTAGTTACCAGATTAACAATGATATATTTGTATAGGATACACATTTCCTACATTAATGAAATTGGGAATTAATATTTGTTTTCAATTAAACTAAGGAATGAATGGTGAAATGGATAGTATTATGGATAATAATTATGTTTGGAATATAATGATTGTTCTAGAATTTAGAGACTTTGACAAAAATACTCCCAAAGGAGTTTTAATGGATTACCAAATAGTTTTATATCTTCCAATAAAAAATTTAATGTATATTAGTGAAAGTAGTATAATTTTGGATGTGTACTAAAATGGTATCTTAAATTATTTGGTAATTCATGTGATGTCGTGGTCGACAACCAGACTCAGGTTTAGTGTGCATATAGTGGATGCAGCAACCACAGCACTCTCTAGTCAGTTTCTCACCTACTATAGGCCAAAAAGTGTGTATATTTATATTATATGACATTAATTAATTAACTCATTCTATGAATTAACACCATTGAGAATAAATAGTTTGATAATATATGGGGTCACCCAAGTTGTTACATATGGACAACACACTTTATTTAATGAAGAGGGTTGAGAATGTCTATATAAGAGGATATGATCCTCTCATTTTTTGTTGCAGTGTAAACTATAATGATTTCATTCTCGATAAAGAACACTTCTCTTCTCAATTATCTTTCATCACCAGGTGAAGGTGATGGAACCCCTTCAAGTGATTAGGAGTCATCATGATGTGTTCATGTATCCATTGGGATATGCACACTCCTTATATAAAGGAGGCATTGTTATACTCATTATGATCATTATCTTGATAAATACATCTATGGATGAAGATTGAATATATCAATATTTACGAATCTAAATTTAACCATTTAATAAAAAAAATAGATACATTTATACATTTATTCCTTAGATATAGAACCATACATGTTTGATTTTAATTCAATTGCCAAGGTTTATATGATGATCCAATAGAAGTTATCAGAATGATATAATAGAAGTTATCAGAATGATCTAAATTGATTATTTTGAAATTACACTCCTCTACAGAGAATTTGAATATTATAATCCACAACCTTAGTGCATGATTAAAACCAAAAAGTATCATCTTTAACATGCATATATTATCCACATAAATTGTTCAATAATACCAACCAACTAGTTCTTGAATATAATATCAAATAATACCCCATGAAAGAATTTCTATCATCAAATTATACTATTCCAAATGGAAAACCTACCTGGAAACCAGACAACATACCATATGAATAGTCATATATTCAACTAGTGGAGATAAAATATCTTAGAAATAAACACCTTTAATTTGTTGAAACCCTTTTTACGACCAGTCATGTATTGTGCCCTTATCCACCAGCTGATACAGCTATTTATTATAAATAATCTAATTTCTAGTATGAATCCCTATGAACTGTCATATTCTGAATACATTGAGGGAATATATGTCCTCCCTTATTGAAATCTTTCACTAAATGTTGTCTTTCATACTTTTATCTTATTGTAGGCCCTAGAGTTCCCCAAAATAAATTGGAAGCAAGTAATACCGATCACTCCCATATCTCTGCACTTGGTTCTTAACTCATAAATATATGTAACCCCTAATATGATTTTCTCCTTAAGGTACCAAAAAATACAAATATATTAAAATTATATATTTTTCATTAAAAATATACCCCAATATTTTGCATTCCTAGAGATTCTTGGTACTACTGACATCAAAAAAACCAATAGAACATTACCACATTCTATAAATAATAACATAATGTATAGTGTTTTAGGTATTGACATGCTTAATGACCTATCAAGAACTGTTTAAAATTTTAGACATCCATTCATCTGAACATGAACACGTGATGATATTTTTCTCTCATTTTAGACTCCTATGAGTTCTGATCATTCCAATGGATCCCTCCATTAGAAATTACAGGTCAACTTCTAAAAACCTTAAGAAAGTTCTTGTCTGACATTCAATGACAAAAATCATTTCCTTCATATAAAATAATTAACATTCATGAGATGTATCCTCATGTACTTCCTTTTACATGGAATCATCATGGATATGTGGGTATGAACCGACAAGTTGTTATGGGTGAAGTCAAACATCATTATAGAACAACATATATTCAAATGTTACTTTCCTTTTAGAGACGATAGAATCATGTTGATGATGTGTGTCACAAAATTCCCCCATTCTTAAAAAACAAAATTGGTATCCCTGAATGAAATATCCCAAATTTTTTTTTCAATGTCTGACTAATCCTCCCTATTACTCTATTATATACTATAGTATGTCATATTTTCTTCTCGGACCATATTCCACTCCACCAAATAACCCTCTTGAACTCTATTCTTATATGATCCTCACCATTATTAGACCTCAATCTACTAATCTTTTATCTAGTATCCTTTTAAACATTAAATCACAATCGAACAAAGAATATGAGAACCGTAGACTTGTTTTTGAGAAGTAATACCCACACATTTTCTATAAAATCATCAATGAATGTCACATAAAATAATGAAACTCCATGAGAAAGAATCGTAGATGACCCTCATTCATTTTTATAAACCAATGAAAAAATAAATTTATTCACTGTCTTGATTTCTATTCTATGTCTATGTTTTCACTTCCCACCTATGTTCAGCTATTTGGAATACAAGTATGTGTTTTTATAGATTTACTTTGAACATACCTTTTCTCTTTTTCCAGAGGATTTTTTATTAACCTCTTTTATGATGTGGGTTTCTTTGGAAGGATCATTTATATATTAAACCTTTAATTAGCCATATTAATTTTGAGGGAGATATTCATTTTATAGGGGTTATAATATAACCAACCTATTTTTTATTAATAATTTTTTCTAATAAAATAAAAATTATTAAATGGATTTCAATGCACACTACACTAAGTTAATATTGATTTATTTGAAACACTGTGTTAATATTTTACTACACTCAACATTGAGTTTTTGTTGTGGGATATTTAACTAAAATTTTTTATTGTGGTAATAATAATACTGAGATTAACTTGTATTACGTGCCACATCGAGCTCAAACGAAACATGTCATACATGTAAAATATTATTAATTAATTTAATAGTTATAAAATTGATATTATAATGGTGGGTTTTAATTGGATTAACTAAATTATTAAAATATGTTTTACACATGATCCTAAAATTATTTCATTTGTGAGAAATTGATTAAAATCGAAAATAAAACACTTTTCAAAGTAAAAAAATAAAATATTTTTGTATTTGAAAAAAATTTTTTTTGTGAAAAGTGAGTTTGATATCAATAAATTAAATAAATAAATTTCTGGTTAATTATTTTAATGAAATTTATATATATTATATATTCAATAAAATAATTTAAATTACCCTTATATATTTTTTAGACTACAGATAAGAATAAATCCAATTTTACAATTTAAAACAATATCTTTCTAAAAATCAGTTTTATCACCTTTTTATGGTACACTTATTTTAAAAATAAAATATCCCACCTTTATAAAACAAATTTTATAAAAAAAATAAAAAAAAACAATATTATTTTTGTGTGATTTTTCTATATTTTTTGAAAAGGATTAATTTTTTGAAGGTAGGTGAAACACATTGAGTTTTAATTGAGAAATGCCTTTTTAATTAATTTATTTATATAGTTAAATTAATTTTTATATTATTTTTAAAGTATAATTAGTAAAATTATTGTTATATTAATCCAATTTAGTCCATTTGTATGAATTTTTTATTGAAATACGATATGAAAAAAGTTTAAACATTTGAAAATTGTCCTTCTAAAAAACTGCTTTCCTGACACGTTTATGTGATTAATATTCAATTACTTTTACCTCTTATATTAATTTAAAAAGGTAAAATCGATTCCATATTTTGAATCAGATTACTGTTTTATTTCTAATAATTTCTCCTTAATTTTTTTACCAAAATGAATAGTGATTGCAATAAAACATAATCGATGTAGTTAATGTAAAAATAAGTTTGTTGGGGGTTAAAGTGAAATTAGAAGTATAAAACCACCTATCTAATTTTGAAAAAACAAATTTATGGCCATATTTAGAGAATTAATCCACCTATATTTAATAATGTCCAATTTTGGACTCTATTAAACAATGAATAATGTGGGAGGAAATCAAAATTTAAAACATTTACACATTTTCCACTCCCATCACTTATAAAGGGATACCCCTCTCCTATCCTCCTCACTCCATAAAACATCGTTGGTTCAGCCAATACGTGACCAAATAACTTCCAAAATTACATCCCCACATCCTTTAATTCTTAATTTGGAAAAAAATCTAACCATGGAAGGCTTTTAAGGAATACCTAAGGAGGATACGTGAAGAAGACGTAACATTCATCAATGAATGTTTATTTATTTAATCCTCATGACCCTAAATTTTTGATATAATTAATAATAATAAGAAAAATATAATCCATATAATTATACGTTTAAATTTTAATTGTAAAACCAACAATTACACACACTTCCATCAAATGGTTTACGAAATAATTATTCATGTGTAGTACAAACTATCGCCTCACGAACTGATGTCATTCATTTTTCCGTTACCTTTTCTCAAGTATGGGAATAATTATTGACATACTAAAAAAACATGATATTTTTGTTATTAATTATTTTATTATGTTTTCTTTAAATTTCATAAACATTCATGCTTTCAATTTTTTGGGAATATAATAACTTCACCCGTGTGTATGGAAGACTACTGCCCCACGATGTGATGTGATTCATTCTTTCATTACATTGAATCTATTAAGGATGAGTTAAAAATAGTTCATGTATTTTTTTAATAAAAATTATTCTATGGTTACAATATATATATATATATATCTTTTAATTTTATATCTTTCAATCTGACAAGAAATGACAAATAATAAGCAAGCGTATGAACAACCTACAATATCGACGAACGATGTATGTTATTTTATATCGATACTAGTAATAAAATAATATAAATAAATATATAATGAATTTAAATTATATTTATACCATTTTACCAATTTTAATATTATGAAACCATATTCAATTTAATATGACAAAAAATAAAACTAATAAAGATAAATTCGACAAACAAAGCGATTATTACCCAAAATGTTACTTTAACATGAAATTGTTAATTAAAGAGTAATAAAAGATCAAAATAAAATCAGATATGATATAATATATGTGAATATGGTTTTATAATATTTTTATAATAATCTTACATTTATTATGTAGGATGTTTTAATGAGTATAACATAAGTTAAGACTTAAGGTAATGAGATTAATAGTCATATGTTTTTTCCTAGAGACTTTTTCCATATTAAAAAATGTTTGTTTTGTATGGTGTATATGATTACCTATAAAATTACATATAAATAATAAATCTAATTTCATGATAAATAATATTTATATTGATGTTATTATTTTAGAGGTTTGACTATTCAAAAGTTACTCAATAAGCAAGGTATTTCTATCCAACTTTTATTTTCTATGAGACACATGCCATTTTCACCATGTTTTTCCATGATGTGGTTTATATAATTCCCATAAATGTATTTTTTTATTATTACCCTTATATTTATGGGTATTTAAATATCCATTTTTTGGATTTCCATTTCATGGGATTTATGGTTTAAAAGTCACCAAATGGGTAAGGGAGTTTTATCTCAATTTTCCTTTTTTGAGGCGTATGTTATGGTATACACCTATATAGTTTTACAAGGTGTTAATATAGCCCATTTCAAATGTAATACACAGAATTTATTCATAATAATGGTATTTTAAGTATCATTGTATGTTATTCTTTTATGAGGCTTATGATTTAATGTTACTAAAGTCATAAATATTTTATGCTATAATTTCAACATTTGTCAATATTATTTATAATTATGTCTCTAATGCTGAATTTTTATGACTTAACTCTCATGATTTATATTGAATTTTATTCTCCTTTTTATATTAATGATATAATCAAGTAATTGTACCACTTTTTAAATCTTCAATTGAAAACTGATTTCCTTCCAAAACCATTTTTTCTAATAATATATTAAAAATTGGGTTTAAATGATCAATTCAAAAAACATTCATTTAAAATAATTTATATACATTTTATGTTGAAAATGTGCTAAATTATTTTAAATGTTTATTTATGTTTTCAAAGTTGTTTTAAAATAAATTTTTTAATTTTTTTATGATTGAAAAAGTGTTTTTAAAAGATGAAATTATATTTTCCTTAAGAAATGTTTTGAATAATATTTCACAATTATTTTCCATATATAATGAAATCGGTTGGTATACCTATGTATTAATGGGTTTTTGATCCATGTATGCAATTCATATTTTTTATATAAATGTTTTATATTTTGGCTGCATGATTATTATGAAACCTATTTCACTTCCAAGAGTAATTCAATAATATAATTATTCTGAAAACTCATTATTTTCATAGTTTATTATATGATGAAATGATTATAGATCCTATATCATTAACATTGGTAGTGATATAAAAAAATATTTATGATTCCCATTGTATTACATGGGGTATGATAAAAATAATGTTTATGACCTTTTCGAACAAATAAATGTGTGATTAATTATTAGATAGGTGGGACCTATATCTCACTCCAATAAATTTGGTATATATTTATATATTTCATGAGATAAAAAAGGCTAGGACTAGGATTGATCCCAATATAATGATATAGGGATTCCACTAGGGATGGTGGAGTGTCCATCCCTAGAGGTATATCATGAACTTGATTATATGTTTTTAATGTAATGCTTGTACCTAATCACATGTTCATAATGTTTTGAATGAACTTGATTACATGTTCACAATGTTATTAATGGACCCTATTTCATGTTCATAAGTTTATATGAAGGCCATATTTCATATCCTTAACTTAGTGAGTGAATATGTTTCTAATTATACATGTTTACAATGTTATATGCTAATATATATAACCCAAATATTATGTCATATTCCATTCTTATTCCCTCATGACTCATGCTATTTTAATTTCTTATGATCCATGTCTTATAAAAAGATAATGATTATATCATGACTCATGTTTATGATATATGATAGGTTGGGTATGCACATTGTATATTTTTTTCATTATCATATATCTTTATTCTTTTCATGTTCTTTCATATGGTAAAAAATTTATATCTCTTATGTTTACCATTACTGAACAGTTGAGATCACCCATTATTATTTTTTACCAATATTATGTAAAAGTTTTTATAAAGGGTATGCATTTGAATATTTCTAATTAGTGTTCTTATTATGGATAACATTTAAGAACATTCAAAATATTATAATATTTCATTCTTATTTTCCAATGCCACTACACTATTACAGTCCTCAAGCATGTGTTTGTTAATTAAAATGAATTTTTTTTAAAAACTATGTAACAACCAAGAATGTTAATATTGGGTCACTATAGTTGGAATCAAAGGAATGTTTTTAACCATTGGAAACAAGGATGCAAAAACTTTTGTAAGATCCCTTGGGATATTTCTAAGGATACGTCTAAGAATTTATCTAAAGATAAATCTAAGGATAATTCAATCTTTAAGAAAATTTCCTAGAATATAGGTATTTTATTGAGATAGCGGTTTTCAATAAATTACATACCTATCTAGATAATACAAGTTGATGTGGATCTGGAAAAGATGTACATAAGGGTAACAACCCCGAGAACACCATATTAATATAGACTTGATCAGAACCTGATGCATGACAACAGTTCTTGATACACACCTAGTTTTGTACTCTTTGGGGATATTCAATAAAAATTCCGAAATTATTTATAAACCATCCCAAAGGATTTAAATAGAGGATTCATATGAATACCCTTGTATAAATCTATGGTGTCATATTTTAAATAGTATGTTTCTTGATTTAGACCTCATATATGTTGTTTTCCAGAATATGTGACATTCCATTATGATTAGTATTGAACCCACAATTATTTTTGGCCTTAGTCAATTGTAGGAACCATAAGGAAATTGATTAACACTAAATTTCAAAGATTATATTCTGATGAGAATCCATGTAGGCTGATATCTGAAGTAAAGGATGTTTTGATATTTCTTAATCAGTTTGTATGGAATATTATTAACAACGTGTACCTTAACCAACACTCAGATTCACCCAAGAAGATAAGAAAAGTATTAAATGATATTTTAGGTAGTTTCTACTATGGAGGAAAAAATATTTAATTTCTTAAGTGTTGAAAATGTGTTAAGAGACGCCAATGTGGATGTCTTGGAAGATCATGGATATGTTTTTACTATGAAAAAGAAAGAAAAAAATCAAGTAACTTCATATGGAAAATGATTTGTTTAGTTAATGAACTGGATGATAATAACAGCCTCCCTAGGAATCATAGACTATTGAATGTTTTAGATGTGGAATTATGGGAACATTGAAAACATATTTTCTAAGGTGAAATATTTTGAATTTAATCACCAAGGATGTTCAAATAATGGTTAAATTTCTTATAATGAAGATACATTAAATGACATATTAAAAGAAAGAAATGTTTAGAAATAATATAAAAAACCATATCAATCATTTTATATAGAAATTGGAATGATTGGTATTCTTGTGTATTGGAATGAAGTAGTTATGAAACAAATAGTCATTTTTTAGTATATATTTTTGGGAAATAATATGGAATAATATGTTAAATGATGACGAGGGACTATAAAAGTGATTTAATTAATGGACAGTATTAATGGAAACTACATGAATATGGGAAAGATAACCCTTAATATATATTTTAGGATGAGATAATGATATTGAGATAAATAGGTGATTGATTTGGATAAAGTATAATAGATAGTATTAATGACTATATAACTGATTATTGATTTCAGGAAAAAGTGGTTTATGATTAATTTTTCAAAATTATTTGATCTACGAAATATGTTCAATAATCTATGTTATATGTAAGGAATAAATAATAACATATTAATTAAATATGTTTTTTTGGTAATTTATGTTATTACATTATTTTAATAGATACGTGATTAAGGTATCGACATGTTTGGTATGTCAAAATCAATAGATAATCTAAGATATATGGGGATCATTGTTAAGCTTATTTTGAGAAATTTAATAATTTTTATGATTTTCATCTTTTAGAGGTGTCAAAAGGATAACCATTTATGAAATTGTTTAAGTTGAACTTTGGATTATGATTCAATGATTAATGTATTGTTTCAAAATATTATGTTTCCTCCACAACATTTCATAACCATTTTTTAATAATAATTAAATATCGATAGAATGACTTGTCATTTTATTTATTGATGTTATTATCTATTTGTTGTTCATGACTAAGAAATCCACCTCTATTTATTATAGTAATGGATGAAGTCTTAATTGATCAAGGCACAACCCATTAGTGAAATTATTCTTATTAAATGCAATGAAATAAAGTAAGTATATTTTCTCAATAAAATTATTCAACATTAGGGTAAGTCTTTTGAAAATAAATATTGTCATGTTATCATTATTTTTTACGATACCTATAATGTCTCAGATTTTCCGTTTATTATTTTTAAATATTATATGGAATTATTTCGAGACCGGGCGCAAAGACGGCACATCATTCTGATGTCCAGTGAGCCCGGAATGGTGATTTTATCATTTTTAAGTTAAGTAAGTCGGCACCTATGAGCGGTTATGGCAGTTTCCAAACATATGCCCGGATTAAAAATCATAGCACACCGTTGCGTCCGAGACAACGACATTACTTATGAATGAGGCTGACCTCGACCGATGCGGGTCGATGGAAAAAGTTAATTTTCAGACGTTTTAAGTAAAATAAAATAAAATAAAATAACAAGTTTATTTTATTTAATTTTAGGAAACATCCACTGCAGCAAGGCAATGGCTTAGCTGTTTCATATATTAATGGTATGTCATTATAGCTTCAAAATGGCGAGTGGACATTATTAGTGCTGCCGTGTAATTAAATGACAATATGTTTCCCATTTTAATGGGTTAAGAAAATGATGATCATTGGAAAAGTTTGAAAGGAACCTCTGCAGAATCTTCTGTGTGTTGGAGAAAACTCTCGGTGACGAACGACGATGGATTGATGTTGAGAATCGCAATGCCACCAACGTTGAAGGATCTCGACAACAACAGCAGTGCGGCTCCTTCATCAATGATCGATCCTTTTAAAAGATAGTGGTTTGTTGTTTCAAATTATTTTCCCCATATTTGAGTTTAAAAGATGAACATGGATCAACCAAGAACAAGTTGATCTGTGAATTCGTACGTTCTTGCGGGAGGGTTTTTTCTTTGGGAAGATTATGGGGAATTTATCCATGCTTTATGTTGTTGTTGATTCTTGCTCCATTTAAGCCTATTAAAGGGAGAAGATCAACGCCGTGAAGAATGACAGTGGAGGTTCGTTCCTCAATTTGTTTGTTTGGATTTCTTCCCCCTTCTTTCCTCACGTGTTCTTCGTGTTCTTCGCAGGGCGATGAAAAACGGATCATTGTGAAATCGTTCTGCGATGCAATGATCCCAAATAAAATGTTCTACACTACAACAACCTTGTGGAGGTAGAGCAATGATGGCGGACGACGAATCAGACCGGATTGGAAAGATCGTTCTTCGATCGTTCTTCGTGTGGGAAGATTGGAACACATTTTCGGAGCCGATCAGAGGCACGAAAATGAAGAAGCGGCATCTTAGTGTCGGGGATACCTGAACCTGGATGTTTTGTAGTGATTGTATGGCCAAATCGATGATCTGAGCACCATGGGAGGTGCGCTGGTGAATTGTTCCAATTCTGGAAATTTCCAGAATACAATGTGTGTACATTCGAAGAACACGCCGTGTAGTACTGGCGTCAGCAGATAGGGTTTCGGGGTCATAGTGGAATTACACGGTGTGTGGATGGTCACACGGAATGTTGGACTTTCTTAGAAACTCGGTGTGTACTTTGTGTAGTACAGGGACATGGGATGAGCTACACGGCTTCAGGTGGCACGACTTGTACAACACAACAGAAGTGGCTACGTAATGCTTGGCATGTATCTAGCAGATACACAAACACGGGATGGAGTACACGACCGTGTACTCCATCACACAGCCAGGCGAGTCCAGGAAAGTGTGTTACCCCATGTGCAGAGTACACTGTTTGATGATCTTGTACAGGCACATAGCCAGAGTACACTGAGCCAACCCTAGTTACCCAGACACGATGTGTACACCAGTCTACAGACCGTGAACTTTGTTTTTCCTACATGACCAGCCTATGACATAGGCAGTTGTATATGAGAAGTACCCAGGGTCAAAAAACACGATGTGTAAATTTTCTACACGCCATGTAATTTTTGGAAAACAGATCAGTCACTTGATCACCATTCATTAGACATCTTTCGTTTGGGTTAGTGCTCCTTCTTCTCATTCCCCGAAGGTCAGGTGTCATTTCCTTTTTCAGGAGTATGATCCCTTCAGCTGAACATTCTGTGATAGAGTCAGGCATCCATTCGAGAGGCCTGGATCGAGATCCTCTATCCATTCTAGAACCTAGGTAGAGTCTGGCATTGACATGACCAACTCTATCAGGCGTTGATTCTCTACCTAGAAGGTGAATTCTGGATTAGTCGCGGTATCTGACATGGCCCTGGCAGTGATTATCATCTGTGTATCGTGATCCTTCCAACTCAAGAGTGTGTCTCCCATAATGAGTATTTATATCTACCGTAGAATTTACACTCAAGAGTGTGTCTCCCGTAATGAGTTCAGCTATCTCTTGTGATGGTTCTCGACAAACAGCGCTTCTCGGACGGACATCATCAGAGCTATATGACTCGTGGGGTGTGTTCTCCTGGAATGAGGGCATCACAGAATCTTCGAACAGAATCCCTAGAAGGGGTATGCAGTTGTGTGACTTATCCCTTGACTACGGGTTTGGGTTTTGAATATATCTAGTTTTTCTATATTTTTCATAGACATATATTGTGCATAGAGGAGTATACCCTTACATTGTGTACTGCTTTGTGGTTTTCGGGGACCTCTAGTGAGTATTGTTATACTCCCCCCTGCATGGGCATTTCCCGCACGATTGGTGTCTTATGAAGATGAGAAACCCTTTGACAGAGTCCAGGGCCGACCAGGATAGGACCATGATTTCTGAGATCCCTACAGGTTGAGGCATTCCTATGACTACAAGAAGTTGTCCTAGTACCTTTTGTGCTTACAGGTTGGACTTTGCAGTTTTCAGACTCTTATTTGTTTGTTTTTTTGTGGGTTTGTATTTTTTTCCAGTTTACTTTTACAGAACTCTACCTTTTTTCATACTCTGTTGGTTGGGTTTAGTTGTATGCATGCATTCTTTTTCCTTAGTGGTTTTTTACATTTCAGCATTTGTGGGCTTAGAGATGTGTGCCTATGTATAGGTACATAGAAAATACCTACCATGTTAGTAATATTCATAATCGATGCTAGTCACTAGCTTATGGACAATTGAAGGCAGGCATGGGGAGTCACGGCATGGGCCCCACTGGGACAGGTCATAAGAGAGTGGTATCAGTGGTGGTCGATTCTACCTTAGGACCAAGAGTCTGTGATTTCGGTTTTGGGAAATAGTGTTAAGTGTTTCGGGTTTGGATTTTAGGCTAGGGATGCCAGTGTTGGTGCGACAACCAATATATCCATACACCAGGACTCTGATAACCTGCTTTTCGACTCGGTACACGAAAGCACTGGTTGCGGGGAAATAAAAGGTACATGCGTCATATAGGAATGGGTTGTGTTTTTCCATGTCCTCTGTGTCAGCTATCCAGATATACTCATTGAAAATAGTACATATTGTTTGTTTACAGGATTCCTCTGCAATGCATGCCTGCTAAGGATCAGCAGGATGATCACTAGGATTACCCCCTCAGTGATGAGGCATCGATACAGGGACCATTTCCCCAGGCATTGCCACCGGGTGGTGCACCTGATATACCACCACCAGTGGAGCAGCCAGTGGTACCCGCGGTACCGGCCGATGAGGAGCGCAGGCTTACCGCACTCCATTAGTTTCAGAGATAGAGACCCCCCAGGATCCGAGGCGAGCTCAACCCTCATGTGGCTGGGGGATGGCTTGAGGCGGTGACCAGAGTTTTCCGTTTAGTGAGGACACCAGCAGACCAGATGGCGATCTTAGTAGCGAGCCTTCTTCATGGTTCTGTGGGGCGATGGTGGAGTTTGACCAGCAGACTCACGAAGAGGAGACTCTTTTGTAGATGGAGTTTGAGCAAATCTTCTGGGAGGAGTTATCTCTAGTTACGCTGAGAGATGTACGCATCGAGGAGATTCTTTAGCTCTAGCAGGGCAATATGACTATGGCTGACTATTCCTTGAGGTTCACCAACCTCTCCAGGTACTCGATTAATATGGTCAGGGATCAATACTTTAGAGCTCAAACCTTTGAACAAGGTCTACGGCGTGACATCTGAGCTAGTTTCATGCCTCTACACATATTTACTTATGCTGGAGTGCTTGAGTGAGTTTTGGTGGTCGAGATCTTCCTTACAGAGCAGAGACAGCCGATGGCAGACAGGTGCGGAGACCTCGGTGGCAGGGAGCTGGCGTCAGACGCAGGGATTATGACGTGAGAGACATCGGGGGAGGACCCAGGATAGGGGATAGATAGTCCCTGGATCTCTGGGTGGATCCAGTCATAATAGGGAGAAGCGATTCTACTCATGTGATGGTAGGGGACATCTCACTAGAGATTGCCTAGCATGTCGAGCTGCTAAGAGGGAAGTGGTGGATGGACCACCGATGTAGAGGCAGAGGACAGAACAGGCAGACCCGCCAGGCGGCGGACGTGGTAGAGAAGCAGGGAGAGCTATGTGTGGAGGCAGACACTTTGACATACTTCCACCACCACCCCGAGGAGGTCCACACCATGCTCAGGGAGCTTGGGGATAGGGGCAGGGACAACTGGATGCAGTCGAGGCATACGACCCAGGGGCTCCAGGGATGATTCGAGGTACAATATCTTTCTTTTCTACCTTAGCGGTCGTACATATAGACACATGTGCTGGTCATTTTATTATTTCCAAATGTTTGGTACCAAACATCAAGATTTCGGTTGAACCGTTGACTCAATCCTTACGCTTGGAGACACCTATGGGAGGAGACTCGACGATCACACACCTTTGCTGACAGTGTGATCTTACCCTTGGAGGTGAGAGTTTCAGTTGGAACCTCTTGGTGGTAGCGTTGAGCCCTTACGACATCATTCTCTATATGGATTGGTTATCTTCGGTCCATGCACAAATTGACTGTTTTAGGTGATGAGTGAGGTGTGTCCGTCATGATGCAATAAGGTTTTCCTTTGTCAGAGAAAATGAGTCCCATGCAGTGAAAAATGGCCTCATGCATAGGAGGGTGCAGCTGATCACTATTTATTTGGCTAGCCTTACCATAGAAGCAGTAGATGTTATGAGCTCTCAGTTCCCAGCAGTGGTGGCAGAGTATGAAGATGTCCTTCCTGAAGCTGTTCCAGGATTACCCCCCGTCGTAAAATTGACTTCTGCATCAACTTACACACCGGGACAACACTGATTTCCTCCTTGGAATATCGGATGGCTCTCATAGAGCTTCGTGAGCTAAGGGTGATGTTGGAGGTTTTGCGGAGAAAGTGTTTTGTGAGACCCATCATTTCACCCTGGGCGGCCCCAGTCTGGTTTTCCAAGAATGCAGATAGGAGTCTGAGATTGTGCGTGGATTACCAGCACCTGAACTTGGTGACTGTGGAGAATAAAAATCCACTACCAAGGATCAATGACCTCTTTGATCAGCTAAGAGGGGAATAGTGGTTCTTGAATGTTGACCTTTGATCAGGCTATCACCAGCTATGAGTGTGGGACGAGGATATACCGAAGATGGATTTTAGATGCCGCTATGGTCACTATGAGTACTTGGGGATGCATTTCGGCGTGAAGAACATCCTCTCAGCGTTCAAGGGACTAATGAACCGGATCTTCCAGGTGTACATGGACCATTTCACATTGGTCTTCATCAATAACATCCTTGTGTATTCAGCGTCAGAGGAGGAGCACGCGAGACACCTACGGATGGTTCTAGACATACTTCGGGAGCACTATCTTTATGGGAAGCACTCAATGTGCTAGTTCTGGATTCAGGAGGTCCGCTTTTTGGGACATGTCATCTCAGTAGATGGAGTGGCTATAGATCTAGCCAAGGTGGTGGTTGTGTTAGCATGGGAGCCACCTCGGAGCGTGATAAAGGTGCAGAGCTTCCTTGGGTTGGAAGGATATTACTAGAGATTCATTACTGATTTCTCATAGATATCAGCACCAATGAAAGCCTTCGCCAGTAAAGGGCAACATTTAGTATGGAAAGAGCAGTTCCATCAGGCTTTTTAGCAGTTGAAGCAGAGTTTGATGAGTGCCCCAGTCTTGAGATTTCTTGAGGAGGGTGTCAAGTATGTAGTTTTCTACAACGCATCAGGGACGGGGCTTAGATGTGTCCTGATGCAATGACATGTAATGATTGCTTATGGTTTGCACCAGATTATTCCACATGAGAAGAACTATGCGGCCCATGATATCGAGTTGGCAGCGGTAGTCTTCACATTGAAGATGTAGAGAAACGACCTTATAGGTGAGCGGTTTATTGTCTACACTTACCACAAGATCTTCAAGTACATCTTCTCACTGAAGGATCTAAATCTGAGGAAAAGGAGTTGGCTAGAGTTCCTCTAAGACTATAAATTTGTGATCATATATACTATTGGAAAGGGGATCAAGGTGGAAGATGCCCTTAGCAGATGGTTGAGCTCACAACTGTTGAGTGAGGCGACACAATAGTTAGCCGTGTTACAGTTATCCCTCGTGGATGGAGAGGATACAGCTTACCTACAGTCGATGATTGTCACCCCGCCACTCTTACAGCGAGTTAGGGAGGCAAATCATGGTGATGTCAACTATGTGGCTTTACGTGCTCAGTTATCCGCATGACATGCTCTTGATGTATATTCACAAGGTGGGGAAAATATACTTATTTCAAGAGGATGCATTGTTATGCCAGTGGAATTCCAGGAGGAGGTCTCGAATGAGTTTCATACATCCCCTTTGGCGTTACATCCTGGAGTAGAAAAGATGTACCAGGATCTCCAATGACAGTTCTGGAAGTGCGGCATGAAGAAGGCAGTAGCAGAGTTCATTTATCGATGCATCACATGAAACCAGGTGCAGGCTGAGCACGAGGTTCCAGTAGGGTTATCTCACATCTTGGAAGTTCCAGAGTGGAATTGGGATGGAAAATCAATTGATTTGTGACTGGATTACCACATACATCCAAGGGGCACGATTCCGTCTGGGTGATCTTTGACCGACTCACAATGTCGGCCCACTTTCTAGCTATCAGGGAGCAGTGTTCCGTAGAGAGCATGGGACGCCTCTACGTGCAAGAGATAGTTCAACTTCATTGCATCCCTTAGACTATAGTCTCTGACTGAGACACCTGTTTTACATCCCGGTTGTGGAGGGGATTTTAGGAGGCTTTTAGGACTCAGCTATGTTTGAGCACAACGTTTCACCCTCAGATGGATGGTAAGATGGATAGGACCATTCAGGTGCTGGAGGATATGTTGCGAGCCTGTATCGTGGACATTGGTCATAGTTGGAAGGACCACCTACCACTGGTGGATTTTGTGTACAACAAAAGATACCACTCAACCATTGGTATGGAACCGTTCGAGGCTTTTTATGGGAGACCCTATCGGTCACCGCTTTGTTGGACCGACCCCGTAGAGTTTGCAGTCATGGGTCCAGAGATAGTGTGAGCCACCACAGAGAAGGTGCAGATCATCCGGGAGTGGATGAAGACTGCACAGAGCTGGAAGAATTCTTATGCTTACTGACGACAGAGACCTCTATAGTTCGAAGAGGGAGACCACATATTTATTTGGGTCTCACCTCGAAGAGGGTTACAGAGATTTGGTCGGGGCAGCAAGCTATCTTTGAGGTTCATTGGGCCTTTCCAGATTCAATGTAGAGTTGGCGAGGTGGCATACCTCCTAGCTCTACCTCCACAGTTGTATCAGTTACATGATGTCTTCCATGTGTCGTAGCTTAGGAGGTGCGTGCATGAACCATTGCACATCATCGACTGGGGCGAGCTGGACATCAAGGATGGAGTGACCTTTGTTGAGTACATGGTAGAGATTGAGGATCGGTAGGAGAGGATCCTCTGGGGGCGATCTATTAGCTTGGTGCACGTCCGGTGGCAGTACATGAATTTTCAGGAGAGCACGTGGGAGCGAGAGACCCAGATCCGTGCCCAGTACCCTCAACTTTTTGAGTAGCCAATGTTTTGGCTTTTCTAGGACGTAAATCCCCAAGGGGGGGGGGAATGTAATGTCTCGGATTTTGCGTTTAATATTTTTAAATATTATTTTATATTATTTTGAGACCTGGCCTGAAGACGGCAAATCACTCTAAGGTCCAGTGAGCCCGGAATGGTGGTCTGAACTTTTTTAAGATAAGTAAGTCGGCACTTGTGTGAAGTTGTGGCAGTTTCCAAACGGATGCCCAGATTAACAATCTGATCACACTATTGTATCTGGGAAAACAAATTTACCTAAGAATGAGGCTAACCTCGAATGGCATGGGTCGAGGGAAAAAATTAATTTTTGGACATTTTAAGTAAAATAAAATAAATTAAATTAACATTTTTATTTTATTTAATTTAAGGAAACATCCACTGCTACGCAGAAACGATGTTGTTGTATCCAAAATTAATGTCTTGTCATATTATATTCAAAATGGAGAGTTGATGTCATTAATACTATCACGTAATTAAATGACAGCATGTTTCCATTTTTAATTGGATAAGCAATTGTTGATTGTTGGAGATGTTTGAGAGGAACCTCTGCCGAATCCACGGCGTTAGAGCAATCTCTCAGTGACGAACGACGACGGATCGAAGTCAAGAATCGCTACGCCAACAACATTGAAGGTTCTCGATGACAACTGTAGAGCAATGCCTTCGTCAACGATCGATCTTTTTAAAAGGTAGGGATTTATTGTTTCAATTTCTTTCCCCCGTATTTGTGTTTAAACGATGAATGCAGATCAACTAGGAACAAGTTGATTCGCGGATTTGTACGTCCTTTGGGGAGGGTTTTCATTAGGATGATTATGGAGAATTGATCCATGCTTTATGTGGTTGTTGATTCATTCTTCGTTTATGCCTATTAATGGGATCAACTCCTTGACGAAAAACAGTGTAGGTTCGTTCCTCAATTTGTTTAATTGGATTTCTTCCCCCTTCATTCCTCGTGCGTTCTTCACATTATTCACGGGACAACAAACAATGGATCGTTTCACATCATTTCTGCGACACAACGATCACAAAATGATGTTTTGACAATTCAACAACCTTGTCGAGGTGTGGCAATGATGATGGACGACGAATCGTACTGGATCGGAAAGAGAGTTATTCGAGCATTCTTCATCTAGGAAGATCGAAACACGTTTTCAGAGATGATCGGAGGCCCTAAAATGAAGGAAGTGGCTTCTTGGTGTCGGGGAGACTAGAACCTGGAATTTTTTCTGCGATGAGACATCTAGATCGATGATCAGAGCACAACGAGAGGCATGTCGGTGAACGACGACGATTCTGGAAATTTCCAGATTACACGTCGTGTACTTCTGAAGAACATGACGTGTACTACATGTGGCGTCAGCTAGGGTTTCAGGGTCAGAGAGGAATAACACGGTGTGTGACCAGTCACACAGTGTGTTGGACTTCCCTAGAAACTCAGCATGTACTTTGGGTAGTACACGGACACTGGATGATCTACATGGCATCAGGCGGCACGACGTGTACAGTGCGGCAGAAGCGGCTACGCAGAGATCAGCGTGTATCTCGTGGATACGTGGATACAGGATGGAGTACACGACCATGTACTCCATCACACAACGAGGTGAGGCCAATAATGTGGGTCACCCCGTGTGCAGAGTATAGGGGTTGGAGTACACAGGTTGATGACCATGTATGGGTACATTTCCAGAGTACACGGAGCTAACCCCAGTTACCTAGACACGACGTGTACACCATACTACATGCCTTGTACTTAGTTTTTCCTACATGACTAGGCTATGACATGGGCCATTGTACACGGGTAGTACTCGGGGTCAGACAACACAGTGTGTATATTTTCTACACATCGTGTACTTTTTTAGAAAATGGATTGGACCTCTTGTTCACCATGCCTTGGACATCATTCGTTTGGGTTAGTGCTCCTTTTTCTCGTTCGCTGAATGTCAGGTATTGTTTCCTTATTCAGGAGTATGATCCCTTCAGCAGATTATTCTGTGATAGAGTCAGGCATCCATCCGAGAGGCCCGAATCGTGATTGTCTATCCATTCTAGATCCTAGGTAGAGTCAGGAATCCATGTCACCAACTCTACCGGGCATTGATCCTCTACCTAGTAGGTGAATACCAGATGAGTTGGGGTATCCGCCATGGCCCGGGCAGTGATCCTCATCTTTATATCATGATCTTTCCCACTCAAGAGTGTGTATCCTATAATGAGTGTTTCTATCTACCGTAACCTTTACACTCAAGAGTGTGTCTCCTGTAATGAGTGTTTCTATATGTTTCGTAGACATATTCTATGCATAGCTGACTAAACCATTATTTTGTGTTCTGCTTTGTGGTTTTCGAGGTACTCTACTGAGTATTGTTATACTCACCCATGTACGGGCTTTTCCCACATGTCTAGTGTCTTGTGCAGACGAGCATCCTTTTGATAGAGTCCAGGGTGGACTAGAACAGAACCGAGCTTTCTGAGTTCCCTACAGGCTGAGGCGTTCCTACGGCTATGAGTAGTAGTCCCAGTACCTTTTGTGCTTACAGGTTGGACATTGCAGTTTTCATACACTTGTTTGTTTACTTTTTAGTGGGCTTGTATTTTTGGCCCAGTTTACTTTTACAGTACTTTACCTTTCGTCATTCTCTGTTGGTTGGGAATATTTGTATTCATGCATTCTTTTTTCTTAGTGGTTTTATACATTCCATCATTTGTGGGCATAGAAATGTCTACATGTTTACAGGTACATAGGTAATGCCACCCATGTTAGTAATATTCCTACCCTGTTCTAGCCACTAGCCCCTGGACTATTGGAGGCGGGAATCAAAGTCACGGCGCCGACCCCACTGGGATGGATTGTGACAATACCATTGACCTTTTTTTGAACCTATTGGGTTTATGTATTTTTGATCATTAAATTTCTCCTAACCATTTTCCCCGTTAATCACCATTAATATTTGGGTGTTAATTTTCCATTCAATGTTCATGTTTTCACTACCCACCTATGCTCTAATATTTTAAAACATAGTATGTGTCATTTTGGGGACCTTAAGATGTCCCTTTGTATTTTTTTCAAGATGATGTATTGATAATATTTTATATATTGTTGGTTTATTTGAATTTAGCTTCGATGTATAAAACCAAAGTTCAAAAAAATGAATTATATTAGAAATATTCGTTTTAAGGGGGGTATAATGCAACACCATGAGTTCCTATTGATTAATTTTCAAAGAATAACATAGAAATTATTTGATGGATTAATTTTCATGCTATACCATGTTAATATTGAATTATATGTAACACCAATTTAATCTTGCACTATAAGAAACACTATATTTAGATTGTGGTATATTCAACACTATGTTTTTCTTGTGTCACACAAAATACTAATATTAAAATTTATTACATGTAGTAATGACTTTAAACAAAACTTTTTGAACAATTAAAGTGTGATTATCTAATTTGATAGTTATCAGTTAATTATTGGAATGGAGGGTAATAATAAGACTAACTGAATTATGAAACGACTTTTTACGTATGTATATAAATTGAATAATTTGGTGATAATTAATTATAAATTAAAATAAAACCCTTTTAAAAATAAAAAAATATCTCTGACAAAATCTTTTGTGCATAGAAGTGTGTTTGATGTAAATAAAAAAAATCCAAAAATGTTTTGTTAATAAATCTAAGGAAATTAAGATATTATATAATTAATAAAATATTTATAATTCATATTATATGTTTCCAAGATAGAGGTAATAATAAATTCATTTTTATTCTAAAAAATATATTTTTTTACAAAAAGAAGGTTTGTCTCCTTTTTATTGGACATGCATTTTAAAACTATATTTTTAAAATTATAGTAAATTATTTTGATAAAATAAACATAATATTTTAAATCAGAATATAAAAATTATAATTTTTGGCATTTTTGGCATTTTTCTTATAAGTTACATATTTGATGAATAGTTAAAAATAATGAGTTTATATCTAGAACTACCGTTTAATTTAATTTATTTTTATATTACAATTATATTTTAAATTGAATATAAATTTTAATTAGTTTAATTATACATCTAGTAATCAAATTTTGGTCATTCAAAAAAAATCATATTGAAATAGGACAAGAAATATTTGTAAACATTTGATCATTTTCACTTTAAAAACCTTTTTTCCTGACATGCCTTTCAGATAAATTTTACATTAGTTTTGGATATTTTGTGAATTGGAATTGGAAAAATTGATTACATATTTGTAATAATCATAATTTATAATTTATAATAAATTACACTTAATTTTTTATCAAAATAAATTATGAATGTAGTATAAATTAATTACTATGGTTAAGGTAAAAATGGGTTTACTAAAGGTTAAAATAAAAAGATAAGGGTAAAAATCAATAATAAATTTTCTAAAAACAATTTTATTTCCATATAAAGACTATTTCACCTCTTATATTTGATAATGGACCATTTTATAACATTGCGACATATGAAAAACATGTGTATAATTCTACCATTCAAAAATTTACAAGTTTTCCACTCACCACACGTATTAAATTATACACCATCTTCTACCTTCCTCACAGATTCAAAAATATTTTTTTTCAAACAATATCATACATTATGACATAAAATATTCACTCCACTAATTATCTATGACATAGTTTGGAAGTAAATTGAACCATGGAATGACTTTAGTGCAATCCTATAGTGGATACTGAAGAAGAGGTAATGTTCATCAACTGGCATTTTTGTTTTGTTTCTGCATCAAACCCCATAAATTATATTTATATCTTTATTATATGATAATATCAATGTCTTCCATATAAGGAAATGACCTTATTCAATACATAATCTTGAGTTATGTCAATAATTATTCATTATTTTATATTTAGAATCATTCCATGTTTAGAGATTTTGAGAATTAGGCTATAACTCATTCATAATGGAACCAAATAATTACAAAATGTAAACATCCAATAGTATCCATTTCATTCATAAAATAGAAACATTTAAAACAAAAAATAGTTTCTTTTCATTTTTAATCATCATAACTTTTCCTTGATCCCACCCCAGTCTTTATTCTCCATTAAATCATGTCAAATAACATTTCAAAACATGGGATGACCAAAAAAATAACAGTAACGGATACAAAAAGGAGGAAAACCATTAGCCTTACAAAAAACATGTAAACATGAATACTTTATCATAAAAAATTAATTTTCACCTTAAAGAAGTAGTAAATAATTTACTTGGATTATAGGCTCATTTATTACCTTGTTTATAATAAGAATATTACTATAAAACCACTATAAAGATTATATAATATATAAAGGTAACCTAGAACATAATCATACTTAAATCGAATAACCATATGTCAACTTTCGTACATATCAATTTTAAATATTGAATAACGATACACATGACTTATATAGAAAATTCATTGGAGGTTATAACATAAGCACACATCCCTGTTTTATCACGGAACCACGTGTCTTTAGTTTATAATAGAACCACTTATAATTTTTTTATCACATAACCATATGTCAAATGTCTACGTACCATTCTAATGTCAGAACACCTAAAACATTTCATTTGTCGCCATTTCACTCAAAAAATTTCATTTGAAATAACATAAAAATATTTAAAGATATTGAAATAATCAATAAATTTTAAAAAAATATTTTCAATACCAAAAATCCTAAAAAGTTAATAAGGTATTATTTTCCATTTTAAAAACATTAGGAATTATATACGAAGCCTAATATAAAATAATAATTATGGTGGAAAATAATTCATTGACACTGCATAAGTTAAAAAAACTCTTTTGTCATTTTTTTAAAGAATATAGAATGATCATATAAAAATATTCATATTTAAAACCTTTTAATGGATTTAAAATTAATTGGGGTTTATTATACACCTTATAAAAGAATTCGGTGTATAACTGTAAAATATGACTCAATCAAAGGAGATTGAGATGACATCCCACAACCTATGTCTGACTTGTCTCACACATTATTTATACTCATGAATAAGACAATTATTTTAACTTAAACATTCATTACAATATTTTCCAATTTAATTATTCCCTTTAAATCACTTATTTCTATGTTATAATAATTATATAATTATTTATTTTCATATCAGAAGTTTTGTTGATATTCGACACTTGAGTCAAAAAAGAACATGGTATGATATGAATAGTATATGGTGTCATAAGTCCATCATCTCTAGAATAATATTCTTTTTATTTTTATTATTTTTATACATCAATTATAATTTTAAATAAAACCATTAATTAGTGTTATTAAAAATGAATAATGTTATTATCATGGAGATGGTAGGCAATATGTATGCATGAGTATCGTTTTCTTTTTTTTATTGTTCGTAATGGAAAAAGTATGTAGCATTTTATCTTTAAATATTTATAATTACACCGTTAATATCATATTTATCATTTAATATTTTGTATATATATTATACAAGTGATTTAGTGAATAAAAATGAATCACATCGCTTCGTGGAGGTGATAGTTCACACGTACACATGAATGATATTATCATTTTCATGTGCATGAAAAGTAAGAAACTTATTGATATATTTTTATATTTTAATTATTAATATGTCCTAAATATCACATATGAAAATTAATTCTATTATTATACATTTTCATGAGAGAAGGTAACAAGAAAATAAATTATATCGGTTTGTGGAGGTGATAGTTCACATGTTCGCATAAACGATTAATTCCTTACCCATTTAGTGGAAGTGGATATGGATTTAGGAGATGATATTAATATAACATCATATCATCATATTGAGTACAATTAATTTAAAATTTCATAATGTATTAATAATATTTTAAGGAAGTGGAAGAATAAATAAAATGGAAACACTTAAATAAAAACAATACCTTTACTTTGGATTATCATGTTTCATAACACCTTAACACATCTAAGGATGATTTTATGCCTAAAAAACTATTAATGAATTTGGGGAGTGATTATAAGAAGGGTTTTGGGTAGATATTGGCCAAAATAATTTTTTTGAAGTGTAGAGAATAGAGATGAATGGGTTTTCCTTTATAGGAGAGGGGAGGGGCACTCTAGGAATTATAAAAAGTATTAAATAAATATAAATTATTTATCCTTTAAAAATCGATGAAAATTAATTTATTTAGAATATATGTTGAGCATGGGTTTAAATATAATCATCCAATGTATAATAGACAAGTTTGAATATTTTTTTATCCTCATCCTTTTTAACCCTTTTATCTTATTCTTTTTTATCAAGTAATTTACACTCTGAGAGTTAAAATAATTACCATAACATTCAAAATTACCAATGAATGAGTCATTAAGGAAATTTTTTGACTTATAATATCTTTTTTTTCTGAATCGTGGATTTTAAGAATTATTATATCATTTAATAAAATATTTTATATTTTAAAATAACAATATTATCAATTTTGAAACTATTCATTAGTTGACATTTAAAAATATCAGAATAAAAATATAAGTAAGAAAAAAATCCTTAAAATTATAAAAAAACATATCACATTAATCATGAAAATTTATTTACAGTATCAATAATGTCCACATATGATTATTATTGTATTTATAATATCATTTATTTGTTTTGTTCCTTAATTAATAAATTACTACATCATTATTGTGTCCCCATTTACATTAATTATTTATTTCATAAAAACAATAATTAAATAACCATGATTTATGTAATATTTTTAGATATATAATGAATATTTAAAGGAAAATTTATTACTCTTATAACCCCATATTAATTTTTTGTGTAATAATAGACATGATTATGATATTTTGGTCTTTACTTCAAATAAAACGTTATATGTGTCATAAACACACCCAAGTGAGTTTTTAAGGACACAATTTCGGCCTAAGGATCATATTGACCAAAAATAACTAAAAAATAATACTAGTACAACTTCTAAGGTGGTTTTATAATATTTATATTATTATTTTAATATTAAAATATTTGATTTACCCTTAACCGTGATAATAAAAATAATTATTAATGATATTATTCATAATTTCAAAAAATAAAAGGGACCTATTTACATAATTTGGACCTTATAATCCCAAATATGAAATTCATTTATCCAAATTCAAAACAAACAATTGGAATAATTTAATTATAAATTAATCCTATTTGTGGAATAAAAAACAAGTTTTTTAAGTAAAATGTTAATAAATTCACATAGTTTTCCTATTCAATTTATTTTTGAAATTGATTACATTGACCAAAATTGGAGTAAATGATAAAAAATATAAATATACTTTAAAAAAATTAATAGTAGAATATAAAAATACAAATAAATCAAATGAAAAAGCAGTTTTGAATTAAAACACAATATTTTCACTATTCATTAAAATCTGAATTTTATCAGAAAAATATCAAAATCCAAAAAAATAAAATTTTTTACTCCAACTCTAAATAAGAATATTAATTTGTCATAAATTTTTTTAAAAGTGACAATAACTATATTTATTATGTATTCACTTTTTAAATGTGTTAAAATAACCATTTAAAAATATAAGAGATTTTTAGGATTAAAATATGATTTATTCTTATTTTAAGCTCATAACATTTATTGTAATATTGTAAATAATGTTATTAAAAATGTGTAAACATAATATAGTTATTTATAATTTTTCCAAAAAATATACCACCTAGGTGATTACTACAACATAAAATAATAATATTAATAATATATTATTTTTCGATATTACTATTTCTTGTGTGCTGCGTAAGATTTTAGAGAAATTCATTGTTGTGTTTCTGGTATGCTATCAGATATATAACAATATTTAGATTAAAATTAATATAAAATTCTTAAATCTTAATAGATATGGAAATTTATTATTCTATAATTACCTAGGATGTTACATCATTCCCCCTTTTAAGAAATTCCAAACACATAATTTTTTTTAACTTATCAAATATGTGGGGGTATTTCTACCTCATATCATTTTCAGATATCTATGTTTCCTCTTCATAGATATGATTTTTCCATAAATATTTAACCTAATGAATCACCTTATTCCACAACACATTCTTTATGTGGTCAATAATCAATATTGGTTATTCATCATAAGATAGATTCACTTTTTACTGAACTTCTTCTGGACTCAAAATATGAGATGGATCTAGATTATACTTTATTAACATTGAAATGTAAAAAAAATAGTGCACCTAGGATAAAATCGTAGGTAATTACACTATTTATGAAATTTATACATCTTTCTCAATGATTACATGGGGTTTAATAAAACATGGACTCACTTTCCCCTTCCTACCAAAACTCTTCACACTTTTCCATGGAGAGAATTTGAGAAACACATGATCAACCACCTCGAATAAAAGATATTCCTATGGATATATACATAATTTCTCCACCTTTGTGCTATCATCATTCGTCTTTGAATAAAATAACATTTCTCTTTCATTTCCTCTACCAATTCTGGTCCCAACAACTTCTTTTCACCCATTTCATCCAAAAAATATGGAGTTTGACACCGTTTTCCCTATAATGTCTCAAATGGTGGCATCTGTATACTGTTATGAAAAAAAGTTATTATAAGAAAACTCAACCAATGAAATATGTTGACCCCAACTTTCCCGGTAATCCATTGAACATGTACGTAAAAAATCCTTTAATATCTGAATTTTTTGTTATGACTACCCATCTGATTTGGCATGAAAAGCTATACTAAAACTTTTATTTAATAAAATATGATTGCTGAAGGCCCTTGAAATTTTTTTTAAGTGAACTTGGGATCAAAATCGTATATAATGGCAATGGTAACTCCATATAACATTATAATATGATTAATATACAACTGATAAAGTTAATCTAGAGACAAAGTATCTCAAATAGGAATGAAATTAGATGATTTAGTAAATTAATAAATAATAACCAATATTGCATTGTTATATTGATAATTCTTTGGTAATCCCACAATGATGTCCATAGATATATTTTCATGTTTCTATTCTAGAATTGGAAAAGGCTAAAGAATCCCCTTTGGGAACTGTCATTTTGATTTCACCTTCTGACAAGTATAACACATTATGGTAAATTTAGCAATATTTCTTTTCATTCCATCACACCAGTAATATTTTTGAAGGTGTTTGTATATCTTAGAGATGCATGGGTGAAATAAAAACAAAAAATTATGAGCTTCAAATAAATATTCTTTCTTCAACTGGGAATCCTAAGGCACACACAATATCGTCCCATACCTCAAAAAATAATATCTACCAATGTTAAATTATGGTAAATTACCATTATGAACTAATTTTTCATTTTCCTAAAACTCACAATGTTTTATCAACACATTCTTAATTTTATCTAATATAAATGATTGCACTAAAATATGAAACTAAATATAAGTATTTCCTACACCAACAACTTCTAAGACAAAATTAATCATATCATTAAAAAAAGAATCCGGCTACAAACATAACAAGGTTAATGTGGCGTTAATTTTTCAACTCAATGCATCATCCTCCTTATTTTATTTTCCTAGATGGTAATGAGTCCTGAAATCATAATACTTGATTATTTCCATCCAACTCCTCTATGTCAGGTTCAATTATTTCAATGTGAATATATTATTCATACTTTTTTTATCAGTATATATTTCACACTGTACAACATACAATGATTCCTCGAGATTTTAATGAAAAAATGACAATAGATAACTCCGAATAATGTGTAGGGTAATTTGTCTCATGAGGTTTCAACTAACGTGATTCATAAACAACAACCTAATAATTATGTATTAGGAAAACACCATGTTCTTTTAATGAATCATCACTATAGATAACAAATTCACCATTACTAGTAGGTAAGGCCAAAATTGAGCATCTACTAATCTTATTATGAGTTCTCAAAAACAATAATCACATTATTTTGTCTAGATGAAATTAGCTTCTTAACGTGTTAATTTATTTAGTGGTCTAGATAACCGATAAATAATTTCAATAAATCTCAGTAATGAGAAACTATTCCAAGAAAACTACAATGCTCTATGATATTGGTAGATCATGGCCACTATTAAAAAAAATCTTTTATAAGGGTCATAATTTGTTCCATATTTAGATATAAAATGACAATGGAAAAAATTTATTTCAACAGAAATTAACTCTTACTAAACTCTACAAATAGCTTTAAGTGACTTTTGTGTTGCTCTTGGATTTTAGAATCTACCAAGATATCATTTATAAACACAACTACAAACTAATCCAAAAACTTATGAATGCCTTCATTCATGTTCCCACGAGCCTATACCCTAGTGGTACAGGATCTTTCTTGGCATCAAAAAGACCTAGGATAAAATCTGAGAAGGGGAAAATTTCTGGTTACTGTAGCAGTAATGTAGCAGTAGGAACACTGGAGCAGAGGAGGGACTATAGCAGGTAATATAGCGGTGGTAGTATTGTAGAAGCATGGGGACTATAGTAGTACTATTCACCAAGGAGTTCTTTGGGCCAAGAAATGGGCTTTCAAGACTTGTATTTAGGCCACATGACCTTGGGACTTCAGTCTATGTAATGGGTCTCCCTTTACAAATTCTAAAGAGGTCTTTTCATTAAAATAATAAATTGAGGCTTCAGAACCAACCTTTAAAAAAAGTCTCCATTAATGAGATTCATAAATAAATAATGTTCATTATATAACACAAAGTACATAACATCAAATTCATAATTCACATATCTCATTTGTAACACTATCTTTTGAATGTCATCCTCTTTCAACATCAGTTTAATGTACGCAGACCTCAAATCAATATTCAAAAAATATTGAGCTCCAAAGAGCTAATAATACAAATAATTGATATGAGGAAGAGGTTGATTTTTCTCGATAGTAATGTAATTCAAGGCTCTATAATAAATACAATGTCTCATGAAACTATCCTTATTTTTGCACAAATAAAATAGGTTTACCCTATGGTGAAGTGATTGATCGAATAAAACCTTTATCAAGTAATTCTTGTAATTATTTCTTAATTCAACCAATTCTACATGAGCCATTCGATAAGGGGGTACAAAAATAGGCTTAGAAACAAGAAATAAATCTATATTAAATTCAACCTCCCAACTTGTGATAGTACTAGGAAAATCAGCAAGAAAAAAATATGTGAATTATTTCTCTAATAGAATGTAACTAATTAAAACTGTTTCCACATTTTCAATAACAGGAGCTGGATAACATTCACTTCCATCTATATTCAATTATTCAACTTATTGGTATTTATTTAAAGGTATGCAATCATAAAATATAACTTTATCGGATTTACACTATATTTTATCATGATAAACTGAATGTAAATCCATACCAAAAATGATATCAAATTCCACTGTGGAATGTTCCACATGATTTTTATGAAAAAACCATCTCACTAATGATAATAGTAAGATTCCTATAAATCTTGGATTCATTAATTCATACAACAAGATTTATCACCAAATGTTATATATCACATTCATGAGATGATATATCCAATTTTCTTGCAAATCTCTCACAAATGAAATATTTTGAAGGCCCGGAGTCAAACAGATTACTAGAATGTTTTGAATAAACCCTTATCATACCTACCACAATTTTATTTGATTTTCCAACATAAACATTTGTTGTAGAAAAAAAATTTACATTCCATTTTGATTTCTAATTTTTGGTTTTTACCTTTGGTAATAAACTTTGGAGACACATTTGATGAATCCCCTAACTCATTGAAACTAAAAAATCTTACCACTGGACATTCATTGCTTCTCTTATTATCTCCCCTACAGTCATGAGAAATAACACTAGTCGTATCCCATTAGAAGAAATTCCCATACTTAGAGAGAAATTATCCAGGATTCCTTTTACCACACTTCTCACAAGATGTAAATTTAGTTTCATTACCTCCATACTTCTTTGATGAATTCTTTCCCATTTCCTTCCAACAGGACCTCTTCTTTTTTTACTCTCATGGAACACCTGATCATCAGAAAACTCTATTCCTACCTTCTCAGCACATCGAAAAAGTTTATCATAGATTTTGATCTCATGTGAAGCTAATTCCCCTCAACATCTCATTTCAATCCTGAGTAAAACCTATTTATCTTACTATCAATATCCTAGATAAAAGTTGGGATATACCTTGACAAATTGTTGAATTTTTCTCATATACGACCACTAATTGTTCCCCTTTTTGTCTCAATTACCAATATTTATTATCCATCCTATGTAAAATAGACTTAGAAAAATATTTCCCAAGGAATATATTCTTGAATTCACCCCATTACATGGCATCAATCTCTTCACCTACACTGATATGCTTAAACATTGAACACCACTGATCGACTTCAACATCAAAATGATAAATAATCAGACTAACATTTTGATTGTTTGAATGCTCCATTAAATCAAATATATTTTCTAGTGCTTCATTACACCCTTAATATATCTTGGGGTCAGATGATCCTTGGAATGATGGGGGATGCTACCTCCTAAAATGCACCACTACAAACATATTCTTCTGTTCTTTATTCATTTGATCTCGTGCTTGGACACAATCCCCAATTATCACTTAATTCAACTGATCCATCACTGCAAAAAACTATTCAGTTATAATTGTAAACATCTGAGGATACTCATTTAGTAGGTTGTTTCCTCCACGTTTTTTCCTAGAACAGTTGCCCAATTTCCTCTACAAAAAAACATTTTGAATAGACATATCTTTGAAGAAGAAACATGAGGATCATTAAATTCAATATATATTCAATTTCGCTATAATGTAAAAAAAATCATTTATGTATTTTTTACTAACAATATTCTAACCACTAAAATTATCTAAACCATTCCCTGACTCTAACAATAAGGAACCAACCTAAATCACTAAATAATCTTGAGTTAATTCAAGAGTTTAACATAATTTTACATTGGGTATCTTTTCAAGTTAACAAATTTATAGAATTATGCCATAACTCATACATAACAAAACCATAAAATTACAAAGTGGAAACTTCTAATAGAATCCAATTTTTCATTAAATACAATATTTTAAAATGAAACATGGATTATTTTCATATTTAATCATCATAACTATTCTCTGATTCCATTTAGGACTCTATTCTTCCTTAAATCCCATGAGATAACATTTCAAAACGTGGCATGAGCACAAAAATCTCAGTAAGGGATACACAAAGAAAGAAAACTCTTAGTCTTGAAAAAAATATGTATACCATGAATACTTTATTATAATGTAATACTTTTAATCTTTATGAAGTATTATATACATTACTTGGAGTATAAGATCATTTCATTCATTTTTTGAAGTCAAAATATTACCATAATACCCATATAAAGAATATATAACATATAATGGTAACATGGGATATGCTCATACTTAAATGGAATAATTATAATGTTTACTTCCATACATATAACTCTTATAAATGGAATATCCATATGGCCAACTTCCATACCCAATTAATTGGAGGATATAACATAACCACCCATCCATGGTTTATCATGGATCCACCCATAGTTGGTTTATCATGGAATGAGCAATATTTTTCTTATCACGTAACAACCCATAAAATGTACAAGTATCGTTGTATAATCATAATATATAAAAGATTTCAGTTATCAACTATTCTCTCATAAAATTTCATTTTCAATAATAGGATATCATTTGAAGATATTAAAATGGTCAATTCATTTTCAAAACCATTTTCAATAACTAGAAATCAAAAAAATTGGATAATAGATTTCATTTCCATTTTAGAAAAAATTAAAATTATAGATGAATCCAAATATCAAATAACTGTTATAATGACAGAGAAGTTATTGTCACCGCATACATTAAAAAAACATTCCTTTTTTCATTTTGTTAATAATGTAAAAGGTTTTTTATAAATGGATTCATTTGGAAAACCTCTGAATGAAATGAAAAGTCACATGTGTTTATTTTACACCATATCAGAGAAATTGGTGTATAAAATAAAAATATTACTCAATGAAAGGAGATTGAGATGAATTCATTTACCATGAGTCTGACTTGTATCGTACGTTATTTATCTTCTTGAATAATAAACTTTGGTTAATTTATAATTTATCAAAATGAATTTTCAATTATATAATTCCATTTATATCACTTATTTCTATTTTCATATAATTAAATAATTATTTATGTCCATATTTGATGTTTTGTTGATATTCGGCACATGAGTCAAAAATGAACTTGGTATGATGTCAATAGTTCATATGGTCATAATTCCATCATCTACAGAATATTATTGATGAAATTATTATTATTTATATATATAAATTATATTAATAAATCAAAAAATTAATTATTCTTTTTAAAAATAAAAACATTATAATAATAGGGATGATAGGCCATACGTACACTTGAGTAACATTTTTTAGTTTTTATTGATCATTATAAAAAAGGTAGGTATTATTTTATCTTTTTAGAATGATCTTAAATAGATTAATATCATATTAATAATTTAAATATACTAATATATATCATACAAGTGATTTAGTGTGTAAAATACCGATTTGGGTGCCACACACTGGTGCCTTGAGCCAGTCAGTAACATGACCTCAAGCACACCTCCCTGTACACTAGAGGTTGCCAACTAGTTGAGAGGGTCTAGTAAGTTGATCCTAGGGATACTATACCATCTTCTATTAGACTAATAAACCATTAGAATATAAATACACAAAAGTATAAGGATATAAAACTAGACCAATAAACATTCTATTAGACAACCAAAACAAAAAATACAATATTTAACTGAAAATGGAAACATGTCATGCCAGCATAAGCGTATAAGTGTCAAAATAAGATACTAAAAGTAAAGAAAATAATGGGTCCTACTCAGGTCATGAACCACATATGGATTCCTCTTCCAGGATCCACACCAAATCAATAATCAAATATATCTAAAAAAATTTAACATCTCTAGAAAACAATAAAGTCGATTCGGGTGCCAATAAGGCATCCCTCATAGTGAGTGATTAAAACTCTGCAGGCCACCACCAACTATGTCTAAAACATATCCAGTTAGATTGTTCTTGAATTTGTATAAATAAATAAGAACAATGAATACCCATGATCACATTCATTAAATTAAGCCATTTGGATGACCATGTTACAATCATTATTTCCTGAATGAATGACCATGTTACTAATAATTTAATCATGCAATTTGGATGACCATGTTACCATAATTTAATTCATGCTAAATGAACATGTTACCATTCACCATTTAATAATACATAACTGATTGAGAATATTACCATTCATAATGGTTGGCTGAATGATCATGTTACCATTCAAAATTTCACAATACATAATTGAATGATCATGTTACAATTCATAATAGTTTCTTAAAAGAGCATGTTACCATTCAATATTTCACACATATCACACACATCTCATTTATCAAGGTTAATCAACATTAAATAAATTATCTCATATAACACATTATCACATTGAGAAGTATTAATCAACAATAAAACTAATTCCCCAATATAACATTAAATAATTTATCAATTAATTAATTAGCTCAACCTCATTGCTAATTCAACAATTATTCTTCACATGAAACACCTTAATTAATTCTCTAATTAATTAAGCACATAAATATCTTTAATTAACCCAACCATTAATCATTGAATTAGTTTCAATTTTTAATTCATCAGTTAACTAATCACATTAATTAATATAGTTAATTCAACAATTAACTAATCAGATAGACTACTTTAGTTTATTCAACAATTACATAATCACATAAATAATATTAATTAATTTATCAATTAATTAATCACACAAAATACATTAATTAATTCAAAAATTAATTAATTACTTCTATTCTATTATTCAATTGAATAATTAACTAATAAATTCAATTACATCACTAATTTAACAATTATTTTGTCACAGAAATCTCATTAATCAATTTACCAAATTAATTAAGAATGTCAGTCCCATTAGTTAATTCATTAATTAATTAATCAATATCCATAAACTCAAAATCAAATATTTAATCCCAAAATTAATTATATAACTCACAATTTAAATAACTCATAATTAATTGTAAAATTAATTATATCGAATCCTCTATCTCAATATCATATAATTAGATAAATAATATATTATCTCAAACAAAATACTAAAAATCATATAATTAATTCTACAATTAATTATCATAAATTAACAACACAATATCACATGATTAATTCTAAAATTAATCACCTCAAACCAGGATATTCCATAATTAATTCCTAAATTAAATCTGAAACATTAAAATATCATTATCCAATAAAAAATTCAATAATTAATAATCAAATCTTATCAATTCAACATCCCAACAACCCACAATAACAAATTTACCAATTAATTAATCTAATTAAATTAATTTAACCATCACAAATGACCCCATTAATTAAATCACCAATAAATTAATCTAAATCAAAGATCATAAAATTAAATCTCTTAATTAATTCACCATAAAATTAATCCAAATAGTTTTTATTAAATGATATCTAATTAATTAATTATACGCATTGCCTTCAATTAATTCACTAATTAAAATTTCAAATAAATTTAATTAATTAATTATCCTACTAATTAATCATATTCAATCCTTAATTTAATGCACCATTTAATTTCTCACATCCATTACATTGATTAATTCCTAAATTAATTAATAACATTAATACCCTTAAATTAATTCCCGAAATAATTTTTTATTTCAATGTTAATTAATTTATCCATCAAATAATTATCCTCACCCGACTTATTAAATATCCCCATACAATTTCATCAATTTATTGGTCTAACTCAAAAAAATATATTTTCCTAATTGATTCATCAATTAACTATTCTCACTCAATCAATCTATTTAATTCAATAATTAAAAAATAACAATAAAAAAATTTCATAATCACATCAATCTCCCATAATTACTTATAAAATTAATTATTCCATTTCAAATACTTCAATATAACACTTATTAGTTTAAAATTAATGATTCAAATCAAATTTTCATAATCCCAACCATTCATAGTAAATAATTTTTTAATTAATTAATCAATTTAAAAAATCTTGATACCTACATAATTAATTTTACAATTAATTATTCAAGGTCTAAAATCTCAATATCCCGATTTAGAAAATACCTTAATTAATTAATTCCCCATATTAACTAATTTAATTACTAATTTAACTCTTAAAAATATAATATCAATTGTGCATATACATACAAATAATTTTAATCAAAATTATGTGATTGGAATTATAGACCACCTACCTCACGAATGGTGAAGAAGAATGATCATCAACGGATGACCAAGATTTTAGTACAATAACCTCATAACACGACATCGGGATTCAATTCCTCAATTTGTGATGAAAAATCGCCCAATTTGAAGCATATTTATCAAGAATTCGATAATGAACACTATCTAGATCTAAATCTTAAATCTGAAATCAAATGAATCAAGATCTCTTATCTCTAGATACAGATTCAACAATCCATGATCCAACATTAATAATCATAGATCTAGATCCAACAAAATAGAGTCTAATAGACCACTAAAATAATGATAGATGAATGAAAGTGAGATGATAAATTAATTGTCAAGAAACTACATACCAGGAGAGATGCAGATATGATAATTGTTATTTAAATCACCATGAACAGAGGTTAGGAGCCTTATGAAACCCTCTAGAAATCTTTTATGTAACCAAAATTTTATTTCTCAGGCCAAGGTCAAAATGAGGCTGGTTCGAGTATTTGGGGGATTTTAAAATAAATCTTTTACTGTAATAAAACGACACACACTGTTTTTTGGGAAAGGGTGAAAGATTTAACAAACGATGAGCCAACCATATAACCCCTAGATATCTAGAGTTTCATGGAAAACATGGTTTGGGTGCCTTGTTTTCCAAACCATGCACTAGCCATGAAGATCCCTTCTTTATGGGTCTGCACAATTATCTAGGTTGGGCATACATTTTACTCTAACCATAAGCTAAATGTGCACAGTCCTCATTTCCCAAAATATTTTTAAAAATACACCCAGACACACCCAAAGTCATAACTCCAACTAATAACACTCAAATAAAATATAATAACCAGAATTTGAACCAGATATAACTCAAGAAGTGGCCAGTATCTTACGTAGTGAATAAAAATGTATGACATCGCTTCTAGGAGGCGATAGGTCATACATACACATGTACGATACTGTCATTTTTATGTGCATGGAAAGTGAGAACATAAATGATATATTATTATCTTATAATGATTAATATGTCTTTAATATCAAATATGAACCTTAATTCCATTATTATATTCTATTACGGGAGACAATTATGTAAACTGACTTAGATCTGTTCATGGAGGTGATAGTTTGCACGTACACACATATGATTAATTCCATTCCCATTTAATGGAAGTGGAGATGTATTTAGGTGATGATACAAACATAATAACATATAATTATACTGAGGATACTGAATTGATTATTTAATCATGGATAATGAATAGTTTAAAGAAGTCGTATAAGACATAAAATAGAAATTCTTAAATAAAAACATTACCTTTCCTTCATATGATCACTCGTCTTACCACCTTAACACCTCTAAGGATGGTTTTCTGCATAAAAAAGGGTTCAAGAAATTAGGGAAGGATTCTTGGAAGGGTTTTGGTTAGATATTTTTCAAATCAAAAGGATTTTAAATTTTAACGAATAAAGTTGAATGAGTGTCCTTTTATAGGAGAGGGAAGTGGCACTCTTGGCTTTATTAAAAGTATTAAATTAATATATATTTATTTTCTATTAAAAATTGTTTTAAATTTATTTAGATAAATTCTAGGATGTGTATGGTTCAAAATATAAGCATAAAATTGAAAAAAACGAGTTTAGATATTTTTTTATCTTTATCTTTTTGTTTTAACACATAAAAATTTTACCATTTTATCAAGTAATTTCAACTTTGAGAGTTAAAAAAACTACCATAACATGATAAACGATCAACGAATGAGAAATTAATGAAATTTTAGACTTATATAAGCATTTTGGATAAATCTTGTAGTTTTTTAAGTATTATAACATTTAATAAAATGTTGTATATTTCAAAATACCAATAGTGTCAATTTCGAGACTATTCTTTAGTTGACTTTTTGAAAATATCATAAAAGAATGATAATGTAACATCCTAGGAAAATACAGAATATTTCATTTTCTTACTTATTAATATTTTGTAATTTAATAGTAATTTTACCATAAATGGGTTTCAATGTTCGATGGCATACCCGATATGCAACAACATGTTTTTTTGAAATCTTATATTGCACACTAATAAAATTATATTAATATTTTAAATGGTAGTAAACGCCTAGCCATTATATTGGAAGGAATGAATAGAACATACTGAAATATGATTATACACATTTTTTAAATTCTTTTACATTTATCCAATATATATTAGAGACCTAAAATAAGAAATAATATGATTTTAAGAATAAATAATCAAATATTATTTAAAAGGACGATTTACCACCTTTTGATGATGAACTCTATTTAAATCCAGTTCTAGTGACTTTTATAAGATCTATTTGAAAAAATAAAATTATTCTTCACAATTGGGACATCAAAAATTACATTGAATGAAATTTTTGTTTTTTTCATATAAAATTCATTTTTTAATGAATAGTGAAAAAATACTCTATTTTAATTTAAAACTGCCTTTTAATCGAATTTATTTATAAGGATAAATTATATTTTTAATTGGTTTTAATTTTTAATTATAACATGTTTTTACTAATTAATCCAATGTTGGTCATTGGGTGTGATTTCACTATGAAATTGGACATAAATAAGTGTCAATATTTTCATAGTTAAAATTTCATAAAAACACACCATTTGTTTTGACATCGAGAATTAATTTTAAATTAATTTATTCCACTTAAATGTTTTGAAATTGGAAAAATTGTTTCCATATTTGGAATAAGGAGTTCCAAATTTTGTAAATATCTAACTTTTATTTATAGAAATTATGAATATTTACTTCAAAATTATTTTTACCGTGTTTAAAGGGTAAATCTGGTAAATAAGGGTAAAAAAATATTAAAATAATAATATAAAATTACCCTAATAGGTGTCCTAATCATATTGGGTGATATAAATCCGACCATTATAATCCTTGGGTCGATTTTGGGACCCCATGGGGCCACAAGGGAGTGATAATAACACTTAATTTTAATTAAATTAAAGTAAATGCAAAATTAAAATAAACAAAATCTATTTGTATTTTAATTTTTACATGGGGTTATATAAGTCATTTTCTCAACTATAAATATTCATTGGATAAATAAGAATATTTCATACATAATTTTTTTTAATTCTTAGACATCGTATAAATTAAATTATTTATGACACAATAATGATGATGTATTTACCTCATAAATAAATGATTTAAATAAATAAGATTATAAATATTAACAAAAAAATATCAAAAATCTATCCAATTAGAATTTTATGATTTTATTTCGACCAATAGTCTTGTTATCTAATAATTTAATTAGTTTTGGATCTTTAGAAATCGAATATCATTATATAATAAAATAATATTTTAACACTATCTTAATGTGCCCCTCCCACCCCTTATAAAAATCCCTCACCTCTAACTCATTCATCAAACTTCAAAAGCCCCTTGGCTCATCCAAAATCTTCCAAATAATCTCTAAAGACCCCTTTTTTCCTTCTAGAAGGCATACCTTAGGTAGAAGGCACTTAAATAAGTCCTTTTGGTTCAAACCAAAGGGAGTTACCCGAATTAAAGGTTACAATTTATCTTAAATTATTTTGTTTTATTTTGTTTTATTTTAGTTCTCCAACCCCCTAAACACTTTTTATTCTTTAATTTTATAAAATCACTATTATCATAAATATACTAGTATGTTTTTGTGAGAATTATTTTTACTACACTTACACACACCTTCATCTAATTGGTAATGAACATACTTTTTCGGTGGACAGTGAACTACTGCCTCACAAAACGATGATTGTTCAAATATCTTATACCGCCTATCATGGTGGCCATTATGATGGAAATGAACTTCTATATGATATATATTTTTATTTTTTTTATTTTTTAATTATGAATCAGTATTTTTTTTCATTTAGAGCATACCTTTATCATTTCTATTATGGCTAAATGCGATAATTTCATTTGAAGAAGTGCAGACTACTGCCCCCTCAAAGTGATAGGAATTGTTCATGCCATGCGTGGGATGTATAAAGGATAGAGTTAATGAAATTATCTATTATATTATACTAGAATTATAATTTACCTATGTATCACTATGTTTTATTTCCATTAAATACGAAATTTAAATAAAAGTAGCGTTAATGCGTACGTAGGACATATCATCTCCATGAACAATGCATTTCATTTCATACCTCTAAATTTTATTTAATATTATAAATACATATATGTACTGTATATATATATATATATATATATGATATATATGGTACCTAAATCATCAATATCATTCTGGAGATAATGGAATCTTGATCACATGGACAACTAGTAATTATAAGTGGTTCATTTTGACTCAAGTACCAAATAACGACAAAATGACCATTATTAACATAAATGATTGCATAATGTTTATAACATGGTAATAAGTGATATAAAAGGAATAATAAACTTTAAAAAGGTTCTTTAATCATCTATATATTAACTTTTTATTATTATTCTAGAAGAACAAAGAACAGACATGTCAAGATGGACACGAGGCAAGGGATTTCTTATCTTACATTCAATTATGTGAGATTTCCATTTTTCGCCACTTAATTATTAAATGTTGTGTTTTGGGTACTACCATTTGGTATATATTATAATTATTATGATTAAATTCATGGTAGTTTGTGATTAATTTTGTGTTTATTAACTTTTGATCATACGACTCGATTGATTACAACGTGGTGAGGGTTTTTCATCTCACTTTTTATTCCCGTGAGATTCAAGCAATATTTTCACTATATCCTTTTTTGTGGTGGATTTACAGCCAATGAATGTATTATTTATGTAATATACTTTAATTTATGATTATTTACATCTTCATTTAATTGTATTTCTTTCAAGGGGTGTATTTTTTTTGTAAGTTACCAAATAAGTAAGGGAACCTTTTCACCCTCCCCTTTTTAAAAGACTCGTTTTTGTTATGTCTTTTAATTTACATCTTCAGGTATTGGGATATGTTATTTTATATATTGATTGTGGTAAAAAAAATTCCATGTGATGATATACCCTTTTTCTCTCATAAACTTATTTTATGAATTTTAATGTGATGTTGTTAGGCTATCGAATTTCTTTAAGAGAACTTTTTAACCAAATATCCCTGTCCTGTGTTAATATTTTAATTCTTAATTATGTCATGATATGATTATGTGTGTAATAAAAATTTATTTATTTATGTTGAAATTTCCACTCCCCTTTGTGTGGATATACTATTGATACACATAATTACTCCATTGATAAATTCTCTTGTCATCGATATGAACTTGATATGAGTAATTTTAAATCAATTTCTATTCGTTGAGTTAAACATCCAAGAAATGGGTTTTGTCTTAAAAAGAACACGTGTTAAAAAATGATGATTTATTTACAATAAATATCCAGTCTTATTGATTGTATTTATATTTTTTACATATTATTATTTTATTTATTTATCCATAATTTAATGGTACCATTTTTTATAAATAATTTTGTCTCAATCTACATTCCCTTGTAAATTCAATATTCTTATAAACCAATTCACAATTATATGGTGTATATACTGTCCTTTGGAATCTTATATCATGAATCCCTTTATTATCATGATATTATAAAGTTCTTGATTAATTTTTATTCCTCAATATTTTTATTCAAGCATCTCTCATTTTGTTAAAAACTCTATAACAAAAATATCATTTTAAATGTTTTAATGATTTATTATTATGAATATTTGTCATTAATTTCCATGATTTCAAAATGTTTATTAGAATTTATTTATTTATATAGAAGATAATTTTTTCAAATGATAATTCATGTAAAATATTCAATGTGGTATGGTACACTTTGATACAAAAATTCTCTTTTTTAAATCTTTTAAATGGTTTTGAAAATTATTTGATAAAGACATGTTTATTTCAATATCATGAATTGATAATTTGTGATAGGAATGTTGAAATTTTATCATTATTTTATGATTGTGTTATGTTTTATGAATATTTTATGGTTATTAGGCATTTTTTACCTATATGGGTGGTTACATGATAATCCTAGGTTGCGTGAGCCCATGATAGACCTCCAATGCATTGGGTAATGTGACAGAAGTAAACGTGAATATTTATCATACGATATTTAGGGAATATACTGTGATGGGTATTCAAAATTTGACTCTCTCTATAGTTGTGATATCTACAATGTAAGTATGAAATGGATTCCTCAAGTTTCCTTTATGATTTATGATTACTATATGTTATTCATAAATATTATGATTTCAGAAGGTATGCTATGATTAAAAATTATTGTTTAATTGATTTGTATTTATTGATGGGTTAATGTTTCATTTCCTTATTTTATAAAACTTTATGAGATTTTAATGCTCATATTGAGTTTTTGAAAGGCTTTTCAGAGGTTATAAAGAAGGGTAACAGAAATTAATTATTCAAGAAGATTTATATAAAGAAAAGGACTCATGTTTTCTTTAAAGAGTTTTATTGTTGTGAAAAATCAGTTATAGTATAAGTGTCTACATTATAATATTCATGTTGATATGTAATAGTTATGGAATAATTCTCAAAAAAACTAAACCTGAAAATATCCTCAATATAAATTCTTGACAAAATTCAAGATTATGTAATGTTTAAGGCTGAGTCCTTATAGTTGGTATCAAATGTCGGTTTAGATAAATTTAGTGATTAAGAGTTTTTGTTAGACATGTGGTTAGTCCCTATGTCTATTATTTTGGTTAAATCCTTGTTTTATAGCTTTTCCATATCCAGGAACGATAGTAAAAAATGGAAGGAGGAGGATCTCAAATGACATTCTTATCTCTTCTGGACGACTTGTTTGCGATAATTATTGCAAAGTCCTGTTCAGATGATTATGAAATTTTTCTTGGATAAAACTCACTTGATAGTGGTTGTTTGAGATATCAAAAACCTCCATTATACATAGTTATCAATTTTGATCATGGGTTATATTTAAACAAATCAAATTTTCATAATGTTCTCATATTTTCAAGAATGTTAAATATTATCAAGGATTTTTCAAATATTTTACCTTATCACATGATTTTGAAGCATATTTTGAATTTAAAAAAGTTATTGAAAAAAGAGAACCTTGCAAAACCTATTTATATTTCATTTTAAATTATAGTCTCTCAAAACATACCTATGGTATTTTTATATGACCATTAATTGAAATTTTCAACTCAAATTTGGTCTGACTGTTTTATAGAAATCATGTTTTATAAGATGTTTTGAAATTATATGTCATACATGACTAATTTTCAAAACTGTTTTCCTATGAACAACCATATGAACCATGTTGTACAAGGAGTATTTGGATGAAGGAAGCAACTGATTATTATGGATCTCTAAATCCTTATTTTAATGCATGAACCTTCTACCTATGTGAACAAGATGACGATGAAACCAAATGGAAACCATGATCAAGGTATGATGTTCATTATTTTGGGTATCATTTTTATTTTATCATATGGTGGTGAAATAAAAAAAATGACAATATATATAATACTTCAAGAATTATGAAGATGAGATCATAATGAATTGGGATGAAAATGAGATTTATAATGAAACCATTGAGGTAAAAATATATTAGGGTTATTTTTGAGTTTTATAAAAATAAAAACACACAGACCCTGTGAAATCCCCTCACATCAGAAAAAGCTGCGGTAATCGAAGCCACAACCAAAGTGTGATTTAGATTTATCACCAACCACTAGACTACATGAAGTCCCTGGTTAGTATGACTTATTTTTTTAGTTAAATGATTTTATTAATCAAGAATAAAATGAGTTTCAATATAATAGTTTACAAATGGATATCCTTAGAATAAGAAAATGATTTTGTGATTAATGATAAAAGTGATTTTGTAAGATGTTCTCTCTTTTGAGAACACTGTATGATTAAGAAAAATATAATATTAGGGGATTACATTTGTGTAGTAATGGTTAAAATTTTATTTTGGAATAATATATATTTTTATTGTGGATATATAGCGATTGGGGTTATTTATGGAAATTATTAACCTATAATAGAGAACATGTGATTTGGTTAATTATGCATCAATATGAAACTTTAAGAGTATTCTATGTTTTCAGAGTTAAATTTTAATATTTAATGTGGATGACTATGTGATAAAATCCTTATGAGTTTTGGGTTTCAATCTAATATTGGATTATTTTCAATAATTTTCAGGATAATTGTGTATTTATTGGTCTTTCTCGAACTTTGGGTACTTTTTGTTGAATTTTGGACATTAATATTAGTATTTATTTTCATAATGGATTATCTTTTTGGGGATTATATGATCTTTTACTAATCATTTTGGTTTTAGTTGAGGTCTAAAGACAATATAAATATATATTTCTTCTTTTGTGGATTATGTGATTCTATAGAAATTGATTCTTATGATTTTTTTGTCACCAAGTCTTTTTGAATGCTCATTGTTTGGAGAAAAGATTAGTTTTTGGTATAAACTTATTAAATGACGAAACTCTACCTGATGGTAAGCATATTTACTTATGTTATAATTCTATATAGTAAATGAATCCCTTAATATTTTGAAAAGAAACTTAAAACAAAAATGTTGTTGTTTTATACTTCCTATTGGGTAATCAATGACCGTTTAACACATCATAAGTTTGTGATTTTCTGGTGGTTAACTTTATACTAAACATGTTTTCTATCACTCTCCATCAGAACTTAACGGTTTTTTTTTCACTTCTATATCCATGTTTTCTTACATGAAATCCTAGTATGGTTTATCTTGGGTGACCTTTTTGATTATCTTTATTTTTTTAATGTGTTGTTTTTATTTAGTCTTTTTTTGATCTGGGGCTTTCAATGATGTTTCCAAGCCCTATTTTAAAATTTCTAGGGCCCAATTTCCTTAAGGGGACAGATGTAACATCCCAGGAAAATAAATAATATATAATTTTCATATTTATTATTATATTTTATTTAAATTTCAATTTTACCTTAAATGGGATTCTATGTTCGATGGCGTACCTGATACGCAACAACATGTTTCTTTGAAATCATACGATGTACACTAAAAATATAATATTTTTTTAAATGGTAGTTAACGCATAACCATTGTATTTTCCAGAATGAATAGAACTAACTAAAATATTATTATACAAGTTTGTTAAATATTTTTAAATTTATCCAATAAATATTAATGGCCTAAAATAATGAAGAATCCAATTTTAAGCATAAATATTCAAATATTTATTAAAAGGATGATTTATAGCATTTTGATGATGATCCCTCCTTAAATATAGTTTTGGTTACTTTTATGAGTTTTATTTGAAAATTTAAAATTATTATTTATAATTGGGACATGAAAATTCACATTGGATGAAATTTTGGTACTTTTCTGGAAAAATTCATTTTTAAATGAATAGTGAAAAAATACTGTATTTTAATACAAAACTGCATTTTAATCTAATGTATTTATAATGTTATATTATCTTATTAATTGGTTTTAAATTATAATTAGATTAATTTTTTTTTCTATTCAATCTAATTTTGGTCATTAGAAATAATGTTACTGTGAAATTGGATATAAATAAGTGTCAATCTTTTGATAGTTAGTATTTTTAAAAACATGCCTTTTGTTTTTATAGAAGAAATGAATTTTAAAATAATTTTTTCCACTCATGTGTTATGAATTTTGAAAAATTGATTCCATATTTGGTATCATAAGGTCCAAATTTTATAGATAGGTACCTTTTATTTATAAATATTATGAGTATTTACTTCAGTAAAATTTTTTATTTACCATGGTTAAAGGGTAAATCTGATAAATATGGGTAAACATATATTACAATAATAATATAAAATTACCCTAAAAGGTGTCCTAATCGTATATTTTGATACAAATACGACCATGATCATCCTTGGGACGGTTTTGGGGCCCCATGAGGGAACTTGGGAGTGATAATGGCACATTATTTTAATTAACTTAATGTAAAGGCCAAAATGACATTAAAAAATATCTCTTTGTAATTTAATTTTTTACAAGGGGTTAAATAAGTCATTGTCATGACTATAACTATTAAATGTAAAGATAAAAATATTTCATAAATCATTGTGTTTTTTTATAAATTGTAAACATCAAATAAATTAAATTATTTATGACACAATAATGATGCAATATTTACTTCATTAATAAATAATTTAAATAAATAAGATTATAAATATTAAATAATTATCCAAAACCTATCCAAATATTCTTAGATGATTTTATTTCTACCATTATTTATATTATCTTAGACTTTATCTAGTTTTGGACCTTTATAAACCGAATATCATTATATAATAAAATAATATTTTCACACTTTCTTAAAGAGCCCCTCCCCCTTATAAAAGCCCTCAACTCTAACCCATTCATCACACTTCAGAAGCCCCTTGGATCATCCAAACCCTACTCAAATAAGCTCTCAGGATCCTTATACTACTCGTAAAATTATTTATTTCTGAAGAAGGAACTTCAAGTATTCCATTTGGTTCAAACCAAAGGGAGTTTCTCGAAATAAAGGTAATGGTTTCACTTAAATTATTTTTCTTTATTTTATATTATTTTACTTATCCACCCATAAAATATTTTTATTAATTTATTTTATAATTAAAAAATTATCCTAAATATACTAGGATGATTTAATGAGAAGGATTCGAACTACACATACACAAACCTCCATCTAATGGGTAAAGAATATACTGTTTGTGTGGACGGTGAACTACTGCCTCACGAAATGATGATTGTTCAATGATCTCTTACCACCTATCAGGGTGTAAATTATGATTGAACTGTATTTATATATGATATATATATCATATTTTTTTTGTTTTATTTATGATTTGTTATTTTTTTCATTTGTATCATACCTTTATGGTTTCTATTATGGGTAAACGCGATAATTACTTTTGAGAAAGTGCAGACTACCGCCCCCTCAAAGTGATATGACTCGTTCATGCCATGCGTGGGACGTATAAAAGATGGAGTTCATAAAATTATATATTATATTATACTAGAATTATAATATATCTATGTATCATTATGTTTTCATCCTATTAAATAATAAATTGAAATGAAATTAGCGTTAATGCATAAGTATGATTTACCGTCTCCATGAACGGTGCATTTCATATATTACCTCTAAATTTTATGTAATATTATAAATACATATATTTAATATATATATATATATGATATATAAATCATGAATATTATTTTGGATATAATTTACTCTTGACCAAATGGATAGTTTGTAATTATAAGGTGTTCTTTTTGACTCAAGTACCAAATATCGAAAAAATGACCATTATTAACTTAATTGTTTTCATAATTTTTATAACATGGTAATAAAAGATATAAAACGAATAATAAACTCGAAAAAGGTTATTAATAAATTAAAAATTAACATATGGTTTTTATTCAGGATGAACAAGGAACAAACATGTCAAGACAGGCACGAGGTAAGCGATTTCTTATCTCACTTTCAATTGGATGATATTTCCACTGTTCACCGCTTATTTATTTCATGTATTGTATTGGGTACTGTAATTTGATATATATTATCATTATTTTCATTATATTAATGGAATTATGTGATTCATTTTGTGGTTATTAACTTTCGGTCATACGACTGAATTGATTACAACGTGGTAAGGGGATTTCATCTCACTTTTTATTCCCGTGAGAATCAAGCTATAATTTCCACAATTTCATTTTGTGAGGTGGATATAATTCCAATTATTGATTTATTTAGGTAATATTCTTTCATTTATAATTATTTACATATTCATTGAATTATCCTTCTTTCATGGGATGTATGTTTCATAAGTTACCAAATCAGTAAGGGAACCTTTTCACCCTTGTCTTTTTAAAACACTTCTTTTTGTTATGTTTTAATATACATCTTCTTATGTTTTGATATGTTTTTATATATAAATATTGCTCTAAATTTTATTTCCATGTGATGAGATACACTTTTTACTCTCATCAACTCATTTTATGAATTTTAATGTGACGCTCTTAGGGTGTCAAAATTCTGTATGTGAACTTTTTAACCCAATTTCCATTCTGTGGGTTAATCTTCTAATTATTAATAATGACATTCTATGATCACGTATGGTATAATTTTTTTATTTATGTTGTAATTTACACTCCCCTTTATGTGAATATATTTTTATACACATAATCACTCCATTAATAAATTCTCAAGTCAACGATATGAACTTGATAAGAGTAATTTTAACTCAATTTCCATTCATTTAGTTAAACATATAAGTCATTGGTTTTGTCTTAATAAGAAATTTTTTTAATGTCCGATAATTGATTTACATGGGATATCCAATAATATTGAGTGTATTTATATTTTTCACATGTTATTATGTAATTCATTTATCCTTAATCTAAGGATACAATTATTATAATGAATTTTGTCTCAATTTACATTACATTGAGACTTCATTTTTGAAATGCACTAATTCAATCTTATATGGTGTAAATACTATCCTTTTTAAAATTATATCATGAATACCTTTATTATCATGATATTATAATATTATTATTTAATGTTATTCCTCAATTATTTGTATTCAATCGTCTCTTATTTTCTTAAAAACTCTTTAACTAAAATATCTTTTTAAATGTTTTAATGATTTATTCTTATAAATATTATCATTAATATCCATGTTTTCAAAATAATTTTTTGGATATATTTATTTATATGGACATTAATGTTTTTAAAATACAATTAATTTAAAATCTTCAACCTGGTATGGGACACTTTGATTAAAAAATCTAATTATTAAATGTTTTAAATGGGTTTGAAAATGATTTGATAAAGCACTGTTTATTTCAATATCTTGATTTGATATTTTTTGACTAGAATGTGGAAATGTTATCTTTAGATTATGATTTTGTTATTTATTATGATTATTTTATGATAATTGTGTGTTGTTTATGTATATGGGTGGTTCTGTAAAATATCTAGGGCGGGTGGGCCCCCGATAGCTCTCCAATGTATTGGGTAATGTGACAGAGGTAAACATGAATGTTTCTCCAATGAGATTTAGGTAATATAATATGATGGGTATTCCAAATGTGAATCTCTCGTTAGTTGTGATAGCAACATTGTAGGTATGATATGGATGCCTCATGTTACCTTTATGACTTATTATTATTATGTGTTATTCATAAATATTATGATTTCTAAAGGTATGTTATGATTGAAAATTATGGTTTCATTGATTTGTATTTATTGTTGGGTTAATGTTTCCATTCCTTATTTTATAAACCTTACTAATCATTTTCTAATCCTCCCGAGTTTTTGAAATGTTTTTCATAGGTAATAAGGATGGGTAAGAAATAGGAATTATTCAATAAGATTTATATCAAAGAAAGAACTCTTGTTTTTTTAAGGAGTATTATTATTTTGAATGATCAGTTATAGTAGAAGTGTATACTTTATAATATTCAAGTGGATATGTAATATTTATGGGCTAATTCACTAAAAATATATACCTGAAAAGATCCTCAATGTGAATTCTTGACATAATTGATGAATATGTAAAGTTTAAGGTAGGGTCCTTATAGATAACTTTGAGAAAACATAGATAAATCATAACCAACATGTAAAATGCATCCATAAAATTTGTGGATGACAATAAATATGTAAAATTATATTTATTTTCATATTTGTAATATAATTTATTTGATTTTTCATTAATTAATAAATTACTGAATCATCATTATGTCACCATTTACATTAACTACTTATTTACTAAAAAAATATTAATAAATGAATAGGATGTATGTATTAATTTTTGATCCTTATAAAATATTTATAGTCAATGATATTACTTATATAACTCAATATTAAAATTTTTTTAGTAATAAGAGATATGATTTTGCAATACTGGTCTTTCCTTAAAATAAAATGTTATAAGTGTCATAATCACACCCATGTGGCTTCCAAAGGCCGAAATGTCATCCCAAGGATTTCATTTGATGAATATAACTCATCAAATAATATTGGGAAAAGTTTTAGGGTAGTTTTATAATATTTTTTATGTTATTTTAGCCTTTAGTTAACTGATTTACCTTTTAACTGTGGTAATAAAAATAAATACTAAAGTTACTATCCATAATGTCCAAAAATAAATGGGGCTTATTTACATAATTTGGACCTTATGATTGCAAATATGGAATCCATTATTCAAAATTCAAACCATATAATTTGAATTAATAATTTAAAAATAAATCATGTAGATGGAATAAGAAAATTTGTTTTTTGTAAAATTTTATAAAGATCCCATAGATTTTTATTTAATTTATTTGTGAAATTGATTCCAATGAAAAAAATTAGATTAAATGAAAAAAAGATAAATACACATTAAAACCAATTAAAAGAATTATATGACATTATAAATAAATTATAAAAAAAATAATGTTTTAATTAAAATGTAGAATATTTACATCTTCATTAAAATATGAATTTTATCAAAAAAAATACCAAAATTAATCGTAAGTAAATTTTGATACTCATATATCAAATAATAATTTTTAATTTTCAAATAAAATTTATAAAAGAAAAAAAATATATAATTAAAATGGGTTCACCATCAAAAATTTGTAAACATACCTTTTAAAACTATTAGATCTTTATTAAACTTAAATTTGGATCTATTATTATTTTAAGACCATAAAATTTATTGGAAGTAAGTAAGAACATTTAATAGATGCGTGTAAACATAATAACGTAATATTTATTTATTCTTGGAAAAATGGCTATGTTATTACTACAACATAAAATAATAATATTAATAATATATTATTTTTTTGATGTAAATCAGTTTTCTATGCAACATAAGATTTTAGAGAAACCCACATTTATGTGTCGGGTGTGCTATCATACATAGAATCTTATTCAAATTATGATTATTATCTAACTCATAAATACTAATATGTATGAAAATTTCTTATTCTATAATTACCTTGGATGCTAAATTATTTATACTGACTATTTTATGTTATGTTCTTAACATGAAATTACACAAACATCCCTCAAATGGGATAAAAAATCATCATTCATATTTACAACATACTGCTGCATTGCGAACTGATGTTGGGTTTTCCCATTAACACCTCTCAATGCTAAGAATAATGATGGATATAATATTTATAAATGATATTTATGATATAATTGATGTTATTATGATATTTTAAATATTACATCACACATACCTTCATGATTTCAATTTTTTGGGAATATGATAATGTTGCTCATGTGTACGACAGAATAATATATCATGAAGTGATGTGATTTGGTCATGATTTTCTTGGAATGTATTAAAGATGAATTTAATAAACATATATATATATATATATATTAAAAATTAATATGAAATGAAAATATATATATATATATATGTCATTTAATTTTCATTCTTTCAATCCGACAAGAAAATAGAAACAAAGTTCATGCGTACGAGTAGCCTATATTTTCCATGTATATGGAATTTTATTTTCCACTTCTAACTTTTATTAATTTCTATAAATACATATATTTTTCATATATTTGAGATTTATTTAATTTTTATCTTTATGGAGATAATAAAACCATGGTCAAAGTGAGAGGATCAAAAATATAACAATTCAATATATATACGAAAAACAAAGAAATTATTACCTGAAGAATTAATTTTACATTATATCATTAATAAATGGAAAATAAAATATCATAATTAAATAATATAAGGTACGATATATTTTAATATCATTCTTGAATATGTATATAATAATTGTATATTTATTATACATCAAGATCGAATTATTATGTGGGAAGTCAAGAGTTAAGGCAAGAAGATTTCTAGTTTCACTTTTCTTTTTGAGTGACTTATTCCATATTCACCACTTGTTTCATTCATATGGTTTATATAATTCCATATAAAATGATTTATCATGATTCTAAATAATTTAATGTTATATAAAATATATATTTATGTTATTCCTTTATAAAGTTTACAATTCATAAGTTACTCAAATAGTAAGGGATATGTGTCTCACATTTATTTTGAATGAGACACATGTCGTGTTCACCATGTATTTATTTGATGTGGCGTATATACATCCTGTAAATGTATTTTAATATTATTATAACTATATTTATGGTGGTTTATATATATATTTTAGGGTCTCTCTTTTATGGTGTTTATAGTTAAAAATTTAGTAATTTGGTAAGTGATTTTTCATCTCAATTTTCCTTTTTTGGGATGTATGTTTTGTTATACACCTATATTCCTTTAAGAGGTGTATATAAAAATTAATTGACATGTTATATCATATATTTACATATCCTCATGATATTGTATGTTATATTTTACGTTATTCCTTCACGGGGCTTGTCACAACCCCACCCAAGCTGGGGCTTGAGCCACAACTACCCGAAGCTCACCTCAATAGGCCATGGGGTAGCCACCTGCTATGAAGGCATAAATAACTCATGGAGGCCATTTACTAAGTACCAATATGAACACACATATCCATCAAGATGAAATATTTATAATGGAAAGTGTAAAATATAAGACAATTCTATAATGTGAACCAAGTATGCGTGAACCTCCAGACAGTAAAAAAGTACGGTAGTGTAAACTGAAAAGTTAAGAGGAAAATTACACAACCAACTAGAAATATGACCAAACCTAATAATAATGAAAATATAAACAACTATTAGAGACCATCTCATAAATCCAACGCTATAACCAATATATGCACTCCAAGAACCTAGTATCCATATGTTGTTTTGCAGTCGCGGTTGACATGCCTGTCATCTACATAAGATTTGAAACATTTGTGAAAATTACTTGTAGGGGTGAGTATATACACACCCATTAGGAAGAACCAAAAGATGAACGGGTAGCATTAATAGATACCACATGAGTATAGATATATTATATATAAGATACAATCAAATAGAACATCTCAACCAAAAAAAGAGAGTGAAAGTAAACTCATCCAAAATACAAGGAGCTCGACATGGGGAGTATATGAAATAATCATTGAGTATTCACAACCCAAAACAGGATATTAGACTCATCAAATACAAGAAGATAAATACAGAAAGTACATGGAATACCATATACATCTCTGGTTCTCATGGAAGGAGAGTAACATAATCCACGTGGTGTATACAGAAGAATGATATGTAGATATATGTATATATATATATATATATATTCTCATTCAAAGATGCATGAATGAGAGATTAAGAGGATATCCATCCAACATATCAGCCAAGGAAGTTGTGATTCCAATATTTCCAAAATTGCATCAGCGATGACCAGCATCTCTCATGTCTACCCAGATGTAACAATCCTATTCAAACCACAAGTATTTTGTTTTCCACACAATATAGAGGATACAAAATCAATGTAAAGGACCAATAACCAAGTCTGTAAGGGATTTTCCACTCTAATTGTAGTAATAAATGATTGTTCCCATTCAAATGAGGGGAGGGGGTCAATTATAGTGTCATGGGGACCTGTGCCCTAGTTTAATCGGGGGTTCTACCCTGGTCATCAAGGGCCTAATCCCTAATTGGTAGGGCATCCACTGGGAAGGTTGAGGGAATATGCCCATATTGATGAGCGGTTTTACTCTAATGGTCATGGACCCATGCCCGAGTGCATCTAGGGGGTTCCAATACAGTTCATTGATGAAACACACCCTATCCGGTAGGGTTGTTCCACTAGAAATTTTGAGGTATCATGCATTGGTAAAATAATAGGGCTCTACGTCGGTTATTGAGACATATGCCCTACTAGATATGGGGTTCTTCATGGAATATGAGAACTCATTTCTGGTTCAAAAGTGTATTTTAATGTGTTCATTAAGGACCCACTCCCATCTAGGTAGGGGGTTACATTAAAAATTAAATGTAGAGGACCTGATCCCATATCGATGGGGAGGGGGGTTGACATTATAAGAAGTATCTAATAATCCTTCCCGATCACAAACATCACCAAGTATCACCTAAATAATAATCATACTAATTAAATTTCATTTCATATCTCTAAATCCAAAATAATGGGAATCATCACGTTCAACATGAAAAAAACACTACATAGGCTACTCATTAGACAAAATCTTAGTACAAACAAAAGAGATACAAACAATTAATGTTTCCTCGAAAGTGGTCATGGGGTACATGGAATGAATGGAGACCCACACAACATGTTGTCCAAGTCCACCACCTAGTCATATACCTAGAAGGCACATGTCTCCAGACCATACGGTAGTACACACAATGTAGGTGGTCTAGACAGGCTGTCTAAGATGCCCAGGGACAGGGTCGTGTGCTGATGGTTGTTTCTTTGTACCAGACCTTGTTTCCATGTTCATGGGTATACACCTATGTCAATTGATCATTTAATTACACATAGGGTGCCACCCGTTTGGTTCACTACATGGTTTGGCCTGCTGAGAAGGGGTATACAGTGTGTAGGAGGGCTATACACCATGTCATTCTTAGTTTGTTTTTTGAAAACATAGCCACCACTATTGAGGGGGCTACACACCATGTTCAACCATGTACAAGACATAAATATGGGTTTTCTAAATATTATCATATCCATGATCCACACGCCTTATCTGGCCTTAAACATTGATTTCTCCCTATTTCCACCATTATTACACCCAATACTGATGAATATAGCCGAAAATCAGGGATTTCAGCCTTCATTTTCTGGAAATCGGCCATTAGTGGTTCGTTATGGTTCCACCATATGTTTCTGTTCCATTAATGATTTCACAATCAATTTAATTAACTCTGATCATCATATCATCATAGATTGTCATTTAATGATTATAGTTCTATGCTCGTTTTGTCGAACCGTGCATTTATCAAAGTTTCACAATGGTTCTGGGGGCCCTATTTGGGTCAGTTCCACATGAAAATGTCTAAATGAGACCACGGGGTCAAACTGAAAAAGAACACAATGAAATCAATTGATAAGTCACAAAAAAGAAATATTTAAACATTATTGGAATGTTTTGTTTAACAAGAATTGAGAACAAAAATCTAGGGTTAGAAACCAATTGAAATAAATTATGATTTCAATACATGGGTGTATGAAATTGTCCACAATTAGTGCAGATCCATGAAAAAATGAAAAATATACACAATCTATTTAATCAATGTGAGTAAAAAACCAAATGATAAGTTCTACCTAGTTAATGGATAAATTTATGAGTTGGAATTTGACCACCAATTACTTGACGAAATACTTTTCATTTAAAGTGTCTTGATCTAATTTGATTAGGCATTTTGCTGTCATCTAATGAGATTCACCAATAAAGGATGGACGAGTGATTCAACAAAAAATCGATGGATTATGAGGCTAACCTGGAACAAGTTCCGTAGTTGTGATCTTATCGATCAATTATCAACATAACATTGAAATAAATAATTAATTTTATAATTACATAATTTACATGATGTTCTGAAAAATTTAAAGAATCCTGAATGTCCCTTGTCGTTCCATTTTAGGTCACTCCTTTAGTAAAAACTACATTAGATATTGAACCATGGTCTCATATTTATGAAATGATATTTTGGTTAATAGTTATGAAATATTCTTTAATTAACTATGGGCACACTATAAAATATATTTAATATTTTTATAAAATAAATTTAGGGATCATCGGGCCTCAGAATTGCACCTCGTCTCAATTACTAGATTTTGAAATATTTATTGAAATATTTTAAATCCTTAAAAATAAAAAAATCATGACTCTACATCATTCCCTCCTTTAATAATATCATCCATTAAAAAAATTAATAGGAAAACAACTTAGAATACTAATCCAAAACATGGATATGACCCTCTTAGTAAGTCCCCCACACATTCGTGTGCGGCCACAACATGCAAACTAAAGGGATGGTCCATCCACGCATGGTTCGCTCTGGCCAATCCTTGATCACAACTAGGTTCTCTGCAAATATGAATCAATCATTATTGTATGTCTCTTTCCAATTGATAACGTGGGTAAGGTCATGTACATATATACACAACTATGACATATGCAGGACATCATGCTCTAGCTCCAACTGTGGGGGTTGGGAATGGTGGTAAGCAACCTCACCAACTTCATGTACCATATCAAACTGTCTAATTAACATCAAGGATATCTTTCCTCCCCCACCAAACCTCTACAATACTCATCATGGGGGGGGGATCTCATGAAGACATAGTATCCTTTACCAAACTCCAAAGGATCACGATGATAATGGGCATAAGATATATGTCTTCTATGGGCTGTCTTCATCCACTCACAAATGACCTAGACATTCTTCATCATCGCCCACAATAGCTTTGGGTCCACATGAGATTTCTCACCGATATCTTTCATGTACAATGGTGAAATGTATGTCCTCCCATACAAGACTATAAATGCATCCATGATGATGGTAGAGTGTTATATATTGTTGAACATAAACTCTACCAATATATGGTTATCCATCTATCTCATACTTATGTATAACATTCATTCGCTCAACATATACTCTAACACCTCGATAGTATGCTTAGAATTCACATCATTCTGAGGGTAAAAGGGTGTATTCGTTATAATTTGGATCCCAAATTAATCCTAAATGAATCTATATAACAATTATGTATAAAATGTGTCACAATAAATGAAAATCATTTAGGGAAAACCATTATTGAGAATGATCTCCCACACAGGTATCTGCCCCAAACCCCCCCCCATGAACTCTACTCTCTGATAGAAAGGATGTGATTCAAATCCATAAACCTGTCAATTATCACATAGGCAGTGTATTGGATTGTCACAATACATGGAATACCTATGAAAAAGTCTAAAATATATAGACCCACTTCTACTCTAGGATCTCAAAGGGCTATAACCAACTAGCCAGAACTTGGTACTCATCCATCACCTGCAGACAGTTGAGGCACCGATCGATGAACTCACCTATGCTTCTTCTAATAATAGACTAAAAAACTACTTCTCAATATCTGTATACATATTAATGATGTTAGGATTTATATATTGTGGATAAGTGTGGAACTCCTTCATCACCACGTCCCATATCATGACTGGAAACACAATTATTCCATATAACAAGATAGCACAATTCCTCGCTTTTAAATATCCATTTGGTGAGTTTCTTGTGGACTTATGATCAGGTAAGACCCTATAGACAATGTCTCCCAACTGTTACTATCTCACACACCTAATAAGAGGTGGATTAAACACTATCAAATGTATAAAATCTATTGGTCATTGACAAATTTACCAATGTTTTATGGTGTAAGTGTTCACTTGAAGAACAACTGTGGTTATTGAATCCCTAGACACCTAAAAAGAATACTAAAGAATCATAAAATATATTGAGGTTATTTTTATATAAATATTCTAACATGGGTTTGATTTGATTGGATAATTAAAGTTCTTTAATTAATAAATTGAATTCTATTTTAGAGAATGAGTTGATCAAATGTCATTACAAGGGGGGGATTGAATAAATTTCTTTCAATGGTTTCAATGTCCTAAATTAGAGCGTATTTCTTTCAATGATATGTGAACCTTCCAAATCACTCAATTTCTTTTTTATATTCACTAACCTAAGGGTAATAAAAAATAAACTTATAGGATCATAATCAAGAGAAATATATGTCAGAGGATCTTTCTAGCACTAATAATGTGTAACCATAAAAGTAGTGAGATTTATGGAGAAGGCGCATCATTGATTAAACATATAAATAAAAGAATTGATTAAGAATTAATAAAATGATAACTAATATCCAATCCATACCCTTTATAATCCCTTGGATCATCCAATAAGAGGTTTATCTCTCCGTTCATATTTTTTTTTCAAATGAAGTAGGTATTAGATCCATGAGGGTGGAATTGGGGAATAAAAATAATGAGATAATGATCAATCAACCATTGTGTGAAGAAATTTAAAAGGGTTCCTATGAATAAGTTCACACCATGATTAATATGTATCAATTTTATATTGAAAATAAAAAAAATAAGATAAAATAATGAAGAAATTTTATTATAAAATTCATGTGAATAAAAAATCATACTTGGGAAAAATAACATATGATTTCAAAATAATGGAGTAATAATAAAATTAAAAAAAATAACTTACATAAAAAATCCTATCACCACCAGATCCTTATGTAAGAATATTATGAGACATTGTAAGATCCTATATAAATAAATTACTTTCTCATTAATCATGGCTATAAAAGGTAAATGATAAGTCCAAGGAATTTGGACTCTTTCAATGATGACCACAAAATATGTCCAGATTAATCCCCTTTTTGGAATTTTAAAATTTCATTGAAGGTGGAATAATTATGGTTGGTCATAAAAAATAGATATGTTCACCCATGTATCATATGATATATTTCAACATTTCATGGAAATTGGATATTGAATTTGAATATTATACTTGAAATTGTGGTATAATTTTATAGAACTTCAAAATTGGACCACAAATTAAATGTACAAATATGATCCATGGATCTCCTTGAAAAATTTAGAATTATTTCTATCAACATTTTAAATAAATTATACCAATAAGTTTATCTTCTTATAATTAAAAATTAAAATTTATTGGACTTGATTTGTGGGCTCAAGTTTTACTTAATGGCCCTAAGACCCATTATGCATTGTCCGTGATTTTTTTGTGTTCATTTCCAAACATCACCATTTTCCCCTGTGATTCATCCATTTCTCTTAAAAGATACAATGTTCCACAAAAAGACATAAAAATTATTAAAAAATATGAAAATAGAATAATAAAAATTATTAATTACACATGAAAATGATTAATTTGGCCCAAATTAACACTTTAAACATGAATGGAACAATGATATGAAATGAAGTTAAATTTATAAAAAGATCTAAAATTGGTGTTTATGGACTTTGAAAAAAATCAATATTAAGACATAGAAAATTAATATTAAAATATTTTGGTGGCTATTCACATCATCCAAATTGAGTTCTTATAGTCCCAAGAAAAAGATATATCAAAATTATGAAATTGAGTTCCCTTTTTCAGACACATTTAACATAAAATGATCACCAAAAGATATCATGAAAAACAATAATGAATCCCATAAAAATAATTTCTCACAAGAATATCCCAATCCAAATTCCATTCCTTTTTTCAATCTCATCACCACATTTCATCCAAGGACACCTGGCCAACATTCTGCACTATATATCCAATCGTGTATTCATGTTTTTACCCTTAACCAAATTGATGAAAAGGGTGGTTTCCTATCAATGGAACATATCCTTTTAGGAAGAATTTTAAATCCAAGTGAAAAAATCATGATCCCACCATAATAAATTCCAACTATTGAGGGAACTCCACTAATTCTATATGTGACAACTATTGGGCAGTCAATTGGAACCTTCCTAGCCCAAAATAATGATGTTGAGAATGACGAAACCTTTATTATCTCATTTGAACCATGATTTATCTTAAGACTCATTATTCAAATATTGAGAAGATGTACCCAGAATTAATCTCCACAATTTAGAATTTTTGGAACTACCTGATGCACTAAAAGGTCTAATTGGTCTCTCATGAAAACCCGCTCAAATTTATCCTTAATCGTCCTATATTAACAATACTCCTGGAATGATGATCAGTTATTCTACAATAGTTTGATATAAATTTTCTGACTCGTAATGTAATGAAAGGCAAGAAATTGGTATATTTTCTTACAGATCACCCAAATATAGAAGAAACTTCATTAAATACTAATTTATAGATGGAGATAAATTTTCTATTGAAGATTAACCACAAGAATAGGAAATTTTTATTTATCGAGTCCAACACAGATGATGATAGAAGACCCTAAACTCAACAAATATAGGTTAGGGATGATTCTTATCTCACTAGAAAAAGAAGTGTTACATTATTCATTTATGTTTCTAGAAGGTTTTACCAATAATGCGGTAGAATATCAAGTCCTCATTACAGGCATAAAATTGGAACTTCATATAACTATAGACCATTTGGATGTTAATGGTGACTTATATTTGGTAATAAAACATTTAAATGGTGATTATGTTGTTAGAAGACAAGAGATAATTTACCTACTTGGTTGTGTCTAAGGTTAAATGTCCAAATTACCATTAGATCCAACATTGACACACATATCATTATCAAAGAATTCCTAGGTCAATGCATTGGAAAATGAGGTTATGTACATGGAAGATCCAAATATGGATGAAAAATTCCTTAGTATTTCTCACCACAGAATGATGTCACCTTTTGTTTATATTAGAACAAAAGAGATTAACAAAATACGTCCCTTTCTTGAGCCATATGGACCTAACAATGGTTTGATGATACCAATCAGGGGCTACCTTTACAATGGTGTTATCCCACTTGATAAAGTTAAGAAAGAGGAAATCTACTAATGAGTAGTCAACTTCACTCTTTATGAAAACCAAAATCACCAGAAAGTCCTTTATAAATGAGTTTTTAATGGAGTTTTTCTCATATGTATTTATGTAGACGAGACCACTGCTGACATGAAATAAGTGAACATGGAAGATTGTGGTTCCCACTAGTCCGGATACAATCTTTCCATCTATATATGGAGTCTTGGTTACTACTGGAACATTGCGACACAATATTGTACAATTTTCACTAAGAAATTTCAATCCTTCCAAGTGAATGACAACATTATCCAATAACCCTGGGAGTTCATATATAAAACCAAATACTCCTATCCATTATCCATATGAAGAATGGATGTTGTGTTGAAATACACTCTATCCATGACTAAGAAATTAAAATACATCCCAAATGCTACCAAATTCATCTACAATTGGGTAGAGAAAATACCCCTAAAATAATTCAGGGCTAAATTCATCATTAACGTCATAAAAGATAAAATCATTATCATAGTGATTTTCACACATAAAATATTGGCATACAATGGATCCAGTTTATGCTCTACCGTGGTGGAAAAGTTATATCAGAAGTACAATATAAATACCAACTATTCGTTAACAATCATGAAATGGATAACAGAATGATAACGTCATTTTAAAAGGCCCTATTGAACATACTCTATAAGATGATGGACAATGAAAAAAAATCATTAGTTGGAAAAGATCCGGAATTCATTATGTGCTTACTAGACTAATAACCATACTTTTATATGGGAAAACTCAAACTCATTGGTATATGGAACATAAGTAGTCATTCCCACTGAGGTTCAGTTACCGTCACTCTGTATTTCCATTTATGACCAGCTATCTATGGGAGAGAAATCCCATAAACGATCGGATGAATTAGAGAAACTGAATGAAAAGATATTTCACACCCAACATCACTTGGAGTTTTACCAAAATTCGGTAGTGTGAGACTTTAATAATAAGGCACGACTCTATTAATACATACAAGTAGAATTGGTACTACTCTTTAAAACTCAAATAGAACCCAGAAAAAAGCCTCTAAAACATGTGGAAAAGTTGGAGGGACCTTATTCCATTAAAAATCACCACTTAAATGGATCTTATTCCTTGATCTCACTAGATCGAGAGCTCAGTACAACACCAACCAATGGTTGGTTCCTATAATTACATTCTGTGAACTCAAGACATATCATCCTAGATGTACGATTTTTAACAACATGACATTATAGATGTCCTAGTTGTAATACATTAAATTGCATAGTTGGTCCTTGTTGCAAACCCAAAAAACTACATGGCACCAATCTTCCTCCCCGAAGGACATTAAAATACAAGATTAACATCTCTCATATTTGACATTAAGAAAACCCTATGAAAAAAAATACTCTTAACCTTGTGGTCCCTTATATACAGACCTCCATCTCATGTGTATGTCCCAATATAATCCCCCTAACCCCTATAAGGGTTGAGATAACCTATCTACAAGACATGCAGAAGAAAGAACAGGTAGATACCATGCCTAGGCCCCACTCACATCATTTACAGTCTATGATGAAACTTGTGACCCATTATAGATATAAATCCGAAAATTATTGCTTCCTTTATGCATGATGTTAATTTGTGCAGTTTCAAGAAATTTGTGTGTCCTGATTCCCATTCTAATCAAATATGTAGTGATTACCGAGTCTCCTAAATCAACTCTATCCACATTTAAATAACAAAATCCACATTAATTCCTAGATAAGAGTTCAATCCAATATAATGAAACCTTTTCTAGAACAATGTACAACTTAATTATCATTCCAATGAGATATATAGTTATGAAAAAACCTCACTTCATTAGGCCCAACCATCATTATGGTAAATATCCAATCTCCCTTTCCCTGCCTCAAAACATGACTGATTCTAGTAATATTTTTTCTTATAAACTATGTGTGGTTTAACTATCACTATTATGGGATATCTGGTGACACCTGGATTTCTATCCCTGTGCCCAACGATAACATTTCACCTCTTTTTCACATCATTTCATCTTTTTCATAACCACATGATATTAAACTAGACAACTATATTCCTCAAGAAATGATGTTAGAATTCATGGGATTTCAAGAAATATATATATATATTTATTCTTATAATAATGAGATATGTAGTGACTCTTGGATCATAACTTTATGCCTAGCCTCAACAAAAATATAAAATTTTCTATATTTCCCTTGTGTTTCCTCTGTATCGTTAAAGAATATTTTTCCACTCCTTGTTTCTCACACCGAGCATAGTATACATGGTATTAGAAGATTTGGTAATATAATTCCCTACACATGTATGGAATATAAATTAATATAGGTATTAACATGTTATTTTCTTCAAGACCATAAATGGTACCCCACATATACTCAATGCAAGATAATATAATGCACATTTTCCTCTAGAACTACAGGTTTCTTGATTCTAATTATAATGGGTTATGTAATGATGTTCAGATCTTCATATTTCAAGACATACTGAAAAAAATATGGTAAATACCCTAAATCTATTATGAACAAGTAAGATATACATAAGAAGATTCAGTATGGTTCCTCATCCCATGCGTGGGTCTATATTTTTAAAAACCCACATTTTATCCACATGTAAATTTTATCAAAATAGGGAATCCTTTTAGAACTATGTGTTGATTGATTAATGATTTAATATGATATATAGTTATTCTTGGGTATTATAACCTAGTCCAGCCATAATAATCTTTCATTTCACATCATTTTACCTTCATCCTTACCATATGACATTAAACTATATTTCTAATGTCTTCGCTGCATGATTTAAAAATGCACAGAACCTCAAGAACAAAATGTGTATTGATTATCATTACAATGACAAATATAGTGACACCCAGACCTTATAACCTAGTCTCACCTATAAGGTATGATGAAACATCCCCTATCCTATATAAAAACATAATCTATGAAGGAGCTTTTAGTTTGTGTCCCCTCATTAGGGGGTTTACCATGGAAACAAAGATATTTCCCTTCTACATATGATTCAGATCTATGAAAGGGACTCTATATTTCAAGAGAAATATTTTTCTGAATGATTTTTTATGCATTGTAGAATATCTCTTCCACACTTCACACTCCCAATCATGTACACTTTTAGATCTTCAAAATATTTATAAAACTTCTAGGTATATAATGTATGATTCCTAAAGACTCCTTTTCATGAATATATTATAATAAGAACAAGTTTTATTTATATAAAAGAACCCAAAAAGGTTTTTTCAGCCAAATGATTCCACTGTTTGACTATACAGTACATGCCCCAGGGGAACATGCAACAAATATCCTAGAGCTCTTTTTTCAACCAGTGGTAACTTCATCCTAGGTAGAATCCTCTTATGTCATCATCAGCATTTTCAAATTTCTTACTACAGATCTATGAGCCCTTAAGACAATGGTTTGAAATTTTCCCCTTCATATCCAAAGTAAGATAGAATTACCTTAGTCTAAAAAGGACACATATCATGAGTTTTTTCCTTGATGTTAGGTTCCTTATCATATAACTGAAAACTATAGAAACAATAATTGTTATGGTTGGGTCAGACCTATGTAGAGAACCCATTTCCTTAATTCATAGAAAATTTGGAATTAGAAGAATCCTTCTATATTCAGGTGCCTTACATTCTCAAGACAAACTCTATGATTGATAAAATCTGAATATTCATTAACATTCATTGAATTTTAGTAATAAAATTTAAAAATTCTAGAGAGGTTCTATTCATGACTACTCTATAACACACCCTAGTTGGCTGTGCATAAAGTAGCCCACAAAATGGATTTTTTATCCAAATGATTCAATTACTTGACTACGTAGTATGTTCCTTATTTGGTCTTTCCTAAAACAACCCCAAAACAGGATGGTCAACCAGTGGTAACTTCATTTCTGGGAGAGACATCTTTTAATTCCACAAGTTCTATTTCACCATACCACTATTTGGATGAGTATCACCCCAGGTTACATTTTACAAAATTTTCTCCCCTCACACATGAATGTGGAAACAAGTTTCTAGACATATTACGATGAATGGTAGAATCTTAAACTTCTTGATCAAAACTAAATACTTAAATTACAACCCCCCATAATTTCTTTTCTAGATAAATTTAAACAGTGTAACATAATATCCTTGTTGATTAAATTTAAAATGAATAAAATAATGACCTTGAAATATTACATTAAACATCATATAATGATGTCCTTACTATATTAACTTAAAAAACCTATCATAATGTCCTAGTTATATGGTGTTAAATTGAAAAACAAATGTCCCCACCATAAGATAACAAACTATATGGTCAATGTCTTAGTCATGTGATTTTAAACAGAATAATAACTTAAAACATTACAAAAAGGTACCTCCCCCATGATAATTGGTTATCCAACCAAAATGTACCCACCTTCACACACCAAACTCATTCAGTAGTGGTTTCCCATTCATTGTTTGGGCCAATACAAATGATTCCTTCATTCTCAATCATCTTCCCTTGGAATAACCACTTTTTTTGTCTTGAGAAATCTAAATCTCTATAAATTCATTTCAAATATCAACAATATTATGTCATAATTCATAAGGAACTCTTTTTCTTTCTTTTATGAAACACTCACAAGTTGGATTTGCAAAACATAGGCCATAAAATGTGTTTTTTAGAAAATTGATGTCACAATTTGAATGTGAAATACGTTCCCCAATTATACATGCATAAGACAACCCTCCTAATGGATTTGCACACCATTAATAAATTATTTCATAGGAGATTAATCTTATAATCATGAACATCATGTTTTAGAATTGGAAATCACTAATTCATTTTCAAGATTCCCCTTGGGGGTATATAAAAAAATTTCATAACATTCTTATACATTAATACTTGTTTAGATATTTTTTTAAAAATTATGTTCAATGATGTTTGACCTAAAACACCAGTATTAATAGTCTCATTTCCATGAAATTAAACATCCAACAAAAAAATACATATAGTACTGACCAAATTGAAAACCCACAAATGGAACTCTGAAAAAAATTGATTCTCTGCAAACAAGACCTGCACTCAGTATAGTTTAGCCATATCCGATTAACGAAAAGATAAAAGGAACAGAACATGATAGGAAGAAAATTCAAAAATGTATGTCTTAAAAAATCCAATTCTCAACTGTTAAGTATCTTTTATTTTGAGTTTAGGAAAAAAAATTATGATGACATCAAAAGACACAATGATTTTTAGGATTCCCATATAACCTTAGAAACTATCAAACAGTGCTCACTATACCCAATGGATTAGGATAAATTGGGGAATTTATTTATCAAATCACTATGATTAAAACTTTTTGATAAAAATAATTTGATTTATGCGAAATTTTATATCAATTTTACATTACAATCATAAGAGAAAGATAATTATGAATACATAGATGATTTTAAACAAGATTCCATTCATTTGTGAGGAAACAATTAGAGGAATACCCACAAAATTAGGTCTCTCCATCATCAATTTTAACATACTATCACCATAATGCTTCATCTATTGAAAAGCCCCATGAGCCTCATCAATCGATTTTTGATGCTCAGATAGATACATTGCTTCACTCTTATGGACATGGAATAGTGCTTCTAATGCTAATGAAATAGACGATGAACCATCTATTTTGGATTCTATAACCCTTTTATCCAAATCAAATTACCATTGAATGTGTTACACTTGAACAATTTTCTCATTAATATGTTTCCTAAATTTTTCTAGCTTCATGGAATAATTGGACTTTTCCTTGGATAATGCAGCTCAAAACATCTCAACATTAGTAATAGTCGTATCCTTTATGAGGTCCAGTAGAAGTTCATCTTCCTCATACAATTTTCAAATTTTTTTCCCTAATATTAGTGTGAATTAGTGGGTAATTAAATTCTTCATAAGATATAATTCCAAGCCGAAATAGAAGTCATCCAAACAATAAATGAATATATTCTAGAGATATATAAAAAATTATTTTTCAAATGGTTTAACATTACCTAGAAAACGTGATGTGAAAAAATAATACAAATTTAGGTCTTACTCGAAGGTACTATCAGAGTGAGGAATGTACTTTGGAACTAGATCACTCATGGAAGCACCCTGCCCTACTCCCTCTAAGACAGTATTTCCTTGACATCCAATGTTAGTCAAACTGAGTCCAAATCATCACCCTTGGGCCAATCCCTAGAAGGCTAATGCACTAAAACAATGAATTAGAATCATTTTTAACATCAAAATAATAACAAGAATGGGGAATGATCAAAATACATAGGGAAACTCACCCAGTAATATATCACCTTCTTAGGTAGATTCCTCCCCAAAATATAGAACTTCAATAGTCTAAGAGAGTAATTTTTAGTGAGGGACACTCTTCTAAGGTTGATCAACAACAGTGACAAGAGGTTTAGGTACCCCTCCCAATTCAGAATTTTCATCCGTTACATCTCAAGCAATAGGGGAAGGATGGATTTGGATTCCCAATTCCTGATGGGATTTATCAATGTTCTGTAAGGAAATAGATTTATATGTTGATCGTTGATGTGAAATATAATATAAAAGAAGAACAATTATATATGGAAAATTCCAAAATGGGGAAACTCAAGTCTGTTTAGATTCTCATGAAAGTTTCCGAAATCCTTGATGGAAACTGGAATATCAATGTACGGATTAAATGAATCCATAATTTCATTATATATGGCTCCATACCTCACAACATCTTCACCATTTATGGTATCCAAGAATCATTTCTCATGACTCATATGAGCTCTGCTAATATTCCCCTCTGAAGAATCATCAACTGATATGAAATCACCAGGCCCCGTAGAGTCGGGGTCATCACCAATACCCTCCTTGGACTACACATGATTCAGGAAATACCCATCTGGAGAAATAATTAAACATTAATTTATTGTAGTATAGATCTTTTTGGTAGGAGATTGATCTGAAATAGCATGAAGAATGAAATTTTAGAAACATCATGTGATACATGAAAGAGTGGATATGTCATTACCTTGGAGTTATCCCCCTACTACAGTAAAAGTTGTGTCCATAGACATACCTCAAAACATATCATCCGTCAAAATGGTATAATCATCAACATGATACCCGGACTCCTTAGAGATATCATCTCAATACCAAAGTGGTCGATGTAGGACCCCTTAAGAGAGTAATGTAATGTAGTTTCTATAAAATAAAAATACATTTAGTAAGAGTATGTCAATCAATAAACAATGTCAATTGACATTTAAATGACTTATTGTAATGCATTTTTCGGTCCAAATTAATATCCATATTTCTCATACTATTTCTATACGGTGGAGAACCCATGTCATATTTCATGACTATACAAACTTGAGATGATTATTGGGTAATTCCTTCCACTCTCTCCCCGATCATATTCCTCTGAAAATGGGATGATTTTGGGTTCTTAATGTCAAGATTTTCCATCCCAATGAGGTTTCCCAAAGAATCATACTATGAACACTTTGTTTCCCCATCAACAAGTCATAGTTTCATTTTTCCCAATCCCAGAGATGTAAAATGAGTCCCCTAGATTTTAAAAATGATGGATAAAAAATAAAAAGAATTAATTATGAAAAATTGAAATATATAATCAGTTTTGACGTGGGTGTCACACCCCTCGCCAAAATAACCAAATACCCCATCAGGAAATTATCTGTTAAACTTTCCAGACACTCTTTTGGTAGGTTTAATATGATAATCTGTATAATATATATAAAAATATATATCTCTTATATAAACCACGTCACCTCAGCTAAGTCACTTATATGGTAATTGTTGGAGAGTACTCTAACATCTCTTAGATTAGGGATTCAAAATCATCCTTGAGTTCCAAGACTCTCTAACTTCATGAGTCATGATTTCCTAGATGTGGATTTCCAAGGCTGACATGATGCTCAATTTTGATGTAGATTATTGTGAAAGAATATCTAAAATCCTTCTACATCAATGCCTCTTTAGGACTTGGTACTTTTATTCGAGTATGAGGAGATGAATCAAAAGTATCACACTATTGATGGTAGCTAGATCTCCTTGGTGAAGGAGGTGTGGTTTTATCAAACCTAGTTTACTTAGTCATCCTCAGTCAAGATATATTTTAAGGATCTAGAGTCTAATCATCATCATCCTTTATTCTAAGTCATATTTACATTGCATTGCATGACTAGTGATCATCTTGAACTATTCCTAATGAATACATTTCATCAACTCCAACTGGGGGTACAAAGTTATCCATGATGGTGTATTGGGCCTCTTCCCTAATCAATGAATTCGATGGATATAGTGTGATGGGAATTTTCAAAACCTCCACAACCATAATGATCCATAATTGAGAGGCTACAATAAGATGTTTATCCTTCGTAAAGTTCAGAATAGAGGAAACTATTCACTGTTGAATACATTTAAACAAGAGAGTGAATCGATAGGAAGCATATGACATGAAGATGATATATCTGTCAATTCTATCCACCAACACACTATCTTAGAATGCCAACATATATAACCTCAGCTTTTAATTATTCTCCTTGTCGTCATCAATTAATTCACCCATTGGTGGATTACCATACAGGAATAAGGTAAATTGTCCTGACTTGTTAAGAATCCCAAACATGTCCTCATGCCTCATAATTAGAGGATGGATTCTAGAGATATCTTTAAGGAATTGGAGGGATCACATGTCGGGTTTTTTTACCAAACATAGCACTATGTATGATCTAAAATGTGATGCAAACCACCCCTAGAGAACTTGAAACGAATCTAAAATCATAAATAGAGACTTAACACTGTATAGGTGTTGCAAGAGCCAATATATTGTCACATTACGTGGTTTACAAATCCAATATACTCCCCTCCACTAATTTGGACTCAATAAAAAAAGTTCCCAACCCTACACCACAGTTGGACATCTGTACTGGAAGTAGGTAAATTATCAAACACATGGAGAGAAAACTAGGTTGGAGAACCTTCATGTTAACCATGGGCTTGACCTAATAATCCCAATTCTTATACACTCCGTTCTCCAATATGGTACAAAATATACCCATAACACCTCGATTCTCTATGGTAGGACATATAGTAGGGTGATGGCACATGAGACATTCTTTTTTAGGATATATAAAATCATTTGCCCACATTTTGGGATGGATGTCACCCCAAGGATGATAATCATTTGTTGTTATTTTATTTTCCACTATATAAAGATCACATGACTAAGGTGGTGTTCTCTTAACATCATACCACATTGACTACAATAGGATGAACTCATTATAAATATCTATGAGAATGGACCTCACAAAAATTTGGTAGATATCCCACAAGAAAATACCAACTTTTCCATGCATCAGATGAAAATAATTCATCTCTGCACTCCATCCTCTATAAATTTGAAGAATAATATCATGATTATTATAGAAATAAGTCTTCTTAACATAGAATAATTCATAATTATCAACATATTGTAGTTCCATCTTGAATTATATGGAATTCCAATGCACCTAGTATGCCGACATCCACTGAGGCCTGACACCTCCTCTAGTGAAGATTCCCCAATCATTCTTCCAAGATTATAGTTGATATTTCTATGTAGTGAGGAGGGTTCTATCATAAAAATGAGGCCTCAAATATTGGATACGTGGCTTGAAATCAAGATTACATTTAATATGATTCATGTAGAATCTAATATGTATGTTCACCTCCTTGATGAGGACACCCTTGTAAGAGATGTTAGTAGTGGAGGAATTGGTGTGCGTCACAAACCATGACTATGGAAAGTTTCTATGAAACCCAGTCATGGTGGTGTTACAAAAATTCTTTTTTTTGTGGTATATAGTCTCTCTATTTTTATTCCAATTGATATGCCATCAAGTGTTTTTTCAAGTATAGTATGGGAGGATAAATCATGTCATTAAAACCTGGCCTATCATCTTTGACCATCTCAGAAGAATGTGCAACAAGTAATGTGGAAGAATTAATCATAATAGTCATTGAAAACCATTAATAAGACACAAAATCTAAATTATTAACTTTTCAAAGATTAATATTTTGGAATAATTCAAAATATTTTGGTAAATAAATGATGGCATGTAACCCCTTCGACAAGGTACCGGGAACAACCCCTTCGATCAGGTACCACACGCAAGTCTCTAAAATAGAAGCCTTGATTAGATCCTCTGTCATGGTAAATACACATAGAACCGCCAATACAATAGATTTATCTAAGGGAACTCTGCATGCAACGTTCATGAAATAGGGAATGCTGAAAAGGTCGATGAAAGACCTACACAATTAGAGAAAAAAAATAAAAAAATAGAGCAATGAAATAGATAAGGGGATGATATTTATATATGACCTTGGTCTATGAAATTCACCCATTCCATATATATATATATACACTTCATGAATATGTTCGACACATTTATGGATGACCTGCACATCCTCCATATGTTGTTTTTTAGACATTCCCAAATTATCTGTTCTTTTTTCAGTACAACCTTAGAACTCGACAATCCTCTTTTTCAAATCCAATCATAAGGGGAAATTTTTTGACACCATTTTTTTAAATAGATAAATATTATGAAAAACGATTTTTCAAGGTTAAATAAATGAAATGAACCAATATAGGAACAAATCTACCAATGTGGGAAAACTATGGGCAAACATGCACAACAGATGTTCTATGAAGCACCCTTCACAAAATTGAAGGATTCACATACTTACATGTTGGACCTCTACAGAGACTTTCATAGAGTAACTCCTCCTCCTAGGATTCAATATTTTTCTATAAATATGACCATTGTATCCACATTTTCATGTTGGAAATTTGGAATATGCCTCAATGATCTCAACACACAACCCCTCTCTGCAGTTCCTATGAAATTCTTCGGTAACACTCTAAAACATGAGGCAATAGTGGATTAAAAGGGAGGAAGTTGGATCAATATCATTGCAGTGTCTAGAGCACAAGACACTTGGTCAATGATTAGTAATACCTAAGTGGAAAAATACATTTGCATGTGATGTTCTTCCTTTAAGGAAGGACCTACATGAGATCTATTTTAAGAACACCTATGGTGAGTAGTGGTAGTTAAGAAAAAGAATTGAAAAATTGTTGTTACCCTAGTGATCCATTAACCATGAAATTCTGGAATTTCATAAGATTGTTCCCTTTTATGCGAAGCATGTTTCACCATATTCTAGTTCATGCATGGATGACCTGCGTGATCGACCTGCATGACCCACTTACGTAATGATCTTGTGCACAGGACCTACCTAAGACTACCCAAGCACAATCTTTATAAATACATGAAATGGACTCTCTTTTATCTCCAATAATTGGGAGGAAATATGTTGAAACCTCCACCAAAATATCATGAATTATAGAACTACATAAATGGACTCATTAGTGTGGTTCCCATTTGGGTATGTATTCCAATAGTCAGTGGTTTCCCACACTTGTCCAGTTTGCTGATCAGGGTCCTCAGGGTGCATGGGAGTTTGTATCAAAATATTTGTGAGGAAACATACCCTATGGATAGTGTTAGGGAGTTATCAGTCTTAGATACTAGGTTTGGGACCATTTCCACCCCTTCCTATCTCTGATACATGGAGCCTCTAGTTCCCAATAGGGAGGGCAGTGATTACTATTTATTCTCAATATAGTGTGTAATTAGATCCTCCTCTAATAATATATGACCTATCTAAAGGAAATACCTCATGGAGTAAGTCCCTACCCTCTATGGAGATATATCTTCATGTCTCTGACCTCCTCAGTCTTTATACACTAGACTCATTTTAAGGTAATGTGAATAGATGGATTTTTAATTTCCTTGACAACTTTCAACATCGACCCGACCTCGTCCTCCATCAAATAAAGGGTCAGAGAGAATATGGGATCACATAACACCATATACCTCTTCCATTGGTATTTTCCACCATTTTCACATTAGGATATTGAGGATAAGTGTGTAGTTTTTTGGATCTTCTGCTTCCTCTTGTTTTCCACACTGAGAATAACTCATGTGAGCTTAGAGGTCAATGGTGATCATGACACCCGCACTATTTGGGGTTAATTAAAATATGAGAAATCTGATTCCTGTTATAACTAGGATATGTTGGATTCCTATCTATGGGTCAGGCATAATGAGAATCCACCCCAAGAATAATCCCTAATCCCAAATAATGGTCCTCCTCCCTCTTTATAAGCCCCAAAAAATCCTCCTAATCACTATGAGATAAACTCCCCTCCTGGACCCTGTCTTGGGTCATCATATTTATGAGTAATCTCCAACCTAATCTTCTCTAAGGTCTACACACCCCTATAATAAGAACCATCAAAGGGCTTCCATAGGTGAGGTTCCTCATAACTAAACTATGTGGGATTTGATTTTCATCGAAATGGGATATGTTGGAAGCTAACTTAAGGTCTAAACACAACACCCCAATGAAACCCTTTTATCTCAAGGAAATATTCTTGATAGGGTTTAATTCATCCTAGGAATACATAATCTTTCTTGGTTCCCTAGGCTACTTAGGTATAAGTCCCGCACTAACTTTGACTATGCACCTTCCACCTAGAAGACATTCACACATGAAATTAAGCTATATGGTCAGGTCCTTATCACATGATCATAAAAGAAATTATGTCCCAAATTAATTAGTACCAAACAATGTGGGATTTGATTACTTTCACAACAATATGTAGGAAACTCATTATTGGATCCAATACCATCATCATAACAACCCCCTTATCCTTGGATAATGATAAATTAAAAAGTGAATCCACATATCCATAGATGATGATACACTCTTGAGTACCCCTCCATGTGGATAGAAAACGAGCATCCTCGTAAACAAGACCAAATAATCTATTAGTAGTACATAAGATGATACCTTTTATGTAGAACCTTGGATATATACACATGTCTCCTTTGATGGATAACTTCATATACATACATATAATTCCATGATCTATACATGTTAATTATTTACTTTTAATATAAGGGTCATCCACACCATACATGGGAATTATTAAAGGATTTATGAACATATCATAAATCAATAACAGATACATGGAGTAGGAAATAATTACACCCAAAAGAGTGTGATGAGCCAGACCTCCCATCCTCTCAACCAATGTGATTTATTATGTATCATTGGACACATTATATAATGAGATACTTCATTTGGAAAGAAGGTACCACATGGATATAAAACTTTTCGGTGTTTTTGGATCCATGAAAAACATGTTGGAAACCCTTCAAAAATAGTCAGCTTAATTTTAATGATTGTACACAACTCAATTTCCAGAAATTCATTTCTACGTGAACACATGTTTCCATCTGAAACAAAACTCTCAGAGGATATTCTCAGAATAATTCACAAATTCTTTAAAACCATTATGAAGGATTTAAGAGTACAAATGTTCACAAAGGAACCAATTTTTATGATTCTAATATTTATGATTCATAAATTTACGTTATGTTATATACAATATATGAAATTATTAATTATGATCTTATGAGATAATTCAGTATAATACATTATTTTAAAATGGCACTATGAATGTTAAATTAAAGAAATACTCATGGAGAATGTAAGTATTTCCCCATTGAAGAAACTAATATAGCTAGTATTAGAATAGAGAAAATAACAGAAATAATAGGGCAACATAATTAGGTCAGAAAAAATAACCATGCCTAAATTTATCAACCTATTTCATAAAGAGAATATATTATGACAAATTTCTTTATATGAAAAAACCCCAATCCATTAGTGGGAATACTTATCCAACTGTAGTTGAGTAATGGATTCAGTCTCTAGAGAAGATATTTATAGCCTTGGGATATAATGAAAATTAAATGTCTACACTATCATTCTATTGTATCGAAGTAGATAATGATCAATGGTGGTCCTTGATCTAAAATTATAGAGAGTACGAAGAAAGAAAACACATGTAATATAGAAATTTTAAGAGACAATCTTCAATAAATGCATCCCTCATGATCAAAAAGTTGAGATAAAGAGGAATATCTTAATCATAAAAAAGGACGAAGAATGTGTTGAAGTTTATGAATCCTCATTTACCAGCTTATATAGGTATTATAAAAATTATATACACAAAATATAGTGAAAGATTGAACACTTATTTGAATTCCATAAGAAAAATCTCTGAAGGGTGCTATTTTCTCATTCATATTCATTATACGAAGAAATATATTTTTTTTCATCAAAACAGATAAGGATTTATCAAGATATTATAGATTTGATGGATTCTAAGAGGAGTATATGTTTTATGAAAACAATGAAAAATTTAATTTATCAATGAAGTGGAAGCGAGTGAAAAAATTTCTACATTATGAGAAATACGGTAATCAAAACTGCAGGAAATGTTTGAAGGGACTAAAAGTTTTTTATATGTGTTGATAAAAGGTTTATCATATTAAATATTTCAAGGCGAATAAGGAAAACACTATTATTCAGTGCTTCTTCAATTTGGATATGGGGAACTAATAAAATTAATGTACCATGTGTCAAGGGAACATACCATAGAAGAGGCCAATGAGATATGTCCAAGCTTACACAATCACTAAAAAAGAGGTATAAGTTCCAAATGATGTAGTGGAAGGTAAATTAATCCTATCATAAAATTTATCTAATTACTTAATTGATTCTGGATCATCTCACAATTTTATATAAACCAAGTTTTTGAAAAAAATTCTACATTTCTCATTATATTTAGTAAGAGAGTTATCTGTCAAAACATATAAGAGATGTCTCATTGCCACACATATGTGTCAGGTAATCCGTATTATGGAACATAAGTGTGCATAATTTTATGACCATATTATAATACCTATTTTGGACTTTGATATATAACTATTTATGAACTGAATATCAAAATATGATGAAAAAATTTATTATAATTTGAAAGAAATTACAAATTTTGAGGAATAAGTAGAATCCATCATCATTAAAGAAGATTATTCCTCACCTGATTCTTATCTAGATCCACCCCTAATAACTCTACTAAAATAATATTTTTGGGAGTAAGAGGAAACAAAATTTAAGGATGAAGAAGGTAATCATAAAAATTAGGATTTACATATTGTGAAAGAATACATTCATGTGTTTCCAAAAGAATTACATAAATATTTCCCAGAACATGAGGCAGAATTTTGAATTGATTTAATTAAAAATGACAGGACAATATGAAATAATCTCTATAGAATATTGACTTTGTAGTTTGTAGATTTTAAGAAACAACTAAATTATTTGTGTATTAAAATATTAATTATCCATTGTGTTTCAAAAGTGGGAGCCCTAGTCCAATTTTTTTAGATGAAAGATGGATTGACGAGATTGTGTATTGATTATAAAGAAATAAATTCTATTAAAATAATTAACATATATAATCTTCCTCTCATTGGTGACTTATTTTTTCAACTTCATGGAGCCCGATATTTTTCCATGATTGATCTTTGTTCTGGATATCACTAATTTTGAGTGAAGAAGGATGAAATTCTAAAGATAGCTCTTCTGATGAGGAATAGTCATTACGAGTTTAAAGTAATTCTGTTTGTATTGAAATAATAACCCTATATTTTTATAATTATAATTAAGAGATTATTTATGGTATATCTGGGTGATTTTGTTTTGGTATTCATTGATGATATTTTTTTGTATTCTAACATCTATGATGACAATAAGAATCACTTTTAGATAAGTCCTAAGACTCACTGAAGGGATGATTTATATGGAAAATTTAATATGTGCATTTTCTTACTTCATGAAGTTTATTTTCATGTACATATTTTCCTCAAGGATTGTATATAAACTGATCGTATATTGGAAAAGTCATCTAATGAATTTCTTACATGGACAATAATAATTAAGGTATGTATTTTATTGGTTTGGAAGGTAACTGTCAGTGATTCATTTAGAATTTCACATGATTGGATAACCCATTAACCAATATTACATGTTAATGGGTTAAGTTTGTTTGGACTATGGAATGTGAAAAATTCCTTGATGAACTAAAGAGAAGGTTATTCAATGATAAGAAAATTTCTCTACCATGTAAAAGTGATCGGTTTTTCATATACAACGATTCATCAATGAATGGAATTTGATGTGACATAATAAAAAATGATTAATTTTATTCAATGTGCATCACGACAATTAAATACTCATGAACAGAACTATCCAACCCATGGTCTTTTCTTAGATCTTGTAATATTCACATTGAAAACATTTATAAATTATCTCAACTGTGACATATGTGAGATATACATAGAATATAAAATCCTGAAATACATACTCTCACAAAAAGTGCACAAAATGAGACAAAGGTTATTACTATATATATTGAAATATTATTATTTATAAATACACTCCCACCCATGGAACGAAAAATAATTTAGCTTATGCATTGAGTAAGAATGATCAAGGAGTTCAAACCCGAATGAGTATTGATAAGGATCCAATATTCATGGATTTAGTAATGATTGATATGGGAATTTCAATGGATGGGGATATATAAATTATTTTTAAAATGATTGGGAAACCATATTTATTAGAAAGGATAATGAATGATCAATATGATGATGAAAATAATTGAAATAAAATTAAATATGATGACAATAGAGATATAGCAGACATTGTTTGTGAAGATAGTATTATAAAATTTGAAAATATTCTATGTTTTCTATCTATATATGATCTTAAAATGGAATTGATAGACGTTGATCGTAGATAAATTTCTCTACAAACCCGAATAACACAATGATGTACATGGACATTAAGAATCATTATTGCTGGGATAACATGAAGTGGGAAATTCACCAGTACAAAAACCTTTTTTTACATCACTATTTTTCACGTCGTTTTTTTAGAACCGACCTGAAAATATCTAAAAATCAATTTTTCACGTCGGTTATTATATAACCGACGTCAATATATATTTTTGCTGATTTTACACGTCGGTTATATAAGAACCGACGTTAAAAATCCATTTTTTCTGATTTTTCACGTCGATTAATATATAACTGACGTGAAAATTCAATGTACATCACTTTTCAACGTCGTTTATTAAATAAGCGACGTGAAAAATCCTTTTCCAAGAAAATATATTAAAATTTTCACATATTTTTCACATTAGTTATTTATTAACCGACGTGAAATTTTTTTACAAATATGTAGTTCATTTCTCAAGCTTTAATTTCACAGGTACTTTTTTCACGTCGGTTATTTAATAATTGACTTGAAATCGTGACGAAGATTGATTTTTCACGTCTGTTTTATAATAACCGACATGAAAAATAAGTGAAAATTTTAATATCTTTTCACGTCGGTTATCATAAAACCGACGTGAATAAAATTTTTAATATCTCGCAAATGAGACATTTCAATTTTTTTACATCGCGGCTTCGAAATTTTGAATTTCCGCATAAAATTTTAAATACCACGTTTTCTCATAGAATATCAATTATATGATTCCATTATACACCCATCCTAATTTTACGATCATTTATTTCAAGCATTATCATTCCCCCAAATCGACTCTTTTTCTCTCGAATGTGAACCAATTATTTCATCTTTCCAGGATCTCGTCATGGTATATTTAATCATACATCCATGGTTTATGGTTTTTATAATTTTTTTTCTTAATTTATATAACATTTTACGATCATTTCATTCAATCATCATTGTTCCACCGAATCAACTTGTTTTATCTTTAACATGAATCAACGATTTCTTATTTTCGCAACCTCGTCAAGGTATTTGTTATTATTTTCCCATGATTAATATTTTCTATGAGTAGTTTTCTTAATTGATATACTGTTTAACAATTGTTAATTTATTATAATGATGGATAATTCTTTATATCATGATAAAAATACAAATCCCCCTACAGATTCAAAAATTCCATCTAATATGAAGCTACGGTTGGCTCATTCAATCTTTCCTAGAAAATAATATCAAACTTCTGATGGTCATAACTTTTGATCCGTAAATCCATTTGAGCTCTATGACCTGTCAAATGAAAGCTTAGAATATTTTATACAATATAGTAAACATTTTTTACATAGATTATTTATTAATAGACATTAAAAATAAATTTTAATGTTGGTAATTAAATAACTGACGTAAAAAATGACTTATAACGTCGGTTTTTTCAAAACCCGACGTAAAAAATGGCTTCTTATCACCATTTACAGAAAGTATTTCACGTCAGTTTTTTAAAAACCGACGTTAAAAACTATATTACCCCATTTTATATGTCGGTTATTAAATAACCAACATAAAAAATCATATTTCTAACATCGCTCGCAATAACGGCACCTAAAAACCGACGTTAAATAGAATAAAAATGGATGTAAAAAAAAGTTTTTGTACTAGTGATTCTTAACTACATGTCCAGATACATGGCTTGTCAAAAAGTGAAATCTATGAAGAAACTTCCAAAAGGAGACTCACGTCCCCCTCATATTCCTGCATGTAAGTGGAGTGAAATTACTAGGGAATTATTCACAATAATACCAAAGAATCCTTGAAATAATGATGAAATATAGTTTATTGATGACTGCCTAACCAAATCAATACATTTACATTCAATATGGTAATTCCTACATCTTGAGTTCTTTACAAGGATCTATATTATTAAATTTTCAAGACTTCATGGTGAAACCCTATCAATTGTTTCTAAATGAGATCCTGACATTCCATCAAAATTCTGAAAGAGTCTTTATATAAATCTTTATACTAAGATTAATTTGAGCACTTCCTACCATCCTCAAATTGATGGAAAATCTAAAAACAATTCAAATAACGGAATTCATGTTGAGGTTATTGTCATTCTATATTCAAGTTAGATGGGATTAGTACTTATCATTGTTGATTTCTAAACAATAATAGATTCCCTTTAAGTATTTAAATAACATTGGATAAATATTTATATTGAAAGAGATGTTGTACTCCAACTTGTTGGGATGAACATTGTGAATAGTGATTCATAATACCAGAACATGATGGGTAAAAATAACAATTTTATTTTATATTAATGATTATATTAAAGCATATCAATGTAGGTAAAAGGGTTTTGGAAATATCTAAGGAAGGTTTTAGAGTTTTACATGAGAGATCATGTTTTCTTGAAATTAACTCCATGAAATGGTGTTATATGGTTCAATACGAAAGGAAAACTAATTCCTAGTTACATCAAACACTTCGATATTATTTATAGAGTTGGATTAGTTTCTTATCATTTGGAAATTATTCCAAATTTCTCCAAATTAAATAATGTGATTCATATATCTCTTCTATAGAAGTACATTCCTGACTAACAACATTTTCTCACCAATAATGAAATAGAGTTGGAACACGAACATTAATTATATGAAGAAATCATATAGATTATTGAAATTATATCACATATATTTAGGAATCATATGAATCTTCTGGTAATGGTACTCTAGATTAATCAAAAAATAGTTGAAAATACATGGGAACCATTTGATTCTATAATGGAGAACTACACACATCTTTTTAGAAGTTAATACCCATAAAATCTCAAGGAATTTTTGAGGTTGGAGGAATGTATAATCCTAATATTTTACCATTTTTATTTTATAAGAAATTTTATTTTGTTGATTTCTTTTAAAACATGCAATACTATGTCATTTTGTAATGAAAAAAACACACATTTTATAAAAAAATAATATTTAATAATGTTTTCATAGTGAATTAAATTATAGAAATAATAGAGAATTTATATGGTAAATTTATATTTTATATATCCAATTAAACATTTTTACATTAATTCAATATATTTGATAGGAATAAGATCAAAAAAATCAAATATTATGCATGGAAAACAATATTTTTTTAAAGGCAGTTGTATGACCTTTTAATGGAGAACCTAGATTATATTTAATTTTAATTTTTTTATAGATTTAAAATGCTAGATTAAAATTCATTTACAGAATCAAAACATCAAAATTAGGTTAGGTTTATTTTTTTGTATATCCATGAGATGTTTTATTTTTTTGATGAATAATGAAATATATGAATTTTAATTGAAAACTAACTTTTCTTATAATTTATTTATGTGTATAAATTATATTATAAATTTATTTTAATGTAAAATTTTATAAACTATACAAAAATTAAATCAATTCAGGTCACTAGAATCAGTTTCAGTTTGAATTTTGATATAAGAACATGATAAACTTTTGAACATTTTTACATTAAGAACACACATTGTTGCCCCGTATACAAGATTAATTTTAAATTAATTTCCTCCACTTATATTATTTGAATTTAGAAAAATGGAAAACATATTTTGAATATGTATAATTTTTAATTTAAAATAATTTTAAATTAGTGTTTTACTAAGAATATTAAGAAAATTAATTAAAATTAATTATATTGATTAAGAGAAATTTTAACTTATTAAAGTATTAAACCATAACATTTAGGCCTAAAATAACCTATAAACATGTTTTAATATCAATTTTATTTACATATTTATGCATGATACTCCATTATATATAATTTTTAAGATAACTGGATCTACTTTCTATGGGAAACACATGTGTGGAATTCCCTTTTCAAAAACATACATGAACACAACTCCACCTCAACTATAAAATGGAACATGCCCCCCCCCCCACTTATTAAAATATCTAAAGCCCTTTAGATCAAAAAAAAATATGCTCAAATAAGCACCTAAAATCCATCCCCTAAAACTATAATAATTACTTTGGGATGAAAGAAATACAAGGAAGCATATTTGTTTATACCAAAAACAATTACCTGAAAATGAGGTAATATTCCTTAATGATCAACTTAGTTTTATATATATTTTCACCCATTAAATTATTTTCATATCATGATTATATAATAATATATATATTTTTAATATACTTTTATTTAGTAATATTGATATTTATTCCTACAATTTTTAATTCATCAATGAAAATGGTTAACACAATCATCACTTGTGTGTATGGTGGACTCCCACCTCCTGAACCGATGTCGCTTGTTCATCTATTTTCCACCTTTCATGGTTTGAAATAATTATGGATTTATGGTCAATATATGTTATATATGATACTTATTATGTTATAATTTTTATTTATTTATTTTATAGCACATAAATTCATACATTCCATTTTGTGGGAATACGATAACATCATTTTTGGATGGGTGGACTACTGCTACCTCAAAGCGATATGATTCATTCACTCAATATATGCAATAGATTAAGGTTGGTTTAAATAAAATTATGTAAAATATATGAAATAAATATTATATTGTAATTATTATATATATCATTTATTATTCATTCTTTAAAAAACAAATAATGGAATTATCACTCATCTATACGTACGTCCTACCATCTCCATAAATGGAGCCTTTAACTTCGTATATCCCAATATTATGGATTATTATAAATAAATATATTATTTATTATTATAAAAAAATATATTATCAAAATGTATGGAAATTAAATGATGGATTAAATGATGGATATTATTGAAGAATGATCTATATAATAGTAATATTAGAAACAAGTCAAAACATACATGAGAAACTAGTCAATTAACACCCGAAATAGTGAAAATAATAAATTATTACTAACAAACTGGAAACAATATATTACAAGAAGATTATATATGATATTATAAATATTAATATGGTTCTTGTATGTGTTATTAACAATCTTAAAACCATTATATTGGAGCATAAATACCAGACAACTAAAATAAAGAATAAGGAACATTATATTCATCACACTTTTTATATTTCTGAGATAAAAGGCATTCCCCACACTCCTTTATTGTGATGTTTCTATTGAACTCACTAGTTTTGATAATCTCAATTCTGCTTTTACATACCTCTGATAATCCCGATTTATGTTTATCTATATTCTAATTCGCTTAATCTATGATATTCTATTTTCAAGATAATTATGATATTGAAATAATCCTTGAGATATGTTAATAAATTTTTATCTATGTTTATATGAGTTCTGAAGTAATTATAACCAATCAGATATGTTGTTCATAAAACAGACAAGTGTTAAGTCACTGATATGCGAATAGCTACTGATAAAGATCTACCGGTACTAAGTCTACTGATGGACTTAATCTACCGATATACAGATTCATTGATAGACTAAGGTCACTGATGTGAACAGAGCTACTGGTAAGAATATACCAAGTCTTCCGATAGAACATAATGGAGCTACCGATGTGCACATTATACTGATACAAATAGATACCAATAGACTAGAGCTACCAATAGAATCATTCTTTTGATAGTTACCGATAGAGTAAGTCCTCCGATACAAGTGCGAACAACTATTGATCCAAGGAGCTATTGATAGCAAAAACTACCAATAAAAGTACAATGTTACCGATATACAATGCTACTGATAGAATAGGTCTACCGATATAAGGAGTTACTGATACCAAGAGCTACCGACCTAAGGAGCTACATATGCAAGTTCAATAGCTACTGATGGAAGGACTACTTCACATAATCCACCACAGACATCAACCAATAGAATTCTACTAACGATTGACCAACTAGTCAAACACTATACTCTCAATACTATTTATTTATTAAGCTAACGATTACATTTGATGGTTTTAATGTAGTTAATGTTATTTAATGATCTTTGTTGCCATGTCAGGGAACCGTACCTAGTACCCATGCAAAAGGTAATCATTCCCATTTGCTGGAGCTGAAAGCTATAAAGGGGAAGATAATGACCTAGTCGAGATAACATAGAGATATAAAGTGAAGTGGTTGCATACAAATATCACAATAAACTAAGAGGGATCAACAACATTCAAACATTGTGCATTCACATAAGGCTTCATCCGTACTCCAAGTATCCTAGATATACTTGAAGCCACTCTTTCGAAGGAAACCACAAGCTGCATCTTGAGTGAAGAACTACAACAAACACTTCATACACTCAAGCTGATAAGTTGTACTTGGAACAAGGAAGAAAATGACACTATTTTTTCAGAGAAAATCTTGAGAAGGACTCAAAAGTAATTATGACCAATTAAATGAGTCCAGAGCTGCACTGACAATCACTAAAGCTTTTATAAACTCATTCACATTCCCTTTATTGATTCGTTCATTACATTTTGAGAAGTTTGTGTACCCTATTTATTTTATACACATAATGTCTCCTATGCTAAACTGGAGGATTCTTAAATCTTCACTCAAACTCCAGAACTCTTTGTTTCCCACTGTGTTTAGTGGTAGATGTCAAGTAAGACCCGGACACTATGAGTTGTTGTTTGTTTTCCCACGTAGAACCGTGGTATATGTCTTTGTACCAGGATAGTATGTTCAATGTTGTTTTCCTCGATCTATTGTTTCGATCAATTTATATATATTGTTTGAGAGTACTAAGTCTTATCTTGATAATGAACCACTTGGTTACCTCTGCTATGCTTTTTAGTTTATGCCTTTAAGTATACTATATATTTAGATTTCATATTCCACTACTATTACTTTGAAATAATAAACTATTTTAAAGCAACTTTATAGTAAAATTAGAAACTGTTCATACTTATTATAAACCAGTAAGTTAGTTTCAAAAGATAATATAATCTTCATATTATGTTAAGTGAGACCTAATAAATCTTTGAGAAACTGATTGAACATTTACACTCTGTATAGATTCACTATCGTTTAACATTGTTTTTAAATTAGGGTATTTTAAGAGAAATATTTTAAAAAAAAATTAATTTTAACTCAATTCACCTCCCTCTTGAGTATCCTCTCCGACCAACATTTAGTATCAGAGATTGTTGTTTTTAATGTATTTCGAAACACCCGGTTTTTCAACAGTGATTTTAGTTGCATGTTTAATGATCTTAAATTTCTCTTTGTTCTAAATTTTATCTCTTTAAATATATTTTCTAAAATCTTGCTATAGACAATAGACTAGAGGGTGATGCTACTAATCGGCCACCTTTCTTTAATGGTACTAACTATTCATAGTGGAAACTTAAAATGAAAATTCATTTAGAAAGTATGGGTTTTGATATCTGGACTGCTATAGAGTCATAATATAAAATTCCAGAAACTGATAGAACAACTTGGGATGAACCTACAAAGAATTCTTGTAGAAATAATTGTAATGATATGAATTCCTTGTAATGTGCTCTAGGATATGAAGAGTTTAATGGAATTTCTTCCTGCAAAAATGCTTATGAAATTTGGGATACTTTGGTTGTTTCTCATGAAGGAACAACCAATGTAAAACAAATGCAATTGAATACTTATAATGTTAAATATGATAATTTTAAAATGATGATCGATGAACCTATTTCTGATATGTTTCTCTGGTTCAATGAGATTGTCAGTACTATGACCTCACTTGGAAAGGTTGTTCCTGCAAAGGAACAAATCATGAGAATCTTAAGATGTCTACAAGAAAGATTGAGGGGCACTTCTGTTTCTATTAGAGAATCATGTGACATCAGCACACAACCTATTAAATAATTTATAGGTGAACTTATGATGTATGGGGAAGAACATAAGGTAAACAAAGAGGATGATGATGAACCCAAGAGAAAATCTATGGCTTTTAAGTCCACTGCTTCTAAGAGGAAAGACATGGAGAAAATACATATACCAACGGAATGTTCAACAAGTGATGATTCATACTCTGACAGAGTTGCTGAAATGGCTCAAATAGCCAGGAGATTCGAGAAGTTTTATATAAAAAAAATTATTTTGAAAATCAAATTACAAAGGAAAGTATGAATTCAAGGTTCATTGGAAAAAGGATTGGAAGAAATCAGATAAATAGGATGATATAGTCTTCTATGAATGCAAGAGGAAAGGACGCATAAAGGCTAACTATCCAAAATTAAAATTCAAAAAGAAACATGATTATAAGGACAAGAAGTAAATGAATTCTATGAAAGCTACTTGGAGTGCTTCAGAAGACATCACAAGTGAATCTGATGTTTCTGATTCTGAGAATAATTATGCCAACATGTGTTTCATGACCAACACATCAGAGGTAACCTTAGATTCTACTATTTTAAATTCCTATTATTCTGAAGATGATGTAGAATCTGATTCTGAATCTGAAAATATGTCTAAGTGTGAAATGTTTGAATATTGTAATATGCTGGAAGAAACATGTAATGAACTTAATGACAAATATATTTCACTAAAGAAACATCATGCTCTCACTGACGATGTTAAATCTACTCTTTATATAGAAAAGGAAATAAATGATCAACTGTTAAAGGAAAATACTGAACTGAAAATTTCTAATGAGAAACATAGAAAGGACTTACAAAATTTCACAAATGGAAAAGATACACTTACTCAAATGTTAGGAAATAATGTTGCACCAAAATACACTACTAGTTTTGTATACCAACCTAGAAAAAGACAGTTTACTAAAATTAAATTTATTCCTATGTCTGGACAAAATTCTACTTATTCCAGTTCTGGAAATTCGTTTGCTTCAACTAGTTATTCATATGGTTATAGATCAAATAATTTTTATCATTCAAAATCTATTTATTTTGTAAAATATATGAGACCCATAAGACAAATATGGGTACCTGAAGCTTTGATTTATAACCTATCTAGACCCAAGAACATCAGGGTACCAAACTCATTTTCCATATAAATCTGTTTTGTAGGAAACCTGTCTGGAGAGTTCTCACAAGAATGTATTGTACTTCGACAGTGGATGTTCGAGGCACTTTTCTGGAGATTATTCATGCTTTAAAATATAAATAAAGGATTATAGAGGCCATGTTACCTTTGGTAATAATTCTAATAGAAAAATCATTGGCCTAGGCCAGATTGGTAAGACCGATTCAGTATTAGTTTCTAAAGTTTTATTTTTTGATGGACTTAGGTATAACCTGTTATGTATTTCTCAATTATGTGATTATGGTTTTAATGTTCAGTTTGAAAATGATTCCTATAATTTTTTTAACTCAAATTTTTTTACTATTCTCTTCCTTGAGAAATTAAAATGTTTATGTCGTTGATTTAAATTCTTTAGCAAAGAAAAATGTTACTTGCTTAAATGATGTTCATTAAGAGTCTTGGATTTGGCACTGAAGATTAAGACACTGCAGCATCTATTCACTTATAAAATTGACTAGGAATATCTTAGTTAGAGACCTACCTAAACTTGAATTCCAAAATGACAATTTTTTTAATCCCTATCAAAAGGGAAAGAAACATAAAGTTTCTTTTAAATCAAAGAAAGAATTTTCTACTTCTCAACCTCTAGATTTTGTTCACATGGACTTGTTTGGACCTTCTAGAGTCTCTAGTCTAAATGGGAAGCAATATGTCTATATTCTAGTAGATTGCTTTTCTAGATATACTTGGGTATACTTCTTAGCTCACAAAAGTGAATCTTATTCTTACTTTGTTAAATACTCCAAATCTGTAGAAATCCTTAGTGGAGTTGAGATTAAAACACTAAGAAGTGATCATGGATATGATTTTGAAAATCAAGAGGTTGAATATTATTGCTCACACAATGGCTATAGTAACAAATTTTCTGCTCCTAGGACACCTCAACAAAATGGTGTTGTAGAAAGAAGGAATAGGACCCCTCAAGGAATTGCAAGATTCTTGCTTAATGAATATGACCGGACTATTTATTTTTGGGTTGAGGCTGTTAATACATCTTGTTAAATAATTATTAGAGTCTTGATGAGAACTATTCTAAAGAATAACCCATATGAACTATGGAATAATAGAAAACCCAAATTTTGTTACTTTTGAGTCTTTGGTTGCAACGTTTTTATTCATAATACAAAGGATAATCATGAAAAGTTTGCTTCTATGAGTTATGAAGGAATTTCTCTTGGTTATTCTTTAACAAAAAATGCTTATAAAGTCTTTAATAAAAGAACCAAATGTGTGGGATAATCTTTTCACATCAAATTTCATGAAACTGATCCACCAGAGCCTAAAACCTCTCTTGAAAGTCTTGAAGATGATTTGACTGTTCTGGACCTTAATCATAAATCTAAAGAACCTACTGTAAAAATATCCAGTTCTAGACATATTCTAGAATCTACTTCTTTTGAACCCGAGCATTGAGATGATTCTGAAATTACTAGTCTTATCTTTACTAGATCAACTAGGATTCTAAGGAATCATCATTTAGATGTTGTTTTTGGTAATCTTGATATAGGGACATAGATTAGAGATTCTATAAGAAATTAGGATGAACATCATGCCTTTCTTTCACAGCTAGAACAATAAAATGTCAATTATGCTATCAATGATTAATTTTGGGTAATGGCCATGCATGAAGAGTTAAATCTATTTGAAATAAACAAATTATGAGAATTAGTTGACATACCCAAGGACACTTTGGTAATAGGAACTAAATAAGTTTTTAGAAACAAAGTTAATGAATCTATAAACATAGTCAGAAACCAAGCTAGAATAGTTGCACAACGATATAGTCAAAGGGAAGGTATAGATTATGGGGAACCCTTTGCACCTGTAGCCATATTAGAAGCCTTTAGGATCTTACTTGCCTTTGCTGCTCATCTGAATTTCAAGTTATATAAAATGGATGTCTAAAGTTCCTTTCTAAATGGTTTTATTGTTGAAGATGTTTTTGTTGAACAAACGCCTGGATTTAATAATCCTCATTTTCCAAATCTAGTTTTTAAACTTTCTAATGCTTTATATGGTTTAAAACAATCTCCAAGAGCTTGGTATGATAGACTTAGCTATTTCATTATTTCAAAAAGTTTTACTTAAGGAATTTCTGATCAAACTATTTTTATTAAAATAATTTCTAAAGATGTTTTAATAGTTCAAATCTATGTTGATGATATTATTTTTGGATATTCGAAACATTCTTTATGTACTGATTTTTCAAAGAGTATGCAAAATGAATTTGAAATGAGTTTAATAGCAGAACTCAAATAGTTTCTTGGATTTCATGTTTTCAAAGATGAAAATGGCATTTTTTTTAATCAAAGTAAATATACAAAGGGTATTTTAAAACATTTTGGTTTGGATAGTATTAATGAAATTTATACTCCTATGAGTACAGTTTTTAAATTTGATGTAGATGATACTGGGAAACTAGTGGATCAAACCAATTACAGAGGTACGATTGGAAGCTTACTTTATCTTACTGCTAGTCCACCAGATATTATGTTTAGTGTGTTCATGTGTGCAAGATTTAAAGATATTCCAAAAGAATCTCATTTAATTTATGTTAAATGAATTTTTAAATATATTAAACATACTGTAAACTTAGGTTTGTTTTTACCAAAAGGATAATACTTTCAGTTGATGAGTTATTGAGATGTTGACATTCTGGTTGCAAGTTAGATAGAAAAATAACACTAGGAACATGTCATTTATTGGGAAAATCCTTAGTATCATGGTGTAGTAAAAAGTATAATTCTGTAGCATTTACCACTACCAAAGTAGAGTATATAGCTGCAGGTAGCTATTGTGCACAAATTCTATGGATGAAACACACTCTAATGGACTATGGATATGATTTTAAGCATGTCTCTATCAACTGTGACAACACTAGTGAAATAAACATTACGAAGAACCCATTATCTAACTCTAGGTCTAAACACATTGATGTAAGGAACCACTTCTTGTGAGATAATTATCAAAAGGGTGATATTACGCTTGAGTTTATTGGTACTGAACATCAATTAGCCGATATATTCATCAAACCTTTGAGTTCGTATAGGTTAAGATACATTAGACACGAGTTAGGAATGATTAACCTTGATCGGTAGCTACCTCACCGATGTAAATTCCCACCGATGTAAATTCCCACCGATGTAAATTTCCACCAATGTAAATTATCACCGGTGTAAATTATCACCAATGTAAATTTTCACAGATGTAAATTCCCACCGAGAGACCCTACCGATGAATGCACTGTATTAAACTTCTGCCTGCCGCCAGAATCTGAATTTTTTTTACTTTATTTCAGTTTATTTATTTAATTCATGATTCATAAATGATAAAAATAAAGTCTGAGCTACTTCTCAATCCACCATGTCTCAAACCCTTTCCCTCAAACCTTAGCTCCCGAATCCTTCGAGAGCCTTAAATCCCTCGGACCAGCAATGGAAAAAACAAAACTTTCTACCATTAGAGATGACTCCGATGAGCCGAAATAAAATAAATAGATGTCTGAGCTAGAAGCAAGTGGAAATTCTAGAAGAACAATATCAGGAAGATGAACAGTAAATCCTCATTTGCAGAATAGAGTTGTTTTGATCGAAAATGAGCTCTGCGTGGAATGGCTGTTGCGTAGCTAATCGTTAGTGCTCGAAGTGATGAAAGATCAAAAGTGGGTAGATTGTTTTTAGAACAACAATGGTCCCTACTATCCAAAGCTAGTGAAATAGTTTTATGAATATGTATGTTTTGAGAAACTTGAAGATGATAACCAAGTAACTTCGTTTGTGAATGGAAATGAGTTGTCCTTTTCATAGACTGAGTGGGAGGAATGTATAAAAGTTCCACACGAAGGTGTTTCAAGATATGTCTCGAGAGATATACCACCTACTAGTGACATAACTGATTATGAGACTGCCTTGGAGGAACTCACCGGTGATGGAAATAAAAGACATATAGTAGCTGCTGAAATGGATGGAGAGAACAAATTGTTGTTCAAGTTTGTTCATCATGTCTTAATACCAAGGAGATGATACTTTGGTAATTTAAGATATCCAGATATATATCTCCTGCATCTTTTGCGACATGGATTCAAGGTGAATCTATGAAGATTACTGATGACTCAAATATAGTTTATTATTAAACCCAAGTAAAAAACCAATGCCTTTTTCTTTGCCATGATGATCTCAGTAATGATCAAAGTGAAAGGAATACCTGAGTCTCAAGATGAGACAGTGGTATTAAAGAACAATTTATGTGTCACCAGTATAGTTTTCAAATACATGAAAATAAATTGGAACCCATGGAAAGGAGAATGTGTAACTGGTGAAAAGAATGTGTATGATAAGTTCAATCCTGTGGATCATCCTTCAAGACCATAGGATGTGAGGGATCCAGGTCTGGGACCTAATGAAGAGCGTCCAGAATACAGTGATGATCCAGAAGAGGAAGAGTCCTCTGGTGATGAAGGAGGGGACACTGACTTACCTCTTAGCATGGCTCCTAAAAATCAAGATCAACATAAATCAGATAATGTAGAATCTTTTTTACAGGATGTTGAAGTGGTTACTATAGAGAATGAGAAAGATACTCATGAAAGTGAAGAATCTCTGTCAGATGATTGGAGCCTTAGTCCAGTGATTGGACAATATTTAGTGCCTGTTGTGGATAAAAATTATGTTGACAAACCCTTGACTATTTTGGAAGACCCTCCAACTATTGTAGAGAAATAATTGATAGTAAAATATTCTCCTAAAAAGGAGGACCTTATGAGAATGCTGATGAGAATTTTGTTGTTTTACTTGAGGATGAACCAGTTGAGGGGGAGAATCAAACCATGTCTGGAAGTGTTACAGTGGCTGTTGATTTTGAGGACTAGGCGGAAGACCCAGGTTTTGTGGTATATGGTTTAGACTATACTGATTTTGAGAATTAAGAATATCTCATTAGACCAAGAATCATTGATGATGTTTAAACCGAGTTGCTACCTGAAAATGTGGTCATAATACATGACCTTGATATTCTAAAGAAAATCCACAAGGAGAGTTTTGTGGAAGAGACATAGAATATGGAATATTCAATGGTATCCTCAATTAAATTGATCATGACTGACTCAGTGGTCAGTTTAGCTTCTAAAAGAGTATCAGTGGCAGTTTCTCCTGCGGATTTTAGAGTTGATCTGGATTCGTTAAAGGATGAGCTGAAAGAGTCTTTTAGGGCCTCAATTCCTGAGATGATGTACTGTTTTACTGAATAGATGAGTATGTTGGAAATATCTTTTGAACTCTCTCTAGGTTTAAATTTTTCAACCATTATGGGAGAAATAGTGGATGAAGTTATAGACTGCCAGAATCAAGTTTCTAGACTGGAAGCATATCTTGAAGCTCTAAAAAAATTCGTTATCTCTTTGGACTCTTACATGAGTTCAAAATCTAAATCAGGCAAGGACATAGCCTATGCCAAGAGTGTGGTAAGTCAGATGGTTTCAGTGTTCGAAGGTTTTAAAACATCCATGAAAGATCATGTTAAAACCCATGATTCCCATGTTTAAAATCGTTTTAGTGGGTTGACCTAGAACATCAAGGAAACTGTAACCTTCTCTGTTTGTTCTGTTGCATCAAAACCCTCTATGGATTTGAATCAAATTCGAGCTGTGATGAAGGATGACCTTGGTCTGGCTTCAACTAGTGGCTCTGTGGACTCATCCGAACTGAGAAAAGTTTTTCTCGATACTCATGATTCAGCTAAAGAAATAAAGAAGATAGTCCAAGACTAAATGAGAGAAGAATATGTTTCTCAGAAAAAAGTGAAAGATAAGGTGGACTCCTATTTCTCTATGATATTCACCAAGCATCAACTCAACAATCATTTCAAACTTCTGTTGGAATATCTGATGTTACCCCCTGTCAATCAAGCCTTTAGAGAGAAATTCAGCAAACTAAGGGAATTGACTCCATCTCTGGACAAATTTATGGAGAACTAAGATGACTTCATATCTGCTATGGAGTGAGGAGGAGGCATAATTATGTATTTCAGAAATCGTTTTCTACCTTTTCTCCATGTGGATGCTAGGACAGTGATTATACCTCCAGCCTTACCTGCCTCTGCCTCTACTGCTTCTCCTGTTCAGATGACTCCTTCCTAGGAAATTCAAAGCCTCAGACCTATGATCACTCAGAGGACTCCTCAGTACAGAACATGACCAGTTTATGTGGATTATCATCCTATGATCATTTCTAGAATTCCTAATCCTTCACTTGAATCCACACCACCCGAATCCTCTTCTTCTTCAAAGGGAAAATCTCACATTGAGGATGTGGATTGAAAACATGACTAGGATTTTTGATAGGAATCACTTGTATTTTGTGTTTTGTCTATGTACCTTTTTCCACATCTAATACAATTGGATTTCCTTTATTTATCATTGTGCTACTCTTTCTATTGTTGTTTCCCACTTTTTGATTATCACAATGGGGGAGACATATTTTACCAAGATTCTATTAAGGGGGAGAAATTGTCTCTAAGTATTAAAGGGATAATAAATAATGGGGATAAAGTATCAAAGGGGCAGACATTTTCTCTATAGAAGAGCTATCATGCTTTTCCCATTTGATACCATTATATTTAGTTCTCTAATATCATTTTCTCTAACTCTCAAATACCTATAAATTTTACCTCTGATATTATTGAATTTAATTTTATCTCTGATACTATCACATTTTCTTCCACCTCTGATCCATTATGTTCTATAACATACTGCTTCTCTGAGATACTTGCATTTAATGATATATCCTTTGATAAAACTACTCATTGTTTTAAAAACTATAATATCAAATGTTGTGATTATCAAAAAGGGGTAGAATGTTAACCTCACCTATTTTGATAATCTCAATTATGCTTTTACATACCTTTGATAATCCCAATTTATGTTTATCTATATTATAATTAGTTTAATCTATGATATTCTATTATCAAGATTATAATGATATTGATATAATCCTTGAGATATGTTAATCAATGTTTATCTATGTTTATATGTGTTCTGATGTAATTCTAACCAATCAGATATGTTGTGCATAAAACAGACAAGTCTAATGTCACTGATCTGTGAATAGCTACTGATAAAGAGCTATTGGTACTCAGCCTATCGATAGACTTAGTCTACCGATATACAAAGTCACTGATACACTAAGGTCACTGATGTGAATATAGCTACTGGTAATCATATACCAAGTCTACCGATATAATAGAATGGAGCTACCAATGTGAACATGCTACTTATACAAACAACTACCGACATACAAGAGCTACTGATAGAATCAGTATAACAATAGTTACAGATAGATTAAGTCCACCGATACATGTGCAAACAGCTACCGATCCAAGGAGCTACTGATAACATGATCTACCGATACAAGTACAGTGTTACCGATATATAGAGCTACTGATAGAGCAAGTCTACCGATAGAAGGAGTTATCGATACCAAGATCTACCGTCCCAAGGAGCTACTGATGCAAGTTCAAAGAGCTTCCGATGGAAGGACGCCTACACAAAATCCATCGTACACGCATACCAATAGAAGGATACTAATGATTGACCAACCAGTCAAACTCTATACTCTCAATACTATTTATTTATTATGATAACAGTTAAACTTGATGGTTTTAATACTTTTAATTTTATTTAATGATCTCTGTTTCCCTGTTAGGGAACCATACCTAGTACCCATGCAAAAGGTAATCATTCCCATTTGCTGGAGCTGAAAGATATAAAAGGGAAGATAAAGACCTAGATTATATAACATAGAGATAGAATGTGAATTGGCTACATACAGAGAGCACAATAATCTAAGAGGGCCCAACAACATTCAAACGTGGTGCATTCACATAAGGCTTCATCCATACTGCATGTATCCCAGATATACTTGAAGCCACTCTTTAGAATGAAACCACAAGCTACATCTTGAGTGAATAACTACAACAAACACTTCATACACTTAATCAGATAAGTTGTACCTAGAACAAGGAAGAAAACGACAGTCTATTTTTCAGAGAAAAACCAGAGAAGGGCTCAGAAGCTTTTCTAACCAATTAAATGATTCCAGATCTGAACTTCTGATCACTAATGCTTTCCTAAATTCATTCACATTATCTTTAGTGATTCTTTCTTTATATTTCGAGCAGTGTGTTTACCGTGTTTATTTTATACACACACTATCTCCTGATCTAAACTGGAGGATTCATAAATCCTCACTCATACTCCATAACTCTTTGTTCCCCACTATGGATAGTGGTAGAGGTCAAGAAAGACCTGGACAACTATGAGCTATTGTTTGTTTTCCCACGTAGATCTGTGGTAGAGGTCTTTGTACCTGGACAATGTGTTCACTATTGTCTTCCCCAATCAAGGGTGTGGATCAATTTATATATATTAAATGAGAGGACTAAGTCTCAGCTTGAGACTGAACCTCTTGGTTACCTCTGCTGTGCTTTTTAGTTTAAGTCTTTAAGTATACTATATTTATTGATTTCATATTCTTCTGCTATTACATTGAGAAACAAAACTATTTTAAAGCTACTTTGATAGTTAAATTATCAAGTGTTTATAGTTATTGTAAACCAGTAAGATAATTTAATTTTCAGATTATGTTAACTAGGACCTAATCAATCATTGAGAAACTGATTTAACATTTACACTCTGTATAGATTCACTACAGTTTAACTATGTTTTTAAATTAGGTGATTTTAAGAGATATATATTTAATAGAAATTTTAATTGGAACTCAACTCACCCCCACTTGAGTATCCACTCCGACCAACAATTTCTAATACTTAATTTGATATATTATATCATGAATCCTTCTATTTGTGTTGTACTTAATTTTTTACATTTAATTATCTATTCCAAAGGGTTTTGAGTATAAAAATATCTTTTCTTAAATTATATCTTTCAAATATCAACTTTTTCTGCGATTGTTAACTTTCTCTAAAAAAATCCATTCCTTATAGCCATTTTTATTGTATAATTAATTTGTCTTAAAAATCTATATTATAATTCATTGGAATTTATTATTGGATAAAATATATAATATTTTTACATAAAATATATATTTTTTCAATTATTTGATTAATTGCGGAATTATTTATAAATCTGTATATTTTATTCAATAAACATATTTGAAAAGGCATGTTGTTCATTTATAAAATATATTATTGGATATATAATGAATGATTTGGAAATGAAGGAAATGGTGTAACACCCCAATCTTCCACGGTACGTTTCCCTTCGAATAATGCGATAGCGTGTGTTGTACGCAACCTCGAGTTCTAACACACACCACGACTAATTAAACTAGCCGTTATGAATATTAATACCTAATTTTTGAAATTATATATATATTATATTTCAAAATGGACTTCATTTTTGGATTCGGAATATCTAATTTAGCCTAAGGTGAAATTTTGGTACTTTTCGGATAACTTTCACATTTTGATGAATAGTGAAAATTACTAAATTTTAATTAAAAACAACTTTTTTAATAAAAATAATTAGTAGTGATAAACTATGAATTTTAGTAGTTTTAAAGTATATTTAGAATATATTTTTACCATTTAATATAATTTTGGTCATTGGACATAATTATACAATTAAACCGAACATAAACAAGTGTCAATCTTTTGATAGTTATTATCTCTTAAAAACACGCTTTTTGTTTTGACAGCGGGAATTAATTTTAAATTAATTTCTGCCACTTCTATGTTTTGAATTTAGGAAAATGGATTCCATATTTGGAATCAGGATGTTCAAATTGTGTAAATAGGTAACTTTTATTTTTAGACATTTTGAATAATTACTGCGGTAAATATTTTATTTACCATGGTTAAGGGTAAATCCGGTAAATAATGGTTAAAAAATAATATTATAATAATACTAAATTACCCTAAAACGTGTCTTAACCCTATTGGTTGATACATGGTCGACCAAGGGCATCTTTGGGTCGATTTTGGGACCCCATGGATCCACTTGTAAGTGATAATGACACTTTATTTTAATTAAGTTAAAATGAATACAAAAATGACACAAGCATATATCTTTTAGAAAAAAAATTGTTACATAGGGTTATATATGTTGGATTTTAGATTATAAATATTCATTAGAAAGCTAAAAATATTTCCTACATAATGATAATTTATTTATAATTTTTAGACATAAATAATGTATTTTATTTATGACACAATGATGATGCAGTAATTACTATAATAGTGAAAAATTAAAATAATTGATATTATAAATACCCATATAAATATAATATGAAACTTTTAATGAATTAAACTAATTTTCTAGGATAATATGATATATTAGGATTGACTTAATGGACTTTTTTCGAAGTAATAAATCTGTTATGAGTTTCACAAAAATCAACTATTGAATAGTGTCAAAATTGACATAAAAGAGTTCTTAAAACAAATATTATATTATTAATTGATATTAAATTTCTAAAAATCTAAGGTTCGGCAAAGAGACTTATATCATGATAGGTTAATCATTAATGGACCACTTGGGGGTCGCTTGGATGTATATAGTAAGTTTATTAACCATATTATATAAAAATACAAAGAGACATTGTAAAAGTGAAACTAATTAACTTAGAGTTAATACTTAAAGATAAGGTTAATATAAGTACCCACACCTGTCTAAATTCTATTGGTTGAGTGTTTTTCGACATATCCCCACCTTAACCTTTGAATAATAAACTTTGGAGCCATTAGAAACCGAATATGAATTTATTATAAATTAATATTTCTAGCTTTTCCAAGGGTGCCCCTCACCCCTCTTATAAAAGGGCACTCTTCCTTCTCATTTCTTCACACCGTAGAAGCCTTTTGGTTCGGCCAAACTCTGCCCAAATACTCTCTGAACATCCGTCACTACAACCTAGAGGCCTTAGTTTGATCAGAAAGCCAACCTAAGGATCCTTTTTGATCAAATCAAAAGGAAGAACCCGAAGAAGATGTAATTATTTCACCACCCTTTTCCAAGTTCCTTTCTTCTTCCACTTCCTCTTTCTTTGTTCTTACCATTCTAAAATAATAACTCCAGTATCTTACATATACTGTGATGTTATTATAAATATGGTACAACCGTATTCAGTATTCTATCCACCCTTTGAATAACATGTCACCATACGTGCGTACGTACGGCTTACCGTCTCCACGTCGTGGTGTAATTGTTATTCAATATATTATTATTTGGATGGGTATAATAATGATGTGTAACTCATGTAAATAATAAATATAACATGTTAATGATTCTGTATATATGATATACCATCCATTTATATATTATTTTAATATCAAAAGAATGATATTGTCGCTCGTGTGTACGTACGGACTACCGTCTCCACGAACGCGATGAGATTCATTCTCCATCGTATCCATTCAAGTATAATTATCATTTGATGATTTAAAAATGATGTTTAAGGACTTGATATAATTCTGGATATGAATAATATACAACCTATCCTTTACAAACATGTCTTACGTAACAAAACATATAAAAGAAAACAAGTAAGTTAACACCCGAAACGACGATAATTCTAAGATATTATTAACAAATCAATGATAAAAGATCATATATGATATCATATTAATATATATGATTATTTTATAATTTAATAACAATTATTTCACCATTATACAGGAGGTTAACCTACCCCAACCAAGGAAAAGTACAAGGTAAGGGTTATTTCACAATCTCTTCATTATTCGAGGTTGTTTATACGTAATTATCTACTGGGATTTCTTTATCATCCACATCCATGTTTCTTAAAAATGTATTTCAAAACATTTTAACTATCTACTAGAATATGAGTTAAAGTCATTTATACCCTTTTTGACTTTTATAAGTGGTTTATAAATGAATCTTTCAGTCGTTTTCAAAACAAGGTCCTTTTTAACCTTTTCGACAGAATTAAGGTAAGAATGTTTTTTTTAACTTATACGGCGGGTGCGGCTATTTTCCGCCGTTATAAAATCTTCAAAGCTTCCCTTACAAGATTATAAGAATATTTTCAAAGAAAATGTTTTATTTTAAATGGATCTTAAATGATTTCAAATTAAAAGGAGATATTTCTTTAAAAATAATTTTGATTTCATCTATGTCAACATCCTTTGATGGATTTTAAGATTTTTTGAAGTTGATTTATTATGATACAAAACTTCTATATTGTATTGAAGGTTTTGTGATATGTTTGACTGTGGATGTGCTATTTTTATACCATTCATAGTTTATGGTGAAAGTATTGACATTTCGTATGCTAGTTTTAATACGAATGTTTATGTTATGTTTAAACCTTTTCATATGGGAATGCATTGGACTTAATATGTGACGGGTGGAGCCCGCTATAGCTCCTCGATGCATCGGTAGGTCTCATGAGACAAACTAGTGTTTTGGCACAAGGCCTTGACAAAATCTTATTTGTAGTCTTGGCACGAGGCCTTGACTATGTGGTTATGATAGTCTGGCATTATGCATTCCAACATTATGAAAGTGATTATTGATTTTTGCATGTGATTATTCGATGAGTAGAATATCCATGTGAATAAGTAAATGACATTATTTTATTTTATTTATGCCATACCATATTGAAAGTTCATGTTTGAAAGGCTTTTGTTTTAGTTATACATTGCCTTAAATGTTTATTCTTATTTATGAAAGTTTCCGCTATATTGTTATCCTTACTGGGCATTTGAGCTCACCCCTTTTCTATGTTTTATTTTTCCCAGGATGTGAAGAAGTAAGTTATGAATGGCCTTCAGGGATATTATGAGGGGATTATAGTGTGGACGGTGGAAACATTATGTTGTTGTAGTAGTTTTTCATTTTATGATGTAATGTAAAACTTATGAAATATATCTAGTGTTTCCAAGGCTACTAAACCAATCGGTCTTTCGAGATTTGATCTTTCTTGTGATCATGCCAATGTTATGTAATAATGCACCGACTCTGGGTAACTGGGGTCGGGGCGTTACAGTTGGTATCAGAGGAAGTTTAGTACAAACCTTGGAAGCTAGATTTAGATAAACTCTGATTAGAGCACGTAGACCTAAGATGAACTTTGAGGATTAGTATAGAAGAACTTCCTAGAATTTTGGTATTGTAGAGATTTTGTGAGTTTTCCGAGCAATACATCCCTGTCTGGATACGAGCTGGTAGAGGCGGCTCTGGCACAGATGTACCTAGGGGTAAAACCCGAAAACACCGCATTGAGCTAGACTCGAACGGGAACTGGTGCACGACAACGGGCCTTGCTGCACTCTTGGTTACGACACTCCCGGGGGATATTCTTAGGATAACTCTCATTTTCTTTACAAATCATTATGAAGGGTTTATGAGTATATACTTCCTCAAAGAAAACAATTTTATGATTATGGATTATATCCATAAATAGTTCAATTTATGTTAACTGATTTATAAGTATGGGATTATGTATTTTGATTGATAAACTGATCTAGATTATGCCATTGTTTAGAAATGGAGCCTAGTGGAAGAAATGGAAACCGTATCAATGCACGCACTCCATGTAGGGATTTCCCACCTTCTCAAGATAATTATAGTGGGGCTGGTGATGCAACTGGTGCCGATCAGCTAATCACCATACTGGGACAACTTACTCAGGTTATGAATAATAACCTTACCCGTATGGAGCACCCTGATCCACAGCGTGGATGATCAATGTTAGATCGATTCATGAGGCAACAACCACCAATGTTCAATGGGAGTACAAATCCCTTAGTAGCTGAGCAATGGATAAATTCCCTAGAGAAAATATTTCAGGCTTTGGGGAGCAGTGAAAGGGAAAAAGTTATCATGGCAGTTTACCGCCTCACTGGAGATGCTGATCAATGGTGGTCATTGATTCAAAATACGAAGGAAGATAATGAAGTATCAAATATGGAATGGAGGGAGTTCAATGGTCTGTTTTTAGAAAAATAATTTCCTCGCGACCATCGAGCAGATATGGAAAGGCAATTTCTGAGTCTGAGACAAAAGGAGGATGAGAATGTCACAAAGTATGAGGCTAACTTTACAAGGTTAGCGAGGTATGCTGGATATTATATTCGCAACCCAAGAAGTAAGATTGATCGTTTCTTTGATTGGTTAAAACCATTTCTTCGTCGAGCATTAGTCTCACAATCCTTTTCATCGTACGAAGACATTGTCTCATGTGCTATAAAGACCGAAAAGGAATTCTCTAAGTCTTATGACCTTAAAGCAAAGCAAGAGAAGAAGAGACATGCTGATCAATCTGGGAATGGAAATAATGGGAAGAAGGGAAAGGTTGAATATCCATCTTGTGGTAAATGCGGGAAGAAACACCCCGGTGCTTTCTTGAAGGGAATGGGAGTCTGTTACAAGTGTGGTGAAAAAGGCCACCAAGCTCATGATTGCAAGGGGAAGAAGGAAGCTACCATCGTTCAGTGCTACAATTGCAGGGAGATGGGGCATTATGCAAATGCATGTCCTAAGCGTCAGGAGAACTTACCTCAGAAAAGGCCAAGGGATCAAGGCCAGGCTTATGCTATCACTACTGCAGAGGTAGAAGCTCCAAAAGACATGGTGGCAGGTAATTTAATGGTTTCCTCAAGTTTAGCAAATGCATTATTTGACTCTGGATCATCGCATTGTTTCATATCTTCCCAGTTTGCTAAGAAAATTAGATATTTCCAATTTGATTTAATAAGGGAGTTGTCAGTTAAAACTCCTAAGGGAAGTATCATTGCAACAAAGTTTTGTGAATCAGTCCCCATTAGATCACATAAATTTTCGTTATCTGCTGATCTCATCGTCATACCTATGATTGAGTTTGATATAATCCTCGGTATGGATTGGATTTCGGACTATGATGCGAAGATTTATTGTAAGAAGAAAGAGGTTACGATTCTTGATGATAATGATAAGGAACACATTATCTTTAGAGCAGAATCGTCACCACCTAATTCTTATTTAGATCCACCCCCAGTAGCTCAACTTAATTCAATTATTGGGGAGGAAGAGAATGAAATAACTACGAGTGAGGAAAGGAATGTTCAAATAGAGGATTTACCTGTTGTGAAAGAATTTGTAGATGTATTTCCGGAAGATTTACCTGGACATCCTCCAGAACGAGAAGTTGAGTTTTCCATTGATTTGATTCCTGGATCAAGGCCTATATCGAAGACCCCTTATAGAATGGCCACTGTAGAGTTAGTCGAACTAAAGAAACAACTAGAGGAATTGAGTAATAAAGGATTTATTCGCCCTAGTGTTTATCCATGGGGAGCCCCTGTTCTTTTTGTTAAAAAGAAAGATGGATCTATGAGGTTATGTATCGACTACAGGGAGATCAATGCTATAACGATAAAGAACAAGTATCCCCTGCCTCGTATTGATGATTTATTTGACCAACTGCATGGAGCTCAATACTTTTCAAAGATTGACCTTCGATCTGGATACCATCAGTTGTGTGTGAAGAAGGAAGACATTCCGAAGACAGCATTTCGAACCAGGTACGGGCATTACGAGTTTACTGTAATGCCGTTTGGATTGACTAATGCACCCTCTGTATTCATGGATCTGATGAATAGAGTTTTCAAGGAGTATCTCGATGAATTTGTGGTGGTATTTATTAATGATATCTTGGTATACTCAAAAACCTACGAAGATCATGAAAATCACTTGCGCATTATCTTGAAGACTCTGAGGAGGCATGAATTATATGAGAAGTTTAGCAAGTGTGAATTCTGGCTTCAGGAGATTTCTTTTCTTGGCCATATTGTCTCTAAAGATGGAATCTCTGTTGATCCTTCTAAGACCAAGGCTATCCAAGAATGGCCAGCACCTACGAGTATAACTGAGGTACGCAGTTTTATTGGTTTGGCAGGTTATTATCGACGTTTCGTCCAGAATTTTGCCCGATTGGCTGACCCATTAACGAAGCTCACACGTAAAGGGGTTAAATTTGTTTGGACAAAAGAGTGTGAAGAATGTTTCGAAGAACTGAAGAGAATATTAGTCAATTCTCCTATATTGACTCTACCATCGGGGAATGATGGGTTCGTTATTTATAGTGATGCATCGAAGAAAGAACTTGGTTGTGTCCTTATGCAGAATGATAGAGTTATTGCCTATGCATCACGACAGTTGAAAATTCATGAACAAAACTATCCTACTCATGATCTCGAGTTAGCAGCTGTGATCTTTGCTTTGAAGATATGTAGGCACTACCTCTATGGTGAAAAATGTGAGATTTATACTGATCACAAGAGTTTGAAGTATATTTTCTCACAAAAAGAACTCAACATGAGACAAAGGAGATGGCATGAATTACTCATGGATTATGATTGTACGATACACTACCACTCGGGGAAGGCAAACAAGGTGGCAGATGCTTTGAGTAGAAAAGACCATGGAGTTTTGAACAATATGAGAATTTAAAGGGATCCAATTTTCATGGATCTAGTGAAGATGGACATGGGAATAACCAGGGAAGGTGAAACATCAATGCTTTTTCAAATGGTTGCCAAACCATCTTTACTAGAAAGGATTAAGAGTTCTCAGACCGATGATGAAGAATTCCAAAAGAAGATTAAAGCTGTGAATGATGGGAGATTGAGAGTCTTTGTGTATGAAGATGGAATCTTGAAATTCGGGAAGAGACTTTGTGTTCCCGATTTACCTGATCTAAAAAGGGAATTGCTGGATGATGCTCACAGTTCCAATTTCTCTATACACCCTGGGAGCACCAAAATGTATAGAGATTTGAAGGAACATTTTTGGTGGGACATCATGAAGAGAGAGATTGCTGATTTTGTTTCAAGATGTATGGTTTGTCAACAAGTGAAAGCTGGAAGGCAACAGCCTGGAGGAGTCATGCAACCTCTTCCCATACCGGAGTGGAAATGGGACAATATTACGATGGACTTTGTCATGGGGCTACCAAAGACTCCTAGAAGGAACGATGCAATATGGGTTATTGTTGATCGTCTTACCAAGTCAGCACATTTTCTTGCTATAAGAGAAGATCTACCCCTGGAACATCTAGCAAGACTATATATTAATGAAGTTGTGAGACTTCATGGAGTACCCCTATCGATTGTTTCTGATCGTGATCCCCGTTTTACTTCAAGATTCTGGAAAAGTCTTCAGAAATCCCTGGATACTGAACTTCATTTGAGCACTGCTTACCACCCTCAGACAGACGGACAATCAGAACAGACTATTCAAACCTTAGAAGACATGTTGAGATCTTGCTCACTTGACTTTCAGGGTATGTGGGATCAATATTTACCTTTGGTAGAATTTTCTTATAACAATAGCTTCCATTCGAGTATTAAGATGGCACCATATGAAGCGTTATACGGAAAGAGATGTCGTACACCAACTGTTGGGATGACATTGGTGAAAGAAAACTTGTAGGCCCAGAAATGGTGGAGAAAATGGTGGAAAAGGTGAAAGTAATCCAAAATCACATCAAAGCAGCTCAAAGTAGGCAGAAGAGCTATGCCGATAATCGAAGGAAGGATTTGGAATTTCAAGTCGGTGATCATGTTTTTCTGAAGGTATCTCCGTGGAAGGGAGTCATACGTTTTGTTAAGAATGGTAAATTGAGTCCCGGGTACATCGGACCTTTCGAAATTCTAGAACGAATTGGGGTTCTAGCTTACCGATTGGCAATGCCGCCAAGTCTCTCAAAAGTTCACGATATGTTCCACGTATCTCTATTGAGGAAATACATGCCTCATCCGACGCATGTACTCACCTGCGAGGAATTAGAACTGGAACCCGATCTTTCTTATTGCGAAGAGCCCGTCAAGATTCTTGATACGAGAGAACAAGTGCTGAGAAACCGGACGACGCGTCTGGTAAATGTTTTGTGGAGAAATCATAAGATGGAAGAGGCAACGTGGGAACCCGAGGAACTTATGATGAAGAACCACCCGAGTCTTTTTATGCAGTAATACCCTAGAAATTGCGAGGATGCAATTATTTGAAGGAGGGGAGAATGTAACACCCCAATCTTCCACGGTACGTTTCCCTTCGAATAATGCGATAGCGTGTGTTGTACGCAACCTCGAGTTCTAACACACACCACGACTAATTAAACTAGCCGTTATGAATAGTAATACCTACTTTTTGAAATTATATATATATTATATTTCAAAATGGACTTCATTTTTGGATTCGGAATATCTAATTTAGCCTAAGGTGAAATTTTGGTACTTTTCGGATAACTTCCACATTTTGATGAATAGTGAAAATTACTAAATTTTAATTAAAAACAACTTTTTTAATCAAAATAATTAATAGTGATAAACTATGAATTTTAGTAGTTTTAAAGTATATTTAGAATATATTTTTACCATTTAATATAATGTTGTTCATTGGACATAATTATACAATTAAACCGAACATAAACAAGTGTCAATCTTTTGATAGTTATTATCTCTTAAAAACACGCTTTTTGTTTTGACAGCGGGAATTAATTTTAAATTAATTTCTGCCACTTATGTGTTTTGAATTTAGGAAAATGGATTCCATATTTGGAATCAGGATGTTCAAATTGTGTAAATAGGTAACTTTTATTTTTAGACATTTTGAATAATTACTGCGGTAAATATTTTATTTACCATGGTTAAGGGTAAATCCGGTAAATAAGGGTTAAAAAATAATATTATAATAATACTAAATTACCCTAAAACGTGTCGTAACCCTATTGTTTGATACATGGTCGACAAAGGGCATCTTTGGGTTGATTTTGGGACCCCATGGATCCACTTGTAAGTGATAATGACACTTTATTTTAATTAAGTTAAAATGAATACAAAAATGACACAAGCATATATCTTTTAGAAAAAAAATTGTTACATAGGGTTATATATGTTGGATTTTAGATTATAAATATTAATTAGAAATCTAAAACGCTTTCCTACATAATGATATTTTATTTATAATTTTTAGACATAAATAATGTATTTTATTTATGACACAATGATGATGCAGTAATTACTATAATAGTGAAAAATTAAAATAATTGATATTATAAATACCCAAATAAATATAATATGAAACTTTTAATGAATTAAACTAATTTTCTAGGATAATATGATATATTAGGATTGATTTAATTGACTTTGTTCGAAGTAATAAATTTGTTATGAGTTTCACAAAAATCAACTATTGAATAGTGTCAAAATTGACATAAAAGAGTTCTTAAAACAAATATTATATTATTAATTTATATTAAATTCCTAAAAATCTAAGGTTCGGCCAAGAGACTTATATAATGATAGGTTAATCATTAATGGACCACTTGGGGGTCGCTTGGATGTATATAGTAAGTTTATTAACCATATTATATAAAAATACAAAGAGACATTGTAAAAGTGAAACTAATTAACTTAGAGTTAATACTTATAGATAAGGTTAATATAAGTACCCAAACCTGTCTAAATTCTATTGGTTGAGTGGTGTTCGACCTATCCCCAACTTAACCTTTGAATAATCAACTTTGGAGCCATTAGAAACCGAATATGAATTTATTATAAATTAATATTTCTAGCTTTTCCAAGGGTGCCCCTCACCCCTCTTATAAAAGGGCACTCCTCCTTCTCATTTATTAACACCTTAAAAGCCTTTTGGTTCGGCAAAAGACTGCCCAAATACTCTCCCAACATCCCTCACTACAACCTAGAGTCCTTAGTTTGATCAGAAAGCCAACCTAAGGATCCTTTTTGATCAAATCAAAAGGAAGAACCCGAAGAAGAGGCAATAATTTCACCACCCTTTTCCAAGTTCCTTTCTTCTTCCACTTCCTCTTTCTTTGTTCTTACCATTCTAAAATAATAACTCCAGTATCTTACATATACTGTGATGTTATTATAAATATGGTACAAACATATTCTGTATTCTATCCACCCTTTTAATAACATTTCACCATACGTGCGTACGTACGGCTTACCGTCTCCACGTCGTGGTGTAATTGTTATTCAATATATTATTATTTGGATGGGTATAATAATGATGTGTAACTCATGTAAATAATAAATATAACATGTTAATGATTCTTTATATATGATATACCATCCATTTATATATTATTTTAATATCAAAATAATGATATTGTCGCTCGTGCGTACGTACGGACTACCGTCTCCACGAACGCGATGAGATTCATTCTCCATCGTATCCATTCAAGTATAATTATCATTTGATGATTTAAAAATGATGTTTAAGGACTTGATATCATTCTGGATATGAATAATATACAACCTATCCTTTACAAACATGTCTTACGTAACAAAACATTTAAAAGAAAACAAGTAAGTTAACACCCGAAACGACGATAATTCTAAGATATTATTAACAAATAAATGTTAAAAGATCATATATGATATCATATGAATATATATGATTCTTGTATAATTTAATAACAATTATTTCACCATTATACAGGAGGTTAACCTACCCCAACCAAGGAAAAGTGCAAGTTAAGGGTTATTTCACAATCTCTTCATTATCCGAGGTTGTTTATACGTAATAATCTACTGGGATTTCTTTATCATCCACATCCATGATTCTTAAAAATGTATTTCAAAACATTTTTACTATCTACTAGAATATGAGTTAAAGTCATTTATACCCTTTTTGACTTTTATAAGTGGTTTATAAAGGAATCTTTCGGTCGTTTTCAAAACAAGGTCCTTTTTAACCTTTTCGACAGAATTAAGGTAAGAATGTTTTTTTTAACTTATACGGCGGGTGCGGATATTTTCCGCCGTTATAAAATCTTCAAAGCTTCCCTTACAAGATTATAAGAATATTTTCAAAGAAAATATTTTATTTTAAATGGATCTTAAATGATTTCAAATTAAAAGGAGATATTTCTTTAAAAAGAATTTTGATTTCATCTATGTCAACATCCTTTGATGGATTTTAAGATTATTTGAAGTTGATTTATTATGATACAAAACTTCTATATTGTATTGAAGGTTTTGTGATATGTTTGACTGTGGATGTGCTATTTTTATACCATTCATAGTTTATGGTGAAAATATTGACATTTCGTATGCTAGTTTTATTACGAATGTTTATGTTATGTTTAAACCTTTTCATATGGGAATGCATTGGACTTAATATGTGACGGGTGGAGCCCGCTATAGCTCCTCGATGCATCGGTAGGTCTCATGAGACAAACTAGTGTTTTGGCACAAGGCCTTGACAAAATATTATTTGTAGTCTTGGCACGAGGCCTTGACTATGTGGTTATGATAGTCTGGCATTATGCATTCCAACATTATGAAAGTGGTTATTGATTTTTGCATGTGATTATTCGATTAGTAGAATATCCATGTGAATAAGTAAATGGAATTATTTCATTTTATTTATGCCATACCATATTGAAAGTTCATGTTTGAAAGGCTTTTGTTTTAGTTATACATTGCCTTAAATGTTTATTCTTATTTAGGAAAGTTTCCGCTATATTGTTATCCTTACTGGGCATTTGAGCTCACCCCTTTTCTATGTTTTATTTTTCCCAGGATGTGAAGAAGTAAGTTATGAATGACCTTCAGGGATATTATGAGGGGATTATAGTGTGGACGGTGGAAACATTATGTTGTTGTAGTAGTTTTTCATTTTATGATTTAATGTAAAACTTATGAAATATATCTAGTGTTTCCAAGGCTACTAAACCAATCGGTCTTTCGAGACATGATCTTTCTTGTGATCATGCCAATGTTATGTAATAATGCACCGACTCTGGGTAACTGGGGTCGGGGCATTACAAATGGGTTGGTAATTATTTAATTGAATCCCTATGGTTTGGGAACAGGTAAACTCAAGATCCACAATGTATTTCTAGTCTCATGAGATGAATTAGATAGCCAAATATGAGTATTTTAAACTATATTGAGAATAAATCAAGATGGTAAAGGTATCATGTTCCTTGGAAACATGATGTACAACAATTAAGCATTTAATTTTATTATAATGTCGTTATTATTATTATTATCCATGATATTTTTGTTTTTAAATATATATACATTCATTTCTTCTTCAATTTATAGAATAAATGACATGTGTTTAAGTTCATTACTATTTCATATTGATTATGGCTTATCTAGTTATTTTAATGTCATGGGTTGTCAGTTTTTTTACCTATATATATTAAATTATTCTCATCAATTAATTATTTCTTACACTTTACCTAGACTTACTAATCCTTGGAGTTCACCCTTATTATGTTTTTCCCCAGGTTATATATAAGAAATTTTAGAATTTTATTTATTGTTTTTTGTTATATCTATTTTATAAGTTACCCCATTTTTTTTAAAAAAACTCCCAAAGCAATTTGACAATCATGCATATAACTTGGATTTCAAAAAACTCTAAACTAGTTAATCATTTGGTATTTTATTCATTATAATCATGACAATTTAATAAAGTAATGTATTATATCCCAGCTTCTAGGGTCAGGGTATTACATCTGATTCCCTATGTCTTCTATTTCCACTAGTTTTTTATCAAACCAAATGACATCGCCACAAACTCTCACAAGTTGTACCTACTCTTAAATGTAGTTCGAGGTATTCCTGATGTAATTAAACTCTTGCGATGAAATATTTACCATAGATTAATTTTGTAGATGACTCTAGAACCTACAACTAATATAATAGATCATAGATGTGTAGAAGGGTATACAAGTTACTGATAGTTATCTGGTTCAGTCTCAGTTAATCCACACATAAGTACAATGTTCTATCATCATTCTTAGAAATAATATCTGGAGAACACCATATAGATGTATTATGATTCATAATAACTTTACACTATAGGTTATTAAATTCAAATTTAAATTCCCAAAAATATTATAGTTTCCTTCTACATGGATGAATAAGAAATGGCTCTTCTCCCATCAATAACTCGATCGTGAACACGATATCCTTCACGAGTGGTATGTTATAGAACTCATCAGAAATAATATCCAGAAAATGGTATACCATTAGATTAAAAGGATAATTTCATATTTCAATGTCATATATAAGAATACATATTATCTAAATAATGATACATTCTATTATTAATTAAATTAGTCATGAACGAAATTTCAGAAGATCCCAATATCCCTAGTTAAAAAATCTACCTCCTCTAAGAGATATAAAGGTAAACCTGCTCTAGTAATTATTGATAAGTTCTAGATATATATCTATCCAATCCATTCCATTAATTGAATCAAAACCATCTATTTAGAGAGAAAAAATTTCCAAAATGAAATAAGAACTCCAATTTCTATAGAACATGTTTTGTAACATTTGATATTCTCTTACTACACTCCCAACATTGAATAAATGATCAAAACACCATCTAAAATTTCCATAACCAATCCGAAAATATTTGTAAAAAGATAATATATAATATAATTTGATGATCCTATATCGAAAAAGACACATGAAAGGGTAGATGATACATGAATTATACCTCTAACAATTGAAGGTTCTACATCTAAGCTTGTTGGGGGAAGACTGTATACTCTTTATCTAACTTGGCCCTCTATCCTGGGATCCACCCTGAAACCCCTAGTCTAATTCCTCTACCTTGTATAAGCACTCCCGCACTGGGGTACCATGTACTTTACCTTGACCTAATCATCCAATGGAACACTCTCTACAATCATTCTAAAGGTAAAATGAGTTCATACCATATACTTGAACCTGTAATGATAAAAATTCACTAATCTATATTCGTATGGTCTAAAAATACTTTTTTTGAAAAATAATACTTTAATCATGCAACTCTAAAGTTGGGTATAGACACATAGGCTGCATGTGGATAAAATTTCCACACTGACAGTATTGCAACAGAACATGGTCCTAATATGAGTAGATATTTCCCTGAATTTTCAACCTACTATTTTCTTCGAGAAAAATATATTTTTTTTATTCTTTCCACGATATGAAGATCTCATTGTATGTTTTAATGAAACCTGATGGGTAATACTTCGGGTCAATATTAGATTTATTTCTGTGATGGATTCATGATTCATTATATCCAAAAAGCTACTCAAGTGAAATATATTCCCCTATGACCTAATCTCATAGATATTCCCATCCTAAAAATATCCCACGCTTTACATATCATCAGAAGAAAAAATTTCACAATGTTATTCAAGATTATGAAACATATAGCATAACCCCTTATAGAAATTCTCTACAATTTTAAATTCATGAACTTCTGAACCTTCTCATCCCTCAAAATATCAGTATATATGTGTCTTAGAAACTTCACCTCGATGTCCTTATATGAAAACACATCTTGGATCCCATATTTTTTATATTGTCCCAAAAACACTTGTCTGCTCCACTAAAAATGTATATATCAAGATTCACTATCTTATCTGATCATGTATTGAGGTTCTTGGATATCATATAGACTGACTCATTCCATAAATCGGCTTTGTAGGGGCCTCCCTACCTAGTGAACACAGAAAAATACTTCTAGTTAAATTCAATAATATTCTCATAAATCAAAGGCCCAGTGAAAATAATATCCCATTTAAAGTATTTAATGTCCCAAAAAAAGATTTCCCATTGTTGAATATTTATATGATTCTCCTGAGCTTCATGAATCATGGGGACAACTATGATTGGATCATGTTGATTACCCCTCTCTAGACACTCAATCAGAAGATGATATATATGAATTTTCTTCATAAGGAAAAGTATCTCTTTATAGTACTTCATAACAACAACAAAAACCCCAATATTTGAAAAATGTAGAGATCCACTAGCTTAGGGTTTCATTACACATGAATTATAAGTAATTTATCATGACATACTATTTATTTCATCAATTTATTAGATATAATAGTTATATCATTTTGTATTTCCTATAGGGAAATATATCACATGCATTAAATATGACCCCACTAGGATCAATGCATGTCTATATATATATGTACCTATCATGTTGCATGAAAAGAAATATCACAAAAATTGGTCCATGAGTATAAATATAACGAAAGAATAACATCACAAAACATTTGTATCCCTAAACGTTAAATTATATCCATTTTAAAAATAAATCATCATGAATGAACCTCCCATACTTGGGAACATAGATTCCCCCGTTTCATGGGTTAGATACACATAAGAACAAGGTTATTACTATGTAATAATTCCTCTTAGTCTAATTTATACATTTACCTAATGGTAAGGTAACAGAAAAAACCTAAACTCATGTGAGGACACTTTGTTAGGTCCCCTAATACAAGACCAAGAGATGTGGTCAAATCAAGATAATAATAATGTGGATAAAATATTGTACCAATAAAAATAAAATAAAAATTCCCTAGTCCCAAAACCCATGTTAGTACCATCTACAAGATCCAAACAAACCATCAAGAAACAATCAACTACATGTCTCCTTTACCGTAACAAAAAATGCTTCTATATAATCAATTTAGGTATAAAATGGAGGCTCGAATAGGGTGTGAGTAAAACTGTATAAGTCGACACCACCATATCAAAAAACCAGGTTTGATAAATTAGTGCATGAAATAATGAAATAAGAGGTATATTAATTAATAAATTACTATAGTACAACCATAAACCTTCTTCAGAACCAAGATGCAATATCTCTAGGCATGTAACCCAACCATTCCAACTATAACCACAAACATCACAATAATCAAATATCATATCAAATACTGATATACAAAAATTTCATCATAACCAACATAATCCCTATATATATGAATTTAGGCGTCAATGAAATACCAATATATAATAATTTCAACACAAGTGGGAATGGACCTCAATATAATAAGTTTATAATATGTGCTAAGCCCTCCATATAAGAATTTCAACTTAAGTGGGCATAACCCTATATATAAGTTTTTTTTCATCTCAGACCATGTCATATAAATAAAAATTTCAATATCCTGATCCAAAACCTATATATTTGTTATTTTAGTATCACCCACAACTCAAATCATCATATTATTAATATCAAAAAATCAAATCAGAATCCAAAATGGTTAATTCTTCTAATTTACATTAATATTTCAATAACCCATTCAGTCAATAATTATGTAAGGAATTTTCCAAGGGGAATATTTTGAATGTAATCACCTATGGTCAAATTTAATACTAAAACATATTTTAATACATTAACAAATTCGATATTATTCAAGGTTTGGATTACCATACAGGTTACTATAAGGTAGGTCAAAACATTAATTGACCCAAAGGGATCTAATGAAAAATCCAGCATATGATTTATCAATGATCATTAATGAAAATTTTATGTTGTATAAATTTGATAATATTGAATATATTTAACCAATAGAAATATACCAAAGAGTTTGGTATAGACCACATGCCTTTAAATGGAGATAAAAACAAATTTTTCAATAGGTAATTCCAACAAGAACGAAGGTGATGAGGAAACCAAGAGAAACATAGATCAAACATGGTTATGGTCAACACCATATTCCAAATATAGTAAAATATTACACAATGATAATAAGTGATAACAAGAATAGAATGGAATACCAAATAATAACAACTCATTTGGGATCATATTATTTATTAGGACATTCGAAAGGGAAGGAATAACTCTACGATTTCCTAGAGTTGCTTGGTGATTAAGGGAGGTGTGCAGTAGCAGATGAAAAATTAACCCTATAAATATCATAGATATAAAAACCCTGAGCCCATGAAATATAAAATGTGTATTGATTTCACATCTTGTATTTATTGATTTAAGATGTATTACAAAACATGCATCACCTTATGATAAAACAACATTGACTAACCAAAATATACCATGTACTAATTTCATAGAATGTATTAGTTTCACATCATAAACCTATTTCATGAAATCTCCATGGAGAAATTTACATTTCATGTTACAGGTGCATGATATTTAAATCCTACGTAGTCAACTTTAAGCCTATATCCCACAGAAGATCCCGAACCACCTTAGAAGAGTTAAAAATTCATTAAAATCCCCAAACCCCATTGAACATGTTCATATCTGGACACCATTAATTCAAAAAAAAATCCCCAAACTAGAGGAAATTTTCATAAATAATTTCTCTCCATCCTCAAAAGTAACTTGACCACCTAGGTTTATAGAAGATGGAAAACCCAATCAAATGAATGTTTATACAAAACTCAAATAGAGATATTCCTGGACAATGATTAGATCATATAGTAAAAAAATACAAGTTTCTTGTAAGTAGACACTGTGTAATCCAGTTTAGATACATGCTGAGTCCCGAATAATTTGTCACAGATAGTCATCAAATTAAGAACACACCATGTAACTCATAATTACACAAGGTGTAGTCCCACAATAAAAAAAATGTCACATTAAAATAATTAAATGCAACATTAAAACCTATTTACATTGTTGGGACTATATGTGTTTTATTTTGAAATAATTTTTTTGATGAATTAATAAATTCTCAATTAACATATTTTAATTATCTATAATTATTTGTGATATATTTTATTTTGCATCAATTAATTAATTACTGGTATTTCTAAAAGTGTTTGGATGGTCATTAAGATAAAGGAAATTTTTTAATTAATATTATTAATTAATAATTAATACAAGTGAATTTATCTTAATAATAAATAACAAATTGATGTGGAAGATATCTAGTGTAGTTTTTCATAGTCGTTGTATGTTTTTTACCAATCATGTACTTTGAACATTCCTTTATATATGTTGGTTTAGTTTAATTTAATTTTTTTTTCATGGGATGGAATTTTTTATTATTAAATTAAATATTATATTTTATGATTCATCCATATGTATTTTATTATGTAGGACCTACATGTCTAAAATATTTTATTTTATTTAACTTAAACAATCATTTGGTTCCCCTAAATTTCAAATAATTTATAAAACATATGTAATAAGAGGAGCCCCATAATAGAATAGGTGGGGGTTTAAGATTGAAATGAGTTGAATTTAACCCATGTGATACACATCAGGATATGTAGAATGCGATTACATATGCTAATACTAGTATAAGGAGTTTCCAATAGGGTGACATGTTGATTTATTGTCTGCTAAAATAAATAAATAGTTAGATAAACACAAGATTAGGTCCTTTATTTATTTTTTTTATTTTGGTTTTATGCATAGTTTAATTTTGTTGTTGAAATCTTGTTATCACATAAATAAAAGTAATAATTTGAAAGGATTTTATTTTAATAAATGGATTTTATGAAATTTTTTTATCCAAATTTTTTTAATCACATCATTAAAATTAAATTAATATTTACTACAAATGTGAAGGATAAAATTATAAATTGTTATGAATAACAAATGAAATCCTAAAACAAAATATTATCTGGACAAGGGTTTACATTCCATGGTTAGGAATGAAAAACATAGTTCTAAGTGTTTGATGAACCCACATTGAGATACTTACATTTATCCTGGAGTCCTTATGAATGATTTGGATTGACAAAACTAATTTATATCAATAGATATATCCCTTGAAATACTCAATGCCACATGGAATAAATTGTTGAGTAAATCCAAGTTAGGATTTCTAGATTAGTGTGTACACTAAATATTTCAAGGAGAAGAAATTTCATTATTATAAAATAACTTCTTTACCCAAATACCTTAAAGTAAATGAATTATTCTCTTCATAGGTTATGAGATGGGGAAAATGAATCCTCAAGACTAGAATATCATAGAAACTAGAAATTATGAGTCAAATGGTGAGGGATTATGGGGCTTGATAAAACACTGGGTGACTTAAGAAAATTTAATTCATTATATCTCACATAACTATTAATCAAGTATTGTACTAATAATGTAATATTATGATATTTATTAATAATTTAGTGGTCATAAACACTACAACAAATTTGGATTTAGAAGGGATATTTAATTGTTTTATCAGTGCTTAAAATGTACTGATATTGTCAGTGATGTTTGGGGGGGGGGTTAACTTCTTTAAAAAAATTATTAATGGAACCCTTTACAAAAACATTTTATTCGCTGTTATAAGGTTCCTTTGACAATGGTTTTTTAGAAATGTTGATGGTTTCCTTTAACATTACTATTTTTAGCATTGTTAAAGGCTGGGTTTTGATAGTGTTAAAACATACTGTTAAAAACATGGAATAAATTAATTTTCTTACACCCCGACTCACACCTTTATCAGCGCTTACGATCCCCCCATTATTCATGCATTCCACAATCCATATACCATCACACACCCACCCCATTCCTTAGTGATATAATGCTTCCAAAAATTCCTACGCATGCCTGGATTTAATATGTGGTCTGCCCTTATGCGACTGAAGCTCTTTACCAGTGTGATATGCATGTCTTGTTGTGTATTTAATGACTTTTCTATTTATTTTTAAATATTTTCAATGGTGAGATATATTTGTAGACAATAATAATTATTTAAATATATTATATATTAATATTAAATTATATATATTAGAATATATATAAGATTATATATGTATATATATATATGTTTATTAATACACACGTATGTATATATAATAATTATATATACGTAATATTTCATTTTTATATAGAAAAATGGATTTATTTTACATCCTATATAATGAATAATAAATACATAATTTATTTATTTATAAATATATTATACATAAATATATTTATATATGTACTTATTGTATGTAAATCTAAGAAAAAAAATGCATATATGAAATTATAAATAAAACTACATTATGATAAATCATAAAATTTAAAAACAGTGTAATAAATGTCAATGTAATTCCTATAAATAAATTCATTTCCCATAAAAAGGAAATAATACCCACTTAAAAAGGGTGAAAATCCATTGAATATTAAAAAATTCGGGTACCACGACAAAAAAATCAATTTTAGAGGCCTTCTCAGCATCTTTGGACCTTGAATAAACAGTAACTATGGGTTCCCTTATGAACATGGCTTATAGATAATTATAATGTTATATTTGATATATGGTAGAGTCCAAAGTGACACCCAGATAAAAACTTATTGTTATATGATGTTCAAGTTGCATTTTCAACTAATTTTTGATTTCTTATTGTTTTTTTGATTTTTTATTTTAAAATTGTTATTAAATTACTATTACTATAGAATAATAAAAAAAATATTAATTAAAATTAAAATTTTTATTATTTTATAAGCCATTATCACAAAATAACTTATATATTAATAGTTAATGTTTATTTAACTATATAAAATATAGATATTAAAAGTATATAGTATATTTATATCAAAATAAATATATTTGCATATTTATATATTAATATATTTTTTTATAAAATATTTTTTATGAAACATACCACTTATCAGGGCTTGTAAAAATGCAACAATAAAGGGGGTCTTTATCCGCACTTATAAAAAATTCATGATAAATACTACCCTTATAAGAATTTTTTACAAGTGCTAATAAAGGACGCACATTAATAGCACTTTTTTACTAGCACTAACAAATCGATGGACTTTATCATTATTTTTATAGATGCGATGATATGGTGGGGGCTTTATCCAAGCTTCTAAAATGGTGATAATAGAAGGGGGACTTTATCAATGATTTTTTTAGTTTTGTTAAAGTCCCCTTTAACAGTACTAAAAAAAGTTTTGTTAGAGACCACACTCAAATAGTTCTTTTTATATCTCTATTAAAGGGGTGATTTAAAAGAACTTTTAACTAGAGTTGTTAAAGCCCTAAAACATTATAAACACATTTTTGTTGTTATAAAACAAAATTATCCTTTGGTTACATTTTGTAGAAAATCCATATCCTTATAAAGATTTACTTTTTGGAATGGTTCAGAAACCTATAGGTTGTGTTGAACCTTGATTGGATGTTTTACATAATAGATTATTCACTACATGATCTGATTATAATGGAGGTGTGTAATAAAGAGTTCATTATCTTTGATAAACACTTAATGACTAATAATTAATTTTTTTTTATTATCAAATCATTTTTTGCAGAAAAATTGAGAAACTATAAGAACTTCAATACTAACAGTTAAATCCATAAAATAGGAAAACAAAGAACAAAATTACAGGTCCCCCCTCCCCAACAACTACACTATGATGACATGACTTCACCATTTCATGATTTCTCAAGAAGTTGTCCCATGCAGGATTGCAGAAGCATTGAACTGATGGTAAATTCATACCCTCTCAAATTACCAAATCCAAATGGCATGCACTGGTGAAGAATTAATGCTCTTAACCCCATCTTATGTATACCCAAGTATATTTCTAGTTGAAAATTTCCAATATAACACCACAAAAATAAATGATGCTCTAAAAGCATACTCAAACCGATCCATCAAACCTACCAATCCAATCATCAAATTCAACCAAATTAAAAACACTCATTGAAAAATAATTTTAGATTACCAGAGACTGATTCCATACACTGTTTCTAAGAGATACAATTTACCATGAATCTAGGAGGAATCAACATCAAATTTTTAAATTCAAAATCCATCCAATACCTTGGATATATATACTCCTCAACGATAATCTTAAATTTATTGATGCGAACTACAATAATTAGTTCTTCCAAATCAATTTAGGAGTATTGATTCTCAGTGAGAGTTACCCTTAAAGACTACCACATCGTCTTATTTCCCTCCTCTTCAGTCTCATTATGAAAGAAGACCTGGTCGGCCACTTCACCATCAGAACATAACAGTACTTCCAAGGTCTAGTCACTTATAGCCTCTTGGTTTTTTTCTGATTATTCAGATTTTGGGTAGATCAAGACTCTAGAGGAGGTGGTAAATACAAGTAATACTTCATAATTATCCACCTCATATTACTCCGATTACTCTTCAAGATTGCATCTCCACCTACCAATTGACTAATATCACCTCTATTGGACTCATTCACATAGACCACGTCAATATCCATAAACATAGATAGAGAATAACTCAAACCAACCACTAAATGGTCTTCAAAACATTTTTTCAACTGAATAGGGGCCCAAATCTCATAAATTATGTTCTTATAGATATTTATTTAATGCTTTAATACATGTATAATGAACTCATGAAACCACATGAAGGCTGGTAATCTATAGAATGACACATAATCTTTGCGGTTTATATTAAAAGATTGACATACATGAATAGATGTGTGATATCCAAGGAAATTTTTAAAAGTATTCTTGGAGAAGGTGCACCATCTGGAAATCACATATTCAAAATCATTGGCTACATTAAAATTTTACATGATTTATAGTTTAATTTTTTCCAATAACTATGGAAAAATCTCATCTATGTATCACATCCTCATAGAATATCTTGTTTTTTTCGATTTCCACATGAAAAAATAGATAAGTCTCTTAGAGATAATATCACATTTCTTGATCTAGTTAATAAGAAGGTGAAACAAGAAAATAATTCCATTATTATGGTGAATAAATATAAATGGTAGGTAAAGTAAAATAAGTGGAAATATTATTTGTAACACCCTTACATCAAGATAAAGATTTATGGGGAAATATGGGAACATGATTCCATATCTTTATAATATGGAAAGATGGGACCTTGGAAGAATATTTGCACTTAGGAAAATATGAATGGGGAATATTTAGGTATATTTTTTATTTATTGGAATATTTATATATTGGAAAATATGCTATTAGATACATCATGTATTTCCCACATATATATTGAAATATCATAACAAAGTAGAATCTAGATGATTGATAGCGGTAGACCTATGAGAAGCCATCAATGTTAGAATTATCATCCAAGATATTGGGGACCAGCACATTAAATTATTGAGGTGGATGATCTTGGTTTTAAATTATATTTATTTTGTTCCTTTAGTTACTAAACATATTAATTCTACATCTAGACAAACAAATGGGTTTTTATTAAAATTAAGGATTAAATATATTTCATTTATATATAAATTGTAAGGAAACAATCCCTCACTGTAACATTATAGTGTTTTGGGTTGAATTTATTAATTGAAAAAATAGGGTTACATGGTTATTTTTTAAATTATAAAAATATTTTTGATAATTTATGTTGACAATAATCCCAGAAAAAGAAAAAATGCACTAAAAAAAGCTGTGCATAAGATCTAAAATTACGAAAAAAGAGGTTTAGTGTGACACATAAGATATGCACAGTAGTGGGAGCACAAGGATCATATGTGTTAAATACGATTTCAAATTATATTGTTAAGCACTCAAAGGATGTTTCATTGGAGGCATGATTTCAATTAGAAAACATATTTCTTGTGTGAATAGAATAAGGCACACAAACGCATTGCATGTAGGTTCAGTTAGGTCAATAAATAAGCAACTACCCCATCATTTTATAATTTCAATAATTATATAAAATCATGTCTCTAAATCATGTAAGAGTTTCATATAGAGTATAAAAGTTGGGCATAAAGAGAGTGGCATGATAGAAAAACTAATTTATTAGTAACATGATGAAAATGTCTTAATTTTTTAATGACGACGGGAGTTACACAAGTGAAAAAGTCGAACCTGTGAGAATGTTTCGTGATAAGGATATTTTTTTCAATGTTTGGGTGTTTTGGGGTAAAATATAAATGTTGTGTGATTAATGGTGGATTTGTGCAGAATTTATGAGAAGGTTTTCACTATATAAGTTTTGCGAACCTATAAATAATTTACAAGTAATTCTATATTGGAGGGGTATTCATCAAGTGGATAAAAATAAAACTTAATGATGTAATAAATGAGGCGTAAAACATATTGATTCAATTTATCAAAGTAGTATGTTATAAAGAAGCTATGAGAACACTTCACTTGAGAGAGTTGATAGATTTTAAATTATGAATGGTGTTAAAATAGAGGGATTGTGAGTCACCTATAAAAATTATAAAAATAACGAACATTAGTGGATTTGTTACATAGGAAAATTGCCTTTTTATATTCTTTAAACATATCCCAGTGTGGGTGAACCATGTAAAATTGATGTATCTTGTGTATTATTTCATTTCTGGTCATACATTTTTACAAGAAAGGGAGATAAGAGTGTTTTGTTTAACAATGAAACAATATCAAAATGGAATGTTGTTTTAATCATTCATACAATGATTCAACCACAATCAAGGTATTCAACATACCTGAGAAGAAATATGTTATATGTTATGGTTAGCCATATTTAAATAATATCCTTTAAGAGTTGTATTATGAAAACCAATTAATTATAATCTATAAATAAACTACTTCACATGAATCATACTACACCTACTATGGAATCACTATCTTGGTCATGTAAATTAAAATCATTTTCCAAGTTTCATGAAGTTGGATATTTGTATTTACTTTATATAAAACCAGGTTGTGTGTTTCACACTTGATTATAACGAAAAATGAATGAATACCTATTGGATTGTAAAAGATAAAGGACCAAGGAGCTTATTGAATTAATTCATACTAATGTGTGTGGACCATTTGAAGTATAATAAATGTGTGGGTACTCATACATCATAATATTTACAATTTATTCAAGTAGATATAGATATATCTACTTAATGTGGAATATGTATGATTCATTTGATTGATTCATGGAATATAAGAATGATTTTTAGAACCATATTTGTAACAAAATTAAGAAACATCACTCAGACCATAGTAGATAATATCTTAATCAATACATTAATGATTCTATTTAGTAATTTGGGATTCTATCACACCTCATATATCCTTATGAACTCAATTGGGATGATATCAGTGAATCGAATTACCACACACTATTCAAATGTTTTTAGATAAAAATGATTCATTTTTAGTCTTCCATTATCCTTTTGAAGATACACATTCTGGAAGAAAACATAAATATAAAACCAAGTTCAAAATAATGTGGAAAATGATAATATAAACAAATTATTGAGTTAAAATTAACCTAATAGTTACTAAATACATATGTTGTGAGTTAAATCAATTTTACAGCTTCTTTAGAAATTTGAATTACATGCAGAGGTAAAAAGTATATCATTTAAATATAACCTAAGGAAACAAAGGCAAATTATAATTACAAGACCTTGGAAAAACAGTAATATTTGAAAAGAACATATTATTACATGAGAGGGATAACATTTATAAAAGTGGTAATTGGAGAGAGATAGACTTTTAAGATGTTTGGTATCACGGAATATATGAGACGGAACATGAAAAAATTTCCAAAAATCCCTATAGAAGAAGAAGTTCTAGTAAAAAAATTCATACATAGCGGTAAAAAAGGTTATTAAACAGAAAATATATGGGTTTATAGTCATCATGAATAGTGACTAATTATTATTTGATAATAATTATTATGAATCCTACAATGAACTATTAAGTTGCATAAATGATTTTATGTCACAAGAATCTATGAATTTTGAAATGGATTCCATATTCCAGGACTAGGTCTTTATTATGGTAGATCCATCCATGGACCTAATGAATATTTATTATAAATGTGTATTTATAAAAAAACATAAATTTATGGGCAAGTTAAATCATTTAATTCATGATATTGTAGAAAATATGTTTATACAACATTAATCTATCGACTATGAAAAAACATTTTCACCAGTTTTTATATTGAAATACATAAGATTTATACATTTCCTTATAGTTATCAATGAGTATGAGATATGTTAAATGGATTTAAAAACATAATTCCTTAATTATAACCTTTAAAAAGATTTATATATGAGTAAAAATTAATGTTATGGATTCCAAATGTTTTAAAAAAGGTATAAAAATGGCAAGGAACCACTTGTTGATTAATTTAGGTGTCTAGGTCACAGAACAATCATTTTGATGAATCCTTAATGGAAGTTGATTCCATAAATAATTAACGGAGGACAAATTTGTATAAATTTTATCACTAGAAGAAATGAAGTGGATTTTTTGGATTTTTTAATTGTGGTTATAAAAAATACTAATAAAAAATATATTCTAAAAAAATTAACATATCTATTGTAATTTATTTTCATTGAGTGACATTTTTTATATCGTTACCACTAAATAATTATAACACCCTAATATTTTATGAAATATGATTTTCAAATTAATTTTAAAAAGTGCATATTTTTCATTTTAAACAAAACTAAGTATATATTTTTTATATGAAATAACTAATATTGGCTTATGTTATACGCAATTCATAGTTTCTTAGAATGTTTTCTTTACATGAAAGACCATGTTTTAATAAAACAAAATATACTATAAATATTATTTTTTTATAAGAATCATATATAAATTTGAAGGGATGTTTTGAATAATTTCAACTTAATTATTATAATATGGTTCAGACATGTTTATAAAATGAATTCTTTGGTATCAATTGTTTAGAAACTAAAAAAAATCATTTAAATATAATGGATGTGTTTTTATGAAAAACTATTTTTATGCCTAAAAAGGAATTTTACCTTAATAAATTAAATTAATCACTATCACTAATAGATTTTCATTAAATTTATATATTATAAATTAGGCCAAATTTTTATACATTGATTCAATAATTATTAATGGAATAAAAAAAGAACATATCCAGTTTTGGTATTAAAAGCTATTTTTTTATAAATTGTAGTTTTACTGCCTTTTAATGGATGGATTGTTTTTAAATGAATTTTTGAAACTGTTGTGCTATTTTTTGAAAACATTAGCTTCATTTTTTTTAAAATAAAATATAAAAATTTATATTGGGTGAATTTTTGGTATTTTTCTGAGAACATTCATTTTGTAATAAATAGTGAAAACACTAAATTTTAATTGAAAATGTATTTTTGTCATTTATTTTATTTATATTGATAAATTATACTATTATATGATTTTAAAGAATAATTATTTCATTTATAAATATATTAAACAAATATAGGTCATTTTAATCAATTTGACATTGAAAAAGAATATAAAAACATTTCAATAATTTGAAAATTTTCATTTTCGAAACCTATTTTCTCATCCCATCTAATAGATTAATTTTAAATTAATTTATTCCAATTATATGATTTAAATTTTTATAAATAAATTAAATATTTTTAATTTTATTAACTTATAATTTATATTATAGTTAATATAATTTTTGACCAAAAATATTAGTGAATGCATTTAAAATTAATCGCAATGATTAAAGTAAAAACAAGTTTAATTAATGGTAAAAAAAAGAATATAAGGTGAAAATTTATCCACAACGTGTCCAAAAACAATTTTATTTCAATAGGTAGACCATGAATATTCATTTATTAGATGTTTTATTTTATTTATACATATTGGTAGGTAAAACGTGGGTTTACCTAACTTCTTTTAAAAATGGTATGTGAGCCATCTTTCTCACTTATAAAAGGACACCACATCTACCCCTTATTAACAAATCTCAAAACTATTATGTTAAAAAAATTCTACTAAATTAACTCCACAAAATTACTACCCTAATTCTATAATCCTCACTTTGTTTATAATTAATCCCAATTAATTACTTTGGTGAAACAAAAAGGAGTTACCCAAAGAAGAGGTAACATTCAACAATGATCACTTTTGGTTTTTTTATGTCTAAAATATATTAATTTATTATAATTAAATAATTTTATAATAAAATAATCTTCATAAATATACTAATATGTATTTATGTTACGTTATCTACATAATACACCACACACTTCGATCAAATGGGTAACAAGATTGTCATTCGTGTGTACGACAGACTACCTCCTTATGAAATGATGTCATTTGTTTTTTCCTTCATCACATATTATGTTTGGGATTTATGATGGAAACACGATTGTATAATATATTTGTGATATTAATTATTAATTAACTATTATTTAAATATTAAATAAATCATAACATAATGATTTACATTTTTTTTGGAATACGATGACGTCATTTGTGGATGTGTGGACAACCACCTACACAATGTGATAAGATTCATTCACGATTTACAAATAATCTATTAAGGATTTGTTAATTAAATACATGTGATATATATTACATAATAATTCTAATTTAATTAGTATTTATATACATATATAAATAATTTAATTCTGTTTCTTTCAATATGAGAAGAAAAATTAATCACATCGTTCATGCGTACGTACGACCTACCGTCTCTATAAACAATGAATTTCATTTGCAATCACCAAATTTTAGGTAATTATATAAATACATATATAATGAATATATAATATATTTATTTAATTTTTTTCATTTTTGATTAAATAAAATCTTAATCCAATTAAGATAACAAAAAATATAACAAATCAAATCACAATTAAAAAACAAAGCGATTATTACCCAAACTCAACTTTAACATTTGATTGTTAATAAACGAGTAATATAAAGTAGTAATAAGACATTATATGGTAGGATATTAGTGCATAAAGTTATTTAATATATTTATAATAAAAATATATTTATTTCACCTGAATTTGGAATGAGTATGATGAAATTCAAGACAGAAGGTAAGGGTTTTCCCGTATCACTTTTATATCTATGAGATATATTCAATTTTCCCCACTAATTCATATTATGTGGTTAATATTCTGAACTATGATTTGTTATATGATTAATTTAATTTATCTCAATTAATAAATAGTATAAATTGATGTTATGAATTCATGGAGGTCACTATGTTATGTGTGATGCTAATTATATTTTCTTAATTTTATACATGAACTTTATTACATGTTGAAAATGTTATGTATAGATTTGGTTGAATGTACATATGTATAGGCTTAGGTGTGAGCTCATGGCCTTAAATTAATGAGTGAACATGATTCTATTTTCACATGTTCACAATTTTATCACTCAATGTGTATTCCAAAACACTATATCTTATGCCAATGTTATGATCTTATAACCAATGTTCTTTGATTTACCTATGATTTATGTCTTATATAGGGATCAATATTTATTTCATGATTAATTTTAGTGTTATTTTATATGTAGGTTAAGATACTATAAATTAATGATCATTTCCTCATACCCTCATATTCATGTTATGCTTATGTGTCTCCTTTATTAAACCTTACTGAGCATCTGAGATCACCCTTTCATATATTTCATTTCTGTAGGTTATGAAAAAAAAGTTAAATCAGACTACTAATTTGGGAGATCATTGTGGGAGAATTAATGATACTTCACCAAGAGATAATATTATGTTCCCTTTATCAAAATACATACAAATATTATGGTCCTCAGGAATGTACTTTTGTAATGTTCTGAATATTCACCTAAAATGATGCAATATCCATGTATATTAAGCTGAGGTCACTATATTTGGTAAAAAAGGAATGTTTTTGTTAACATTTAAAAAACCAGATGATAAAAAGTTACTGAGATCCCTAGGGATATTTCTTAGTATATTTCCAGTGATGTCTATGAGAATTAGTCAAAGGATAAGTTAAAGTATAGGAAAATATACTTGAATTTTGGTAAATGATAGAATGACTGGTTTTATAATAATACATCCATGTATGGATATTACAAGGGGATTTTTCACTTACCTAGATTTACATTTGGGTAATAACCCCAAAACACCATATTATATAATACTTGATTGGGAACAAGTGCACAAAAATGGTCCATAAAGCAAAACTTGTTTGAAACTCCTAGGGGATATTATTTTGAAATTTGCAAACACATCATGAACCATCATACAATATTGAAATAGATGTTGTAGATGAATTTCCCAGGATAAACATAAAGTTTCATAGATTAATGAATAAGGCATAATGATTTTGAAATCCTATAAGTTATTTTCATGATTATGTTGTTTTCCAATATAATAAGTGATTATTACAATATAATATCAGGTTTTATTCAATGGATGAAACTACAAAGAAATAGGTAAACATTTAATGATTAATTTGTTTAATTTATGGGAATTAAGAAAATCTATGTCCAAAATGGAAATCTCATGAAAAGAATAATGCAGGTTGTATGAGTATTGGTTATACTGATGAAGATAAAGAGACCAAGAATTACATATGAAAGGTATGAGAGATTACAATAGTTTCATTAACACAAAAAATCAGAACCGTGATTATGTTTTGGTTGAGGAACCTTTAGAAAAGATTAAGAAATCATATTCTAGTAAAGGGTTTTTAAGGAATAATAATGTGAAGCCTTAGTAAGGGTTTAAAAATTAATTCAGATGATTGAAGGGTGTATGTATTAGAATTAAATAATTATGGTATATAAATTATTTAGTATATGTTTCCCATTATAGATTTTAAAAAATATATTTAATAGTTTAGAGGAACTAGATTATTTATTTTTTGATTCAGGGTATATAACCATTAACGTGTTCCTAATGTTGATAAAATTGTATTTATCTTATATAAAGAGATTATTTGTATGGAAAAATTTAATTGGATTTTTCTGATTACCATGGAAATGATTATTTATATTTTTAGAAAGTGGTATATGTTATCAAGGATAATGTGTATATATTTTTTAAAATTTTGAAATATATCCAATAACCTTTGGAATAATAAAAAATGGACATTTATTATAAGGATGTATGGTAATTCAGGTTATTACCTTGTTTCAAGAGAATATATGATGATTAAAATAACATGTTATGTATGTTAAAATATAGAGATACTTTATGATATATAAGTGATCAAATTTAAGATGATTTTGAGAAATTTAGTAACCGTCATTCTAAATTTTTTATTTACATCATTTAGAGGGTTTACAAGGAAATCCAATTATGGCACATTTTAAGTTAAACATCAGATGATGTTTTAGAGAATAATGTAATATCTTACTATATGAGGATATTTCCATATTGTATAACACCTTATAACAATTTTCCTGTAATAATAACTAATGAAATATAGAATGAGTTATAATTATATTTATGTGTCTCATAATATGTTAGTGATTCCAAAATTAAAAATTATCTTTCATTTCTTATAGTAAGAGATGAAGTGGAAATTTATCAAAGAACAACCAAACATTATGATTGTACTTAATAAATATAAAAAAATAATGTACATTTATCTTGTTATGAAAAATCCTAAAATAGTAGAAAATGTTTCGTGATGTAAAATGTTGTCTTACTATCATAACTTTATATGAAATAAACGAAATTTTTTATGCCTCTCTAGTTTATGGTTTTATGTGGTAGTTAAACTTCTCTATATCACCAAATTTCTTGTTATAAATTATCTATATCACTATCCATTATATCTTCATAATTACATTTCTCTTATATTTCCATGTTGTCACTTTCCACCAATGTTCTACAACATGGAAACCTTGTTATTAATTACATTAGGTAACCATTATGGTTACAAAATTACCCTTTTAAAGGCATTTTTAGTATTTATTTTTATGATTCGGGTTTTTATGATTGGAACATTAAAGTATTAATCATTTGACATCATAGAAATATTTTGTGGGTGAAATTCATTTTAATGTGGGTAAAATTTAACACCCATAGATTTTTTGAATTATGATTATTTAAGTAATTAAAAAATTTAAATATTTTCATTTCTTGAAACATTTAATATATATTATGTTAATTAATTCAATACATTTCAATTGTGTAAAAAACTTTGAATAGTTCCTTCGATATCTTGTATTACACGAATGAACTAGTTTTTAGAACAATGATATTATATTGTTAATAGTATTGTAGTCATCTTCTAGATATTGGAACGGATGTTTTCAATAATATTTAATAAATAATAAAATAATGGTTTAGACATGATAATAAAATTAATTGCTTGGTATCACTTATTTTATAAATGACAATAAAAACAAATTGAATAAAAAGGTTGGGTTATTATGAGTATTTTTTTATTCCCACGAAGGTATTTTAACATAAAAAATTAAATTAATCATTATTATTGAAATATCCTAATGAAATTTATATATTATAAAGTTAAAAAATTGTTTTTAAATTCATCAAATAAGTTTGATATATATAAAATAGGAAAAAAATCCAATTTTATGTATTAAAATCTATATTTATCTATATGGATGTTTTCCCACATTTTAATGGAAGGTTTTTTTAAATATAATTTTTGACATATATAATTTTTTATTATAAAAAATAAACTACATATTTAAAATCAAAATATCAAAATTTAATTTCTATTATGTTTTGGTATTTTTCTCAAAAGTTTTATTTGTTAATGAATAGTGAAAAAACACACAATTTTAATTAAATGTTTCTTCTTTATATAACTTATTTAAATATTTATATAAAAATATTATTTTGTTTTAAAGAATAATTAGTTCAATTATAGATCTATTAATCCAATTTAGGTCATTGGAATGAATTTCACAGTGAAATATAATATAAAAACATTTCATACTTTTCAATATTTTCATTTTAAAAACCCACTATCTCACCCCATCCATGGGATTAATTTTAAATTAATTTCTACTAATTATTTGATTTGAATTTAGAAAATTTTATTCCATATTTGGAATAATATTACTTAATAATTTCTAGTATGGACAAGTTAATTTTTTACGAAAAATAATAGTAAATGAAGTTAAAATTTATCACATTGAATATGGTAAAAATGAGTTCAATTAATTGTTAATGTTTGAATATAAGTTAAAAAAATGACCTTAAACCTTTCAAAAACACATTTTATCTCCTTATATATACCATAAACATTCATTTAACGAGTATTTTGTGTTTTTTAATCCTTTTGGTATGTAAAAAATGTGGGTTAACCTGACTTCTTTAAAAAAAATACCATATTAGTCCTCTCACTCACTTATAAAAGTACACCACCTATCCTCCTTCACAACTCTCAAAACACATAGGTTCAGACTATATATTCTCAATTAACACCCAAAAACCAATCCCATAATTCTATAATTCTATTTTTATGATTAAATCAACCAAAATAAATCCTTCAGTGCGAACCAAAAGTAGTTATCTGATGAAGTTGTAACATTCATTAACTATCACTTTTGTTTTGATTCTTTCTAAACCACATGAAATTATTATTAATAAATTATTATATAATAAACTGAGTATAATCCCTAAAATTATATTTTTTATGTTAGTTTTTCTACTTACACCTACATACACTTCCATAAAATGGGTAATGATATCATTGTTCATGTGTACGGAAATTTACCATCTCATGAAATGATGTTGTTTGTTTTTACCCTAACACATCTTATAGTTATGATGAAAATAATATTTTTATAATATATATATTATATTTATGATGTATTTATGATTCTAAAATTATTAAATTACACAAATATAAATTCTTTCTATTCTGTGGGAATATGACAACGTCGTTTGTGGATGTGTGGATGATTTCCTCCTTAAATCGATGTGACTCATTCATGCAATACATTGAAAGTATTAAGGAGGTGTTTTTATAAAATATGTTATATAAATAGATAATACTTCTATATTAATTATTATATATATTCATATATAAATCATTTAATTCTATTTCTTTAAATATTATAAGAAAAATGAAACATATTGTTCACGCATACGTACGACCTACCATCTCCATGAACAGTGAATTTAATTTCCAATAACCAAATTATATATAATAATATAAATACATATATAATGAAAATATATTATATTTATTTCATGGTTATCATTATCGATATGATTAAACCATTTCCAATGTAAGATAACAAAAAATATAAATAATCAAAACATGCATGAAAAACAAAGTGGTTATTACCCAAAGAAGAACATTAAATTAGGATTGTTAATAAAATAATAACATAAATTGATAAAGAAATTTATATATGGTAGGATATATATTAATATTATTCTATTCTTGACATATAGTAAAGTTATATTTCTTATTAATGATGTTTTTATGTGTACGAAGAATGTCAATAAATAATGTAAAGGTTGCCTCGTCTTAGTTTTGTTTTTGTGAGATATATGTGACATTCACCACACATTTTTGTTTTGTGGTGTATATAATTCCCTATTACATGTTATTAAATTAATTTAATTTATTTAATTATTCATAATTTTCCAATTAATATTATTCTTTCATAGATATCACGATTGAAATGTTACTCAAGTAGCAAGGGAACATCATCACACTTTTTTAGTCCTTTGAGATACACGCCTTATTCACCACCCATTTTAGTTTGGGTGATGTATATAATGCACAAGAATTTATTATAAGAATAACATCCTTTAAATTATAGGTATTTACATATCAATTTAATGATATCTCTTTCATGGGGTTTACAGTTCAAAATTTACCAAATGGGTATATTAATTTTGACTCAATTTTCCTTCTACGAGAAACATGTAATGTTCCGAACATACATTCATTTACATGATGTATATAATACCCTTAAATAAGAATTATAATTATGAAAATTATTTTATTGTTATTTTATGATTTATTTAATTTTATTATATCATAGTTATTATGATTATGTATTACTAAAGTGGTATAAGTTTACTACTACAATCTCATCATTTATCGAGAATGTTTACGATATGATTCCATTGATCAAATATTATTCTTTTATCTAAATAGAAATATATAATGTTATTATCCTATTTATTTTTATTATATAATCATGTAATGGTAGAAATTTTCTAATTTTTGGTACTTAATATATCTATGAAAAGGTTTTTATAAAAATACAATCTTATTTATCACTTCATTCGGGAATCTATTTTCTCCCAAAACCATGTTTCCTAAAAATGTTTTAAATAATGTTATTCATTAACCTGATTACATGTTCACAATTTTATGCTTATATCTTGTTGAATGTCCATAATTTTATGAGTGAAAATTTCTAAATGTTCAAAATTGAATATGTGAACCTAATTACATGTTGAAAATGTTATTCATGAACCTGGTTACATGTTCACAATTTTATGAATCACCCTAGTTTCATGTCCATTAGTTTCAGTGATGGCCGGATTTCACATCCTTAACTTAATGATGGAACCTATTTCTATTCACACATGTTCACAATGTTATAGGATGACGTGTATAACACAAGTTAATATCTTATTCCAATGCTATTATCTCATTAATAATTTTATTTGATATCCTTAGGATTTATGTAATATGCAATACTTATATTTATTCTATGATTGATGTTTATGATCATTGATATTTAGGTTATGACCACAAAAAGTTATATTATGTTCTAAAACTCCCCATGTTCTTATTATTCTTATACATATCCTCTATTTACCCTTAATAATCATTAGAGTTTACCCTTTATTATTTTTTCTTTCCCCATGTCATGGATAAAGGTTTTATTTAAGATTACATAATGGGGAGATATTGATGGGAAATATTCAAGATCTTTTAACTATTTATAATATTATGTTCCATGTTTCCCAAGAGACAAAAATATTGTGGAGCTCAGATATTTACTTTTGAATGGTATAGAATATTCATCTAAAATGATATAATATCTATGTATGTTAATCTCAGGTCACTAAAAATAATCATAAATTGTATTCGACTACTATATTCCATAAAAATACAACAATATTTTAAAAAATTAACTTTTCATTACTCCACCCCACCAACCCCCACTCAACCTCAATCACATTAGATTGATGTCATCTGATCTTATCAGACATGAACATTCTCTTACTGATATAGGAATCCATTATGAGGCCTCTAGACCTTCCATAGAGCCACATCATTATTGATTGATGTCATACACCTCTTAGCATTTCCCTTAGTGTTGGTCAACAGCAGACCCCTCTAAGACTTCTCATTAGAAGTGCTCAACACTATGCCTTATCTCATCCACCCTATTATAGATTGATTCTAGATTGGATTCACTCTTGGCCTTGAAAACAGACCCCCCCTATATGATCCATCAATTGTAATGAACCCAACTATAGTAGGTAAGATTTAACAGTTATTTTTTTAAATTTGTATCAATACAAGGGATATGACCATGAAATAGAGACAAATTTTGTAGTCTTTGAAAATTAGATACATTCATGAAAACAATTTTACATTGGAAATATGAAATACACTGAATAAAAAATTTCTTGCATCCTTAATATTATTCAAAATATCCAAATTCATATATTATAGAAAAGAAAACAAATAAAAGGAGGAGATCAAATTATTAGTAAGGGATATATAAATTGGATGAAGTAATGAGAAAATAATGCATAAACATTATGGAATGGATAATCACTAAAAAAATTACATTTAATCAATAAAATGAGAACAAAATTAATTAATGGATAATATTAATATAACAATCTGATTGATAATAATAAGTGATTTTTTAATGAATGAAATGATTAATATTGGAATCTATGATCTCAAAAATCATTGAATCTATTATATATAAGTATTATTCTAAGGCTATCTAAAAATATTTTAAAACCTAATTTAGTGAGATATTATTGATGTTCCTCATGAGACCTATCGATAAATCAAGGGATTATATAATTCAAGGCCCCAACCATCACTGCATGTAAAATTATGTACTTATATATTAAATGATCAATTTAATTCAAAAACCATATCAATACTAAAATATATACATATTTTGTAAAAAATAAATCCTCATCAATAATTACTTAGTAAAAAATCAAATTCAATGTATATCACCATATGTAGAAATGGTATACGGTATATTAAATAATTATATCTATTAAAGAAAAACTAAAAAAATTTAAAATAAATGTAATATCCAATGACCACAAGTAAGTGAATTTTTAAAATAATGGTAACATTAAAACATATTACCAATGTAGAATAATTAAAATAAATGGTGTTTCATTTATGAATATAAGATCTATTAAAAATTAAATAATTTTTTTTGAGGAAAAATCCCATTAGATAGTTTTAAATAACTTATTTTAAACATATTCCTAACTATATAGTATACCATTTTATTTAAAAATAAAATTTTAAAATTGTATACGAATAATCAATTAAGAAATTATTCATGATGGGGGAAATCCATACATTCGGTAAAACATACAAAACATTCATTACATACAGCTTTTTGGAAAATTCATAATGTTTTTGAATTGGAAAATGAAAACAATATTTATTTCAAACCATTTTTAAAATGTAAAACATGGTTGTAATATCTTTAGATAATTAATTTTAGAAGTTTAAGAATATTTTTTAAAACATATTATTGAAAATATGAATATGGAATAAAAATATATCCAATTAAAAGTGAAATAAGATCTGTTTATCTTTTATATTTTTCTTACCACATTCAAGTTCCCAAGAGAGGAAAAGTTATAATAAAATATTTAAACTCTTTATGTGGTTAAATTTAAATTAACATTATTCATATATAATAAATAAATATTAATTTTAATTTTCTCATATTTATAGTATATAAAATACATAAAAATAATAGGTGTATAAAACCAAATATGTATCAGTAGAGTGAAAATTGGGATGAAATATCTTACTTTATATATTAATTGTTATATAAGAGATCTAAACATACGTATAATAAATTTAGTTTTAGAATTATATTAATATATATGATATAAAATATTTTCCATTTGTAAAACTATATCACAAAATTTATTACAATCATTTATTATTATCATTATTTTGGATGTCAACTGTATTATTTTTCTTGTATGTTTTGATTATGTAGTCTCCATAATTATGTATTTATCATGGTTACATAATGTCTTAAATTTTATTAAATATATATATATAATATATATTTATTATATATATATATATAGTCATTCATATTGATAAATATATAGAAATTAATTTTCACCAATCATAGAGAGAGTATGCCGAATATACATATGAGTGTTGTTTTCACTTTTTGATGTATAGAATGAAAGAAAGGTGAATAATAATTAATATGTGATAATTATTATTATATCATAGATATAATATATATTCATAAAATCTCTACTTTTTACCATCTACATAAAACATAAATGAAAAAAGATCACATCCCTTCAGAGTGGTGGTAGTCCACATGTACATCTGATCGACATTATATTTTCCAATAGATTAGAATTTAATGAGGTATATATGATATTATAGTTCCAAAATAATATTTATTTGCTAAAAATCTTAAATACTCATTATATCAATATTTATAACCAACCATGTAATGTGGTGATGAAAAATGAACTACACCGTTTTGTGGATATGATAACCCAAAAGTACACACATACATTGTTTTTGAATTTCATTGGATGGAAAGGAGATAAAATACAGATGTACCATAATAATAACATAATATTAATATATTTATGATACTATAGTAATTATTATAGTATTTATATATCAATTGAGTATGAAATATAAGAAGAAATAAACATGAATGTTTTAGTGAAGAACATTACCTCTTCTTCAGTGGATTCCATTTAGATATATTCTTAACAGATCTATGGTTAAATTTTGTAAAGGTCCAAAACACTATTAATTTTCTAATGATGATAATAAGATTAATGGATTTGTTTTGGTTAAATTATACATCTCAAATTAGTGTTAATACTTATGTGAAGAGGTTCCCTATTATAATTGAGGTGAGGGGGCCTTTTGGAATATCATAAATATTAAATTAAAAAAACTTATTTATTATTTAAATATAGATAAAAATTTGTATAAGTCGAGTATAAGGTGAATATATGTCAACATTATTTCATCCAATAAATTTTGGACTAGTTTTGGATTTTTTTTTGTTTTTATATTTTAGTTTTGACCCCTCAGTAGCCCGTTTGACAATTATGATACTTTTAAAAATTTCTACCATATAAGGGTTAATAATGTTACTATAAAATTAAATAAATGATCCATAAATGGACTATATTTTTTTTTCATAGTAATATAAACTAAATTTGACTGAATATTAGTATTTTATTTATTTTTAATAACTTAAAAAAATATTATTTTCATAAAATATCAACAGTGTCAATTTTGAAATATACATTTAGTCAGAATTTAATAATATAAATAAATGACACTAACATCATTAAAATGAATTAAAAACACTATAAAATTTCATTATATATATATAAATGTTGGTTTAAATTAATTAATTTAAATTATACCATGTCTGTTGATTTTAATATCATTTATTTTATTTTTCTAGTAATTAGATAATTACTATGTTAGCATTGTGTAAGTATTTAATATAATAATTCCATAAAAAATTAAAAATAAAATACCATGATAAATATAAATAACATAAATTTAAAAAATTACTAAAATTTCTATTCATATTGTAAATCAATAAAAAGTAACCATTTAATAAATTTGTACTAAATGATTCAAAATAAGGAATAAATTTTTTATGTTTCATTTTCAATTAGTGGTAGAAGTTAATTTAATATTAAAACCGAAAAGCCAATGAAAATATGTTTTTTTAGAAAATTGCCTTTTATGTATTATTTTTTTTTTAATAAATTAAAACATAAAAAGGAATCAAATGAAAATAATTTTTTAAAAATAATATAATGAAAATAAATTTAATTAAAAAAACAAAATTTTACTTTGAAAATGATTGAAATAATAATAAGGTTTTGCAATAAGTAGTATTTTTCACTATTCACTAGGAAATCAACATTTTCATAAATCTAAGAAAAATTAACACTAATAAAAGTATGGTGTTATTATTTAAAACATTATTTCATTTTATAAAATAATTTTTTTAAAAATTGGGAGAAATTAATTATATTATACTATCATAAAAACTAATAATATTCTTTTTTAAGAAACGTTTTTAAATAAAATTATGAAAACATGAGTGTTTATTTTATTTCATTAATAAATAAAGTTTTTTAGATTAAATTTTTTTATATATTTCATAACATGGTTAATCATATTCACACCTACCGATTTAATGTGTAGTTTATTATAGACGTGTAAAACATATAATATTTTAATAGTGTATCATGGTTTATTAAAGACTAGTGTTGCATGTTTTATATGTCATCGATAAATATCATACATTAATATATAATGGAACTAAATTCTCCCCAACTTTGATAAATTTCATTAGTATAATTTTAACTGGTAATTGTTAATCAATGTTCTAAAATTAGAAAATTCTTTTGTACAGAAACTAACATCATAAAAATGATTATTTAAACGTCCTATTAAAATGAGTGAAAAGTAAATATGAATGTCCTTAAAAACTAAGATTCAGAATAGGGTAACATTGGTGTGAAGTAAATATATTTATATGTTAGAAATACTTACCTCCCAAGGATTAATATAGAGTGATAAATAAAATATTTGTGAGAAAGGAAACCATCATAAAATAATAAATTTGTGATTGGTTAAAACTCAATTGATTTATTTGTAAGAAAAAGCACTGAGGTAATGTTTTTATGTTGAAGTAATTTTCCTCATGTTTAAGGTTTATTTTACTATCTAGATAATAAAGTCAATAAAAAACTCAATTCTTTCCCTTTAATACACATAATCTCATCCTTTGGTTATGCTTTGATCTATTTCAACTTCATCTCTTGAGCCCGCAAATGGATATTTGAGATGAATTTTTCTTTCCTAATGCACATTAAATGAATCATAAGATCAATAAGTCATTCTTTAAACCTCTAAATATTTACCAATGACCAAATGATTTGCACATGATACATAATATGATAAATCATAATTTATCCTTAGGTAATAATATCCAATGTTTATCATAATGCATTAAACATGTAGTTAACCTAAATAATCCTCCAAAAATTCATTGATCATATTCAAAACCAAAAAAATTTTAAAAAAATTTATCCCTAGACAACATAAATAATTTAAAAATTTATCATTACAAACATTTGAATACCTTGGTCACTAAATCACGAATAAATTATCATTATTCCATATATCTAATAAATCCAAAATATCAGCAAGTAACCTCACAAAATAATTTTTCATCAAAATAATATTCAATTTCAATGTCACCAATACTACCACATTTATGTACATAGTGTAAATATTTTGTTTATCCAATATAAAAATTATTAGCTCAAAATTACGAATATTTAAAGGGTTAACATTCAATTCATTATGTATTCTCCAAAAATTATAACTTCTATACTAAATCACTTTTCATTGTTATCAGTACCATTCAAAATATTATTTAAGATCCATAACAAAACTAATGTGTTTTGATAATTATAAGTTTCATGATTCTTTGTATAAAAACATCATTGGTAAAATATTTCTACAAAAATCTTGGATCGATATACACAGCCATAATAATCATTTTACGTTGGTTGTCGTAATTGCATATGCTTGAAGATATCTTATTAGACTATTTTGTAGTAAATACCAATGACACATAGAGAGATATTTTGAATAATTCTCCATATCATCAAATTTGAATAATTGGACGGTAGATTCTTCTTTCTATTCCATATAGTCATCATCCAGATGTCCCTTACACCCACAATTATAACAAACTCTAATACATATTAATCATTATGCATGATGACTATTTCCACAATTCTCATATAATGGGAATTTCTTGATTATTTTCTCATCCTTTGATGACTTTGATTTTCCTATGTTCACATTTAACCTCTTCTAGTCTTCATTACATTTGTTGATATAGGATCTTTAAAATTCATTCTCCATCTTAATAGAAATTGATACTATATCATCATATGAAAAATAATAATTGAGAAACTAGTTTACTTTGAAGACTCTACTTAAGGCCATAAAAATAGTCAATATTTCATTCTAGATTTCATATATAGTTTGATATTTTTCTAGATATTCTTGTAAAGTTATCGTTATACTCTACCATAATTTATTCTTCCTTCTGATTAAAATTGAGTGGCATCCTCTTCATTATAACATAGTATTCACAAGGAAAGTATTTTTTGAAGAAAAATAATTTAATAGTTATCTATTAAATACCCTATGATTATTTATATTCTTTAGTGTTCTAAATCAATAACCACCATTTATTGATACCTCCTTTTATAAAATAAACTCCTAGAATAACCTTTTTAGTTTCATTACATCCCAAATATTGGAATAAATTTTTGATAAATTTCATCCAATTCTTAGATAATAATGTATTAGTAGTTGCACTTAAATATGGAGTATTTTTTCACATGAAGTGATTAAACATAGGTGAATCACACTTCATAACGACATTTTCTTCAATATGAAAAGGATTATTTGTCATCAAGTAATTCAGAGGACCCAATATAACCATGATCTACTCAGTTACAAGACCATCAGAATGAGTTTTAGGAATAGTAAAATTCCTACATTTCCTATGATTATTGATTCCCCTTATTCCATCAATAACAATCACTAAATTTTGGTAAACAATTAGTTATCTCATAGTCCTAATGAATGTTGATCTATCAAAAAGTACTTCTAATGTGAAAATTCCCAAAATACTATAATGAATTTTTATAATTCCCATGTTATCAGTTTTTTTATCTAGGACCAATTGATTATACTAAACATGATATGATACTAACAATAATGAACTAAACCCTAGTAGACTAGATTTAGTGGTTGAATTATTAGATTTTCATATATACAAAGGGATCTCACTATTCAGTATTGATCAGTTTTGTAGTCTTATAGGTCTATATATATGCATGATTCTCATAATACATTGGAAATATAAAATACATAGATTAAGAAACATTCTTTCTTCCTAGATATTATTCATAATATCCATCTTTATATCCAAGGTAAAAGAAAATCATAAAAGGTTGAAATCAAATTATATGTAATTTCTACAAAAAAGTAATCTGTCATGATAAAATACACCATAAACAATATGGAAATATTTATAACATGTGTAATGTACTAGACCAAGATTACACTCAACAATGCCCTAAGACCAGTTGTCCATATGGGATCAAGTGCATCACCCCAAACACCAAAGGCTTCCAACTATCAATGAGGACCTAGTTTGGTAAGTGGGGTGACCTTTCCCTCATTACCAGAGTATATCACAATGGAATTCAAAACATAGAGAATATAGAATCCGATAAACAAGTTTACAATATATAAAAACCATGAATAGAAAACAATCTCAAAATATGGCTTATATACAATGATGAAGATGATATATTTATATAGAAAACATCCAAAATAGGTACAATGTAATATAGTAGACTACAAGTATCCAAGATGACAAACAGAAAAAAAATCCTAGTAGCAAAATAATCCTCAGTTGGTCCTATACTCCACTACTCTAAAGAAACAATCAATAGACTATGTTATAGTGATTTCCCCAACATTCACGTCAACCATATAATATATTTGGGTCCCCAAGGAGGCATAAAAAGGGTGCGAGACAACATCATAGTAGGTAACCTCCAAAGAGACTATACAGTTCGAAGAAGTAGAATGAAATTTGATACAGAAGTGAAGATAAGTAGAAATGTATTTTTGAATGCACAAGAAATATAACTAATATAACATGTAATACCCAAAAGCCTCTAAAGTCTCCATGTAACAAATTTTCACTTCTAACAAGGAAGCTATAATAAATATAAACAATTAACATGGCCTATCTATACATCCACACATATACTTCCCACATGGCCTTTCCAAATAATTAAGTCATATCAAAATCCAAGAACATTTTTGTAATAACCAAAAAGTCATATAACCCAAGGTCATGTTGTACAATTAATCATAGACCACAAATGGAAATATTAAAGTTTTTTAAGACCATGGTATCCACATTGAGTCCTAGGAGCCTCTCATTGTAAACTCAGTACAAGAACTAGTTGGATTCTTTAGAGCATGTGTACCAAAATTCCATACATGAATCCAAGGAAGATAGATCCACGGAGTAGAATATCCAAAAGCATCCCATAGAGTTAAGACAGAATAATTATCACCACTAAACGCATCCACTACTGTGTTTCACATCCATAGAGAGCTTTCATCGGCATCTATACAATCCTTTATCCGTATATTCATAAAATTTTCATATATTACACATGATTCTACCCACTCATGAAATCCATTCATATTTAACCATATAACATGGGTATAACCACCCATTTAAGACAAACCAAGTTAAAAGATAACCATTTCATCAATTTAACAATTATCTATGTCAATACATATGATTATACCCACTAATAAAATCAATTACATTGAATTTTATAAAATTTTTATACCCACTCATTTAATACATTTTTTACAAAAACACCACAAGTGTATACCAACTCATGAATTCCATTTCCATTTAATCAATTCATGTTGGTATACCCAACCATTTATCATTAATTCCAATTAGAAAGATCACGTGGGTCTACCAAACCATTAGTTAAAATTTCTAATAAATTCATTTAAATTTTTTTAAAACAACCAAATAGTATACCCACTCAATTAACCAATTTCCAGTTAACCCATCTAATCAAGTTAGACATGGAATATCAACATCAAATTAATCATGTAGTCAAAACATCTCATATTACCTTAATTCGTTTCCATTCATTTATTGAAGATATCCTTCTTTGATGGAAAAATTCAACTCACCTCATATGTGGGTCAATATATAACAAATAGGTAAATTCCAATAGCTACACACAATGGGTGGCTGTTGATTGGACAAAAACTACCAATGCATCATAACAGAACCGAAGGGAATCACCAATAAGACTATTCTCATCTATTTAAATTACCCAATTAACATTTAGTGCAACACCAAAAATTCAGGCATGTGTCATAATGGATGATAGCTCAAAAATACACAAATAGTTTAAAGAAAAGTATAGACTACCAAACTCATCTCAGTAATTTTGTTCTCAACCAGTATCAAGTCCAGATTCATTCAGGTTTAGGAGAAATTTGAAGAACAAATGATGAACAAGATATTAGGGAATATAATCTGAAATCCAAATAGAGAAAACGATAATTGTAATAATAAAGAATGGTTTAAAAGGAATTTAGATCATACTGATGTAGATTCGATGAGAGAATCTATGCTCGAATCAGAGGTTGGAAGAAGAGTAGATATAAATTCACAGGATAGTTTTGCAAGAGATCTATCAACGCTTCTCATTATAATCTGTAGAATGAAATTGGATTTAGGTTTTTAAAATACAAGTAATTAATTTAAAATTACTTAAAATCCAAAAATATAGTTGATTAATGGTTTATAAAACTATACGCTGATTGTGGATGGCTTCCTATAGGCCAAGGGGAACCCAAATGGTTTACTAACCCTGTAAAAAGCATACTAAAAACCTATGTTATGTTTCTCTAGCACCGCAGAACTTCTCTCATGGTTTCCTCAAATTGTGTTGCATGTATGCAACTTTTGTCAAACCTCTCATGGTTTAGTCATACTTTACATCATTCCACAACACAATTTTTAACAACCACCCCCAGGCTAAAAACACACCAAAATGGGTCCTATGCTCTGAAAAGGGCCCTATCAACCACAAAACATTGGTGACCTCAAAGGGTATTCAAATATATCCATATTTATGTACTAAAAAAATCATAGAATGAATCTATAACTCATATGAATTATCAGGTTCTTACAATATTACATCTTATAGTAATTCTTCCTTGAATTTCTCTCTGAATGGTGGTCATATTTCATATGATAACAACTCTTGCCACTAAGCATGTACATCAGCCTCCCGCTCCCAAGTCTCATCTTAAAAATAGATGTGCTACCACATAATCCTTTTTCAAGGAACTAATATCCAAAGAGATACATCATGCTATAATCAACGGATTAAAATATATTCTCCTTAACGGAAAAATTTTTTTATAATAGAAACCCCTCGGGATGAAAAACTTGTGAAGATTACAAATGATAGAGACTTAGTTAAGATTAGTTGAAGAAATTATGCATGTATTTATACCGATCATGTAACAGAAACTGATAGGTTGTCTCCTAGTCTGCCTATTTCCCAACCTCGGTGAACTATGAAAAAATACATGACTACTGACCACAATCTCTAGAGGTTTTCTACTGTGATCATTATATGATTTATGCTAAGACTATAAAGTATCAATCCATTTTTTGAATTAAATAGACCTGCTCAAATGTTTTATGCATGAGATGCAGTTGAAGTAGACCTACCACACCTACCTCAAACTAGAACAATGTTTTTTAGAATGATCTACCTTACAAATACTCATATGGTTCCACCAATATAGTCGCATGATAACTGTTATTATAGGAGAACTCAACCCAGGGTATATCCTTCTCCCAAGAGCCAGAAAAATCCCTAACACATGATCGCAACATGTCCTCTACCACCTATATCATATGCTCTGAATATAGATCAATATGTGGGTGGTATGTTGAGCTCAGAAGCACCTGTGTCCCAAATCCCCTCAAATAACTCTTCCTGAAAATGACTCTTAAATAATTAATCCCAATTTGAAATGATATAATATAGAATCCCCTAAAATGGTCATGTTGAAAATTCAATCACCTAACTCACCTTCCATTACCTCTCAATTATACGGTATGTAGTCTATTAAAACCTATGTCAAATCTCATTTAATCATTAGATACACCGAGAAAGAGCTTACCTAACCCCGTTTAACTAGATAGACAGTCACTTTGTCAACTCACCAAGAATCCTACCAAATGTGGTCCCATACTTTGGAATTATCATTAGAAAGGGACCAATTCCAATCGATGACACTTCAACAGTCAAAATTTCCTTCTAAAGAACATTCCAAGCATTTAAACCAGGTTGATCCATATTTTAATGAAAAGGTATGGATGACACATACCAAACTCACCCCCACCTAATGATATACCTAAAAAATGGCCCCATATCTAATATAAACATAAATAATAAAATAAAAAAGACATCTAACTCTAGAAAATTATTATCAAACACTCTTCTTAGATGACCAACGTACTCCAATAAAACTGCATCGCCTAATTCCCAAGAATTCTACATCTACAAAAAAACACATCCAATGAGTTTAATATTTTACTACCAATTTCACTCAATTGTAAAACCATCTAATGGATACTTTTAACTGGTTTTCCTCAATATTAACTAAGCTGCATCCCAGTTCCACATCACTGGAACCGTTACCCATTTGAACACCACCTCTGATCCTGTCCAAGGAATACATACACGAGAATACAAGATTCACTTTGAACTAACCAATCCTCTAAAGAACCACACATCCAGTATACAACACAGATAGAGACCATTTATCAATACCAATGACTTTTATAACATCCCTATGCTGTAAGACCGATGTAATCTTAGTGAATCAATGATGACATCAATATAGGGAACATGATTATCTCTTTTAGAATAATACACTAATAGGAATCCATAAAAAAATAAAAGAAAAAACTATCGATTTAGAAATGTTTGAACCCTTAAAATATGCTCAGATTCACCCTACTGATTCATTTCCATTTACAGTCACAATCCCTTACTACTCAAGGTATCTTGAGTTATCTCAAGATTAACCAATAAAGACCATATAGGACCAATGGTGTTTCCAATAGTTGCATACACATCCAACCATACCGATGTTGTGGTACCAAGAAAGCACTGGAATTTTCAAACACCAAGAACCTTAAGGACTTCTAATAAAAACTGACCATTATGAAATGGTCCTATTCATTTGTGCTCCTACATAGAAGGATACATTAACTGAAAAAGATACAATGCTCAAAGCATTAGAGTGTCATAGTAATTAAAATATTGGATTGGATAGAAAATATAGAGAGTACTAGGTCGTATTCACCTAAAAAATTTGTGATGATCTTCCAAGCAATGATAACAACATCTAAGCATTTGACATGAAAGCTGGAATAAAACTGACTCACATGTAAAAACACACGAATCCCAGATAGTTCTCTTGAAGACTTGAAGGAGCTTGTTAGTTTGACCCCCTTGTCACTATACTCTAGAGTTTACTAAAGGATGCACTCATCTATTTACACTCGACAGGTACTGCATATATCAAAACACACTACCCTAAGTGTATAAGTGAAAATGACACATCTTAACTATTGTCCATAAGACGGTACTAGATATACAGTCTTTCCCAAGGGTTTTGAACTATTGGGAAAGGCTGCAGAACCGTTGGTATATGTTATACCAACGGTTCTGCAAATCGTAGGGAAGTAAGAAATTTGGAAATCTTTTCCCAACGGTTTACTATGAACCATTGGGATATAGGGGGGGAAAGCCTAACCTATCCCAATGGTTGTGCCAAACCCTTGGGATAATTTTTTCCAACGGTTTGGCTTGAACCGTTGGGAAAATCCCAAGGACTCTCCTCTTTCCCAACGGTTTCTAAACCATTGGGAATTGGTTTTTACCAACAGTTCAATGAACTATTCATTAAAAAGGAATCAGAGATGCTACACCAACGGTTTGAAACCATTGGCATAGCCTATGCTATGAAAATTGCACACGAGCCTACAATTTTCACAGCAGCTCTGCAATTTGCACAGGATGCCTCATTTTGTGCATTCCCTCCCATTTTCAGTCCAATTGTTATACCTAAAATAAACTAACACATACATATACAATTATTTTACCTGCAATAACCAACTAACACATACATATAGAGAACAAATTCATACACATTTAACATATAATGCATCCTGGAACTATACACATCCATAATTAAATTAAAATTCATAACGTAATTATAAACATACATAATTCATTTAGAATTCAATTTAAAATTTAGATGACAATTATATGTGGAATTCAGAATTCAATTCATAATTTGATCGATTTTTTGTATACCATATATTTTAACCTGAAATGATGTACATTTTAAACAAAATACATACACCTGGAGTGATACCGGCCACACCATGGCTTGGATTGAGTTTATTTTAACTCGTACACGTCACAAATAACCCATCAATCGTTTTCTTAAAGTATCAACATATTCAGAAAGTGTTTTCTCAGTTTTCTGTATGCCTGTTGATGTTTTTCACTTAAAATGATGTCCTTTTGAAACAAAAGACAGACACTTTGAGTGGTGCCAGCCACACCACATCTTAGATTGAGGCGGGGTTGATTCTTATAGGTCACATATGACCCATGGATCATTCTCCTCATGTTTCAACAGAAACCAAATGCGTTTGGTTGGTTTTCCGTATGTACTTAAAATGGTGTCCATTTTAAACAAAATAGATACACTTAGACTGATCCTAGACATACTGTGACTCAAATTGAGCTCAGGATTGCTCATACAGGTCATATATGACCCATGAATTGTTGTGACAAATTATCAACAGATTCTGAATGTGTTTGGTCAATTTTCTGTATGCCGGTTGTTCTTTTCACTTATAATCCTATCCATTTTAAAGAAAAGATACAAAGTTAGAGTTATTTCAGCTACACCGTGCCACCGATTGAGGTGGGGTTGACTTGTACACATCACATATGACCCATGTATCATTGTACTAAATTATCGACACAATCTGAATGCGTTTGGTCGGTTTTTCGTATTCCTGTTGATGTTTTTCCCTTAAAATGACGTCCTTTTGAAAAAAATGCAGAAACTCTGAGTGGTTCCAGCCACACCGCATCTCATATTGAGGCGAGGTTGATTCCTACATGTCAAATATGACCAACGGATCGTTGTCCTAACGTTTCAAAAGAAACCAAATGCATTTGGTTGGTTTTCCGTATGTACTTAAAATGTTGTCCATTTTAAACAAAAGGGAGCCACTTAATGTGATCCCAGCCACACCGTGACTCGAATTGAGCCTAGGATTACTCGTACACGTCACATATGACCCATGGATCACTGACCTAAAGCATCAGCACATTTCTAATGCGTTTGGTCAGTTTTTCGTATGTCAGTTGTTTTTTTCACTTATAATCCTGTCCATTTTAAACAAAAGAGAGACACTGTGAATGGGGTCGGAAACACCGTGCTTCGGATGGAGGCGGGTTTGACTCATACACGTGACATATGACCCATGGATTTTCTTCCTAAATAATCAACACATTTCGAATTTGTTTGGTCGGTTTTTCGTATGCGAGTTGATCTTTTCACTTATACTCTTGTTCATTTTAAACAAAAGAGTGTCACTATGGATGTTTTTGGCCACACTGTTCCTCGGATTGAGGTAGGTTTGACTCGGACATGTCACATATGACCCATGTATCATTGTGACAAATTATCAACACAATCAGAATCCGTTTTGTCGGTTTTACGTATGTATTTTAAATGCTGTCCATTTTAAACAAAAGAGAGGCACATTGAGTGATTCCGGCCACAATGTGCCTTATATTATGGATGGGTTGACTCATACATGTTATATATGACCCATGGATCGTTTTCCTAATGCATCAACACATTTCTAATGTGTTTGGTCGGTTTTCTGTATGTTAGTTGTTCTTTTCACTTATAATCATGTCCATTTTAATCAAAATACATACACAAGGAGTGATCCCACCACACCGTGCCTCGGATAGTGGCAAGGTTAACTCGTACACATCAAAAATGTCCCTTCAATCATTTTTTCTCAAGTATCCACATATTCCAAAAGTTTTTGATTGGTTTTCCATATGCCAGTTGATGTTTTTCACTTAAAATGACGTCCTTTTGAAACAAAAGACTGACACATTTAGTAGTTCTGGCCACACCGCTTCTCAGATTAAGGTGGGGTTGACTCGTACACATCACATATGACCCATGGATTGTTATCCAAAAGTTTCAATAGACACCAAATGTGTTTGGTTGGTTTTCAGTATGTACATAAAATGTTGTCCATTTTAAACAAAAGAGAGCCAGTTAGAGTGATCCCGGCCACACCGCGACTCGGATTGATCCTTAGTTGGCTCATACAAATCACATATGACCCATGAATCTTTTTCCTAATGAATCAACACATTTGGAATGCGTTTGGTCGGTTTACCATATGTCAGTTGTTATTTCACTTATAATCATGTCCATTTTAAACAAAAGAGAGACACCGTGAATCGTGTTGGCTACACCACACCTCGGATTGAGGTGGGGTTGACTCATACACGTCACATATTACCCATGGATCATTGTGCTAATGTATCGACAAAATCTGAATGTGTTTGGTCGGTTTTCCGTATGCCAGTTGATGTTTTTCTCTTAAATTGACGTCCTTTTGAAACAAAAGACAGACACTTTGAGTGGTGCCGACCACATTGCATCTCATATTGAGGCAGGGTTGATTCGTACACGTCACATATGACCCATGGATTGTTCTCCTAATGTTTCAATGGAAACTGAATGCGTTTGTTTGGTTTTCTGTATGTACATAAAATATTGTCCATTTTAAACAAAAGAGAGACACTTATAGTGATCCCGACCACACCACGACTCGGATTGTTCTCGGTTGGCTTGTACAGGTCACATATGACCCATGGATAATTTTCCTAAAGAATCAACACATTTAGAATACATTTGGTTAGTTTTCCGTATGTACGATGTTCTTTTCACTTATAATCATGTCCATTTTAAACAAAAGAGAGACACTATGAATGGTGTCGGCCACACCGCGCCTCGGATAGAAGCGAGGTTGACTCGTAAACATCACATATGACCCATGGATCGTTGTGCTAATGTATCAACACAATACAAATTCATTTGGTCAGTTTTTCGTATTCCAATTGATGTTTTTCACATAAAATGACGTCCTTTTGAAATAAAGGACAAATAGTTTGAGTGGTGTCAGCCACACCACATCGCTGATTGAGGTGGGGTTGATTCGTACACGTCACATATGACCCATGGATCATTATCCTATGTTTTAATGGAAACCGAATGCATTTGGTCTGTTTCCATATGTGCTTAAAATGTTGTCCATTTTAACCAAAAGAGATCCACATAGAGTGTTCCCAGCCACATTGTGCCTCAGATTAAGACAGGGTTGACTCTTACACATAACACATGACCCATGGATTGTTTTGATAAAGCATCAAGAAAATCCGAATGCGTTTGGTCAGTTTTTCATATGTCAGTTGTTCTTTTCACTTATAATCCAGTCCATTTTAAACAAAAGAGAGACACATTGAATGATTTCAGCCACACCACGCCTCTAATAGAAGCGGGGTTTACTCGTACACGTCACATATTACCCATGGATCTTTATGATAAAGTATCGATACAATCAGAATGCGTTTGGTCAGTTTTCCGTATTCCAGTTGAGGTTTTTCACTTAAAATGATGTCCTTTTGAAACAAAATACAGACACTTTGAGTGGTGTTGGCCACGTTTTATCTCTGATTGAGGCGGGGTTGATTTATACACGTCACATATGACCCATGGATCGTTGTGCTAATGTATCAACACAATAAGAATCTGTTTGGTCTTTTTTCCTTGTGTAGTTAAAATGTTGTCCATTTTAAACAAACGAGAGCCACATAGAGTGATCCTGGCCACACCATGCCTCAGATTAAGGAAAGGCTGACTCGTACACATCACATATTACCCATGGATAGTTGGGATAATTTATTGACCAAATACGAATGCATTTGGTCGGTTTTCCATATTCAAGTTGATGTTTTTCACTTAAAATGATGTCTTTGAAACAAAAGACATAAACATTGAGTGGTTCTGACCACACCGCGTCTCCGATTGAGGCGAGGTTGATTCATACACGACACAAATGACCCATAGATCGTTGTACTAAAGTATCAACACAATCATAATTTGTTTGGTTAGTTTTCCATAAGTAATTAAAATGTTGTCCATTTAAAACAAAAGAGATTCACTTATTGTGATCCTGGCCACACCGTTCCACAAATTAAGGCACGGTTGAGTCGTAAATATCACACATGACCCATGTATGGTTGTGATAAATTATAAATAGAATCCGAATTCATTTGGTCAGTTTTTCGTATGTCAGTTGTTCTTTTCACTTATAACCATGTCCATTTTAAACAAAAGAGAGACACTGTGAATGGGTTTGACCACGTCGTGCCTCAGATTGGGGAGGTGTTGACTCATACACGTCATATATGACCCATGTATCGCTATGATAATGTATGGACACAATCCGAATGCGTTTGGTTAGTTTTTCGTATGCTAGTTGATGTTTTTCACTTAAAAAGATGTCCTTTTGAAACAAAAGATAGACACTTTGAGTGGTTCCGGCCACACCGTGTCTCTGATTGAGGCAGGGCTGATTCATACATGTCACATATGAACCATGAATCATTCTACAAATGTTTCAATAGAAACAGAATTCATTTGGTCGGTTTTCCATATGTACCTAAAATGTTGTCCATTTTAAACAAAGGGGAGCCACTTAGACTGATCTCGGCCACACCGTGCCTCGGATTGAGCCAGGGTTGGCTCGTACCCATCACATATGACCCATGGATCGTTTTGATAAATTATCAACAGTGTCCGAAAGCGTTTTTTCGGTTTTCCGTATGCCAGTTGTTCTTTTCACTTATAATCCTGTCCATTTTAATCCAAAGAGACACAGTTAGAGTGTTATGTTAGTTGTTTATTCACATTATTCAAATACACTATTTTACTATGGGTCATTAAATAAATTTATTTTTGATAAATTTATATTTCAATTGGGAATATCATAAAATTAATAGAAGATAAATCTTTTAATAAAAATCCTTGTAGAAATATTAAGGTAAACATGATTTATGAGAATCCTCATGTGTCTATTAGTGGAATGGTATTTAAATAAAATCTTGTGTACATTCATATAGAATATATTTATATCATTATTATTATTATTATGGATTATATTTTAGTTTATCATGCTATGAAACATTTCAGAGCTAACAATGTCATGCCCAATGAATACATCCCTTTTATAACATACCAAGAATTTCTGATATTGATTAGATGTGTAAATGTGATTTACATTGATTATCATTATAAAAATAAATAAAATATATATTATAGATTTTATAGTAGTAAATGAAATCATGGATGGTGGGGGGATGTCTGGGGGGGCTGTCCGGGGGGCTGTCTGGTGGGTGTCCGGGGGGTTGTCCGGGGACCAAGGAGGGTGGTGGGGGGGGGGGGGGGGGCTGTGCGAGGGGGCAGTCCGGGGGGTGTTCGGGGGGTTTTCCGGGGTCAAAGGAGGAAGGTGGGGGCTGTAAGGGGGGCTGTCTGGGGGGGGGGTGTCTGGGGGATATCCGGGGTCCAGGGAGGAGGGTGGTGGGGCTGTCCGGGGGGCGGTCCTAGGGGCTATTCAGGGGGGTTGTACGGGTGCTGTTCGGGCGGCTGTCCGGGGACCAAGTAGGATGGTGGGGGGTTATCTAAGGTCCAGGAAGTAGGGGGTTCCCAAACACACAACCATTAAAAGACAATAACATCTATAAAAATAGATAACATTTAAAAATAACTCAACTCTAATATTATACTATGAGTCTAAATAAAACCAACAACAAAATAGATTAAATATCAAATCCCAGTAATATTAGTCAAAAACGTAATGGATCAATTTTTCCCACATCACCATCACCATCATCATCGTCGTCATCACCCTTTTCTTCATCCCCATCATAGTCCTCTCCCTTCTCAGTTCCCTCCTCCTCGCCCACGCCCTCCTCCATGCCCTCACCACCTGCCTCGTCCTCCTCCTCTCCCACCTCTTCTGCATCAGACACCTCGCCATCATCACCGTCAAGCTGGACATCATCCTGACCACCACTAGAACTGACACCTGGTGCACCACATATAGAACGTAACAACAACATAAATTCATCAAAATCTGGGCTGGAATCTGCTGGAAGTGTTGGATGTAGAACATCAATAAATTTCTTAAACGCACTGTTTTCCCTCGAAGATTATTCTATCGACTCTATGGTCCTTTTATCAGCTTTTTCTGCCTGTGCCCTAACTTTCTACATATCAGTGGCACTACATCTCGTACTTGAGGAGGACCAATACCTCGTCGGGGCTATCCTAGTTCGACAACGTACTCTGCCAGGATGCTCCACTCCCAACACCTGATGTATGTGATCTGTTAGCCCTAAATTGTCTGGTTCTTGGGCTTCGAGGGCCTCTAAAGTAGCCTATTACAAATATAAATATATCATTAAGTTAAAAAATAGATATTAAAATATAAATTCAATAGATTATAACTTACAATCTGTTGCTAAGTTGCTTCATTGATGGAACCTCCATCCTTTTTCCGTATACTCGAGCAAAACAGCTTTGCTCAAGCCACACATCCTTCAATATTTTGTTTTTTCCTCTACAATGACATTAAAAACTAAAGTTATTTGAAAACTATAGCAAAATATTAAATAATTGAGGAAACAAAAGAATGTGTAAGTCATAATGAAAACTTATAAACAATTGTCATACCTGCATCCTCTCATGATCAGGCATCGTAGTGCGTCCCAGTGTGTGGAGGTATTTTTTTGAATCAATGTTATTTTTATTTTTTACAGATGATTCCTAAATAAAATTAGAAAATGAAACATATAGTATTAATGAAAAACATTAAATTTATTATTTAAATACCTAAAATGTAATTAATACCTTAAACTGGGTATTTTTCTAATGAGTAATCATCTAAAAATACTGCTCTATAGGACAATCATCCACCACTGGTACGACCTATAACTCAGTGCCAACTCTAGCAACCCAGCCAATATACAACTCATGATTTTAGGCTCTCCAATGCTCGCCTAAATCCTTTAGATGTTCCGATCGTGCACCCTCACCATCGAGAAAATTAAATTGAAGATGACATCAAAATATTAATTCATATAAATACAAAAATAATTCATGTCATTAAATAGAATAGATTTTTTTACCCATATCTCATCCCAAGCTCTTTCCTTGTCTTCATGTGGAAAATGTATCCATGATAGCGGGCTGATAGGAATGATGTCGGAGTATTTGGAAAGCATCACCAAAAAACTCCAACATTACTTCCCTGTTTTCTCAACCATTTGGTTGTCTTCATTATAATCCACCATAAACTGTGTGCGGTGGTTCCACACCGAACACATGCGTGTACGTCCCCGCCCACGCCTCCTATTAGTAGATGTATCTATCATGAAAGAAAAACAAATATTTTATCAAAACATTTTATAATGAAAATAAATATTGCTATAAAAATTTGGTAGGGTTCTATAAATATACCTATGCCGGTCTAATCGTTGAGCACCGCTGGATCCATAGAATCTAATGGAACACCCTGTGGTGGAACATGAGTTGAAGACGATGCAATATAAAAGCTCAGAGAGACAGAATTAGAAGGAAAAGAAGATGGGACAGCTGTCTGACCGGATTCTGACAGGGGAGTGGGAATCATCATGGGATGTGAAAATGATGGGCCAGAAGATGCAGAAGGTAGCGAAAACATGGGAGGCCTAAATATCCCATGTGCCCCTAACGACACACTAGGATCAGAATGTGGGAAGGAAGATATGTCAGTGGGAGGGGCAGGGTCTAGTCGGGTACGTGCAGCTGCTCGTCTACCTCTGGTACGAACCCTACTCATACCACTGGCCTGAGTACTAGGACCAGTACTAGACTCCTCGTCAAATAACTGTCGACGTATAGGTGGATCCTACAAAATATTTAACAAAAAATTAATCACATGACATTATATATTCTCTAAATATATAAATTTTAAATAATGTGCTCACTATAGGCACTAATGATGGAATTCCCAAATCCGTCATTTGATGATTGTTCTCCATCATTTTTTTCCTTCGTCTCTCTTCAATTGGCTTCATTTCTTGATTTTGAAAACAAATATGTAATTAATTAGAAAAATAAAACTTATGTGTATCCCAAAAAACTAAATATATGAGGGAATAGGGTGATTCATTTGTAATTTAGCTATCAATTGTTTTAGAATAGCTTCAATGGATTTAATAAATCATACAAGTTGTAATGTTCACCATGTTAGAAATATTGTTTGACTAGGTTTGAATATAGTTCAATTCCAAATTAGAAAATGCAATTCAAATAAAACTCCAACCAATAATCATTGAAAATTCATATAATGGTCAAGTCAGCTAAAACATATTTGTGATCAATACTAAATCAATTTGAATATAACCAACCTTAACAACCCAACTCGATGTAAACCAAAAGCATTGAGAACATGGATGAATGATTCTATATATTTCCAACCACAACTTCAGGTTCACAATCAACACGGACAATTGAGCTATTGGTGTCATAAAAAGAAATAAATGGAATGGTTCCAATGGCACTAGGGATAGTGTCAATTATATCATCACCTTCATCAAAAATATATCATGGAATTACTTCAACTATGACACCAAATTCAGGTCTATGTTGGCCTTTGACATAAAAAACTTGTTTAGCCATTGATACCAACACATATGGTTCTTTGGTAGCAAGAGTGTGAGTCATATTAATTACTTGAAATCCACAATCATCAATAAATGTGCCATGTCTCGTCATCAAATCAAACCAATGGCATTTCATCATTGTGACTCGTCCATGAGAGTAATAATCCAATATTATTATTTTCTCAGCAACTCCATAATAACTCACATTTTCAAATCGTGGTCTACTATCGGATGTACTTGCATAATAATCTATTGTGGCAGTAACTATAACACCATAATGTTGTGTTCTCATGTTCTTTGCTCGTTCAGTGACAATAAATTTGTACCCAGTGATAACAATTGATTTACAGTCACGAACCACGGTATTAGGACAAAAAGCCAAAGCTCTTATTTCCTTAGATACAAAGTTAGTAGACAAACTCAATACCTACAATATAAATGACTATTAAACATAATTAAATATTGATAAAATTATTTTAAACATTAATATTTTTACCTTCAATTTTAACCAAGTAGAAAACTCTTGGCTATGCAAAGTCTCTCTCTTTCTCAAAGATAAAGAACGATGCATCCTATTTATCATTGATTTATGGTCCTTGTAGTTAAAAAAATATGAATAGTTTAATAGATATTTATGTAAGATATATATATAATCAATTTAGTTACATGATATAGTCATCGAACAAATCATAGTTGAACAAAACTATGTGATGTGCCATCTCCCTCTCTTCATGTCATAATGTATTCAATGTATATGATCTAGGAATTACTCTTGTAGGAGGAACTGATGGAAAAATGGGTTCAATTTGCTCATAATTTTCTTCTTCATTTCTCATTGGTCTGTTCAATCTTGTATTATGACTAGACAAATACATCGAGCAGAAATCTATACATTCTTGTGCCAGGTAACCGTTAATGATAGAGCCTTCCGGATGATTTCTATTTAGGACATAATACTTTAATGTGAACATATTTCATTCATTTGGATACATCCAACGAAAAGAAACATGTCATATGAGAAGTATTTTAGTGGGAATATGGAAAGTCAGATGCAGCATGCATGTGAAAAATGATGGAGGAAATATTTTCTCCAACTAACACAAAATTAATGGGGCATCTGTCAACATTTTTTGAAATAAGGACTTGGACAACTTATTGGCACAAATATCTCTAAAAAAATGGCACAATAGAATAACATCCACCATTACATTATTGGACAAAAGATGACGGATTTCTATTGGAAGAAACTCATATAGTAGAACGTGATAATCATGAGTCTTAAATGATTTTAGCTTCAACTCTTTTATGTGGACCCGTTTAGATATGTTGCTTGAATAGACATCAGGAACTCTAATAGTCTCTAATACTTTCAGAAATTGTTTTTTTCCATAGGTGTCATCACATAAGAAGCACATGGAAGTTGAAATTTATTTTCACTAATACACATAGGATGCAATTCTGGTCTGATGCCCCAATCCACCAAGTCGTGCCGAGATCGTAAATCATCTTTTGTCTTCCCCTTGACATTTAGAAGAACCAAAAGAAAAATTTCACATATATTCTACTCCATATGCATTACGTCTAAGAAATGACGTAAAAAATTGGTTGACCAATAAGGCCAATCAAAAAAGTTACTCCTCTTCCTCCAATTGTAACATGTTTCAGTGGAAACATTATTTCTCTTTCTAGATTTCATTTGACCCTTCCTGAAGGAAAAACTAAAATCTTTAAATTAATTAATCATGTTAGTTACAAACATATGATAAGTTGGATCATCGGTCTATATGGTATTATAAAATATTCAACGATTCCTTCTATATGGATGATCCTTTGGCAAGAATCGTCGATTTCACATAAAACTGAAACTACAGTGATGTTTCAGTCTTCTGGATCGTGTATTCTTCATACAAACTAGACATGAAAGTTTTCCTTTCGTGATCCATCCATACATCATTGCATAAGCCATAAAATCATTGATCATCCACATAAGGGAAACACACATCTGAAATATGTCTTTCAATCATGCATTGTAAGTGCGCACACCCACATCCCAAAGAAGATTCAACTCTTTTATTAAAGGTTGGATGTATACATGAATATCAATGTCGGGATCAGAAGGACCAAGTATGAGTATACTCATTAAAGTGAAAGGTTTTTTCATACAAAACTATGGCTGAAGATTATAAATGTGTATAAAAACTGGTCATGTGTTGTGCAAAGTATGCATTTTCCCAAACTGATTAAAACTATCACATGAAAGACCCAACCTCACATTACACACGTCAGCTGCAAAATCCAGATGTCAAGCATCAAATCTCTGGCAAGAAAATCCATATGTAGGATGAACTAACTCATCATTAATCTTCTTTCTCTCAGTATCATGTCATCTCATTTTTATTGATATTTCCTCAAACATAAAAACATTATAGAGTCTGGAGATCAATAGAAAGTTCCACATTACTTTCTGTGGAACACAGGATGGTGTTCCATCATATTTTGACTTCTAGCGGGATGCACCACATTTTATACAATCATTTCATTCAGTGGTTTCCTCCCAGAATAAACTAAAATCTTTCAGACAATCATGAATTTTTTTTCAGGAAAATCCAAGTTTCTCAACTAACTTCCATGCCATATAGTGGTTTGAGTGATTATCTGCATCATCTGGAAGTAAATCCTTCAAGAGGGTAAGAATGTAATTGATTTATGTATTAAAAATCTCATACATAGTTTTGTCATTAAACAATCGGATTAAAAATTCTAGCTTTTCCATTTTATCGCATTGTCGATACACTAGAGTCGTGGAAGCATCATACAATTTTTTCACCCTATCAATATCATCATTTTCAATAGATGATTCAGCTATGATCATATCGAAGTCTTCTTGAGTCAAAATCCTTTCTTTTTTATGATGAAGAATAAAAGGAAACCGATCATCTAACAAATTATCCATTCCAGTACTTTCATTTCGATCATCAACAATTTGAGATTTCATTTAATCCCCATTGTGATACAACACAAAGTAGTTTTAATGAAAACCATTTTTTGGTTATGTGGTAGCTGACTTCTTCACAGCTCAACCAAGATCTACCACCACAATTGGAACATGGGTAGTGTATGTGACCACTATCTGAAGCTTTGTGAAATGCATAATCTATAAAGCTCCCCAAATTGTTTTGAAAATCACTTGAGATCCGATCGGTTTCGTACATCTAACTTCATTCCATTCTATAAAATGAATATATATAAGTCATTCTGTCATAAAAAATTCAATAGGATTGAACATTAATAGAAAATAAATTTTTGTAAATGATAAAGGAAGATGTTTCCAGTCGATGTAGTGAACTATTAAAATAATGTAATGAACAAGTACTCATAAATTAAATTAAATTTTTTTTATATTCATTTTAATTAGGTATATAAGAGGAACATTCCTCAGGTTCCATCAGGTGTTATAGGCATCCCAAATCATTCACTCATGTTCAATAATTCATTATTGACACCTCCATGGCTGTACCATTCATTACCCAATTACATCCCCAAGTCAATCACAGCACATGGGTGAATAAATTTTAGGCTTCTACACTAATAGGTTTTTTATGGCTTGTAAAAAGATTTAATTTCATTAAGTATAGAGAAAAACATTTATATTTAAATTTGATATTCTTAATAAAGTATGTCAATGATAACAATATTACTGAATTAAACTTGTGACTTATCGAACATTTTTATGGATGTATACACATGCCAGAATGGGTAGTGAAAATAACCCCACCCTCATAAAAGTGTGTATTGTCCAAGAAGGACACATAATATACAACATACAATAAGAACCATATTTAGTTGACCATAATTTTATATTAGTACAGTCATCTTGAGGGAAATGTAATATATGATCCTGGTTAACTGATGAATTCAAAAGCTCGTATTCCATATGTTGGACACTATCTAAGGTAAGAAATAATGTGAAGATGGGTTTACATCATTCAATTTCTTACCTGATAGTGAGAATAAAGGCTTAAATTAATGACTTGAGTTCACTAATACCATGTCAACCGTTATACACACCATGTGAACCCTTATAAACACCATATGAACCCTTATACCATATCGTCATTATTATAACTATTAATAACAACTTATTAAATAACATCACATTTTAAAGATAATAGAATTGAACAGAAATCAATAATAATATTGGATATATCAAGTAAAATGAAGTCATACTATCTTATATACTAAATGAACACCCAAAACCATGATTAATGACCACAAAGCTCCCCTTTCGGCCAAATAAAAAGTGAAAACAAATACACATAGTTTCATAAAACAACTTCATTTGTGTGAAGAGTAATAATCTCATGGTCCTCATGATATTTTAACCACATAGTAATGATTTTCGAGATGGTCCTGTATCCATGATACCATATGTGAAAAACGATTCAATACATGCATTTTTCTGATTTTCCTAAGCATTTTGAGGAACCCCAAATCAGTGAAAATGGTCATTGTGTTTTAAAAAGGTGATTGAATAACACATGAATGATGTTGAAGGAAGAATTATTAATAGTTATATTAGAAAAAATAATATTTACTAATACTGTGGATTTAACATTCTTTGAATTAGTTTCATGAAGAAGGAAGAAGTACTAATTATGGACCACATACTATTTTGCAAAGTTCAAGAAGAAACTCTAGATGTTCTATTATGCATAGGATAAGTGAATAGTGTGTCATTATATATATATATATATATATTTCATAGAATCATGATACATACTTGTTATGTAATACACATATTGTACAAAAATTAATATGAACAAGATCATCATGTTTGGTATGATCTTCATGAAAGGAGTGATTTTCATGAAATAATATCAATAAAAATTAAAAACATTTTCTTATTAGTTAATTTACATGAATTTATAATATTTGAAGCATTGAGATTAAAAAAACTATGAATCACCAAAATAAGAACACAATAAAGAGACATCATTCCCTTATAAATGTAAATGTGTAATGAAAACCTGAATTGTACATACATCGATATAGGTATTTGAGTACACAATTCATGGAACAATCATAAAATTTTACAAAAACCATAAAAATTGGGAATAACAAAATCGTTGAGAATAGAAGGATATGATTGATAAGAGGTGGATCTATATCCTTGATAAAATATGGAAGGAGTCTTATCTGGAAGCTGCTGATCTGAAGGAAGAGGTTGGGATTCTGAACTGCTTCTGTGAAGGAATCACTTCTGGAGACCAGCGGATGGGTTCTAGAATCATGGGGAACCGGCTGCCTGGATTTAGAAAATTTGGGGCGTTTTTTCCCAATGAGTTTTGAAAACCGTTGGGAAAACACAATCATTCCCAACTGTTTTATGAAATTGTTGGGAAAACTAAATTTTTCCCCATCTTTCCCGATAGTTTCATCATACCATTAGGAAAAGTGATTTTTCCCCATATTACCCAATGGGTTGATAAAACCGTTTTGAAAAGTTATTTGTTCAATATATTTACCAATGGTTTATGAAAACTGTTGGTAAAGATAACATATACCAATAGTTAATTGAACCATTGGTATACAAGTGTTGGGAAAAGTCTGCTTTCTAGTAGTGAGATGTCTGCCCTATGAAATCAAGTATCAGATGACTCCCATAAAAACTAACTAAAAATTAAAAAAAACATAAAATTATTAACTTGGATGATGACTTACAAAGTCTTCCATCACATAACAAACGAAAGGTTTGAATGACTTCTTAAAGAACTGCTCATGCACGAGGCATGACTAGCCTACTAGACTGAGCATTCCTTGAGTTTCACTCTCATATAAAGGGTCGTGATGTAATTTCTACCAAACCAAATATAGGATTTTTTAAATATTTATGATCTTATAAGAGACTATAAAACATGTGATACACCAAAAATAAAAAATCTCAATGAAATTTCAAGGCATATCAAGCTCTAAGGGTGGTACCAACTATGAGCAAGTCGCTTACAAATCCTAAGAATAAACCTAATTATTATGTCAAAAAAATAGACCTCACAGGGCTCAAGATCACCATTTATTAAATCTATTTCATATAATAAAATAACCTAAAAAAATACTCAAGCTTCTATTCGATGAAATCTCAAAAATATTCCAATGAAACCTTTACATGAGGGTTTAAAAAAGGACTCCACAACTGATTCCATTTTCTAGCAATATAATTATTTTATACTCAATATTTTAGCATCTAAAAGATCTTAAAAACTGGTCATCAACTACCAAATAAAAATATATGAACAATTTAAAAGATAAGGAGAATAGTAAAGTCTCATAAGAAATCCCTTTTAAGAATTAATGATTCACTAAAATTTCATCTTAATTAATAAATTTATCATATAAATTCTTCTTAACAGAAAAGGCAAACACTGATGCTCCTAATAATCCAACCTAGGCTCTTAATAAAGAAACCCAATATCATTCTTAATTAAAGTTTCAAAACTCCAATATAAGTTTATCACACAATAAAGACACTCCCAACTATCCTACTATGGTCCTGTTGTGAATAATTTTTTAAGTAAATTATTTAATTTCAGTTATAAGTTTGACAGTCATTAAATTTTATAGTAGACACATGAAAATCTCACAACTCAAAGATCAATATTGGTAAAACACCAATGTATAAAATTAAAATCCACATAATCCTCTAAAAGTAAGGACAATATAAATAGTGGTCAAAAAAATCACTAGAGACACTCCCACATTCCTACTCAAAAGTCAAGGATAGGTCTAGTTTATATTTTAGGTTTAAATTTTATTTTCATTTAATATCAATTTGTCCAATTTAATAAACTTATTGTTCTAAAAGATAAATTTCATTTGGGACCATAAATAATCATTAACTAAACATTTATGCCCATGATATGGAATCCCTCCTTGTTTTTACATAACTTTTCATTACATTTTACAAACAGGGGATCTTTAATATCTAGTGTCGTGGAAATCAAGAAAATAATACATGAAAAAAACATAAAAAATTCGTCTAAAACTCTCTTAAGTATTCATAAAGGGTTCATCCTATGTACAATTACTACATCTCATATCTTGGATACATATATTAAAGGAAAGGGTGAATTGAAGGGTTAGTAAGGAAAACAAGTGAAACAATTGACATGTGATCTTGAGAAATATTAAAATGAACATGATAAAAGTCATAAAGGCATGAGTAATGAAAAAATATTAATATCATAAAAACAATAACATGAATCATAACTTGGATATGTTTCTACAACATTTAATTTAGACATTCATGAACATATCACCAAGGTTTATCCCCGTGGTGTCATAAAAATTACCAAGGTTATTGACCAATGTATCGTGAAACTTGACATCTCTAGAGATTAATTTATTTTACTAATGCATTAGAGTGATATCCGGGTGCACCATTAATATGTCATTATTTTCATGATTTCCTCATAAATCATAATAATACATTTCAAAAATAACCCATAGAGAATCAAAAATTGGTTTCATTTCAAAATCGTGATGTTTTAAAAGTTCTTAAAAACATGATAGTTATGTCATTTATAATACATGGAAAGTGAGTGAGGGTTATATGTATGTGAATTCCAGAATCAAATATATCTTTTTGGTATATTTATTAACACCCATAGAAGCAAAATAGGTCACAGTATTCATATAAATAAAACAAGAGAGAAAGAGAGAGAAATTTTGTGGCAAAAGTTCTACATAATAATGGCTATATATCATAGTTTTGGAAAATAAAAAAAAAGATGGTACAATGGTATAACTTCCATAAATGAACCATTTTTAATGATTGGGACATAATAAAAATAAATAATATCATGGTGTGGACAACTGAATGACACACCACATGAAAAGAAAACTTGTAAGGAAAGAGAATTGCGATTTCTTTTATGATAATTATGTTGCCTAGAAAATTCGCATAAAAATTCAGAAAATCAATAGATGAGAGAGTAAAGGGTCTCCCATCACATTTGAATGAAATTTAATTAGTAAAGATATACATTAACTATCACCCTCATAATAAAATGGAAGTATAATACGCAACATGAAAGATTTCATGACTTAAAAGAAGATGGTGAAAGGATCCCTTACCTTGAAGAGTAACTTCAAAAGCGTGATGTTCGGGACCTTTGGTGGCTTGAGGGAACCTTGAGAGGACTCCATGGGAGGTTAAAAGTCCATAAATATTTTTAGGAGGATTTTTGACTTAAAATAAAGAAGGAATAACTTGGTATTTATAGGTAAAGTGGGGGAATAAATTATTAATTTCCAAGGGACACCCCATCTATGGTATTTACAAAACCATGGGCTTTTCAAAGGTATTGGCCACATGGGACACCTCATTGAATATATCACTATTCATAAGTCTACCAAAATTATTATATCATTATTACATCATTAATGGTGTCATTAATCACCCAAAACTCAAAACTGTATTTTTACTATTCATCGAAAATTCAACTATTTCAGAAAAATCCCCATAATTCACTCTAACCTAATACATAAGCTATAAATTCAAAAATTAACTGCATTTTAGGAAAATAATTTTCAAAATATTATTAATTTAATTTTCAAAAAATCATTATTAATTCAAAACAAAACAACTCTAAAACTATAACTCATTTTGTAACTCTTTTAGAAAGTAATAAAGGTCCCATAAAATTATCATATAACCAAAACAAAATTAATTAACAATTTATGATTACATTTTATGAAAATATATTTCCATTTTAAATTATTAAATTAATTATAAAATTGTAAATAAAATATTTATTGCATAAAAAATTATCAAAACATGTACTATGATTGTTTTTATCCCTTTTAGGGTGTTTAAATTGTATTTATACATTCATGGGTGAAGTGTATCTTTTTATGGCCAATTTAATATTCATTACTATTCATTACTATTATTACCGGTATGTTACTATTCATAATATACTATTCAATAAAAATATGTTGATCTTATTAGACTCTAAATTTCTTACTTAACCTAATGGAAAAAGACTATTTTTTTTTAAAATCAATTCACATTATTAATTAATTAACATTTACATAAATATTTTAAAACACAATTTTTCCAAAATTCATTATTAATATGGAACTATAAATTCATTCTACATTTATCCAAAAATTTGAAATTCACAAGCTCTATCATAAGAATAAATTAAAATTTTATTTATATAAAAGGATTACACAAAGAAACTATGGCCTCATTATATATCCCCTTATAAAAACAGCATAAGACCTAAGTATAAGATGTGATATGGTGATAGAATCTTGGGGTGGCTCAGACAACATTTCTCAAGTGGTGATTTCTATCAGCTTGAACTTCTCTATTATGCGATTCTGTTCAAACATCATATATTGAAGTTCGGCTTGGACTTAGTCCAGATCAAAGCCTAGTGATGCTACCTCCTTCCCAAGATCCGACAAATGGGCTTTATTTGGCTTGAGTCTACTGGATGAGTCCATTCAATCATTTGTCTTTATTAATTAACCAAGATAACTATATTTATAAAAACACAACGTTATAGTTTCCCATCGTCATATTGATCAACTGTCATATAATAGTCATAACCCAATGGTATCATTTTATTTATACCCACTTCATTAATTAAAATATATAGTTTGGTTGAGTATAAAATAAAATAACACAGAAATTTAGTAAACAAATATAATTAAAAATTTTAGGTCATTACATTCATCCCCCCTTAAAAATATTTCCCCAAAATTTTATCTAATATTTCCCCAAGATCTCCAACGGGTGCTCTACATAAGAGAGGACATGTTCCAATTGTACAACATAAGTATTTAGTACATGAGAAGGGTTAGTTATGTACTTCCTGAAGAGTTATATGTGGAATACATCATGAAATTGTGCTATATTTGGAGGAAGTGCAACGCGATAGGCCACTGCTCCCACACGATCAATAATTTCATCGGGCCAATATACCTAGGGTTGAGCTTCCCTTTTTTAACAACCCACATGAATCACATCCACAGTGAAATCTGTAGAAATAATTTGTCACCAACATCAAACTCCAAGTCCCTTCGACGGTTGTCAGCAGGGATCTTTTTCTGACTCTGAGCAGGCTTCAGGTGTTGCTGGATGGAATGTACCTTTTCTGTCATCTCTTGCACAAGATTAGACCCAAGAATCATTCTCTCACTATATTTTTCCCTAAAAGTAAGAGTTCGACATCAGTTCCCATATAACTCTTCATAGTGTACCATTTGAATTCTCGAGTGGAAGCTTTTATTGTAACAAAACTCAACTAATGGTCGATGTTGATGCCAACCACATTTAAATTATATTAAGCATGTTCTCAACATTTTCTTGAGTGTTTGGATAGTACTTTCAGTCTAGAAATCAGTATGGGGGTGATAGGTTGTATTGAAATTCAATTCAGTGCTCAGATATTGTTAAAGACTTCTACATAATTTTTATGAAAACCTTGGATCACAATAAGATAAGATAAAAAGTGGAACTCCATGCAGTCTTACCACTTCCTTCATGTAAATACTGGCATGTTGATCAAGAGAGAAATCTTTCCAAGTGGAGATAAAATGGGTAGTCTTGGTGAGACGGTCCATAATAACCCATATCGCATTGCTTCCTTTGGAAGTTCTTAGGAGACCAGTGACAAGGTCCATCGTTATATTCTCCCACTTCCATGCTGGTTTGCGTAGTGGTTGCAATACCCTTTTGGATGTTGTTGCTCCGCCTTCACTTACTGAAATACCAGGCATCTTTAAGTATAGTCAACAATTCCCCTTTTCATATTATCCCACCAATAATAGTCATGAAGGTCACTATAAATTTTTCTTTTACCAGGATGTATTGAGAAAGTGGAGTTATGAGCTTCATCCATCACCTCCTTCTTATTTATGGAATAGTTGGAACACATAGACTAGTCAAAAATTTTATTAAACCTTCTTGATCAGTAATGAACTAAGGAAACCTTCCATCCTTCATATCCTCAAACATATTATGTAATAATGGATCATCTTTCTAATCTTTCTTGATATTCTTTAGTAATGACGGTTGATAAATCATTTGGGCTAGGGTTGATGATGTCCATTCCATTATAATTCACAAGTCTAATTTTATTAGGTTATTGATCAAAGGATCTCATTGAAGCCTCATAATTGACAGAACCACTGGGTCTTTCATGCTTAATGCATCAATGACTTTGTTTTCACTACTAGGATGATAATTATTTGAACAATCATCATCTTTGAGAAGTTCTGACCATCTCATTTGCCTCATGTTAAATGCCTTTTTTTGAAAATATACTTCAAACTACAATGGTCTATGTATATATCACATTATTCTTCATAAAGATAGTTCCTCTATATATTTATTGATAAAACTAATGCTAAGAGCTCCAGATCATGTTTAGGAAAGTTCTTATCATGATTATTCAACTGTCGAGATGGATAAGAAATAACTTTGCCATTTTGCATGAAGACACACCCATGCCCTTTTACATATGAATCACTAAAAATAACGAATCCCTGTCGACTTGAGAGAAGAGTTGAAATATGTGCAATAACCAATCCCTTATTCAGATCTTGGAGTCATTCCCCACACTCCATTTTCCAAATAAACCTAGCCCCTTTTTTAGTTAACATGGTTAATGGATTATAAATTCGTGATAATTTTTTCACAAACATTTTATAATTTCTTGCTAATCTTAGGAAACTGTGAATATCACTTATTGTTTTAGAATGAGCCCACTCTTCTAAAACATATGTCTCTACATGGTCAACTATGAATCCATCATTGGTAACAATGTTCCCCAAGAAAGCAACATGTTGTTAACAGAAATCACATTTACTAAACATTCCAAAAAGCCTCTCCTTCTGAAGAGTTTTCAAAATATCCCTTACATGATCCTCATGCTCCTCATGACTTTTTTAATATATCATAATATCATCAATAAAAACTACCACAAATTTATCAAGGTAGACTTTAAAGACTCCATTCATCAAATCCATAAAAATTACATGAGAATTATTCAGTCCAAAAGGCATTACAACAAACTCATAATGCCCATATATTGATCATAAGACAGTTTGTCGAATATCTTATTTCATCACCATCAATTGATGTTAAACCGATCAAAGTTCAATCATAGAGAAGAATTTATTCCCATGATGTTGGTCAAATAAGTCATCAATTATTGGAATAGGGTATTTTTTTCATTACTGTGATCTCGTTTAGTTCTTCATAATCATTTCATGTCCGCATAAATCCATCCATCATCTTCACAAAGAGAACAGGTGCTCCCCCAGGAGACACACACAGTCAAATAAACCCCTTCTCTAAATGTTCTTGGAGTTGTTTCTTTAATTTCTCCAACTCCACATTTTCCATCCTATATGGGGTCTTTGATATTGGATGAGATCTATGTATGTGTTCAATAGAAAACTCAATCTCTCTTGCTGGGGGAGGTCCAGGAAACTCTTTAGAATATACGTCAATGGATACTTGGATGATGGGAACAATTTCTCTCCTAAAACTCTCATTTCCTTTTTATTATTCACTGATCACCTCCCTAAAGATAAATATAGGAGGTTCTACTAGACAAATAACTGGTTGAGATATCCGTCCATGAAAGATTACTATAGGTTTTCCATTCAAGACTACTAAGATTTCCCTACTTCTTTATGTGATCTTACAATTATACTTTGAGAGTCAGTCCATCCATAGTATAATGTCGAATTCTAGCATGGGAATGACTATTATATTTTTGATAATATTTTGCTCACCAATGTAAATAATAGAGTTTCTAAACACCTATGATGATTTTAAAATCCCACCATGAGTCTTGAATTATAACTATACATTTAGAAAATTAGTATTTGATTCTAAATTCATTACAAACATGGAGGAAATAAAGGAATGCATAGAACCAGAATCAAACAAAGTACATTCTAGCGTTGAGAGAAAAATAGGGTACCAGCTACCACATCATTTAGAGCTTAAACATCAGATCTCGTGATAGAAAAATCATGACCTTGCTCCCTTGGACTTTGTTGAGGTTGATGGTGGTTCCCCTCCATAGCCCTCAGTTTTGGACAATGATTGGCGTAGTGCCCAAGTTTTCCACACTTAAATCACTGAACATCAGGTAGGTCTTGAACCATCTTCCCCATGTCGTTTGGGTTTGGAAGTTGAGGTTTCACCTCACTACGACAATTCCTCGCAATATGGACATCTCTTCCACACTTGTAGAATTTGATTATCCTGAGCCGGCAATTCCTCGAATGCTTTTTCCAATATTAATTACATGTGAAGAATTTCACATGCTTGTATCCTCTTCCATGATCAATGTTATTCCCTAAGTTGGGCTCTATCGATATCCTTTTTTCGTTTGATTTATTGAACAACTACATCAGACCGAACTGTAATTCGACCTTTATTGCACTCCGTATGATCTCCTCATAGCTGTTATATTCATAGTTGGCTAGATTCTTCCGCAGAGGAGGTCTTAGTCCACCGTATAATCTATCACCCTTACAATTAGGATCCATGACAAATCTTGAGTTATAAGGGGAATGTCTTGTAAAAATCATCTCCTAGGTTCCAACAGATTCATTCTCCTTCTTCTTCTTCTTGAGAAACTCCTTTTTAATTCTTGTTCTCATGAAATGAGGGAAATACTTACTGAAGAATATCTCTCTGAACTCTTCCCACTCTATAGATTCAACCCCCTCTTTTTGCCTATTGTTTTTATCACTTCCCACACCTGATCAAATTCAACCTCTATGCGATAGACAACCACGGTGACCTTCCCTTGCTCTGAACTGTAGAGCACAGAAAAGATCTTATCTATAGTGCTGATCCAATATTAATAAATCAATGGGTCGGTCGATCCACTTAAGGTTGGTGGTCATTAGCGCATAAAGTGCTCAATATAATGTTGATCCCTTTGCGATGAGATCTTTCTCTCATCTTTATTCATGTTATTTTCTATAACTTGAGTCAGTTGGTTCATCATTCACATGAATGTTTCCATTTCAGATTTTATTGGAGGGTTGCTAGCGCATGGTCCATTTCAGTCATCATTTGCACATTTCCTTATATTTCCTTCCATTTCTAAGACAATAAAACCATAGTGAGAAACATTTTTCATTTACAAATCTTTTAACAAAAAATGATTTTATGTTATAAAAGTTCTTTAAAAAATTTCATTTCTCTATAAATTCTTCTTAATGAATAAAAAAAAAGATTACGATTAACCAAAAATATCCCATAGATGTGTCGTAACCAAGAGTGCAGCGAGGCTTGTTGTTTTGTTCAATGATAACCCAGGTCAAACCCGAAACTACTTGTTAGTGTTTTCACTCCTAGGTACCTCTGTGTTAGAGGTGCCTCTACCTGCTCGTATCCTGACAGGGATATATTTTTTTGATACACCAATTACTCAATACTCATAGAAATACAAGGAATTTTTCCAATATTTAAACTATTCTATAGGATTATTCTTAATGTTTTCATATCCTAATTTCTATATATAACTAAACAATCCATTTATTCCAACTTTTTCGTCCCGCCTTTTTATTACATAATTTTTCATTACATTTTATAAACAGAGGATACTTAAATTATATTGTCTTGAAAATCACGATCATAATACATTAAAACAACATAAAATATTCTTCTAAACCTCTTGTAAGACTTCATCATAGGTTCATCTTATGTACAATTACTACATCTCGTATCTTGGATAAATATATCAAAGGAAAGGGTGAGAAGAAGGTTCAGTAAAGAAAACTAGTGAAACGATTGACAAGTGATCTTGAACAATATTAATAATAAATTGATAAAAGTCATAATGGCATGACCAATGGAAGAATAGGAATATTATAAGAAAAATATGTTTAATCATAAATTTAATATGTGTCTATAATCTTTTTTTGGGACATTCATGAACATATCACTAAGGTCATTCATAAATGTATCGTGAAAATTGTCTTCTCTAGAGATTTATTTCACTACCCAATGTATTAGAGCACTATAAATAAACACCATTAATATATCATTATTTTATGGATATCGTAATATATAATAATATATCATTTCATTAATAACCAATAGAGAATAAAAAAATGGGTTTCATTTCAAAATTGTGACATTTTAGAAGTTCTTAAAAACTTGTTAGTTATGTCATTTATAACCCCTGGAAAGGGAGTGAAGGGTATATGTATGTCAATTCAAGAATAAAATATATCTTTTTGTTATATTTATGAACACAAATAGAAATAATTTGTCTGCATATTCACATAAATAAAATAAGAGAGAAAGAGAGAGAAATTTTGAGGCGAAATTTCTGGAGCATAACTACTATATATCCTGCTTTTAGAAAATAATAAAAATAGAGGGGAAAAGTGTATAACATAAATAAATGAAACATTTTGATTCATAGGGACATAATAAAAAGAAATAATATCATGTTTTGGACAATTGAATGATAGACCACATGAAAAGAAGACTTGTCAGGAAAGAGAAAGTACGATTTCTTTTACGAAATTTCGGTATCATAACGATGTCAAATAAAAATTCAGAAAATAAATTAATGAGAAAGAAAATGGTCTCTAATCATTTGGAAATGAAATGGAAATTTTTAATGATATATAAGAACACTCCCACTAATAAAAAATGTAACTATATGAAAAAACATAAAAGAAATCTTGACTTAATAGAGGAGGGTGAAAGGATCCCTTACCATGAAAAGTAACTTTGGAAGCCTGAAGGTAATGACCTTGGGAGGCTTGAGGGAAACTTGGGAGGACTATGTGGGAGGTAAGGATACCAGAAAATCATTCAGGATGATTTAGGAATGAAATAAACGAGGGAATGGCTAGGTATTTATAGGAAACATGATGGAATAAATTATAAATTTTTAAGGAACACCTCATCGGTTGTATTTGCAAAACCAAGGGATTTCCCATGGTGTTTTCCAATAGTATTGGCCTCTTGAGACACCTCATAGAATATATCACCATTCATAAGTCAACGAAAATGATTACATAATTATAACATCATTAAATATGTCATTAAACACCTTAAACTCAAAACAATATTTTTACTATTCACCGAAAATTCAACAGTTTCAGAAAAATATGAAAACATCACCCCAACCTAATATCGAAGCTATGAATTCAAAAATTAACTCCATTTTATGAAAATAATTTTCTAATAATTTTTTAATTTTTTTTCAAATAAAATCATTATTTATTCAAAAAACACTGTTAACTATAACTCATTTTGTATCTTTTTCATAAAGTAATAAAGGTCCCATAAAATTATTGTATAACCATAATACTGTAAAGTAACAATTTATGATTACATTTTATGAAAATATTTTTCCATTTCAAATTATTAATTTAATATTAAAATTTTAAATAAAATATTTATGACAAAAAAATAAAAAAAACATATACTATGATCATCTTTTACTTTTAATATATTTATATTGTATTTATACATTCATTGGTGATGTTTCTCTTTTTTGGCCAATTTACTATTCATTACTGGTCATTACTATTCATATAGGTATGTCACTATTCATACAGGTATGTTACTATTCATACTTTACTATTAACTAAAAATTATGTTGATCTTATTAGACTCTAAATTTCTTACTGAACACTACAGGAGAAGAACATTTTTTGAAAATTAATTCAAAATAATAATTATTTAAAGTTTACATAAATATTTTAAAATACACTTTTTCCAAAATTAATTAGTAAAATAGACTATAAAATCATCCTACATTTATCCAGATATTTTAAATTCACAAAATTTTTCATAATAAGAAATATTAATTTTATTTATATAAAAGGATTACACAAAGTTGCTAAGATCTCGCTACATAGCCCCTTATAACCCCATCATAGGACTTAAGTGTAAGGTGTGTTGTGGTGATAAAATATTGGGGTCTCTCAAATAACATTTCATGAGTGGTGATTTCTATCAGCTTGAACATCTTCCTTAGGCGATTTTTTTCAAGCTTCATATATTGATGTTCAGGTGGGGCTTGTTCTAGAGAAAATTCCAGTGATGCTACCTCTTTCCCAAGCCCTAACTGATGGGCTTCATATGGCCCGAGTCTACTGAATGTGTCCATTCAATATTATTCCTATATTAATTAACCAAGATAAATGTATTTATAAAAACACAACACTCTAGATTCCAATGGTAATGTTGACCAACTATCATATAATAGTCGAAACCCAATGGTCTCATTTTAATTATCACCACTTCATTAATATAAGGATTTAGTTATTTTGAGTACAAAATAATATAACACAAAAATTTAGGAAAAAATATAATTAAAATGTTCAGGTCTTTTCACATGTAATTCATACCACATCTCAGATGGTTCACATTAAAGAAAAGACTCCAAGGGTGAATCATTTTCAATTCCATAAGGGCCCATACACCTTATGAATTGAAAGATGATGTCAATATTCTATCCACAACCCATGTTCAATCCAGTTAGTAGGAGAAAATTTCATAACACCTATTAGAAAAACATGTGTTATGAAATTCATCCTAAATGGCATGGCACAATGCATGGGATGTGACTTCCAGCAAGGTTGCTATATTGTGCATGAGAGGGCATACTGTAGTGACCCAAACCATTATTAATGAAAATCATTCTTGATATAATTAAATGTATTATTATGTAAAATGTTTATATATCATATGAACTTCATTGGTTTTATGTTTTTGGATTTTAAAATATCATTATGAATTATAAACGTATCTAATATAGCTATTGAATAGTGATCAAAGAATAGTATAAATATAGGTCTTTGAAAAATTCCATTTACTCAGACAAAGGAAGTGATGGCCTCGTCCAGTAGACATTCCCCATACAAGGCCCATTTGTCAGTGGTTAGAAAGGATGTGGCTTCATTTGGATTCACTCTTGACTAAGCCCATGTTGAGCTTTAACATGTTAAGATCAAACAAAAATACCTATGGGTGAAGTGGAAGTTGATAGAGGTTACCACCTAAGTGATGTTATCCAAGCCATCCCAAGAGTCTTTCACCATCACACAACTTACTCTTAGGCCATAGGTTCATGTTATAAGGTGTTATGTAACAAGACCCTAACACTATGATTATATATATTATTATTGTATATAATATTAAATATACATTGATTTTATTATCGTTACTTTGTAAATAGATTTTTTAAAATACCATTTTTAGTAAATTATGAATTCTATTTTGATGAATTAGTGGGTTTTTTAAATAATTTATATTTTTATTAAATATTATTACTAAATCAATATTTAATAAATATAAATGACTGTATAATCATTATGAATACAATTATAATTTTTATTAAGGATTGAATGTTATTTCTGTCAAAACCCATGAATTTTGGACAAATGTTAGTTCTTATTTTAAATGTAATAATTCAAATATTTATATAATTATTTATATAAAATTAATAATATCTTCAAAATCAGGATGTTAAAATTATACAACAATAAATTTTTCATATTTTTCTGAGATAGTAGATTTTTTTGGGTAAAAATGAAATATTGTTTCAATATATAATGTGTTCAATGACATCATAATGACCAAATAGTGATGTAATATAATACCATAAACATTATTTTAATCCAATATGTGTTTTACCATTGAAATAATGTGATTTTAGTTAGTTTTATATACTTTACAATGATTTAGTGGCCCCTTCAAGACTTATAAAACATTTTATCTTTCTAAAATTATTTCCTTGAAAGTGTAAATCACCTCCACATTAGCAGGCATAATATTTTAATATGTTCGGCCATTATAATTATAAAATATTTTTTCCACTCCCCTTTGGAAAAAAACAAAGGGAAAAAACCATGGTATGGTTTTTTCTTTTGGTTATTTTAATGTATAATGTCCAAAACCTAAATAATAAGGAATTCCTTCCCTTTTCCTATATAAACCCACCTAATCTCCCACTTCATAGTAAGCCAAATACATTAGAGATCATCCTACCTCAGACATACAATCTATATAATAGTACCAATAAGACTCAATCTTCCATGAAGCCACTCTTAAGCCTCTCTCTAGCCTTTGGGATCCCACTTCCATGTAAGGGATTTCTTCCTTTCTCATTTTGTCCAATTTTTATTAAGTTGTTATGACAATTTAATTTCAATTAAAAATTTTGGGGTATAATTTAACACCTCCCCCATACATCCCTCTTTATTTTATAATGATTATATACTACTTTCTCTATCATTAATTTTTCTCATGTACACCCATTACCATTCCGAAATTCAATAAGAAATTTCTCTCTCCTCGTTTACATTAAATCAATTCTTTTGTATTATGAAAATAAAATTCCATTAATTATGTTGGGAAATGTATCTATATGTCCCCATTACTTTCCATTTCTTGTAAATATGATGAGACACCCCTTCATCTCTTATCAAACATTTTTATGAATTCTTATGTCATGTTATTATGTTGCAAAAATTGCACGGTGATTTTCCAAGCCAAAGTCATTGTGTTGTGAATACCATGCCCATTTTTATGTCATGGGTATTCACCATTATGCATGTTTTGTTATTGATTATAGTGTTTCATTTATTAATTTCATATTCATTTATTGTGAAATAAATGATTATATTTATTTATTCCTTCTTGTATGTTCCATGTGGTACACTTATGCAAGAAATGAAATGTTTAAGAAGGGTGAGCCCTGATATCGCTCCAATGCATTGCATAATGATTAGTATAATGATACTCCATGTTCAATTTGGATTTACTCATGCTAATTCATGTTCAATTAGTATTTAATCATGCTCCATGTGAAATGATCCTTGGATCATGCTAATACCATGTTAAGTGTTGTTTCTACATTTCAATGTTTTGAAAATCATGTTATATCATGCCTTTGTGTTCATGTTTATTTTATTATCCATTGATATGACTATTTCCATATATTATTTTATTTTCCTTGTTATTCTTTGTTTAGTCCCTTACTAGCTTTATGGATCACCATTTTCTTATGTATTCCCTCAGGTTATTCCATACAATGCAAAGTACGAGGGAATGTAGTGGTCATGTAAAAGATGTTTTCAATTAAGATGTTGTGTTTCTTGTTTTAATTCATTATGTAATGTCCATAATCCACAAATAAACTAGACCTATCAATAATTTGTGGCATATCATGTGAATATTTTATGTAATAAAATATGTTTAAGTGTGTAATAAAGAGTAGTGTGGTTATAGTTGGTATCAGAGGCTATGTTTAGTTATTTTTGGGGTTTGGATTAGAAAACCCAAGTGAAAGACAGAATGATTAGATTATGTATAATAAAAACTTTCATAGATTTTTGTGATAATGGATTAATTTGTTTATCAAGAAAATACATCCTTGTATGGATACGACTAGGTAGAGGCGGCTCTGGCACAGATGTACCTAGGAGTAAAAACTCTGACATGGAGTTTTGGGATTGATCCGGGGTATCCTGGTACATGAAAACATGCCTTGATTCACTTTTGGTTAAGCCACTCTCATGGGATATGGCTTAGTAAATTCACAAGCATAGTATGAACCATTGTAAAGGGAATAAAATTCCCATAAGAATAAATAATGGGAACTAGATCATGGACAACATAGATTGAATCGTATATATTTATAAGTTAAAAAAATATAATTTATATGTCATCCATTTTTTCCATGGATTACCATTGTTTGTTCCCAGTAACTTTCTTTTTATTCCAACTAATGGCTGATAATAGGGGGACTCAATCTAACAACTGATGCGAAGATCAATGTGATGACTCTTCTAATGCGATGCCCAATCTAATGGGAGTAGGAATCATGAAATTTTTTATGATATACTCTTAGTTAAATCATGATTTTAATAGAAACATGAGTCATGAGGAAAATTATACCCCCCCCCAAGAATGAATAAGTCACAATCTTTAGTTTCATGAGAAAACAATTTTCTACTTTTAATGGACAATATGATCCATCAATCACCGATCTATGTGTCAACTCCATTAAAAATATCTTATCCATCCATTAATGATCCAGAAAGGAGGAGGTACTTTAGTATGGTTATCATATGGAGGGTTAAGATGATCAATGGTTGAAATTAATAAGAAAATATTATGCATGAGTATATGATCGAGGTGTTGGAATGGAAGGATTTTTGGATGATGTTTTTCAATAAATATTTTCCACACACCCTGCGACATAAGATGTAATGGGACTTACTTTACCTCATTAAAAAATGTGATGACTCCATCGGAGAATATGTGGAATATATCAAAAGTATTGCAAAATATGACTACAGATTTGTGGTTCCCCTTGAATGTATGTTTGAAGATTTCTTTGGTGGGATTAAACCAATACTACACAAATCTATGTTGATCCGTGATATCTATAGCAAAGAAGAAATTACATGATCTTCCCTCAAGGTCGAAATCGAGATAAGTGAATCTCAAGGGTATCATAGAGATAAGAAGCGTAAAGTGGACTTCAATTCTTGAGGTCTGATGTATAAATCTAAGGGTGCTACGAAAATCTAAAACCCCCTTTCCAAATGTGTGGAAAAAATAACCATATAAATTTCCTGAAGGGACAAGGAAATTCTTTAGGTGTGGAAGAGAAGGGAACCTAGATATTAACTTCTGAAAAAAAAACCCATAGCTATAATAGAGGAGGGGAACAATCCATTCGACTCTCAACAAGTGTTTAATTGCATCAAATGCAATGAACTAGGGAACCTTGAAAATCTGTTCCCTATGCCAAGGATATTTAGAGGAAACCAACAACCTCCAAGGCATCACTGGAAAGATTTTTCCATCACTACCACCGAATAGGACCTCGAAAATGAAGTTATGAAAAGTATTCTTGTTATTCCTTCAATAATTACGAATATACTTTTTTATTCTTTTTCTACACATTCTTTTGTTTCTTGAATGTTTATTAGAACAATCCCAACACCACCACAAATCATGTTAGTAAATATTTCTGTGAGTACGGGAAATGGGGAAGTCATTTCATCCCCTGAATATAAGTCCTCCGCTATCATAATTTGTGGATTTATCTTCTTGGATAACTTTGTCATAATCCCTCTGGTTTAATTTGATGCAATTATTGACATGGATTGGCTTTCCTTATATAGAGCCAACATAAATTTATGTGAGAGGGAAATCACTATCCAAATAAGGAATCAACCCTCGATTCTATACAATTATAAGGAGGAAGAAAAATCTTATTTAGCACCATCATCTCAAGCATGGATATTACTACCATATGAGAACACATATCTAGCTCAGATGAATGAGTCTATGGAAGAAACCATCCTTGAAGACATTCCAATTGTGAGGGAATTAATTGAAGTGTTTTCCAAGAAATTTCTTGGTTTTCCTCTTAGAAGAGATGTTGAATTCTCAATTTATCTTATACTAGGGGCATTGGTAATATCCATGACTCAGTATAGAATGTCTATTATGGATCTTGGGCAGATGAAGAAACAACTATAGGAGAATATGGATAAAAGTTTTATATTCCCATGTGCTTCACCACGGGGTGCACTAGTCCTCTTCATCAAGATGAAGGATTGGTTAATGCGCCATTAAATTGATTACCATGAGCTCAAAAAAATTATGTTAAATAAAAAGTATCATATACCATGAATTGATGATTTTTTCGATTAGATTCATGGACCACAATAATTTTCCATGGTGGATTTGTAGTCAGGATATTACCAAGTAAGGTTGAAGGTGGTTAACCCCAATACTTCTATTCGTACAATGTACGGGCACTCTGAATTAAAATTAATTCCTTTTAGACTCACTAATTATCTATAATTCTTCATGGACCTAATGAATAGATTATTTATAGATTACATGGACAAATTTTTTGTAGTTTTTATAGATGTTGTTTTAATATATTTTAAAACTATTGAAGAGCATAAATAGCATCTAAAAACTATTCTAGAGACCTTGTGAATGAGAATATCTATGAAAAGTAAAACAAGTGTGAGTTCTAGTTTAAGGAGGTCTCATTATTGGGTCATATCATCACAAGAATGGGGATATCTATATACCCCTCAATGACAACCAAAATAGAGGGATGGATGAGGCCAACATCATTAATGGATAACCGTAACTTCTTGGGGGTAGCTGGAAATTATAACCGATTTGTGAGAAATTTCTCAAGATTTTTAAACCCTCTTACCAAGATAACTCGGAAGGGATTTCTGTTTTCATGGAGTGATGAATATAAAGATAGCTTCAAGGAGTTGAAAATGAGGCTTATCACTATGACCATTCTCACATTACACACAAGTAGAGAAATGTTTGTGGTATTCTGTGATTCTTAGAAGAAGGGCCTGGGTTTTGTGTTGATGGAAAATGAAAAATTCATTAACTATGCTATAAGGAAATTAAAATTTCAAGAGAAAAAATATGCAACACATGATTTGGCGTTGGATGTAGAAATATACGCTTTAGAAATTAGGCGACATTACATAATTGATGAGATGTGGGAAATATATACAGACCACAAAAGGAACGTGTATATATTCACACAGAAAGAGTTGAACATGTTCCAATGAAATATGGTTAGCGTTAATCAAAGACTACGATAGTTCAATCCATTACCACCCTGGGAAAGTGAACAAGGTGGAATATAATCTAAGTTGAAACAACCTAGTGATTCTATCATTGGTGGTAATTAAAAAGGATCCAAAGTTTTTAGATTTGATGAAGATAGAATTTGTAACCATAAAAAAGAAAAAATCATCAATCCTTTCATAAATGATTGCTCAACCATCTCTTTAAGAAAGGTTAAAAGATTCTCAAAAGGATGATGTGGGAATTGGGAAGAAATTGGAAACTATTTGAAAAGGGAAATCCTCATAGTTCAATGTTAATGAGGATGTAATTGTGATATTTTCAAAGTTACTAAGTGTTCTATCACGTATGCAGCTAAAACAAGAACTTTTGGAGGATACACATAGTTATGATTTCTCTATTCTTCCAGGAATCACAAAGATGTATTGATATCTCCAAGGGCATTATTGGTGGGATAACATGAATAAAGAGATCACTATGTATACATCAATGTTATTGGTATGCTAGAAAGATAAGGATATGAGGCAAAAGTATAAGGGTATGATGAATCCATTACTCATACCATCATTGAAATGGGAGAACATCCCCATAGACTTTGTCACCAGACCTCTGAAGTCATCAAAAGGAAACAATGATATTTGGGTTGTTGTGGATCATAACAAAGACTGCACACTTCATTTCAATTTGGTTGGAATTCTCACTAGATCAAAAAGAACAGATATAAATCATAGAAATGGTAAGGCTGCATTGAGTGCCACTATTCATTGAATTCGATCGAGATAGAAGATTCACCTATATGTTTTGGATGAGTCTTCAACATGCTCTGGATACTAAGATGAACTTTAGTATGGCTTATTATCCCAAAACCGATGACCAATCTGAGGGGAATACATAAAAACATGGAGATATGTTGAGAGCTTTCTCAATGGACTTCATAATAGGATGGGGTCAACATCTTCCACTTGTTGAGTTCTCTTACAAAAACAATTTCCACTCAAGCATTCAAATGGATTTTTATAAAGACATGTATGATAACAGGTGGAGAACACCGGCATGTTGGGATAAATTTGGGGATGTAAAACTCTTAGGTCCATAAATGGATGAATAAATTGTGGAGAAGAAAAGGATCATTCGACAAAACCATAAAACAGTTCAAAGTCGACAAAAGAGCTATACCGATAATCATAGACGAGACCAAGAGTATGATGATGAAGACAAGATATTCCTCTACATATCTCTGTGGATGAGGGTTATGATATTTGGAAAGTAGTTGAAGCATAGTACAAGGTACATCAGCATTTTTGAGATCCCTTATTACATTGGAGTAGTGGCCTATCGACTAGCACTCCCATCGAACCTATCTCAAGTACAAGATGTATTCCATGTATCACTCTTGAGGAAGTAAATACCCAAACCATAACATGTACTCAGTCAAGGTGTGGTACCATTTTAGAATTACCTCTCCTATGAAGATAAGTCGTTGAAGATCTTATATCGTTGAGAAAAAGTTATAAAAAATAAGTCAATTCCCCTCATGAATGTGTTGTGGAGAAACGAAATGTTTGAAGAAAAAACATGGGAATTAGAGGAAGTGATAAATAAAAGTTAACCTCATCTATTTTACTGTGGGAAAAGGAAAATTTTAGGCTGATATTTCTTAAGTGGGGAAGATTGTAACGACAAAAACATTTATTAATGAAAATTCCTCTTAATATAATTAAATATCTTATTATGTAAAATGGTTATACAACATATGAACTTCTTTGGTTTTATATTTTGGATTTTAACATACCGTTAATAATTTTCACCTTTTCTAATATTGATTTTTAATAGTGATAACATGATTAGTATAAATTTAGGTCTTTACCAAATCCAATTTACAAAGATAAAGGATGTGATGGGCTTTACTAGTAGACTTTCCCCATATGATGTCCATTTTTCAGAGCTTGAAAAGGAGTTGTCATCATTGGGCTTCGTTATTGGCCAATCCCAAGCCGAGCATCAACATGTTAAGCTCGAATGGAATCACCTACAGGAGATGTAGAAGTTAATAGAGATTACCACCTGAGCGATGTTATCCAAGACACCCTAAGAGTCTATCACCATCCCACACCTAACCCTCTGGTCATATGCAGGTGTTATAAGGGGTTATGTAACAAGACCCAACCACTATGATTATGTACATTATTAGTGTATAAAATAAAGAATATACATTCATTTTATTATTGTAGCTTTGTAAAATGTTTTTAAATAAAAATTCCTTTTTAGTTAATTAAGAAATCTATTTTGATGAATTAATATATATAAAAATTAAGTAATATTTTCTTTAAGTATTATTGATAAATTAATTTTTATTAAATTCAAATTATATTAATATTGTTATGAATACAATTAGGATTTTTATTTAGCTTTGGAAGCTATTTCCATCAAAACCCACGAATTTTCGAAAAATTTGACTTTTTATTTTAAAAGTAAAAATTCAAATATTTTAAAAAATATTTATATAAAATAAATATTATATTTGGAATTAGGACATTAAAATTATCCAACAGTATATTTTTCATACATTTTGGAGACATTCTAATTTTTGGGAAAAAATTAAATTTTGTAATATTATATAATGTGATTTATGACATCATAAAGACCCAACATTGAAATAATAAAATAATATAATAATTATTTTCGACCAATATATGTTTTACCATTAAAATAATTTGATTTTAATTTTGTTTGATTTATTTTACAAAGCATTATTAGACCCTTTATGACTTAAAATATGTTTTGTCTTTTTAAAATTGTTTTTTTGAGAGTGAGACTCACCTCCATATAAGCAGGCCTAATATTTTAAGATGTTCGGCCATTGGCCTTATAAAATATTTTTGTCAATCTACTTTGGAAAAAACCTATCGATGGTTTGTGATTTTGGTTAATTTAATGTTTAGTATCCAAAACCTAGATAATAAATAATTTCTTCTCATTTCCTATATAAACACACCCAAGCTACAACTTCCTATTCACTAAAAGACCATGGAGTTCTTCCAACCCATTCCCTAATCTCTTTGGAATCCTCCCAAGTCACCCCAAGCTCCCAAGAATCCTCTCTCAAGCCTCTCTAATCCCTTTGGGATTGCACTTCCATGGTAGGGATTTCTACATTTCTCAAAAAAATTTCCCAATTTGCATTAAGTTGTTATGAGCTATTATTTTCAATTAAAAATGTTTTGGTATGGTTTTTCAACTCCCTAATACTTACCTATTTATGTTTTAATTTTGATAGACATGTTTCTCTCTAAACAATGATTTCCATGAACACCGGTTACCATGCTGAAATTCTATAAGGAATTTCTCTCTCCTCTTTTACATTCAAGTAATTATTTTGAATTATGAATCTAAAATTCAATTAATTATATTGGTAAATGTATCTATATCCCCCCCCTTAATTCCAATTTTATTTAAATATAATGAGATACCCTTTTCTCTCTCATAAACCATTTTTATGAATTTTTATGTCACACTGTTATGCTGCTAAAATTACATTGTGATTTTCCAAGCCAAAGTCATTATGTCGTGAATACCAAGCACATTTATCTATCAAGGGTATTAACCATTATGACCATTTACATATTTATTATAGTGTTTCATTTGTTAAATCCAAATTCTTTTATCATGGAATAAATAATGAATTTTAATTATTCCATGTTGTTTGATCCATGTCGCACACTTATGCATGAAATGAAATGTTTAGGAAGGGTGCGCCCTGATAGCATTCAAATGCATTGGGTAATGATTAGTATCATGACATGATAAGTGAAATGGGGGTTTAATCATACTAATTCATGTGAATTGAGAGTTTACTCATGCTATAGGTGGAATGAGACTTGTCTTATGCTAATACCTTGTTATATGTTGTTGACACATTTTCATGTTATGATAATCATGCTATATTATGCCTTTATGTCCATGTTTATTTTTTTGATTCATTGATATGCCTATTTCCTATCATGTATTTTATTATTCATGTTATTCCTTTTTTACTCTTTTAATAGGCTATATAGATCACCATTTTCTTATGCATGCCCTCAGGTTATCCCATGCAATGTTATGTATGAGGGAATGTAGTGGTCATATAAACAATGTTTTCAATAAAGATGTTGTGGTTCATGATTTAAATCATTATGTAATGTTCATAAGCCCCAAAGACACTAGACCTCTTGTTATTTTGTATTGTATCATGTGACGATTTTATGTTAAATTATGTTTAATTTTGTAATAAAGAAAATGGTTGGTATATATATCATCATATAATCAGGATAAAATAGAACAAGAACTACAATATTATCAATAATAACAACATAACACAATTTAATCACACTATGGTGGAACAAAATCAGCCCAAATAAAAAAATCTAGAAAATCACAGTCCAATTCAATTTAATTTGGCTTCTCTCTATACATGGGAAAGCAACTCCTAAGAAAAAATCATTACCAAATTTCATTTCCTTTCTATCCCTATTTATTTTTACCAAAAATTAAGTCATAATGGAAATGAAGGATCTGATTCCACTTTGTAACGTCCAAGACACATATTCCACTCCACAGTTCCCTAAGGCTAGTTGGCCATATTGCCTCCAGCACATCTCCCCAAATTTTTGAGGTTGTTGACTAGAAGTGAGGGCCTATGTGTGTAATTGGGTAGACTATGACATAATTAATAGAGTATATAACTGTAGAAGTCAAAACATATAGATAACATATGAATATAGGAAAGAAAAAAATAGATAAATATCATAAATATATAAAAATATCATGAGATGGCTCATATACATTGATGAAGATGATACATTTATCTAGAAAATATAAAATACTTGTTCCTAGTAGTATAATCCAATATAAGTATCCAAGATGACAAAAACCAAATTGTTCATATAGCATCGTAAGAATCACCTTCGTCCTATGCTCCCCTAATCCAAAGAAACAATCTAAAACCTATGTTCAGAAGCTTGACCCTACCATCACCAGCACAAACATATTTAGTTTTGTTCTCGATGGAGTCCCAAATAGGGTATGATATAACATCTAAGTAGTAACCACCCATAAGTCAATACAGTTATATGAATCACAATGATATATTCTAATCAAGTTAAGATAAGCACTGATGTATGTGTGAATGACCAAGGAATTTAAACAATGAAAACAAGTAATACTCAACAACCTATCCAGGATCCTTACAACAAGTTTCATCTCCTAAAAAGGTAGCTATAAGAAATATAAACAAGTAAAATGATCTCACCATACATCCATCCATATCCTATCTGTATAGATTTAGCATATAATGAAGTCATGTCAAAATTATGAAGCCTTTCCTTATTAACCAAAGTGTTATATAACTCATGGCCATGACATAAAATAAATTGTATACCATTAAGGACGGGATAAATGGTGTTGAGGACCATGGAATCTATATCGATTCCCAAGATCATCTCATTGGAAAATTTCTACATGCACTTGTTATTGTCCTAGGAGCATGTGTACCAATCTATCCTATGAGAATACAAGTTACCCATATCCAAGGGGTTGAAATGCCATATTCATCTTGTGTAATCAAGTCCCAAAAAGAATCACTTCTCAAGGAGTTCACTGTTGTGTTCCATATCCATGGAGACCCATCCACAGAATCTATGCAATCATGCCTCTATAAATTCATTACATTTTCATACATTACATATGATTCTACCCACTCATATAATCCTTTCACATTTCAACATATAACATAGGTATACCGACCCATTTAACCCAGAAAAGGTGAAAGTTAACCATTTTATCAATTTAAAAATTAACCATTTCATGCCATTTTAATCCACCCACTCATACAACCCATTACTTTCAATTCTAAATAATTTGTATAAACCCTCATTTAAAACATTTTGTACCAAAAAATCACTTGAGTATACCAAATCATGTATTTAATTTCTATTTAATCAAGTCATATGAGTATACACACTTATTTATCCAAAATATGAATTAAAAATATCACATGGGTCTACCTACCGATAAATCAAAATATCTAATAAATCCATTAAATGAATTTAAAAACAACCAACTAGTATACTCAATTCTTTATCTAATTTTCATTTATACCATCTAATGATGTTAGACATGGAATATAAACATGGAATATATAGAGGGGAATCTTATCATATTGTTTTATTTCATTTCCATTCTATTATTTAATATCTTCCTCTAAGAATGAACACTGTAACTCACCCCAAAGGTGGTCCAATACAGCCTAAACATGGTAACTCCAATAGGTACACCACATGGGTGGCCACAGTATGGCAAAAAATTACATAAAAATCATAAAAGAACCTTAGGGAATCTCCTACAGGTCTAATTTCATATACTTAAATTAAACTAATAAAATACAAGGTCTTGTCAGAATGATCGGTGATTGACATAATTACCGATAGCTCTAAACAGCATAAAAATAAAAAAAAATTATAGACCACCTAACTCAGATAATTAGTGGAGTGCTTATCAATAATCAAGTCATGATTTATCCCATTTTTATATAAATCTAATGTACAGAGGATGAAATAGAAATTATGTTGTGTGAATTGAAATCTAAATAGCCCAATAGAAAGGTAGAATAATAATGAATGAATAAATAGGAAAGCATATATTACTGATGTGGATCCAATGATACAAAAAAAACTTGAATATAATCACATAAAAAGAGTATATCTGAATTACTAGTATAGTTTCCCAAGAGATCTCTCAAATATTCTTCTCGGTATTCATTGAAATAAATAATATTTATGTATTAAAAAAAAGCATTTGAACATAAAATTATTTAAAAATCCGAAAAATAGGGGTATTGTAGTTTAACATCATGGTTTATAAAACCACGCGTGGATCATGTAATGATTTCTATAGGCTCAGGGGAACACAAATGGTTTACCAGCACAGTTTACTAACTGTGTGCAAACTATTGGAAAATACTCTATCATGTCCTACTAAAACTATAGACTTGATCTCACTGACATGTGTCTCTTCCCACAAGGTTTATACAAAATTTGTTGCACATATTCCCCCTCTTTACATCCTTTTATGGTTTAGTAAAACTGTGGTGCCTACACTACCTGGTTTTTACTAACTACTTGCTAAGAAAAAAACACCACAAAATTGGGTTTTAGGCTATGAAAAATCCCCAATCACCCATAAAACCTCTGTGCCCTAAATGGGTATTCACCTAAAACCATATTGTATCATTATAAAAGATAAATAGGGTATACATACCTCATAAAAAACCTTAGTTCTTACCACTATAATCATAGGTAATTTAATCAATAAATTATTGAAAAAATGAATCCATAAAAAATATCAATACAGTAATCTCATGGATAATAATAAATCAATTCTCAATGATAGAAATATTTAATAATGGATTCCATGATATCATAATTTTTGTTATATATACTATTAAAGAATTATGGTAATGTGGATAAAAACTATCGGAAACCCCATTTAATGATTTCATACTAATATTATTCAAGATACATGTTAGTGTGTGGAGGGCATATATAATTCCAAGACCAACACATCACGTCATGTTTAGTGCATTCCCCATATTTTTCAGGATTGATTTAGTTCGTGAAATGTATACCTTATCAACATATATTAATATTTAGTAAATAGTACATATATATGAATAATTATCCAGTGAATAGAATAATATAAAATTATAATACTATATATAGAAATATTGTATAGTTTATTGATAAATAATATCCATGATACAAAGAATATGGATATATAAGGGATTTATAATATCCAATGATAAAACGTAAGTGAATTTTTTAATGGATGTTATCCTTAAACCTATCCATAGTGGACAAAAAGTAGAAAAGGGTTGTTGTCATTTATGAATATAAATTTCATTAAAATATAATTAATCAATTTTTGATGAAAATTACCTTTCCAATTATTTTAAAATGACTTATTAAAAATAATATGAAACTATAAAATAATTTTTTTTAAATAACATTGTAAAATAGTAAAATAATATTAAAAAATGTTTGTAATGATGCTTAGAAAATCCTATAATTCATTATATGTTAAACAATATATTTTTTCACACTATTTTTTTGAAAAATTCACAATGAAAATAATTTGGAAAATGACAAAAAGACTCATTCAAACCATTTTCTAAAAAGTCAATGATGGGTAAAAATACCTTTTCATAAATCATCATAGAAGTGTAAAGAAATTAATTTTTTTTATATAATATACAGATATGGAAAAAACATATATCCATTCAAAAGATAAATAAGATTGTTTTTTATATATCTCTAGACATCATTTAGGTACCAATGTGAGAAAAATATGGAAGAAAAAATAGAAATTATTTAAAATTGTAAACATGAAATGAACTTTAATCCTCATGAATAAAAATAAATTAATTTTAATTAACATAATGTTGTAGTTAATGTGATACATAAAAATAAAAAGATGAAAAATACAAAACATGCCTCAATGGTATTAAAATTTATAGGAAATCCATTACCTAATTTCTAACTTTTCATGTATGTTATCTATCCCCCTATAAAATAAATTTAAACGTAGACCCTTATTCATATATATTACATAATATAAGATCCAATTATAGTACTTTATCAGCTATTTGTTGATAATGTTTTATTATTATCATTATTTCATGTTTCAATGATAACGCCTGAAGTTTTATAAATAAAATTCCCCTTGTAATTTAATTAAATGTCTTATTTTATATTCTTGATATAGAAAAGTCATGAAATTAATATTTTTTATAATATCACATCGGATTTTAAAAACCATCAAATATAATTACCGTGGATAATATAGCTATTGAACTGTGATCAGTTGTTTAGAATTAATATAGGGTTTTAACAAAAACAATTGATATACAGAGATAATGGATGACCACATTCCGTAGGATCATACCCTATAAAAAACATTTATCAGAGCTTATGGGGGAGATAGAGTCATCACGATTTTACCTTGATCAAGACCATGCCAATGTCCAACATATTAAGCATGAGTGAAACTATTTATAGAATAATTTCATGATCATATAGATCACGACCCAAACCATGTATTCCGAACCACCCCAAGAATGTATCACTGTCACAAACCATACTGTTAGGGATTTTGTTGGTATATTAAAAATATATGTATCAAGACCCTTATAATACGAATATTTACATTTTATATAATAATGAATACATTTTAAATTTAATATTATTATTTTATATTAAATAAATAATATTTTAATAAAATAAAATTATTTACTAATGTATAATAAATATAAATGATCATATAATTTTTAATAAGTTAACTGTAGCTTTTATAAGTTATCCAAAACTGTTATTGTCATAAAACCCACCACTTCTCAAGAAAGGCCAATTATTATTTTAAAAGTTAAAATTAACATGTTTAAAAAATAATTTTTATAAAATTAACATTATTATTAGAATCATAAAATTGAAATTATTCTATTTTTATTCTTTAATAATATTCTGAGATAACTATTTTTTTGGTAAAAATTAAATACTATATTAATATACGATGTGTATTTTGTCTTTATTATAAATCCAAAGTGGTGTAATAAATGATATAATGGGTATCCATGACAAAATATATGTTTGAAATTTAATGTAATTTGATTATATATTTATTTTATAAATTGTATACAACATTAATGAATCATGCAAATTTAATAATATATATTATGATTTTAAAATATTTTTTTACGAGTTTGAATCATCTCCAAATCATCCTGGGTAATATATTAATAATTTCATCCATTGGACTTATAAAATAATTAAAACCTCCATTATTTTGAAGAATATTTTTATGAAAACTGCAGGTTCCCAATTTTTTATATAATAATACATTTTCATATCTATGAATATTAGTGAATAAGATATAAATTTTATGTTAAAAAGACACTTTTTTTGATTGTTTACTCAATACAGAACAACATGTTTCTTTGAAATATTATGTTGCGCACAATACTGATTTATACGAAAAAATAGTACAATAAGATTTTTATCAATTTAAATGGTTGTTAATTCCTAACAATTTATTTGGTGGTAATTAATAGAATTAACTATATTATAATTGTACATTTTTGTTAAATGTTTTTATGTTTATCCTATGAATATTAGATGCTTAAAATTATAATGAATCCAAATTTATTCATGAAATACCCTAATATTTTAAACGGTAGGTTTACCACCTTATGATGAAGAAACCTTTATAAATATAGTTTTTATCATTCTTATATATTATATTTTACAAAATAAACATCTTCTGTTGAATTTGGACATCAAAATTAACTATTTAGATTATTTTTTTTGATGAAATTAGTTTTTTAATTAATAGTGAATAATACGAATTCTTAATTCAAAATTGACTTTTTATCTAATTAATTTATATAGTTAGATTTCTATTTTAATTGGTTTTGAAGTGTAATTGTAATATGTTTTTATCATTTAATAAAATGTTTGTCATTAGAAGTAATTTTACATTGAAATTGGACATAAAAACATGTCAATCTTTTGGTAGTTTTTACTTCTTAAAACCTCGCTTTTTTGTTTAGAAAATTATAATTTATTTTAAATTAATTGATACAACTTATATGTTTTGAATTTATAAAAATGGTTTACATATTTAGAATCATAATGTAATTTTTTTTTGAAATGGTACCTTTTATTTCTGGACATTCTGAATAGTAACATTAGTAATTATTTTATTAACCATGGTTAATTGGTAAATCTGGTAAATAAGTGTAAAAAAATAATATTATAATAATATTAAACCACCCTAACACATGTGTTAATCATATTGGATGAGAAATTTCCGACCAAGAGCATCCTAGGATCAGTTTAGGGACTCCATGGGTCCACATGGTAGTGATAATGAAATTTTATAATAATTAATTTAATCTAAAGATGAATATTACATAAACATGAATCTTTTACTAAAACAATTTTTATATGGCGTTACATAATTGGTCTCTTTGACTATAAATATACAGTAAGAATATAAAAATATTTACTACATCATGATATTTTATTGTTTATTATTTTTACATTAAATAAATTAAATTCATTATCAAACAATGATGATGCAGTAATTGCATCATTAATGATGGATTCAAATAAATGATATTATAAATATTTAAATAAATGTAATTTTATTTTTTTATTCCGTACAAATTTTTTTGGATGATATTGACATATTATATTTAATTTAATGCCATTGGTTTGATGGAATCAAGTTGTTATAACTTTAACAAAAATCAATTACTTAATAATGTCAAAAATTACATAAATGACTTTTTTTTAAAACAAATACTATTTTTTGAAATGATATAATAGTCCTAAAAGTATAATTATCTTCAAAATGACATATATAATATTAATAATGTTATAAATGATCCTATTATTGTTCAATTGGTATTCTATAGTAAATATAGTTCCAATATTTTTTGAAAATATTAGAAGACATATTAAGAGTTATTGCTATTAACTAAGGGTTAAAGTTAAAAGATAAGGATACATTTGTGGCCTAAATTTTTATAAAACTAGTTGGTTGAGATTTTTTCGACCCAAAACATTTTATATTTGAAATAAATTAGTTTGGAACCATTTGAAATGGAAAATCATTTTATAATAAAATAATATAACAATACCTTCTTAAATTTCCCCTCCTTCATCCAATAAAAGGCTACAACCTTTACACATTTACTCACACGTCTATAGCCATGTGGATCATCCAACTTTAGCTCAAAAAAACGTCCAACATACCCATATTCCTCCTTGAATCCTTACTTTTTGTAGAAGGAAATTCAAGAAAGCCTTTTCAGTCAAATATAAAAGATTTATATGTTTTAGAGGTAGTGTCTTATCTAAATGTCATTTCCATTATTTTATAAAAAAAATAATCCTCAATATACTAGTATGTTTTTATTATAATTATTAGAACTAAACTTACACACACCTCCATCTAATAGAGACAAACATGTTGTTTCTATGTACGGTGATCTACTACCACGTGAAACAATGATTGTAATGTTTTCCCCAACAACATCTCATGGTGGCCATTATGGTGAAAATATATTTATATATATGATATATATTATATTTATTTTGTATCTATGATTTTTTTATATTCATTTAAATCAATCCTTTATACTTTCAAAAAATTTTAAAAACAATAATTTCCTTTCTGGATGTGCAGACTACCACCCCCTCAATGTGATATGACTCATTAATTATATACATCAAACATATAAAGGATGGAGTTGATGAACTTTTATAACATATATAACATATTATATTATGCTGGAATTATAATATAACTATTTATCATTTAGTTTAAATTTTTTTAAAATGAAAAATAAATGAAAGTAGCTTTTATGAGCACATTCAACCTATCATCTTCTCCAATAGTGAATTTTATTTATTATCTACAAATGTTATGTAATATTACAAATACACATATATATATACTTTATATATATGATATTTAAATCATGGATACTATTCTGGAGATAATTAAATGTATACCACATGGACAATATTTAATTATAACAAGTTCATTTTTTACTCAAGTACCGAACATCGGAAAAATAAATAATATTAACTTGAATAATTATATGATTGTTTTAACAAGTTAATAAGTGATATAGAATAAATAATAACAATGAAAAATGATCTTTTGTATGTAGAAATTAACTTGAGTTTATTATTTAGGGAGATAAAGAATGAACAATACGAGTTGGACTCAAGGTAAGGGACTTCATCTCAATCTCCTTTAATTGAGAAATATTTTAATTTATACATGACTTTATTTTATACAGTGTATAAACCTCTCTTAATTTTAATTTCATTCAAAGGGATTCTCAGGTTACTAAAAAACAAATGAATTTTTTTATCGTGTGTGATGACAACTAACTTTTGGCCACCACAATCATTATTTGATACTTGGATTCCCTAAAAAGATGTAATGTTATTAAAAGTAAAATAAATACCACATATCCTTTATACATGTTTAGTTATGGAAAATGGTTTTGAGAATTAATTATTTATATCAATATCTTGAAATGATATATTGTGATTGAAAATTGGAAATGTTTTCCTTACGTTATGTTTATTTTATGTGTTATGAATATGTTATAGTTCATGGGCATTGTTTATGTATAAAGTTGGTTCTGTGATAAACCTAGGGAAGGTGAGCCAGAGATAGATCTCCACTGCATTTGGTAACATGAAATAAGTAAACGTTAATGTTTCTCCTAAGAGATTTAATGAATATACAATTATAGGTTTTCTAAATGCAACTCCCTATGTGTCTATAAAAGCTATAATATAACTTTGTTATGTATGCCTTCAATTACCTTTATGATTTATGATGTCTATGTGTTATTCAAAAATCTTATGATTTCATGAGGAATGTAATAGAGCTTATGTTATATGATTAAAAAGTATGATTTCATTGATTTTTATCTATTCTTGTTATAATGTTTTCTTTCCTTATATAGATTATGTACTGAGCTTTTTATAGTCACCCAATGTTTTTGAAAACAAATAACAGGTTGTGAGGATGGGTAAGATAAAGGAAAAATTCAAAAGGATTTTTATTACAAAAATGATTCTTATTTATATAAATTAATTTTATTAATGGGGAAAACTGGATAGAGTAGAAATGTCTAGTTTGTAATATTTGATATTTATTCTAATAGTTATGGAATATTTCTATAAAACTATAAACCTAAAAAGATCCTCAGTGTGAATACATGACATAACTCAAAATTATGTAATGTTTAAGACTAGGTCCTTATAGTTATTATCATAGAATGGGTTAGACAACATTAAAAGTTAGGATATCGTTAAAATTGATATACTATTTTTACTTTATGGAAAGATTAAAAAGATATAGCATTTCAAGATTACTATGTGGCTTCCCCTAAGATATGTCTATGTACAGAATGGTTTTCCTTAGAGAAAACAAGGTAGCTATAATAGGACGACATCAAGAGTAAAACAACCAAACAAATCAGCAACCAAAAATGGTTGAAATCAGATCTGAATTGTTTGTTGTAGTGATGGCATAATTGAAATAGTCTATAAATGGTGTTGGTATCCATAAACGATATTAGAAAGACCAACTATATAGGAATATTTCATTAGTGGAAAAGTTCATGAGGCATCAACCCTCATCATTCAAAGGATCGTCTGACCCTATTCTAGTTGAAGGGTGGATGATTGAATTGTAAAAGATTTTTTATGTCATGGGTTGTTCATAACATCAAATGATAGGGTTTTTATTTACCATTTTGAAGTTGAATCCGATCAATGGTGGTAAATAGTTACAAATAATTGGGATAGTAAAGAGATTTATGATATTGATTCAGATGAATTCAAATGTATGTTTGTTTAGAAATATTTTCCTAAGGAAGTTTGACCTTTGATGGAAAAACAATTCTTGGAATTAAGGCAGAAGGACGACTTATTGTCTACTTATGAATAAAAATTCACTCGTTGGGTAAGCTATGCATTAAGAATTTATATAGTATCTTGATAGTAAAATAAATAATATTTACCAATGATTTAGACCAATGTATCAAAGGTAATTATCTTCTTTGTGAGTTTGAAAGTTATGAAAAACTTTTTAGATGTTCGGAAAAGGTGGAAATGTAGTTTTTCGATGATGAGGTGCTCTTTGAAAGACAACAGAATAAGATTTCAAGTTGAAGATGAAAGGGAAGAACACATCAAATAATTATAATGGTAAGAAACTTAATTATATAGTTTTATAACATTGTGGAAAAAATAACCCTGGGGAATACGTTTTTATTTTTGTTAATTGCTTCTGATGTGGTTAAATGGGACATAAGGCTCGTAATTGCACTAAAACAATCAGGGTAGTGGTAGGACAAAATCTGATTTATAGTCAGTAAAATAACTTATGTTTAATGTAATAGTTTATTATGAGAATGTGTGTCAAATGAAGAAGTCAAGGGATTGAACGAATCTAGATTACAAGAAGAAAGAAGATGAAAAATACTTTACAATTACTTCAGCAGATGCTGGTCCATCAAATGAAGTATTATCACATACATTGTTTGTTTATTCAGAATATTATAATATTTTATTGATTCCATGCATACATATTATTTAATTTCTATGAAATTTTCTATTAAATTGTGAATTACAAATCTACATATTAATTTTGAACATCTAGTAAAAACACTTAAAGGAAATTCTGAGTCAAAAATAAATTACAAGAACCATCTTGTCCTTGTTTGTGGAAAGAATCTTCCTGCAAAACATATTGTTTTTCCTCTAAAAGAGTTTGATGTTATATTGGGTATGGATTAGATTTCTTTTTATCATGATAAGATTTACTTCAGAGTTAAGTGGTTTATTTTTAGAATTAATTTCAGTTTTTGTACAATAATGAATTGTTACTTTTTATAATGTATCAAAAAGTCGAGAAACAAGTAAAAACAAAAATGAATTTTACCTTGTACATATCGTTAAAATTGAAAGAACAATTCAAATTAATTATGTGTCAATGGTAAATGAGTATATTACTTGTTTACTGATGAGTTTTTTGGTATAATACGTAATCAAAAAGTTGAATTTACTATTGACTTGGTTTCAGATACTATGAAAGTTTCAAAACCCCCTATAGAATGGCTCAAATTGAACATTTTGAGTGAAATAAATAATTCATAGAGTTATTAAATAAAGGGTTCATTTGACCTAGCACATCACCATTGTGAAATATTTTCATTTTTGTTAAAAATAAAGATTGTTCAATGAGACATTTCATTGATTGTAGAGATTTTCATAAAATAACTATTAAGAACAAGTATCCTTTGACTCATATCAATTAATTTTTTTCTCATATCCAAGAAGCAATGTATTTTTCGAAGATATACTTGAGGTCGGGGTACCATAAGTTAAATATATAAGAAGAATACATTCCTAACACCATGTTTTATATAAGAAATTACAATTAATAGTTTGTAGTTATGCCTTTTGGGTTTACCAATGAACATATTCTATTCATGAATACTATGAATATAATTTTATGTGAATTATTGGATAAGATTGTGTTGGTGTTTGTTAATGTTATATTAAAATATTATAAATGTAAATAGGATCATGTAAGTTATTTATTGGTTGACTTCCAAACCTTAAAAGAAAATAAACTCTATGAAAAATTTAGAAAATGTTAGTTTTCGTTAAAAAAAATTTAATTCCATGGTCACATTTTTTCAAGTGATGGAAAAATAGTTGATCCTGCTAAATCAAAATTTGTTAAATAATTAGAAGGACCCAAAAATATTACTAAGACTCTTAGTTTTCTTAGTTTATTTGGTTATTACCAGTGTTTTGTTGAAAATTCTGCATGGTTATCACGTCCACTAACTATGTTAAATTAAATATGGTGTTACATTCATCTAGAAAATAAAATTATATGAATGTTTTCAAAAATGGAAAAAAATTGGTGGAAGATCAAGTTTTTGCACTTCCTTCCAGAAATAGTGAATTTTTTATTTATAGTGATGCTTCATTGAAAATAATTTGTTGTATAAAAATGCGGAATGATCATGTAATTTCTTATGATTTACGTCAGTTGAAACCACATGAGTTATATTACACTAAACATGATTTGAAATTATATGCTGTTTTTTTGCATTAAAAATTTCGAGGTATAATTTTTATGGTGTAAAGTGTAAAATATATACAGATAAAAAATGTTTTAAGTATATTTTCACTTAGAGATAATTAAACATGTGATAGAGGAGGTGGATATAATTAATCCACGATTATGATTGATCTATCCATTATATACCAGGAAAAGAAAATAAAGTGGATGAATCATTGAGTTTGAAAAGTTATTCAACATTTACCATTTTACATTTGGAATGAGATCCATTAATTTTTGAATTGATAAATTTTGGATTGAAAGTTTTGGGGGTTGGTAATTCCTCTATTTTTTAGGTGGTAGTAAAATAATCTCAATTACACTGAATTAAGAAAGTGTAAAATAAATACAGCGAGTTGAAAAAAATTGTAGAATTGGTTTAGATTGGTATGTTTCCTAAATTTATCATTAATAAAGACAGTGTTTTGAGGTTTGTAAAGAGATTATATGTGCCTTGTGATTCACAGTTGATGAAAGAGTTGTTATTTAAAGAACATAGTTCTCATTTTTTAGTTAATCATTTAATTACTAAGATGTATAGAGAACATCGGGTGTAATACTAGTGGGATGGAATAAAAAAGATATTACTGACATTACTCTGATATGTTTGACTTGTTAACAGGTTAATGTACAACAAAAATTACCGAAAGGGGTTCTTCAACCTTTACTAGTACCAGAGTGGAAATAGTAAAATGTGTCCATAGATTTCATAGTGGAATTACAAAATAATTCATGAGGTAAGAATACAATTTGGGTTATTGTTGATTGATTGACTAAATCTTATAATTTTCGTTCTATTGGATATACTATTTCCCTAGAAAAACATTTCCAACTTTATATTAAATAGATAGTCATATAACATCAACATCCCATCTACACTATTTCTTATTGTGATCTCATGATCACTTCTTTCCTTCGGATGGGCCTTCATAAGTTATTGGGTAAAAATTAATTTTTTGTAGATTTTCATTCACTATTAGATGGGTAGTTAGAAAGAACAATTCGGACCATAGAAGATATGTTGCGTACGTGTTGAATGGAAATCAGGGTTGAAATCCAGATTTTGGGGATGAAGTAGGAGAAATAAGGTTGATGGAACCAGAATTGTTAGAATAGATGGAAGAAAAAGTTTAGTTGATTCTGAATCACATGAGAACAACTCAGAACATGCAAAGAGTTTATGCGGATAACTGGATGAAGGATTTTTCTTTTTTAGGTAGGTGATTATGTCATTCTCAATTTTTCTCCATGGAAATGTGTGATACAATTTGGTAAGAAGGGAAAGCTGAGTCTGAGGTTAATTAGACCAAATAAAATCTAGGTGAAGGTTGGATCGGTTGCCTATAGAGTGGCTTTACCTCCTTGTTCAACCTAGGTACACAATATTATTCATGTTTCAATGTTGAGGAAGTATATGCCAGATCCATCTCATTTTTTGTGTCCATAAGTAGTTCAGTTGGAAGAGATTAAATCTTTTGAGAAACAAACCAGTATATATTCATGACCATAGAGAGAAAGTATTGTGGATTAAGGGGATTGATCAGGTAATATTTTTGTGAAACAAAACCATATGGTTGAAGATGCAACAAGGGAATCTCAAAGTCTTGAGAGGGATAAATACCCCCACTTATTTGATAAGTGAATATAATTGCGAGAACACAGTTCCCAAAAGAGGGGAATTATGTATGATACTAGGTATTTATATAATAATACATTTTCATATCTATTAATATTAGTGAATAAGATATTAAATTTGCATTAAAATGATGCTTTTATCCGATAAATTACTCGACACAAAAAATGGTTCTCTCTGATATCTAACATTGTACACAATGATGAGTTATACTTAAAAATAATAAAACAATATTATTATTATTTTAAAATGTAGTTAACAATTAGATGTTTTATTTGCAGGAATGAAAAAAATAAGATTACTATTATATTACATGTTTGTTAAATGATTTTTTGTTTATCCAATTAATATTTGGGGATTATAATGATAATGAATACAATTTTAAGCATAAAATACTCTAATATTTTTAAAAGGTCAGTGTGCCACCTTTTGATAGAAAACTATTTTTAAATCTAGTTTCTTTGCATATTTATTTGTTATATTTAAAAAAATTAACTTATTTTTTATAATCAGGCCATTAGAATTCACATTGGTTGAAATTTTGGTATTTTTTTGATGAAATTAATTTTTAATGAATAGTTAAAAATATGCCTTTTTAATTCAAAAATACCATTTAAATTAATTTATTTATATAGTTAGATTTTTATTTTAATTGTTTTTAATGTTTAATTGAATTAGTTTTTTAAAATTTAATTCAATGATTGTAAATTAATGTAATTTTACCTTGAAATTCGACATAAAGAGAAGTCAATATTTTGATAGTTTTTGTTTCTTAAAACCCCACTTAAATATTTACAATGTGAATTAATTTAAAATTAATTACCGTAACATATGAGTTTTGAAATTGGAAAAATTTATTCCATATTTTTAATCATAAGGTCAATGTTGTGTGAATATTGACCTTTTATTTTGGGACATTATGAATAGTAACTTTAGTAATTATTTTATTTACAATGGTTAAGTGTAAATCTAATAAATATGGGTAAGATATAATATTATAATATTATTAAACTACCCTAAAACATGTATTAATCCATTAGATGATAAATTTCCAACCATGGGAATCCTTGGGTCGATTTTGGGACCCCATGAAGCCACTTGGGAGTGATAATGACATTTTATAATAATTAATTCAAAGTAAAGATGAAAATAACATAAACATATATCTTTATCAAAAAAAAAATTTATATGGTGTTATATAATTGATCTATTCTACTATAAATATTTATTATAAATATTGAAATATTTCATATGTAATGATATTTTATTTATATTTTTTATAAATTAAATAAATAAATATAAATATGACTCATATATGATGAAGTAAATTATATTTTAATAAATGATTCAAATAAATGATATTATAAATATTATAATAAATGTAATTTGATAATTTTTATTCCATCTAAAAATTTTCTCGATGATATTGAAATATTATCTTTGAGTTAATGCCTTTGGTTTTAAGGAACCATGTTTTTATAACTTTATCAAAAAATAATTACTTAAAAATGTCAAAAATGACATAATTGATTTTTTTTTAAAAAAAAATTTTATTAAATGATATAATAGTCCTAAAATTATAATATTCTTCCCAATGAATTATATAATATTAAAAATGTCATTAATGATCCTTTTATGATTCCCATATAATTTTACATCAAATATAGTGACCATATATTATGAAAATTGCAAGAAGACCTAGTAAGGGTTAATGTTTTTAAGTACGAGTTAGTGCTAAAAGATATGGTTAATATGGTTGAATAAACATTTATAAAACATATTTTTTAGATATTTTTACCCAAATAATATTATATTTGAAATAAATTATTTATGAACCATTTGAAACTGAAAATAAATTTTTATTAAAATAATATTTCAATATCTTCTAAAAGTGTCCATCATCCCTCTTATAGAAGGCCACCACCTCTACCAAATTAATCACACCATTAAAGATCCTTAGATCACCCAAATTCTGCTCAGATAATCTCCAAAAATCCCTAACTTTCTCTTAAAATCCTTACCTTGGGCAGAAGGAAATTCATGAAAGTCTTTTGTCTCGAATAACAAAGGAGTTAACTATTTTAGAGGTAGTATCTTCTCTACAGTTCCTTTCGATCATTTTACTTTTTAACTCTCTATAATATTATTATTATTTGATTACATAACAACATCAGTATATGAAATATATGAGGATGTTGTTATGAGAAGGATTCGAATTACACTTACACACACCTCTATCTAATGGATATATACATTCTGTTTCTGTGTATGGTGAACTACTACCCCATGAACTGATGATTACTCAATGTTCCTATAACACCTCTAATGATGGCCATTATAATGAAAATATATTTATATATGATATATAATGTAGTTATTTTATATTTACACTTCATTATTTTTTATTTACAACATATCTTTATACTTTCCATAATGTGTAAATACGATAATTTCATTTTAGGAAATGCGGACTACCACCCCTCAAAGTGATATGACTCATTCATTACATACATGGAATTTATAAAGGATGGAAATAATGAACTTATGTGACATATAGAAAATATGATATTATTCTAGAATTGTAATATACCTATGTATACTTTAGTTTTTATTTCATTAATATGACAAATAAATGAAAGAAATGTTCAAGCATACGTACGACCAACCGTCTCCAAGAATGGTACATTTCATTTATTATCTCAAAATTATATGTATAATTACAAATAAACATATATATTTCATATATATGACATTTAAATCATGAATAATATTCTAGAGGTAATGTACATTATACCACGTGGATAATTTGTAATTATAAAAAGTTATTTTTTTACTCATGAATAAAACATCGAAAAATAACTGATATGAACATGAATAATTATATGATTTTAATAACAAGGTAATAAGTAATAATTGAACGCTTGATCCTTCTTGGTCAAAGCTATCAGAGGAGTCGCAACTCGGGATAAATTTTGTACAAACCTCTTATAATAGCCTGAAAGACCAAGGAAAATTCGCACCTCTGACACGGTATTGGGAGCTTCCCAAGACACCACTGATTGTATCTTCGACGGATCCACAGCTACTCCCTGTTGGGACACAACATGCCCCAAGAAATGAACTTCTTGAGCCCAAAACTCACACTTGGACAACTTACCAAACAACTGATGTTGGAGAAAAGCTCCCAAAACGGCTCGTAGATGCTCTGCATGCTCCACTTCAAATGTGGAGTAGACAAGGATTTCATCGATGAAAACCACAACAAACATGTCCATGAATTCACGAAACACATCATTCCTCAACCCCATGAAAATAGCTGGAGCATTCATCATGCCGAATGGCATTACAAAAAACTCATAATGCCCATGACGACAACGGAATGCAGTATTTGGGATATCCTCATCCTTTACACGCATCTGATGATATCCTGACCGCAAGTCGACCTTTGAGAACCAACTTTCACCCTTCAGTTGATCGAAAAGGTCATCAATTTGTGGAAGAGGATAGTGGTTCTTAATTGTCACTTTGATTAACCGATGATAATCAACACACAACCGCAAACTGTCGTCAGCCTTTTTCACAAAAAAACTGGCACTCCCCATGGTGACACACTTGGCCGAACAAAACCTCACTGTAACAGACCATCAATCTGAATATGTAGCTCTCGTAACTCAGAAGGGGCCATCCTATATGAAGACATAGAGATAGGAGACGCTCCTGGCTGTAGCTCGATCCCAAAATCAATCTCTCGTCAAGGGGGTAAGGATACAACCTCTTCTGGAAAGTCGTCAGGGTACTCTTCTACGACCCTAGGAAACGCCAAATGTTGAACCTATGAAGAACCCAACATCATCCCATCCATAATGGATGATAAGGATGAAACTCATCTATGACTCATCCAAGGATGTCTCTCAACAACAAACACCACTTTCTCTCCATCTGCATCAAAGAAAACGTCCTTCCTGTAGCAATCCACAATAGCCTACACCAAATTCCACCAATCCATGCCGAGTATGAAATCATATGGTTTTATTCGTAAACATAAGAAATCTCTCCAAGAGCTTTGTTGCCCCAACACTAGCTCACGGTCTCAACATACTTCAAACAAGTTGGCTCGAGCTCCAACTGGCGTAGTCAACGCCAAGGGAACTGGAAGTCTCTCAACCTCATGTCCCAAAGCATGGAAAAAGGTAGGTGATATGAAGGAGTGTGTTTCTCCTGAATCAAACAAGGCATACACCAATGTAGAAAACAATCAAAGGGTACCTCAAACAACATCTGGCTTGTCGGGGGTTGGCAACACTAGAGCATGAAGCTGGCCACGACCTCCTCCACGGCCTCTCTTACAATGATAACGACCACATCCACGGCCGCGCTCTGCTCTCTGAGGACGGGGAGCGTCATGGGGTTTTCCTCTGCCTGCTCCATCTACCCTCTGGTGATCTAAAGCTGGTTCAACCTGCTGCTCCATGTAGAATCGTCATAACCAAGGACACCCAGTGTTCCTTCCGAGCACGAATCGAACAGAAGCCTATCTCGAACTCCTCCAATAGTCTTCTGTGACTTCATCTGAAACGGAGCCCTCGTACTTCTGTATACTCTAGAGCTCAAACTCTCGTAGTGTCTTCCTCCAAGTGTCATCATTGTCAACCTCTACCCGGCGGTGATCTGCTAGAATAGCTTTCTGGGCATATTCTGTGCAAACCTGACGAGGCCATGGACCTGGAGCCATACCTGTAAAATAACAACTGTTAGAGCTCTTAATCCTGGAATATGGAAGATTCAACATTAATTAATTAATTGTTTTGTTTCATTATGTTTAGGTTTCCATTCCCAAGGTCTACCCATTCAAACACAGGTGCAAGGAATAATGATGCAGGATCCTTTCCTAGGTCTCTACCCTGGAACCATAATCACTTTGTTTAGTAGCCATCGTAAACTTAAAGGTCCGTGCAACAGATCATAGGGGGCCCTAAATGCCTATGTCTATGCCGGTCTCCAGTGTTTACCCAACTTGATAAACATGAATGACACCGTTTCCCTACCATCCCATTCATCCTCACCTGTTCCTAAATCCAAACTTCATCCTATCTCTCAACCAGACCTCTAATACCACTCTGTCACGACCCCCTCCCCACAAAGTGTACCCCTCCTGGGCTGGAAATGTGAGAAGAGAGATAATTACTCTCGAGTCTCGCCTCCAGTAGGCCCCGGGTTGGCGACTAGCACTGAGGATATAACAAACACACAAATGGGAGGCATTACCCTCTAAGAGAACATATGCAGAAGAGGGAGATAGAATAGACTCCAATCAACTCCAACTCTGAACTGAAATATAAAAGAAAACCAAGTACATATATGAAATTTCATGAAAATGTAATACAACCGAAAGAGGAAACTAAAAGTACCCTAAAGAATGTAAAACGTCAACGACCACAAGCCCGAACAGCTCCTCCTCCAACCACAAGCTTGTAGTAACCAACTTGATCTCCAACCTACTCTAAGTGACCTGAAAAAACAGTTTATATATACATAGGGTGAGTATAACAGTATACTCAGTAGGATCCTCCCCAAGCCTCTCGTGCAAAAGTAAAGAAAGCATGCTAAAGCCCAGTGAACAACAAGTGAAACTAACTCGTCACCTAAATAGGTATACTAAGTTCCCAACCTCACCATAGATACTCTCACCAAGTAATGCATACAAGAATATAGGTTAAAGTAAATATTATCAAGGTTACCCCGCTACAACTTCCCCACTGGTTTCTCGCTTTGCCCCAACGACATACGTCATGTGCATCTCTCTCTATGGCTTGCCCGCAGACACCTGGGCTAACTCCACAATCTTCACCTAGTGCACCACAAAGACCTTCCAGTAGACACCTAGGCGAAGCACCACACCATCCTCACAATCAAAAGCAACCGGTGATGTTCCGAGAGCCACCACAACCTGCATAATGTGTATCAAACATCGGGTATTATACCTCAAGCCATTATAGACAATACACCAAATAGGGATCCTCAAGCCATCACAGCCTATACACGTTACACCTATAGTAGTCCATAGGATACTATATCAAGAATATATGTGTGTGAAATAACCACAAGCCATTACATCCCTCTACACTCATATATGGGTAAAACTAACCAGTGTTCCTACCATCACAAAGATCTACCAAGAGAAGAGAACAACGTCAAAGGGGGTAGTTAGCCATTCAACCTCCCATCAGAATGTTGGGGAAAACACCTTCCCAGGGCTCAAAATCCCGGGGGTGTTAGTTTACCATACCGATAGGGTGGAGTAGCGTATAAAAACACAAAAAGTACAGAATATCTATGTAACTCACATTCACACTATGGGAAATACCTAGTCTTAGATACAACTGCAGCTAACGTCTCTCAGACTCCAGGCTGCCACTTCTAAGACTAGGTATCCTATAAGCACACAAACATTTGAAGTGCTTAATTAGATTACTCCGTTCTAATTTTATCAGTTCCATTGTAAATTAATTAATTCTTTAAAAATCAATTAAGAATGAACAATTCCACATTAAACTGAATTGGAATCACATTCAAAAACAACTTCTCCTTTTTAAGATTCACATCACTTTTAAAATCCAGTATCTCCATCCCCGTGGATTTTCACCATTTAATCAAACAGTCATTACAGAATTACTTTTCCATATTCCTAGGAATTCTAGAAAAGCATCTTATGCTTCTAAAAACAAAGGAGGCTCAACACGGTGAGTATATATACTACCCGTCGAGTATTTGCCTCCTATAGAAAGAGCATAGACCCATTCTCCCTCAAGAAGCTAAACACAGAAAGCACGTGGCATAGCCCACGTTTTTCACCTCATTCGGAAGAAGGGTAGCAAGACCAGCTGCCTTGAGCAGTGAGGAAAAGCAAAACAGATTAACATTCAAAGAAAATCACAAGCATCCAGCAACCACATCCATCACATTCCATCACCCATGGTGTCCTCACCGACACCCACATACACAAACCGATGCATCTTGCCACTCTAGTCGTAATTTGCTGCCACAACCACAAGGCCTCCATGCCTCCACATATCACAATAGCCATCCAGGCTCACATCACAGCACAAGCAGCAGGAAAACAAACATCACATCATGGGCTCTTATCCCTTTAACAAACAATAGCGTAACTCAGAACCCTTTTAGAAATTCCAACATAATCTATTCATTAATCCATATTGAATTTGCAGATATCTTATTCGTAGGTTCCAATTACAGAATACCTAATAAGAAAGATATCACAATTAAATAACCATGCTAACTTCCCTAATTTGATTATCCTCAAACTAGAACAACTAAAACAACAGAAATAACCAGATTCATTTACATGCCAATTTATCTTTAGCCAATTAATTTAATAATTAATTATGGATTTATGTTCATTATCAATTTCTATCATGAACGAACAACAAATCAAAGAAGCATAGATATCATTCTATCTAGAAAACATGAGGCAAACCGTTATCACGGTATAAAGCAACAACATGCGATCAAACAATTCTTTTAATCGGTTTGAAGTATTTAATTAGGTCAATTTCATTGTGATCCAAAGGGATAAATAATGCTAATTCTACGATTTCACATATACAATTAGAGAAGCCATGAATCCCTTACCTGGAAGAGTCCTTAACGTCCTTTATCCACACAATGGGCTATAATCCTCCTCTCAGGACAAATGCATCCACCGGAGGATGCCACGGTACGACATTACCAGCCAAACCCAAGAAAAACCCATTAGAATCTTGGAAATTACATGGTATAATATGGAAGGGAGAAACAAGAGAAGATGATCCCCAAATGAACGACAATAGAACAAACCTTATTGGGAGGATTTAACGACACCGTTCGGTTGCATCCAAAACAGTGCAGAACCAATCCTAGGAGTAAAGATTGATTGTGAAACTCCTTTGGGAATGACTGAAAGTTTGTAGCGTCTCCTGTCTGAGAACAAAGGGAAAGACCAAGGGAGAATGATATCTCATCCCTTTTTAAGATTTAATGGGGTGAAGGTCTAAGATCCGATTAATTATCCATTAAAACGGATCGTATTAACCCACGCGGTTTGACCAAGTAGATACAGCCTGGCCTTAGGAATAATTAATATAGGATTTATGGAATTTGAAACGACCTTAAGATCCCTTAAAATGAGGATTTAAATGTATTTTACGTCAAAGGAAATGTCAAAAGGGGAAAACTGTAGGAGTCTGGAAACACTGTTCACCAACCGTTACTGTACATGAAACCGATCTGTGAAACCGATCTGTCAGAACGATCTGTGAAACCGATCTGTGAAACCGATCTGTCAGACCGATCTGTGAAACCGATCTGTGAAACCGATCTGTCAGACCAATCTGTAAAACCGATCTGTCAGACTGATCTGTGAAACCGATCTGTCAGACCGATCTGTGAAACTCATCTATCAGACCGATATGTGAAACCGATCTGTCAGACCGATATTTGAAACCGATCTGTCAGACCGCTCTGTGATACCGATCTGTGAAACCGATCCGTGAAACCGATCTGCCAGACCGATCTGTGAAACCGATCTGTCAGATTGATCTTTGAAACCGATATGTCAGACCGATCTGTGAAACCGATCTGTCAGACCGATCTGTGAAAGCGATATGTCAGACCGATCTATGAAACCGATCTGTCAGACCGATCTGTGAAACCGATCTGTGAAACCCATCTGTCAGACCAATCTCTGAAACCGATCTGTTAGACCGATCTGTGAAACTGATCGGTGAGACCGATCTGTTACTGTTCATAAAACTGGAAACAATGTTCACAGAACTGGAAAATTGGAAAGTGTTGGGGAAAAGTCCCCTTGACCTCCCAAAACACCTCCAACACCACATTTTCACAAAGTAATGGTCCGAAGAGTTCTGGTCCCTTACAAACCCCTTGAGATCCTTGATCACATTATAGTGTTGTCCTATCAACATGAAATGTAACATAAACTATCTCATGTAAATTATTTATTTGATGTATTCCTATTTAGGATGTACATACTAGATACATCACATATACTCATTATAGTGGTGGAATTATAGGTGAATGATCTCTCATATGGGTAGTAGCCGGTAAAGATCTCAGATCATAGAGACAAAGTTCCACAAAATAAAACAGTACACCTCATCAATGTACTATGTAGAAAACACATCTTTGAATAAATGACCTGGGAACTATAGGTAGTGATGAAAAAAAATTACCCTAATCCATTTTAGTGTGGAAAATGATAATCGGGAGGGTGAAATTTCATAAAGGGGGAATATTGTACTGACCCGAACTGTTATTATAAGGCCCCCGCCTTAAACCTTACTTAATATTGAATTAAATGAGTAATTCACATTGAGGATCTTTTCAGGTTTAGAGTTTTAGAGAATTAGGACATAACTATTACATCTCAAAAGATTACAAAGTAGTCGCTTCTACTAAATTTCCATAAAATAAAAATTCTTAAAAAGAAACATGTTTAGTTTCATGTTTTTGGTAGCATGACTTTCCCTTGATCCCATCCTTGACCTTATTCCACGCTAAGTCCTGTGAAAATCATTTCAAAAACTTGGGATGAGCATAAAAACTCAGTAAGGGATACACAAAGAATGAAAACTGTTATTTTTTCAAAACAACAAGTAAACCATGAATACTTTATCAATGTAATACTTTTCACCTTCATGAAGTAGTAAAAACTCTTCACTGAAAAAAAGTATCATTACTTACCTTTTTGTAACCAAAGGATTACCATAAAACCCATATAAAGAACACATAACATATATAAAGGTAACATGGGACATAAACATAATTAAGTGGAATAACCATACGGTCGACTTCCACACATATCACTTAATGGAATAGCCATACAGCCAATTTCCATACATACTTAATGGAATAGCCATACGGCCGACTTTCATACCCAATGCATTGGAGGTTATAACGTAACCACCCGTCCTGGTATTCACAGCACCACCCGTCATAATGTCCAAGTACCATTATTAAACATAAAATATGGAAAATATAAACATTTCAATAACAATATTTCATTTGCAATCACATTAAATAATTCCCATATATTGAATTAATCAATCCATTTTCGAAAACCATTTAAAAGATATTTTTTAATCAAAGTGTCTCATACCACCTTGAAGCTTAAAATAGTAAACCATTAATATCCGTATAAATAAATCCTTAAAACCATTTTGAAAACAAGGATATTAATAAGAACAAATAATTAAAACATTTAAAACGGCATTTTGGTTAAAGGGGGTTTACCAAAATTAGAGACACTTGAATACAATAATTGAGGAATAACATTTAGTCATAACTTTATAATATCATGAGAATAAATGGATTCATGATATAATACTCCAAAGGACAGTATATACACCATATAAGAGTGAATTGGTGCATAACAGCAATGAACCCTCAATAGAAATTTCAAATGTGATGAAATCCCTTATAAAGAAAGTATCCTTAAATTAAGGACAAATCAATCTAAAAAATATGTGTGAAAAATATAAATACACCCAATATAAGTTGATATTATGTGTAAAACAATAAAAGGTCATTCACACATATTCAATGGATGACATATTCAATGACTACATGTTGAACCCAAAGAAATCAAAATTGGGTTAAAAAGTTCCCTTAACAGCCTAACGACATCACATCAAAATGAGTTGATGAGAGATAAAAAGTGTATCACATCACTTGGACATAAAATTTACATCAATAAGTATATATGAGAACATATCCCAACATAACAATATGTAAATTAAAATACCCAACAAAAGAAGTATTTTTAAAAAAAGAGGAGGGTGAAAGGATCCCTTACCGACTTGGGTATCTTTCAAAACATACACCCCATGAAAGAAGGACAATAGATCATTGATGTAAATACTCATAAACGATATTATATTACACAAAGAGTAGGATAATGGGCAGTACATACACCACTCAATGGAATTTGTGGAAAATGTATCATAAATCTCACGGGAATAAAAGTGAGATGAAAAACCCCTTACGAGAACTCGGAAGCCTAACGACGCCACATAAAACATCCGAATATTGATTGATGAGATCAAATAGGGTATCTCATCACATTAAAATAAAATTTACAGCAAGATGAATATAAAATAACATCCCCCAACATTACAAAGAGGAGCTTAAAAGAAGTGACATAAAGGAGAGTACTTAAAAAGAAAGAGAGAGGTTAGATCTGTTACGAAAGTTCGGCAGCCTAACGGCGCCACTCAAAACTTCCAAAATGGATTGATGAGAGAGAATAGGGTCTCTAATCATATGAAAATAAAAATTACAGTAAGTGTAATATAAAAGATCATCCCTATAACAAGAAAGATGAGATTTAAAAGGAATGACATAAAAGTGTGTACTTAAAAAGAAAGAGAGGAGTAGGATCCCTTACATCGGGTCCGACTTGACTCGATCATTCTTTAACGTCCTGAATAATAAACTTGAGTTAATTTCTACTTCCTTAAGAACCTTTTTAAAGTTCATTATTCATTTTATATCACTTATTACCATGTCATAAACATTATGTAATAATTTAAGTTAATATTATTTGTTTTGCAGATATTTGGTTCTTAAGTCGAAAGTGGACTTCTTACAATTACATGTTGTTCATGTGGCCAAATGTTTATTATATCCAGAATTGTATTCATCATTTAGATATCATATATGTCATATATATAAAGTAAATTCATGCATTTATAACATTACATAATCATTTATAGGTAAGAAATGAAATGCACCGTTCATGGAGACGGTAAGCCGTACGTACGCAAGAACGCTACTTTCATTTCTATTTCGTATTTTATAGAATGGAATAATAATGATATAAAGGTATATTATAATTCCAGTATAATATCATATATAATTTCATATTTCCATCCTTTATACGTCCCACATATGGTATTTAACGAATCTAATCACATTGAGGGGGCAGTAGTCTGCACTTCCTTAAATGAAGATATCGCGTATACCCATAATGAAATCCATAAAGGTAAGACAAAAATGAAAAATACAGAAGAATAAGTAAAAGATAAACATATTATATATCATATATAAAAATAGTTACATCATAATGGACACCTTTGAAGGTGTTAAATGAGTATTGAACAATCATCGTTTCGGGAGGCAGAATTTCACCATCCACGGAAACCGTAAGTTCTTTAACCATTTGATGTAGTTGTGTGAGAGTGTAGCTCGAATAAATCTTATAACAACATCCTAGTATATTGAATATACTGGTTTTTTTACAAAATAAGTAAATAAAAAGAGTTTAGGGGGTTGGAGAAGCAAAATAAAACAAATGAACATGAGAGAGTGAATTACCTTTAAAAGTGTAACTCCTTTTGATTTGAGACTAAAGGCTTTCTTTGAAAGGATTATGCCCAAAGGGAATCTTCTAGGATGAGGATAGGGATGTGGAGAGAGTAAATGGGTAGGGGTTTGCCGACCCAAAGGCTTGAGGAGTGTGGGAAAAGAGGTAGAGTTGGGGGCCTTTTATAAGAGGAGAGGAGGGGCACTTTTGGAAAGTAAGAAATATTACTTTATTTGAAAATGTGTTTCGGTTTTAGAAGGTCCCACATTGATATAATTCGGGGATATGGTGATAAGGCTTCGAAATCCACTCATCCAATAAGTTTTGGACATGTGTAGTTCATAGATTTTACATTATCTATCCATTTTATTTAAATCGCCAAATAATGATGTCATCACTGCATCATTATTATGTCATAAATATTTTAATTTATTTAATGTCTAAAAATGATAAAAAGATACTATGATGTAGAAAATTTTTTTAGCTTTCCAATAAATATTTATAATAAAAAATATGATTTGTATAACCCCACTTAAAAATTGTTTTAGTAAAACATATCATGTTTGTGTCATTTTTACTTTTACATTAAATAAAAAGTTATTTATATCATTTCTCAACCAAAGTGGCTCCATGGGGTCCCCAAGTTGACACATGTCTTGTATTGGTCGTCCATTACACATCCAATGAGGTTAGGACATGTGTCAAGTTCATTTCATATTATTAAAACATTATATTTACCTTAAACTACATTAATTACCTCTAATTGCGATTAATGAAAAAAAGTTACTATTCACCAAAAAATTATTTTCATCCCATTGAACCAAATTTTACATACTAATGACAACCATGTATGTCTGATTTTCAAAATTCAATACACATTATTGGTAAACTTTCATTTAACTGAAAAATTAGTTTGCTTGATTACCACATAGTGGTTTCACTATTCATAAAAAATTGGAGTTTTTCAGAAAAATACCAATACTTCACCCTAAGCTTTATTTGATATTCCGAATTTAAAAATGAATTCATTTTTACAAAATTCAAAACATATTAGTCACATTAATTAATTTAATAATTAATTCCCGCTGTCAGAGAAAATAGCGTGTTTTTATAAAACAATAAGTGTCAAAAGATTGACACTAGTTTAAGTCTGATTTCAAAGTGAAATTAATTCCAATGACCACTACTGGATTTAATGGTAAAAATATTTTCTAATTTCGCATTAAAACCAATTCAAAATATAATCTAATCATATAAATAAATTATATTAAAAAGAGGTTTTGAATTAAATACAACATTTTACACTATTCATTAAAAAATGAACATTATCGGAAAGATACCAAAAATTTACACAAAGTAAATTTTGATGTCCCGATTCTTAAGAAGAGTTTTATTTGGTCCAATAGAATGTATAAGTGTGAAGAAAACTATATTTAATGACGGTTCTCCATCAAAAGGTGATAAGTGAACCTTTAGTGAAAACTAGGGCATATACACCTAAAATAGAATTCTTTCCGTATTTTAAGCCATTAGCTTTTATTGGATAAATGTAAAAACATTAAAAAACATATATAATCATATTTTAGTTATTTTTATCCATTCCCACCAATACAACGGCTACATGTTAACTACCATTTGAAATAATATTATTTTATTATTAGAGTGCAACGTAAGATTCCCAAGAAACTCGTTGTTGCGTGTTGGGTACGCCATTGAGCATAGCATCCCCATTAAAGTCATATTAATATTTTATTCACGGATATGGATAAATATGAAAGTGTCATATTCATTATTTACCTGGGGTGTTACATGTTTCCCCCCTTTCGGTAATTGCGTCCTCGCAATTTCGAAATTGCGCTTGGAAACATCCTTGAAAGTCCCACATCGGAACAAGAGTCGGTAAAAAAATCACTTTAAAATAAAGAAAGATAAGTACAGAGGTCACCCGATTTAACCCATACTAGGATTTCAAGTAGAAAAACATGGACATGGAAGAAAAAGCAATGGGTCATGTTCTTGAGGGAGAGTGAAAGTAAACATGTCTAGGAGAAAGTTAACAATGAGAAAATCACAAACATGTGATGGGTTAAACGTTATTCGATTCCCCAGTAGGAAAAGCTAATAGACAACATTTTTGTTTTAAGCTACTTTTTATTGAGGAATTTATTCATAAGGAAACATAATCACATATCATGTTGAATTTCAACTTTTACTAGATTCCTTAATCAAACTCATATTTTCTCCAGAAGGCGAGTATTTAGGAAGACTTGTTCACATTAAGAGTACTATAATCAACGTTTATAAAATCACCTAAACCAAAAAAGAGAACTATATACCTCCCATGTCATTAGACTTTAACCAAAACCAAAACCAAAAAGGCTAGTACAAGATCAGATAATCCAGAAAAGGATAACCCTTTATAAAAAAAAATCTATTCTTAACCTCCAAAATTTTTCCAACAAAACCCAAAGTTCAACGAGGACCATTAGATAAAGAATTTGTCCATAAAATCCTTCAAAGTAATCCAATCTAAGATTGAAACCCAAATATTTGAAGGATTTAGTCACATATTCTTCTATGTTAAATCGCAACATTTATCTCCAAACAACATCAGTCGCTCCTAAAGTCTCGCATTGAAAAATAATTATCCTAATCACATATCCTCCATGATAGGTTAATCATTTTCATAAATAACCCAAAATAAACTTACTCTTAATTCATAAAATCATATAACTTAAAAAGAATCAGTCAAACTAACCAGGGACTTCACGTAGTCCAGTGGTAGGCGATAAATACCAGTCGCACTTTGGTTGTGGGTTCGATTCCCGCAGCTTTGTCCGACGCGACAGGATGTCACACGGTCTACGTGATGTCCTTTTTCCAAAACTATATAATTCTTAAAACATTCCTCAAAATTAGATAAAATCTTCAAAAATAATCATAACATATTTTAACCTCAAGTTTATCTCATGCCTTTCATTTTCCAGCATATCATATAATAACCCATAATTACCTCAAAAGTAAGGATCATATAACCCTAATGGTTACCTTTATAATTATTACCTGAACTTCCACATCGATTGTCGTACATGATGCATTATATAACATACTAAGGTTCAAGGGGTTGATCATGACTCCTTGATAGTTGGTTTAGAATAAACATGAGTTTCCTCATTGAATACCCCATTTCATCTAGTCTCTTAATCAGAGAACCACCATAGTTTCCTTCAATCCCATTGTCACTTTGGTGCCTGCTAGATCCATCCATTTACTAAAACCAAAAAAGTCAGTGTGAGTATATCAACATAACCATCATGTACTAATGAGGAAGATAAACACTAAGATATACTTACTCATTCACTTTATCTAAAACTAGTACTCTTTCTGAAATCCTAACCATTATGGTAATGTCACTTATGCTTAGAGAATCCCCTAACCTCTAAAGTTATTTAAACTGACCTTTGATACCAACTATAAGGCCCCATCCTTAAACCTTAATTAATATTGAATTAAATGAGTAATTCACATTGAGGATCTTTTCAGGTTTATAGTTTTAGAGAATTAGGACATAAATATTACATCTCAAAAGATTACAAAGTAGTCTCTTCTACTAAATTTCCATAAAATACAAATTCTTAAAAAGAAACATGTCTAGTTTCATGTTTTTGGTAGCATGAATTTCCCTTGATCCCATCCTTGACCCTATTCCACGCTAAGTCCTGTGAAAATCATTTAAAAAATTTGGGATGAGCATAAAAACTCAGTAAGGGATACACAAAGAATTAAAACTGTTAGTTTTTAAAAACAAAAGTAAACCATGAATACTTTCTCAATGTAATACTTTTCACCTTCATGAAGTAGTAAAAACTCTTCACTGAAAAAAAGTATCATTACTTACCTTTTTGTAACCAAAGGATTACCATAAAACCCATATAAAGAACACATAACATATATAAAGGTATCTGGGGACATAAACATACTTAAGTGGAATAACCATATGGTCGACTTCTACACATATCACTTAATGGAATAGCCATACGGCCAATTTCCATACATACTTAATGGAATAGCCATACGGCCGACTTCCATACCCAATGCATTGGAGGTTATAACGTAACCACCCGTCCTGGTATTCACGGCACCACCCGTCATAATGTCCAAGTACCATTATTAAACATAAAATATGGAAAATATAATCATTTCAATAAAAATATTTCATTTTCAATCACAATAAATAATTCCCAGATATTGAATTAATCAATCCATTTTCAAAAACCATTTAAAAGAGATTATTGAATCAAAGTGTCCCATACCACCTTGAAGCTTAAAATTGTAAACCATTAATATCCGTATAAATAAATCCTTAAAACCATTTGGAAAACAAGGATATTAATAAGAACAAATAATTAAAACATTTAAAATGACATTTTGGTTAAAGGGGTTTTACCAAAATAAGAGACACTTGAATACAATAATTGAGGAATAACATTTAGTCAGGACTTTATAATATCATGAGAATAAATGGATTCATGATATAATACTCTAAAGGACAGTATATACACCATATAAGAGTTAATTGGTGCATAACAGCAATGAACCCTCAATAGAAATGTCAAATGTGATGAAATCCCTTATAAAGAAGGTATCCTTAAATTAAGGACAAATCAATATAAAAAATATGTGTGAGAAATATAAATACACCCAATATAAGTTGATATTAAGTGTAAAACAATAAAATTTCATTCACACATATTCAATGGATGACATATTCAATGACTACATGTTGAACCCAAAGAAATTGAAATTGGGTTAAAAAGTTCCCTTAACAGCCTAACAGCATCACATCAAAATGAGTTGATGAGAGATAAAAAGTGTATCTCATCACTTGGACATAAAATTTAAATCAATAAGGATATATAAGAACATATACCAACATAACAATATGTAAATTAAAAGACCCAACAAAAGAAGTCTTTTTAAAAAAAGAGGAGGGTGGAAGGATCCCTTACCGACATGGGTATCTTTCAAAACATACACCCCATGAAAGAGGGACAATAGATCATTGATGTAAATACTCATAAACGAAAGTATATTACACAAAGAGTAGGATAATGGGCAGTACATACACCACTCAATGGAATTTGTGGCAAATGTAGCATAAATATCACGGGAATAAAAGTGAGATGAAAAATCCCTTACGAAAACCCGGCAGCCTAACGACGCCACATAAAACATCCGAATATGGATTGATGAGATCAAATAGGGTATCTCATCACATTAAAAAAAATTTACAGCAAGAGAAATATAAAATAACATCACCCAACATTACAAAGAGGAGCTTAAAAGAAGTTACATAAAGGAGAGTACTTAAAAAGAAAGAGAGAGGTTAGATCTCTTACGAAAGATCGGCAGCCTAACGGCGCCACTCAAAACTTCCAAAATGGGTTGATGAGAGAGAATAGGGTCTCTCATCACATGAACATAAAAATTACAGTAATTTTAATATAAAAGATCATACATATAACAAGAAAGATGAGATTTAAAAGGAATGACATAAAAGTGTGTACTTAAAAAGAAAGAGAGGAGTAAGATCCCTTACCACGGGTCCGACTTGACTCGATCGTTATTTAACGTCCTGAATAATAAACTTGAGTTAATTTATACTTCCTTAAGAACCTTTTTCAAGTTCATTATTCCTTTTATATCACTTATTACCATGTCATAGACATTATGTAATAATTTAAGTTAATAATATTTGTTTTGCAGATATTTGGTTCTTAAGTCGAAAGTGGACTTCTTACAATTACATGTTGTTCATGTGGCCAAATGTTTATTATATCCAGAATTTTATTCATCATTTAGATATCATATATGTCATATATATCAAGTACATTCATGAATTTATAACATTACATAATCATTAAGAGGTAAGAAGTGAAATGCACCGTTCATGGAGACGGTAAGCCGTACGTACACATGAACGCTACTTTCATTTCTATTTCGTATTTTATAGAATGGAATAATAATGATATAAAGGTATATTATAATTCCAGTATAATATCATATATAATATCATATTTCCATCCTTTATACGTCCCACATATGGTATTTAACGAATCAAATCACTTTGAGGGGGCGGTAGTCCGCACTTCCTTAAATGAAGATATCGCGTATACCCATAATGGAAGCCATAAAGGTAAGACAAAAATGAAAAATACAGAAGCATAAGTAAAACATAAACATATTATATATCATATATAAAAATAGTGACATCATAATGGCCACCTTTGAAGTTGTTAAATGTGTATTGAACAATCATTGTTTCGGGAGGCAGAATTTCACCATCCACAGAAACCGTATGTTCTTTAACCATTTGATGTAGTTGTGTGAGATTGTAGCTCGAATAAATCTTATAACAACATCCTAGTATATTTAAGATACTGGTGTTGTTACAAAAGAAGTAAATAAAAAGAGTTTAGGGGGTTGGAGAAGCAAAATAAAACAAATGAACATGAGAGAATGAATTACCTTTAAAATTGTAACTCCTTTTGATTTGAGCCTAAAGGATTCCTTTGAAAGGATTCTGCCCAAAGGGATTCCTCTAGGATGAGGAGAGGGATGTGGAAAGAGTAAATGGGCAGGGGTTGGCCGAGACAAAGGCTTTATGAGTGTGGGAAAAGAGGTAGAGGTGGGGCCCTTTTATAAGAGGAGAGGAGGGGCACTTTTGGAAAGTAAGAAATATTACTTTATTTGAAAATGTGTTTCGGTTTTAGAAGGTCCCACATTGATATAATTCGTGGATAAGGTGGTAAGGCTTCGCAATCCACTCATCCAATAAGTTTTGGACATGTTTAGTTCATAGATTTTACATTATCTTTCCATTTTATTTAAATCGTCAAATAATGATGTCATCACTGCATCATTATTATGTCATAAATAATTTAATTTATTTAATGTCTCAAAATTATAAAAAAACTACTATGATGTAGAAAATATTTTTAGATTTCCAATGACTATTTATAATCAAAAATATGACTTGTATAACCCCACTTAAAAATTGTTTTAGTAAAACATATCATGTTTGTGTCATTTTTACTTTTACATTAAATAATAAGTTATTTATGTCATTTCTCAACCAAAGTGGCTCCATGGGGTCCCCAAGTTGACCCATGGCTTGTATTGGTCGGCCATTACACATCCAATGAGGTTTGGACATGTGTCAAGTTCATTTCATATTATTAAAACATTATATTTACCTTAAACTACACTAATTACCTCTAATCGCGATTAATGAAAAAAAGTTACTATTCACCAAAAAATTATTTTAATCCCATTGAACCACATTTTACATACTAATGACAACCATGTATGTCGGATTTTCAAAATTCAATACACATTAGTGGTAAACTTTCATTTAACTGAAAAATTAGTTTGCTTGGTTACCACATAGTGGTTTCACTATTCATCAAAAATTGGAGTTTTTCAGAAAAATACCAAAACTTCACCCTATGCTTTATTTGATATTCCGAATTCAAAAATGAAGTCCGTTTTACAAAATTCAAAACATATTAGTCACATTAATTAATTTAATAATTAATTCCCGTTGTCAGAGCAAATAGCGTGTTTTTATAAAAGAATAAGTATCAAAAGATTGACACTAGTTTAAGTCTGATTTCAAAGTGAAATTAATTCCAACGACCACTACTGGATTTAATGGTAAAAATATTTTCTAATTTCACTTTAAAACCAATTAAAAATATAATCTAATCATATAAATAAATTAGATTAAAAAGAGGTTTTGAATTAAATACAACATTTTACACTATTCATTAAAAAAATGAACATTATCGGAAAGATACCAAAAATTTACACAAAGTAAATTTTGATGTCCCGATTCTTAAGAAGAGTTTTATTTGGTCCAATAGAATGTATAAGAGTGAACAAAAATATATTTAATGACGGTTCGCCATCAAAAGGTGATAAGTGAACCTTTAGTGAAAACTAGGGCATATACACCTAAAATAGAATTCTTTCCGTATTTTAAGCCATTAGATTTTATTGGATAAATGTAAAAACATTAAAAAACATATATAATCATATTTTAGTTATTTTTATCCATTCCCACCAATACAACGGCTACATGTTAACTACCATTTGAAATAATATTATTTTATTATTAGAGTGCAACGTAAGATTCCCAAGAAACTCGTTGTTGCGTGTTGGGTACGCCATTGAGCATAGCATCCCCTTTAAAGTCATATTAATATTTTATTCACAGATATGGATAAATATGAAAGTGTCATATTCATTATTTACCTGGGGTGTTACATGCTTCCCCCCTTTCGGTAATTGCGTCCTCGCAATTTTGAAATTGCGCTTGGAAACATCCTTGAAAGTCCCACATCGGAACAAGAGTCGGTAAAAAAATCACTTTAAAATAAAGAAAGATAAGTACAGAGGTCACCTGAGTTAACTCATACTAGGATTTCAAGTAGAAAAACATGGACATGGAAGAAAAAGCAATGGGTCATGTTCTTGAGGGAGAGTGAAAGTAAACATGTCTAGGAGAAAGTTAACAATGAGAAAATCACAAACATGTGATGGGTTAAACGTTATTCGATTCCCCAGTAGGAAAAGCTAATAGACAACATTTTTGTTTTAAGCTACTTTTTATTGAGGAATTTATTCATAAGGAAACATAATCACATATCATGTTGAATTTCAACTTTTACTAGATTCCTTAATCAAACTCATATTTTCTCCAGAAGGCGAGTATTTAGGAAGACTTGTTCACATTAAGAGTACTATAATCAACTTTTATAAAATCACCTAAACCAAAAAAGAGAACTATATACCTCCCATGTCATTAGACTTTAACCAAAACCAAAACCAAAAAGGCTAGTACAAGATCAGATAATCCAGAAAAGGATAACCCTTTATAAAAAAAAATCTATTCTTAACCTCCAAAATTTTTCCAACAAAACCCAAAGTTCAACAAGGACCATTAGATAAACAATTTGTCCATAAAATCCTTCAAAGTAATCCAATATAAGATTGAAACCCAAATATTTGAAGGATTTAGTCACATAGTCTTCTATGTTAAATCGTAACATTTATCTCCAAACAACATCAGTCGCTCCTAAAGTCTCGCATTGAAAAATAATTATCCTAATCGCATATCCTCCATGATAGGTTAATAATTTTCATAAATAACCCAAAATAAACTTACTCTTAATTCATAAAATCATATAACTTAAAAAGAATCAGTCAAACTAACCAGGGACTTCACGTAGTCCAGTGGTATGCGATAAATACCAGTCGCACTTTGGTTGTGGGTTCGATTCCCGCAGCTTTGTCCGACGCGACAGGATGTCACACGGTCTACGTGATGTCCTTTTTCCAAAACTATATAATTCTTAAAAAATTCCTCAAAATTAGATAAAATCTTCAAAAATAATCATAACATATTTTAACCTCAAGTTTATCTCATGCCTTTCATTTTCCAGCATATCATATAATAACCCATAATTACCTCAAAAGTAAGGATCATATAACCCTAATGGTTACCTTTATAATTATTACCTGAACTTCCACATCGATTGTCGTACATGATGCATTATATAACATACTAAGGTTCAAGGGGTTGATCATGACTCCTTGATAGTTGGTTTAGAACAACCATGAGTTTCCTCATTGAATACCCCATTTCATCTAGTCTCTTAATCAGAGAACCACCATAGTTTCCTTCAATCCCATTGTCACTTTGGTGCCTGCTAGATCCATCCATTTACTAAAACCAAAAAAGTCAGTGTGAGTATATCAACATAACCATCATGTACTAATGAGGAAGATAAACACTAAGATATACTTACTCATTCACTTTATCTAAAACTAGTACTCTTTCTGAAATCCTAACCATTATGGTAATGTCACTTATGCTTAGAGAATCCCCTAACCTCTAAAGTTATTTAAACTGACCTTTGATACCAACTATAAGGCCCCATCCTTAAACCTTAATTAATATTGAATTAAATGAGTAATTCACATTGAGGATCTTTTCAGGTTTATAGTTTTAGAGAATTAGGACATAACTATTACATCTCAAAAGATTACAAAGTAGTCTCTTCTACTAAATTTCCATAAAATACAAATTCTTAAAAAGAAACATGTCTAGTTTCATGTTTTTGGTAGCATGAATTTCCCTTGATCCCATCCTTGACCCTATTCCACGCTAAGTCCTGTGAAAATCATTTAAAAAATTTGGGATGAGCATAAAAACTCAGTAAGGGATACACAAAGAATTAAAACTGTTAGTTTTTAAAAACAAAAGTAAACCATGAATACTTTCTCAATGTAATACTTTTCACCTTCATGAAGTAGTAAAAACTCTTCACTGAAAAAAAGTATCATTACTTACCTTTTTGTAACCAAAGGATTACCATAAAACCCATATAAAGAACACATAACATATATAAAGGTAACTGGGGACATAAACATACTTAAGTGGAATAACCATATGGTCGACTTCTACACATATCACTTAATGGAATAGCCATACGGCCAATTTCCATACATACTTAATGGAATAGCCATACGGCCGACTTCCATACCCAATGCATTGGAGGTTATAACGTAACCACCCGTCCTGGTTTTCACGGCACCACCCGTCATAATGTCCAAGTACCATTATTAAACATAAAATATGGAAAATATAATCATTTCAATAAAAATATTTCATTTGCAATCACAATAAATAATTCCCAGATATTGAATTAATCAATCCATTTTCAAAAACCATTTAAAAGAGATTATTGAATCAAAGTGTCCCATACCACCTTGAAGCTTAAAATTGTAAACCATTAATATCCGTATAAATAAATCCTTAAAACCATTTGGAAAACAAGGATATTAATAAGAACAAATAATTAAAACATTTAAAATGACATTTTGGTTAAAGGGGTTTTACCAAAATAAGAGACACTTGAATACAATAATTGAGGAATAACATTTAGTCAGGACTTTATAATATCATGAGAATAAATGGATTCATGATATAATACTCCAAAGGACAGTATATACACCATATAAGAGTTAATTGGTGCATAACAGCAATGAACCCTCAATAGAAATGTCAAATGTGATGAAATCCCTTATAAAGAAGGTATCCTTAAATTAAGGACAAATCAATCTAAAAAATATGTGTGACAAATATAAATACACCCAATATAAGTTGATATTAAGTGTAAAACAATAAAATTTCATTCACACATATTCAATGGATGACATATTCAATGACTACATGTTGAACCCAAAGAAATCGAAATTGGGTTAAAAAGTTCCCTTAACAGCCTAACAGCATCACATCAAAATGAGTTGATGAGAGATAAAAAGTGTATCTCATCACTTGGACATAAAATTTACATCAATAAGGATATATAAGAACATATACCAACATAACAATATGTAAATTAAAAGACCCAACAAAAGAAGTCTTTTTAAAAAAAGAGGAGGGTGGAAGGATCCCTTACCGACATGGGTATCTTTCAAAACATACACCCCATGAAAGAGGGACAATAGATCATTGATGTAAATACTCATAAAAGAAAGTATATTACACAAAGAGTAGGATAATGGGCAGTACATACACCACTCAATGGAATTTGTGGCAAATGTAGCATAAATATCACGGGAATAAAAGTGAGATGAAAAACCCCTTACGAAAACTCGGCAGCCTAACGGCGCCACATAAAACATCCGAATATGGATTGATGAGAACAAATAGGGTATCTCATCACATTAAAAAAAATTTACAGCAAGAGAAATATAAAATAACATCCCCCAACATTACAAAGAGGAGCTTAAAAGAAGTTACATAAAGGAGAGTACTTAAAAAGAAAGAGAGAGGTTAGATCTCTTTCGAAAGTTCGGCAGCCTAACGACGCCACTCAAAACTTCCAAAATGGGTTGATGAGAGAGAATAGGGTCTCTCATCATATGAACATAAAAATTACAGTAATTGTAATATAAAAGATCATACATATAACAAGAAATATGAGATTTAAAAGGAATGACATAAAAGTGTGTACTTAAAAAGAAAGAGAGGAGTAAGATCCCTTACCTCGGGTCCGACTTGACTCGATCGTTATTTAACGTCCTGAATAATAAACTTGAGTTAATTTATACTTCCTTAAGAACCTTTTTCAAGTTCATTATTCCTTTTATATCACTTATTACCATGTCATAGACCTTATGTAATAATTTAAGTTAATAATATTTGTTTTGCAGATATTTGGTTCTTAAGTCGAAAGTGGACTTCTTACAATAACATGTTGTTCATGTGGCCAAATGTTTATTATATCCAGAATTTTATTCATCGTTTAGATATCATATATGTCATATATATCAAGTACATTCATGAATTTATAACATTACATAATCATTAAGAGGTAAGAAGTGAAATGCACCGTTCATGGAGACGGTAAGCCGTACGTACGCATGAACGCTACTTTCATTTCTATTTCGTATTTTATAGAATGGAATAATAATGATATAAAGGTATATTATAATTCCAGTATAATATCATATATAATATCATATTTCCATCCTTTATATGTCCCACATATGGTATTTAACGAATCAAATCACTTTGAGGGGGCGGTAGTCCGCACTTCCTTAAATGAAGATATCGCGTATACCCATAATGGAAGCCATAAAGGTAAGACAAAAATGAAAAATACAGAAGCATAAGTAAAACATAAACATATTATATATCATATATAAAAATAGTGACATCATAATGGCCACCTTTGAAGTTGTTAAATGTGTATTGAACAATCATTGTTTCGGGAGGCAGAATTTCACCATCCACAGAAACCGTATGTTCTTTAACCATTTGATGTAGTTGTGTGAGATTGTAGCTCGAATAAATCTTATAACAACATCCTAGTTTATTTAAGATACTTTTGTTGTTACAAAAGAAGTAAATAAAAAGATTTTAGGGGGTTGGAGAAGCAAAATAAAACAAATGAACATGAGAGAATGAATTACCTTTAAAATTGTAACTCCTTTTGATTTGAGCCTAAAGGCTTCCTTTGAAAGGATTCTGCCCAAAGGGAATCCTCTAGGATGAGGAGAGGGATGTGGAGAGAGTAAATGGTCATGGGTTGGCCGAGACAAAGGCTTTATGAGTGTGGGAAAAGAGGTAGAGGTGGGGGCCTTTTATAAGAGGAGAGGAGGGGCACTTTTGGAAAGTAAGAAATATTACTTTATTTGAAAATGTGTTTCGGTTTTAGAAGGTCCCACATTGATATAATTCGTGGATAAGGTGGTAAGGATTCTAAATCCACTCATCCAATAAGTTTTGGACATGTTTAGTTCATAGATTTTACATTATCTTTCCATTTTATTTAAATCGTCAAATAATGATGTCATCACTGCATCATTATTATGTCATAAATAATTTAATTTAATTAATGTCTCAAAATTATAAAAAAAACTACTATGATGTAGAAAATATTTTTAGATTTCCAATGACTATTTATAATCAAAAATATGACTTGTATAACCCCACTTAAAAATTGTTTTAGTAAAACATATCATGTTTGTGTCATTTTTACTTTTACATTAAATAATAAGATATTTATGTAATTTCTCAACCAAAGTGGCTCCATGGGGTCTCCAAGTTGACCCATGGCTTGTATTGGTCGGCCATTACACATCCAATGAGGTTAGGACATGTGTCAAGTTCATTTCATATTATTAAATCATTATATTTACCTTAAACAACACTAATTACCTCTAATCGCGATTAATGAAAAAAAGTTACTATTCACCAAAAAATTATTTTCATCCCATTGAACCACATTTTACATACTAATGACAACCATGTATGTCGTATTTTCAAAATTCAATACACATTAGTGGTAAACTTTCATTTAACTGAAAAATTAGTTTGCTTGGTTACCACATAGTGGTTTCACTATTCATCAAAAATTGGAGTTTTTCAGAAAAATACCAAAACTTCACCCTATGCTTTATTTGATATTCCGAATTCAAAAATGAAGTCCGTTTTACAAAATTCAAAACATATTAGTCACATTAATTAATTTAATAATTAATTCCCGTTGTCAGAGCAAATAGCGTGTTTTTATAAAAGAATAAGTATCAAAAGATTGACACTAGTTTAAGTCTGATTTCAAAGTGAAATTAATTCCAACGACCACTACTGGATTTAATGGTAAAAATATTTTCTAATTTCACTTTAAAACCATTTAAAAATATAATCTAATCATATAAATAAATTAGATTAAAAAGAGGTTTTGAATTAAATACAACATTTTACACTATTCATTAAAAAAATGAACATTATCGGAAAGATACCAAAAATTTACACAAAGTAAATTTTGATGTCCCGATTCTTAAGAAGAGTTTTATTTGGTCCAATAGAATGTATAAGAGTGAACAAAAATATATTTAATGATGGTTCGCCATCAAAAGGTGATAAGTGAACCTTTAGTGAAAACTAGGGCATATACACCTAAAATTGAATTCTTTCCGTATTTTAAGCCTTTAGATTTTATTGGATAAATGTAAAAACATTAAAAAACATATATAATCATATTTTGGTTATTTCTATTCATTCCCACCAATACAACGGCTACATGTTAACTACCATTTGAAATAATATTATTTTATTATTAGAGTGCAACGTAAGATTCCCAAGAAACTCGTTGTTGCGTGTTGGGTACGCCATCGAGCATAGCATCCCCTTTAATGTCATATTAATATTTTATTCACAAATATGGATAAATATGAAAATATCATATTAATTATTTACCTGGGTTGTTATAGTTATAAATAAAATTATTCTTTTGATTTTATTAAATGTCTTATTCTATATTTTGGATATATAAAAAATGATTTTTTTAGTTTTATTATATCCTGTAATATTTATTAGACCATTAAGAATTATTACCATTGATAATATATCCATTGAATAATGATATCATAATTAGTATAAATATATGGTTTCAACAAATCCAATTGACATAGTAAAAGTAAGGGATGTCCTCAACCAATAGGATCACACCCTATGAAACAATGTTTTCATAGATTTTCAAGGAGATAGTATCACTAGGATTTACCATTGATAAATCCCAAAATTATATAAAAGAGTCAAGTATGAGGGAAAGCATTTGTGGGATAAGTACATGCTCATTGAGATCGTGACAAAAAACTTTTTTGTCGAACGACAGGACAAAAATATCACGGTCATGCACCTTACTCTTAGGGATTTTTTTGGTTAGTTAATATTATATACATCAAGACCATAATAATATAAATAGTAAATTTTATATTCTAATGAATACATTTTCATTTTATTTTTTTAATTTTTAAATGATTTAGATTTAAATAAAATGAACAAAAACTGTATTTTCTTATTTAGTATTCAATTTCAATTAATATGTTTATTTTAATGAATTAATGAATTTTTGAAATCAATAATATTTTAATAAAATTTAATATCAAATAATTTTTATTAAATATAAATTATAATATAAGTTTTATGAATTCAATTTTAATTTTAATTATTGTTTTAAAACTGTTTTTGTAAAAATACACGAAATTTCTCAATAAATGGTGATTATTATTTTAAGAGTGAAAATTAAAATATTTAAAAATTTATATTAATTAAATAAATAATATTTTTGGAATAAGTATGTTGATATTATCCCACAATAAATTTTTTATAATATTCTATGATAGTTGAATTTTCGGGTGAAAATTAAATAATGTATAAATATATTTTGTATATTATGACTTTATAATTACCCAAAAATTATAAAATAAATATTATAAATGGAATCAATGATAAATTATTTGTTTTTAATTTAAAATAAATTAATTTTATTTTTATTTCATTAATTTTATAAATCAATTATGAATCCTCCAAACCCTATATATATATATTATGTTTTTGAAATCACTTTTTAAGGGTATAACACACTGACAAATAATCATGTGTATTATTTTAATAAGTCAAACACTTGGCCATATAAAATAATTAATTACCCATAAATTTGGATGAAAACATGGGAGAAAATCATAATAATTTTTCTAGTTTTGGTAATTTTGTTATAGAGTTTCCAAAACCTATGATTGTGAAATGATAATGAATTTCCCTCTCTTTTCATATATAAACCCAACCGAATCCCATATATCTTCACTAAAAATCCATGGAACAGATTATTGATCTTCCAAATAGCTCCATTTATTCCACCCAAAGTTCAATAAATCTTTAAAGAAAATAATCTGAGGAATATAGAATAACACTCTCATTATAAGGGTTCTTTTCTTTCTCAACATTATTCATGTTTATCAACAATCTTAGGCCTTATATTTACAATTACTATTATTGGGAAATGTATTTACATATAAATATTACTTTAAACTTTATTTTTAAAATATTTTATACCCTATCTTCTATTTTCAGTCCATTTTTTATTCCTTAAGTGTCATCATTATGCTATTGAAATTTCACCACAATTTCCCATGGCAAATAATTGTTTAGTGTGTGCCATACCCATTTAATATCTTCAGTATTCAAATTTATAATCATATAGTAATTTTATTGGATACATACATGTATTATTTTTAAATATTTAATCATTTATTAAAATATTATGGTTTATGAATCCCTATTTTATAATTTATGTGTAACAATTAAGCATTTGAATGAAAGGAAATTGTCTGGTGCTACTGAAATTATATAGTGCTCCAATGCATTGGGTAATGTTTAGTCTAATGTGGAATAAAGTTGGGATTGAGGGTAAGATATACTACTTCATGTGACATCTTCCATCATGATGTTTTGGCAGTGTTCGTTGACCTACATTTATGATGTTGTGTTTTAAGTTGTTTCCCCATTTCCCATGTTGCCTTTATGTTATCATGCTATACCATGACTCAATGTTCATGTTTATTATTATCACTACTTTTATGAAATATTTATATTATTATTGTATAAGATTTATTACTTTATTGTTGTTATGTCATGTTTATTCCTTTATTGGGATATTTAGCACACCCCTTTCTTATGAATTTCCTCAGCTTATCCCATGTAGTTTTATGTATGAGCATGTTAAGGAATTTTTCAATAATGATTGAATATTTCTATTTTTAAGCTATAATGTAATGTACCTAATTCCAAAATACAATATACTTATCAATATTCTGGGTTTTATTAAGTCTAATTGTATGTAAAAATCATGAATTAATGTAAAATAAATGGATTGGTTTTATATGAACATGTTGGTTTTTCTTGTATGTTTTGATTTAATAGTCATGGTCCTCATACATTTATTAGGGTTCCATCATATTTATAATGTTAATTAAGATATATATATCATATAAATTAAAATTTTATATATTCATAATCACTGATATCGCAATTGATAAAAAAATGAATTACACCGTTTATGGAGATAGTAGGCCATATGTACGCGTAAACACTGTTTCTACATTTTGTTAGATAATAGGAAAAAATATAAATAATAATTAATATCTATATAAAAATTATAAATCATATATTTAAACTATTAATTTGTTCAATACTTAACACCATCAATGGACAATATAAATGAAAATTATAATAATATCAATTCGTGAAGGTGTTAATCTAAAAATAGGCATGAATAAAGAGATCGTTTTTCAAATGATTGGTTGGTGATGAGGTATATGTGATTTTATAGTTCCAGTTTACTATTTTTTAAATAAAGATGGTAAATAATTTTTAGTTTATTATTTTCAACCAGCCAAGTTAGTGGTTATGAAAAATTAATTACACCTTTATATGTAGATGGTATGCTGAACGTACAATCATGCGATGTTTTTAATTATCATTGGATGGAAAACAAATGGAATACTGTTGTAAAATAATAATAAATACATATTTTTAAATTGATTATACAAGATTTATTATTTTATTTTGTGTACAACACAACAGTAAAAAGTTGAATAAGGAGAAAACATTATAGAGTTAGAAAAGAAGAATGCATCTTCTTCGGTGGATTCCTTTTAGATCACTTATTGAGGGACCTACGGTTTCTCTTTTGGAAGGATAAAAAACTCAATAAATTTTTAAATTATGTTTACAAGAGTAATGGAGAGGTCGTTTTTGAGATAGATTTTTCAAAGTGGTGTTATTCAGTAATGTATGAAGTTCTGTTTTATAATAGTGGTGGGGTAGAACTTTATTTTTTTTAAATATTAATTGTAATATAAAAATGATTATAAATTGATATAGTTAAAATATAATGTTAACATATGGTTAAATAAATTCCTCAAATATATTTTTGGACCATTTTTTGGATGTTTTTTCATCTCTATATATTAGTTTTAACCCTAATAAACCATTTTAACAATTAGTTTACTATTAACATTTTCTCCGCAATATGGGTCAATATTTTTATTATGAAATAACAAAAGGCTTATATATACACAATGGATTATTTAATTAAATATATCCCATTCATTTTTGTGATTCTAATATTTTTATTAATTTTAAATACAATAATAAATTATCATTTTTCATAAAATATTAATAATTTCAATTTCAAAACTATACAGTTAGTTTGACTATAATAAAATTAATACAATAATGGAAGAAGAATACATTTCCTGAAAAACTATATAGTATCTATGATTTATCAACACAATTGTGGGGTCGTAATAATTATTTCGAATAAAACATTTTATTATTTCAATTTGATTTGTTTTATTATTACATTAATTTAATAATGGTAGTATCTGTGTTGTGTAAGTATTGAAGGTTATTATTCATAAAAAAATTATAAATAAATTATAATGATAAATAAAAATAATTTATCCATTAAAAAATTATTTTTAACCAATCATATATTCTTGTTTTCCTTATGTTTAAAATATTATATTTATAAAAAATAATTGTGAATAATTTTTTTTTCTTTTCTTCACACAAAATATTATAAAGGAAATATTCTTAACCAGATGTTAATAATGGACCTATAAAAAATATTGGATGATATTTTATGAAATGAAGAAATCCATTAAAATTACTTCTATTGTTAATGTCATTTTTAGTCCTTTTTATTTTATTTTATTACTTAAATTTCTCGATTTACCCTTTACCTTGCTATGAAATTTTACCATAGTTACTACTCATTATATCTAAAAATAAAAAGTAAATATTTAATAAAATTTTAACTCTTGATTAAAAATATGGAAACATTTTTTCATGATTCAATTTTATTTAATGGAAGAATTAATTTTATGGCTAAAACACAAAACACAATGAAATGTAGTTTTTTAGAAAATTTTATTTCTTAAGTATAACAATGTTTTTATTGTAAATTGAAATAATAAAATTCATTAACTTGAACAAAATTATATTATTTATAATGTATGTGAACAAATTTTTGTAAAAAAAATTTTACAACAAATTTTAATTTGAATATTCCGGAAATAAAAATATATTTTTCAATAATTTTTTTTAAAATTAACTAGAAAAATAATCCATTAAAAAAAATAAAAAAATTCACACAAAGATATTTTTTATCTTATTATTTCAAATATAAATTTAATTTTATTAATTTTTTTTCTAAATGTTGAAAACAATAATTATATTATTTTATCAAAAAAGTAATAAAAATAATTTATTGAAGAAAATGTATATAATGAATTTACTAAAACAAGAATTTTTATTTCACAAGAAATAAATAAATAATTAATAATTATTAAGTCTTTTATATATACTTAGTAATAATGTAAATCATATTAAAAACCACCAACTGACCTATTAGGTTATAATGGTCATATTAAAATAATAATATTTTAATATTGTATCTTGGTTTGTTTGAGCTCGATGTTGCGTGTGGTATATGTAATCAAAGAAAATGTTATTTTAAAACCAGGTGGTATTATATTCCATTATACTTAAGTAAATCTCATTCTTTCAATTTAAACATGAGATCGGTAATCATGGTTTGTATATTTGAATATATTTTTATGGAGAACAATCATTGTAAAAATTGTTAATAAAACATCCACAAAAAAGGAAAATGATGTACTAAGTTCCTCACAAAACTAGGTTATATAATATGCTAATTTAAAAGCCATAGATTTTGTGAATTATTATTTTTTATTTAATATAATTTTTTTGATATTTTGTTTTTAAACGAAATACTAAAAAAAATTATTTTATAACAAAGAACAATGTTTGGATTACGTTATACACAAAGCCAAGTTAATCATGAACTCCCCAAAATTTTTATTTTAGCATTATCTACATATAATACTGAGTTTATCTTTGATTCCATGCAATAATGGCTTTCCTTGATTTCACACATAACACGCATGATCGTGTTTTACCAAAGAAAAAAATATTAATAAAATATTATTATTTAATATAATAAGATATAACATAGTAGTTAAATTAGAAGTTATGAAGAGTTTTAACTAATTATGGAAAATAATTGGTTTACAAAAATAAATGATGAATTCATAAGTAAAAAATTAATTAGATATTAACAAGAAAATTGATTGAATATAAATGGAAAAATTAATATTTTTAGAGACATAAAGATGTTTTAACCGAATAAATTAAATTTATTAAAATTTGTGAGTGTTATTAATGTAATAAATATGTAATATATTCAATTAAATATTTTTTATAGTCATATAATATATTATATAAACATAATAAAAGAATAAACCAAATTTTATGCATAAAAAACATTTTTTTTATAAAGGCAATTTTATCCCCTTTAACAGAGAACCCATTTTAAATCTAAATCATGGAAAATTTATAGATTTATTATATCAATATATAATTTATATTTTGAATATAAATATAAAAATTAGTTTATGATAATATTTTGATATTTTTTATGATGTTAAAATTTTTAATGAATAGTGATAATACTGAATTTTAGTTCAAAACATCATTTTCATCTAATTTATTTATAAGGATAAATTACATTTTTTAAAAAAAAAATTTAATTAGATAATATTTTTTTCAATTAGTACAATTTAGTTCTTTGAGATCAATTTCACGTTGAAATTTGGTATGAAAACATATCAATATTTTGAATGATTTTTACATTAAATGCCCTCATGTTCGACCCGATTAAGATATTAATTATAAATTATTTTATTCCAATTATGCCAACACTTTTGTTAAAAATGTGTTACATTTTTATAATCATAATAATTTTTAATTTCTAATAAGGTCAACATATTTTTTCACCAAAAAGAATAATCGATGTGATTAAAATTAATTACAATGAATAAGGTTAAATTATGCTAAATAATGGACTACACCATAACCATAAGGCCAAAAAACCCAATAAAATTTTAAAAAAATCTATTTTATGGCCATATTTAAACTCTATCATACATTTTCTACACTTTTAATAATTATTTGATCTAATCAAAATATGGAAAACTTAGGGGGAATTCTCTCTTCAAATGTTTACATGAATGCCACTCCTATTTCATTATAGAGGGCCACCACCTCTATCTCTTCTTCACACATATAAAATCACATAGTTTTGGCCAGTATCTACCTAATAAACTTCCCATCATCCCTCCATTTATCCTAGAGTCCTATCCTTTGACAGAAATTAGTCCAAGAAAGACTTATGGAAAAAAACAAAAGGAGTTACTCGGTTAAGTGGTAATATATTGTCAGAAGCTCATTTCATTAATTTTCTTTCTCCACCATCGACATTATTTATTCCATACATGTATAAAAAACAAGAATCATCAATTTTAATCTCTTTTAGGAGACATGTGGGTAGGAAACCACACCTTGCTCGGTCATTAATACTGGTAGTGTGTGATGGGTTAAGTCTCCAGAGGCTAGTTCTGCCATCATACACCACTCAGTACCGATAGAAATGTTAGTTTTCATTATAAGATTATATATATCCAAGGATAGTAGATATATTAAATAAAAGAATTATTTAGTAAAAAGTCTATAAAATGATCAAGGAAAATAATTAGAAGATTGAGAATTGGATTTTACCACCTAAGAATAATGGACGTTGAATGGAAATCTTCATTAGATGATTCATGTCATTAGTGTTTGTAAAATCCCCTAACATTTCAAAATTCAACACTACTAGGACCACAATTAATTCCAAATAATTAAGAAGATATAATCTCTACCACCTTGAGGTGACCACAATATTTTGTAAAAATATATTACATCGTTTTATATTAATATTAATTATATATCATAATGATCCACACAAAAACCATCTAGGTTCATTGTATTTTGATGTTGGATACATAAACTACTGGTTTATAAAAATCTATATCTTATCCCACTAAGACCTTCACATCTAGTAGCATTATTAGTTAATAAAAAAGAAAACAGTCCTCATATATTTGGGAATAATGAATATAAGAATTTGTGAGATGAGATTATCAGTAAGGGTAATCAATGTATATATCATTAAACGACCATATATATGAGTAAATTTTAAAAAAGGGTATGATAATATGATCATAACATAAGAAAATCATACTAAAAATTCATAGATAAAAACCACGAGTCATGGAATAAATTTTTTTAAGTCACATGATAATGGAATAATAAAAAATCAATCATGATCCATGATTAAAAATAATATCAGCATGTCATACGAGTGTAAAACCATAATAGTTATAGAAACCATATCTTGTGTCAAGGATAACAATAATACCATCATATTATAGTTGTTTAGGAATCACAATATATATCCCATGTCATGTCAAATTAGACCTAACCTAATGTATTCAATATATTTGTGGATCCAACATCCCTACATTTTCTATATCATAGGGAATCAAGCATCCCTACATGTTTCCCATAGTATATCGAGATCAAATACACATTTTTCAAAACCATCATATGAGATATAATGCATTAATTCTTGCATTGGAGGGATACAATGGGTCCAACTTGTACATAATTATAATACATCCATATTTATGATAATATATCAAGAACCATTTATCATATCATCATAGAATAACCATTAGAAAATATATGGGTTTTGTAAATATCTAATCTTGATAATAATAAACAATCTATAGTAAGAATAAGGATGGAATCTTTGGATCATATCCCCAGTACAACATACATAACATCTAATGATGTTATTATTAATGAAAATTAAATTTAAATGCTTATGTAAATATCTCCTAATTAAGATACACTTAAAGTATAATTATAAAATTTCATAAAAAACATGAAAAACCTACAATTTTCTTTAAATACATTAAAAATAAAAATTACAAGAATATTGATAAAATACATTTCTTTGAAAAATAATAAGGATATATTAAATTTATTCTAAAATTAAAATTATATTTTGGATGGTGGGATAATTCATTCATGTATTATATGTTAATAAAATATAATTTATTTAAACATATTAAACATTCAAAAAATAAATTTATTTGGAAAATTTGAAGAAGGATTTTTTTTATTTTTCGAATAAATGAAAAAGTAATATAAATATAATTTTTTAAAAAAAATAATGAAATATATTGAAATTATATGAAATTTTTTTTAAAATCATTTACATGTTAGAATAGTTTTATTACCAAAGATGAAATATGTTTGACCTTTCATTAAATACATTTTTTAGATTATTCTTTGTTCTAAATAGAGGAAAATGAAACTGAAAAAATTGAGTATTTTTCGTAGGATAAAAAAATATATGGTTTTTAATAGAAAATATCTATATACAATATATCAAATGAAATTTCATTTTGAAAATGAAAAAAAGAAATGAGATTGTATTATAAACACCTTGCCAATTTTGTATCCCATGGATAGAAACTTGTTGACAGCTAAAAACTTATATTGAATTGTGAATAAAAAAAATTTCATGAGAATAATCATAAAAGGCATTCATCGGAAATATATACACCACAAAAAATAAAAATTATCGATTAATAAATGTGTATAATGGATTTAAATGTGAGATGAGAAACCCTTACCTCACATAATACTTGCTTCGCAAGCCACATAATCTATATTATTGTAAAATTAAATAAATTATAATTTTATTCAAGAACAACATATATACTTATAATATAATATAATATACAATTATTTTATTTCCACACTCATTTATTAATAATTTATTATTAAAATCATTTTTTCTCCGTGATAACTATTTTATTTTTCATGTATGTTTTGATTGGGAAGTTTCAATCCATGTAGTTTGATCATAGTTCCATCATCTAAAAAATGAAAATCATTTTTTCTTTGTCCTAAATAATCATCGTATACAATTTTATAACTATTCATATAAATCAATTATGAAAAATTAATTTCATAACATTTTATAAACGATAGTTCTTACATACACATGAGTTATGTTATAATTTATTGTTGAATGAAACAAAAGTAGTGTAAATAAAAAAATACAATTTCTTAACCCTTAATATAAAAATAAATACAATATATAATAATGAAATGCATAATTATAAATATCCTTTGATAGATAATTAATATGGAAAATGAATTAAATCTATTCGTAGAGGTGGTAGTACACAGATACACATGAAAGATACCTTAATTTCCCATTTTATGTAAAGTGGATATGAATATGGTCATATTATTAACATAAAAACAACTTAGTGTGTTTAATATATTGCTATTATTATATTTCAATGGATATGGTATAATTGAAGGATATAGAATATGATGTAAAATGGGAATTCTCAGTTATGATAATTACATTCCCTTAGAAGTTAAGATAATATTTTTCAAAATTATAATCAATTTAATAAAATATTATTTAACACAATATACCACTAAAATTCATTTATGGGAATATTCAAATAAAAAAATTTAAAATATATATATAAATTAAATTTGAATATAATATTTAAAAAATAACAAAAAATATATATGTGTCATATATAATTATTGGAAGACCATAACTCATCTAAAAAAGTTAACTTTTTTAAAATAATTAACTTGAATTTTATATTAGCATGAAAAAAACTATGTGAGTGTTACAAGATCATTTAAGGTAATAATTATATTGTTAAAAATAATAAATAAATTACCATAATAAAATAATCCTTGAAAATTCAATGACATACATGCAAAATAATAATAATAATATTTCATCCGAATCAAAAAAAAAATATTATAAATATTAAAATAAAGACATTGAATTTTTGGGATTATTATTTATGTAAAAAAACATAAAAACATTATCAAATAAAAATTAAAAAATGTTTCAATGAATTAAAATATTGGTTGACTATGGTAAAAAAACCCATACAATATAAATAAATTAGGCCGTAGATATTCTTTTAAATCCATATTATATAATTTTTAATCATAGTAATCTTATTTACCCTTACTAAGGTGAAAAAAATTTACATTAGTTTCCTTTCATAATGAACAGAATTTAAGTTGTAATATTTAATATATTTTTAAGTTTTGATTTGAAATATTGAATAATTTTTATAAACTAAATCCTCTATAGTTTGAAGAAATTAATTATAAAATTATCCTGTAAAACATTATAAGTGACCGATTTTCAAAACAAATCAATTTAGACTATAAAAATGTTTTATTTCAAAAAAAAGTATAATATTATTTCTGATGAAATTAATTGTATAATTTTTAATAAAATGAAACTAATGAAATTTGAAATTTAATTTTCTAGTAAATTTGAATATTTAAATACTTATATTGAAATGTCAATTTTCTATTAAATTATAATTTTTCAACTATTCATTGAAAAATCAATATATTCTGAAAATTCTCAAAATTTCACAATAATATAATTTTATAGGGTTATTAAATTATTATAACATTTTTATAAATATAATATGAATACTTTTCACAAATTTACTTTAATATTTACTCACAAAAATAAATGAAACCCAATTTGTATGTATAATTATGTTTAATGAAAACAAACGACATCATAAAAAATTGAGTACAAATTTCCTAAAAGTAAATAAATAATTTTTTACTAAATTAGTCCATTATAATTATTTTTAATACTATGGTCACTGATATAGAAATCTTAGAATTCATCATCTAGAATTTAACAGTGCCATTTTAATAATAACCATTTTATTGTATATCAAAATTCACTAATAGCTTGATGTTGAATATTAATAATTTCATAAAGAATACTACAATTTTAAACCAATATATATAGGTGTTACATTATCCCCCTTAAATAAATTTCACAATCAGAATTTTATATTTTATATGAAAGGTTTATAACTTTAATATAACTTGTTCTTTTAAAAAAATGTAATTCAAAGGGAAAATAAAACTACCATTGAAAAGGGAAATTTGGAAACGTTGTGGTTAATAGAAATAACACATAATTAAGATACATGATAAAGAGGGTGGGAAGTTAAAATATAGACATTGTGGAGAAAAATTTAGTTTATGGACAATTAGGGGGTTATAGAGTACCTGGTTATGATAATGTTAATGATGAAAAAAACTTAACACATTGTAGAGAAAAGATCATATGCTCATATGAAATGATGGTAAAAGAATTATATTTTTATTTAAATTTTATTTCCAAATAATGTTATTATTTTACAATCATGATATTGAACATGATAAAATGAAATTAATTGATTTCATTCCATTTAATAAGTAAAATATCATCATTTTTTTCATTAATCAATTTCAACTTCAACTTCTGATCCATAAAACAAATATTCAGGATGATATTTTCATACCAAAGCCACAAAAATTACATTTTTATTGATCATAATATCTATAAAATAATTAAAATTCATTCATCATATCTCAAAATAGCTACTGATCAAAAAAACTTATCACATGATAGCCAATATAGATACATTATTATATAATGAAATAACACATTAATCCCTAAAACTGTAAAAATAACACACAATGATCAACTTAAAATATTTTATATGTATTTAACATTATGAATCCTCTATAATTTATTTTCCCCAATTCAAATCCAAAAAAGTTAGAAAATTGGTCACTAAGTTTCAAAAAAGTCACAAAAGTTTTCCCTAATGAATATAATGTATCGAATTATATCACACACACAAAACAAGGATATAATAACTATATAATCTCCTAAAACATGATATTAATATGCCTATATGAATTTAATCTCCATAAAATATATATTAAAACATTATTCTACAAAAAACTAACTCTATCATTAATCATTAATTATAATTAATAATTATTAAATATATACCAGAAATCCCAAAATGCAATAAACCTTATCAAATATAGCATAAACAACATTATAATCCAATAAATAATCAATTACGAGGTCATAAATAATGAATAGTTTACATTATCAATATAAGTCATCTCTTTATCTCAACTAAACATCATTACATCGGTATTAATAACATGATAAGTTTTATATTTTCCTCAATCGTGTTTTTTCCAAAAATATGATCATACGACTAAATCATTTTCTACTTTATCAGTACCATTCCATATATGATTACATATCCATAATGAAAAGATATTCTAGGAAAATATATATAGAATTAATGATTATTATACCCATAATATCATTTTAAAAATGATACAACATATTTTGGAAAAAATTAAATACTTTAATTATTTCAGTTTAATGATTAGAATATTCTTAGAACTTCATATGTATTATAGTGAACCATTTGATTAAGTTAATGAATTGGAAAATTCCAAATCTCCCCACACATAATACATTGATTTATATATGCTTCATTTAGATGTACCTTTTCTCCCTCCCATGAAATCTTAATTTTCCATAGAATTTAATTTCATTATGCCCATATAATCCCCAAAAAATATTATCTTCTTATTCCATTGAAACTTTTACCTAGGTGATTTTTCCTACATATTTGAAACTTGGGATACTAAATCATTTTCCCCTATAGTCTTCAAAAAACTCAATTTTTATCTTATTTGGTAAATTTTTTATTATAACATTTTTTATATCTTATAATTACATATCAATAAATCTAGATACGAATAATAAAAATGTTTTCCATTAATGAAAACATTTTATTTAGTTTCTTATGATAATAATCATTACATTGGAAATCAAATTCAGTGGAAACATAAATCATTCTAGTTCGAACCATTGACCATAACCAAGGAGTATAGATTGAAAAAAAATAATCATACTGGGAAAACATCTAATCCTGAAAATCATTTCTAAGACTATAATCCCCTACACCTTTTTTTTAATTTATATAACCTTAGTGTTGACCAAGGTTATCCACGTACATCATCTATTTAAACCATTTGTAATTTTTTATAACTTAAATATTAATTAACATAAACATATATCCTGAGTGTGCCTAGGTAGGTGAGTAGTCTAAATCCCACTCACTATACAATAGTTGTGATCAAGGAAATACCGAATACATCTTAATTAGATCTTCTGACACTAGGTAAATAATTTACGAAACATAATACACATAAAACTATTAAAAGTGTTATTTATTTTTAGGAAAACCATAGTCCTTCTATTATAATGATTTTTGATTTTCTCAAATTATGAGGCTAATCCGAAGGGTTGTAACTATTTTTTTCTATCATGATAGTTTTAAAAAAAGAAACTAAATATTTATTGGATAGAATCATAGGTTAAAAAAATTTCATACATAAATATTACATCATTTAAAATAAATATGGATTACATATCATTAAGATCCATGCCATACATATTGAGGGTTTGTTATATTGAAAACTTGTATACATATACAAAATGTTTTTGAAAATCTACATAATCTCTTTTTATGTTCATTACATATCGTTCACATTTTAGGCATAACAACCACAAACCATGTTTTATATCATGGTGAATAAAAATCATAATAAATGGTGAGATCAGATGCTTTATATATAGAAATATGGGACAAAATATTCAATGATCATCTACAAAAATAAGAGAAACAAAAATTGATGATAACATGATCATAAAAAAAGGAAATAATATCAATCAATTCATAGATAAAAATCACTATCCATGTTATAAAACAATTATTTGTCATAAGATTGGGGATTCATGAAAAAATAAAGAATAAAAATTGTTTTAAAATCATGTATATATCTCATATGAGTGTGTCAAAATAATAGACATATAAACCATATAAGGAATCACCTCATGTTTCACATATCATTGAGGATTAGTATTCAAAACATGTTTCCTATATAATAATGAATCATGCATCCTTCTATGGTTCTGTTTTCTTATTAAATAAAGTATCCCTACATGTTTCATATAGTTGATCGGGAACAAATGTTAATTTTACATAATTATCTCTACTGATATATATATTTACCCAATTCATTAGAGATCTATAATAGCCCCAATCATCTCATAATCATATTCCGTTATTATGTATAAAAATGATCATCAAACATTCATCATATAATTATTTAATTACCCATGGAAAATGAGTTGGTGGAATAGATATATAATTATAATAATCATTAAAAATATACAAAAATAATTTGGACAGAATTATTAGACCATATATATAGGTAAACATAATTAACATATAATAATATTATCATAGATGATTAATTAAGATAAATTATCACTGGAATATTTCTTGAGGATAAAACCCTAAAAATATATGAAATCACTTATTTGAAAAACTAGGAAAATATCAATTTTCTCTGATTAAATCATAAATTAAAATTCAAATATTATTGAGAGAATATTTTTCATTGATAATAAATAAGGAAAATTTTAAAGGAATATATATTGAAAATGATAATTATAGTAATAAAATTTATTCATGCCATATATATTTATAGAAAAAAAATTTCCCCACTTTTTTAAAAAGTTAATTTTTCTCATAAAACATTTTGAATTATAGATTTTTAAACCTTTGTAAATAAATTATGTAGTATTAAAAATTAACATTTTAAAATATTTAAATTATAGTTAAGAATATTCGAAAAATAATTTTTGAGATCATTGACATGGAATAAATGTCTCATGACAAATGTTGTAATAATGTATACATTTACATAAAAACGTTTTCTTGATAATTTGTATTGCCAAATTATAGAAATTGGTAAAATATAAAATAATTAATTTTTTATAGATATTAAATTATCATATAATATTTTTAATGGCTAATATCTATATAATTTCCCTTGATACAAATTTAGCATAGACAATCTTGAAATAAAATGAGATTGTAACATAAACCCCTTACATTTGTTTAAAATCTGAATTAAAAATTCTTGAATGTTATAACGTTGTGTGGGTTATTAAATAGAAATAATTAGTTTATTATGCATCATAGTGAAAATTCATGGGATTTATACACACTACAAATAAAAAAATTGTTTATTATGAAATATATATAATAAAAATATTTTTATGGTGAGATACCTTTAAATTATATATGATTTTATTTAAATGATCTATAATATACATTAAAATAATTTTAAATTTATTATAAATAAATATGAGAAAAATATATGTAATTATAATGTCATATATGATCTAATTATTAAATTAAACACCCATTTATTAATATTTTTTATGACTTATTATTTTTGGGAGTTTAGTATTTCATTTTTCACTGATGATTCCAATTTGATGTTCTAGGCCTTGCACTTCGATAATGAATACATAATATCTAGAAATATAAAAATTCCATGATTATCATATTGAATAATTATATACACTTCATAACTATTCTTAAAAATTGGTGATGAAAAATTAATTACATAACTTCATGAAGATGATATTCTTTACATTTGCACGAGTGAAGTTTCCATTTTTGATGGGTGGAATAAAAGAATTTTAAAACATAATATTTCATTTCTCATCTATAATAAAGTAATAAATATCATATATTTTTTTAATCCATTATTATAAACATCATTGATAGGTGGTGATTGAGAATTAATCATATATCTTCATGGAGCTGGTAGTTTACAAGTGTGCATGAGCGATAATTTTATTTATCATTTAATCGAAAATAGAGATGAGAAAGGTCAAAATAATTTCTTAATAAAACCATAGTATTTGGTAGATACTAATTTTATTATTTATCAACGGTCAATAAATAATTTAATGAAATAGAATAATATGTAAAATGGAAACAGTCGATTATAAAAATTACATCCTCATTAAAGAACCTATTTTTAATATCTACTTATGGACCCTATAGATTCCAGTTTAAATATTATAAAACATTTAAAATGTTTATAAATATATTAGTAATTGGTTTATATAGTTTTTTAGACAAGTTTTTTTATTATTGTGAGGAATATAGGAAATGTGGTGTCTTTATATATGATATTAGAGGGGGCCCTTATAATTTTATAATATATTAAATTAATATGAAACTATTTTCATTTTAAATTGGATAAAAATTGATCTCACAACATGAAAATTCCACTTTTTAGAAAGGTTAGGTGCATGGATATAGGCCAAAATACCATGGAAATATCAAAATAGACATTGTTTTATAAAACCATAGAGGCTAATTCCATTTTAATAGATCTTTCCTTTTTCCACAATTTAAATTTTTGTAATAGGTCAACTATAGACATTGATTAAACTATTTTTATTTCTTGCTAAAACCACAATTTAATTGGGATAATTGGATCATAATACTAGAATTAAAACCATGGGTGATAGTCTTTAATAGCCATGGTGTAAACCATGGATATTACATGCTACAAGCACGGTTTAACCATAGATATTAGAGACTAATAACATGGATATAAACACATAAGTTAGTCGTCTATTACCATTGTCTTAACCATGTTTATTTTTTCATAAAGTCATTGTTAAACCCCTAGAAATTGGAAGACACTCTAATTGTTAAAAACATGGCTATATCCTTTATATACCATATAAGAAAATCCAACCCGAACCTCCTTCCTAAAAACACAAATGTTGTAGGTTACACAAGGATAGAAGGATCCATGATGAAACCATTAAGTTAATATAAATCATAAAATAATCATAGAAATTAAATAAATGCATACTAAAAAACAGATTTTAAGGTTTCATTTATGTTGTCATTACCCTCTCTGGGAGAAAATCATACTAACCAAAATAAATATAAAATAAAACACACTGAAGTGGAACTGAGATAAACCATATGAAAATTATAAAATATCCCATGACGTGGGGTAAAATGAACATACTACCACAAGAAAAAGAATTGATCTCTTTTAGATCCACCACCTTAAGGGCTGTAATTGGCTCCCCCACATCAAAACCATGGGATGGAAATTGATTGAACTCTTCCTCTAGTAATGAATCTTTAGTATAGTTATTCTCAAAAGCATCTAGAGTAACATCATAAATCATAAATTATGACTTTAGAACATCATTCAAAAGAAACTATTTTGCATGAAACAACTAATATATATGATGTTAATACTAAAATTTACTAAGGAAATGAAATATAATTCATTAAATGTGTATCTTGTGTATTGTTTTAGAAAATAGTGTGAAGTGTAATATGTATCTTTGAGTAAATAAAAATCATTGGACTTTTGAAAAATTAAATTCCCCCTTAACTTAAATCATATGAAACCACCTATAAGAGAATAATTTCAAAATAAATGATATATAACAACTTTTAATATCTTTCTGATCAATGTTACAATGGAAATGAAGATAAAATGACTTTTTTAACATGTAATGCAAAATGTTTTTTTTGGATTTGATTTGTGGAATTGTAAAAATCATTGGTTTTTATCTTTTTATGTAGTTAAGAGAACTTTTATAGTATTTTTTTAACATGATCAAAGTCAGTTTAAAGTGATATATTTTTAAATTTCTATAATAATATATAATTTTTTGTATTTGTATACAAAGAACTCATTTGAAAAACAAAATTCATTATTTTTTACATCAATGATTAATAAAATTTTAATAAATTTGACATAATTTTTAATATAATATAGATCATAGATGAGATATACCTAATTTAAAATATATCTTACCTATGTGGTTATTTTTTATACTAATTTCATGACCCATTTATAGAAAATAATGGTGTATGTAGATCCACTATCATTACTAACTAATAATTTAACTTGAAATCAAGAAAAATAAATGTAATAGATTATATAGTATAAAGATTTGTTTTTAAAATAATTTGATTTATATTCATGGAACATAACTGTATTTAATTATAATCTATGACATATGTTATCTAGAAGTAAAAATCATATTTCAATTCAAAATTATTGAATGTGAAAATATATATCATATGGATGAATGAATTTATGAGAAAAAAATTAACCCTGGAGATGAAATTCTATTTTTTTATTTGGTAATTAATTATAAAGATAATTATATTTTTATTCAATGTTATAAATATGAAAATGTTTTTGATTATTTCTTAAATCATATATGAAGTGTACTGAGATAAAGGCTAATTAATTTGGGTCCAAGATAGAGATTCTGTTGTTTTCCTTGAATCTTGCTAGAAGTGAATCAGATATTTTAAGAGGAAAGTGTTCTTGATATATTTTTCATTATGCAATGATATTTATTTATTTGATGGTTTTACTGGAAATATATTTTGAGAATGAAACTCTATGATTTATAACTCCCCATAACATATATCCATCCACAAATGAGAGGAAATGATATGAATAAGAATGAAATTTTTTTAATACTCTTCGAGAAAATATGTTAATGTAAAAAAAATATGGAACTTGGGGACTCACTCCCATATGAGGTTGGGTAGGAGAATATCAGGAGGATCATGGGTGACTTGAATGATATATCTTGAGATTTTTATTAATGTTATTATTAGATAATTCTAAAAACAATGTGAGAAATTATATATGAAAATTATTTAGAACCTCTCCAAAAAATATTTATTGTACTATAGAGATAAGAAGTAATGTGTTATGAAAACATATAAACAATGGTGAACTAATGAAAAAAATTCAATCCATTGATGAAGAAGGAAACTTGATATTAAGGTGTGAATTCCAAAAAAAAATGTTGAAGGAGAAGAAGAAAAGGAGGAATCCCACCACAATTATTAGATTATAATACTTTATATGAAGTTGAATGAATAGAAATAATATCTATCGTATTTAGTATTTAGAGATATGAGTTTTAGAAAGAATAAAAAACAAAATAATGGTGACTATCATGTTGTATAACTTAATATTTATTACATGTCGAGATTTTTTTCAGTGTATATCCGATAAAATAAGTTTGAATAAGATTTGATTATTTTTATGAAATAATGACTTGGTTTCATGTAATTATTCCTAATTCACTTTTGGAATTCAATGTATCTGTGTATGTGGAAGCATGTCATTTCAACTGATGTGGGGAATTATTGTATTTTACTTAGTCCAAATTCAATATAGTTAAAGTTTTTTTCTTATGATATGAAGTAAAAAAGATAAAAATTCCAATGAGAGGCTAGAACTGTATACACAATGGGATCTTATTTAAGTGTGTGATGCAACATTAGATAGACAGATAACATATCACACCAATTTTTATATATAATATTTTTATTATTTTATATAAAGACATATAATCAATAGATACAATGAGTAGGTTTTACACATCAGTGCCAAACAATGTAAAAACACTTGTTTCCTAGATTATTGCATTCCAAAACTAGATTTGTTTTATATTATTGGTAAATTAAAAATTAGATACACTATGTTAAAATTGATGAAATGAGATCAAAAACTTGTGGTAATAGTAAAGAAATGGAATAATTGTGATTAGACAAAAAGTTGGTGACACTTTATTAGACCCTAATAATGTGTTTTCACTAGTCCTAACAGTATATCAACATGTTATGGTCTCCCTAATATTGATCATAGAACCACACTACTTGTTGATAATATATATAATATAGAGAGGCACACTAATTTATTACGGTATAGTAACTATAGCCTAAGAACTTGAAATGTAATGTTACAATACTCACCAAAAGATGAAACTAATTGTATATTTCAAAATGAATCCTTGATTTAATTTATAGATATTTTATTGGTTAAAATTGCAATTAAATCTATTGTGATTAAAAACATTATTATCTAAGGATTATGATAAAAAAATAATGTGCCTAGACATAAAAGAAAATATATACACTTTAAGTAGATATACATGAGGAGAACATCTGAATTTGAATAATAGAACTAGATTATAATATGTGAATAAGAAAAAAATAGTCCATAAATTATAAAAGAAAAAATATTTGTAATGGTTTAGAGTTTCATTCAATGAAAATTATATTCATAAGAATCAATAAAAATATCATCACATATAAATATATTAAGGAAAATGGTTTTTAATGGTGTATTTGGTGAATTGAAAAAAATGAATTTATTATTTGTATTCCAAGATTAACATATTCATATTTTTTTTGTAATATTTCAATAATTATTAAGAGTTGTGATAAAAATATTATTCCATGTTTGTAACGTCGCTAAAAGAATATGGATGACATGGATGACATGTGAAAAATAAGCTACACTGATGTTTAAAATATAATGAATCGTTATAATTGAAACCTATAAAAAACAATACTAAAAGAAATAAATAATATTGTTAATAGTTAAAACATGATTCAATTGCAAAAATATTTCACATATGAATATCATGGTGATTGTTTCAAAAAAAATATTTTTTTAAATGTTAAGAATGTTGGTATATATTAAATTCAATTGTAGAATGAGAAACAATAATATATTTCAACAAATAGATATAATGATAAAAAAGTATATTAAAATATATGATAATGTGACATATTTTACTATTTATAGAAGCATAAGCTTAACCATAAGCATTATAATCTTGAAAACTTCAATATATTACATTATACTTGTAAGAATAATATTTCATATTCACTGACAATACATAAACTTGTATGATTTATCTTTTGGTATACACATTTGTGTAAAAATTAACATAAACATAGGTAAAAATATACAATTAAAAAAGTGTCTATATAAGAATAAGACAAATATAATGCCTTTTTTATGTACTATATATTATTGTATTTTATACTGTATTGTATAACAGTATTGGGAATCTTATATGTATTGTTGTGTTTTTTTAAGCATGGATGTAAACGTAATCATAATAATTCACATTGTTAAAATGATAATGTTATTTTATTGTAGTATGTTTTTAAGAATAATAATACACATTTTAACTTTCAACTAGAAATTCTGTGTATTTAAGTAATTGTATAAGGATTATTATGATAAGAGGCATGCACATTAACATATATATGTATGTATTTAATATTTATTAAAACATGATCATAAGACAATACAGAAGTACATGGTTGGAAATATATATTATAGTATTATAGTGTTCTTATATTACAATTGAATCATAATCAGAAGCACTGGAAACATGATATATTTTAATATATGTTGAAATGTAAAATTAGAGTATTTTAAAAAATGTGAATATTTTATTATTTTTCGTAAGAATATATTAGTGATTAAATATTTAAGAATGAAAAAATGTAAGAATTATAGTATTTATGTTCATATCAAAAAAAGTATTTTTAATAAATATAAGAATATGTATATAGATAAATATCTATTAGTTTTTATGTTTTAATTCCATTTATATTTTTAAATTTTAAAATGTATGTATTAAGAGATTTTTATGTCATATTTATCAGTTTATTTGTTATACTTTATACCATCCTTACAAGATACATTTGAGTATCATTTTTCTATTTATGCATGAATGTTATTGAAGGATAAAAAAATAAACATTCATGGATGTGTGTATAGAATAAATTACATAGAATGGATTCAAAATAGTTAATAATGTATAGAGTTTCCATAGATGAAGTTTTAAAAAATTTGTAATATTATTGAAATAGACATGGAATAAATTTATATAAACATATTTTGAATAAATTTTGAAATATATAGATAATATATAAAGCCCAATATCGGACCACATGGGTTCCATAAAATCATGATAACTAAAATCATGAATTTTAGAACTCCCCAGTTGTATCATGATTCTCCAATAACATCCTGCACCATGTAAAAATTAAAGTAATTGATTTTTTGGAGCTTATATGGAATGATATTTAAACAAATAAGAATAAAAAATATAGATATCTTATATGACTATCCATTGATAATATTATTTCTAGGATACTATTTTCAAAAATATTTTTAATGAAAAGACTTCCATATTATAAATAAAATATTTAGAATTATTATAATATAAACAATATAAAGCCTATGAATTTTCAAAGAATTATAAAATTTTTGGATGTTCGAAAGTAACCAAGTGGTTAATTTGATTAGGAAATCTTGTAATAGGAAAGGAAAGGAAAAGAAATATCAAATAGGAATAATTAAATTTAGAGGGGTTTGTAGATACAACACCAGTTTTGTAACTTTTCCATTTTATGTATAATTGAATTTTTCATTATTGTCACATAATTAAAATTAAATACTACAATATGCAAGACATGTAATACAAAGTAAAATCCATTATCTGGATTTCATTCAAAAATTGAACATGAATAATGACATAAAAATAAATACATTTGAAACACAGTTATGATTTAAAAAAATATAAATAGATTATATATTATATTATTAAAAAATAGTAAATCAATTATATTTTTTGAATTAATATATTAATTTAAATTCGACTGTATCAATGTTGTTTTCATGAAAAACTCAGGGTGTAATATCCGAAACTATTTGGTATTTTATTTAATGAAATATGGATAATGAAAGATATTGGTATGGATTTAGATATAAAGGAAGAAAAATTAATATGATTGTAGGTTAATGTTGTTCAATACTTACCAAATGAATATGTTATTAACCAAAAATGAGTTAGTATTGTGTTAATGAGATGAGTTTTATGATAGAAAATAATTCAATTCGATTTTACCTTTTATTGTTGTCTAAATAATTCTATAATATAAACTTCTAAACTCTTAAAAATACACCATATAAAAAATATTGATTAGATAGTGAATTGAAACACCTATAAATATTGAATCAACTATTTGAAAAGTGTTAACACATGGTAGATTAACATAATGTTTTAAGCATATATTATATCATCTATCTACATTTTTTATATCATGATAGTTAAATAAAAAAAATTTACTATAAAATAAAAACAATTCATTATTAATTGAATATAATACCAATAATATAGATTATATTGGAATGAATGAAATATGAAATGGTAAATAAATAAATATAATATAATATAGGAAATCTCATATTATTGTGAATGAAAATATTTGATAATTTCTATGTTAGTGTACTAATATGGATATTTATTGGAAGAAAAAATATGTATTAAAAGTTTTTATTCTCTATATATTTAGTTTTTTAATCAAATAACAGAAAATAGAATTTACAAAAAAATTAGTTGATATAACATTGGTAGTATAATTTAGATTTAAAACCAATAACCATGAATCTCCCAAATAAGGAATGGATTGGAATTACGATTATTGTCATAGATAAATTAGAAATTTCCAACTGTGAAGCTAAAAATGGAAGGATAGAAATAATACAAGTGATTTTGAAGAATACACACTTTTTTAAAGAAAATCTAAAACACTGTATAAAATTATATGTAAAATATGATGTTATGTCAAACCATTTTATTAGTTTTTGTAAAATATGAAATGGAATATAAGGATTCTTCGATAGGTTTTATGAATGGAAATAATTCAATTTTTATCCCTTAGTGTGGTATATATAATAAAAAATATAAACCTATAAACTCATAGGAATGAACTATATAAAAATATTAAATAGATATTTAATAGAATGAACATTAATTAAAAATTAATTATTTGAACTTGGAAACAAAAAAGTTGAAATATGAAATTGTCTACAACCATGTCAACTAATATTTTTTTAAATGTGTATCTCATGACATGAAAACATACATTTTTTATAGAAAATACCCAAATTTTTATGTGTATCGCAAATGATAAACAAATTAATAAATATTATATATGAAATATGATATTGTAGTGAAGGAGTAGATTTCATAATTTCCTTGTTAAGGGGTTTATATGGATGGTGATTGGAAGAAATCTAACCTCAGCAGGCCTATATTTCTATATAGTTTTTGTTTTAAAATAGAGTAAAAGAATCTAGAATCTATTAATGATATTCTTGAAAAAAAGAGTTAAATAGTAGCTGTGATGTGGAGTAAGTCTTTGTTTTTTTATGAAATGAAAATAAATTATAAGAAATTATAAACATTATAGGAAGTTCAGTTGAACTATTTTATTATAATTCATAACATTCTCCCCCATTCTTTAGAAAAATATATCAATGTCTCAATTATTAACAAAGATATATAGTATTCTTGTAATGATATGTAATAAACATAAAAATATTAAGAAGAAAATCAAACATAAAAATTCTTAATAATAATTCATAAATCATGATTACAATCAAATGATGTGAAGTTCCTATATCTATGTGCCTCATCATATATCTCAGAATGTTAATTTCAATTTTATATTTCCCATAAACTCTCCAAATGATTGCTGTGACATTAAAAAATAAAACCCTCATATTATTATGAAAATGGTAAAATGGTAAAATTTACTCAAGAACGATGTTATTTATGGATGAAAAGCAGCAGAAAAAAGAAATAGAAATTCTTATTTAATTTAAATGAAGATTATTTACAAAAAAACTGAATATTTGATGTTATTGCTAAAAAATTTAAATCAATACCTACAAATACATTAAAAACAATGGTCCATGAATAAAATAATGTAATTTAACTTTAAAAATAAATAAAATTAGATGAAATTATTTTTCTTTATAAATTATTTCATGTACACGTTATTAAATTTTTCATTTTAAATTATAAAACATAATGATTTCCAATTATTAAATAGCACATCATACATTAATTGAACAGAGCACAATTGAAGAAAAAAGAAAATATATTTAAAACCATAACACTAACTCAATTATCATTAAATTGAAAAAAAAATTCTTAATGTTCAAAGGAATAAAATTATAGAAAAATTGAGAAGATTTTAGGGAACATATAAAAACATATCGTAAATATGATCTATAAACTCCATCCATTGGAAATTTCAAAAACAAAAATGAAATAAAAATAACAAACCGTGATGTGAGGAGAGTTGAATTAATTATATAATAAATATATATATTTATATTAGTGCATTATGAGGTAAATTGGATATAATTTGGGTGATACATTACATTATGAATTATCTAGATTCATGGATTTACATTAGAGGAGACTAGTTCCAATTTGTTGAGACAAACAATGAAGACTCTCTTGGAAAAGTGTAAATGTACCCAATGAAAAAATAAATAAATATTTCATTATAGTAGTAAAATATAATTTTGGTAAATTAATTAGATAATTAAATATGAATAATCCTTCTATCATTATACAATAGTCATGTAAATTTTATAAATTAAATGTACAAAGGATATCCAGCTGAAGAAAAACATCATCTTACAGGAACAATTATTAATTTACAATTTTATTCAATGGATGTAAATAGATATTTCAAACTTATTTTTTCATTTAAATCAAAGAGTCGTATAACATGAAACATCAAATAATAAATATGTATTATTATTTACAAATACCATCGTATTTAGTATAATGTGTCAATATATTAGCACCTCACCATGTTTTCATATAAGCCCTCATGGAATTTTATAATTCCCTTGAGGTCTCTATAATATCTATTGGACATTAAAATATAAACAATTACAATATAATAGAAATAATAAATCATTAATGATTACTTAATATGGTAGTTTGTTTAGATAAAATGTAGCTGAAATAAATAGAAATTGAAACACCAATTTAATTTAATGGAAAATTATTTACAAATGTTTTGAATTTGAGATGTTATTGCAATTCAATATTGAATCAACTAACTACCAATACACTAAAAAAATGTAATTTCAATAAAATAAATGTATATAACATTAAAAATAATTTAAATCATAAGAAATTCGTTTTTACTTATAAATTATGTTTATTACACATAAAAATGAAAATATTTTAAACTATAAAACTTAATAGTTATACAATTATTTGATATCAAAACATAAATCAATTGAAAATAACATGTTTGAAGAAATGTGATAACATATTATAGACAATAGAAAATAATTATTAAAATTGAAAATGAATGAAAATAATTTTTATGTTAAAAGGAATACAATTATAAAAAATTAAGAATATTTTAGGAATCATCAGCGAATTTCCACAAAGCTGTTCAATGAACACCATTCATTGGAAATGGATAAAATAAAAACCAATGTTAAAGGAAAAAATGTGAGGAGAGTTTATATAAATATATATTTTCTCTATTTATCTATGTGAGTGTGGAATGAGGTAAAAGGGATAGAGTTTGGATAATATTACAGCTTAGGAATTAAAGAGAATAAAAAATCAATTTAGAGGAGATCGATTCATGTTGTTATCAAAAAACAAACAAAAATTTATAGATCAGATAGTTATAGAATGATGATGCATCAATCAATGAATATGAGAGAGATATTTCTATCAATGAAATTTTCTAGATTTTATTTTTCCCATATAGATTGAAAATATGAGAGAAATTTATATTGTACAATGATTTTATTTCCAACTGATATTTTGATTTTGTGAGAAGGTTATGGTTGAAGCTGACGTACTCGAGTCAAAAATTTTAAAAGAGAAATATTAGGTTTTCCAATAGAGAGATGATTCTTAAATATAGATTTTTCATGTTGATATTTTTACTGATATGTGTTAAAAATCACAAATATAGAAACTTTGAAGTGGGGATAATATTAGGAGGCAGAGGTATAGTGGGAGTTAGAAGCATAGAGGTGGGGAGTTAGAAATTGAGACAGGGAGTCAGAAATTGGAACACATAATCAGGGAGGAGGCCAGAAGGTGGAGGTAGGGGAGGGAGTTATGGAGGTGGTTGGGAGGAGGATAGAAATGAGAGGTATGGGAGGAGTTAGGTTGGTGAAGGAAACAAAAGGGAGGAGGGTGGAAGGAAGAGGTAGACGGGGAGTTTGTGAGGTGGAGAAGAATATAGGAGGAGATCACTAAAGGGGGGATCATCAGTAGTATATATATGGAAATTGTGAAGAACTTGTTGACTGAATATGTGAATGAGGGTTGATCATAAAGGATATGGTGGAGTACTCAACTGAGAAGGATGAACTCATATTCCTATTACTATAGTTTTTAATAAATTGTGGAACCATGTATCCTATTACAAATGTTCTGATAAACTGTTGCAATTAGTAAGTGTAGATAGGGTGTTTTTTAGAGTTTTTTTAATATAGTTATAAATAATATCATAAAGTAATATTTATAAATTTTAAATGTTTTTAAAACCCATATGTCTTATTTTCAACCACTATTAACCCTTTTCACAACTACCATGATATTAATTTTTTTTACTATGTAGGTGTCATAAATGTTACTATCAGAGGAAAAGTGACACGTATGTAAAAAATGGTTAATATGATAGACTATATCCATTTTACTTGTATATGTATACTATTTTTATTGTTTTAAATCCATATAATTATATATTATTTACAATAAGACACTGTTACAAACATTTTTTTTAAAATTAATGTAGTTTACATTAAAATAAAACAATATAGTAATTTAATTTTAATGACAGTTTTATCACATCCATAATAGAATTTATTTATAAATTCAGATTTTTTAAACAACATAACACATCCAAAAAACATTACTTTGTATTTTTTTAAATCATTTTCTTGGACAAGCACCATGTCTGTATTATGTAAACATTTAATATAATTATTACATAAATGAAACATAGAAATAATTAACATAAATGAAATAGAAATTAATATTTAAATTAAATTTTCTAATAAACATAACCACTCATTATCTCTATGAAAAAAATAATATAGGTATTAAAATAGAGTGACATTTTTTATTTATTAATTAAAAAAATTAATATGATATCCATTATCAAAGATAAATGGAATTATGTTTACATATATTTTAATATTATATTAGTGTGGCCATCTAGAATAATCTAACGAAAATAGGTCAGATGTTAGATAAATTTCAAAAGCCTTATCACATTATGATTTAAATTAATTATCTTATTTTCCCTTATTGAGGTGACAATCATTTTCCAGAGTTACTATTCATAATGAAAAAAAAGTTGGAATGCCTATAGAATTTGGAAATTATTATTACAAAAATATTATCAATTTCATTAAATTTATTAACTATAATTTTAATAATTTATATTTAATATTAACCTACATATTGTGACAAAAAACAGTTTTCCAGAAAAATGAAGTTTTAAGTATAAAAATGTTTGTATACATAATTTAAATATAACATAGATTTCAACGACAATAATTATATTTTTTTAATTAAAAATGAAATGATTAAAATTTTTAGATAGTTCATAAAAATGAAAAATTTTAAATTATAAATTTTAAATACATTTCTCTATAAAATGAATATTTTTTATTATTCACTAAAAAATTATTATTTCACTATTATTCAATAAATCTAACCGTATGATAATTTTGATATAAGGATTTATAAAAGGATATCATTTTTATAAAATATAATTTATAAAATTTTCTCTAATTGTTTATAATATTTAATCACAAAAATCTATAAATACTATTTTTAGAATAAAAAATATTTTTGAAGCATAACATGATTCATTAAAAATTGAGTTTAAATATCCAAGGAATTCTTCAATACACTTGTATTAGGGAGGGAAATTATAAATGTATTCAATAATTTGATTAATTTTATTCATAACTTCTAATTCAATGAATATATTATTACAATCACATTAAAATAATCATATTTCTATAATATATTGAAATTTTTATAAAGACCGATTTTTTATGTTTTGAAAGGTATCATGAATATTATTTTAAAATGTAAATATTTTTTTTTGTTATACACATGGATGAAAAAAATTTATATCTATCACCCTTCCTTGATTATCTATCTAGAGTTTTATCTAGAGACTCCCCATCAATACATGATTCATAATAAAATTAGACAAAGAATGTTAGTGCATCCAAATTTCCAAAAATGAAACTGTGAATCTATATGTCTCTATAATTACCTCACTTAATGTGAGTTTATCTAATTCAAACTCAAGATGATGATTTTTCCACTAAAATATTTTTAACCATGTTGGTAGTGCTTCACCATGACTCGTCATCTTTGTAATCCCTCAAATGTACTTAACATGTTGGAGTTTCCTTGGATTACACTAATACATTTTGGCAACCCAAGGGGTTCCTACCAAACATTGAATACAACCAACCCGAGTTAGGATCCCCATCACCAAAACAGTATATCATAAAATTTATTCCATTAATATTTTCCCTCCATTCTAAACAAAGAGATATTTTATAAATAAGAGAAAATTAAAAATAGATAGAAGTATTTCAAGCTTCAAAAAATATATCCCTAGTTGATTTAGATGAAATTGAAATAGTTTTCTTTCCCAAAATGACTAGATTTTATAAAAAACACTATCATCACTTACTTCATTTATGTACCAAATGTGTTTTCTCGTAGTTATACTAGATCTAATATCTAAAATTTCTAAACTATCACCCATCCCTTAAACATGATTCTTGTGGAGACCCTCATTAGTAGATGTAGGTTCCCCAAATGCCTCACCTTGGTGATGAGGAGGATGCCTCAATGATCAATATGTTGTTTAACGTACACCATAGAAACCATCATATGTAGATGATGATATTCTCTAATAGTACATGGTCTCCATCTCTAAGAACCCCATGGTCACTCAAGAGGGTTCACCTAGATAACCATTTTTCTATGTATTTCACTGATAAATGTTATCATAAAACTGTGGGAATAATCTTATAGTATGTCTATGTCATCATGGATCACTGGGAGAACAATCCTCACATTAGTTCATTAATGGGTGATCAAAAACCATAGTTACTGAAAGAACATGGGATGTATTTCATGGAAGACATTGGAATATACCCATGGAATGAGCCACTATTTTTTTGTTGAATTGGATAAAAATAAATATGAGTTGTATGACTAAAAAATGTCATTACTTTTATTGTGCGTGTAAAATTAAATGACATTAAATGTAGTTAAGTATGATCTTTGGACGATGTTATCCAAACCATCATTTATAATCTCCCCAACTGAAACAGGGAAGGGGTAATTCCAAACACTAATTCCCCTAAAAATATATTTTGGCCACCCTTATAAGAACATCAATGTTACCTAAGAAAAACTGGGTATTCCTCTCTAGCTCTCATACCCCATATGTTTGTACATTTTTTCCAACATTAGGGGAATGAGATTTATTTAGTATACACTCAATAATAATGTCTCTATGATGAAAATCATGGGACACATTCCCGTGCACATATTCTGATATATTGTAATCATCCATATAGAAATAATACCATAATTGTAGTTTGTATTTTACTAGGTATCCACTCCTTTAAGATAAACTCCAACTTGTTATAATTTCCCTACTCCAGAAGGATTCAATATGATAGGGATCTGCTTAATATGATACATCTCATTCTATATATCAGCCTCCTTGTCATCCATCCCCAATACATGTTTTGAAAAAATTGAATGATGTATTGAAGGATATAACAATATTCAGATAATAATTATTCAAATATGCTATATCCAATGTCCACAATATTTTCCTTTATGTAAATAGTGTTTCGTCTTTATCTGGAAACTCATTTATTAAGGGAAATAATTCATTATACATCTCTATAAGGAAGGGAATCCCTATAATCATGTGGGTAAGATGAATTATATTTAAGAACAAATTTTGATGAAGATTTTACATGTTCAGTTCTACTTACCATATTCTTAGTAGGATCATAATAATATTCAACTATTGATATATATTGAAGTATGAATTCCAGGGCACTTTATATAGACTCATGTCTCAAATATTGTACCCAAACTCTTCAATTTTTTAGAAGACCAATTAAACCCATTCTCATTAATTTGTGGAATTTATACATAAATAAATTGCTAATTCAACTATCTAGAATTGGCTGTTATATTCAAGAAAAAATTAATGATTCTAGAGTAATATAGAAGATATAATTCAAAATTCATTTTCTCCCAAATGATCATTTTTTTGGGGTTCTAAATTGTGACAGTTTTCATTGGGTTACAATCCATGATACCATGTAAAAACATTGAAATATTCAACTGGATGTATCATAGTGATCTCATAAACCAATGGACTTGTGTTTAGAGGTTGGTGTTTGGACAAATTAATTCTTCTTATAGGAAGATCCAATAAAATCAAAACTTATTACTCAATGGGTATTCCCTCTACTCCTCTTTCAAAATTTTATCTATCTTATTATACCTATTTTATATTTCATAATTGAACCAATAAATTACTTTATAGTCGTGTCTATTCACTAAGACACTATATCATTGGCTCTTTGAGTGGCTTCCTAGAGAGTTTCTAATGAAATAATTCTATTTTTATAAAACATAACTTCACATATGTTCCCTAGAGAGTTGTTAGGTTGATTATTCAATAAGGTCCATTTTGTGAAATATTGGTTCATAAATGATGGTTTCTATAATGTTCTTTTATTTTAGAATCTATGTTTATTGGTAAAAAGACATTAACATATGTTAATGTTAATCAAAAAAGGTGATCAATAAATTTTAAAATGTATTGTGGCACCCTTTAGATCACCGCCCTTTATTTATAGTCAAAACGGTCAACTTGAGTAATGTAAACATGGAAGATAATATCCCAAAATTTTAGTGTTTTCCATATAATTTGATCCTCATCTTCTTTGTTAGATCTAATTATTTAGGTGGATTTTTCACCACCTAAAAACACTTTAGTGAGTGACTTTATTGTAATGATCACCAATGAAAGTATTTCTAGAGAAAAGCACAAAATGTTGAGCAATATTGTTTTGTGCGACTCTATAAACAGAGGATTCATGAAAGAAGTATATAGTACTATTGAATAATAAATTCATAATCCAAGAACTTTTATAACTAGAATACATACAAATTCTACTCAAATAACCATTTTACAGGACCAAAATTTTTAGATTTTGGATTTATTAAAATCCAAAGATATCCACTCATCTAACATATTATTCTGAAGTTCAAAAAACTCAAAATAAAATATATAAAATATTGATGTTAATAAAATATACAAATTAACTCACAAAATTTATTTAAATGATTATATTTATCATGATATTTTATTTCACAAGTCCCTCTAATAAAGAAAACACATTTCACAATTTCCAAATATTTATGCATATCATGATTTCATGTATCACACAACATAGTAGAAACCAAAACATGGACAACCCTGTGATTAATTCCTTCCAAAGAACACACATTCATGAATGTTGAGGGCACGTGAGACCCACATCCCTCTAATTTGGGATTACTCGTGAAAAATATAACTGGATAACTAGTATCATGGAATTTTACCTTTTTAACCTTTTCATCAATAATTTTATATAACAATACATATATGTGGCTCTCAATCCTGGGTCATTAATATAAAATAAATATATAATAATGCAGTTATTATTCACATTCTTGAGTGGCACCCATGGAACTTCTTTTTTGTAATCTATAACCATATTCTCATTTATGATCTAGTCTACAACCAACCCAATGTTACATGACTCGAAGAAATAATGACCGATGTTTAATCCTCACGAAATACCTGGATGTCACCAATTTCATGAAATAAATGTCCATACCACAAGAATTTAAACTATTTAGTCTGGTCCAATCATATAACTATAATTCGTGCAACAAAAACTATGTGGGTTTTGATTCCTATTCAAGAATTATATTTAAGATTATAGTTTGGGATTCAATCCCATCATCATTACCATTTTATCTCCTCCTTTGGAGGAAGTACCTCAAGATATTGATCATCTTCTTAGAGTATACATTGCCTTCTAAACCACCCCACCAAATTTTAAAAATGTAATGAACCTTAGTTGAAGAGTTTAATTGGACTCATCTTCTCAAGACTCAAAACCTTAAGTGTCACAAATATTCACTAAACATTGAGTTTCTTCCACTATATTCTAAGACATTGTATTCCTTATAAAATATAAAACCATTAGTGTCACCCACAAAAAATCTAAACCACGTGTATCTCTATAAGAAATATAACTATGTGTGTCTTCTAGTAGAATATAAATAATGAGAATCGACCATGATATTCTAATCCATGTTTATCTTCCACTAGACTCTATAATACAATTTTCTTACATAAATCTCTAAAATATAAGAATACCCAATAGACACTAAACTATTCCCTTCAATACATGATGAGTGTTAGTGGAGTATTCCTTATTGTGCAATAAGTACAGGGGACTCCATTTTTCTTTTGCGATGAGAATAATATTCCCAATACGAGGTGCATATGATGAACTAACATGACTCATCATAAACAAATCACCCCGTATATAATTATAATAATAAATATAAAGATATTAGAATGAGATTCATTATGATATATTCCTTATAATCTTTATGTGATGAGGATAAGTTTCCATATGCCATGTGTATAAGATTCCTTATGTTGTGATCCAAGGATATCTAATGTGATCAGAATGTGTTTCCTCATGCGAGGATCATATGATACCCTGGGTGATGAGAATAAGATTACATATTTCATGAGTATGAGTTATCTTGTGTAATGATATTGAGATTCCTTTATTCAGGATCATAATATTCTATATGTGCAAGTGGTTCCTAGCATACACATTCTATTCAACTGAATCATTTTACCGTTTTATGTTTTTTTTGAAAGAATAAACCTATTACCCCTTGATGATGGTTCCAATAATGTTATTTATAGTAATTTCCAAAATATAAGATATTGACCAAGAGTATGAAATTTACTCTAAAGGGGGAGTGTCTACATCCAAACAACCCATTCTAAAGAAGATGTCATCCTCATCCCCCCAATGTCAAAAAGCGTCCCACATTTGAAAATATGGAATTTGGATCCAAGATTGTGATCATCTATGATATATTATTACATAGTGTTCATGAAAGAATAATCAGAAAATAAATATATAGATATTTTATATTATTTTAATTTGGTCTTCATCTGTGCTATTACTTGCACTAATAATGTCTCGTGTAAGATTAAAATGGATATTTGTGATATTATGAAATAGTTAGATGGATATTTTGGATTCCACATAAGGATAAAATATATATTTTATAAACACTAGTTATAATAATAAAAATATATTTATTTATCTATTCTTATAATTTAAAACTCATCAAAGAAAATTTTTTATTTTTTAGGAATTGATGATAATATTTTTTGATTCATAAAAAAAACCCTTTCTACATTAATACCTGATCTTATTGTTTAAGACCTTTTGGAATCCAATATAATTGAATTTGTTTAAAAAATATTTTCTTGGATTTTATCCCAAAAACATAATCCATGTGATTCCAACCATTTTCAAATTAATTTCTGAGAAGTTTTTTGTTTTGTTTTATAAAAGTTTTTCCACTTTATTTATGTTTCTAGTTGTTCTTCCCAATATCATTAATTATAAAAATCCTTGATTCTCTCTCTACATAAATAAATATATATATATATATATAGGTGCGTGTTTGTATATTGTTTTATATTGAAAATCTGATTAACTCAATGTCTACTTTTTGTTGTTCTTCTTCATATAACTATATATATATGTATATATTCATAGATATATACGTATATATTTCAATAAATGTATATGTTTTTGTTTCATATATATATATATATGTGTTTGTATATATATTTTGTGTATGTGAAATTTATATACCAAATATATGGATGAATTAAAGAGTTTATCATGTTTTCAACACAGTGTAGAAATAATACTATCATATGTCTATGTTTAAATTGTTATTATTTTAGATGAATTTTTTTCAATGATTATAATGAACATATGATTTATCATAGAAAAAATCAATGATATAAATATTGGAATAAATATAGTAAAACATATTATTAGTAGAGAATAAGATAATATTATTGTTTATAAATAATTAAATAATTAAGTATATTGTATTGAAGAATGAAAATAGTTGTTGAAGATGAACATAATGATTTTTTAAAGATACTTGAAGAGTTATATTGTTGAAAAAAGATTCTATTTAATTTTGATATACTTAATATACAATTTATTCAATAAAAAATATGATTTAGAAATTATCTGATCATTTATTTTTTGTCTTGGATACTTGGTACCCTTTATAAAAGCATAATTGCAGTGATTTCCTAGTAAAGAATTTTATAATAGTTTTAACATATTTTTATTTATTACTTTAATGTGACCAAGTGGTGAGTAATAGCATCATAATCCTTACTTTATAAGGTTATGAGCTTCAGTTTTCTTATTATCAGGCCATTTTTATACAAATTATGCTTAAATGAACAATTTTATTTAATTATGATGGTGTGTGTATTGATCGAGTCTTGATTGGGGCTTATAATTTTTTATCATGGGAATGTAGTGTAATGGAAACATATCATGCCTCAATAAATGATGTTATTGGTCATATTAATCTTAACTATATGTCATAGTTGTACACATATTTCATGATTGAACAATCCCATATACATATTAGGGTTTGTTAATCCATTGAGTCCTAGTGGGGGACCACACCCTTGAAGAATATCGTGAAAAAATTACTATAGGGTGGAAAAATAGATGATTCAATGATTAATAATACTTTTGAAAACCATTGATGACATGTTATGGGGGTAAATATGCTAGTAAAAAAGAGAATACAAACATGTTTTCTATAGTTTCTAAGGCTCCACTTGAGGATCCTCTTATATTTTTTGATGGTCGAGGTTCATAAAAGAGAAGAGGAATATAAATCATATATAGTTTTATCTTCAACCTAATTTCCCTAAAAGTATGATTTACATTATTGAATTCATTGGAAAGGTATCATTAGATTATTATAGAAAAGTGAGTTTAAAAAATATGACAGTTAAACTATCCCAATATGAGGTTCATAACATTGAAATACAATTAGATAATTTTTGAAAGGTTCTCAGTGATGAGTGTAAGGGTGTGTTAGTTGATAGGTTGAATATATTTTTATGAAAATGGGTTGAAATGATATTAAAATATGATGAATACCCTGTATTATTGTATTTAATTCACAATTGTCTATGATAACCTCTAGGCCAACCTAAATATTGACAAAAGGTAATTTTCCTCGAAATCGTAGAGATAATCTCTTGACTCAAAATCTGATGGAATTTGTGGTTTCTTTATTGTTTTTTGCAATTTTTTCATTGGTTATAATTTTAATTAGTTCCCAATAAACCTCAATGTGTCTATTAAAAATTCATAAATATGAATTTGAATAGGGGATAATTATTATCATTTCATAAATGTGTATTGAATCACATCTTGGATAATAACACACACATACAAAAAAAAGTTCTTAATGGATCCAATAGAACATTTTTATGAAATATAATGATTATATATGATTATTTATTAGAAATTATTTCTATATTCAGTAATAATGATCTTATTGAAAATTTATTTAAAGGAATTGGATTTGAATATGATGATTATTTTCACTAATATTTATGATATTTCTAAAAACATTTTATTTTATGTTAAACATGAAAAATTTCGTATATATAATAAATGTTTGAAGATCCTTGATATACTATAAAATTTGACCTATAATATATTTCATTTTCTATTAATAATTTATTATCAAATGAGGGGCCAATGAAATTGATATCATGGTTTTTGTGATATTAATTATAGAGACTATGGTCATTTAGACATGTATTTTATTAGCCATAGTGTCTTGAATCATCTAAAAAACCCAATGTCTCTCTATAGTATTCCAATCCATATCTTCTCACATGAGATAATATTCTTTGATCCCAAATGGAATAAGTATCTTTATGTATACTTTTAATTTGATAATTTGGTATGGATTTCCAATATTAATACTAGTTTATATTTTCTAATTTCTTTATTTTTTAATGAATTGGATGACTCATTGTATTCTTAATCAACTATTCGAAATTTTTTCCCCATATTCATAGTAGTGTTTACTTTTCATTCTCAACATTAATTTATTTCTTCCTCTACCACTGTTCCAGAAGGTGAAATTTATTCAGTACCTTAACTATATTCCTTGACTCATATGTATAATAGTGAAGGTATTTTAATTTTAAAAATGTATAACACATATTTTTATATTGGTCAAATAATTTAGATTAAAAAATAATTATTAATTATCCATTCATAACATTCATAAGAATTGATGAAATCTCTATAAACCAATTCCAATGAATTTTTAAAAAATCATATCTTTACTTGCTAGATAAAGAAAGAAGATATACCCCATTCACTTTCTTTATTTTTACTATGTTTCGTTGTCTTAATATATTGGTTTCACAAGGTTTCCACCACATTTTTAGTGTTTTATCTATAGGTGATACTCATATTGTTTTGTGATATTTTAATACCATCAACACATTTTATTTCCATGGATATGAATACATATATTCAAAAATTTATCACTGTCATTTTCATTTCATATTGTTTTTTTAAAATAATTTTTCCCAATTCATTATCTTTTTTGTTTCCAATTAATGAATTATATGGATGGATTAAGGAATTCACTACTTATTGTGAGACCCATTATGTTGGGTAAACCATTGTATATCACAAATTATTCATATATTATATGTAATTTTCATATATATAATTTTTCCCTAGGTTAGTGGGAGTAATTCTATTTATAATTTTTTTGTAGTATTACATTTTTCTTTTATAATATCAATTTTCATTCTTTATTAATCAATTTTATGATTCCTCATGTTTTTTGTATATTTTGTATCTCATGTTTCTGGTGTATCTTCTATTAAGGAATTAATATTATAAAAACATATTTGTATTATTTTCCTTTCATGATTCATTACCATATCTCAAACATAAATTTTTTATAGTAGTTTGATTACACCCGTATTTCTATTAACATATCATTAGTTTTATAATAAGGTGTTCTTGAGGGTTTTTATTAAGAATTTAAATATTTAACACAAATATTATAAAACATTATATGTTTTATATATAAAATTTCAATTACCATGTATTCAATGATGTGTTTCCAAAATTGAATTTTGTATGCATCTTATTGGCCACATTCAAGGTGAATACACTGAGATGGGATGGGGGTTATTACAGTGTATTTATTTATTTTAATGATACTCTCTAAAGTTCTTATTCAATATTTATTACGAAAAATATCTCCCTCGATTCCCATATAAGATAAAAAAATAAAATATTAAATGGAAATAACAAATGTTACTTGGTTCACCAAAATTGGGCTTATAAGTGGTTCATGAAATGATGAAGTGATAATGAACATAAAAACATATATTTTTTTAATAATATTAGGCATACATAATAATAAATCATGTTTATATCCTTCACTTAAATATAGAAAATTCATTTCTCTCCCTATAAGACAGAATGCACCACTCCTCTTGTAATTCTGTAATGTATACCCTGAAAATTGGAATGAAAGTACACAAGTGATGGTGTAGTGATCATCTACATTTCCATTCTCTTAATTCACTCCATGCACCTCTATTGATATAGTCTCAGGGATATCCGTTTCAATTTCATATATATCCTTCCATGACCTATCCCAAAATTCCTCACATGATTTATTTTTATTACAATTATTTTGCATATAAATATCCCCTTTATTAATCTTCATTCTATTATATTTTATTCTCTATTTATATATAATATCTCCTATATTTTATGAAAAATCATTTTTTTTGTCTTTATTTATTAATTACATATCTAATTATTTTTTGTATTAATTAATTAATGGATGCATTATGGTTTTATGAAAAAAATCATGTTAATTATTTTATTAATGAGTTTTATGATTTATGGGATAATTTTATAATATTTGTGAGATTGGTAAAATTTTGTCTAAGTGTTGGTAAGATCTGCCATTATACTATACTCGCAACCAAAACTAATATTGATCCGAGTGTTATAATGACTGACCATGAAAGATGAGTCACCACTAGGTAATAATCAATGATCGGATATGAATTTGGCTATGTATGGGAAAAGGTACTACTAGGGAAGACATAGTTTTAGAATGGAAATTTGGATATGTGTCAAAACAAACTTCCATATGAGAGGAGTCACAAATTGACCCAAGTCATCAATTAAGAATATGTATCATCATAATTTACCTACCACTAATAAATTTAGAAAAGTTATAAGATGATTCACCATTGAGGCATGTCACCTTCACACCTGAGTCCCAATTGAGCATGACCTATCATTAGTGTGACTCAATATTTTCCAAATTCACTACTATCATAATTCAACTCCAGAGATATCACACCACATGAAGATTCATCATCGAAGTTTTTATAATTAATAATATAATATTTTAGAAAACTAAATTATATAATTTAATGTTGGTAATTATTTTGAATATTATACTTAATCTGTCATAATGATGCATTAATGTTTTTGTGAGTCAATCCATATAATGATAAGAAGATATAAGAGATTATTCTCCAAACAGATTCTTGTTCATGTTGTGATGATATGATGAAGTGGACTCTCTCATTCAAAATAATTTGTGAATAGAGAAGATAGAAGGAGTAATATTACCATGAACCATAGAGTGCATAAAGTGTGCCACTCAAAATTGAGATTTACATAAATCGTATTAAATCCCAACATACATCAAAAGAGTAGAGAATATGGAACATCCACAACCATTAATAATGTTAAAATAGAATAGTTATTATTATTTTTAATTTTAATACATTTTAATGAATCAGATCATGCTACCTTCTAAGATACATTTGAGGAGACTTAATCATAATGAAAACATAAGACTAAGCAGAAAAACTATTTCTATACTCTTACTGCTCACTTTCTCTATTTATTCAAATTACATTATGAGCAGTATTTTATTTACTTGGTGACACACACATACTATATCCCATGTTTGAAATGGATGATAATTGATATATTCTCAACACTCTTTATATTATTTTACAAACATTTTGTGGAAGAGGTAACTTTTTAAGATGAGTGTGTTATTTCCCAAAGTTATTATAGAAGTGGTCATTATTTGTCCTGGACAGCTAGTTAGATATTGGGTACAATTGATCTAGGTTGTGAATTAATATTGTTTTATATAATCTACTTAGAATAATGTTATCTCTAAATGGAGACGATTACTTATCATCATGAGACAAAAACTTATTGTATTTGTTTTTCTTTGTGATTTGTTTTTTGTTTCAAAGAATTAGATTGAATTTATTTTAAACTACATACAAAAACAATTATTTTATAGTTAATATTGATAGTGATTATATAATATTTTGATTGTGTAAAATTATTTAAAAAGTTAAAATAGGTTTGATTTTATTTTAACTGAGAGTTAATAACTCAATGAGAAACATTTTAAAAGATCAGAAAATATATGGATATAATTTTTTGGTTTACAAGGATGTTTTAATTATTTTTCGGATTATATTTAATTTTGTTTTAAGAGAAAATTTTATTGTGTACACAATTCACCCCCCTCCTGAGATACATACTCTACCTAATATTTGGTATCAAATTCTATCAAATTACATTCGAATATAGTTTCGTTTTTTAAGGATCATAAATTTCTATCAATTAAAAATTTAGATATTTAAATTGATAATAAAAAATAATGGTCTATTACCCATGTAACTCCTTTCATAAATGGAAATAAGTATTCTAAATGGAAAAGGAATATGAAAATTAATATTAAAATCATGGGGTTTGAATTATGGATTTCTATAGAGGGTAAATATTAATTACCTAAAATATCTGGAGTATCATGGGATGATGCTACAAAAACACTTATAATAGTTATTGAAATGTAATTAATGCTATTTATTTTTCCTTAGGAGGTGATGAGTTTAATATTAAATATTTTTGTAAATCATATTTTAAAATTTGGAATATATTATCTAGTTCACATGATGTATGTAATGTAATTAAATAGATGAGATTGATTACTAATATAATTTAATTTGGAACATTTAAAATGAAACCAGATGATCTGATATCTAGTATGTATCTCAGGATTAATGATATAGTAAATAAAATGAGTTCCTTGGAAAATTTTGTGTTAGATAAAGACCAAATCTTGTTACTTTTGAGATGTCTTCAATAAATTCTAAGAGAGAATATTTTTTAAATAAGAGAATATTACAACATCAGTAAACTACCTATCATGGAATTGACTATAAAGAAAATGATATACGATGAATATCTCAAGGTTAATTGATGATTGGTTGATGTCCCTAAGAGGAAATATATTCCCTTGCTGACTACTATATCAAAATACAATGAAAAAAAAGAAAATGATCAAGCTAAATGCTATAGTGATGAGGACTCACTAGCTGTAAGTGATGAGAAAATGGACCATTTATCAAGAAGGATAATGAAATTTTATATGAAGAAATAATCTTCAGGAAAATGTTTTATAAGTGAAAATATGACAATAATAGAAATTCTCAAAGGACTAGAAAATTAAAGAAAATTAAAATGACATAACATGTTATGATTTTACGGGAAAATGGAATGTTAAGTCTAAATAAACTATGTTAAAGTAAAAAAACAAGTATGAGTACATATATAGAATGTATAATAAATACATTAAAGACACAAGGAGTGCTTTTGGGGAAAACTCCAATAAATGAGACATAACTCGTGAAGAAAATTCTAATAATAAAAATATTTTCTACATGAGATCTATTTTTAAGGTAACTACAGTCTCTTATGAATATAATTGTAATCATTTTGTAGAAGAAATTGATAATTATATATAAAAAGTGGAAATGTATGAATATATAAATATTCTTGAAGAAAACTTTCGTGAGTTTAAAAATTGAAAAAAATTATTAAGAAACAACACGCTCTATCTTTTAGTACTATAAATGACATGAAATTAGAAAAATAAAAATATTCACAATTGATAAAATAAAATAATAAAATAATATTTTATAATCTGAAATTAAATAAATCATAAGAGATATTCACAAATGGAATATATACTCTCACTAAAATACTGGGGAAATAAATTGCTTATAAATATATTAATGGTCTACGTTATCAACCAAGATAGAGAATATTTGTTCCGAATAATTTTGTTTCTAAATGATCTTCTATAAATTATATTTAAAATTTTTATTTATGTTAACCAAATAATTTTTTATTTCTAATAATTTAAAATCTTATTAATAGAAACCCTTCTAAGAGATTTTCGTTCTGATGGCCATAATCAATAATATATCATGACTTAAGAATGTTTGGGTACCAAAATAATTTTTATTATACTTTTTTGTAGCTAAATAGTGTGTAGAGATCTTGTAGAAATATATAGTACATGGATAGTGTATATTCATGGAATACGATAGGAGATTTCTAGATTTTCAGGAACATGATAAAGGTTGATGGGGAAAATGACACCTTTGGTGACAATCTTAAGGGAAATATCATTGTACTTGGCCAAATCAGAAACACTAAATATGTATTAATTTCAAAATTAATTTTTGTTAATGGTTTAAAATACAATATTCCTAACATCTTTTAATTATGTTATGATGTGTTTTAAGAGATGTTTGAAAACAATTCATGCAATATTTTTAATTCTATAAATAATTTATCATATAATTCTTTAGGTAATACATATGTGTATATTGTTATAAAATATTCCTTAATTTCATAATATATTGCATACATAAGTACATTTCATAGGGAATCTTCACGTTGGCATAGGAGACAAGGCAAATGTAACATTAAATCACCAAGAAATATTAATATGAAATGATTAGTTGGTGATCTACCCCAACATGAATCCACAAATTATAAAGTATGTAACCATTGTCAAAAACGGAAGCATCATAATAATTATTTTAAAACAATTAATGAATTTTCAAATTATCAACCTCTTCAGTTGGTTCCCATTGAATTGTTTGAATCATCTAGAGGTTTTAGTTTAAATGTGATGCAATATTCTTATATTCATGTACATGAATATTCTTGTTATACTTGGGTATTATTATTATCTAATAAAATGGAATATTTATATTATTTTACGAAGTATGATAAATTTATAGAAAACCTAAGTGGTATTAGAATTATGACATTATGAAGTGACAATTGACATGAGTTCGATAATCAAGGATTTAGATCCTTTTTCTTATAAAATAGATATAACCAAAACTTATATACATCTATGACCACTTAGTAGAATAGATTAATATTAAAAAGGAATATAAAACATCAAGAGATATACTATAAAATGATTAATGAATATGACTTACCTATCTACTTTTTGGAAGAGGCATTGAACAAATCCTTCTATATAATTAATAGAGTATTAATTATTCATATCCTAAAGAAAAATCCTTATGAAATTTAGAATATAAGAAAGAAGAATTTTATTTAATTTTTATCCTTTGGTTGAATATTATTTATTATTAATACTTTAGATAACATTTAAAGGTTTCCCCCTAAAAAAGATGAAGGAATTTTCCTTAGTTATTCAAAATCTAGTAAATATTATAGAGTTTAAAATAAGAGATAAGTGATTATAGATGTTTTTTTCATGTAATTTTTTATTATATAAATCCATGGGAACCTAAAACTAATTTATATAACCTCAATGAGGATTAATCCTCTATTAACATAATTTCACAATTATATGATTCCGCTATAAAACATGAAAAATGTCATCCCATTCCGAGCATCTTCTAGAACCTGACCACGAACCTATTGAAGTGCCTGAGGAGAATGTATATTATTATTCTATATATATTGGGAATATAAAAATACAATTCTTTAGATTCAGTTTTTTGGGACATTTGATAAGGGCACACAAACTATAGCTTCTCTAAGAAACCTGGCTGAACATCAAACTTTATTGTCACAACGTGAACCTATGAATATCAATAATTCAATTAATGATGAATTCTAGGTAGTGTATATGAACGATGAACCAAATCAATTTGAAACGGATAATGTTTGGTAACTTTTTTATAGACCTATATACACATTAAATATAGTAACTAAAAGGGTGTTTAGAATCAAGGTTAAGGAATCTATCACGATAGAAATGAATAAGGATAGTGTCATTGGATAAGGATGTAATCAAGAAAGGGTATAAAATATGAAGAAAACTTTTCACATGTAGCTAGACATGAAACCAATAAAAACCGCTATCATATGTATCACATCTATATTTCATACTATATCTAATGGGTGTAAAAAAGTTAATTCATAAATGGGTATATTGTTGAGGGAATTTTTTTAAGAACCCCAAGATGTAAAAACGCACATTTTTCAAATCATGTTTTTAAATTAACAAATGATATATATCATTTAAAAAATACATCAAGAGATTGGTATCATAGGCACACCACTTTTTTTATTTCAGAGTGATTTTTAAAATATATATTTATTCCCACTATTTTTTAAAGATTAATTTTGATAGTTGTTTTAGTTGTTAAAATCTATGTAATTGATATTATTTTTTAATCTTATAATAATTATTTATGTAGTGAATTTTAATAAATGATGAAAAATGAATTTGAAATGTGTTTAATTGCAGAACAAAAAATCTTTCATTGTTTTTAGATTTTTCAAAATGAAGAATGTGTTAATTTAAATCATTGTTAGAATAATAAGGACCTTTTGAAATATTCTGTTTTAGAACACAATTTGAATAATAAAACTCTTATGAGTACCACCTATAATTTGGATCTTGATGAAGTTGGTAAATTAGTGGATCAAACTACTTATAAAGTTATTATTTGATGTCTTCTCAACATTACTTATAACTCACTTGACATTATGTTTCGTGTCTGATTTTGTGATTGTTTTCATGAAAAAACAAATAATTCACACTTAATTTCCATAAAAATATTTTTCAAATACCCTTAATATTCAAACATTTAAGGATTTATCAAGATTAGGGGACATGAATTTGACTTGGTTATTTATTCAGATTATGATTTTGGTGATTAAAATTTAGATAGAAAAACATACTATGGAATATGTTATCTTATTTGAATGTCCCTTTTATGTTTGGGTGGTAAGAAACAATATTCTATTTCACTATCTTCTGATAAGGTTTAATACATAGCTACATGTAGCTGCTATACTACTATTTTATGGTTGAAACACATGTTTCTAGACTACAGTTATCAATTCTGACATATTCCTATAAATTGTGACAATAAATGTTATATAAATATTTATAATAACTTTGTATCTTAGTCAATAAAAATCACATTTATATAAGAAATCTCTATCTAATAGACCAATTTTAAAAGAGTGATTTTACACTTGAATACATTAGAATTTTACATCTTATTTATGATATTTTTATTAAGACTTATAATACTGATATAATGAATTACATAAAAAATGAATTAAGAATGATTAATTTTGGTTAAATTTTATTCTTTGGGCCCCACCATTAGATTTAACACACCAATTGAGTTTACCCAAAATTGGGGTTTTCCCACTATTGGTGTTTTAACTACCATTGGTTTTTAGCCACTATTGGATTTTACCCACTTTAGTAGTTTTACACACCATTGGAGGTTTACCCAAAATTATATTTACCCACTGTTGGAATTTACCAAACATTCATGTTACCCACTATTAGAAACAACTCAACATATTCAAATGCATTTCTTTTAGTTTTCAAGACAAAACTTTTAATTTTATGTAATGATTATTTATTTATTTATTATATGATTTAACTTTATTTTTTTTGAATTACAAATACATAAACCCATAAATGATATAAATTATAAACATCTATAATTTTAGTTCTCTCACCCTCACACCTTACACTCGATCCTCTAAGTGACCCTTTCTTTCCTAAGAGTTGGACATCCATCAACCTAATAAAAACCTACCATGCTGGTCTCCATGGTCACAGAAATGATATCCAATAATTATTCTCCAGAAAAGTCATTTCTTTCAAAGAGAAAAAAGGAGAGTTGATCCGTCCAGCTGTTGTTGAGCCAGTGATCCTGAAGTATACGATGTGTGTTGTGTTTCAAGAGAAGAAATCTAGTACAGAATAGATAATATCAATAATTTTTAGTTAGTAATTCCAAATAAGTATAGGGATGGTTAGATTGGTCCTCTAATTAATAGAGACCCTTATATATTATGAAAGTTACACAGTTGTATCAGTATACCGAGTTCATATTGGAGGAAGTTGAAGAATAGTTTAGAAGAAAAATAAATGGGCACAAAGTTGTTTTTTATTTTGGAAAATGGGCCAGATGTTTAAAATTACCTGAAAAAGTTTTTTCAATGTATTTTCATAGAACTATTACAAGTGATTGTGATACCATTGTGTAGGGAGATGCCTTGGAAGAGGTGATTGGAGATGGGATAGTAAGAAAACCAGTTTCTACTATGTTGATGGTGAATTTTTTATTCTATTCAAGTTTATTCAACATTTTTCATTGAGGAATGGTGGATTCTCTACAATGAACTGTAAAAATTTATAACATTTATGTATTATGAATAGAGGATAAAAGATCAATATATTAAGACACATAATAGTTCATATTTTGGATATGTAAAAGAAAACTACTATATCAAACTCCATAATATATCTCATGATCATTTTGTCTATATGAGGGGTTAAAGAATTTGATTATGGAAAAAAAGAAACGATGCTAAAATGTAGTGGATTATACATTACAAGAGTCATATGTAAAATAATGAATAATATTTGGAAGCCCTCAAAGAAACATTTGGTTGATGATATTGATGGGCTATATAAGAACTTAATTACAATTGAAAAACCTCCCAGACCTAATAATCATATAGTTCCTAGATAATATCCATATAAGGGGGTTTAATACACATATGATATAGAAAAGGAGGCTTCTACCAATGGTGAGAGGGAACTGAATTTCTCAGTGGATGAAGGTAGTGTCACATATATTTCTAATATTTCTCCAGTAATTTCTTATAGTTCTTCAAGTCCAGTAAGAGATATCCCAGTTTTGAGATATTTCCTAAAATGCTGATATGAGTAATAATAGAAATATGTTTATATTAAATAATAGTTTAAGAGAACATAAAATCCTTCTAATGAAAATTAAAGAGATGCGAATGGTGAAAATCATGAAAATGGTGAAGAAGTTGTATAATAATGGGTAGATGAAGAAGAAAATAGAGATGAAAATAATGAGGAAATTGTCAATGGAGATTACAATGATGGTGGATTACACAATGACCATACCACTACCCATATTATTGCTAATAATATTGAGATTACTCAAGTTATTTTTTCATTAAAAACTATATTAGTTTTATGTAGATCTGACAATAGATCAAAATTTGTTTAACATGTTTATAATGATGCTATAGATAATAAGAATGAAATAATTGTGGGGGTGGGATTCCCATGTATGGATAGTCACCCTATTGATCATGTTTCTAGAGATTCTAGTGTGCCTACTAATCTTGTGTAGATGGTTTATATATTGACACTTACTAAATAATAAATTGATAAGTACATGAAAATTGATCCTAAAGTTGTTGTTCCAGAAATTGATAAGATTTATGTTGTGACAAAAACATGACTGGATGTCTTTGTGTTTTTTAAATGGGAGAAAATCCTGGTTATATTAGAATATTTATAGACTACTATGACTCTGTTGATGAGAGGAGTCAACCAATTAATGGAGGAATTGCTATTTGAGATATTTATCATGAGTGATATTTTGTAGAACATATAGATTTAGAAAGAGAGATACGAATATTTTATTCTAATGAACCTAATACTTATGAGCAAGTTGTGGCTACTCTAACACCCACTATTTCCACTGAACCATTTCTTATACATACTATTACATCTGTTCTAATTGGTGATGTTATAAAAACCGACTTAGAGTCTTTCAAATAAAGTATTCTCTCATGTTTTATAAAACAATTTTATAAATAAAGAACCAAAAGTCGCTAATATTTGTGAGAGATATACTAGATATATTTCTTTATATTTTGATACATCACATCCACCCAAAGATGATTCATCACATTCAATAAGTGGTGATAGAGAACGGTATGTCAAAAATGACTAGAAGAATTTTATTTCTATAATAGTTGAGAAGAGATCGTAATTTGATGATTCAATGGATTATTTGATATAAATGATGATCAATATTTCATCAATTTATTCTAATTTAGGTGCTCTATATCTTTCCATAGGTGTTGAGAGGATGAGGTCAATGTAACAGCCCAAGATTTTATGAAAAATATTCTTTTTAATTTCACTAATGTCTTGTGTTGTACGCAACACAAAAAGGAGCTTGCACAACACGCATCCTTGACTTTCCTTGCATTACACGCAATCGCAACCTTCCTCGATAACGTGTGTAGTACGTAATACTAAGTTTCACGAAACAACGATATGCTATTAAATTATTATTAAAACTAGCCGTAATGAATAGTAATAACCACTTTTTAAAATTTTAGCAATTTTAGCTCTCAAAATGGACTTCATTTTTGGATTCGGAGTATCAAATTTAGCCTAAGGTGAAATTTTGGTACTTTTCGGATAACTTTCATATTCTGATGAATAGTGAAAATTGCTAAATTATAATTAAAAACAACTTTTTTTAATCAAAATAATTAATAGTGATAAATTATTAATTTGAGTTGTTTTAAAGTATATTTAGAATATATTTTTACAATTTAATACAATGTTGGTCATTGGATGTAATTTTACATTTAAACCAGATATAATCAAGTGTTAATCTTTTGATAGATATTGTTTCTTAAAAACACGCTATTTGTTTTAACAGCGGGATTTAATTATAATATTAATTAATCCAATTTCTATGTTATGAATTTGGTAAAATAGACTTCATTTTTGAATTCGGAATATGAAATATAGCTTAGGATGAAATTTTGGCATTTTTCTGAAAACTTTCAATTTTTGATGAATAGTGAAACCACTAAGTGGTAGGTTAAAAACTGAATTTTGCATAAAACTTAATTTTACCGCTTCTGTGAATGGAATTTCAAAAATACGACAGACACGGTTAATATCAAGGACTAAAATGTGGTTCAATGAGATGAAAATATTTTTTGGTGAATAGTAACTTTTTACTTTTTTTTACCACGGTTAATAGTAAATAGGGTAACTAAGGGTAAATATGATATTACTATTACCCTAACAAATGTCCTAATTCTATTGGATAAGTGTAATTCGACCAAAAACAACCTTATGAATATAATATGACCATTTAGGTCCACTTGGATTAGATTATGACATTTAATATTATTTTATTTAATGAATAGTTAAAATAGTTAAAATCAAAGTTTAATAACTAAAACATTTTTAATATGGGGTTATACATAAGATAAATTCGACTATAAATATTAATTAGAAAGCTAAAAATATTTCCTACATAATGATATTTGATTTATAATTTTTAGACTTAAAAAAAATTAATTTATTTATGACACAACGATGATGCAGTAATTACCCTTTTAAGGAAATATTAACATAATTGATGTTATAAATCTAAAATGAATGTAATTTGAGACTTTTTATGAATTAAACTAATTTTCTTTGTTACTATGATATATTAGTGTGGATTTAGTCAACTTGTTTCTAACATATAATTCTGTTATGACTTTCACAAAAATCATATATCAAATAGTGTCAAAATTGACACAAAATAGTTTTTAAATCAAATATTATATTATTAATTGTTATTTTATTCCTAAAAATCTAAGGTTCGGCCAAATGACTTAAATAAGGATATATATATTAATAATAAACAATTTGGGGTTCGTTTGGCATGTTATAGTAAGTGTATTAACCATATAGTGTAAGAAAACAAAAAGACACGGTAAAAGTTAAATTATTTAACTTAGAGTTAAATCTAATTGATAAGGTTAAAATAATAAACTAAACTTGTCTAAATCCTATTGGTTGATAGTATTTCGACCCATACCCACATTAGCTTCGAAATAAGACCCTTTTGAACCATTATAAACCGATTTTTACATTAATATAAAATAATATTTTGAGGTATTCCTAAGGTGCCCCTCTCCTCCCTTATAAAAGGGCACCTCCTCCCTCTCTTTGTCACACAACATTGAGCCTTCAAGCTCGGACAACCCCTACCAAAATCCCTTCTCCACTTCCCTAGAATAATCCTAGAGTTCCTGGTCTTCTTAAAAGACCAATCTTAGTTCCATAAGTGGAGGATTCAAAGAGGCGTTTCAAAGAAGATGTAATATCCATTACCGATCTTTTCAATTTCTTTCTTCTTCAACTTCTTCTTCTTTAGTTGTTTCATGATAAAGTAATAACATCAGTATTTATTATATACTAATATGTTATTATAAATATTAAACAACACTAATTCACCTTCTATCCATCCTACGGAAAAATGAAATCACCGCGCGTGCGTACGTACAGAATACCGTCTCCACGCCTGGGTGTAATATATTTTCCGTCACCACCTTAATTGGATTGGTATAATGGTGTAATGAATAACTATATATGATTATTATAAATTTATATTGATACTGAAATAGTATACATACACTTCAACACAATTCCACGACCATGGGAACGATATCATCGCTCGTGCGTACGTACGGACTACCGTCTCCATGACGCAATGAGATTCATTCTCCATGTTAACCATTTAAGAATGATTAAAAAGTATATATAAGAAATAATAATGAAATATATGACATTATAAAGCTACTGGATTTATGTATATATGTATATGTATGTCATCTACTTACTTCCATTCAAGACAATAAGGAATGGAAAACAGCGTTCATGCGTACGTACGGACTACCGTCTCCATGAACGGTGTTTTTCATTTCATTTATCTATCGTATATATATATATACTGAATATATATGATATATAAATCATATTTTATATTCTGGAAGTAATTAAATCATGATATAAGTAATAATAATGTCAAGAACAACAAGTCAAAACACCTACGATAAATGAAACAATTTTACCCAAAACGCTTCTTTAACATGGAATTTACAAAAGAACGGGTAATATAAAGTCATAAGTGAACCATATATGATATCATAACAATGAATATGATTCTGTAATAAGTCAATGACATTATTTAAATCATTATACAGGAGGTTCGGACACATACGAAGCAAATCGGACCTAAGGTAAGGGAAATATCACAATCTCATTTTTATCCGAGATTGTTTATACTTTGAAATTTACTGGGGTGTATTTTATCATCCACATCCATGTTTCCTAAATATTTAATATTATTTCCATTCACCTAAAATTGTTTAAAATATATTTTACCCTTCGGTGAGTTTTTAGTAAAAGATATGAAAGGAATCTTTTGTCGTTTTTCGTACGAGGTACTTTTTTTGACTTTTCCGACAAAAGTATGAGAAGAATGTTTTTTTAACTTATACGGCATGGATGGATTTCTAAAACATTATTTCCAAGAATATTCCATTACAATTATTCAAGTTTATTTTTAATCAACCTCTTTTAGTTTAAAATTGTATGACATGTTAAGAAAGGAAAAGTGTTTTTGAAGTAGAAAGGATATTTTCCTCAAGAATGAAGTTCAAGTATTTTATCAAAATTATTTTCCATCTCAGATAATAAAAGGGTTTTGTTTTTTATCCCTATTATTACATTGATTTGATTATGTTGTGAGGGAATTATTTTTATGATGTCATTTACCTTATATGATTTTTTTTATGATGTCATGATGTTTCAAGAATCCCATTTTTGTTACATGTTTTATGCGATGATGTATGATTTATGATGATGTGGAACACATAAGAAAGGATTCATTATAAGATGGGTGGGACCTATATCTCCCTCCAATGCATTGGGTAAAGATTTTATATCTCATGAGATAGACATGGCTGAAATTGTAGGTTATACCGGTTCAGTGAAACAGGACTGAAACGAGGGTTACTCGATTCAGAAAGGGGCTTTGTCCACTAAGATTGTCTTGGCAATGAGTATTGACTAACAAGAAATGATTCTCTATGATTATGTGTGTATTCCACAAAGTTTCATGTTTTAAGTTATTATTATTGGGATTTCATTTCACTACTATGATTTATCCCATGTTATGAAATTATGCTCTCTTTTGCAGGTTAAGATTTCCAAAAGTTATGTTCTTATGAATTTGATGTGATTGATTTTTTCTTTTTTTACCCTTACTGAGCATTTGAGCTCACCCTTTTATGTTTTCTTTTCCCCAGGATATAATGAAAGGTTTTACGTTAAAAAAAGGGAAGATCTTAATGGGAGATATTGAAGATCATTCACCACGATTAGAAGATTACGTTCCGAGTTTCCAAAGACATGAAACTATTACGATCCTTGTGTGTGTGTGTTTTTGTTATGTACTAAGTATTCCGCAAAAGTAATGTAAAGTCTATGTACGTCAAGATACGGGTCTCTACAGTTGGTATCAGAGGCAAAGGAGGTAGGAATGTATCCAATCCTTGGGAACTCTCACATGTGAGCGTTGGACGAAGCATGGCTCTCCGCCCAAGGGCTTCATGAGGAAATGGCCGCCACTGGGGATGGTGGTGTGTCCCGCCCAGGGGGTGTAGCCGCCCATGGAGTGCCCTGATAGGTATCAATTGTAGTCCATTAGAAGTAATTCTGGACCGCTACAGTTGGTATCAGAGGAAAGGTTTAGTCAACCTTTGGAAACTAGGATGCGAAAACGTTAGTGAGATCCCTAGAGATATTTCTAAGGTATGTCTAGGGATGTCCCTAAGGTTAAGTATACGTATAGGTTATAGTACTATAACGACGCAAACGATCATAGAATTAAACCTAAGATGTTAGATATTGAAGGTACTCCCCCTTTATAATGTTGTTTTCCCTAGCATGATTTCGCCTCTCACAGAATTCTTTTTGTGTTTTAGTTAATGGAGGGAACCAGAAGAAATTAGGTTAACATTGAATCCAATGGAAAAGTTGGTGACTATGAGCAACAAAATTGTGTAATTCCTAGAGAGAAAGATATTGTGATTATGCCGAATCAGTCATCGCGATATATGATTAACAAGGTGAAATTTAGTGGTATGCCTAATTCATCAAAGAAGAGGAAGATAAACTATTATGCATGTTTGCATGTTGAGGAGCATAAAGAAAGAAAGATTGAGATTTCTAAAGAAGGGAAGAAGAACCTTGAGGAATACCTCAAATGGAGGGACCGATGTTATCTGTGTGGAGAAAAGGTTCATAGAGTGACAGACAGTTATGGAGTTTAATGTCTTATTTGTGGAGAACATGGGCATTACCCAACTCAATGCCCTGACCTAAAAAGATACTTCTAAATCAAGGAAGGACTTATTCCAGGAAAATCATTGAAGTGGATGGACTGAAGTGTTCATGTATTGGTATTCAAGAATAATGTTGTTGAGGTACTTTTATGGTGTATTGAAATATTTATGTATTGGTCTATTGTGGTTTTCAATAATTTTAAGGTACCGATAACCATGAAAAGTGATACAAATATTTTGGAAAGTAGATGATATGTGCATAATGAAGGGATAAGGAGAAAATGAAATGTTTGACAGTATTCATGAGCTCATGATTGATATAAGGACTAAGTGATATCATGGTTTGAGTATATAGAATTTTGAGGATTTTGGTATGTGAAATATGTTAAATTTTAACTGCATTCAAGTTTTCACTATTGTTCAATGGGTATTCAAGAGAATACATTATTAAGGCCTTTGAATGTTTGGAATGTGACCAACAAGACATATCTTATGATATATGGGGATCAATGATGGTATTAAATCTCTGATAATCATTTTCACTATATTATGAGAGTGGACTGAAGTATTATGGATAAGCCTAAAGATTGTAATGGATTATGTTGGACATAAGTTAGGATAAAACGTTTTTCGATATTATTGATGAGATGTTATAGTAATATAGCTTTAGAAAAAGGACAACCTGCAGGACGGGCGACAGCCCATCGTGTCAGACAAGGCTGTGGAAATCGAACCCACAACCGAAGTGCGACTGGCCTTTATCGCCTACCACTGACCTACAGGAAGTCCCTGTTTAGTAGAAAACTAGTTTTATTATATTAAGCAGTATGATATGTGAAGTATAAGTTCATTTTAGGAACCATATATGATTAATATCACTATAGATGGACTTATGTATTTTTTGATAACTTTTCTAACCTTTTGTTTGAGACACATGGAATGACCCAACATTCTATCACATGATCTGCTAACACATCATGAATGACAAATTCAACTTCATTTCTTTAAGAGATGAAGTGGAAATTGTCCAAAGAACGACAAACGTTGAGACTATACCAAAATCACGAAAGTATTTCTTCTAATTCCAATTTCATTAACTTTAGGGAAATGATCTTGAAAACCAAAAATGTTGTCCTAGTGCTCTTATATCTGATGAATCAGATGGTACCTTAGATCATCACAAATTTATGGCTTTGTGATTGCTAGCTTTTCCATAGCCCTGTTCTCTACCACTCTCCATCAGAACATGATGGTTAGATTTCTCTTCCATATCCATATTTTCACCTATGTGGACACCCAGTGATTAGTTTATTTGGGTAACAGTTACGTTTCATACTTTGGTTTTTAAAGATAAGTTTTGGTATTCCTTTTTACGATGTGGGTTTCTATGAAAGAAACATTCAAATAGTAAACCATTTATAACCCCGACGAATTTCGAGGGCGAAATTCATTTTAAGGAGGGGTAGAATGTAACAGCCCAAGATTTTATGAAAAATATTCTTTTTAATTTCACTAATGTCTTATGCTGTACGCAACACAAAAAGGAGCTTGCACAACACGCATCCTTGAGTTGCCTTGCATTACACGCAATCGCAACCTTCCTCGATAACGTGTGTAGTACGTAATACTGAGTTTCACGAAACAACGATATGCTTTTAAAATATTATTAAAACTAGCCGTTATGAATAGTAACAACCACTTTTTAAAATTTTAGAAATTTTAGCTCTCAAAATGGACTTCATTTTTGGATTTGGAGTATCGAATTTAGCCTAAGGTGAAATTTTGGTACTTTTCGGATAACTTTCATATTCTGATGAATAGTGAAAATTACTAAATTATAATTAAAAACAACTTTTCTAATCAAAACTAATTAATAGTGATAAATTATTAATTTGAGTTGTTTTAAAGTATATTTAGAATAGATTTTTACAATTTAATACAATGTTGGTCATTGGATGTAATTTTACATTTAAACCAGACATAATCAAGTGTCAATCTTTTGATAGATATTGTTTCTTAAAAACACGCTATTTGTTTTAACAGCGGGATTTAATTATAAAATTAATTAATGCAATTTCTATGTTATGAATTTGGTAAAATAGACTTCATTTTTGAATTCAGAATATGAAATATAGCTTAGGATGAAATTTTGGCATTTTTCTGAAAACTTTCAATTTTTGAAGAATAGTGAAACCACTAAGTGGTAGGTTAAAAAATGAATTTTGCATAAAACTTAATTTTACTGCTTTTGTGAATGAAATTTCGAAAATCCGACAGACACGGTTAATATCAAGGACTAAAATGTGGTTCAATGAGATGAAAATAATTTTTGGTGAATAGTAACTGTTTACTTTTTTTTACCACGGTTAATAGTAAATAGGGTAACTAAGGGTAAATATGATATTACTATTACCCTAACACATGTCCTAATTCTATTGGATAAGTGTAATTCGATCAAAAACAACCTTATGAATATAATATGACCTTTTAGGTCCACTTGGATTAGATTATGACATTTAATATTATTTTATTTAATGAATAGTTAAAATAGTTAAAATCAATGTTTAATAACTAAAACATTTTTAATATGGGGTTATACATAAGATAAATTCGACTATAAATATTCATTATAAAGCTAAAAATATTTCATACATAATGATATTTTTTTTATAATTTTTAGACTTTAAATAAATTAATTTATTTATGACACAACGATGATGCAGTAATTACCCTTTTAAGGAAATATTAACATAATTGATGTTATAAATGCTCAAATGAATGTAATTTGAGACTTTTTATGAATTACACTAATTTTCTAGGTTACTATGATATATTAGTGTGTATTTAATCAACTTGGTTCGAACATATAATTCTGTTATGACTTTCACAAAAATCATATATCAAATAGTGTCAAAATTGACACAAAATAGTTTTTAAATCAAATATTATATTATTAATTGTTATTTAATTCCTAAAAATCTAAGGATCGGCCAAATTACTTAGATAAGGATATATATATTAATAATAAACAACTTGGGGTTCGTTTGGCATGTTATAGTACGTGTATTAACCATATAGTGTAAGAAAACAAAAAGACACGGTAACAGTTAAATTATTTAAATTAGAGTTAAATCTAATTGATAAGGTTAAAATAATAACCTAAACTTGTCTAAATCCTATTGGTTGATAGGATTTAGACCCATCCCCACTTTAGCTTCGAAATAAGACCCTTTGGAACCATTATAAACTGATTTTGACAATAATATAAAATAATATTTTGAGGTATTCCTAAGGTGACCCTCTCCTCCCTTATTAAAGGGAACCTCCTCCCTCTCTTACTCACAGAACATTGAGCCTTCATGATCGGCCAACCCCTGCCAAAATCCCTTCTCCTCTTCCCTAGAATAATACTAGAGGTCCTGGTCTTCTTCAAAGACCAATCTTAGTTCCATATGTGGAGGATTCAAAGAGGCGTTTCAAAGAAGAGGTAATATCCATTACCGATCTTTTCAATTTCTTTCTTCTTCAACTTCTTCTTATTTAGTTGTTTCATGATAAAGTAATAACATCAGTATTTCTTATATACTGATATGTTATTATAAATATGAAACAACTCTAATTCACCTTCTATCCATCCTACGGAAAAATGAAATCACCGCGCGTGCGTAAGTACGGAATACCGTCTCCACGCCGTGGTGTAATATATTTTCCGTCACCACCTTAATTGGATTGGTATAATGGTGTAATGAGTAACTATATATGATTATTATAAAGTGATATTGATACTTAAATAGTATACATACACTTCAACACAATTCCACGACCATGGAAACAATATCATCACTCGTGCGTACGTACGGACTACCGTCTCCACGACGCGATAAGATTCTTTCTCCATGTTAACCATTTAAGAATGATTAAAAAGTATATATAAGAAATAATAATGAAATATATGACATTATAAAGCTACTGTATTTATGTATATATTTATATGTATGTCATCTACTTACTTCCATTCAAGACAATAAGGAAAGGAAAACAGTGTTCATGCGTACGTACGGATTACCGTCTCCATGAACGGTGTTTTTCATTTCATTTATCTATCTTATATATATATATACTGAATATATATGATATATAAATCATATTTTATATTCTGGAAGTAAGTAAATCATGATATAAGTAATAATAATGTCATGAACAACAAGTCAAAACACCTACGATAAATGAAACGATTTTACCCAAAACGCTTCTTCAACATGGAATTTACAAAAGAACGGGTAATATAAAGTCATAAGTGAACCATATATGATATCATAACAATGAATATGATTCTTTAATAAGTAAATGACATTATTTAAATCATTATACAGGAGGTTCGGACACATACGAAGCAAATCGGACCTAAGGTAAGGGAAATATCACAATCTCATTTTTATCCGAGATTGTTTATACTTTGAAATTTACTGGGGTGTATTTTATCATCCACATCCATGTTTCCTCAATATGTAATTTTATTTCTATTCACCTAAAATTGTTTAAAACCTATTTTACCCTTCGGCGAGTTTTTAGTAAAAGATATGAAATGAATCTTTTGTCATTTTTCGTACGAGGTACTTTTTTTGACTTTTCCGACAAAAGTACGAGAAGAATGTTTTTTTTAACTTATACGGCATGGATGGATTTCTAAAAAATTATTTCCAAGAATCTTCCTTTACAAGTATTCAAGTTTATTTTTAATCAACCTCTTTTAGTTTAAAATTGTATGACATGTTAAGAAAGGAAAAGTGTTTTTGAAGTAGAAATGATATTTTCCTCAAGAATGAAGTTCAAGTATTTTATCAAAATTATTTTCCGTCTAAGATAATAAAAGGGTTCTGTTTTTATCCCTATTATTACATTGATTTGATTATGTTGTGAGGGAATTATTTCTATGAAGTCATTTACCTTATATGATTTGTTTTATGATGTCATGATGTTTCAAGAATCCCATTTTTGTTACATGTGTTATGCGATGATGTATGATTTATGATGATGTGGCACACATAATAAAGGATTAATTATAAGATGGGTGGGACCTATATCTACCTCCAATGCATTGGGTAAAGATTTTATATCTCATGAGATAGACATGGCTGAAATGGTAGGTTATACCGGTTCAGTGAAACAGGACTGAAACGAGGGTTACTCGATTCAGAAAGGGTCTTTGTCCACTAAGATTATCTTGGAAATGAGTCTTGACTAACATGAAATGATTATCTATGATTATGTGTGTATTCCAAACAGTTTCATGTTTTATGTTATGATTATTGGGATTTCATTTCACTACTATGATTTATCCCATGTTATGAAATTATGCTCTCTTTTGCAGGTTAAGATTTCCAAAAGTTATGTTCTTATGAATATGATGTGATTGATTTTTTCTTTTTTTTTACCCTTACTGAGCATTTGAGCTCACCCTTTTATTTTTTCTTTTCCCCTGGATATAATGAAAGGTTTTAGGTAAAAAAAGGGAAGATCTTTATGGGAGATATTGAAGACCTTTCACCACGATTAGAAGATTACGTTCTGAGTTTCCAAAGACACTAAACTATTACGATCCTTGTGTGTGTGTGTGTTTTTGTTATGTACTAAGTATTCGGCAAAAGTAATGTAAAGTCTATGTACATCAAGATTCGGGTCTCTAAAGTTGGTATCAGAGGCAAAGGAGGTAGGAATGTATCCAATCCTTGGGAACTCTCACATGTGAGCATTGGACGAAGCATGGCTCTCCGCCCAAGGGCTTCATGAAGAAATGGCTGCCACTGGGGATGGTGGTGTGTCCCGCCCAGGGGATGTATCTGCCCATGGAGTGCCCTGATAGGTATCAATTGTAGTCCACTAGAAGTAATTCTGGACCGCTACAGTCAATTATCAAAGAAGATCATTGAGCTATTTCTAGAGATGCACTAGATATTCCTTAAGAAATTATGAGCTAGATCCAGCATTATGGTGATCATGTGAATATGATGGTTAGAGAATATATGAAGTATATAAAATATTATTGAGATACAACCACAAAATCTATAAACTATTACCTTTACATGATTTTTAACAAGAATGATTTAAACTATAATTCATTTCTCTTTAATGAGAATATCAGAATGCCTCTGTTTACTGAATCGTTCAAAGAACCAGTGAATTCATTAAAAGTGATAACCCCAGCCCCCGAATGATTTATGGAGGAGAAAAATAAAATTTTTAGTGTTATGGAAATTAATGGAAATATTTTTATAGACATCATAAATATGATGAAACCCTTTCTTTATGTTTTTGGAACTAATGTGGGGGATCTAGATTCTATTCCAATCATGGTTCATCTCACCCATCTAGCTTCTCTTCCAAAGTATTTCATACCATGTGTAACCAAATATCCCAATGCACTAGTACCAACATATTTCCAGCCTTTTAGTTTTTTCTCTCAGAGGAACTCTCTAGCATCTGAGTCCTATAATTGTTAGATAGACTCCTTATCTACGTAGTATTCATGTACCATCTATATATTTACCAAAATCTATTATAATGAGACATATGAATCAGACAAGGGGTAGGAAAACAAACCTTTTTTACTATTACCCATTCAAAAGATTATTAATATTTGACTTTGTGTCTTTGATAGGAATCTTGAATTACTTTTTCTTGTAATTGTTTTATGTACATCAATTTCTGTGTTTACTACCTTTTATATTGTATTTTTCTTAATACATTTCATAACATTTTTTATATAAAGTTCTAATCTGGTCTATTTTAATAGCATATTTTATTCTATATAGTTTATAAAATTCATTGATTATGGATCCCGAAAAAGGGGGATATTGTTGGAACCTCCCAGTTTTAATAATCACAAAATCTTGTTAATTATGATAGTAATGAGTTTTATGCTAGATGATATAATTTTATAATATAATAATGATTAGAGAATTTTTTTTATTGTCAGAAAAAATAACTATCAAAATCTACTTACCACCATAATAAATTATTACTAAATATAGGAAAGTCTCACCATCAGATTTGAGACACCACTAGGGAAGACTCACCATCAGGATAAAATTTTGGAAAATAATGGGAAATACCCAACTCCAAGAAAGAATCACTATCATAATTAATATTTTTCTAAGTGTTGAAAAGGCCTACCACCATACGAGTCAATGACATAACCGATTCACTATTGAATATGACCTACCATCAGACATTACCTACCACCATGAAATTTTGAAAAGAGATGAGATTACTCATAGTTAGGATAGGTCTCCTCTGTCCAAGAGTCACTTTTGGTAATAAACTACTATCTTCCCGACTCACCATTTCCCTAACACACCACTACCTTAGGTTTCCACCATAGTTGTCTCACCTCCATTAGAGTCACCATCATTATTTATATTAATTTATATTAAATATTTATAATAGATATATTATTGAATTTAATGCTGTTTATTTTTTAAATTATTATACTCTAACTAATATTGGGAAGAATTAGAGTTTCTATTACTTGATTAGTTTGAGGAGAATAATATACAAATAGTTTTTCTCTAAACTAATCCTCATTCATGTTGTGGTGATATGAATAAGTATAATTTCTAATGAAAAAAAATTAGAGAATACAAAAATGTCTAAAATAATATGAGAAAGAACCAAAGAGTGGTGATGTGTGTAACTCATAATTGAGCATTACATGATAAATCCTCAATCTCAGCAAACTATAAATGATTAGATCTTAATGAATTTAAATACCCTTTCATATAGTCAAATCAAAAAAGAGTTTATAATTTATTTACATCATTTTCATAGAATTGACTGGAGCTGCTTTAGAAGATACATCTAATGTGTATCAAGTATCTGAACCACTTGATATTGAGTATGAGCACCATTTCAATACTCTTATTTCTTTATATCTCTGTTTATTGTCTTTAAATTATGACCATTTTACAATTTACTCTATATATTAAAATGACACATTATCTCATATGTTTTAACTAGAAGATGCATGATATATTCTGATATCTCATTATATTTTTTACTCAAGTGTTTTGTAAGAGGTCCTTGAATGTCTTGAGTTTATTTGTTTCCCACTATTATGGTTTAATATGTCCTTGTGTATCCAAGATAGCTGATTAGTTTTTTACACCTGATCCTGGTAATGTATCAATATTATTTTACATAATATTCTTTGCGGTAGGTGATTTTAAAGTGGATATGAAAAGGTTTGTACATGATATTGAACCAATTTAATTTATTCTTCTATGTGTTTTTTATTTTATATAATTAAATTTAATTTATTTTAAACTATAAAAAACACTAAAATGATAAGAATTATTAATTGGTATTTATATATTATTTTGATTAAGTAAATTTATTTCAAATGTTAAAATAGTTTTCATGTTATTATAATTAATTCATCATCAATATTTGTGAATTAACATAAAATATCAGTACATATATCAATTTTTTCTGAGAAAACTGGGATGTTTAAAACATTTTCTCAGTTTTATTTAAACATGTTTTGAAAAAAATATTATTGGTTAGTCAATTGAACCCCCTCTGGTTATACTCACTCTAACACATAATATCACAAAAGGATCAATTCAACATCATCAAAGTAAACTCAATTTATTTTTTATTTTAACTCTAGGTGACATTTATAAATAATTTTTTCATGGTTTGACATAATCTTCACAACATGATACTAATTCCATTATTAAACCTCAAATTAAAAACAATGCCTTCAAAATAACCATCATAGTGCAGAACTGCCCCATAATAATGTTTTCACCTAGATTACATTAATATTAACTCTATATTACTAAGCCTCGATAGTGTTATCCACTTCCATGGGGTTGGATAATTTAGAATGAATTTTTTATTTAAATTATTATCAACCAATTCAAAATGTGATTTTATTTTCTATGAGGTGAATTAATTTTTCTCACAAAGGGACTTTTCAAAATTTAATCCTATAGGTCCCCCCATGGAGTGACACCACCCACCAGTACATATATTCCAAATTTATCTATAAAAAACATGAAGTATTATTCACATAGAGTCTCAACATAATGTGATATTCTCTTTGTGATCCCAATGTGTTGACAAATTTACTATTCAATAGACAGGTCATAGTGTGACTATATGTATCAATATGAGAAATCTATTTATCTACCAGGGTTAATTTATATAACCAAGAAATCATTTTTAATGAATTTTAGAAATGGTTTTAAAGGCCCACACAAAAATAGAGAACTCCATACATTTTCAATTTTCTTATGATCTCGATTAATGTTGAGACCATGGGTCTCAAAAAAAATTGACTTATTCATAGAATTATAATTATTGCTTAATGAATATTCCAAAACTTCATTGTTATTTCCTATGAAATTTCTTGCTCCTCTGGGATTATTCTAAAATAATTTTCAACAAAAACAACAAAAAATAATCCATTTGAATTTTTTATAATATTATCCCCTCTAGGTTTGTTGAAAAACCCCTCCACAATTGATTCATTACATTTCCATCATAAAATATCCTGAATAACCAAAAATTATTCTCAAATATAATTTTTTCAGATAGTGAATCAATTAAAAACTAATCCCCAACTCTAGGCCCACATGAGTCAATATAATCCAGTGAAACAAGATTAAAATAAAATTCTTCCCAAGAAAACACTTTTTAGTTTGTAATGTTTGTCTATACATATAAGAGAATCTACAAAAACTAAATAAATAGTAAAAAACTTCCCTCATTCCAAAACATCAACATAGGAATGAACCTTTTGTGTAAGAATGATGAAATACCATTATCAATATTCATCATTATTCTCTAATAGCTTCTTCCATGAAACTCATTGAAAATTTTCCCATTTTTTAATGTGCCCAAAGAGAACATATAGGAAGGTTCATAAGAGAGGTTTATAATTATAACAATTAATTAATACTATCTATTTTGAGAGAGATAGTTTGACTTAGTGTGACAACTAATTCCTCTCAAAATTAGAATTGGATAGTTCTTTTTCAAGATATATAAAACTTAATCTTGGTTTCACACATACTTTAACTACACCATACATTTAAAAAACAATATTTAATGAAATGATAATTTATCTTGATATTACTTTTCTATGTGTGATGTGAATGTTTTTTCAAATATTGAAGACACATGAATTTTCACACTATATTTAAATAAGTTATATAAAAAATCATTAATATATTTCATCATTGATTAAAATTTAGGAAAATATCGAGTATCTATAATATATTTATCTTTTACAGTTCTCTATGAAATTCAATCTTGTTTCAAGATTATTGATGAAATAGTAAAAACACTATGTTAAAATGAATCGTTCGATGCAAAATTTTGATTCTCTACCAAAATATCGAATTTTTAATTTTTTATCCGAAAAACTTATTTTTTGATGTTTTATAATGAAAAAGTCTAAAATCTACATTGATATTTACATAATGAATAATTATTTCCACTAATGCAAGAGGATTTACTTTGGAAAACTATTGTATTTTATGTATTTACATGTGTAAAAACATGTATTATTTTGAATCAATGTGGTACATTTTATTGCCAATGGTTTTCATCTATTTCATTATGTTTTCATACTCACCAATGTCATCTCATGACTACATAATTTGGTTAGCAACTAATTTTTTCATCAGATTAGAATCCTCCATTCCAAATATATTAATTACCTCTTTGGATTTATTTTATTAAGAAATTATATTTATATTCCTTCCATGCGTCACCTGTAATTATGAGTAAAATATCAATTCTAATAACATGGAAACTTTGAACTCACAACTCATATGTAGTAAAAAACATAAAAAAATTATTCTCTAAATATATTAAAAATTAGGTTTTTATATAAATTACCACTAGAATTATTTTATCATTCTATTTTGTGATGTATAGATTTTTATGACCTTTTAGACAGTAGAATTATAACTTTCTCATGTGTTTATAAATCATGAAATAACAATCTAATTGTCCATCATTCATCCCATGGAAATAATTTGTCATCAGATATACTTTTCTCCTATCTCCATCTATAAAGAACCCATCTGGGTTCTCAATGTATTCATCTTCTTGAAGGTATTTATTTGTGAAGGATAATTCTTCATATATTTGGTACACCATGAACATTATTTATATTGAGATATCTGAGTTTATTTGTACAATTTTGAAGTAAGATATCAGAAAAGATGTTTCATAAATATTAATTCCTTAAATTTTGGAGTACCCCTTTCACAGTAGTCATGAATATTTCTAAGAATGATTTTCATCTTCATTTAGATATATATTTATCATGAAAATAGTTCTAATGACATTTTTATCTTCCAAAATCCTATAAATATATGAAGTTTTATTTTATACATTTTATTTATACTTTTATTACATATCATTGTCCAATATTTAATATTTTTATACATATTAGACAAATTATAATTTATATGATAAAATAAATAGATTTTTGTATAATCATGTCCTTTTTGAGAGTCATCTCGGGCATTTTTAGTTGGTATATTTTAGTGTTTTAAGTACCATTTCTTTGGATTTGTGGCTTGGGGTGTGTTTGAGTGATTTTTTAAGAACAATTAATAGACAAATGGCTATGCGCAGTTTGCGCACAATTTGAAAATATCTGAGCCTAAAATTTGTATTAAATTCACTCGAAACTCCAAAACCCATCTATTTCAACATAGGATCAGGTTTGATGAATTTTAGGTGAGACTAGAGCCTTCCGAAAAGATTCCAAGGTTTTTAGAATATCATTATTCATGATCTAAATCCTAGATTGAAGGTATTATCTCTTCCTGGTAAGTTGATTTCTTCCCATTACATATTCTGTTGTTTCCATTGTCATTCTGTAATTTTTTCATGGATGATCTCTATTGTTCCATAGATCCAAACCCATGTGTTGAGATCTAGATCTTGGATTGTGGATCTAGATCAGGATTTTCTAGATAATGATGATTTTGATATTAATTTAAGGTTTAGGGATTTAGATCTGAATGTTGATTATTGTTGTTGTGTTGCTCAGATTTTGGGGATTTCTGTAGTGCTAATATCCATCAACAAACTAATCCAGATGGTCTAAATAAAACTCCCATAGTCATGGATTTGATATGTGTTTGTATGAATTTTAATTCTATGGCTTCCCTTAATAATAAATTTCATGAATTGAAGTAATTCGGAATGTCAATTTTTCTTCTTGATACTTTGGAGATATAGATGATTTAATCATGATTTAATCATGGAAAAAAGGGCATGTCCAATTATTTATTTTATTCATAGAATTTTTTTACCTGTTGAGATATTTTAATCGAGATATTGAGTTATTGAGCTAAGATAAATAATTGGGGGATATTAATTTTGAGATGATGGTTGGCTATTTAATATACTTAATGATGAATTAATTATGTCCCATGATATTTATTAAACATAATTTATTTTGAGAATTAATTATGATATGTTTATATTTTATTTGGATAATTAATCTTGAAAATGTAATTATGGAATAAGTCTTATATTAATTGATTAATTAATTGATTAATTAATTAATGAGTTATGTGCTTAGTTAATTTTGGGTTTCACTAATAGAATTTGATAAGTTTTAAAAATCATTGGATTAGTAAAGTAATGATGTGATTATTTATTTTGAAATAATGATTCATTTAATTGTTTGAGAATGTGGGTGCTGGACATGACATTCTAGTCCAATTTAGAGGTCGAGACATGGGCATGGTGTTCCTGCTCAATAGATATACAAGCTTATGATCTGGGTTGTTAGACATGGAAATCTACAATGAATGATATTTGGGGTGCATGAAATGGTGTTCAATACCAATTGAGATTTTGGATAATTTACATGACTCTCAACACCAAATGAATGAAAATAATGAAATGTGTATTAAATGAGAGACATGTAGGAAAACCATGTCTAATGTGATGATTTAAAAATAAATGAAAATGATATAAATATTTAATTAATTACTGTATTTATTTTCTAAAATATTTGTATGCACTTTATTTTGACTATACATGTTTTAGATGCCATTGGTGGTGGCCTATGGATTCGTACATACACCCTACAAGGGCTACTTGATCAGGCCACAAGAAAAAAAAATTTTATAGGACATGAAAATGGTAAAGACCTGGGATAGGTTTTTGTTTGGGAATAGAGTATGGGACAGGCAACTAGACCTCATTCCATTCCCACTTTTGAGTTGTTGTTTCTTTTAATTTAGTTTCATTTTAGACACTTGACAGATGCATAGTCATAACATGTTTTCCCTTTCAGTTGAGTATTATATTTCAAATTTTAACTATCATGTGACATGGGATTGTTTTGGTTATATATATACATCAAAACTTGATTATTATTGTTTTATATCATTAGTGACTTATTAGGATAAAAGATGGTATAGTCATCCCATGAATGACTTTCCAACTATCATTTATAGTCGTCATGCTCTACTATATGCGGAGGCACTCTTAAGGGAATGTGACAATCCATCTTAGGGAACCTTTTAGTGGCACTCAGGTTCGGATGTTATAAAGAGGTATGAGAGGATTTTTCTTTTATTTCCTTTTCTTTTTCTATAATAATTTGGTAATGTTAGGAAGGATACTGGTAATATTTGGGGCTTCAAAATGAGCTCATGCATGTGATTTTCAAAAACATGTATGGGAGAAAATCAGGTACTCAACATGGGATTATAGTGATTGATGTTTCTTGTTATAGTTGGATATTTTTTCCCCTTGGGAGACACACTTGTCATGTGATGAAATATTTATTTTGAAAATTGATGAATTTTGATTTTTGGCCAAAAGTGGCGGGAGAGTTGAGTCAAATGTATCATTCAAGGCGCTCAGGGTTGTTCTGGAATGCATCATTCTAGGAAGGCATAAAAAAAAGGGTTTTTGGTATGTTGTTGAAGATGAATTATTTTTCCTTGTTGTGTGATTGAAAAAAAATATGTAAAATGAGAATAAATTTGTTTCAAATGAGAAACATGAATAATGAGTTGGATATCATTAATTAATTTCTGAATTAACGATTTTGAAATGATTTAATCAATTAATTGTGGGAAATAATTTATGTGAATGTGTGTACCCTTGTTAACCAAGTCCTAGGATTGGTATTGTTAAGGGTAGTGAAAAGGCCTCTATGTTAACAGTGTAGAGAGAAAAAGGGAAAGGACATGTTGAAACCTTTTTTCTTTCTTTCTACTATTATGTAAATGTTATAATTTTTCATTATGAGACCTAAGATGTGTGTTTGACCTTGTAGATCGGTTCCTCCATGATGCTTGTTGAGATATAAACCAAAAGGTATAACCTAGAATGCGCTTTTATATTGGGATCAAGAGGAACCTTTAGTTACCGCTGAGGAAGAATGGGAGTAGTTCAGAAAGAACATAGCTCGTTTCATGCAATTCATAAAGGGATGCCTTGGGTAGGTCCAAATAAGCTTATTTGAGTTGAGAAGGGAGTTTGAGCTACATCAACCTCTATCTTTTACTTAAGAGGGTGGAACTGAGGGAGATGCATTCTAGATTGAATCCATATAAATGATCCTTGAATATTAAGAGTCTCTATTTGAGAGGAGGATCTGGTTGTCTGCTTATATGGTATAGGGGTCAGTGAAGAACTAGTGGGTCATTAAACCACAATTTGGATTGATTTTTGATATGTTATGAAAAGAAAATTATGGAGAAATTCATAGAGCACTTCAATATAGAGATGATGAGACAATAGAAGGCTTCAAGTATTATACAACTAACCCAGGGGAGCATTTCAATAGTGGATTATGATGAACGTTTCACATATTTACAGCGTCTTGCTTCAGCGTTGGAAGCAGATGATGTATCTTGGTAAAGATGTTTTCATTATATACTTAAGTGGGGTAATATGTCCCATGTGAATATCATTAGGCTAAATATGTTTTCAGAATTGGTGACTCAGACTCTCACTTTAGAGGGGATCCTGAGGGATGATTTCAGTAATGGACATGTTTTTTCACAGGAGGCTCAGATAGCATGCTTTATGATACCAGGAATTGTAAAAATACTGGACCGCAAGGTGGAAAATCAGGAGGAATCATTGCATCAGATCTTACTCATTTGGATTTCCTCCAATTCAGAAGGTCTGGACACTATCACAGATATTTTCCTCATCCACCATGGAGTACCATTTTTTTGCATGATGAGGCACCTATAGAAGATCTGTAGGAAGCATCGATAGGTTAGTACTAAGGGAGTAGCTGCTTAGAGTCACAGTGGGGGAATGGGATCTCTTAATACATACTAGCCTAGTATCTGGAGATATATATGAAGATGAAGTATAGGTATAGGAAAATGTTCATCAGGGTTTGAGAACCCGTATTAGTAGAGTGGTGCTACTCAGGAGATTCAAATGACACCAAGGGGAATAGGGGAATGACAGTTTCATGTAGTGTAGCCTACACTTGTGTAAGGCGAGGTTGGGCCATCGATGGTGAGAGGGACTATTTTAGTAGATTCTACATTACCTAGTTCCTTGTTTGATAGTGGTGACTATCATTATTTGATATCCACAATTCTTATTAGTGTCTTGATTTTGGAGGTGGTGACAATAAAAAGAGTAATGAATATCATTACACTATTGGGAATGCGGTCTAGAGATATTTGTTTATGAAATGAATGCTCACTATGTTCAGAGAGTATCATTTTTTTGTGATCTCTATTTACATTATAAGATGGGATTTGAAATGATTATGGTTATGGACTTGTTATTCTCATACTAAGACTACATTGATTGTTACCACAGGAGAGTGACCTTTGTGACACCTACGGTTGACCAGTATGTTAATTATGGAGAATGAGATATCCATGCGAGAAGAGATGGACCAATTACTCAAGAACTGGGAGAACTCAAAACCCATGTTGGTAGTCCTATGTTGGATGATGGGCGTGGTAAGAAATACATGCTTCCCCCAGTTGTGGAATACATCCAAGATGTATTTCATGAACAATTCTTAATTTCTCCACCTAACAGAGATGTGGGACTCACTATTGATTTCATGCTTGGGACTGAGCCACTATCTAAACCACTGTACATAATGGAACCAACTTAGCTTCCAAATCTCAAGACACAGTTGGAGGAGTTAGAGAATACATGGTTTATTCATCCAAGTATTCCTCCTTGGTTATCACCTATCATGTTTCTAAAGAAGTCAGATGGGGGTTTACTATTGTGTGTCAATTTTTGAAATTATAATTAAATGACCATGAAAAATCGATATCCTATTCCATATATCAATGATCTCTTTGGCTTGTTAAGTGTATTTGTGTGTTCTTAAAGATATACTTGTGATTAGGGTTCTATAAGGTTAGAATCTGGACTTCTGAAATACAAAGAACTACATTTAGAAGAAGGTATAACTTTGTGAGTATTTCTTAATGCCTTTTTGGTAGACAAATTCTACAACAATGTTTTTAGCATTGATGAACATGATCTTTAATCCGTACATGGATCAGTTTGTTGTGGTGTTTGTGGATAAAATCGTGGTGTACTATAATGTTCATGACGATCATGCCCAACATATTGACATCGTCCTAGGTACACTGGGAGGAAATTGACTAGACGCCAAGATATCTAACTGTTAGTTATAGATTGAAAGGGTGCACATTTAGGGAACATCATCTTAGAAGAAGGTGTGGTTGTGGACCCCGAGAATGTTTAGGCACTGGTTTCTTGGGATCTTCCAATGAATTTTCTAAAATCTGATGATTTTTGGGATAGCCTGGATATTAAAAGAGGTCCCTAAAGGGCATTTCATGATTGTATACAACACATTAAAGTCTAAAAAAGAAAGGGATAAAGTTTTAGTTTAAAAAATCATATGTTAATTATTTACAAGTGTTGATGAAGAACTTGACATACACACCAATTTTTATATTACCCGAGTTGGGTGAGGAGTACGTTATGTATTGTGACACTTCAAAGACCAGACTCAGAGTTATTTTGTTGCAAGTGGATCGAGTTGTTTGTTATGGGTCTCAAAAATTGAGGCCACATGGACAAAATTACCCTACACATAACCTCAAGTTAGAATATGTGGTTTATGAATTTAATTGTGGCGACACTATCTATTGGGTTAAAAGTTTATTGTTTTTTATGATCATAGAAGCTTGAATAACATCTTTTCACTACAGGAATTGAATCAGTGGTAGTGTTGATGGGTAGAGTATATGAAGTCCTTTGATTTTGAACAGAAATATACACCCAAAAAGGGTAATACTATTTCTGAATCATTGAGTAAGAAAAATCAGACTTAGTTTGGTTAGGAGTAAACTGTAGAGTGGAAGATGATGACTTTTCTAGCTAAAATGCATGTGGTGGTTTTGGAAAGTCATGATAAGATGACTATGGTTTTAGTAGCAGTAGAGTATACACTCTTGAAATGGATCAGGGAAATGTATTATGGGGGATACAGAGTATTTAGAATTATAGGAAATCCTTGAAGGTGGGGAGACACCTTCATAATAGTAGATGAATAAGGATGAGTTCATCTATGTGAAGAATCTAGTTTTTGGGAAAATGTGTATGTGATAATAACTCATGAGATAATTCCATCCCTAAAATTTGGTGGTACGTCCGGGGGTGAAAATAATGTACCATGTCCCTATGATGAATGTTTTTGTGGCTAGGAATTAAAATGGATATAGAAGAGTTCGTAACAAGATTTTTCACTTGTCATTAGGTGATGGTAGTGCATCAATGACCATGAGGTTTATTCCATCCATTACCTATTCCAGAATGGAAGTGGGATTATGTAACTTTGGATTTTGTAGTAGGTCTTCCACATAAACCTAGGAAGAATGATTCTATTTGGGTCATTGTAGATCGAATGATGGATGTAGAACATTTATTTCCTATCAAGGGAAACTTTATAGAAGAATAGTTGGGAGAACTGTATGTTCAAGAGATATTATATTAGCATGGGGTTCCATAGACAATAGTTTCAGACCACGATTCAAGATTTACATCATGATTTTGGTTGGGCTTATAGATGGTTCATGGCACACCAGTTTTTTTAAGAACAACATTCCACCCATATAGAGGTGGGAATTCGGAGCATACCGCACAAGTGTTAGACGATATACTACAAGGATGTGTACATGACTTTGGTGGTTATTGGGAGAAGCACTTGGATTTAGTAGAGTTGTTCCATAACAGTATATGTTAAAAGAATATACAGATGGAACCATATGAGGCACATTATGGTAGACCGTGTAGATCACTACTACGCTGGATAGAGTTGGGCATGTTAGAGGTATTGGGACCGAGTCTCATATAGCAAACATTAGAGCAGCTGTAGTTGATTCGAAAACATATGGCTATAACTTATAGTAGGAATATGTCATATGCTGATAGATGGATATAATCCATATATTTTAAAAGGGGTGGTCGTTTTTTTATTTCAGGTGTCGCCTAGGTTGGGTCACTATAGGAAACAGAGGTAGTGAAAGTCAGGACCCATGTTAGTAGGATAGTTTGAGGTAGTGGAGATAACCGGGCTAGTGGTGTACCGATTAGACCTTCAATATAAATTAATCACTATGCATGATTTTTACCTGTGTAACAACTATGCAGGTATCACCCCAATTTGTCTCATGTGATTGATGTGGATGAGGTTGACCTTGATATTAATGCATCCTTTGAGGATCATTCGATAAGTGTGCTAGATCGTAGTGAAAAATTATTACAGGGAAAGACAGTTCTGATTTTTCATGCGTTTTGGAAACATGGATGTGTTCTAGAGGAAACATGGGAATGGGAAGAATACATAAATAATCAATGGAAAAATATTTTTTTGGCTCGGAATATTTGTACAGTTTGGTAGTGAATATCAAGGATAAACATTTATATAGTGGGGAGATTGTAAGATCCCAGACTTTTCTGGAGTCATCTCCGATGTGTTTTGAATGAACTTTTGAGGTTATTAAGTACCTTTTCATTGGATTTGTGTCTTAGTTAATATTTGGGTATTTTTTAAGAAAAATTAATGGATAGAGGGATACGCACAATTTGTGCATGGTGAGACAAATCATTCTCCAATACCTAGGTAACCGTATGAACCTCGACTGAGAGGTCCATATGGTTGGCCCACTATATACCCTAATTGTGCACCCCATCCCAGTTAACCATGCAAACCTGCATAAATATGTCCTCATGGATCGTACATGGTTTACCCTAATGGTGCACTCCTACCCAGGAAACTATGTTTCTGAGTTTTAAATATCCGAAAATTAGTTTATAAGTCACTAGAACCACCTAAACCCCTCTAATTTGACATAGGATTGGTCATGAAAAATTATTGGTGAACCCAAATAATTTAGTAGGCATTCCAAGGTGATTATAAAAACATTTTTTTGAGATCTAAATCCTAGATTGAAGATCTTCCCTCTTTTCGATAAGTAGATTTCATGCCCTTGTTTCTTTTTTTGATTCCATTATGTTGATTAAATCATTTCATGGATGATATGCATTGTTCCTTAGATATAAAACACTAAGTTGAGAACTATATCTAGGATTTTCAATCAAGATCATGATTTTTGAGATCTTGTTACTCTTGAAATTAATTTTTCATTTAGGGATTTAGATCTAGATCTTGATCGACGTCATTGTCCCACTCAGATTTTGTGGATTTCTATTAGGCTAACATCCATCAACTAACTAAGGTAGTTGTTCTAAATAGAACTCCCAGAGTCATGGATTTGTTATGTGTAAGTTAGATTATTGATTTTATATCACCCAATGATTATATATTTATTGAATTGAAGTAATTATAAATGTTAATTTGAATTATTGATTCTATGTAGATAAAAAAAGATTAATTGACGATTTAATCATGGAAAAATCGGGCTACCCAATTAGATATTCAATTTGGAGATTTTTTATTGGATGAGATATTGTAATCAAGATATTGACTTGTTTTTTTAGATAATTATTTGGGGGAAATTAATTATGAGCTGATTTTTAGAAATATAAGATAATTAATGGTGAATTAATTATGCTCCATGATGTTGAATAAAGATAATTAAATGTGATAATTAATTATGATAAGTTTATATATAATATGGATAATTAATTGTGAATAATTAATTATGGAATAAGTTTTCTGTTTATTGATAAATTATTTGATGAAATAATTAATGTGTTATGTACCTTGTTAACTATTAGGTTAACTAATGAGCTTTGATATGATTAACTAATCATTGAATTATTAAATGAGTGAGGTGGTTAATCCTTATGAATTAATGAATGATTTAAATGATTGTGAATGTGGGAACATGAGATGGTGTTCTTGACCGATTTTGATGTTTGAACTTGGAAATGGCATTCCTCCCCAACAGTTACCCAAGCTGATGATTTGGGGTGTTAAATATGGTTATCTAAAATGAATAAGTTTTGTGTATCTTGCCATGGTGTTCAACACTGAGTGAGATTTGGGGTTATTAACATAGAAATCAACACCAAATTAATGAATATAATTAATTTTGATTTAAATGGGAGACATGTAGTGAAGCTGGGTCTAATATGATGATTTAAGAATAAATGAAAATGTGATAACTGTTTAAATATGAAATGTATTTATTGTTTTATAGAATTGAATACACTGTATTTTGATAGGGATTGTTTTAGACACCGTTGTTGGTGGCCTACTGAGTTTTACTCACACCATTCTTGGGATGCCTAATCGACAAATGATCAAACATTGTTATTATAGGACATTATAAGAGAAATTCCATAGGATAAGAAGCTCTTTGGGAATAGAGCATGGGTGAGGGAACCAGATGTGGTTCAGGACCCACTGTGGAGTTGTTGTGTATTTTATTTTAGTTGCATTATAGAAAGTTGACACATGCATTGTCATATCATGTTTTCCATTTCAGTTGAGTATTGTATTTTCTTTTTTGACTATCATGTTACATGGTATTGTTCTGGTTATATATATACTTCCGCACTAGTTTATTGTTGTTTGCCTCCGTTGTTTTCATATTCTGATAAAGAAGGGTATAGTCTCTGTATGACTGACTTTCCAGACCCTCTATTCGAGTTGGTAATATCTACTATACAGGATGGTTCACTTGAGGTCATGCGACCAAACAGCTCATTGTATAGTTTAGTGTTACATGAGTCGAGATTTTATAATTTGTTATATATTATTTTTCATTCATTTTCCCCCATGTTGTCCTTTCACCATTGATGTTTTCTTCATTGAATTCATCCATACATATTTATTTCCATGATGGTATTGGTATAACATCAACTTCCTCATCATTGTTATCTTCATCTTAGTTTATCCATATGTCCCCACATGCTTCTCACTTTAGAATGAAATTCCATTGAAATTTTCGTTTTTGTATTTCATTGAAAAATATAAGTTGGGTTGAGAATTTTTCTTATTTTCCCTAATAATAAAATTTTGATATTCAATGGTTTTTTCAATACATTTTTCAATGATTTTTTGCAACATTATATTAAATCATTTCAATGGAAAATACATTTCTCCCAATTAGCCTCAAACATATGGTAATTATTCTTATTGAGAGTAAATTATTTTATTCTGATTACTCAAAAATATTTTAATATAGATTCTATTCTATAAAATTTAATATGATGTCTTCAAATATTTGTACATCATAAATACCTATTAGATATCTAAGGTGATATAAAAAAATTTCTTTCCAATTCTTATTCTGTAGATTTTTCTCAATAATTAGTTTCCAACACATTTTTCAATAACTTAGCTCCTCCTCTAAAATTAATCTTGATTATGATGGAGTACACACTATCAAAATATGGTGCCTTATACCATGGTTATAAAGATAATTATTGTTTAGATGTTGTTAAATTATGTCATTATTACTTCATCATTTTAGAATATTCTTCTAAAGAATCCATTCAACTTTCCTCTGATACAATATGATGAAATTAAATACATTATACTTGTGGATGATAACCATCAACCATGCCATCCTCTTGTAATCATTACTGAATAAGACATAATATCATCTTCTATAATTTGACTTCTTTTGATATCAGCCTCTAGACCTGAACATGAAAAACCTCAAGAAATCACATTGAATTCTTGTCCTTCAGTTTGTAAATATTCTGAATGACTTTCGATTATTGAGAAGGTTCAGCATGTATTGGTGTGACTATATTAGGGTTTTGGGATATCATAAGAACAGTAATTATTTAAAATGACATCCATGGATTTTTAACTCATGTTCTGAAGCATCTTTTTCTATATCTTCTTCTCATATTCATTGATTTTAAAAAAAACCCCCATTTCCCCAAATAATGGATTTTCTTTGATTTACATACATAAAAACAGATTCATATATTCCTGTGATGATGATACAATTATTATTGAAATTTATCATGTACCTCAACTCACATAATTGTATCACAATAAATAAAATATGACCAAATCCATCAAACATGTAGACATTTATATGCATCATGTATTTTCCTCCCATGCTAGTACAACATGAGAAAATGATGTTTATTCCATTTTCATTTACAAAGTCAATAAAACAATATTTTTTACAATTTATCTTATAGAATTATCTTGGTTTCAAATCATATGGAATGTAAAATCACTATCCAGAATAAATATTATACCATAATCCATTTTACTCTATAAAATTTTCATGGAATTAACCTTCTCAACCTTTTCATTTTTGTTATATGTATTCTGACATACCTCATTTTGTTATGTAATGGATTTTTACAGATAAAGATTTATTATATCAATATAATTTTCAAAATTTTCAGTATTTTGTATCCCACTTGATTCTTATTCTAGTGTATGAAAAAAAAATTAGATTTCATTTACAATATATATTTTATCATTGGTGAGAAATTCACATAATTGTGTCCTTAATATTTGCATCAAAAATTGTAGTTGTTAAATACATACTCAATGTTATAATTTACACTCAACTAATTTCATTTTTTATTACTAGAAAATCCCTTTTTCTCTAATATCTCAAAAAATCCCACTTCCCGATGTCATTCCATGAGTTATAAGTCTCTCTCGAACATCTAAATTTCATAAAATATTCATGAATATTTATTTGATCTCCTCAATCCTCATAAAAAGATATCTCACACAATCATATAAAGTAATAATTAATTGATGTCTTGTAATTTCTTTTAATTATGAGAACCATTTCTCTCACAACATGTTCAGAAATTATATATTTGAGTCAATCTATCTATCCTTTATGAAAACGTCTATCATACTAAAGACCCTACTTGGGGGTTGTTATATACCAACTGTTCCACCTTAATCCTTCATTTTATAGGTCAGCAGTTAGTGAATAGAAGTGGGTAGACATATAACACAATATTTGATACCATAACCTATATCAACATAAAACTTGCATATATATATATATATATAATGCCTAAAATAACCAAAACAATACCATAAAATAATTATAAAACTAAACAATATAATATTTGTGAATGAGTAATTAAATTCAAATAAACCAACATATAGGAAGATATAAAAAGAAATTAATATATGAAAATTCTATGAATCTAATAGGAATAATACACTAAGTAATTCTACCATAATGTGTTTTCTCCTAGATCATTCTCTATCTAAAACTATCACTACAACTATCATGAACCACCATTATCCACCATGCATTACCAATAATCACGAGGAAATAGATCTAAATATGAAACACCAACTCCATGTCCACTTGGACGACCATCAAACCATAGAATAATTTTATATGGAAAACACATGTGGCCATAATTCTAAAGTATGGGTGATTATAGACATACTATGGTAGATCATTTTATAAACATGCCCAAAAAATTTTAGGTATTCGATGAGAAATTTTATGTTTAACTGTTAATAAATATGATAAATTTTTTTGTCAATTTACATATTTTAATTGATTTTTATATTCTTTTAAAATCATCTCGAAAGATTTCTTATTTATAGCCATGTTGATAAAAATTCTATTTTAAATTTCTAAATTCATATTGGAACATAACTAATCAGTTTAGTTTAAATTTAATTAAATATTAATTTCATATAAATTTTGTGCAACTAATTTTAAATTTTTGGATACATTATTTCATTTTCTAATGAAATTATATGAATTTATTTCATTCATTTTTTATGATTTAATAATATAATAGAGGAAATATACTGATCAATTTATTATTGTTTTATATTTTACTTAGTTTGTGTGATTTTTATACCTTAAATGTTTTTATGCTTCTAACATGTTGACTTCCATCATCAAAATTCTACCACTCAAGTGTGCTACCATAAAATGTTAAAATAATTATTCCATTAGATGATGTTTTTTGCAGCCTCCAACACGTGCCTATGCTATGACCACACTCCTCCTATTGCTTACACTCCATGAATCATGTTACATCTCCATCCACATTGCTACCATTTCTATTAAAAAACCTTTTACCACAACTATTTTTATCCATTTTCTTTCCTTCATAATCTATTGTCGCCACATTTTCCCTTCTATGGAATCACCCAATGAAATCCAAAAATTAGTTTAAATCATAACAATACTCACATCCAATAAACAAGGAGACCTACCAAATCCAAAACAAATATAAATCCCAAAGGTGATATATATGTTTCTAACTTTTTTTGTTTTCTCAAATCCCCAGAGATAAGTGATAATTATGATCCATTTTCTCATTCTGTGTTTCTCCCATTAGATAATTTTTTTTCCAATTATCTAAATACTTATTTTTTCCATTATTCCTCTTATTATTTTGTGATCATGAATCTTTAGAAATAAATGGATATATTATAATTTTAGATTTATGATGTGAAACGTGAATCATTTTGGAGAACTACGTACCATTGAGGTAATTGTCCATCTTCATTTCTATTGGTAGATAATGAATGTGTACATGGGGAAGTGAGAGTGTAACCATCCAATCGAACTATTCACCATTATTTCTTCTCCATATTTTTTCCATTTCCACTTTTATATCTTGTGATAGTATCAAATAGTTGATGTTTTATTATGAATTTCATGAAGACTACTTCATCTATGATTAATTTATTGGTTGGAGTGGTTAGATTGGGTTGGGATTTTACTATGGAGATAATATTTATGTACTAGAAGTAATTTTGTGAAAAACGGTTAATAATTTTGGGAAATAGAAGTGTCTGAATCATGAAATTGAAAATTAATTGAGTTATTTTTGGAATTTTTAATGTATTTAGAGATCAATTAATGGTAGTTGAAGAGTGGATTGTCCTAGATTTTTGGTTTGTTTCTTACTATCATCTATCTCCATTTTTCATCTTACTATTTACATTGACTATTCTTACACTAAATCATCACAATTTTTATCACTAAATTTGTTATTTTCATCGTTGTTTCCTAATGCATTTAATTATTGAAGAATATTTTCAAACACAAAATGATTTTCAAGAAGGTCTCTATATAATTAAACAACTTTTTATTAAGATAGATCATAGATTTAGAAATCCTACTATATAAATGGATATTATAAATACTTATATTTTGTTCTCTAAATAAGGATATAATCAAATTTTTGTACCCTTAATACAGATGTATCATATTACTTACTATTTTTTTCCAATTTCTTATAAATTTTCCATAAATAACTATGATAGTCATTAATTATTTTGAATCAATTTTACTATTTGTTCTTATACAATAACACGAGGATAATATTATAAAAATTCCAATTTGGGTGAAATAATGATAACATAGAGAGTCTAATAATGCATGGACATAGGTAGGCAGACAAAGATTACAAGTAAATTTGGATTTTATAGAATAGGTGGTGTGTGGTGGTTTTGATTCAAATAGGGGATCATTTTATAACAGGAAATGTTTCCCGTGGACCCTCTTCCTTTTATTCTTGTTTTGTGTATGGGAGATATGACTTTAATGATCATTAGTACTTGTGGAAGGAAATCAATGCCTTCAACCCAGCCTTGACCCATGGATTGGTGGGTGGATTTTAAGGTGGTGGTGGATCCAGTTGAAAGGAAGGGTAGGGGAGAGTTTACTAGGAAGGAAAGACTTGCCTTTTCCCAATTTATGGCTGCTAAAGGGTTCTCTGAGAGGGGATTTGTGGGAGATAAATTTACGTTGTTTATTAATCATCAGGGCATATATAGATCGTGGGGGAGACGGGACCACGGCTTGGCCAATATTCAGGCTATATCGGCCTTTTCCAGTACCAAGGTAAGCATCTTGTTTGGGGAATCTTAGATCATTCCCCTATCCTTGTCATGTTGAAGGCTTCTGAAGGCCCTGCTGAGTGGTATAGGTATAGCCGTTACTGGGTGGATATCTAGGGGTATCGTGATTTGGTTATCTCTTAATGGGCAACCCCCGTTCATGGAAACAAGTGGATCATCTTGCACTACAAACTATGGAGGCAGAAAGTTAAGCTCACTGAATGGTTTAAAGGCATTGTTCCTCCAATATCGATGCTCAATGAAGTCATGAAAGAGGTTCAGCACCTAGAGAATATTTTAGAGGAGGCATGGGTGGATCGAGATCATGAGGAGCATTCAGAGAGAAAATGTGTTACGGTATAATTGATCCTTATGAAAGAACGTGTGTCCATCGAAGGGGCTCAGATCAAATGGATTAGAGAGGGAGACAATAATACAACATTTTTTTATCCATCTATTAAAGAGAAGTCGCAACCATTTTAGCTGAATATTCAGTTGGGGATGGCACATACACGGATGACAAGGATATAGTGGGAGGTTTTTCCAATACATTTTAAAGGATATTTTGGTAGTTCCTTTAGAGAGTTTTCCTAATGGTTATCCTCCGGGATGCCCTAACTTCTTAGAGGTGGTCCCTAATGTAGTGTCAGATCATACTAATACAATCCTGGGAACTATGCCTGAATAAATTGAGATTTAGTAGAGCCTCATGCAGCTGAATCCTGATTGTAGTGTAGGGCCTAATGGATTCCCTGCCTCCTTTTATAGGAACTCCTGGGATATAGTGAAGGACGATGTCATTTATGTCTTCCAAGACTTCTTTCGGGGTGGAGGCTTACCTCGGGTTGCTTCAGCCAACACCATGGTTCTTCTTCCTAATACTAAGAGCCTGACTACAATCTCGAATTACCGCCCAGTGAGCATGTGTAACGTCCCATACATAGTCGTGGAAGGTATCATTAACTCTAGGATTCTGATGCAAATAACCAGATAGGTTTCCTTGGAACAACATGGATTTATTAAAGGTAGGTCAATATAGGAAGAAATCACCCTATCTTGGGAGATGGTTAGTGATATTGTCTTCAAAACACGTGGATCTAACTTGGTCATTACATTGGATATGAACAAGGAATATTATATGGTCGAATGAAGATTCTTTAAAAGAGTCCTGTTAGGGCTGGTCTTTTCTCCCTATAATGTCGATATCATATTTCGCTGCTTCAGCTCCTCATGGTTGTCTGTCACATTCATGGGTATATCTTATGGCTTATTCAAGGTCACCAGAGGCCTACGACAAGGGGATCTCATATCTCTATCTCTATTCATACTTATACAGGATGTTTTGGGTAGGATAATAGAGAGAAGTATCAATGCAGGGAGGATTAACCAGTACCGTCATTAGAGAAAGGCTCCATCCATCTCTCACCTCATATTTGAAAATGACTATATTCAGTTCCGTAATCCTAGAAGTATATCTATTCACAATTTGAATAATGTTCTGGGTGAGTATTCTCGATGGAGCGGCCAGATTGACAACAAGTGCAAGAGTTAAATTTTCATTTCGAACAAGTGTTCCACAGTAAGGGTGGATACTCTCAGCAGAAATATGGGTATGTAGAGGGGTGAATTACCAATGTCTTACCTTGGAGCTCATGTATCATACTAGAAACATAGGATCAGAGTCTTTGAAAACATCATTTTCAGGATCACTGATAGGGTGCTGAACTGGAAGAATAAATTTTTGTCTTTTGGTTGTAGGATCTCCATTGTCAATAGTGTCCTGGTGACTACTCTTATTTATGGTCTATCATCCATAAGGGTTCTAAAAGGTGTGACAAGATCCATTGACAGGTTTCTGGAAAATATTATGTGGGATCCAGGTGTGGAGGGAAGGAGGCACTGGGATGCTTGGGGTAAAATGGCAAAGCCAGTGTGTGAAGGATGTATTAATGTGATGAAGCTCAAAGATTCCCTTTACTAAATGAACGCGAGGCTATCTTGGAGTGTGCTAGAACATCATACGTTGTGAGGTATTACCATGAACATGTACGCATCATGCATTGGGGCCCCTAGTAATGGACTTTTCTCCCCAATTATGGGAGATGGTGGGCCAAATTGTTTATTTTATACAGCCGTTTTCCTGATGGATAATGGGGAAAGGCGAAATCTCATTCTGGAACCAAAATTGGAGCAGATCAATACTCAGGTTTCCAGGCTGTCTGGTACCCAATATCACCTTCAGGGAAGCAAGACGGTTTCTTGAGTTTTCTAAAACGGTGTTGGATAAGGAGTAGTGATAGATTTTTAGCCTCAACGAGCTGAATGAAGAGGCGGACAAGTGCACCTTCACTGCATCCGCATCGGGCCGGTTCTCATCCAATGAATTTTTCCACATTGTACATGGCCAAGTGCATAATTACTGGTGGGACAAGATCATTTGGGTGAAAAATATTACCACAAACTATAACTTCCTCACATAGAGGATAAGGAACGACTTTCTCCTGACTGATGACAATGTCCGTAGGTGTGGTATTCATTTGGCATCCAGGTGTGTGTGATTCATAGTTCACAGTGAAGAATACCATTAGACATTAGTTTTTTGGTAGTGAATGGGCCAGTGAGGCCTTGAAGGTTATTGGGGAATTCATGGCTTTCCTTACCTCAGCTGGGGATATCTGTCCCTTTATTGATATATGGTTCCAATGTACAGGGGATGGAGGCCATGAGCGGGCATTGCGTTCGGTGGTGATGCATGCAGGGTGCTGGTGTATTTTACAGGCATGTAATAGGTCGAGGCATGAGGGAGGGCAGGTGAAAATCCGTACTATCATCACATGGTCTAGGAATTTATTTATTGATTTTAATAAGGCTGTTGATGTTTGGAATAATGCACCATCTATGAACAGATTTCACTCAGGTGGTGGAGTGGTCCATACGTCCAGTAACAGGATGGGTGAATGAGTTTACTGGCGGATTACTGTTGGGGTTTAATTGTAGAATAGTGATGGTTCTTGTGAGTTGGGGTATTCATGAGGAGGAGGGGTGGTGCACGATGGTAGTGGATCAGTCTACTTGGCGTTCTCAGCCAAATTATGTCTGGGGATTCCCTTCAGGTGGAGGTATTGGCAATCCAGATTGGGCTGGAGTTATGTAGGAAAAAAGGGTTAGAAATTTCATAAGTGGAGATGAACTATGTGATTGTTCACAATTCCATGAAAGGTTACGGTGATGTGACTTGGTCAATTTTTTATGTTTTCAGTAAATATAGAAAGTGTCTTCGTATCAATGTTCATGTTCTTCATACATGGAGGGAGGGGAATAATGTTTCTGACTACTTAGCTTCAGTGGAGATTTCCAGCAAGGCGAAGGTGTTTATTCACAATGTAATCAACATCAAGGAAGAGGGGGTCAACTTTATTAATGGGGATGCACTCGGTCTATATTGTTTTAGACCTCCTTAGTTAAAGAAGGGACAATGGGGGGAGGGGTGGGGCCCTCTTGCGTCTTTTTTGTTTCCTTCTTTATTTTTACATGACAGTAATGAATAAAACAATATGATGATATATTCTATTCTATAAAGAGGATAAACATGACATCAACATCTTTTTGAAAATATATATTAGAATAAAATTTAATAAAATAATGAATAGAAATTGTAAAATAGAGATGAAGTAGAAACTATGATGAATAAAGCTAAAAATCCCCTGGGACTCAATAATGGAGGTACAAGATCCAAAATAAAATGATATTTCTAATTATTGGTAAGAGATATGAGATTCATACACTGATAAAGATGGAAAATATAAATAAAATTATTAAATTCCATGTATTCTATGTGATTATTATTTATACACTAACCAATCTACTTGTTTCATAAAAGTATAATAGATCAATAAAACACATTTTATTAAATCATTTTATTTAGAATAAACCTCATATGTGTTTTTCTATTTTGAGGAGATACTTGAGTAGGTTGACTACCTCACTCATAACCAAGAATTAATCCTCAGAGAACTCTCTATCCATAATGAAGATCATGGTGAACTGTCATATGGATTTGGAACTTTTATAGAAGTATATGTGTTTTAATTTTATAATGATTTTATTGAGTCTAATAAATATATCATTAATTAATATTATATATTAATGATACATCTCATGTTTTTGAATTATCAAAGAGTCTTTAGAAGGCTATAATTGTTGAAGAAATCATAGAACTCCCTGTTCTAGTTGAAAATTCAATAATGGTAACTAATTTTGAAAAAGAGATGTATGAGGAATGAAAAATATCAAAATAGGGTTGACATATAATATATAATGTTTAAGATGAAATTATACATTAGAATAAACCATAATTAAAATTCACCACAAAAATCATTTTTTAATAAACTATAAATACTATCCCTTATTCATGTAGGGGAAGGGATGCATCCTTTTATATTATTTTCCTCCTTATTAATCCACAAGAATATCACTACCAAGTATTGGTACCACAAGGAATTTTTAAAGTGTTACCTTACAATTTTCAATTTATTATAGTTGAACTAAAGTATATATCATTGTTATTAGAAATGAAGCCACACTCTTCTTCAGATTGCAGTTGAAAAAAGGACTTTCAAGCTACAGATAGTCATAACACAACCCTCCCTGTGGGGTTTTACTAGGATTTGGATTTTCATTAGTTTTTTTAATGGTTTTTTTTTTCTAAATACATGATTCATTATATTAGGAAATTAATATAAATTGATTCTAAAAGTAACATATATATTTAACTGAATCTAACTGACAAGTGAGGATAAACCATGATACAATAATTATAAAAACCAATTATAAATAAATTTTAGAAACATAGTATATTGACATGATAAAATACCCAAACTCATAATTTTTTTCATTTCACAATAATCTATAAATTATTATTTATGATTTTAATTTTCAAACATCATATTGTTTCTAGATCTTTTAGTAAAAAGGGATTCTTTTAAAAATAATATTGAGGATTAATTTGAATGAAAATTTTAAAATCTTCTAGAAAATGGGAGTTTTATTTTTATTTATATAGACTTTAATTATAAAAATTAATTAAAATTAATATTTATAATTATATATATAGTTTTTAAAATTTTTAAAATGTTTTCTTAATTAGGTGTATGTTTTTTGACTACTAGATGTTAGAAAATTATGTTTTATATCTTTTTTCTAAAATTTAATGCACCCATTGAAATTAATATCCTTCCCCTAGTGATGTACACCGTAGTTTATTATTCTTCATTTTTGAGACGAATTGATAATTGACTTGTATATTTATAATCATCAAAAATCCAAAACCATTAGAAAATGACTAAAAAATTAATGTGGAAATGTTAAAAAAGTGATTGTTGAACTTTATCTAAACCCCATCAATATTATTAAAACAACCTAATTTAATTTTTTTTATAAATTAAACAATATTACCCATTATGATTCAAAATTATAGTCTATATATATATTTAAGCATGGGGGATAGGGGACTTTATTTTTGTTAGATATTTCTTTAATGGAGGTCATATCAAATTTATCATTGCTTTGAATAAAAAAATGGTCAAATGTTTTCAAAATATTTCAAACATAAACAATGTTTGAGCATCAATTTAATTCTAAAAGATTCCAAAACTAGTAGATAATAAAATGATTGTTATTAAGGATTGAATTTATTCTTAAATTTCATGGGTTTTATGACTTCAGAGTGATGTTATATAATGTTTTTATGTATTTTCTCCATAATAAATGAGTAAGGGAGTTGGATAAGAGAGGTATTTGTGTAATTATAACTATAAATCAGGGAAAATAAAATTTTCAACATGAATATAAGATACTCCCATTCTACGAATAAAAAAAGATAACCAACTCCTTTTATAATTATTTAGGTCTTCTAAATTTTGATTAAAATTGGCCATTGGGATCCCTTGGAGAGTCTCCATGAAAATGGATCTTGGTGTGTTGCACAAATAAATCCATTTTAGAACATAATATGTGTGTTTCAAATTTCTATAAAAAATATTATGGCTGGGAAAATTCAAATAATGGGCCTCATCAAAAATGTGTTCATTAAGGTGATGGGAATATAGAACCCTAATTAATAAATTGATAACTGTGTTATATATAATTTTTTTAGATCTATCATTGAAGGGAAAATGGATCATCGATTTTTTAGAACCTATGAGAGGGTTGAAATTTAAGGTTCATTCTGATATCGGGTTTTTCAAATAAAATTAAACCTATAATCACAAAAAAATTATAAATTATAATAAAATTGATGTATGAATGTGAGTGAAATCATACAAGATGCATGAAATTTTCAATAACAAAAAATTATTTCTTCATTTTATTTATAGTGTGTATTTGAAATTACGAATTAATTTCATCAGAAATTATTTATAAAGACCAATGCACCTCATAATTTTGTTACACTAAAAATAAATTTCTAAACATGGTCCATTAGGTCCTTTAAAAAAATCTTCTACTCCATTTTATAAATAAATAAATAAATATTATTATTTGAGGACTAAAATACATTTATATGTGGGGGAGTTTTATGTGTTAATTTTTTGATAAAACACTTAAAATAATTTTTCTGTAATTATTGATATATTTTATATCAGAGTGTACTTATGATAGATTTTTTTTTAATTTTATGATTATAGTTTTCTAGCTTTTATTCAATTCAAATCATCCCAAAAGTATGTTTATTTGATGCCATGTTGATAAATATTTTGTTCTTAAATTTTATATGAATATTAGAAACAAAATTTTTAGTATGGATAAATTTTAATTCATAATTATTTTCATATAAATATTGAGTATCCCTTTTTTATTAATATGGATACTTACTTTTTTCTAAAGTAATTATGGAAATTTTCGGTATTCATTTTTCCAGAATATAATTTTTAGTTATGGAAATTTATTTATCAATTTTTAATTTTAACCATTTTTTGAATTTCATATAGTGTGTATGGTTTTTATATCATCCAAGTGTTTCTAATACCGAACATACTACCACAATCTTTTATATGATACCTCTCTTGTCTGATATTGATTTAATTTAAAAATATTCTTTCATTTGATGAATTTTTTTTCTACATCTAATACTTCTATTTGATATCTCCACACCCCTCCCACCAACCAAAACCCCCAAGAATTGTTATTGATAAATCTATCATAATACCACCACCAATAAAAAGCATTTTATCACAACATTTCTTTGCCACCATCATCTTATCAAATTTTTCTACTTCTATATTTTTGGTTCCATGGATCCGACTATATAAATAGACAACTAATGTTGGACTCTAACCACAACTAGAACCACTAAATAAGTTTTCCATCCTGACAAAAACCATGCATGTATCATAGATATGAGATATATCTCTATATGTTTTGGTATTTATTGAATCCCTCAGATATAGGATTAAATGTGATCCATTATCTCATACCTCATTTCTCATATTCTATAATTATTCCAATAAGTTTGAAAATACATGTTTTTCATTATACCTCCTCATATGTTATAATATAATACCTTTAAAGGTGAATTAATAACCATTATTTCTGGTATTAATAAGATAAAATCAGAAATTATCATAGATCTACAATACATGCCAAGAATCACCAATATTCATTTATATTAGTGGAATCTAAATGTGTAAGTGAGGAACCAACATGGAAACCATGACAGAAAAGTGTTCATCAGTATTTCCCCTTTATCATTATCACTACCCTGTTTGATTTCACGAGGGATTATGAAGGATTAGAGGTGTGATAGAAGATCCAATATATATGACATCATATAGGAAGTGATTCTTGGTTTGAGTCATTCAATGGAGAGATTCTTTTACTTTTGGTAGAATATTTATGTTATTGATGAAATTTAAAATATTTATGTTAATCCTTTTTTTGTGAGAATTGTTTTTCACTTGATTAATTGATCATTTATTGAGTGATTTTGGTAATTATTTAATCATCATAGAGATCAATGTATGGTAGTTTAATAGTGGATCGACCTGGATATGTGGTTTGTTTATTTCAAAAATCCTCCTCTATTCTTTGTATTTTTCCCATTATTCCTTTCTCATCCACAATTTCATCACATTTTCCCTCACCTCCTCTATCATTTTAATCAATGTTTCATGTTGGATTTCATGTTTTAGAAATTTATAAAAATGAAAAATGATTGTTTTGATGGCCACTAGGTAATTTTAAATTGTTTTTTTAAGTGAAATACCTATGTTAGGTAATGTGTTTTATCTTTGGAGATAATGAATTTAACGTTTATCATCCTCATGATGGGGAACCAAATAAATTTGTTTCACCATTTAATAGGATGAAATGTATGACTTATTGTCTTTTCAATTTTTCCATAAATTTTACATAAAATATAAACTGTAGAGAACACTAAATTTTTTGATTTAATGTCCCTTAATAATATGATACAAGAACATGAGGATGTTATAATAATATTCTAACATTGGGTTATATAAATCCATCATAGTGAGATTATATATTATCAAGTATATTATCATCACGAAATTAGAAAAAAGAATCATAAAACTATGGATATGATCTATGGTAATCAATAAGGTGTGGTAGAACTCTAGAAATATTCTAAAATCGATATAGGAAGAATTATAATTTTTTTTGAAAAGAAGTTGAAAAGTGAAAAAAGTGGGATCTACAAATATTTGAGCCAAAAATCCCCTCTAGATCAAAAATAGTGGTACAGGTTCCAGATTCTTAGGATTATTCTAATGAATGGAAGGATATTGATGATGAATAAAGTGATGATGCTGGAATGATTTTCTAAATCATTTTATTCATTGTATTCTTTGTGATTGTTTTTACTATATGAACTATTATTATTTTTCCCCATATTAGAAAAAATCCATCCAATAAAAGAAATTCTATCCTTTTATTTAGATGAAACCACACCATAGGTGGTCTATTATTATGTGAGACTTCTGGTGGATGACTATGTCACTCCTGGACCACAATTACTACTAGAGTAACTACCAAATAATAATAAAGATAAAACAAAATAGTTATACGGAGTCGATAATTTCATATAATAATCCATGTTTTAATTTTATAATTATTTTTAACTCATATGTTGATTTTTAACATCCCTATATAAATATTAAAGTGATACCCCATGAATTTTAATTCATAGACAGTATTAAGGAAGCAAAAAATTATTATGAATTTTAGAAATCCTATTTTTTTAAAAAATTACATATCTAGGAAGTAATTTTTATAGTATGATGTTAGAGTTGTTCATAAGATCAAAATTTGGAGAAACATTAATTTATATTGTTTATTACAAAACATAATATTAAACATAACCATAAGTGAAATATCAACCTATAATACAGGTTATACAACCTATGCATACCATCCCTCAATCTAAATAATAAATGAATCAAACCATTATACTATTTTTGTCTCTATTAATGGGAAAAAATTTAAACATCCAAGGAGGGTTACATAAATAAGTTTTTATAATGTGTCCTCTAAATTTTCCGAAGTAATAAATTTGGACTGAAAATATTATGGCAATTCATAATAAAGAAGCTATAACCTTCATCATATTGGTGTTGAAACCGGGATAGTCCAACTATGGATAGTCTAAAAATAGTACCCCTTAGGGAGTTATCCCATGATTATACTATGTTTTAGTTTATTTCATGGTTTAATTTTTTGTTTATGTATATTATTATTTTGTACGAATTAACCGAGCGGTGTGTCAATATTGATCATAGTGATTTATAGGAAACTAGTAGACTATTAAGGGTAGAAAATGGAAGAATAATTTTGATAACCAATCAAGTACAAAAGAATAAACACCCTGGATCAACTAGATAAACCCCCCAACTTCAATATTTGGGTTCAGTTCACATTGAGTAGAAAATCATGAGTTTTAATGTTAATTTTCATACATATTTTGGGTAATATAACATAGAATATAAAGGAATATTATCAGAGAAAATAAGGGGTCTTAATTTTATTATACTGAAATTTAAAGCTTCTATATAAGGGGAGTTTTAATTTTTATTATTAAAAACAAAATTCTAAAATCTTTTATACATGATTATATAATTTATGAATGGTGGTTTTGTAAATTATGAATATACTAACATTCTTGGTTGTTTTTATATTAATTTAATGTATGTAAAAAATTATGTTGAACTAATTTTTGAATCATTATTTCACCCCTTAAATAAAAACTCATTCTCTTTCTAATTTACAACATTATTTATCAATCAACTATTTAATCAAATTGGAAATTCTTTTTCTATTTAAATTAAACAAAAGTTAATAATGTTTATAGAAAACATGAATAATGATGTAGAAATATTACAAAAGATACTTTTGACCATTATTTTAAGTCATTCAATATTATTTGAACCATTGAACATCCAATATATTATGAATTAAACTACCTCACAAATTAGGATTGATCATTAGGGATTTTTTTGAGATTTTGATTTTTAGAGAGGATTTTTTTTATTCTAATAAATTCGTTAAAGAATGTTGACATCAAAAACAAACCATAATGTTTTCTTAAAGAAATGTTACAATTTTTCAAAATCTTCCCAACAACAAGAATATTTGAGATTTTATTTTTCTCTTAATTATTACATACCTAGTGGATAATTATAATATTATGTCCGGGGATGGAATTGATTATTAAATTATTTATGGTGTATGCATGTTGAGTGATGATACATAATATTTTTATTTATATTATTTTTAATATTAGAGAAATGGTATGTGGTAGGATATACATTTGTAAAATTAGGATTATATCCTTAGAAAATAATATTTTTGAACTCAGACCAAGGGGAACCCCTTTTGGAAAATAAATCACCTCAGAGCACAAACTCAAATGATAATAATATAATCTTGTTAAATCTCAAATAAAATATGAAATTTGGATCCCATGGTGACTCTATAAGATAAGTGAAGAATATGTGATGTGTAAAAAAATCCATATTCTAACACAATATGTTATTTTCACAAAGAGATAAAAAATCATTATGCTGGGAAAAATTATAATAATGTACCCTTAAAATGATTTCATTAAAGTCTGGGGAATATAAAACCAAATTGAATAAATGGACTATTCAATTATAAATAAATATCAATTTATGTATTAATGATGTGAAAAATGGATCTCATATTGTTATAAACATGGAGTGGGGGTGAAATTAAATTTAAAATTTGTTAGGCTTATATTTCCACATAAACATAACCAATCATAACTCTTATAATTAGATAGTGGATAATAATTTATTTATATAATTATTCATTCTATTTAAGAGGCCTTCTATTTTTAACATTAAATGAATCTATTTCACCTTAATTTCTAGTGTTTATTTTATTTTAGGCTTTTGTGTCTCTGAAAATAATTATTAAATTCCGAAACACAATATAATTTAGTTCTACTAAAAATAAATGTTTTCAAATATTCTATTTGAATCAGAAAAAATATGGTTGTTTATTTTACAATGAGTACAAAATGAGAATTGGTTTATAAGAAAAAAACACTTATTAATGGGGGAGTTTTATGTGGATATTTTTTATACACATTCCTTGTAATGTTTTTGGTAATTATTGATATATTTAATGTTATATTATTCTTAAAATGTATATATTTTGGTTATTTGATGATTTTTTGTTGAATATTTTATTATTTTTAAATCAAACTAGAATTGTGATTATTTGGTTCTAATTCGATACATTTTCTATTATTAAATTTATAAAATCTTTTTTGAAAATCCATTTTATATCTAGATGAAAATTCAATGAATAATAATTTCAAAAAAATTGTGCATCCATTTTTATTTTTTTATACTAGATTTTGATATCTAATGATATTACATAAATTTATTTCATTAATTTTTTATAATTTAATTTTTAATTGTGAAATTTTATTGATCAATTTATTATTTAAATAATTTTTTTAAATATCACATAATATATGTGTGTTTTCAGACATTTATGTGTTCCTAATACTGAACTTGATACTGTAATATTCATCATATTACCACTCCTATAAGATATTATCTTAATAATGATTAATTCTTCTAATTCATGTTATTTTTTGTTACTACATGCACTTCTCTCTATTACAATCACACAAATCACATTACCATCACCTCCAAAAGCCTCCTTCCACTGTATTCATCATGATACCACTAATGATCAAAATATTGATATAAACATTGTTCTATTACGCCATTATCTCCCAAATGTTTTCTACCACCACATTTTCCCTTCCCCATATCTTTCCACAGACAACCATTGTTGATGATGCAACCTAATAACAAAAGCTTCCATAGAAGAAATAGGTTGAACATATCCAAACCATCTCATACACTTAGATAAGGAATGTGTCTCTCTATTTTTGGTATTTCTTTCATCCCAAAGTGACTTTTGAAAATTGTGATCCATTTTATCATACCTAGTTTCTCTAATTCTATAATTCTATTTTGAATTTTTTAAATAAATATTTTTTCATTATTCTTCTTGATGAGTTATGGTCTCAGACCTTCAGTGGTAAATGGATAACAATAAGTTCATCATTATGAAGTGAAACTCAACACATCACAGAGATCTATATATCTTTATAATGATAATATGTCTTCATTTTTAAAAGAGTACATTGATTATGGTAGGTGATGTAATAAGGAACCCATCCTAGTGAAATGTTCTCCAATCTTTCATATACATCATGATGACTTATCCACATTAATCACATGAGAAAATATTAAATAGTTGTTTTGTGATTTAAGATATCTAAAATATATCTTTTCCAAGAATATATTATTAGTGGGAGTGGTTTGATTGGGTGATGTTATCAATTTTGGTAGAATGATTATGTAATGGATGTGATTTTATAGATAAATGTAAATTGTTTTATGTGAGATAGGTGTGCGAATAAAGAATTTCGTTATGTAATGATTCACATTGGAAAAGATTAAATCCATTAATGAATAAATGATATGTAGTTAAAGAGTGGATTGACCCAGATCTGAGGGTTGTTTCTTAATAAAATCCTTATCAAATTATTATCTTGTTGTATCATTTTATTATTGATACATTATTCAATTACTTTTTTTTCTTAGCACTTAAATTATTTTCATGACTCTTTCATGTTGTGTTTTCTATTTTCAAAATATATAAAAGCACCAAACGATTACTTTAGACCACTTGGTAATTCGAAACATCTTCCATGTTTGGTGACACTAGGTTACACATAATTCCATATAAAGTGGGTTAATAATTGTTTTTTTGACCATAATCATGATAGGGATGAAACCATATATTTTCATTTCTTCTGATTTCATTTTTTATATTATGTTTTTCTTTAAAGACTTGACATATCAAAATTATCGCTAATTTTTTTTTGAATAAATGTTCAAATTTTTTCAATCACTTTTCAACACTAATAGTCTTTAAGCTTTAGTTTTATCTTTACTATTCTCTTTCCTATTGGATAATAACATTAATTCAACTACATCATTGATTGATTTAAAATTTTCAGTGGGTGTATGATTAATGATTGATGTTATCTTCTGTTTTTATGGATATTCTCTTTTGGAACTATAAATGGAGTGAGATAGAGTAGATCATTAATGAATTGTGATTATAACTTAAGGGAACTATATTTTTGGAAAAAAATAATGTGGAAACCACTTTTTGAAATTAAATAAACTCATAGAGGAAACTCGTTTGATAATTATACAAGACTTTTAAATCTTTGTTATAATGTGATGTCCTAACCCTGGAGCCATTAGATCGGTTCCCCAATGTGGTTCACCACATGGACTCTAGAACCCCTCCCCATACAGTAGAGGTTGTCATTGAACTCTGAGTATCTAAATATGATACAATGGGTAGACTATACCCTTTAGATTATTAAGAAATACAATATAAGAAAAGATAAATAAAGAGTGCGGAAAATAATAATTACATAAAATCATTGTTAAATGAATAAATAATCATATATAACATGCTATAATGAATAAGAGAAAGAAATAAAATAGGAACCCTGGGTAGAAGATATACAATATAATACATAGGTTTAGAATGACAAGGGAAATAAAAAAATGACTCATTAGATATATCTTATATAATTACGTGTAGTAGCTAATTCCCCTTATCCAATACTCTATCCCAGTATAGAAGGATAACACCATGAAAACATAATCCATGATCCTAAACTTGTAAATGTGTGTTCTATTTGGGTACCAAATAGAGGCTTGAATAATGTGTGAGATATACTCAGTAGGCAACCAATAATGGTGTATAATGAATATCCATTATAGAATATAATGTAAATAAATGTGTAGGTATTTGAATATAATAGTAAATAAAGAAATAAAAAAACATAGGTTCTCCAAGGGACACCTGACTAAATATAATTAATTAGGAAATAATCCTTATATAAATATCATAAATGATTAGGTATTTCCAGCCTTGCATCATATATTATGATGGACTCCTTTCTAGCGTATCAAAATGGGGTACTCCATGACCATATTGTATGGGATAACAACTTCATGAGTTATAATGGATTCCATAACCAAAATAATAATGGTTTATATTCCCATAAATAATAATGGAATTCATTAAAAAAAATAATAGACACTACAGCCATAAATAATCTGGGATTTCAGGCCTAAAATAATAATGGATTCTATTCCCCTAATAAAATGGTATTACATTCCCATAACAATTATAATAATAATACGGGATGCCATTCCCATTTACAGCTCATGAAATATCTTCTCAACATTTAAGTGATAAGATCAAAAGAATTGCTTAAGTGAGATTATGTTATCAATCAATCATCATTTAATCCAATGTAAACAATTCTATTAAGAAATTTAAAATTCAATGGTATATGTACATTATTATTCCATATTAAAATTTAATTATAAATAATAATGTGAACCATATACATATACATGCCATATACTTCTTCATGTACTCTAATTTAATTATACCATTCATTAGATAAGGAAACACCCCTCAAAGGTATATTCATTAGCGAATAGTGGTATGACCAACCCTCATTTCATTTAAAAAATATTAATTATATTATTTCAATATAGATGGTAAACCCACCTAAAAGGTGGATTCCAAAATTTGATACAACATTATAATCATGATAAGAAGACAACACACTGTTAGGTGTTTGTTTATTCATATAGGAAACACTAATTATAGGGAAATTATTTTATATCACCATAAATGGTGATCGAGGTTGACGTTGTTATCCTTTAAATATGTACAAGGGTGTCATAGAATGTGTGAACGATATCTTGGTAAAGAATTAAATTAAATTCATAAATTTGGAGCAATGCATGGAATGCTACAACATTAGGTACAATAGTAATACCTTATAAAAGATTAAAACTAAATGGAAAATAATATATAATACCTATATTATACCGAGGATAATTCCATACTTTCCATAGTTGGGTTTTAATTTGATCCATGGTTAAAGAAATAAATGAAATCGAAAAACACAAGAAAAAAATTTAGTAGTCTCTCACATTAAGTAAAAATTAATGATGGGGAGATAAACTATAAAAATTAGGAAAGAAGAGTCTATATTTACCACGATACATTCAATGCATCCAATGATTATCAAATTGGACCATTTTTGAGAGAAAATCACCCATGGAATTGGGAGGAGAAGAAAGATCACCTAGAATACCTATTGGGTGAAAATATGGGAAAAAAGAGGTGAAACCCAATTTATTGCAGAGGGGAAAAATATTATTTTCCCAACATAATGAGAAATATGGTTTGGATACATGGTATAGATAAATCTCCACATCTATGTGGTGATACTATATAATGTTTCACACTCCTATCATGGTTTTCATATTATTAGAAAATATATGCACAACTAATTCACCCACCATAAAAATTACCTCTATACTTATTGTACTACCATGAGATCTCATGTAAAATGTTTTCAAAAACCATATGAAACACTGCAATTCCCTTCAATAGGTAGATTAGTTTCAACTATAGGTCCACATGGTTTCATCAAGCTGTACCCCTACTGAAATCTTACTACAAGGTTGGGGCTGCAGAGTTAGTACTAACCATCCACCAACCATGTTCTTATTTATGTTTATCCTGAAATAAAGGTCCGGAATACTGATTCCACTGGAACACATTAGAACTCATGATACATCACTCATTAGTTAAACCACATCTAAAAAGACCATATTTATGTGTTACGATGCTCATATTTACATTCTAAGGAAATATAAAGATTCTTCTCCTCTGCCCGAAGAATGGTTTAAATTCCTTTGAAAAATTTAACATGATGTAATTTATTAGATATAATCATATCCAAAAATTAAATCTTATCATCACCTATAATCCATGGGGAATAACTACAAATCATTGGTCCTACTCGGGTTATGGATTTTAAATTAAATGGTCACGTTGCATTTCATGAATTCCCAATGAACCTCCAAGAATCAGTCAAAGAATAGGTCATTAAAATCATAAAAAACCAAGGCAATTCTAAAAAAATATTTGAAAATCAAGATGATTATTACATGAGAAAATATTCACTATGTCACAATTCTGTCATTTTTTCTTTTATAAACTAGAATATGGTGCTCCCTACCATATGTTCTAGATTTAAAATAGAAAAAAAGGAGTCATAGTCCAACGACACTCAATGTTTCCTACATATAAATATACATATCATCATATTGAAACTGTAAAAAAATTAATAAAATCATATCTGAGTATATTTCTATTGTTCCCTGATTCTATTGAAATAGTCAAAACCCAAAATGACCCATCTCAGACTGGTTACCTCAAATTTTCCTTAATTTAGCCAACTAACCCATTATGTTGAACATATCCAAACCCAAATTCTTACATAATGGGATTCATAAAAAATAATATCCCACCATCTAAAAGAAAATAATTTTCAATCACTTTCAATAAACTAATCCCATAAAATGATTGATTCTAACCGTCGACACATCACTAAAAAAGATTCTAATGGCTTTACCCCAAGGCGTACCATGATGATTCTGAGTAATCCCAGCAAATCCATTACCTGAAATTCAGTGATGCTTCTTGGATGAACTCCCTCAAATTTTTTTTTCACACTATATAGTATTAACCCTTACTAACCCAATGTAGATTTCATAGACTATAAATAGGATGTTTAGGCATAACGCCCATATCTTGATTTTATAAAAATCCGTAAATGAACCTGTAATTGTAATTTTCCAAGAGTCTTTTATGTAAATTTATTAATTTGTTAAACTACATCTCAGATCTCATCCAACAATCTAAATATGGCCTAAATATCCCATAAAAATTCACTCAAGAAGACCATCCACTAGTGATTGACCTCCTCCTCATCACCATAGGAGCATAACTTTCGTCACCACAATGAAAAAAGTATTTGAATACAATTACATATTCCAAGATATAAGGGATGGTGTGCATACGAATCCACTCATCCTTAGTTATATTAAAAATGTTATACACCACACATTCATTCTTTTTAAAAACAGTTTTAATGGATATTCTTGAATAACCATGCAAGAAATCCTCACCGCATTAAAACCAACTAACCTTTTCTCACACATGACCATTCAAAGATGTTCAATTAATATATAATAATCATGCACAACTAGAATGAACTACTTATCATTCACAACTAGTGTACTATCCCATACCATTAGTTTCAGGACCCAACCCATGCTCCCTTGTGTGTTCCGCAAACAATTTATTGTTGACCTTAAAATATAGAATGTTAGTTAAAAACATGATAGATGGTCACTTTTAAATTCTATTAAAAATCTAAACATATTCCATGATTTTTCAAATTTTCATCTGAATTATGGTAGTTATTTGAAAATTAATGTGTCAGCAATTCAAATTCTAGTCATATAAGCTAGGAACCCAAAGATTTATATCCATTAAATCTATCATTGATATCTAATACCATAGAATATTTTTGGAAATCCAAACTCATCCCCTTTCATATATCATAAAACCAAATTACCTCATGTGAATTGGTCTGGATGTGGGCAAAAACAATTCTTATTTCTTTTATGGAATGAAATCCCCCAGTCCAACCTATGTCACCAGTTTTCCTTGATCAACCAATAGAAGATGAACCATAAAGATGTATAAAATATGTTCAACTAAAGTAAGAAGGAATAATATCCACCAATGATGGTCAAATTTTCAAATCAAATGATAAATAGCTTACATTAATCATGTATCTGTATTTGGGGAATACCCCCCTTTTGTTTGAAACTAATAGAAAACCCACTGCCTACCTGGGGGGACGTTCCAATATCTAAGGGGCATACCCCATCTCAGATAGATCAAATATACAACATCAATCTTTTTAAAAAAACTTAGATCAAAATAAATCCTGATTCTAATATAGAATGGAACTAACACAATTTCTTGTACCAATGTTTAGAATAAGTTGTAAACCTATAAACTAGAGTCATTCGAAAATTACTAGGTCTTTTTTCCCATAATTTATATTCAAGAAAATATTTGTTAGTGGACAATAGATAACTACATTCCATGCTCATGTTCCCTCTCAAAGAAACTCTCAAGGATGACTAATGTTGACACTTACATGAGGGTTCACTCTATAAACATATACAAAAGGTTTGATTTAGGTCATTTAACTAATTCTTGTCTATTATGTTATATTAAAAAGCTCATTTATATGTAAAAAAAATTCCAATTATATTTAAAAAGTGTACCAATCGCCTTATTCAACTAATATCAGGTAGCATAAGGGAAAAATTATCCATAAATTTCATTCCAACATTATATCATTATTTTATTAACCATGAAATCATCATAATATGCTTATTTAATAACTTATCAATTCCAAGATATAAGGAAAAACATATTTTTTTACTTGGAAATTTAATTAATGAAATAATAATACAAGTAAATCAAAAAAATAGAATAAAATTACTTTTATCATTTCAGGGGAGTATGATTTTTAATATTCCACCATACATTTATTCATAAACCATATAAGTGGATTTTAACCAATTAAATGTCCATACCATATCGCCTTAATATAAAATCTGTGGGGTTCAATATCATGGAATATATAAAATAAAGGATACCTCCAGGGGTCTCATTATGTTAATCTATGTTCATTTATGTTAAACCCAAAATAGATAAATTATTGAAATTTTTAAAAACCCTTTATTGGTTTATCTTTTATGAAACATAGCCTAACTGACCAATATATAAATAATTATTCAATAAGCTATTATTTTATATGGGTCATCATGAACTTGTGAAATATATAGAATCCTCATCATTAATAGTTCTCATTCCTTAAAAAGAATTTATTTTATTACTAAATAGAAATTTAGAATTTTTGCACGTATATAATTGTGTTCTGCTATCTAAATCACCACTCCAACTTTATAAAGGTAGTTTTATTTATATCATACAATTACAATTCATGTAATGTTATCTAGATTTTTAATATCATTTTTAAGTATAACAAAGATCAAATATAATGGTTTTGTTTTATGGGTTACCCTTCCAAATTTATAAAGGTTCACATACTTTTTAAATATTTATTATTTCCTATTTAATCCCAACCATACATGTTTCATCCCATTGAAACCAATGTTCTAATACTCAAACATGTAAAAATTGGTTAATTAAGGTTATATCATCAATCTATAAGGGAAAAAACATTTAGGAGTTGAATAAACATTTTGAACAAATTGTTTTATCATAATATAGCATGTCATTCTATGAAGAAAATAACACCAATAAATGAAGATTTTATTATTGTAATCCATTACATTAGAATATAATTCATTAAAATAAAGAAATAATAACTCAAAACATAGTATTAATGAAATAATGTTATATAGGAATTCATAAAAATAATTGATTAAGGTGGATAAGATAAATATCTAGATGATAATAAATGAAACCTACATGGAATGACATATGTAGGGTATGAAAATTTATACCTGGCTACAATGATGAATGTAAGAGTACTTCCTTGAAATACCAACCAAGGGTAAATATTCATAAATAAATTATATTAACAAATCAATCACATAAGGTGTAATTTCAATCAACAACAATAAAAACTAATATAATTAATCACATCCCGGATAACCAGATATTTTATCCAATAATTGGTTGGCAGATCCCATCCTAGAGCTATATATATTATATTGACACATTCATAGTCTCCAATATACCATTATAAAATAGTAAGAAAAAGGAAAATATTTCTCTAACACAACTTCATGACATCCAGATCAGGGATCCACAAATTAGTTCCTTGATCTGGTTCACCACATGGCCTCATGCACACCTCCATGTATTCTAATACTATTTGACTAGCTGTGAGTTTCTAAAGATGACACATTGGGTAGAATATACCCTCTAGATCATGAATAAATATTTTGTATGTATAGATTAATAATGTCAATGGAATGTAATAATAACAAAAAATCAATAATAAATGAATAAAAAATCATGCTTGACCTATTATAATGTAAAACCGAAAATAATACAATAGAATACATGGGAGGATACATAAAACAAAATACATAGGGATTTGGTGTAAATGGAAATAAGGAAATAATGATAATAATCATCACAAATCTCTAATGGAATCATAAAAACTAGCTTTGTCTTATGCACTTGAACTATATCCTAACCTAAATGGGTAACAATATTCAAGAACAATTTATGATCCTCAACCTCCAACCATGATGTTTGTTTGGTTATTGAACAGATGCCTAAATAAGATGTGATATATACTTATTATGACACCATCAAAGGTGTATAATTAAAATATATATCATGAATAAAAATTAAAATAGTGTACAATAATATTAATAAGATAGTAAATAAATAAATAATATCGAGATAAACTCCGGATCCTCAATCGACACATGGATGAAAAAATATATTTATTCCTAAACCAAAATAACACTAATGACATGTCACTATATATATATATCATTATATAGATATGTATATATATCTGGGCAAGATACATTATGACATATGTATCAATATATATATTTATTATGACTAGCAATGTGCCAAGGTGTAACTTAGAAATCTATCCGTTGTAATATGAGTCTTATAGAGTGAAAAGGGATTCCATTCCCTAATATAATAAATCAAGAGGGACACAGTTCCCATGTTTCATAATTCAAATGGGGTGACATGTATGAGTCTCATAATGGGGATATCATCCACATAATAATTTAATATTTCATTCCAAAGAATAATATGTGATGCTTGATCATGATCATAAAATAAAAGGGATTACATGCCAACAATAATAAGATTCAATATGCCAATATATATTAATGGACATCGCGTCTATAATAATAAGTAATGTTGTTACAATAATTATAATGGAATCCATGCCCATAATATTGTTAAATATAATAAGGTATTCCATTCCCAATTACATCTTATGAAAAAACATCTTAACATTTCATGCATAAGTTCCAAGGACGGGGTAAGTGAGATGTCCTTAACATCCATTCTTATTTTATTCAAAATTAAAAAAAAATTGATCAAATATTATTCATAGAATGGACCATCATAATGATTATTCCACATTACAATTTAATTATAAATTATAAAGTGGTCCATGTAAATATACATACCTAAAACTACTTCATGTAATCTCATTTACATGTCCCTTCCAATAGATAATATTGTCCACATCAAAGGTAGTTTTATTAGAAAATAGATTTATAATCAACATACTATTCATTAATAACTATATAATCTAATTTTTTTCATGATGTATGAAAAATCCACATAAAATTTGGTAAAATGAAGATAAAGAATTATAATAATGAACATTAGACAACACACCATAATGAGAGTTTTTATCAAATATAAAACATTAATTATAATGAGATTCTTTGATCTCATCTTATGTTGGGGTTCAAGAAAATGTTATGAATATCCACCCCTGTAAAACCCTTTCATAAAACACCTATACAAGGTCTAGGTAATTAATTAATGAAATTTCATTAACTTGGGAGAAAATAGAAGAATAGTCTGACATGAGGCCCAATGACAATAATTTATAAATGATAATACATTATGGGACAAACATTATAGACAAAAAAATTATAACATAAAATGTGTCACTCATTATTCCATGGGATTTCATTCAATGTGAGTTGTGATAAATTGAAGTAAGGAACAAATAAAAATCTAATAGATATAATTAGCTCGCATAATTATATCATTTAAAATTGTGAAATAAACTGGAAAAGGAGGAAATATTAATCTTATAAAAACCAATATGATTCAAACACATCATAATATTATAATATCAGATCAAGGGTAGAAAAAATATATACATCATATTTGGAGGAGAAGGAGTATCATTTTATAAAGCCATTAGATAAAAATTATTGAGAAAATGGATGAAAATCTATTAAAGGGTGGAGGAGAGAAATGGTCATTTCTCCCCTTTAATAATCCTTAGAGTTATCCACAATGTTTTTCTAAACATGTGACAACCATAAAGTTTTTTATAGTGATAACAACCTCTTCTAGATTGGGTAAGGTTAGACAGATCATTTACATCTTGGGCTCCCACAACTGTAATTTTTTGAAGACCGATTGCACATCTGTGTGGCATCGGGTGCATGGTTTGATAATCCCTAGGACAACATCCATCCCCTACACTTGGATTAATGGTTTCCTCTGGAGTTTTTATCATTACATTATCCCATTCCACTATAGAAAACATATTACACTTTTTGGGGTGCATGGTTAGTACTAACTATAGAAGTCTGTCTCTTTCTCTCGAAACTGAGTTTTCACTGACCAACACACCTAAAAATCATCCGTACAATTCTGAAACCTCTCATTCCATAAACCAAAAATAAAAAAATGATATTTAACTGTTCTATGTATCATATTTAAATTTTGAGGATCATTTAAGGATTTATCACATCAACTAATGGAATGTTTTGAATTCTTCTAAAAATATTATACTTATAAAAAACAAGAGGTCTTATAGAAATTTGGTAATTGGGATCTGATTTTGTATCTCTCAAATAAGTTAATTGGTTCTGTCATTTACAAAAATAAATTTTTAAACTCAATAATTTATATTCATAGTGGTATAGACAAGCATGTGGATGGGAAAAATTCAAATATAGAGCATCAACTAAATTTAGTTCATTACAATGTAAATAATATTACACAAAAATGGAGAATGTGATAATAGACATAAAAAAATTTTTTAGAGCTGTCTAAAAGATGTAAAAATGGATTATGAATATTTATATATTTTAAAACATGGGGTGTGTGAAAATTAAAGCTTCCACTTTTTAAGGTTTTATTTTTAATTAATTATAACTCGTCATCACTCTTAGAATCAAAGAATGGATTAGAACTAAATTAAAGTAATTTAGTGACTTTAAAAATATAGAATGAAATTTTAAATATTCTAGGAATCTGTGTTCTCTTTATTTTTGGTTTGTATATGAATATTGGTATTATTATCATGGATAAATTCTTTAAAAATTCTAGACTACATAAGAATATGTTTACTATGAAAATAAAATACTTAACGTGACCCATTTTGATATTTAATTAAAAAAATCTATTATTTTGTCCTCAAAACGATAAAGCATGATAATTGTTTCATGAAAAATATACATTTAAGTAATTGGGAGATTGATTTTTTTTATACACACTTCAACATCAATTAATAAGAATTTACGATTATATTCTACGGTGAGGTGTTCATAAATTCGATAATTTTTTTTACTATTTTATAATTTTAAAATGATTGTTGTGTTCTTTTTCAATCATCTCATATGTGTGATTATTTGACGGCCTGTTGATAAATGTTATGTTCATATATTTATAAATTCAAATTATAGTTTAAATTTTGAGTCTGGATAAACTTTCATTAAATATTTTTTTCACAGAAATCTAGAGCATCCATTTTTAATTTTTTTTATAATTTAGTTATCTTTCTAATGAAATTCAATGAATTTCGTTCATTCATTTTTGGGAATTCAATTTTTTATTAAATAAATTTTTTGATACACTTATTATTTAAAGTATTTTTTTTTAAAAAATCCATTTTTCCACCTGATATTAGAAACATTTAAGTTCCTATACTCATGAAACTTATAACATCATATCCCACATGATTCTGATCCTATATTACACTATCAAAAGCTAAAATCATTCTTCCTTTAGTTCATATTTTGTGAAATCACCAAAACGTATCTTTACTACCTTCACACCCCTCCAACCACTATGAATCCCTATAGATTTTACTTTTCCATACAAACACCCACCACCACCACCTCATAGAAGCTGTTTACCACCACTATTTTGTGCGAAAATCCTCTCTCCACAATTTATTACCATTACATTTCACCATCCATGGATCTACCCAGATAAATCCACTGATGATATTGAACCATAACCCTAGCCACCAAAACAAAATAATGAAGATGACTGTATCACAAACCACAGATGAATACCAAATATCATAAGTATCTCTATAAATATTATCATTTCGAGAATTCCATAGAATCTAGAGAAAATTATCATCCATTTTTTCATCAACCATTTCTCCCATTCATTAATTATTATCCTATAATAAAAATACAGTTTTTTATATTCTTCCAACAGAGGTGTTCTAATCTATTGAAATTAGTTGTTATGTGATAACATATAATTCAATATCCAACATGTGAAACTCAACACTTACTAATGATCCACACATCATGATGATCATTACCCATCTCCATATCTCTTTGTTGAAAAAAATCTGTACGTGGGGGTGCAAGAGCATGACCATCCAAGTGAAGAGTTATTTCCTCTCCCCCATTAGATTTATCTTTTATCCACTCTAGTTGAATTAGAGAGTATGAAATAGTATCTAAGTGTTTTAATATGAGATTAAGATAACTTTGGTTTGGAATATATTCAAGGTTATATTGGTTGTATTTAGAGACTCATTCACTTTTGGGTGAATAGTTTTGTACATGAAGTGATTATATTCATATTTTTTCATAATTTTTCTTGTGAAGGAGGTATGTGATTTTAGGTATTGAAAATTAATTGATTGAGTTTTAGAATGATTTAATCCATTAATAGATCAATGAAAGGTAGTTTAATAATGGATGGACCTATATTTGTTGCTTGTTACATGCATGTTTCCTCCTCCATTTCTCATCTTATTGTCTCTGTTTCTTATTCAAAAACTATTTCATCACACTATTCTTCACTTACTATATGATTTTCATCCATGATTAATTTCATGTTACATGTTTTCAAAATATATACAAAAAATAATATCATTTTTGGAGGACCACTTTGGAATTTGATATTGCTTCCTTGAGAGTGTCCCAAGGATAACCTTTGTGATATATCAGGGGAGATTTTAAATTTATCTTTGATCTCACTCATTATAGAAACACTATCAAATATTTTCATAATTTTTTATGAAGAAAAATATTACATAGTGGTGTATCAACATTTCCATTAATTATTTTTAAAAAACAACATATACAATGAACACTAACCATTTTGATTCAAGGTAACTATTTGATTTGGTGTAAGAACATGAGGATGTATTAGAATCATTTCACCAATGGGTTAGAGAATAAAAATATAGAGATATTATTAATGTTAAAATGTTATATGTTTGAGAAATAATAGAATTAATCTTAAATATATGCATATAATATTACCGATCTGAAAGATGACAAGGAAGCACTCAAGAAACCCGATGAAAAGATATATGGGAAGAAATATAAAATAGATAAAAGAAATAGAAATGGAGAAGATAAGGGGGATGTGAACATTAAAAATATAAATCCCCTTAAAATCACAATGGAAGATCCACAATCATTACTCTGATGGTTTTTCCAATGGATATAATGTAATTATTGGTACTAATAATGATAAATCATAAAACATTATTGATAATAATTTTATTCTAGAGACTAAATGTGATTATTTTCATGCAATAACTTTTCTAATAGTTACCCATTCTATAATAGGTCAATTAAAAAATGAAATAAACTATATTTAAATAAAGTACCCAACAACTGAGGAGGTCTATTTCAACGAGATACAGAGGAGGTTGACTACATTAATCCTAACCTCGAATTAGTCCTAGGGGATCTATCTATCCATAAATAATATCAATATAAAATATTACAAGGAGTTGAAAATTTCATGGAATAAGATTTTATTTTATTTTATTATTATTTTGTTTATACTATTCATTATTTTTCAGCCTATTAAGATATTAAATAGAGATATCATATTTTTGAATTCATGGAGATTCTCAATATGGATTCACGTGTTGACGAATTTTTAGAACTCTGAGTACTAGTTAAAAAATAATGTGTGGGAAATTACTCTGAAATTTAGATGTCAGAGATTCCCACAATATATAAAGAGGGTGCATAGATATTTTTTATTTTTTATCATGAAAAACTACATTAGAATAAACAAATTTAAAAAATTCCATTCCTCATTCTATTGAAGGAGGGAATAAACACTTTAAAATATTCCCCTCTTAAAATCCATATAAATTTCACTTCCATGTAGGTGTACATAAATGAGGATATATAGGTCATACTCAAAAATTTAAATATTTAATAAAGTTGGACAAAAAACTATGGTTTTTTGTACATAAAATCCATAACAACATTCTAACTGTGGTTAAAATGAGGATTGTCATGCTATGTATAGTCTAAATATTTTACCCATTGGGGCTTATTGTGACATTATTAAGTACATTGGTTTGTATTAAGGTATCATATTATATTTTTGTACATGATATTCTCATGTTGTCATAAAATATGATGTGTATCTATAATGTGTATAATGATTTAATGTCACCCCTATAATAAGTGAGGATAAATAATAGAAGAATAATTCTGATAACAAATTACGAACAATAGGAGTGACATAGTAGATTAACTGGATATGTTTAGACAACTCAAACTTTAGTTCATTTCACATTGAACTATAATTTATGAACTCTAATGTTAATTTTTAAATATCTTGTAGGGATTGGAGATGAGAATACATAGGGATACATTCAAATAAAATTAGGATGATTCATTTTAATTAACTAAAAAATTCATATACACAAAGGTAATTTTAATTTTTATTCAAAAAAATAAAATTTTGAACATTTTAGCCACTTTTTTTAGTTATATATTTTTATGTTCTAGATGGTTGATAACTATAATGATCTGTTTTTATACACACCAAATTATACACATTAAAATTACCTTCATTAAACTATTTCCACACACAACTATTTATCATTATTCTTTGTGAGAAAATTTGAAAAATATTTTTTCTTTTTATAATCAATAAAATTCCTGAAGCTTTATAAAAGATAGATTAAGATATTGATAATGAAATTTGGAAACAATTAGTTTTTAAAATTACATTAACCCCTTATAAATCATTGATCTATTGAATTAGTAATCAATTGTGAATTAAACGGTCTCCCAAATTAGGAATCAACATTTGAAAAAATAGTTATTTTCAAGTGTGGGAGGGATGGGTATTTGTTTTATGTAAGTATATTATTTAATTGTTGTACACATCGAAACCCCCTTCAAATATTTTCATAATAATGGTCAAAACATTGAAATATCCTCCCATTAGTAAGTGAATTTGAGTTCTGTTTTATACATAATTATTTCCATCCTATTCGATAATATCAAGCTTATTACAAATGTTTAAATTGAATAAAAAAATAAATGGGGTGTGCGGTTGTTGACTGATTTTACATGATTTTTTATAGATATTTTATTTTTTCAATAATAAATGGGGTGAGATAGGTTTGATATTTTTGGAATTATGATTGTAAATTGAGAGAACTATATTTTATATTATGAACCTGTGGGACTCTACTTTTTTAATATAAATCTCTTTAGATATTCAACTCAAATAATAATCATATGTCTTTTTAATCATGATTAAAATAGAAAATCAGGATCCCATAGAGAGTCTCTAAGACAAGATAAGTAGGTGTGTGTTATAAATAAATCCGTTTTTGATGTTAGTAATAGATTTTCATAGTTATAACCCGAAGATTATAGATAGTTAAAATTAATATATAGGGCCTCAGTAAAAATAATTTATTTAAAAAAATGGGAATATTGAATTGAAAAGATGAATGAGAAAATTTAATTGTAATAAAATGTCAGTTCTACCAATGAAGAAAAAAACAGTACATATTATTTTGGTAATTATATGGCTTTACCTATTCATAAATCTATATTGTCATCTCTATTAGAATTTCAATAGTTATTATAATTGGCATAGGGTAGTGAGTGACTTCATATATTGGGCACATTATTTTTAATTTTTAATTAATAGATTTTCTTTCTATTTCTTTTTGTTTTTTGAATTTAGGTAGTAATTTTAGTAAAGTTATTGTAAAAATACTAACCCGTCTTAGAATTGTTTTCCTAAAAAATAATTTTCTCCACGTGCCCCATATTAAACATAAATTTAAAACATTATACATTTATATTCTATTTATAAATAATGAATGATAACTTTTTTTGGAAAAATAAACATTTATGTGTGGTTGATTTTAATAAAGATTTTTTATACACATTTCAACAACAATATTTAAGTAATTGATTATATATTTGTTCATGTAGTTTGGTTATGCTGAATTTATTTTGACATATTGGTATTTTTAGTTGACTGATGTATTCATTCAAAATGAAATCAAATGTGTGTTTCTTTTTTTCTCATATAAAAAATAGTCTTTTCTTAAATTTATAAGTTCTTATTGAAAGATTCTTTATTCATTTAAATGAACACCCATTAAAATTTATTTTCATAATTAATTTAAGTATCCATTTTTAATTATTTTGGATACTTGATTTGAATTTATAAACATATTAAACAAATTTAATTCATCCAGTTTTTTAAATAATTTAATTTATAATTGTTTAATGTTATAGGTAAATTTAATATTTTTATAATATTTTTAGAATTTCACATAGTCTGAGTGGTTTTTCTAATATCCATGGGTTTTTAATATTTCCCATAATTCTATAAGATTCCGTATAAAATTATTACTATGTGTTATCGTCACATATTAAAATCAAGGATCCGTTAGATGATTTTTTTGCAACCATTAGAAATTATCCACACTACCACAACTCCCCAGATTCCCCTAGAACTCCATGAAGAATTAAAATACTACATGCATCCTAAAACCACCACTACTCAATGTCATGGTACCACTAATGTTTTGTTAAACTATTCTCTTCCAACATTCTACCACTGCCACATTTTCCCTTCCATGGATATACATATAGAAATCCAGCACCAATTTTTAACCCAAATTACAACTACCTGCATTGAAGAATGAGGCCAACTAGATCCAAAAAAACTTTCGAATTATAGATATGAGGCAAATCTCCCAAATTTTTGGTACTTCCAAAAAACCATGATATGTGGTATAAGAAAATGATCTAATTTCTCATCCCTCATTACTCTCATTCTATTATTTGTTTTTCAAATTTTGTAAATAAATGTTTTTTTTCATCTTCCAGATTTTTTGTGACCTTAGAACATCGTAGATGATGGGATAACATGCATGGATAGCTGGAGGAAGTGAAATTTGACACTTATTTGGGATCCATGAATCAGGTCGATCATCATCCTTCTTTATTTCTTTTACCAAACAATAAATGTAAAATTGGTGAATCAAGAGCATGACTATTCTAGGGATGTTTTCTCCATTATTTCCCCATTATACGTATCAACTATCATCATTAATTTCGTGAGAGAGTTTCAAAGGGTGGTTTTGTGATTTAATATCTCTTGATGATCACTTCATCTAGGGATATATTTTTTGTTTGAGTTGTTCTAATGGATTCTTCTTTTACTTTTGGGAGGATATTTATGTGTTTGAATTGATTCTGTGCATAAATGTACAACATTTTGGGTGAAATAAGTGTTTTACATGAGTGATTAAACATGAATTGGGTGAGTATAGGAAATTTTTAATCTATATAGATATTAATGATAGGTAGTTTAACTGTTGATCGACCGATATATAATGAATATTTCTTACTACCTTCCATGTACATTTCTTATCTGATTGTATATTTTTTTTTCTTTATACAATTTCATCACTTTTTTCTAACTACATTTATTATTTCTATCATTATCTTATTCCATGATTTATGATTTTTAAACATATAAATACGAAATATTTATTTTAGGGAGGGGCATTAAGAAATTCAACACAATTTCTTTAAGGGTGACCCTAAAGTATGCTACCATGACATATATAGAGAGATTATAGTTTGATATTTGATCTTATTAATGATAGTTACATTGACACATAATCATTATAATTTCCAAAACTACTATGTAATGAAAGAATAACCACTCAAATAACAAACCATAACATGAGAGAGTATCTTTGAGGATTAAAATGATAGATAATATCGATATGCTCTACAACTAGGATTCCCATTGAATGAAATAATTCCACATCATCCGAGCATCAACAAATGAAATTATGAATCACTTAGGTAAATGGGGTTTATTAGAGTGATATAACGATTATGAATTAGAATGTACATATCTAATATTAATAATGAACATAAAAGGAACCTTAGGGATCGTAAGGAGTTATAGTTCTTCAAGTATTTGACACACCAAAAATTTCATCCACACAACCTGTTGGACTCTACATGAAAATGTGGAACACTAAGGATGTTTTGTTCTTCAAAAGAGGTTTATAGTGGATAAAAAATGGTTCAGGTAGGGAAAATATCATCCCAGACCATCAATCACACAAAAATGTTTTCTAGAAGCTTTATGCCTAGCCATGTGTGCTTGGGTCCTGAGGAAGGGACGTCTTGCACTACCCATCCCAATGAGGATTAGATTTCTTGAATTTCCCACCTATCAAGTGGTTAGTATGATGTTTTACAATCTTATGGGGTGTCATAAGGATGAGGGACCAATCCACCCCAATCCTCTTCTCCTTTTACTGTGTAAGAGCACATTGATACCCCTTTACCCCTCTTTCTATATTTGTCATTAAACCATCCATTGTCACCAAGAACCACCACTATGATAATACTATATCATATCTAGCTTGTATTTATCCTCCATAAAAACCTACTATAATTAACCAAAAATATCATTTTAAACTTATAATTATATATCACAAGAGGCTCTTCCCTTATAATCTCCACTAAGTCATTATTCTATCATTATCCAACCACCTCACACGGATATCCTCATTTATTCAATCTATGATTACCAAACCTAAGAAAACACACCAAGTCCACCTATTAAATCTATGTTGAATCATTAGGTTCATCTTCATTTTCACTTAGCACCATAAAAACACCTTTACCAAATAGTTATATCTAATTTCTACCACCATTCATGTCAGAAGACACGATAGAGAGGGGATTATACAAGAAGTCTTATTATGTATTTATTGCATAACGCACCACAACTCAATGTTGGTAGAGTAAAATCAAACCAATGGAAATAGGAAATTAATGGTTCATGGAAGAGAGATCTGACCCCCATATGTTATTCAACAATCATCCATCGGTCATCATGAAGTCAATAACAAAATATTGGATTAATTTTATTACCTTATACCATCCAAGGCATGAAAATCATGTTTCAAACATTAAAATATGTGGTTTATATCTATAAATTAAATATGAAATTAATAAAAAATAGATAAATAAAAAATAAATACCTCAAGTTGGATCAATCATATACCAGGATCATTTCTACGTCAATTGTTTTTGGCGATATAAATGATTTGGTCTTTGATTCCCTAGAATCTTTAGTTTCTCCCAAAATCCTATCTATGACTCTCTATAGATATTTTCTCATTAATTATATAATTTATGACTCCTAAACAATTATATAGAGTCATTAAGGCTTATATATATAACAAATAGGTTTCATGGTGTTCTATTAAAATACCAATCATTGTATTCAATCATAGGAACATCAAATGTGAAATAAAATTATTATCCTTTTGTGGTAAATATAATGTGCAGAAGGCCAAATTGGTCTTATAATTCCCATTAAAAGATATTTTTTAAGTTTTTTTTGACTTCAATTGTATGGAATAAAAATAATATATTATAACTATTTTACTAATAACATGGTCCAAAACACTCAAAACTTAATGCTAACTCTACCAGAAGAGAAAACCTCTACTATGAATAAAAAACACAATAAAAAATTGAGATCATCATCAAGGATAAACATTTCATTTACCCCTAGGTATTTCTCATGATTATAAAACTGAAAATTGATAAATGTATTATTAGAGAAAAGGAGGGTTAACTACACTTACTCTTGTAATTTTATTTTTTTTATTCTCTTTATACTATATGAAATTAGGTATATTCCATGTTATATAATTATTTTGGTCCTTAAAACATCATTTTTACCAAGAGAATATTCTAGTGAAATACTTAGATTGACTCATCTTCTATCTTTAGTTATTTTATTATTGTTGTCCTATGATTATTTATCTTTGACAACAATAAGGAATGACTTATTATAGTCATTCAAATACTCAATTTCATCCATATTTTATTTATTCAAGATATCATATTCTTATGAAAAAATGGTTAACATGATCCATAATATCTTCTATGAAATCCTATATACTATAACACAATGAATTGGCTTCTTTGTGTTAATCATCATTTCATAATAATTTGGGACACCATCCTGTGACAATGAAAACATTTACACATCGATATAAGTTAAGAGGATGCATGTATTAAAATTTTCTTCTTCCCTATTTATAATTTATGCATAGTAATGAAATTATCTTAACAATTTATATATCATTAATATCATCCCCAAATTTCATTTAATTATTTCTCTGAACTAAAAAACATGATAATTCTTCTTCACGAAGGACCCTTTGTAAATTTTTCTCATTTTGTATGTAATAAGAGTAATATAGTTAATATATAATGTCACATATTTTAGGTAATTTTCTTAAATCATTGAGGAGATATTGATGAAACATAATAGCCATTTTCTTAATTTCATATTCATGTTTCTAATGTCATTAATGATTTCTCTATGTTTGTGCATTCTCTGAATGAGAATGTTCCTCTGATACGAGAAATCACTAAAAAATCATTTGTGAGAATCATAAAATAAGAATACTTATTTCATAGACTACAAAATTTAGTTTCATATACCTTTGATAAATCACCCTTATCAAAAAAAGTAGATAAATGAAAATAAAAAATGGCAATCTATATTTTCATAGGAATCACTACATAGTGAGACTATCATGTGGTTGTTGGGGTTTTGTGTATCGTATACAATTATATCTACTATAATGAAACAATAAATACAATGGGTTATAGGGGTAAATACCCAAACCCAATTAATATTTTCTGGTACATTATAAGGTGGGGGATATTGATTACCTTTGGTTGGTAATGATCCAGATCAAATAAATCCTTATACTCGATCTTTGTATATGATTATTATATTGTGAATCAATTTTTGTACACTAAATACAATCCAATACTATAACTAGTTGAGATATTAATTTATCTCAGTTATTCATTATTTATTTTATTCTTTTCCTTATTATTATTGAATATTATTATTCATGTTCATTTTATTCTCCATGGATTCACAGTATTTTATACAACCCATTACAAAAAAAACATTAGTGAATCTTTTACTTTATTGGTATGTGAAAACTAAAATGTATTGTAAAACCTTATTCTTCTTATAGTTCTGTGAATGTAAGTCACTACTTATTTTATTAGGAAAGATATACAACAAACTATTCCTGTACTTCTCTCTATATTTTTCATTATTTCCCCTTATTTTTTCTCTTGGGTATATATATTTCACTGATTATTCCTCACGTTTTTTAAATAAGTGCACACTAAAAACCCTATTTCTTCCCCTCTTTTTCTTATTCTTCCATGAACATGAAATGTAAAACTAGTTATTATTTATCTATATAATTTTATTCTGTCATAATTTAAATATTTGGAATTTTGTTTTAGTTCATCACACTTCTTGACACATAGTTTTTTTTATTATAATAATAGTGTCCTAAATATCCCCTCATATATTCAATATAAAATATATAAATAAAATAAATAATATAAAAATTTTCATGAAAAAGAATAATCATACATCATTTTAGTATTTAATAAACAAAAAAACACAATATAATGAATTACATAGGTTTTTAAGAATTTTAAAATACTTGATATCTATATTATCTGAATAATAGATTTTCCTATACAAAATCCTCAAAGCCATATGTCATTTTCCTATTTTTATTTCAAAATATAATGAAATATTACACAGTCGTCTATTAAATTAAATCAAATAAATCCCCATTTTATAACTCTAGCTTCATATTAAAATTCAATAAATTAAAAGATACATTCAGTGCTTCTATATATGCGGAGAAAATATTTTTGTAGATCCACTTTTCATTAGAGAATCTATCAGAACTATGAAACTAACTCAGTTTAAACTATGTAATGTGATTGTTATTATTTACCATGGGAAACTGCAGAGTCCTGACACTCCCAAATACACCCACATGAACGTATTATGAAATTATGGTATCATTATTTTATTGCATTTTGTAATGCATTCTATATTTATTTAATCTTGAAAAACTGACAGTTATTTAATTATTTTTTCTCAGAAACTATAATGTTGATCATCTAGAATGATCGTGATGCATAATACCACTAATATAAGGAAAAAAAATGTGAACCACTCATTTTTCTAATAATAGTTATTCTAAATTACTCTTTATATTTCATAAACCATATATAGAAAAAAATTCATATAAATGGATTTGTTATGTGAATTTAGATATGTGTTCCCCTGTAATATATTTTCCTTAATCTATGAAGCTATTTACACACATGTCCCCTAAATCCAATATTAAATTACATCAATTTTAATATATTATGGAATTCATCTATGTGAGAAATTACCTTATGTTGCTTGTAATGATAAGCCATGTAAATAAAAATTTAAATCAATTGTCTAGAGCAACAATAATTTTAATAAACTAGACATATATAGAAAACCATAAATACTATACATATATATTACATTATTTTTGTGGAATATTTATTACATCACAAAAATAAATGCCCAAGGAACAAAATAGTTTAGTCTTCTTGGAATTTGAATCATAAACACTCATCTATAAGTGATTAATGAAACCCCTTACTACATTATTCATAAATAGAAACATTCTTAGACGTATAAAATATAATAAATATCAACATATCTTGGGGAAAATAATTCTAAGAAAGGGTGACCTCAGATTCTCATTAAAGGTAAACAATAGATATATATTAGAATAACATGAACATAAGTGTATTAGAACATGGTAAGTGAATATGAAAAGAATTTTCTTCATATAAAATGTCAATTTCCTAAATTATATAATAAATATTTGTTATTGATATGACATGACTATTAAGGAAACCAAATAAAATGATCCATGACTGAATAACATTTGCATAAGACATGAAAATTATTACATAAACAGAAGCATAGAATATCAATTTCATAATAGTTAAGGATTATTGAAAATGAAATCATATTAGAATTGGTTCACTACCCAACCCATCATATTAGTCAAGGTTCACTCCCAAGACCATAATATTGTAAAAAGACATTAAATGAACTGATTTCACTCCCCATTCTGGTCATGTCTATCTCATGAGATATAAATCATTAACTAATTTACAAGAGGGAGATATATGCCCCACCCAAAGCATAATTAAAACCTTATTTTAGTTTTCCACAACATCAATAAAATTCAACATATCAAAATCCATAAAATTATAATGGTATCATAAAAATTTAATTAAATCATAACTTATTTAAAATAGATAGGATTAATTATAATTTCATCATATAATTAGACTTTAATGGGATTTAGTTTCATGAGTCTCAAACCATTATGTAAACTTTGGAAGAGAAATATGTTTTGTAATCATAATTACATAAATAAAAAACAATTCATAGAAAGAATACAAATGGAATTATTGGATCTTATACCTACAAAGTCATAGGTAGCATCAACACATGTCATTTGATATAGAACATGATTTTTATAAATTAAAAATTTTCATAAGGAAATTATCCCTTCGACTTTGAAAAAAATATTTTTAAAACATATAACATTTTTAAAAAAAATTTATTTGAAATTAAATTTGAAACATTATAAAGAAATATTCAATGAAATGAATATTTATGGAAGATGAGGTTTCAGTTCATGACATATACATTAAAATGAAGGTTATGTTCACATATTTTGTAAAACAAAAAATGATAATTCATTTAGAAAAAAATGAAGATTTCATTATTTTTTAAATTTTTTAAAATAATATATATAAATTTATTTTAAGAAAAATAAGATTTAAAAAACATGTTTATAAGAATTTTTAGAAAAAAATGGTTTGGAAGAAAATGGATTTTTGTCTGAAGAAGAAATATTTGTCGAATTTTATTTAAATAATTATATTAAATATATAAAGTACCAAAGAGTGTAAAAATGTTAAAATTATATGAATATATCCTGAATAAAAGATGATAATAAATTTAATGAGAATTATTTTGATTTAGATCATGATATTCCAACATTAGAGAGTATGTCATGAACAATCTCGATAAATAATGATATTGTAAAATAATTTATTTTCAAATTTTTTAACATAGTTTCAAAAGCCCCGAGAAGGAATATGATAATATAGTATATAAAATTTCATGATAATGAATTTATTAATGATAGTATATGTTAAAGTATCTATATATATAAACATCGTAAATTAATATAGGTTTATAGCATTACACACATCACAAAGTTGTCAAATTTAGACTAAAATACCTCACTGATTTGGTATGTCTTGAAATTTAAATCAATTGAAAGAGAGATCCAAAATTGATACATAAATACCCATAAATTTAGTTATAATAATAATAAAATAAATTTATGGAAATTTTATACATCAAATAAGTGAAATAAATGGTGAACATGGCATGTGTATCACAGAAAATAAATGTGAGATGAAAATCAAATACCTTAAGTATCATCTTCTATCGTAGTTGTTGGTAAATCATGAATTTTTAATATAAATACATTTTAAATACATTATAGAACTAGATTAATAAATATATTACTATATTTTAATTTATTATTCCTTTTTTATTTCATTTTCATTAACAATTATATTTAAAAGTTACATTTTATATAATAACAACATTGTTTTTCATATATTTCTCAATTTTCTATAATTTTGGTCCATTGAATTTGAAAATATTTTCATCACCTCTATAATGATAACCATAATAGAAATATTATTTATCTTTAATATATATATATATATATATATATTTTAATTAAAAAAGTAATAGGCTGAAAATAAAATACACCGTTCATGGATACGATATGTTATACGTACACATGAACATTATTTCTATTTGCCAATAATATTGACATAGAGGAACATAAATGATATATATTATCCTTAAATAATAATATTTATAATAGATATTTCAAAAACTATTTATTAAAACCATCGTTAATACATTCAATATAACAGATGAATGAATCACATCACATTATGAGGTGATAGTCATCCATAGACACAAACAACTATATTGTATTCCCGCAAAATGAGAATAATGAAGGTACATGTGATATAATAATACCATAATATAAAAATATATATCACATATAATCATTATTTCCATAGTTTTTCAAAACCATTAACGTTGTAAATTTAAATAAACAACATTTGTTAGCTAGACGGTAGTCCACCGTACACACGAATGATGATTTTCTAACCCATTTGTTGCATGTGTGTATGGTTTTAGGTAGTATCCATAACAAAAAAACAACTTATTATTTAGAATGTAATTAAATTTTTGAAAAATAATTACATAAAAATAATTTAGTGGGTTTCTAGACGAAAGAAAATAAAAATTCTTGTGAACTAACGTTAAAAATTCTATGAATACCCCCCTTTGGTTTTCACTAAAATCCTTACATGGTATAATTTATTCCAAAATTAAGGATTATAGGAATATGGGAGGGAAGTGGGGAAGTTATGGTTTTACATATTTTATGATTTATATAGTTTTTATTGGGTGATTAATAGAGGATAGTGACATTTCATTTATAAGTGAGATGAGTGAGAAACTTGTAAATTTCTAAGGGAGAATTACAAGCACATTTTTAAAATATTATTAGCGTCCATAAATTAATATTATATAAAAAATAGTTTTCATGGTAACAATTTGTACATAAAATGCTTTTTAGAGTATGTGGATTAGTGGTTTTCACCCCTTTCTTTTTTGTTTAACCCTCAGTAAACACATTTATACCTTAATTATTGTAAATTATTTTTAGGGAACACACTCATTATTTTGGCCAGAAAATATGTTTACCATATTTTAAATTATAAATTATTCTATTTATAAATATTAAATCCATTTTTATAAATTTTAATAAAAAAATTACAAAAAAAAAATTACTTAAAATGAATCCTGTAGATGTGAGGAGAATATATATTTTTAAAGAGAATGTATTGAGAAGTTAAAATGTTTTTATATATAAATTCAATATATATTAGATTAAAATAAAATATATTGGATTAATTAACATAAAATTGAACTAATATAAATTCAATATCTTTTTAAAATATATTCTCACACTATAAATTAATTTTTTGAAATTGACGTTTTAAATAAAAATTCATTATTTTTCACAATTCATCAATAAATGAAACATTTTAAAACAATCACAGTTATTAAAACTAATATAATTTGGAAATTATAAATTCAAAAAATAATTTTAATCTATAAAATTAAATTTATAAATCTTTTAAAAAAATAATTTTATTGTAATTCAAAAAAGAAATAAAAAACAGTTCTTTGAGAAAATTGTATGTTGTAGTACATAATGGAATTATTTAAAATTATATATTTTATTTTCAATATGTTTCCATTATGTTAAAACATTATAATTAATTTTTAAAATTTATGTATTACTATCGGGTTTTCTAAATTTAACAGTTTGGTAATAATGGGGATGCATGAATAATATTAAAAATACATCATGGTTTGGTTAAAACTCAATGAATTTTGTCATGAATGATAAATGAGTATCAAGTATAGTAAAATATAACTCATGTTAGTGTGTAATGTAAACATAACATGGTGTATCATGTAATGATATACATTCATGAAATTTAATTTCAGTGAAAAGAAGACCATGAAAACATTGTTTGTTACCTTCTATCAACATTAAAACGAATTCCCTGCTAAAATATATCACTCAAATAAAATAACTAGGATACATATACCTCATCATACACTTATGTGCTTATTTATAAATTTCATATTGGTTGATTCTCAAAAAATAATTGATCTAGTGAGTGGCCATGTTTTACAGAATGTTCTATATATTATCCAAAATATCCACCATTTGTTCTTCATAAGAAATATTTTCTCCAGTTGTGTGACCTTTAACTATATTACATGTGATCAGTTAGGATTGAAATTACATATGAGAGATATAATGAACACATCATGGGACTGATAGAGTTTAGATATAAGCACTAACTTATTGAATAGCTTCTTAAATACGATTGAGAATATAAAAATGACTGATATACCTTGGTCTTAATTTCCATTTCTTTTTGAATTATGTAACCATCTTTGATGGATTAATTATTATGAACATATTATCACCAGTATGAAATTATAGTTCACATATATGATTATCAGAATAAATTTTCTACTAAATCAGAGCTACCATGATATTCTTTTGAATTTATCCAACCTACTCTATCATTTAGTAAGCTATCTGAGAACCCAATACATTTTTTCTATGTATTCATTCTTTCACGTGGGATGTCAACATTTCTTTCTATATAGGGATTCATAAATAACATATTACTAATTTGTGAAATATATTATTGGAAGATAAATCAACTAGTATTACGTGTTGATCCCAAAAACATTTGAAATCCAAACAACAAGATCTATGAATATCAAATATGGTTTGAATTATTATTTCAAATAGACCATTTTTCCAAGGATGATAGTTGGTCCTAAAACTCAATTCCACAACATGATCATACTGAATACGTTACTATATCAAATATGGTTTGAATTATTCCCTTTAGTTGTTTTTCGGTATCTAACGAAATAATCAAGGGTGATGTTTTTTCATTTTAATTATGGTATGGAAAATTGAGGTTTCAACACATTATAATTATTCCATTAATCCTTAATAAGATGACATGCTAAGAACCAATTTACAAAATCTATGATATCTCTCTTAATTCCATCAATCCTTATAAATTATTTAAAATATCTATATATGATCGAACTTCTAGGATGAATAGATAATGAGGAACTATGAGATTCCTTAAACAACTCTACAAATCTTGTAAATAAGGATCACATACATGGTACCTATAACATGTCCTCCCATCGTAATCAAGGTTAAACATAAGAAAGTTTTTAAACGGCTCATGCTGCTTTAAATCTTCCCCCTCTACCTATTTAAACATTACATTGATTCGTGTTTTAAAATTCAATTGGAAAAGAAAAAATTACCTCCTTTATTCATGATTTATAGATATTTCTTTTTCATATATGGAAATTTTGGAAATTTTGTGATCCTCTAATGGGTTCCTATACCATGATATATTCAACCTAAAGCATCTCTAACCTTGTTGTCTTTCCCAGGGTGGAAATGTATTCATCTTTCATAATATTTAATCAACTCTAACCATATTCTATGGCCCATGTTTAAATCCTTATCATTTAATATATATATTAAAATTCTATGATATATATATATATCAAACTTTTATCCATAAAGATATTTCCTTTATATATTAAATTAAAAAGATATAACAACTATCTCTAAATCACAAATGGGGTAATTTTCCCATTAACTATCAGTTTCCATGATTCATAAGCTATAATAATATTATTCTGCATAATAAAACATCCCTATCCATTCATGGATGAAACACTATTGATTAAAATCCCATATCCACTATAGGGTAATTAAATCAATGGTGTGAAAATTAATCTTTTATTCTGTTCATTAAAAATTTCCCCATATTCGTATATCCATAAGAACAAAGATAAAATAAAAATTAACTTGGTGAGTGGGTTATATAGTTCATATAAATAAAAAACATCAATAATATCTCGCTAATCAAAAAAAATATGGGTCTCTCTCACCATGGTTGATGTAGACCAACATTTCATAGCCTCTTTCAATGATGGATCTACCTATATACCATCCCTTTAGAATATATTGCCAAAAATGAAAACATTTGTAGACAAAATTCACACATTTTATATATTTCATACATTTCCACCTTCCTTATGGTCTTTATTACAACATTCAAGTTATCTTCATGCTCTTCCTTAATTTTTTAGTAGATAAGAACACAATTTATAAATACTACCAAAAATATATATATGAAATCTTTAAATATTCTATTCATTAAATACCTGAAGATAGTTGTGTAATTAGTAATACCAAATTGAATCACAATTTTTTCATAGTGTATTCCACTTTTAAAAAATGTAATCGTGTGAATATCCTCATTCTTGGTCCTCAATTGATTATATCCCTAATGAAGGTCTATTATGGAAAAGTATTGAACTCCATGAAGTTTCTTAAATAATCCACCATTGTATGGAAAATGATACTTTTTATTGATTGTGATCATGTTCAATTCCAAATAATTAATGTAGTGTCACTTCAATAATTATTTACTTTGAATAAAAAAAGAATAGGTTCACCTCGAGGTGACAAAATTAGCTAAATGAATTATTTTTTTGGTTTTCCTAGAGTTTCTTATTCAATTACTACAACTCAAATTGATACAATCTAAAGAGATTCATTTGAAATTGTGTGGAACTAGATATGAGTTCTATTGATTACTTTTATTCATGTTTTGGTATAAAGATAGGAATCTATTCAGGAAATACATCATAAAATTATTGAACAATAGTGATATCATCAACTACAATTTTATACCCACCATTAGAGATAATCACCCATTCTGAATGTCATTCAAAAGCCATACAGTAGATGAGATGTCTTTTAGAAACTGTATGTATCATCATACTGAATGACATTCATTGTTTGGTTTGAAATGTCAAACATGAAATTCAATCCTTGCAAATTTATGTGATATTTATGAAGAGAAAGAAAATCCACGTCTATGATGACATCAAATTCAACTAGATGAAGAATGACCAGATTTGTAGGAGACTCATTCCCACCAATGTCAACTAGAGAGGAATGATACACATGAAATGCAATCATCAAACCATTAAGATATTTCAATGATAATTATACATAAAACCATTTGGTTTTAATGTTTATACCCATATTTAATTAAATATATTTTAAATAATGGGTAGATCCAGTTAAAACTAAGACATTAGCAGTTATAGTATGGATGTTATGTGTATGTTTCACTCCGTTATTATCGTATCTCATAGTAGAAAAAGTGATCCCATGAGATTCTCTCCGTCCCTTAGCTTAAGGGGTTGATGATGTTGAGTATATTCATCAATACATGGGGTTGGGTATTGGCTAACATAATGCCTATTATAGTAAAAATTGAAGCAATGAAGTGGTGGAGTTATATCCAATGTAGTATTCTCTATATTCACATCATCAATGAACTTCTTTCCAAAAATTTGTAAATAAATTGTATGATGACCTTCCTTTACAAATATAAATAGTCTGTTATACCCATTTAGAGTATTTATTATATTTTTGCTTCAACACATTTATCATAAAAGAAAGGTCATATTAATCTATCTATTTTGATTAGGTTTTCTTATCATGTTTATCTTCATTTTCTTTCCCAAATATTGAGATTTATACATAATTCCAAACTCCATTTTCTACTTTCTTCACATTGTACAATCTATTAATAGATATTCAAGACCAATACTCCTAAATCTATTCAAATATGTAATGTTCCAAACTAGGGTCAAAGTAACTGTGCTTTGAGATGGTAGGTCACATGGCCTCAAACATGTCTCCTTGTGCTCTAGAGGATGTCTACTAGTAGTGAGGACATAATGGATGTAGAGTTGGTAGAATATTCTAGAATTTCAAAGTAGCACTACATATAAAAACATAAATATAAAACATTATAATAAGTATATATGAAAAGATTTATTAATTATACAATTTTGGATTAATAAATTTAATAACTAAACAATAAAATAATACTCAAAAGTCACTAAGTAGTGGTCATATACATGGATGCATTAAATATGATATACCGAAAGTGAAAAAGGTATGGGCATAAAATCATGCAATTAAAATGATAAGAAAGGATCGATAACTAAACCACTATAATCTAGAAAAAAATTTGATACTTTGTTCCTAATATCAGAAAAGAGGTAATCATATAATGATCTTATAGTAGGGAACTTTCCCTTATCAATGGTTCTAGGCAGATAATCTTCTAAGGATCGAGGTATGACTTGAGTATGGTGTGAGATAAAAATATTAGTAGGAAACCAAAAATGATGTCTATTTGTAAACCAATTAGTCCACATAACCAAACAATGTGTTGGTAGAATAGAAATAATAAATCAATAATGAATTAATAAATAACTAGGACACTCACATTCTGAAAAGTCACCTGATAGCTCGATAGTATTAGGCTCATAGTCAGTAAGTGTTTCACCAAAAAATATATATACAGTAGTAATAACATATATATTTTATATGTTTTTATATAAAATACACCTATATAAACAAATTATCTATGGATGTTTCTCTCCATATACATAGAATACTAGTTCTGGATGGATTAGGGTGTTCGTTAGATATTCATTTCAAGCCTAATGAGCTTATCATATCAAGCTAAAGGGTACCTTCCCTACATCCCAATATGAGTGTGAAACTCCAATGAAATACACATAGGTTGGTTAGTGAGCCAACATTTCATCACTATAATAAGTAACACAACTCATAAAGCCCAATATTAAACTAGTGTCAACGACGTCAGAGACCATCCACCACAGCCAATATAAGAGAGTATGATACCATCATTGTCAATATATAATTTACCATCATCCATAACCTCTATAAATGTGAATTTATAATTATAAAAAGGTATGTGGAAACACCTATCATGCTTCATTTACATCGACTCCATACGTATATAAATGAGGCATAATCATAATTATAATTTAATACATAGGGAGATGACTCTCCTTTTTCATGCTATCTATGCTCAATTAAAAACAACGAACTATAATTATGAATAAGAATTTAATAAAACCTCATCAAAGGAATGAAAATGTACTTGTATAGACCATACCAAATCCTATATGCTATGTGAGGCATGTCCAAAGTCTTGAAATTAACTAGTGATAATCTGAATAAAAATCAATACTTGAAAACATTATTCCTTTTTATAGATGATCAATGTATTCATCTATTCTTGGTAGTGGATACCAATTCTTAATAATGAGCTAGTTAAAATAATGATAATCCACACAGTGCCTTAGGGTACTATCTACCTTTTGGGTGAGAAAGACCAGTGAACAACAATGAGAATTGTAGGGGGATATAAAACATTTATCCTCTAGATCCTAAATTTTTTCTTGATCTCTAGATTTTCTTTAGGTTCCATGCTAAAAATAAGATTGACCACCGGTGATTCCCCTAAATGAATCTCAATGGTAATCCCTAAATATTGAAATGGAGGTTGAATATATAATATTCCCAGAAATACATCCCTAAATTGAACCATTTATAGAGGAAAAACAATAAGATGTAGCCCTTAATTATCTATGAAAATACTAGAGATATGATTTGTCACAAGGCCCAGTTTCTACTTCTCATATCATTCTCATATAGGATAAAATCCCATTCTCTCTTATACATGTCATTATTTCACATCGCTAATATAAGTTTTACCCTACAACAATAGATAAAAATGTAATACCTATAGGTAAATTTCCATCTCATCCCAATGATTACATCAAATCCCATAATTTAGATGAAGAACTGTTTCCATATGGGAATAAATCTTCCTAAATCAATATGTAAACCCTTACAATGATCCCTTCCTATATATAGGATATATAACGGGGTGTATAGTATCATAAAAACATGAAATAATTCCACATCAAGGCCCAAAAAACATATTATTACATCAAATATAAATGAGTGAGACATTCATGTGTCAAATAATGCAGTCACTAATGTGGAGGCTACTATAATAGTAACTCCTACAGAAGATGTTCTGGTGCTCTAATCCTCCAGTGTTTGACGGACTAAATATAACTAGCCTATACACTATCCCCGAGTCACTTCCTAACTCCCATGAGTAATCCCAGAACTAGTGTTGAGAATCACATGTATGACTACCTATTACTCAACCACATCCTCATCCCGATCGATCAGTGGTATTTCAGCAGCCTACAAGTCATGGTCTTACATTCTCTTTTTCTAAACATGGAGTGAGATTATATCACCAGAAAATAGTAAGTATTATAATGGTATTTTGGAAAAAAGTATGTGTCTCATCCCACCAAATCCTCAATACACCACTATATCCCTCAATATTTATGGGTTTTTATGTCACTACATCCCGTACAAGTGATAAATCAAAAAGCTATCTACGTGAGGAGGCTAACTACCGCAACCCTAATGATAAAACATGAATAAATTATTATTAGAAGTACAAAAACTACTACTAGATTTATGTTCCATATACCCCTTTCTCACACCATCATCTCCCCTTAGATTTATATCTAAAATAATTCAACGGTGGATGATTTTAGAAATTATTGTCAACCAGAACACATTTACATGTGATTGGATGGTGTAAACCATTCTATCCTAGAATAAACTTTGGATCATAAGGTCATCACCTACCAGAGTAGGAGTGATCTACTGAATCTTATGAAAACATGTATATTATTCCACAATTTAAATACTCCCCTATAACAAATTCATGAATTCTCTTGCTCTGCCATTCCTCAAAATGTGGGGAAATATTTAGTCATAAAATCATATCTGAAAATATTAAATGACCATATTACGATGTCGATATTCCTAGGTGATAACATACCACCACCACTTATATGGGTCATAATGTTTTTATGCAACAATCTTGACCCTCTACTCTATTGGTGTCTCTAGATGGTTTAATATAGAAAGGATTTATTCAAGCCATAACTCAGTAGTGTGTGGTTGGACATCCCCTATGAAGGTTAATGGTTTCCTCTACAGGAATTCTGGATAAAACTCTTCCCCAACTGAGACAGTTCACGAAACAAATTGAATATTATACATCATAAATAGTAAAAACTCTTATAACTAGGTGTCAGTCCCCATATGGGGAACAAGAAGATGTACAATAAGTTGCATTGAAGGAGGAACCCCTAGTGGCTCAAGACATGTCAATTTAGGTGTGTGGTTGTCACTACCTTCAGACAACAAAAATAGAGGACGTCATGGTGGAATGACACTAAAATTCCAAACAAACTCCATATATGAGTGTTAAACAAATTTGAAAATTGTGGATAGAAAACTAAGACATGAGTAAATTCATTATACAGAAATGACCAAGTCTCTCTAATTTCTCCAAAATCCATGAATATGTATAAGAAGTGACCAAAAAGGCCATATAAGTGAAATAGATACCCACTACCCACTAATAAAGATAAGTTGAGGTCAAATTCTCTATCTTATATATACACATATATATAAGATGAGTTTTTTCACATTAGATGAAATTTTTAGTTGAATATATATGTTATTTAAACATTGAAGTCACTTTAGAATTATTTAATTTTATGTATTACCAATTCCATTCCATTGGTTCCCATAATACATACGAACCAAATATGGAATCCACATAACCCACATCATAACATGTTCCATCTAATTTAACTAATGGTTTGTGGCTCAATGTTCCACAATTAACTGCTTATAGTTTCTTCATTAACCTATGCAGTTTAAAACTGTTCGGTTACAACATGAATATTATGTATCAATGATGATTACAAATCTATTCATTATGTGTCAATATAACTCAATACATATTCATGGAACGAATAATTGTCAATATTATAATTAATGCTAGGAAAACATGTCATGAAAAAATTCATGGAATATTAATCCTAGTGTTTTGATTAATGAATATTGCTCTAACGAAAAGACTTTAATCACATAAAAAGACATGTTTGTAACCCATAAATGATTTAACATCCACAATAATAGGAAAAAATAATAAAAATTTCCCATCTTATGTAATTTGGTTTTCCCCTATACACGGGTCAACTACATCGAGGAACATGGTCTATTCCAAATCCCTTAACACGTAGTCTCCTATCTAGTGCCCAGATAGTAAAGAAAACAAAAAAATTAAAATCTCTGATACCACATTGTAATATACCAATATCTGGTCTAATTAACAGTAACTCAAGATGGTGGGTCACATGGCCTCAAGCATGCCTCCCCATGTGACTGAGGCTACCAAGATGTAGTGATGGTGTTAAGGTGGTATAGTGGGGAGACTATATGATCATGCCAAAATTGCACAACGTATGAAATCATAAACATGATAGAAAATAAGAATCATAAAAGAATATAAATAATAGTTAATCAAGTGTGAAAGTGTAAATAAAAAAACAAAACAATTGAATAATACTCAAAGCCACATGGTATTTTTATATCCATGGATATATGGAATGCGAACATCTAAAAAGGGGACAATGGACATGAATACAATAATTCTGTACAAAAATCCCCAAAATGATGAAAAACTTCTCCATTATCATTTGGAGATAAAACCAATTCGTCTGCTCATACACCCCAACTATAGGTAAGCATGTCAATATTCTATAGCAATGCACTTTCCCTTATCAATTTCTAATAGAAGATAATCTTTTCAGGTTCCAGGGTTAGCCAGAGTAGGGTGAGAGATAAAAAAACTCAGTAGGACACCACCAATAGTGTCTATGTGTAATAAAAGTGGTTCTCGTAACTAAAAAGTGTACATGTAAAATACAAATAATTAAGCAATGCTGAATAAATAAACAACCAGGCTTCCCGGGTCTTAGAAATTCACCTTATATATCTACTTGCTTTGGCTCATAAACGGGAAGTGTATCTGATAAAAATATATATATATATATAGTAGTATAATATATATAATATTGATATATGTGGAATCCACCTATATTAACAAAGTATGTTTGAACGTAAGTGTCCATATAACTAGAATATCTTTCCTAAAAAGAATGTTGTTTATCTCAGAAATCCATGACTAGAATAATGAGAATATAATCTCAAATTAATGGTTAGATTCCCTATACCAAAATAAGAGTGTTAGATTCAATTAAAGACATTTATAATATTAAGTGAGACATTATTTCATCACTCTAAAATTGAATTTGGTGTCTAAAGGACGAAGTCCCACAAGTGCCAACATTGTGAGATTCCACACACCACACCTAATGTAAATGATCATGGTCCTATCATTCTCAAAATATTTCTTACCACTATCAACAATCTATATACATTCATATTCATAATAATAATAAAATGTTTAAATACCACTCATACATATTTTACATATATCCTATATACACATAAATAAGGAATAATCATAATTATAACTTAATACAAAAGTCATTACCTCTCCGGTGTCATAGAATCCAAGCTCAATTACATACATGTGATTATAATTCTCAATAATCATTTTATAAAACATAATAAAATTCATGACCATACCACACTTCATAAACCACATTATTTAATTCATTTATTTCTTTTAATGAAAATTAAATCATCATGAATTACTTTTCCATTATAATCAAGTCCATTTAATTCACTTAAACATAAAATTTCTGTTTAGATGGATAAAATAGGTAAACAATGGTGACATTGTTAAATAAAGAATTTTCTTACTTGGTAAATTTCAATTACAGGGTGAGATAAAAACCAAAAGGGAGCCTTGGGTGAAAATTCATCTAATAAGAGAATTTTCATTTGAAATCCATGATGAAAGATAAAATAATATTTTTAGAAAATTTATCAATTAACCATATAAGACAAAACCATTTCACCCACTCAAGGGGTGACCATATAAGCTATATAAAACATATAAACAATTAAACAAGGATCGCTAGATGAATAAAAAGGATCAACGGTCAATTTGAAATGATGAAATCAAATTCCGGGGGGGGGGGATCTTGGAAAAATCCAATATGTGAAAAAATAGAACAGATACAAAGAATATAAACTCATAGAGAAAATGATGTGACTAGCTACATTAGAGTTTTTTATGACTACTCTTCCGATGGAGGCCACAAATTTGAATTTGTTTGAGAGAAATTTTAGAAATGGTCTAAATCACAAAAAGTAAGGAAATTGAGGTTCCAACAAAATAATAAAAATGAACGGTTGATAAACACATATAATGTGAGTGGAAAGGAGAGAAAACCATAAAATATATAAATCATTTTACTAAACTCGATTCTGACACTAGAGGTGGGAGATAGAGGAGAACCTAGGTTGATGGAGGTCGAATCTCATATGAGTTCGGAACCACACTTGACTACTACATAAATATGTGAAGAATGAAAATTTAGTTTAAAAATATTTAAGGGGAAAAAGTAATTTCACCTCCAAATAAAGCACCTCATGGTTTAAGTTCACATTTTCTAGATTGTGCACAAACCATGTCGACTAAATTTTCCTCTAACTACAAAATCATTATTTCACACAGACTATACTGATTGGGCCACATTGTTTCTGCAAATATTAAGGTAGAGTCTCTGACCTTTTTTTAAAACATTGGGCGTCGAACAAGCCACTAATTCTCCTAGGTCATTCCTTATGCCAAAATACCCATTTTTCCTATTTGAAAAAATATAGTCAAAATAGAAAGATAATGATTAGTAGCTTCGTGAGAAGACATTTCATTACAAGAGATACAATTTCAATCCACTAAGGTATTGTTAAACAATAATTTTTGGTTGGGTGATAATACCATAAGTATACATTGAATGTCTTGCAAAATATGCCTCATAGGTACCAATATATTAATCATCCTTCTCCATTAGATGAAGGAACCCTTTATCCACTATTATTCAAAGAATACGAGGATTGAAATTACTGAAAAAAAATGTCTTGAACTTATCTCAATCAAGGGATTGAATATCATCTTTATGACACATATTCTTGAGAATAGTCCACCATTGATCTTATTCACCTTCCAAATGATAGACAAAAAATTAATTTTCCATCTTCCAATCACTCAAGAATGGAGAATATCTTTTCAATGGTAATGATCCATTTTTAAGTAACCAGTGGATTAGAAGACCCACGAAATGAATGTTAAAATTACCTCATTATTCACTCAACAAAACATTATTCTCGCATTTTCTCATTTGGATGTTCGACAAGATTCATTGCATAAAAAATTAGTGTAAAATAGAAATGACATTTTCGTATTCCATCTCCCTTAATAGTTTTCTAATTATCATGAAAATAAATGTGTTATCCATCACACTCAACTTTATGTTTGTTCATTCAGGTTCTATCCATTTAATAAAACCATCAAGAATACTGTAAGATACAATAATCATTGTAGGTAACCACATAATAAGGAAAATTAACTTATAGGACTTATAAATTATGACACATTTTTTAATATAAGACACCTTAAGTTTATCCTAGGTCATTTATAGAATACTTATAACTGAATTCATTATGTTGGTCTGTAACGAGTTTCAGAATTTAAAAATCATATCCCCCATGAATTTTAAACCATTTCTGAAGAATTTTCTATTTCTAAGCTCCATTTACTCAATGATTCTTGCTAAATATCGTGTTCTTTGGGTAGTTTCCTGTAGTTACCATTATGTAAATGATACATCCACATTTAATATCCTTACAAGGATGTATTTATAATAATTCACTCAATCTATCCATTACCAAAATTCTATATAATTTTATTATACATTGAATCTTCCTTATACTCATCCATAAAAATTTCTATATAGATTTCGCTACAGTTTTTTATCCCTATATCCTAATTTTTACTATATATATAATATAATACCAACCATAGAAACATAGTCTTAATATACAATGACATTATATCATTTTTGTGGAATATTAATATCATTTCCAAAACACACAGCGGGGGATCATAATAATTTAGTGTCTTTACAAACATTGAAATATAAAAAATGGTCCACAACTGAGATAATTCATCTCCAACAATGTTCTTCATAACTACCACCCTTCATAGAAATATCATAATTAATAAACCAATACACAACCTAGGTAAATGAATTATAAGAAAGTGTCTTCTTATATTATAAATAAGGGAAAGAAAAGAAGATATATAAAAATAACATGAACATAAGGGTATGAGAACATGAGAATAATATCTGAAAATAATACCATACTTATCATAGTGTATAATTTTCAAACATTAAATAAATATTGGTAGTTTATATTGCATGAATAATAAGGAAATTAAAGAAGACTGGCCATGAGAGAATAACAATAGAATAATACATGGAATATTTGGCATCCCAATAAGAATGGAAAATCATTTTCATATTAGTAGAGGCTCACTGACAATTCTATCATGTTGTAATGGGTTCACTCAAAAAAAAACCATCATGCTTGTCATAGTTCACATTGAATCGCATCATAGTGGACAATGTCCCTTACTGAACTAAGATCACTCATTGGTCTAGTCATTTATATCTCATGAGATATAAATATTTACACAATGCATTGGATAGTGACAATGGTCCCAACTATCACATAATAAAACAATATTTATATGTTTCAAAATTTCATAAAAATTCATCTTTCATAAATCATTAAATAAAATGGTTATCATAAAAAATTCATCATTACATAACCTATGAAAAATAGATATATTATATAATAATTTCATCATAGAATATCCCATGAATAATGTTGGTTTTGAATGAATCATATCATGTTATAACCAATAGATGAGAAATGATATTCATTAAAATCATGGAATCAAAACATAAACAATTTATAAATATAATATAAATTATATAATAGGATCATATACCTCTTAAGTCACAGTAGTATCAATAGATTCCATATTCTATTAAATATTATTTTGATCATTTAAAAAAGTTATTGAGTGAAGTATCCATTAATATTTGAACAAAATTTAAAAAAAAATAATTTTGAATACAGTTTTTTATGTAAATAACATTAAAATGACATAAATTAATATTTTATGAAATGACCAGTCTTGACAGTGGATAATTACATTCATGTCAAACATTTAAATGTAATGGATCCTTTCTTATTTTTGTTAAAAGAAAAATAATATTTATTTTTGAAAAGAAAACATGAATATTATTTTAGAACCGTTTTTGAAAAAAGTAATACATGGGTAAAAATATATATTAAGAATCATATAATAGTAATAAAACATTTTTTCAACACAAGGTTTTGGAAAAAAATTACATTACCACCAAAGAATGAAATAATGCCGTATTTTTATTAAAAAATTATCATAATTGTTATAAGTACCAAAGATTAGAAAATTTGGAAAATTTCCTTGAATATATCATATATAACCATAGGATAATAAAATAATTGGGAATTCATGAGATTTACATCATCATATCTCTACATTTAATACATAGTCATAAACAATCCAGATAAATGATGAGTTTGTAATATAAAATCTTCACCTATTTGGTATCACTGAATCACAATCATTATTAATTTATAAAATAATATATAACATAAAATAAAATTATTTTGAATTAATTCATAATATGAAATTTTAAATGTGATATCTATAAACCTTAAAAAATAATATAGGTGTAGAACAAAACATACATCTCAAAGAAGGGAATTTGAGACATTAATCCCTCACTAATTTGGAATATTTAGAAACATAAAATCTAATTAATAGATATCCTAAAATATAAATTAAATTTACATTAAATTTGTCTATAGTGTTCATAAAATAAATTTAGGGGATGTATATACTCCACATAAATGAAAATCATAGTGATCATGGATTATGTCTCAAAAAATAAAAGTGAGCCAAAAATCCCTTACCTTAAGTCTTGACTTTAATATTACTTTTTGAAAATTCCATTATAAGAAATATGTGTTTATTAAAAAAAATTTAAATAAAAATGTTCATATATATCATACCATATATGACATTCTAATTACTTTTAATTACATGTTTATTGAAAATTCAAAATTAATTGTACGTTTTGGCTAATAACCACTTTGTTTTTCCTATATATATTGATTTGTTAGGATTTTTGTAATTTTAAATTTTAAAATCGATTAATAAAATTTAAATTTTTTCCATGAAATTAATATTATATATAATTTTTATATATATTTTTATAATAATTCCTAATGTTATTGGTATAGAATAAAATACACCACTTTAAGAGACAACATGTCATACATATGTAAGAACGTTGTTTCTTGATTTTTATCATATTGAATGAAATAAAAATGAATTACATATATTGTAAATATAGAATCAAATTTATGAAATATATATCATAAATATTTATTAAACCCATCCATAACACATTCTTTGTTAACCATGAATAAATTACATCACTTCATGGGGTAGTAGTCCATCGTACAGACAACGATGTTATCATATTCCAAAAAATGGAAAGAATGATTTTATGTTTGATATAAGAATTATATTTTCCAAACAACACAATACATATCATATATAATGTGTATATATCTTATTATGATCTTATTTGTGTGGTGGTAATGAAAAAAATGATATTGGTTCACAAGACGGTAGTGTGTTGTACACACAAATAATGCTTTAATAACCCATATTATAAAATAGTGTTTGTTTTATTGGGAATAATATTAGATTAAAAAAGTCATTATATTTAATTAATAATGTTTTTATATAATTATTATATAAAAATACATTAATGGGTCAGGGAACATATAAAAAAATTGTTTATAAACATTACCTCTTCATCAGGTATCCTAAATAAGATTTCACTAAAATCTTTCCATGGATAGATTTATGAAAACAAATGATTATAGTATGAGTTAAAGTAATTTTGGAAGATATATGGGTAGGTATCAGAGGAACCAAAGAGTTTTTATGGAATGTAGAAGAGAGTGGGGGTGGTGGCCTTTTATATGTGAGGTGAGTGAAAAACATGTAAATTTTTTAATTGGTGAATTCCAAAAACATTTTTACATTATTAAAAGGGTAAAAAAGACCATTATATAAGCAACTAGTTTTTATGGTAAAAAATTTCTGTTAAATGTTTTTTATATAAGATTATACATGTTTTTTACCCCTCTATATTTAGTTTATCGTATAGAAACAAAACATTTATCTTAACCACGATAATTAATTTTTTCAACATTCGCTATTTATTTTGTTCAAAATTTATGTTGAAATTATTATAAATTATAAATTATTATAATTCTAAATTTGTAATATATTATTTAAAATTCAATTCTTAATAGTTAATAAGGCTAATTTAAAATTAATTTCAATGACATAATGAGAGTGCATGTTTTAAAAGAGAAAATATTAAAAAAATTAGAATATTTTTAAATATAAATTAAAAAATAAATGGATTAAATTGAGAATTATTGGATAAATTTAAATGAAATTAAACTAATTTTACTTTAATAAAATTTAAACATACAATTTATCATTATAAATTAATCGATATAAAAGGATATTTTAAATTAGAATTTTGTATTTTCAATATTAATTAATAAACTAAAACATTCTAGAAAAATACAAAAAATTAATCAGAAGTTAATTTTAAAATAAAGAAAAATCAAAATTGATTTTTATTTTATCACATACATATTCTAAAAGTTTCATAAATTAATTTTATTATTATTTAAAAAATAAATAACAATGTTTCTTTATATAAATGTACTTTAAAAATTATAAACTCATTACTAAAAAAATACCTTTTTATCAATATGTTTCCTTTATGAAAAACCATTATAATTAAAAATGATAAATTGGATATTATTATTCATTTGTCTAATTCTAACAACTATGTTATAACTATCACATTTGAATAATATTAATAATATACCATGGTTTTTTTAAAACTGGGTGTCTTCTGAAACACAGGTAGAACAAGTGTCCCACATAGAGCAAGAAAACCATATGTTTCATCTAGAACATGTTTAATTTTGTATTTCATTTTACAGAATAAATAATATAAATTTAATATATTTAGATACAATTTTCATAAAAACATTGGGTGTTACACCATGAGGATCAACCTCATTTACAAACCACAAAATGTGAACATTGACTGTGTGTATTAACCACGAGGATGACTATTGAACACATGTATAAATATAGAATCAACAGATTGAAAATTAAATTTAATATATATATAATTAAATTATAAATAATATTGAGCATTAAATTTAGGATAACCAATCATTTTTTTTCTTTTAATTTTTTATGATTGATCATATTGTAAAATCCTGGATCGACTGTACGCCTTAGAATTTAAATTAAAAAATTTCTTCATATAAAATATGGGCCTCTTCAAACAATATTATCACTCTTATAATAAAATAAAACCCTCTTTTATGATTTTATATTTAGTTTATCTATATCTAATAATAGTATCATTTAGATTCCCTAAATACCTACAATACATTTCCTACATTGAACATTCTTCCTCTTCTCCTTATGACTTCAAAACATGATACACCTTTTTCCATAAATATACATAGCTCATGATATTATATTAGTGGGTTTTCAAAAATAATTTTCTAATAAATTATTATTTAGCAATGAATGGACCATATTTCTCTCACTATGGTAGATCTCTATTGGAGGCCAATCCCAAAAACTTCGTTATTCAATTGTAACTATTTACAAAAATAATATACAAATATAATAAAATACTAATATAATTGGGGAATTTTTGAAATGATTTCTTTATATAATAATATAAATTAATATGAAATAAAAATTTAAAATCACAATTAATTGTAAATGAAAAAATGTTAGTGAGAGAAATGTTATCATACGTAGGATCTTATGATGATGTTACCATTGTTATTTAATAACTTAATATCATTATTCATTTCAACATAGATATAAAACCTATTACATTTCAAACTCATGTTCTAATTTCAATTAACCTACATAGACCCCCTTTATATAGAATAGTCTTTACCATAACACTTTCATACTACTAAACCGACCCTATATATGCAACATTATGATAATAATAGAGATGAAATAATGTGAACATGAAGAATAAAACAATAGAATATAAAATAGGTGATACCTTATCCAAAACTGGTATAAATTATATTAAAATTCATAGAATTTAATAATTTTAATATTTTATTTAAAATTAACTCCACCATCCACCACTATCATCATTTTAACAAGCATCAAAGTTATTTTTAAATTTGTATGTTACTTTAAAATAATGATAGAGGAATGAAAAATGGGAAAATGAAAGATAAGTTAAATAGAGGAAGAAAATGAAACTAATATATATTAATCATATAAATGATAACTTTATCATTAATGTCACAAACATATTCCATGAATTTGAAATTTATTTGAATATGAGAGGATCTGCGGATTTATAGCGAAGAAGGGTGAATAATTTTCACTAAAATTCCTTCACACAAAATTTATCCCATATTTGAAAAATGATATGATTAAATTTAGGAAAGTGGTATTCTCAAAATATATTTATTTATAACATCCATTTGAAAGATACAAATATAATGCTTTTCAATATGTATAGCCATTGTTATGTCTAGAACCATAAAGAGAATAATTATGTTGAGGTGGTTTTCCCAAATAACAATGTCTTGACTTACAATGTATTTATATACATGAAAAAGGCTATAGAATTAGATTCCACACTAAAGTATATTTTTCCTGGCCACTTATATATCTTCAAGAAAAATATAATCTTATTTAGGCTAATAATTGTGAGATATAGTCCCACTTTAAAAACTTATTCAATCTGGACACATATTCCATATCCAATCTAGCTTTCTATTTTTAGGATTCATAATATTGAATAAATCTTGGGGTCTACATAAATAAAATTTCATCCATCACATACTATTTTCTATAAAAAAGATTTTTTTGGTTGGATTATTATAAAAGAATTAATGTTAGAAATTATATTCTAATATAAAAATAATTTATTTCGAAAAATTGTTCATTTTCCAAATTTTGATCAAATTTATAATAAAAGAAAAAAATATGGAAAATTACCGGTAAAATATTTAATAGTAGAAGGTAAAAGTGGAATTACAAAATAAAATATATTTAAATATTTTCTTCATTAAACTTATACTTTTTTATATGATATATATTGACAAACACCAAAATTCTATCTTCATATAAATTCTATGATTTCATTTTTAATTTTATTACACTTCCATACATATAGACATAGTGCATAACTAATAAATATTATATATTGAAAATAAACGAAAAATATAAAATAACACAACGTTGACTCAAAATAATGCAATTACCTTTATATTTGTTGCGAAGATTTTCCGATAATTATCTTAATGATATACACGACATCACATTAATTTAAATATATTTGGATACATATTATCATAATTTTTTGACTCCATTAGCACAATCATAAATATCGAATCAATTTTTATCAAATTATTCTCCGATATCCATGCTGAACAAAATTTTAATGCCCTAGTATTTTGATATATATTTTTTATTTAATTAATTACCATGTTGAATACCTTTTCTAATCGAAAATATAAATGTAAAATGAAACCCTGAAACAATTGTATAAGAAAATATTATATGAGTTAAATTCAACCATTATAGTTGTTGGTCTAAATATATATAACAACATTTTAACCACTATACATAGTTGAAAAGAAATTTTTTTAATACCAATGCATTGATAAAAATCAATTTCATTAGAAATATAACTAAAAAAATCTTTTTATGCTTAAAATTAATATTCATAAAAATGAATTTTTAGTTTCTATTATTTTTATAATAGTTAATATATTATGGTTTAAGGGTGAGAAAATATATCGTTCATCTGAATAATATATTACCACTAATAGAATTTGTGTTATATAAGAAATGGAATTATGAAAATTTAATTTTAAAAAATCAATTTTCCTAAAAAAAAAATCATTATATTTTATGTATCCATTTAAATGTAAAATTCTCAAAAAAAGAATATTGTTTTAATTTAAAAAAAAATCATTTGTTCATTTATCATATAACCATTATTGTTGGATAAATGTTTTTTGACCTTTCTAAAAGTAATGATTTTTATGTATATAATAAAAAATTTCATTTGCACAAATATTGTGACTTTTATGACATTATGTAAATATAAATAAAAATTCAAATTTACAACACATTTTTCTCAAAAAAAAAATTTATAAGTAAAATCATATGTTTATATATATTATATTTAATATAAAAACATATATTTTAATTTTTGGAACATAAATTGTATTATTATAAAGTTGTTTTTATGTGTTATAAATTTATCATTATTGAGTTTATTTTTGTATCTTTTTAAAATATAATATAATAAATGGATTTTAATATTATAAACCATAATACTTAATTTAAATATTAATTTTATTTTAATTTTTACTTATAAAAATAAGTTAATGAGGTAAAAACTGAGTTACCATGGTGAATGTATATTATTAAAAAGGTAAAAGAGAAGGATAAGAAGCCTAAAATTCCTCAAAATATGTGTAAAAACTATTAAGAAGTGTTTTATTGACCCAAAATCTTCTACTATCAATTATTTATCACGTTTGGATAGGAATTTAACAAATATTGTACGTATTTTTATGAAACTATTGGTCCTCCCACATATAGAAGTAGACATTCATCACACTCCTTTTCCACACCCCATAAGAACTTATCTTTAATAAATACCTTCATGTAACCATTTCAAAAACATCTTGACTCGTATTATAGGTGTTTTATTCAAAACTAACTCCCAAAAATTATTAATTTAAATTTCATCTCATTAATTCATAGGTGTCGCATAAAATATTATATATCGCTTCTTTTGATTCATATATCCTTATGACATATTCTTCTATAGAAAAATATATCATAACATCTAAAAATAATAAAATATGTGTCATCAGTACTGAAACACAAAATTTAACCTGAATTTATTTAATAAGATAATTTTCTTTTATGAAATGTTTTATATTCTACACTAATTTAAGGTTTAAAAAAACGCAACACTATCATCGCTTGCGTTACACGCAACACAATTTTTCTACAAAACATTATTTTATTTTTATAATTATTTAAACGATACTTCATAACAATGATTTTAAACATATAAATACTAATAATTATCTTTAAAAAAATATATTTTAATGGTTTTATATAAATAAAACACATTGACAATAAATCATTAAATTTATGGTAAAGTGTTGATATTTTTTAAAATACTATTTTCTTAAAATAACATCATTTTTATGGCCTCTGAGAACTAATAATATGAAAATTTTATAATTTGAGAAATTAAATATAGTAAAATAAAATTAGTTATTGAATTAATAATTTCAAACTTATCTTGGGGTTATTTTTTTGTAATTTTTTTTAGACACATCATATTTGGATGAATAATGAAAAATATTGAATTTTAATTCTTAACTTTTTTATCTAATTTATTTATATAGTAAAATTATATATTTTGGAAGTAAAATTAAATTATATATATAAAATAATAAAATAATGTCATTATAACAAATTTCACATTAAAATTGGATAGAAAACATTTATAACATTTGGACTTTTTCACCTTTAAAACTTATCATTTCATCCGATCAATGGGATTATTATTAAATAAATTAATTCCACTGATTTCTTTAAAATTCATAAAAAATGTATTAAAAGAAATTACATAGAGTAACTAATAATTTATTATAATGTCAACATCATTTTTGAATTAAAATATTAGTGACATTTATGAATATTAATTACTACGATTATTTTAAAAAATGTGTTTACTTAATGATTAAACTTTAATATTAAAAGGCTAAATAACCAAGAAGCATGCCCAAAAGCAATTGTAGTGAAATATATGAATGATATTCTATGTTTTACTGAATATGGACATTTATTTGGGGTACATGATTTAATGGATACCTCTGAATAGTGGTTTCTTTATTATCTTTATCAGAATAAAACCTCTCGTCCAGTATAATAGGGCACTAACCGCCACCCCTAACGTATTCACACATATAAAGCTATTTTTCTTAGACAAAACCTGAAGAAATATTCTATATAGTTCCCTATATTTATCCTAGAATCCCCCCTTTGTTTATAATTCCATCCATGGATGTCTATTTGTGAAAACCAAAAGGATTTACCCAAAGAACATATAACATCCTTCAATAAGAACATTGTTTTTATATTTTTATGCACCCAATAAATTATTCTTAGTAAGTTATTTTATAAAATCATCAGTATCATAAATATAATTTTATGTTTTATTCTATGTTAATACCTAAACTCACACATAGTTCTATCAAATGACATACACAATCATCGTTTGGTTGTATGACAGACTACCGCCTAACAAACTTATGTCTTTAGCTTTTATATTGTATCCTTTAGATATTGGGAATAAATATGAAATTTAAATTTTAGTATGATATATATTATATTTATGATATATATATTCCCTTGTAATTATTATACAACCTATATATTCATTCATTACATTTTTTGTAAATACGATAACTTCATTTAGGGACATGTGAACCACCACCTCTTCAAAGTGATGTGATTTGCTCCCACTTTTATGGAATGAATTAATGAAGGATTTAGTGAAATTATAAGAAATATATTAAATATAATGAAACTGAAATTTTATTTTATATATATATATATATATACATTTACATCTTTTACTTTCATTTATTCAATATGAAAGGAAAATGGAAACAATGTTCAAGCATACGTACGACCTACCAGCTCGATGAATAGTGTATTTCATTTTACATTTATATATTTCATAGATTAATATAAATAAATATATACTTAATATATATTATATTTATATTATGTTTTTCATTTTGGATGTTCTGTGATGATGATATAAGTAAGAGGATAAAAATAAATCCAATCAAAACACATGTAGAAAACAAACTGATTATTACCCCAATATTAATTTAACATGAAATTTTTATTATACATGTAATAAAATGATATATATAAATTATAAATTTTATTATATAACAAAATATGGTTTTAAAATATATTTATAAAAAAATATATATATATTATACAAGAGGTTTCAATGATTATGAATAGTGTAATGACATTAGGTAAGGGAATTTCTGGTCACATTTTTTTTATTAGACTTAATTCATATTCACTTCTCATTTAATTTATGTGGTTTATATAATTACCATATATATTTTATGTTATTCATTTCTTTATATTTATTTATAGTGGTTTATCTATTTTTTTTCTCTATTTTAGGGGGTTTATGGTTCAAATGTTACTAAATTAGTAAGGTAATCTCCTCGATTTTCCTCCTTTGAGACACATGTTTTGCAATGCACCTATTCTATTTTACTAGGTGTATGAACAATACCATTTACATGTTATATAATTAATATTATTATTTTCAAGATAATATATAATTATTTTTAATTTATTCTCTCACATGGATTATGATTTAAAGTTTCCGAAGTGGTAAGGATTTATTACTACAAATATCATCATTTATCAGAATTTATTACAATTATACTTACGTTGATAAAATATTATGTTCACTAACTAAATATAACTCATTAATTTGATTCTCATATTTTTATTACTTATATATTCATTTATTGTTTCAATTATTCCACACAATGATACTTAAGATAATTAAGGAATGGTATTTAATAAAATGCGACCTTATTTCTACCTTGGGGAGGAAATATATTTTATTCTAAGATGATGTTTTCAAAATTAATTTCAATTTTCTTTCTTAAATATCATCAAGTAAAAAGGATTTTAATATTTTATGGTTTTAAAATCTATTTTTAAGGAGAATTATTTCAAAAAATGTATTATGTTTTAAAATGATATTTTAAACTAGAAAGGATATTTCCATAATAAATATATTAAAAAGATTCTTTAAAATCATTTTTTATTTAATATGACATCCTTAGTTGTTACAAATTCTTTATGAGGATATTATTAAAGGGACCCATTATTATTATTTTTCTTAATGGTTTATGTTTTGATGGAATGTTGTTTGTGACACCCGTTCCTCTTCCACAATTTATATACTTATGGAAGTCACTTATTTTCATGGGTTACGCTTTGATGAAATTATTATGAAACATATCTCTTTATAAATGTTAGGATATTTTGATATGTTCATGATATCCATTTCATTTCATGCGTTATTATATGGTTTTTATTAACCTATCTCATTTTATGGGTTATAATATTATGAATTGTTTAGTCTCTTTTGGAATATGTATGTATGATTTTACTATGTGTTTGGTGGAACATATATATCTATTTCAAGCCTTAGGTAAAGATTTATATCTCATGAGTTAATTATTTCAAACAATTCAATGGTCAATATTCCTTATGTGATGAAGGGGAAACTAAATACACTATGGGAAGAAGGGGAAACCTGATCAATTATGGGAAGAAGAGAAAAAATGATCCTCTATGGGATGAATGGGAAACTATATATAATTTAAGTAAGTGACACATAATATGGATGATTGTGTGTCATGATTAGTAGTTTTAGTCCCCACAAAGTGGCTTGATATGTTTTAGAAATGATCCTTGACTTATCAGGAATGGTAATCCATGTTTATGTGTCTACCACAATTCTATGTATCATTCAAATGATCTGATTTTATGGATTATTCTCTTGATTCCATCGTGATTAATTTCTTATTATCTATTTATTACATTACTTATGTAAATAATAATGTATATCTAGATTATTATCTTATAATTCTATTCTTAGTTATCGTACCATTATCTTCATGATTATGCTTATGTATCTCCGTATTTTACCCTTATATATCATTAAATTTCACCCCTTTTTATGTTTCATTTACCCATGTAATTATGGAATGTATTATTTATGATGTTTCTTAGAATAGTGGTATTCAAAAATAACCTAGTGGGAGATAATGTGTATCACTTATATATCAGTGTTTATATTCCCATGTTTCTAATGGAAATAAACAAATATAGTCTTTGGGGTTATTTGATAGAAATTCATTATGTATTCCACAAAAATAAGGTAATTTTAATTCATGCTAATATAGGGTATCTATATTTGGTATCAGATAAAAAGTATATTTAAACATTCAACACTAGAATGAGAAAACCATAGCATGAACCTTAAATAAATTTATAAGGATATATATAATGATAAAGAATATTATTTGAAATTTCTCTTGGGTTTTGTTAAAGGATACATTGAGTGGTTTTATAAAAATTGATCTTTATCTAGATAATACAAGTTGTTGTGGATTTGGAAATGATTTACATAGGTGTAATGACCCCAAAACACTATATTCATTTATACCTATGTGGGAAATTGTGCATGAAAATGGTCCTTGCTGCAGACCTAGTTAGACAATCTTAGGGGATATTCAGGAATTCAAAATATATTTCTGAACTATAATAAATCATTTAAAAATTCAATGACTATAAATGAACTATAATATTCTTAATGTGTCATATATTTAATAAGGTTTCATCATTTATAGATTCTATAATTAATTTTTCAAGATTATATACTTCCTCACTATGATTAATATTTCATAATCTATGATTTTTATTTTTAGTCAATGGTTATAACTTAAAGGAACTACATTGATGGAGATTATAAAGAAAACATGCAACAATAAAGAAAACATAGCAACAATTGTTACTATGATCACCAAAATTTCTCAAGAAATGAATCATTCTAGAATTCCAAATGAAAAATGGAGGGAAACCCATTATGTACAGTCCTTCACAATAAAACATCCAAATTCATTATATGTTTTCCCTGAACCACTTGTGGCTGATCAATATATCAATACAATTTAAAATATATTTTATTTCCACTGGTCATCAATATAAGAAAATTCTATTCAGTCTATTTATTTTTTATATATTGATGTCAAATAGTGGTGGACTCTAATAAAAAATATGAGGGAGAAAAATGAAATTGATTATATGGATTGGGTTGAGACAGAACTTATTCATTAATAAGTAATTTCCCTATGTTCATGTTTTTAAGATGGAAAAGTATATCAATGAGGTAAGGAATAAGGATTATGAATCTTTCAATAAATTTCAGGATAATTTCAATTGACATATAATGTACATTTATGGAACTATCATCCAACAAGAAAGTAAGGTTAACAAATTATTTTATGTATTAAAAAAAGTCTAAAAAATAACAATAAGTGAATTTAGTTGCCTTTATGATATTATATATTGTACGATAAGTGTAGAAATAGTGGTTGGAGTTATGTATCAATATTAAGGATTTTAGAATAAATTAGAGATAGAGTTATGAGGAAAATCCATAAACCATTAAAGGAAAAACATGATCCTTACTTTATGTTATATGTGTGTAATGAAGCATGGATGAAATTGTCTTATAGGGTCTAATAAATGTTTTTTTTGTGTGGAATGGAAGGCCATCAATAAATTTATTTTGGAACTAATTGGAATAAGTTGGTTACTAATGTAAATATTTGTAAATTTGAACCGAAATCAATTTTCACACATTACTGATTGATTTGTATGGAAAATTATTATTATTCAAACCATTTTCCAAACCTGTGGTCTAGTGATGATGTTGAGCTTCATAAACCTCTTATGATGAGGTACAGGTTGAAATATGTTGTTATCACAATTTATGTTGACGTGTTTGATAACGACATTGTGAAAGGCACACTTACCATCAACTATATAACAATTGATGTCTTATTTGATCATAGATCTACCAACTATTTAATATATGAATAACTTTATAAGGATATTAAGATTCCACCCAAAAAAAATTATGTCGTGTTAGAAGTGGAAACCCCTAACGGTAATATTATTTCTCTCAAGTCCATGATTTATCTATGCATGATGTTTTTGGGAATGTGATTCCAAATAAATATTTACATTATTCATATGGATGAATGTGTTTTCATTATGGGAATAGATTAGATTTATCTATATATATCCCACTTCATTTTTATAGGACGGGATGTTCTACTTAATATTTCAAATAATCATATTTTTTTATCAATATGAAGATAAATATATACACTCTATTGGGATTAAAGAGAGTATATGGGTCTTAATTATTATTCATAATTTATGTTTTCTCAAATAGTTGGGGTAAAATCAAAAATTATTATATTAATATTGTTTATGAATTCATGTATGTGTTCGTGAATGAGTATTCTATCCATCCACCAAAATATTATGTTGAGTTATAATTAAGAATCATACCTAATGACACCCAAATTTCATAGAATCCCTATAGAATAGACATAATAGAGTTGTTTGAATTAAAAAATCAACTTCAAGATAACATTTTTTATGGATAAATTCATCCAAGTGTGTCACCTTCTGGTTAACAAGTTCTTTTTTTGAAATAAATGATGGATCAATGTGACATTGTATTTAATATTAAGAATTGAACAAGATCATGATCATGAAAAATTATCTTCTTATCCATAATTAAGACTGATTTTATCAACTGTGGGAAGATGAATACATCTTCCAAGATTCAAATTAATTATGAATATCCTCAGTTGAATATCAATAACACTGATACACACAAGACAACAATTTGTACAAGGTATAGACACTATAAATATATAGTGATTATTTTTTATCTTACTAATTATCATGTCATCTTCATGGATGTAATGAATATATTATTTATAGGTTACATTGACCATATTGAGGTTGTATTTATAGATGATACTATTATTCACAATTAAAGAAAATATATGAATAAATACCTCTTGATAATTGAACAAAATTCCCAAAGGAAGGATAAAAAGTATGAAAAATTTATATAGTGAGAGTTTTTTATATAAAAATGGATTCATTTTGGGGACATATAATCTCTAGATATGGAAATGAAGTATATCCATTGAAGACATATTCTATTAATAGTTATACTAGAGGAAACATGGTGACTTATAACAATATATTTCTGGGATTTTATAGATATTTTTGATGGATTGTGAATAATTTCTGGTAACTATCTAATCCTCTAAAAATATAACTCCGAATGGTCTACATTTCTCTAGAAATGTTAATGGGACGAATAATTCAAGGAACTAAGGATAAGGATGGAAAGTACACCTATTCATAAATTACTCTATAGTATAGAGGTTTTTTAATATGTAGAGATGTATCAAAGAATGGACTGGGATGTTTTTATATGTAGAAAATAATTGTTCTAGTTTATTCCTTGTGACAGTTGAGGATCCCATTGTAAAATTACCCAACTCATGATTTGGAATTGCCAGAAGTAAATTTTTAATTAAAAATATGGATACATTATATTTATGTAGAAAAGTTTGATACATATACCAGTTAAAAAACATAGAATTATATATTCACACAGATGATGTTGAACATGTTCTTGAGAATATTGTTGGAGCTGCTAAATAATTATGACTACTCAGTACATTCCCATTATAGAAAACCAATAAATGTGCGCAATGTTTTTAGTCAAAAGGGTCATGCTAGCATATCCATTATTAGGATCACAAAATATTTAATATTCATGGATTTTAAAAGGGTGGGTCTATAATTTTAGAAGGAAGGAAAAATAATATCATTCTTAATTGAATTTTCAACCATTTATCCAAGTAAATATTAAGACGGTATAGAAGGAAGATGTAGATATGCATACGAAGTTTATAAATCTTCTTGAGTTTAACCTTGATGATTATTAAATGATATTGTTTAGGAATCGTGTATGTGTTCCTTCTATATCATATTAGATGAAGGAGATTTTAGAGGAAGCTCTTATATCATCATCTCTATTCATCTTGTATGAATTAAGACATAAATATATTTAAAATAAAACTTCCAGTTGGATGTCATAAAGATAGATATCACATGGTTTGTATATTGATTCTTAATACAGTTCAATGTTATAGAGAAAATAAAATTTATAATGGGATTTTGCATCCATTTCCCATATAATATTGTAAATGAAATAACAACACTCAATACATTGTATTTTGACTCCCCAAAACATGGAAAGTGAGTAATTCTATATTAGTGGTTGTCGATACCCTTACTAAGTCATCACAATTCATGTATATCAGAGAAGACTTTTCTATAGAATATCATTCTAGGTATATATTAAGGATTTTTCATGGTTTCATGGAGTACTAAATTCAATTGTATTTGATCAGGATATAAGGAATACAAATATGTTTTGTCGAAATATTCATCGATCTGTTGATATAGAATTGTGTTTCAACACTTCATATCATCCGTAGATAGGTGGTCAGTTTGAAAGAAAAATTATAACCCTAGAGGATATTTTAAAATGTTTTTTTTACATTTTAAAGGTTTTGGGATCAACACATTCCTCTAGTTCAGTTTTCTTACAACAACAACTATAGTCATGAATTTAGATGGATCTTTATGAAGCCCTCTATGGAAATAAATATTGATCTAAAACATGTTATAATGAATTTTGTAAATGATATATATTATCACCTAATATCATTAAAATCATGGATGAAAAGTTTGAATCATCCCCCACCATATCAAGGAATATTAGAGTCAGAATTAATGTTATGTTCATAACTGAGGGGGTTATCTTGAATGAAAATTTTGTGTGAATTTTTTTCTAATAATTTTATATAGAATAAGGTTTTGAGACCAGGGAATAAAAGGAGACAAAGACGTTTGCATATCTATCACTTTAAAATTCAAAATTCTACAATAATGGTATTGTTTCACTTTGAACATCAACTAATCCTATTACAAGTCCATTTTGTGTTTCATGTATCTCACCTAATTAAGTACATACCTAACTATTCACATGTAACAAACTCATAGTTATTGCCACAACAGAAATAACATTCTTATGGGGAACAACTAGTGGAAATTATTAATATATGAATGACTTTTATATGAAACAATACCACATACATGGTAAAAATTTCATGGAAAAACCACTAGTTAGATAAATCAATGTGGGAATTGAAAATATGATCAAGTAGAATTATAATCAATTTTTTGAGATATAATGATATATTTTGATAGATAAATTCAATTTAATGGGGTAATATTTAACACCCCAAATTTTTATGAACATTTATATTTTATAAATTAATTTTTTTTGGTGACTAGTGTCATACGCTATTAAATGTTAAGCTTTTACTATACACAACGCCAACATAACTTTTGTTACATGCAATATAGAGTTTCATGAAAATATCATTTTATTTTCATAATTATTTAAATGAGAGAGTTATAAATAAGATTTTAATAATCAAAATGGTAAAAGGTAAAATTTTAATATGATTTATAATTGTTTTACATAAATTAAATAAATTTATAATGAAAAATATAGTTTTGTGTAATGTGTTTATATGTCTGAATATAATATTTTCTTAAAAGAAAAAATTTTGAATTTCCATATATATAATATAATAAAATTAATTTTTGAAATATATATAAATTTATTTGTATAAAAAAGATCATTTTTGAATTGAGAGTTTCAAAATTATTATAAGGTAATTTTAAGTATTTCTTTGAAAAATAACATTTTTGGATTAATATGGAAAAATAATGAGTTTTGAAACCAATACTTCCCTTTCATTTAATTTTTTTATATTTTATTTATATTTTAATTTGGTTTTAAATTTTAATTATGAAAATTTTACATAAATTAATCACATTTAGGTCATTGGAACAAATCTAACAATAAAATTTGATATAAAATAAATTAAAAAATTTGGACTTTCCACATTAAAACCTTATCATATCCTGATGTATTTGGGTTCAATATTAAATTAATTTATACCTATTATGTGATTATAATTTTTAAAAAAAAATACATATTTAGAATAAGAATAGTATATTATTTTTAATAATATAAACTTTGTATTTAACTAAAATATTATTGAATGTAATTAAAATTAATTACCTAGATTAAGGTAAAAACACTTTTTCTTAATCGTTAATCCTTAATCATAAATTGTTAAATGAAATAGAAACTAGACAAAAATAAATTTTATATCTATATGTCAACCATATATTCTATTAGATAGAATATGATGCATTATTGGAATCACCTGATGTAAGGTATACTTCTAAATCATGTTTTCCTTTTTAAATTTACAAGAATGCGACTCCTCCGACACTATAAAAGTGAACTCACCCCCTCACATATTAACATATATAAATCCATTTGGATCAGACAAAACCAACAAAAAAATCCTCTCAAAATCTCTAACTTATTAATATACTTCTCCCATTGGTAATAAATCCCACCAAGGAGGAACTTTTCTGCAAACCAAATGCAGTTACCCAAAGAAAAAATAACATCCTTCAATAAGATATTTTTTTATTTCTTTCCCACCAACTCAATTATTCTTAATCCATATATGTATAATAATATAATTGTTCTCAATATAAATATTTTTTATTATTACAAGTTTGTGGACTACCAAATTGTGAATTGATGTCCTTTGTTCTTCAATTTCCACATTTAATTATTTGGAATGATGAAATAATTTATGTTTTTATAAGATATATATTATATTTATGATGTACTTATTATTATTAAATTATAATAGTGAACATACATTCACGATTTCCATTTTTTATATAATGATAACTTTGTTTGCGGATATGTGGACTACCTCCTCCTCAAAGATATATGATTCATCTAAACATTAAATAGAATATGTTAAGGATGTTTTTATATAAATTATATGATATATATTATATATTAATTAAAATTTAATGATATTATAATTATATATAAATATATTTCATTTTCATTCTCTCTTTCAATATTTCATAAAAATGGAAACAATGTTCATGTGTACATACAACATACCATATCAATGAATAGTGTATTCCATTTTCTATTTCTATCATTACTATAAAATTATATATAAATATATAAATAATTTCTATAATATTTATATCATTTTAATAATTCTTGAAATTATAATATCATTATAATATTAAGAGGGAAAAAAATATAACAAATCAAAACACATTCCAAAAACAAAGCGGTTCTTACCGAAAATGTAAATTTAACACAGAATTGTTAACAAGGGGGTAATATATGTCATAATTAAATAATTAGTGGTATTATATAATTTTATATAGTTTATTAACATATTAATAATAAAATGTTATTTATTAAACATGATATTTGAAGGAGTATGAAGAGTCTCAAGACATAATGTATATGGATTTATGGTTTTACTTGTATTTTTTATAGACTTTTTCCATATTCACAACTCATATATTTCTATGGTTTATTTACTAAAAATTAAAATTTTATTTTATATTTATCCTTATATTTATTTATTATTACATATTAATTTTAGGTTCTTTCTTTCATGGGGTTTACAGCTCAGAAGATACCAAATCTGTACTGTAATTTTGTATCAGTTTTCATTCATTAAGACACATGTTTTTCGTTACACCTATAAAATTTTATGAGGTGTATTCACATTAAATTTTTCATTAATTATCATAAATAATATTTTTTTCATTATATTATAATATTTATGTAATTTTTTTATTTTACGAGGATTATGATTTAAAATTACCAAAGGGGTAAGAGTTTATTTCTATAATTTCATCATTTATCAAGATTATTTAAAATTAAGAATCAATAAATGAAATATTATTATCCATATCTCAAAAAATATCATATATATTTTTATCCAATAATTATTTATGATATTATAATTTATTATTACCATTCATCCACTCTTTGGAAGTAATGACATATAGGGAAACATTTTTAAAAACATATGACCATATATTTTCCTTTGGATTGAAACATATCTTATTCAAAAACCATGATTTCAAAAACAAAATCAAAAATATTTTTCTTAAATTATCTTCATAGAAAATTTATTTTTTATGAAATTTATTTTTTATTTTTTTTGATATTGTTTTATATTTCGAAACTAATTTTTCATACCATAAAGGATATTTTCCCAAAGAACTTTTTTCAAAAGATATTTCAAAATTATACTGGTTTTTATATAGTGATATATTTATGATTATATTTTCATTTCATTATTTATGATATTAATTTTATGAGAATAATCTCTTATTATGGGTAATGGTATCATAAATGTTTTATTATTTTATGGAACACATATGTATGATTTTTTTAAGTGACCAGTCGGACCAATATGTACCTCTAATGCATTGGGTAACAATTTATATTCCATGATATAATGATGGAAAAATATTTGATGGCATTGATCCGATATAGGAATAAGTAGAAACCCAATCCACTATTGGAAGTTGGGTAAAACATGATCTACTATGCGAAGAAGGGGAAACCCAATCCACCATGTGAAAGGGGGGAAATATGATCAATTGTAAATAATGGACTGCGACTGGGGATTGTGGTGTACCCCTCATAGTAGTTGTAATCCCAATGAAGTTCCCTAATATGTTTTGTCAATGAGAATTGACTTATATGGAATAATATTACATGTTTATGCATATTTCATATTTCTATGTCTTATTCCAATGTAAGGATATCATGGATTATTCTCCTAACTCCGTCAAGATTAATGTCTTATAAATATCCAAAAAAAATTCATGACATGTGTATATGATCATTAAAATGTAGTTTATGTTATTCTAGTGGTATTATTATGTTATCATACCCATATGTTCATGATTATTCTTTTGTATCTCCCTTTTATACCCTTACTAAGAATATTTGATCTCCTTTTATTTTGTTTCCTTTAAACTTTTTTTAAAGATGTATATAATGTATGATGTTTATAAGCAAGGTTATAGTCATGGATAACCTATTTGGATATAATATATCTCATTTATGTATTAGGATTTATGATCCCATGTTTTCTAAGGCACTAAACTAATGAGGGGATTATGAATCTCTTTGTGTAATGTATTAAGTAATCCTCAAATAATAGTTTAATGTTAATATATTTTAACAGTGGACCTCTATAAGTATACATAATTTTTATTATTATTTTGGAAAATAAATATATATATTCCAATCATCTCCAAAAATAAATCAGAACTTTTTTCATGTGTATGAGTGGAATATCGCATCAACGAATGTTAGGTTTAATTCTTTATCACCACTCTACATTTCTAGTTTGAAGAAATAATTTATGAAGATATATTTTATCAAGGATTAATATATATCATGATTATTTTTTTTAAGTTATATGATAAAAATTTATGGTTTTAATGATGTAATATTTTTTTATGAGTAGATAACTTGAAAGAAACTAATTAGTGATTTATTTCAGTTAAACTATGCCAATGGTTCCCATCAAATTAACATTGTAATATATAAATAATATAAAAAATATTTAAATATTTAAAAAAAATTAATGATTTAAAAAATACACTATAGTGGGGTTTAATGATACCATTTTGAAAAACATGTAAAAAAGTAGAATAAAAAAAATAATGAAACTAAGAGGATAATAAATAATGAATATGGGATATGTGATTATAACCATATATTAAAAAAGAAAAATTATAAATAATTTACACAAATTATTTAATATTATTGTTATGTTTATTATACAGTAACTTAAGTCTATTTTATATAAGATAAGAAAAAAGGTATGTGTTTCCACATCTCAATTCCATTTCATTAATATATACATTGTATTCACCAATAATTGTATTTTATGATTTATATACTAACCATGGGGTATTTTTAATATAATAATCACTAAATTCAAGGGATTTATAAATCCAAATTTGGATATACATTTCATTGTATTTCAAGTTGATTATTAATGATGTTTTAAGGGTTTCGTTCGAATCTCATTTTCAAATCGAGATTATTATGAATGAACTCCCATCTATAAAAATTTGTGAGAGGTGTATCTCTAAAACCCATGAAATTATCTTTTACTATAATATTTTATTAATTTTTTAAATATCCTCTGTCAATTTAATTTCCCTAGGATGAAAATTCACTTGATGTGATGGTAGTGAGAGAAACTGATCCAACACTTATTTTTGGTAGGTATTTTTCCCATCTATATCCATATTAATTTGATTATTTCATAGATTCCCTTATTGAATATTTAATAATTGATTAAGAAAATTTCCTACTAGTTTCATTTATTTTAAAAATGTTCATGAAATATTTTTTTTAAAAAATATTTATTTATTAAAATTGTAAAAATTTTATCATATAAAATTTTTTAGTCTGAACACATTAATTCAACATTATACGCATTATTATTTTGGAATATTGCTTAAAATTTTTAAATATGGGGTTTAAACAGATTTTTGTACTTTATTATATTTAAAATTATTTTTTATATTTTTATATTTTTTATAATTTAATGTTTGATTTCAAAAAATAAATATGGATTTTAAAAGGTATTTTAAGGGATTATGCTTTATGAAAGACATCTTTATTGTTTTTATGTATTTCAAAATAATGTTTTTGAAATAATTTTTTATTTCTAATTCATAAAATAGATTTTTAATTTATCAGAAGTTTCATGTTAGAGGATGGTAGGATACTAAATGTTTTAATAGAAGAATCCATCACAATTTGTTTGTTCATCACAAAAAAGTTCACAATCATCTTTTGCAGAACATTATAGAGATGGTTGAAGGCCAAATCTACACCGTGTATCTTATCACAACCATCCATCCTCATTCAAGATAAAAATTCATTGATTTCAAGATTCCATATTTTACCCACCATTATCGGCCATCCTAAAATCCCATTTTAATTATTTTAATGGTTTTTTAATGATTTTATAAAATTTAAATGTATTCATTTTAAAAAATATTATTTAACGAGTTTTCATGCATTTCAAGAAAGGATTATTTATTTTGGGTTTTAATGTAAATTTTTTATTATTCGTAAAAATGGAATTTTTCATCTATGACCAATAATTTTATGTTATTTATGTTACAATTGAAATATTTTATTATGATACCATCACATTTTTTCTTTGAATGTATTTTCAAATGTTATATGTAATTTTTCATGAAACTCACATCACTTTCATGGGTTAATTATGTGATCTTTGAAATATGAATACTTTCACATTCTCTAAGAATATATATGTATTATTTTCATTTTGATATTGGGTGAGGTCTTATATTCTCCAGGAATTTATTTTTAAATGTTCAGTGATTTAAGATATAAATATTTTGATAATTAATTTTTTTTCTTAGATATTTTTACATGATTGATAGTGAACTCGATATGGTTATATATATTCACAACAATTAAAATGAAATCAATATGGTAATATATGATCATAATATTGAGCTGAACTCAATGAAGTTTTTTATGATCAGAATATTGAGAATGGACTCGATATAGAAATCTATTTTCACAATATAGAGAGTGAACTTGGTTTCATTAGAATTATTTTCTGGATAAACTATGAACGTGATGCAATTATCTATGTCAATAAGATTGATTATAAACTTTATGGAGTTATCTATGATCACGTGATTGAGAATGAATATTATGGGGATAGTTATGATCAAATCATTGAGATTAAAATATATATGGTTAGATATGTTCACAAGACTGAGTGTAATCTCTATAGGGTTAGTTATGTTCATAATATTTAGAATGGACTAAATGAGGGTAAGCTATGTTATTAAGATTGAAAATGAACATGTTGTTGTTAGATATGTAAAAACTGTTATGATTTAACAAATTTTATAACATTGGGGATTGAACATAATCCAATATTGTAATCTATACAATGTTTTTATGAGATTAGTGAGTGGAAAAAATCCACATTGGGATTCCTGCCACTATGTTAATGAGACTAATTAGTTACAAAAATCTACTATGAGATGCTATTCAAAATGTTTTTGAGATTGTAGAGTGATCCTAATCTTCCAAGGGATTCTATCAACTATGTTTAATAGATTAGGAAGTACTCATAATTTTTCATGAGAATCTGTCCTCTATAGCTATTAGATTACGGTGAAACCCCAAGAAATTATTGTAATATAGAAAATATGATTTAAGGGATTTGAGTAAACCCATTACCTTATAGAACTCTATCTACAATATTTTTGATAGTTTCTTCAATAAAACTTTTTATAGTAAATGTTTTTTATAATTATATTTATTTTATAATCATATAATTTTCAATGTTCTCATGTTATACAGACTCATGTCTTATGATATTATGAAACTCATATTCCTTTTTATTTATTAATGATAATTTTATATTTGGGAATGATTTTATAAAGTTATGTTCATGGACATTGACAATAACATCACACCAAAATTATTTTGCTATGCCCACTTATGGTAATCCATTTTTTTTCTCTTATGTTCTCTCTTAAAGAGTATATAATACAACCTCTTAAATATGATTCCACACCACATGTTATAAATAATGTTATTGAGTATGATATGTTTATAATGGTACCAAGTGAGAATAATGTTTGTGGGAGATATTGATGATCTTTCATATGTATGTTTATAATTTATCTAGTCTCTAAAAACAAAAAAACCATTATGGTTTATTATATTTTCAAAGGTTATTGGGGGATTTCGAATTTAAATTTTGTAAAAATATATATAATTATGTTCAGTCAAATCACATGGAGTCAAATAAAATTATATTGTACTTTTATTAAACATTATTCCTCGGTGTTCAGATCTAGGGAACATTCATTGGTATCAATGCTTGGTTTTTAATGTATTGGGATGATAGAACATAAAAATCCTTGGATATGTTTTTGTATATGATAAGATTATGATTTTTTGGTAAAATACATATCGTGTGGTTTTCATGAAATGATATCCCTAAATATATATACCCATGTTCTTACAGGATATAGCACAGATTCCCCTAGGGTAAATTAACTCAATATTATAGTTAGGTTTTATCTCCATGTTCACAATTTTCATGACAATGACGTATGACTATAGACCTATAATGACACTCCCAAGGTATAATATTTGGATTATTAATATTCTATTTATCAACACTTTGATGAATTTGATTATATTTATTTTAGAAATCGTAAAAGAATATTACCATTCATAACCTATATTGAATCATACATATTGATAATTTATGATATAAATGTTATTTTATTAGTTAATTATTAAATGTTTTTAGTTTCCCCTTTTTCAGTTTTTAATATCCATATAATATAATATTACATTATTTAATCTAATGGATGAAGCCAGAAAAACCATATTAACAATGGATGTGGCATAGGATGCAATGATTTTCTAAATTAGAATTCAAATGGGAAAAAATCTGGGGTGGAAAATATTGTGGTTACGATCAGAAAACTATCACGAGTTATGATTAAGAAAACAAACCATTACAATATCCTAGACACACTAAGGGGAATTTCTCAAATTTACAAGAAAATGTTTCAAGTGTGGAAGGATTACAAATAAAGCATATTATTTTTTAAAATATATATGATGTTGGAAATTACAATAAAATTCATAATGGTTCTAACTAATAAATTACCTACATTCCAATTATATTATTTCAAGATTTATACACATTCCACCATCAGTTATTGAATAAAATTGTTAATGATTAAAATAATCCATAGAAACATCTCAATCTTAAAGACTATGGGATTAAATATTCATTCAAAATCATATAATTAGATCATGATAATTGAGGGACACATATAACCCAATCCATATTTGAGTATGTCTTAATGGATTCAAGTTTCATTAACACCATTATACCTAGTATTTTTTTCATAGTATCAAATCACCACCCCAATAATATAATATTTATTTGTTAGAAAATAATTATTATTATATTGTTATTATATGTAGAGCCAATGTTTATGGGAATCTATTTCATTAAAATCTAATTAACCATCCTTGATAGGAATTTTTTGTAATTTGGAGATTATTTACTTATCTCTACATAGATATCAGATCAATTTAGAGAATAAGGAAGCCACAATTGTTATCTTATACCAACCTAGAGTTGCCTATCAATTAATGGATTATTATGGACACTCTATTCTGATTACATACATTATATGGGTTTGAATACGAAATCATAAAATGAGTTCAACTAGTGTAAATAAATTTGTTGTATTTTATATTTCATTAGAAATTATATCTCATTTATGACTATACCAAAAATATCATCATCTATTTTCATTAGTGATTGAAACTAAAATTGTGAGGAAGTAATTTACATAATTGGATAAAATTTATTGCACTGAAATTTCCATATTTATTTTTATTTAATTAAATGCAATAATTAATATTTTTTTCCAATGTAACATTAGACTAAAACAAAACTGAAATATAATTTATTAAGATAATATTATGATTATTAATTACATCTGAAATATTTTGTTCATCAAGTATGAGAGTATAAATATCGGTAACCTCAATTTAAAATATATATATAAATAAAAAAATTAATATCAAATCATTTACAAAATTAAATTAGCATATCTAAATAAATAATAATACCATTTTACATATAAATTACAAAAAATAATTGTTTTTTTCGATTTATATTATCACAATTATTTGAGGATGATGATTTAATACTTTTATGAAATTATCGGTTCCTAGGTGAATAGTGATAATATTGTTTTTTAAAATATAATGAATTTTATGAACTAATTATTATATAACCATAAAATAAAATTTATAGAACATTTTTCATTAATAAATATGTATTTTATACATTAAATTACACGTTTTTTGTAAAAAATATTAATCTTATTTTTAAAACCTATATATGATATCTTAGTACATAATATATATTTTTACAATTAAATATTTTTGTATTATACATTTAGTATTTTAAAAATTAATTATTATTCCTTTAAGACATTTAATATAATGAAATTTCCATCATAATTTTAAATATGTTACCCAAATTATCAAATAAGGGTGGATTTATTTTTAGATAAAAATGTTATTTAGGGTAAAAAAATTCCACATAAGTAATAAAAATTATGTTAAATGTTATAGAATAGGATAAAAAACCAGTAAATACTAACACATTATATCAAAAAATGTTTTAACTATTTAATCATCACACTAACATTTCATATCTCTATTATTACCCATTTTGGAACATCTATCCTTGAATCGTGCACCTCTTGTTTCAAAACTGCTACTCCCCACACTTATAAATGGAGACATTCACCAACCCAATAATACTCAAACCACAGGAACTTTTGTATACTGTAATTATACCCTAATCCCTTATAAAATCTAGAGACTTTAAATATGTTACTTCTTCACAAATTACCACCGCTCAAAACCATAATCTAATTTTCAAAGGACTTATTCCAAAGAGTGAGGTGAAAATTCCCAATGTGCCCCATTTTATTTATATTTATATATTCATTCTATTTATACCTAAAAGTAAAATACATCAATATAAAATAATAATAGAATAATAATTAGTATAATGAAATTTTAGTTGGATGATGAAACAATTATTATCTACCTTCACACACCCCCTTATAAGAATGAAAATGTTGTCCATGTATATCAATAGAGAACCACATCCATGAACAATGTGCTTTATTTTACCTTACCACATTACATAGATGGTTCTGAAAAATATTTGATAAGTATATATAATATGAAAGACTAATATATATCATGCATATTTTTTGATTTAATGAAATAATATTCGAGGATAATTGTGATGTAATCTATTATTATCGGTACATTACATAAAGAATATCATCATAAATCTAATTAGGTTGAAAAAATTATATAGTTCTAATAAAATGAATATGTGGATGTAATAATAATTAAAAGAAAAATTATTTAAATATATATTAAAATATTTTCATTATGAACTTATTATCAAACAATTGGATTTTCAATCATTATTAAGAATCATATGTGAAATAATTATAATTACAATATTTGATAAAGAAACTATATGATATGTAAAAAATAACTGAATGATAAATGATAAAAAAAAATATTAAAAACATTTATTGATATGAATATGTTTATTAAATGACTTATTACGTTAAATTGTTTTATTATATATGAGGTTAATGTGATTCCGTAGATGCTGTGAATAATTATTATGGTTTCCTCGTCTCTATTTTACTTTATTTATATTTTCTTAATTTTCCCCAGAAATTTTATTTCATAGTGTATATACTACACATGGATGTATATTTATTAGAAATATCATTAAATTAATAAGATATAAAAATCCATCATATGGTCATCCATTCATGGGTTTTTTATTTCATAGTTAACAAAGATATAAAGGGTTCTTTCTAATTAATTTTTAAATCAATAATTTTATGAGTGATTTTATATTTTTGTTATGTTATATATGATTTATCTATAAAACCCCACAAAACACACTTCATGTGTTGATATTATTGAGTTTTTTAAATTGTTATCTGAAAGTCATTTACCATGGTGAATTATTTACCTAATTTGATAGTAGAGGTAGAAACCGAACCTGCATCTTCATTTCAGTCATAAATTATCGTCTCTATATCCATATTCAATGGATTATTAGATGTATGAGCTCACATATTATTCAACAATTGATTAATATCATTTTATGTGTTTTTAAATATATTTATAAATTCTTTAAAAAAATATTTTAACATTTTGCACATGGGATTTTTATTTAATGATTGAAAGGAACAACTATTAAATATTTTCATGTGTGAAAACATTATTTCATTGTTATGAGAATTTTTATTTTTGATTAATCCTTTACATGTTTTGAAAATATTTTTCTATATTATTTTTATTCTTAATGTTTTTGAAATGAAAATTAAATAATTTATATTTTTCAATATTAAACTATTGATTAAAAATTGAATTTTTAATTTTAATATAAATCATAAGATATTGTATTAATAAGAATGAAGTAATTAGTGTTTTTATGTCTTCCCAAAAATTTTTTGAATTAATAATTATTTTATATTAATTTTTTGAAAACAATTTTTAATGTGTAGTTTTAAAATTTTTTTCATGGTCAATATATTTCATTTTAATGAAAATATTTTTCATGTGTTTTTAAAAATTTTAGAAAATGGATATTTATTATTATTTTTCTATGTGAATTATCCAGTAATCTTAACAATGGTGTTTCTCATTTATTTCATAATATTTTGACATCCCTTATTTTACACAAGGGATATGATTTACAATAATATTCACATCCTTTATCTGTTTAAATTTTAAACTTTTAAATGTAATTTTTTTTGTAAACCATTCACTTTTAAAAGAGTTAATTACATGATTAATTGAAGAATAATCTTTCAATGATATATTGGAATAAGAATGTATGGTTCTGATTATGGTGACTGATGGGGTCCTATATATCCCTCAAATGCATTGGTAAATTATTTATACATCATGAGATAGTACTATTGATCATGAAATCAATTAGGTTACCTATGTTCATAATATTGATAGTGAAATCGATATTGTTAGGCCTATTATCAAGAATAATTTTCAACTCAATAATGCTTCATATGTTCAAAATATTGGGAGTGAACTTATTGTTGTTATCTTTATCAAAATATTCAGTTTGAACTCAATTTTGTTAGCTTTGTTCAAAATATTAATTGCAAACTCGATGTGGTTATCAATTTTCTCAAGATTGAGTGAGAACTGGATGTAATTTTCTATGCTAATAAAATTGATAGTGAACTCAATGCCCTGATCTATGTACCAAAAGTTTATAATGAACTCAATGAGGATATCTATACTCAGAAGTTCGAGAGTGAACTCTATGCGACTGGATATATTAGAAATATTGAGTGTGAACATGATGTGGTTAGCTATGTTCACTATATTGATGGTGAAATCAGTGTGTTTATTTTAGTTTCTAATTAATATAGATGAAATTTATTTGGTTATATGATGTTCCAAGGATCGTGTAATAACTGAGCGGGGGGGGGGGGTGATTAATTTTTTACATTAGGTAAGTTTCAAAATTTTATTAACCATAACTTTTATAACCTGTTAGGATTCCTTTCATTATTATCCATTATTAAATACTTAATAATGGAATAGTATTAAATAATTTAAGGCAAAAATGATTTCAAAGGTTCAACCTCAATGTGATAACATACATATTTTCTATAGCCACTCCTGTGGGTCTATGGAAATCCAGTATTATGAAGAAGTGAATACAACTAGTGTCAACTCTTCTTAGCCACCTTCTATATTTTAATATGAAAGAATATACTGACTCTCTCCAGGTTAAAATGTTTTATTAATGAAAAAATAATCCAAAAAAGAATAAAACTGTTGTTGGGTCTGGTCTACAAATTCCCAGTCTGCATCTTTAGTCCTATTTTTCTAATGCTGATCTTCTCAGCAGGGTAAGGAAGGTTTCAATTATTATGTTCCATAAAAACTCAAGGAAATGACTATTCAATCATGATGACAAAATTTATATTTGAATTCTAAAATCCTACGCGTTTTCCAAATTTGTGAAAGTTATAGAATGAGAAATTGATCTGAACACATATTTATAAAAAACTCAGAAAACAAAGGAATGAATCTTGAAAATCATTCATGCTACCTCAAATATCAAAAAATCTGCAAATCTATTACATTTAATCATTAACATTTTATTTATTGAAACTTCCTTAATTTTGTTTAGATTTATGATATTTTGAAATTTTGATATTCTTTGTTGACCTCTTTATATTTTTCTCAGAATGATAATGCTAGATCTTGGTTCTAATTTTCTCAAGAACAAACTCAGAAATCATGTTCCAAATTTTTCCGAAATTAGTTTCTGAATTGTTCAATAATTATGTACCCAATTATATATAAATCAGGTTCAAAATTGTTTACATATAAGGTTCTGAATTAATATAAAATTTGTTCTGATTAATTCAAAAATTAGTTTCTAAATTACACATTAATTTGGTTCTGAATTGTACATAATTTAGGTTCTAAATTTTTCATAAATAATGTTCTGAATTATGCAGAAATTAGGTTCCAAATTATACAGAAATCATTTTCCAAATCGTTCAGAAATTAGGTTTAGGATTTATCAGAATTTATTTTTGAGATTTATCAGAAATTAGGTTCTAGTTTTCTCAGGAATCAGTTTCAAAAATCAGGTTCATGTTTTGTTAGAAATCAGGTTCTTGTTTTTCCAAAAATCTGATTCAGAAATCAGGTTCTGATTCTCTCAGAAATTATGTATAGAAATCATGTTCTAGTTTTGTCAGAAATCGGGTTCAGAAATACGGTTCTAGTTTTCTCAGTAATCAGTTTTATATATCAGGTTCCAGTTTTGTCGAAAATCAGGTTCTGAAATCAGGTTACAGTTTTCTAGGGGATCATGTTCAGAAATCATGTTCTAGTTTTTTTAGAAATAAACTTCCAGTTTTGTCATAAATCGGGTTCAGAAATCAAGTTACAGTTTTATTAGGAATCGGGTTTATAAATTAGGTTTCAATTTTTTTATAAATCAGGATCAATATTCAGGTTCCAGTTTTGTAAGAAATCGGGTTCAGAAATCATGATCTGGTTTTCTCAGGAATCAGGTTCAGAAATCAGGTCCCTGTATTTTCAGAAATCAGGTTCCGAAATCATGTTCCGATTTTCTCAAGAGTCATTTTTGGAAATCAGGTTCCAATTTTTTTTTGAAATATGGTTTCTAATTTACTCAAAATGTTACTCAATGAAAATCATCAATCCTATTTACCATTTCCTCATAATATTTTATCATGTAAATTTTCATGACTTTTAATAACTTTATGATAAGAATAGATTTGTATAATTTGTATAGAATGTTTTAGAAACCTTATAACTTTTGGCACTTCAACAACATCTTTAAAACTGATAAACATTCATTAAGATCTATAAATTTATTAAACCCAACAACTTATTTCATTTTATATATCAAAAACATTATTCAACAAAATTGTTAGTTTTCAACAAATTCAAAACATTGTTAAAACAAAAAAACACAAATGATCTTCAATATCCCCTTTGGATTTTCTGACAATCATTATTTAACAACTTTCCTAACTCTCAGAATTTTTTCACTACTCAATTTTTTGACATTTATCAAAATATTACTTTCTGAAAATATAGTGTCCTTAAACTACACTACTATATAAATTAATGTTTTTAATGATTTCCATCCCATTGTAGAAAACAAATTTTGGTCCATGTAAAGATAATGCCTCCTTACATAAATTCCCCTTTACTTTTATAGTTCTATTTTCTCAATTTGGGTTTTCTCTCTCATTTGATTTTCTATCACCCATTATATGATACCCATATCTTCTTATTCATAAATGAAAGATAAGTAAAAAATTCATAAAAAGGTGGTTTTTACTATCCAATTTTTCAACATAATCCAATGCACAGTGGGGGATTTTTTTTATGAGGTTTAACAAGACATTATATGAGGCTGAACATGGAGTAGCAATCTCAATTAGAAAATAGTTTCCCTTGATATTTCATTTGTAATGATATAAAAAATCTGATAATTTGTTGATGTGTATTTTAGAAATACATCTCATTGAGCAACATTAACTTTTATGTAGTGAAATTTTATATCAATTTTTTTATCACGAGTATTGGATAGGGTTCTTATAAAAGTACATTGCACTCTAATTATCAAAATGTATCTTAAATGGTTTAGAAAATTTTAACTTAAAATATTTCAGCGAATCATTCATCCACACCATTTGAGTATAATCCTGAGTAGGTACAACAAATTTTGATTTATTTGCTCAAAGTTACATAACATTGTTTCTTGTTATGCCTAATCACAGAACATTCACCTAAGAAAAATGTTTCACCTGAACGTGATTTTCTATCATTACAATCACCATCACAATTAGCATCATTGTAACCATGAAACATTAACTCATTGTTTCATTTATACAAATAACCATATGAAGTTGTTCTTTTTACATATCTCAGAATCCTTTTTTCAACCAACATATGTGATTCATTCAGATTACTTTATTACCAGGAAAATAAATAAAAACAACATAAAAAATATCAGAGCGTGTAGCTTTAAGGCAAAATAGACTTCTTATCATCTTTTTAAAATCACTTTTATTCACACTTAATCAAGATTCATCTTTATTAAACATTATGCTCACTAAAATAGAAGTTGAAACTTATTTTGATTCTGCCATTCCAAACTTCTTTAACAATTCCTTGGAATACTTCTCTTGAGATATGAAAGTGTATCTTTCTTTTAGTTGAAATTGTAAGCCAACGAAGAAAGGTAATTCCCCCAACATTGAAATTTCAAAATTCTTCTTCAAAACTTCTAAAAACACTTCAAAAACCTTATCTTCATCCACAAAAAAAATATACTATCCACATAAACAAATAAAATTAATGTTATGGAGTATACAACTTTTACATAAATGGTACTATTATCTTTTCTATTAGAATTTTTTATATTTCTCAAATAATTGTAAAGAATCGAATACCAATATAAGGAAAGGACCTTAAAACCATACATAATATTGAATTAAGTTAATAATTCAAATTGAGGAACTTTTTTATGTTTAGAGATTTAGAGAATTATGTCATAACTATTACATTACATCCCAAAAGATACAAAGTAGACACTTCTACTCAGTTCCTATTATTTTTCACAAATATAAAATTCTTGAAAAAAAGATTCATTCTTAGTTCCATGTTTGAGACAAAATGACATTTTCTTGATCCCATCCATGAACCTATTCCACATTATATCCTATGTAAAACATTTAAAAAACATTTAATGAGCAGAAAAATCTTAGTAAGGGATACAAAAAGAAGGAAAACTGTTAGTTTTTCAAAATAACAAGTAAACCATGAATACTTTATCATAAGTAATATTTTTCACCTTTATGAAGTAGTAAATACTCATCATTGAATAAAATATCATTTCATACAATTTTTTAACAAAAATATTACCATAAAACATATTTAAATAACACATAACATATAAAGGTAACTTGGTACATAAACATACTTAAATAAAATAACCATATGGTTGACATTCACACATATCACTAAATGGATTAGCCAAACGACCAACTTCCAAACTCGGTGCATCGGAGGTTATAACATAACCACCCATCCTAGTTTATCATGACACCACCCGTCATTTTTTCTATCATGTAACCAACTGTCATATTCCCACGTACCATTATAAAATCATAACCCATACAAAAAATATAAATGAAAGAAAACATTTCAACAACTCAATCACAATATATCACTTAAATATAGTGACATATAAAATCGATTATGAAAAGAATTTTCAATATAAAAATACATAAAAGATTACATGGTATTTATTTTACTTTTAAAAACAATATGGCTTGATAAGGAAGCCAAAGATCAAATAATACTCGCGTCGCTGGAAAGGGCATTGTCACCGCTTATGTTAAAAATTAACATTAATTTTTGTTATTTTGTAAAAATCATTGAATAAAAAGATTCCTGTTGAATGAAATGAAATGTAAATGTTATTTATACAGTGTATAAAAAAAATTCATGTATTGAAACAAAATATGCCTCAATAAAATGGGAATGAGACGAAGTCCCTTACCTCGTGTCCGACTTGACCCGTTCGATTTTTAATCTCATGAATAATAAACTAAAGTTAATTTTTACTTTAATAAGAACCTTTTTAAAGTTTATTATCTATTTTATATCAATTATCATCAGTTTATACACATTATATTATCATTTAAGTTAATAATGGTGATTTTAATGATATTTGGTACTTGAGTCAAAACTGGACTTCATATAATTACATGTAGTTCATGTGTTAAAAATTTCATTATAAACATAATGATATTTATGATTTAGATATCATAAATATCATATAAATTCAGTATATACATGTATTTATAATATTACATAACATTTGGAGATAATAAATGAAATGCTCTGTTCATGGAGACATTAAGCCGTACATTCACATGAACGCTACTTGCATTTCTATTTCGTATTTTAATGGAATGAATAATTAATGATAGATAGTTATATTCTAATTATAGTATAATATCATATATAATATCATTAACTCCATCCTTTATACATTCCACATAAGGCATGAATGAGTCATATCACTTTGAGGGTGCGATAGTCCGCATTTCCTCAAATGAGATTATCGTATTACCCATTATGGAAACCATAAATGTATTCTATAAATGAAAAATACAGAAGCATAATAACATTATGAATATAATATATATCATATATAAATACAGTTCCATCATAATGTCCACCATGAGTGGCATTTGTAGACATTTGAACAATCATTGTTCCGTGAGGCAGTAATTCGCCTTCCACAGAAACAATATTGTCATTACCCATTAGATTGAGGTGGGTTTAAGTGTAGTACAAATACTTCTCATAACAACATAATAGTATATTGAGGATACTTTTTTTCAAATAAAATAATGTAACAAAAATATTTTATGGGGTTGGAGAAGTAAAATAAAAGAGAAGAACTTAAGAGAAGACAATACCTTTAATTCAGGTATCTCCATTCGGTTTGAACTAAAACGGTTTTATAGATGTTTCTTCTGCATAAGGTAAGGCTTTTAAGAGTAATAGAGGGATCATGAGACCTTATTTGGGTACGGTTTGGATGATCCAAGAGGATTTAGAGGTGCTAGGAATGGGTTAGGAGTGGTGTTCTTTTATAAGCGGGAGGAGGGGCTCTTTATGATTGTTTGCAATAATTATTCTTTTATACACATAACTTTGGTTTAAAAAGGACCAAAAATATTCAATGTTTAAGATAAGATGACTCATGGTCGAAATGAATTCATCCAATAATAATTGGATAGTTTTTCGATATTATTTTAATCTTTATAATCATATTTCATTAAATCATTTATTTATGAGGTAATCACTGCATCATTATCATGTCATAAATAATTTAATTTATTTGATGTCTAAAAATTATAAACAAAATACCATGTTATATGAAATTGTTTTTTTCCAAATAATATTTAATGATTAAATGGTAACTTATATAACCCTATGTATAAATTTAATTTACTAAAAGATATTTTTTATGTCATTTTGTCATAACTTTATATTAATTAAAATAAAGTGTTGTTATCACTTCCATGTAGCCCCAAAAAGTACCAAAATAGACACAAAGATGGCCATTGTCAAATGGATATCAACCAATAAGTTTAGGACACATATTATGGATATTTTATTTTTTTATTGTTATATTATATTACCCTTATTTTGGAGATTTACCCTTTTACCATGGTACATATAATATTTAGTGAATGAAATATTCATAATGTACAAACATAAAAAATACCTACTGAAAAAAAATTTACCTCCTGATTCCAAATATAGAATCTATTTTTGAAAATTCAAAACACCAAAGTGGAAGAAATTAATTTAAAATTATTTCCTGCTATCAAAACAAATGGAGCATTTTTAAGAAATATTATCTATCAAAAGATTGACACTTATTTATGTCCAATTTCATAGTGAAATTACTTTAAATGACCCAAATTGGATTAAATTGTAAAATAATAATCTAATTACACTTTAAAACCAATTAAAAAAGGTAATCAAGAATTATAAATAAATTAGAATAAAAGGAAATTTTGAATTAAAATATGGTATTTTTCAATAATAATCAAAAAATGAATTTTATTCGAAAAATACCAAAAATTATTCCCAAAGTAAATTTCGATTTTCCAAATCTAAATAAAAAATTTATTTTTTCAAATAGAACGTATAAAAGTGACCAAAACTTTATTTAAAATTGGTTCACTATCAAAATGAAGTAAATCGACCTTTAAATGAATATTTGAGTATTTATGCTTAAAATAAGATTATTTCTTATTTTAACCCTCTAATAATTATTGGATAAATGTAAAAAAATAACAAAAAATGTATAATCATATTTTTTTTGTTTTATTCATTATCGCAAATAAAATGTCTTGGTATTAACTACCATTTGAAATAATAATATTATATTATTAATGTGAAATGTAAGATTTCATTGAAACCCATTGTTGGTATTGGGTAATCTATTGAACATTGAAATCCCCTTCAAAGTAAGATTAATATTTAATTCACAAATATTTATAAATATGAAAAATTCATATTTTGTTATTTACCTGGGATGTTACATCCTTTCCTCTTTTGGAAATTTCAACCTCACAATTTTATTTACTTATTAAATAAATGGGGGTATTTAGCCTTCATAGCATTTTCATATTCCCATGTTTCCTATTCAACCATATGGTTTTTCCACAAAACCATGACCTAGTGAATTACCTTATTCTGCAATACATGCTCTCTTCTGTCAAGAACATGGACTGGTTTTTCCTCATAAGAGAGATTCTCTTCCAACTAAAATACCTCTGGGCTTAAAACATGAGAGGGATCTGGCATATACATTCTTAACATTGAATCATGAAAAAAAAATGTGTACCTAGGACAATCTTGGAGGTAAATCCACTCTGTATGAAACTGATCCAACATTATCTAGGATTTCATATGTTCCAATGATCCTTGGACTCAACATTCCCTTCTTACCATAACACATCACACTTTTCCATGGAAAAATATTGAGAAAGACATGATTGCCTAACTCAAAAGAAATATCCTTCCTATGGTTATCCACATTATTTTTCTGCAAACTCTAAGCTATTCTAATATGCTTCTAAATCAACTAAATTTTTTTATGCCATCTCTTCTACCAATTCCGGTCCATTAAACTTCATTTCACCTACTTCATCTTAAAAAGATAGAGTTCGAAAAATCTTTCCAGAAAATACTTCAAATAGAGCCATCTGTATAATAGAATGAAACATGTTATTATAAGAAAATTCAACCAATGAAATATGTTGGTCCCAATACCCCAATTAATCCATCGAGCAAGAATGTAACATATCGTCTAAGTTTTGAATTGTTCATTCTGACTGTCCATCTAATTGAGGATGAAAAGATATAATAAAATTTAATTTAGTACCCAATGACTTATGAAGGACTTTCCAAAAGATAGAAGTAAACTTGGGATCATGATAAAAAAGGGAGAGGGGAACTCCCTACAATATTACACTCTCTTTAACATAAAACTTAGAAAGCTGATCTAGATACAATGTTTCTCGAATATGATGGAAATGAGCAGATTTAGTCAATCGATCAATAATAACCCAGATTCCATTATTACCTCCAGATGTCTTTAGTAATCCCATAATGAATTACATGGATATATTTTCTCCTTTCCACTCTAGAACCAGTAAATACTGAAGCATCCCATTAAGTAAATGCCACTTTTATTTAACCTTCAGGAAAGTCAAACACTTCATAGTAAAATCAACAATATTTATTGTCATTCCATCCAACCAATAATACTCCCAAAGAACTATATACATCATAGTACTTCCAGGATAAACTGAAAATAGAGATATATGAGCTTCATATAACAACTCATTCTTTAACTATGAATCACAAGGCACAAATAATATTTTCCCAAACCTCAAAAAAAATCTTTACCAATGTTAAAATATGGAAACATATCCTTCTGAACCAACTTTACCTTTTTCTACAACCCATTGTCTTCCTTTTTTAATTTCTTAATTTTTTTAATAGAGATGATCTCACTGACACCTTAATCAAAATAGAAGAATTTCCTACACCAACAACTTATATGAAAATGTTCATAAAATCAAATTCCAAATGATCTCATTCCAAACGTAGCATGGTTAATGAAACATTATTTTTTAACTCAAATTATCAGCCAATTTATTTTCCTTTCCATGATGGTAAAGGATCGTATAATCATAATCCTTGATTAATTCCAACTATCTCCTCTGTCTCATGCTAAATTCTTTCTGAGTGAATATATACTTCAAACTTTTCTGATCATTATATATTTCGCACTTTACTCCATAAAAATTATGCCTCTAAATTTTTAAAGAAAAAATAGAAGCATCTAATTCAAAATCCGGTGTATGGAAATTTAACTCACGATGATTGATCTAATGTGAAACTTAAGTAATAACTAATCATACTGCATAAGGAAAAAACCATGTACCATCACTAAATCAACACTTTAAATAAAAAAATCATCATTTCTAGAAGGTAATTCCATAATAGGTTCATTGAAAAATATTCTATTCAATTCTTGAAAACAATCATCACATTGTTTTGTCCATGTGACCATAACTCCGTTTCGAGTTAACATAGTCATTGGATTGATAACTGTGAAAAATTCTCAACAAAATTTGGTAATAACCTGAAAAACCCAGAAAAAAGTGGATCTCGGTTATATTTTTGGGTCTTGTCCATTATTCAGTAACTTTTGTTTTAGCAGGATTAACAGGTATTCCATTTTTGAAACTATGTGACGATGGAAAGAATTTTTTTATAACCAAAACTCACACTGGCTAAATTTTCCAAACAATTTCTTTTATTTTATGGTTTTCAACAAAACCATATCATGACTTTTATGCTTCTATTTACTTATAGAATATACCAAAATATCATCACTAAACACAACCACAAATTTATCCAAGAACTCACAGAAAATTCTAATCATATGATCCGTGAATACAGCAGGTGAATTGGTTAATCCAATAGGAATAACTACAAATTCATAATGGCCATATCTAGTATAAAACGCAATTTCAAAATATTTACTTCCTTTACATTCAACTTATGGTACCCCGACCTCAAGTCAATCTTTTAAAAATAATGATCTCCCAGGATATGATCAAACAAATCATCGATATGAGGAAAAGTATACTTGTTCTTAATAGTTATTTTATTCAATTCCCTATAATCAATTCATAATCTCATTGAACCATTTTTATTTTTTACAAACAAGAATAGAGAATCCCATGGTGATGTGCTAGGTCAAATGAAACCTTTATCTAATAAATTTTGTAATTTCTTCTTTAACGCTAACAGTTTAATTTGATCCATTCGATAATGGGGTTTTGAAATTGGCTTAGCATCAGGAACTAAGTAAACAGTAAATTCAACTTTCTAATCAGGTATAATACTAGGAAACTCATTAGTAAAAACATGAATATACTCATTTTTCATCGGCACATAATTAATATTAATAGTTCCTTTGTTTTCAATAATATGTGAAAGGTAACATTCATTTCCATATTTTATTTGTTTCTAAGCTACCTTATATTTTATCAAAAGTAAAAGGCTCATTTTTTTAAACAAACTACAAATCTTTCTGAAAAGAAACCAATTTATCTTTGCAGCCAATCTTAGCATGATAAAGAGACACCCAATCCTTGCCCAAAATAACATCAAACTCTAATAGAGTAAAAATAATAAGGTCTGCTGGTAGATTTTTTCCGCACACAATGACATGAAGGTTCTTATAATTTCTTTTTTTTAAATGTTTTCCTCCATGTGTTTTTAACATATGTTTAGGATTCATGTCTTGATATGGAGTTCTGAATTTACTAGAATGAATCTCAGGAATGAATGAATGTGTAAAACCCAAATCAAATAACAAATTAGAATAACTTGATCAAACAAATTGTGTGTGTGATAATACTTCATTTTATGGCTCAACATCTGCTAAAGTAGATGCAAAGGACTTCACCACCACTTTTTGTTTATAGTCTTTTTTCGTTCCCTTAATTGATTTCTTTTATAGACACTCATTTTCATAATGACCCATTTTATTGCACTTGAAGCATCTTAACTCTGGATTTTCATTTCTTGCTAGATCGTCTTCGCTAAAGTTACGAGAAATATGACCAAACTTAACACACTAGAAGCACTTTCTAGGCATTGTTAAAAATTCCCCAGGATTCTTTTTACCACACTTCAAACAAGATAGAAATTTAGTTTTCTTACCTCTAAGATTCTTTGAGGAATTGTTTCCCTTTTCCTGCCAACAGTACCAATTATATTATTGTTTGTGGAAGAACACCTGATCATCAGCAAACTCCATGTCAACCTTCCCCACACGTCAAAAAAGTTTTTAATAAATTTTTAATTCATGGGAGGTTAATTCTCTCCGATATCACAACTTCAGTCCTGAGTAAAATAGATTTATCTTATTATCAAGATCTCAGATGAAATCTTGATCATACCTTGCCAGTTGAGTAAACATTATGTTTTAAATAGCCACTGAGTCATCCTCCTACCTCATTTCCATGAATTTGTTTTCCATCATAATTCAAACCACCTTAGAAAAATATTTCCCAAGGAACATACCATAGAATTCATCCCAATAAATATAATCATTCTATTCACTATCCCTGATATTTTTCACCATTGACTACCACATATCAGTTTCACCGTCAAAATGGTAAACAAAAAGACTAACATTTTGATGTAATAAACACCCCATGACATCAAAAAATATCTCCACTGCTTTAATCCACCATTCAGCTAGGACATGGTTAGATGATCCAATGAATTATTTGGGATTATTCCTCCAGAAATGCTCTATAACTGACATGTTCCTCTATGGTTGATCTGCTAGATCTCGTGCATGGATAGCAATACAATTTATATCCTGAGTAAATTGTTTCATCAATGCAATAAATTGTTCAGTTCTGACTCATACTATCTCAGGTTACGGATTTGGAAGGTTGTCTTCCCCCTGATATCGTCCCAATATAACAACCCAGTTTCCTCTAGAGAAACCGTTCTAAACATAGAAATATATTAGGTGAATAAATATGGTAATCTATAAATGCTATATCACTTCAATCATACCATAAATTAATTTATGGACATTTATTTTACAATATCATACATTCTAAAGTTATTTAAATATACCTTTGATACCAACTATAAGGACCTGGTCTTAAAACATTACATAATCTTTAATTAAGTTAATAATTCACAATGAGGATCTTTTCACGTTTATAGTTTTAGAGAATTAGGTTATTACGGTTACATTACATACCAAAAGATACAAAGTTGACATGTCTACTATGTTCCCATTATTTTTCACCAAATAAGAATTATTGAAAAATATAGTCATGTCTAGTTCCATGTTTTAGATAGAATGTCATTTTCTTGATCCAACCTTTGACCCTATTCCACTTTATGTCCTGTGAAAAACATTTCAAAAACTTGGGATGAGCGTAAAAAAGCTCTATAAGGGATACAAAAAGAATAAAAACTTTTAGTTTTTCAAAACAACAAGTAAATCATGAATTATGTTTCATAAATAATAATTTTCACCTTTATGAAGTAGTAAATACTCTTCAATGAATAAAATATCATTTCTTACCCTTTTGTAACAAAAATATTACCATATAACACATATAAATAACACATAAAATATAAAGGTAACTTGGGACATAAACATACCTAAATGGAATACCCATAAGGTCGAGTTCCACACATATCACTAAATAGAATATCTATACGACCGAATTCCATACCCAAAGCATTGGAGGTTATATCGTAACCAACCATCATAGTTTATCATGACTCCACCCGTCTTTTGGTTTATCACATAACACCCATCAAATGACCATGTACCATTATAAAATCATAACACATTCAACAAATATGAAATAAATAAATCATTTACATATTTCAATGACAATATATCACTTAAATATATAGACATAAATATCAATTATAAAAACCATTTTAAATACCAAAATACATAAAAGAATAAATGGTATTTATTTTCCTTTTAGAAACAATACGGCTTAATAAGGAATCAAAAGATCAAATAATACTCACGGCGGCATAAAGTTGGTTGTCACTGCTTACGTTAAAAATTAACATTCTTTTTTGTCATTTTGTAAAATGATTCTTAGAAAATTATTCCCTTGGAATGAAATGAAAAGTCAAAGGTGTTTATTCAGTGTATAAAATAAAATTTTTTATTAAAAAAAATATGAATCAATGAAATGAGATTGAGACAAAGTCCCTTATCTGTTGTCCAACATGACATGTTCATTCTTTAATATACTGAATAATAAACTAAAGTTAATTTCTAATTGTGTAATAACCCTTTTAAATTTTATTATTTATTTTATATCAATTATTATCATGTTATAAACATTATGTATTAATTTATGTTAATAATGGTCATTTTCTCAATATTTGGTACTTGAGTCAAAAATGGACTTCTTATAATTTCAAGTTGTTCATGTGGTCAAAATTTCATTATATCCATAATGAAATTCACGATTTAGATATCATATATATAATATATATCTAGTATATACATGTATTTATAATATTACATTATTTTTTGAGATAAAAAATGAAATGCACCGTTCATGGAGACAGTAAGCCGTACGTATGCTTGAACGCAACTTCCATTTTTATTTAGTATTGTAATGGAATGAAAACATAATGATAAAGAATTATATTATAATTCAAACATAATATCATATATAATATCATTTATTCTATCCTATATATGTTCCACATAAGGCATGAACGAGTCATATCACGTTGAGGGGGTGGTAGTCTACACTTCCACAAATGAGATTATCGTATTTTCCCACTATGGAAACCATAAATTTATTATATAATTGAAAAATACAAAAGAATATTAACAATAAAAATATAATATATATCATATATGCATACTGTTCCATAATAATGTCCACCATGAGTGGCGATTGGAGATATTTGAGCAATCATAGTTTTGTGAGGCAGTAGTTCACCGTCCATAGAAACAGCATGTTCTTTACCCATTAGACAGAGGTGTGTGTAAGTGTAGTTTTAATACATCTCATAAAAACATCCTAGTATATTGAGGATATTGGGGTTGTATAAAATAATTGAATAAAAATATTTTATGGGGTTGGAGAAGTAAAATAAAACAAAAGAACATAAGAGAAGACAATAGTGTTATTTCATGTAACTCACATTGGATTCATCTAAAATGGTTTGTTGAAGTGCCTTATTACTATGATAAGTCTTCTAGGTGGAATAGAGAGATAGTTATATTTTATTTGAGTAGGGGTTTGATGAGCCAAGGGGCTTGATAGGTTTGAGGAATGAGTTATAATTGGTGTCCTTTTATAAGGGGGAAGAGGAGATCTTTAGCAATGTTTGCAACAATTATTTTATTATAAACTTATATTCAGTTCCAAAAGTTCAAAAAATCATTAAAGTAGAATATAAGATGACTCATATTAGAAATAAAACCATACAATAAAAATTGGATAGGTTCTAGATATTATTTTAATCTTTATAATCTAATTTATTTTAATCACTTATTAATGATGTAAACACTGCATCATTATTGTGTCATAAATAATTTAATTTATTTGATGTCCAAAAATTATAAAAAAATCCATGATATAGGAAATAGTTTTATATTTCTAAATAATATTTATAGTAGAAATTATTAGTTATATAACTTTATGTAAAAAATCATTTACTAAAATATATTTGTTTGAGTTATTTTTTCATTACTATGTTAATTAAAATAATGTGTCATTATCACTCCCATGTGGCCCCATGATGTCCCAAAATCAACCTTAAGGTGCTCATGGTCGGATATCTATAATCCAATAGAATTACAACTCATTTTAGGGAAATTTTAAATAGTTATTGTAACATTTTTTTCCTTTATTTACCAGATTTACCCTTTACGCATGGTAAATAAAAGATTTTTTGAATTGAATATTCATAATATATAAAAATAAAGTATACGTATTTATAAAATTTGGACTTCCTAATTCCAAATATATAATCTATTTTTTCAAATTAAACACAAAAAAGTGGCCAAAATTAATTTAAAATTAATTTCCACTATCAAAACAAAAGGCATATTTTTAAGAAATATTAACTACACAAAGATTGACATTTTGTCTAATTTCATAGTGAACTTACTTCCAATGACCAAAATAGGATTAAATAGTAAAAAGATAATTTAATTACACTTTAAAAACAATTAAAAAAATATTTTAACCATATAAATAAATTACATTAAAAGGTCTCTTTGAATTAAAATACTGTATTTTTCACAGATCATCAAAAAATGAATTTAATTTAAAAAATACAAGAATTTTACCCAAAGCGAATTCTGATGTCCTGATTCAAAAAAATAATTTTATTTTGACAAATTTAACATAAAAAGTGTCCAAAACATGATTTAATAAGGGTTTACCATCAAAAGGTGGTAAATCGACCTTTTAATGAATAGATGGGTATTTATGCTTAAAATATGATTCATTTTTATTTTAAGCCTCTAATAATTATTAGATAAATGTAAAAACATTTAACAAACATGTATAATAATATTTTAGTTATTTCTATTCATTCCCGCAAATAAAAAGGATATGAGTTAACTAGAATATAAATTAATAATATTATATTTTAAGTGTGCAACGTATGATTTCAAAGAAACCCGTTGTTGTGTATCGGATACGAAATCAAACATAAAAATCCCATTTAAAGTAAATTTAATATTTAATTCACAAATATTAATAAATTTGTAAATTTCATATTTCTTTATTAACATGGGATGTTACAAACAATCACGTAGTTCTTTTTTCAACCCATACAATGATTTCTTCAAATTAAAAACTTTGTTTTCAACCTATTCAAGAATAAACCCACTATAAGAATCATTCCAATAGTTTCTCCCCATGAAATAGAGGAAAATGTTTTATCAAAATCCACATATTCTACCTATTTATATACATTAAAAACAACTCTTTCTTTATTCCATGAAACATCTCCATGCTTATTCAATTTATTTAGGTATACCCACATGGTTCCGATAACATTTTTATTTTATGGCCTCAGAACAAGTTTCAATGTTTCATTATTCTCAATCTGATCTAGCTATTCATTCATATCATCAACAGATTATTTATATTGAATAGCCTCTGAAATTGATTCTAGTTCAACTTTTGAGATAAGTGAAGTCTTATTATCTAATCACAACTTTATTCTTGTCTAAACATGATCCTTATGATTATCAATAATGTTTTCAGATTAAAATTTTTTTTTGTGAGGTATGATATCTCATGGTTTCTTCCTCTACATCACTTTATTCCCCACATGACTCACCAAAATCATGATGAGGTTGTTTTGGATAACACTATCTATTGTTGGATTTATTCAATGTTTTATCCCTAACATTCTCAACAACCTTTGTTAATGAACATTGATTTTCAATTAACTTCACATCATATGAGTCCACCGACCTTTATAAACGTTTGTTCCAACATTTATTACATCTCCCACTTCGTCAATTACCCATGAATGTTCATTCCTTAGTTTTCTCATAAAACATTCCCAAATCCATATATATTACTTTCAGAAAACATAAACATCCAATGACATTGAAGTATTCGAATGAGGGTTTTTTATACCACATTTTATAAGGAGTCATGTTGGTTTTTGGTCTCAACAAGAATCTATTTTGAATAAGTACAATAGTACGAATATCTTCTCTCCAAAGGAATTTTGAGTCTTTGTTTTAAGATAACATAATTCTTCCCTTTATACTAATCTCACATTCATTCTTATACAACTATATTTTTTTGTGGAGTATTGGTAGCACTTTACTGATGTTTGATACCATGCTTTCATAGATATGTTTCAAAAGAATTTTTTGTTAATTCAGAACCATTATATGTTCCCAAAATCTTTATAAAAAACCCCAATTCTTTCTCAATTTCTTATCTAAAGAATTTTAAAATTTCAATAGCTTCTAACTTGTGCTTCATGACCATGATGTTTTTCATCGGAGTGAAATAATCAATAAAAGTGATAAACTACAAATATCCTTTTTTATTTATGTATTATAATCCTAAAAATATCTGAATGAATAAGATCATGTTGTTTTCTAGATTTAATCTCAACTCTTTTATGTATTTTTTAGTCATGTTTCCTTTCAAGAAATTAATAAAAAAATATTCATCTCTGCTTTTCAATTCTGAAAAATTTCTATCCACAGAAAATTTAGATTGCTTTTTCATATTCTTTTTCCCAAGATGGAGAAGTCTTCGATTCCAAAATATGTTCTCATTTTAACTCTCAAATAACATGTTTAATTTTATTCACTAATTTGAAAGAGATTCCCACTATCTCTTTATCCTTTTGTAACGAATATTCCATTTTTCAAACTATTGATAATAAAAGAATATTTTCTAAAGATTATTTGTTTCCCATCATCACAAAGTTGACTTACACGACATATTTTATGTTTTATCCCATCAACAATAAAGGCTTCTTTACACTTTTGTTTCTCTGATTGAATCTCTACCATTCCATTTCCTTTCAATTTTATGGAACTATAATTTCCAGAAGTAACTAACCCTCCACCATGGAAATCCACATGTTCCAAGATCTTTATATCACCAGTCATGTGTGATGAAAACCCAATATTAAGAATCCATGGATTGTTACTCTTACATTCTTTCAAAACTATATCATCATTGAAAGATCTTTCATCAACCTTCTTATTTTTATCATTCATTTCTTTGTATTCAGAAAAAACTTGTCCTAGAATGAGTGCAATGCATATTTTGCCATGATGACTAGACTGATCACATATTCCACAATCTTTTTTGATACATTCATACTAATTCATTATTGGAATGTTTCTGACATATTTAGAATTTTCCTTTTCAACTTTATATGAGTGGGGAAGGTTAAACATTATTATTTCTCAATTACTTCAACAGTTTTCAATCCTTCTTCTGAATACCGTTAAATTGTGCTAAAAATTAATAACAATATGCACATAGATTCCACAACACCAACAATATCATTAAAATAATGATTTTATATTAATGAATGATAATTCTATATAGATTCTTTTTTATGATGTGTAACTTCATTCATCCCTAACATTCTCAGGATGTGTACCATATTACCCATTGAAAGAGATTTCATATTTTGTAGAGTTGATTGGTTTCTCACAACCTTTTCCACCCAATATTTTCCAACACCTCTTCTAGACACTGTAATGTTAGAAGTGTCAGATGAAACATTATTTTTGGTTGGAGAAGATTTCACCTGATTATCGTTATAAAACTTCCTAGATATTTTAGAGGTTTCACTATTTACATATATAGCTTTACTTAAGTTCACATTCAAATTCAAAAAGTCATTATAGGACTCAAAGATTTTTTATTTCACCTTTTTCACTTATTGTTCCTTACCTTCCATATTCATGATTAGATATTCAATATCATTTCCATGTTTAGTATTTATATGTTTGTAGCATATAATATATTGAATGTATCTATCATCTTAATTGATGACATTTTTTCTTCCATCACCATCTTATTCATGATATTTCTCAGTTACTCTAATTTTATTATTGAGAGATGTGTTTTTCTCAATTAAAAAACAAGTTCAGTTCTGAGATGATACTATCTAGAAGATTCTTTACCACCTTCTTCACTCTCTAAAGAGTCTTCTGTTTTCTCAAAATTTTCAACAAAGGTTCAAATTTTTTGTGAACTTTTTTCTTCATAAGAATCATTGCCAGTTGATTTTGATTCAACCTTCTTTCTGAACTTGCTTATCTTTTTTTTAGAAATACTTCTGCTTGAATTTTTTTTGGTGAATTCTCCTTTTATCATTATTTCCCAATTATTCCATTGAGATTTTCATCTGAATCTTTTAGATATTCGCTAAATTTATTCTTAGGAAAATTCATAGAAAAGTTCCATATTCTACCACACTCAAAAAAACTGATAGTAATATTTCCTCCATAATTATTTCTTCTTTTATTATAATTATTATATATAAGGGACATGATCATTTCATTCACCTCATTTTCCTCCTTGTCAGCGGATTCACAAGGATCAAATTTATCAAATTTGTTGATTTCATCATTCTCATGGTATAAAAATATATTTAATCGTTCATTTTCATTTAAATTATTATAGTTTTTTTCATTTCATAACAAAACAAATGTTATGAAATTCATCAAGAGTTAAACCATCCTTATTTTCTAAGGCGTAAATTTTAGAATCGATCCTTTCTAGAATGTTTACCATAAGATTCATCACATGTATAGAATATTTCAAATCTTTTCTAAATACAATAATGTGGAATAAAATTTCATTAAATCTAGTAAAGTATTAGTCAATTGTTTTGTTATCTCTCATCATGATGTCATCAAACATACTATGCTAGATTTTTAGATATGCCTATTTGACTTTTTTATTTCCTTCAAAAACACATTCCAGCTTGCCCCACATGCTTTTTGATGTAATGCGACACATCAAATTCTGATGAAAATATTTTTATAAATAAATGTGAGTAGCATTTATATCCTACGCATCAACTTATATTTTTTTCTTATCAGAAAACATCATAAGAGCATTTTTTTAAACGTGGAATGCCAATAGTTGCACCATCAATAACATGATGGCCATAAGATAAAAGATAATGAATCATCCTATTCGTCCATCTATAATAATTCATTCCATAAAATATTGGAGTTCCTCTACTATTGACCGAATTGATATTCCATGTGATAAGGATTAAAAATGGAAGATTTCTCTAATACCACTTGATGTTCCAAGGATCCTGTAACAACTGAGAGGGGGGTGTTTGAATCAGTTGTTAAAATTAAGCGTGTTTTAAAACATTAAGAAACTTCCCCCTTTGAAACTAATTAAATTTATTTCCTTATAAACCTATGTCAATAAATTATGAATGAATATATAGTAAATAAATTAAGGAACACATGATTTACAAGTTTCAGCCTCAATGTGAGAACCTACATTCTTTCCATAGCCACTACCAAGGGTTTATACATATCCACTATTAAGAAGAAGTGAATAAATATTGTGCCAACTCCCTTTAGAAACATTTTATATCCTTATAGGAAAGATTATACCGAATCTTGTATGTTTACAATGTTTTCTAAAAGAAAAAAATGAGCCAAAAAAGAACAAAATCATTGTTCAATCTTCTCGAAAAATGATCAGATTAAATCCTCGGTCCGGTTTTTATGATTTTGATATTTTCCGCAAGGTATGGATGGTTCCAATTATTACATTCATTAAACACTAAATGAATATCTTCTTCCATCTTGGTGGGAACTTTTCACTTTGAATTCTCCATCCCTCTTCCTTTTATGCATTTTTTAGAGTAACAAATTAAGCGAATGATCTAAGAATATATTTAAATAAAACTCGAAAAACAATGGAAGGAATATTTAAAATAAATCCCACTTATTAAAATATCAAAATCTCTAACAATCACTCACATTTAATATTCAATTTTTCAATTCTTTAAACCATAAATTTATTTGAGATTTATAAAAAGTTGAAATGTATGTTTTCCTTATTAAACTCTTCATATCTTTCTCAGAATGATAATGCTGGATATTGGTTTTGATTTTCCCAGAAACATGCTCCGAAATCAGGTTCTGAAATCTGAATAAATCATGTTTTGAATTGTTCAAAAATTAGGTTTCAAATTATATAGAAATCAGGTTTCAAATTGTTCATAAATCAAGTTATGAATTATTTAGAAATCAGGTTCCGAATTATTCATAAATCATGTTATGAATTATGCGGAAATAAGGTTCCGAATTTTTCATAAATCAGGATCCAAATTACTTGGGAATAAGGTTTCAATTTTTGTATTATTCAGAATATAAATTGTTCAGTAATCATGTTCTAAATTGTGCAGAATCTAGGTTACAAATTATGCAGAAATCCGATTACGAATTGTCTAGAAATCAGGTTTTAGTTTTCTCAGAAATTATTTTTTTTACTCAAAAATCATGTTCTAGTTTCGTTAGAAATCAATTTCATAAATAATCTTCTAGTTTTCTTAGGGATCAGGTTCAAAAACCAGGTTCTGGTATTGTTATTAATAGGTTCAGAAATTAGGTTCCAGTTTTTTCAGAAATCATGTTCAAAAATCAGGTTCTAGTTTTCTCCAAAATCAGGTTTAGAAATAATGTTCTAGGTTTTTCAGAAATTAGGTTATGAAATAGTGTTCTTGTTTTCTTATGAAATAGGTTTAGAAAATAGGTACCTATATTGTCATAAATCAGGTTTCATTTTTCTAAGGAATCATGTTTAGAAATCTGGTTCTGGTTTTTTAAAAAATCTTATTTTGAAATAAGTTTCCGATTTTCTCAACAATCAGGTTTAGAAAATAGGTTCTGATTTTTTCATAAATCTAGTATAGAAATCATGTCCCTGTTTTTTAATAAATCATCTTCCAAAATAAGGATCAAATTTTTTCATGAATCGGGTTTAGAAATTAGGAACAAATTTTTGTCTAAAATCAGGATCACATTTTCTCAAGAATCATGTTCTAAAATCCATTTTCATTTTTTTAGAAATCTTGTTATGAATTTTCTAATTATGTTTCCTAGTGAAAAATGTCAAACATCATCAAGATTTATTCAATAGATTTTATCCTAAATAATTTAATAATTTGTGAGAACATTAAATCAGCAAGGAATCGTCTACTTTGTTTAGAAATTTTGAAAAACTTTCTGACTTCTGACTCTTTAAAAACATCATTCTAACTCAGCTACTTCCTTCATACTATGAAGCATTATTTAATCTCATCAACATCCATAAAGTCAACAACATCTTTCTTATTTTATATCAAAAACATTTTTCAAAGAAGTTTAGTTGTCAAAAAATATGAAACATTCTTAAAACAAAAAAAACCATAATGGTTTTTCATTATATATATTTGATTTTTTATTAGTTTTTATGTTTAAGTGATTGGAGAGTGTACCCAAACCAATGTGGGGATATATCAACAATATTTATTAGATTAGGGAGTGACCCCAATTGATTATTGGACCTTATCTCCAATGTTTCTGGGATCAATGAGTGAACTGAATACATAATGGGATTTTCCCTTATGTTTAAGAGATTGTAGAGTTAACATATTACATAATAGGGCTCTATAAAATATTTTTATATGATTGAGGAGTGAAACATATACAATATGAACTATATCTAATATATAGTGATGGTATGGCTAATGAGACATGAAAAATTAAATGAAATTTGATCGTCAGGTTTTTGAAATAATATTCTGCTTTGAAACACGTTCATGTTAGGTATAATCATAACTTATGTTATAAACATTTTTTGATTCCCTGATTTATTATTAATGATATATGTATATTTGGGTATGATATTCTATTGTTTTGTTGATATACCATGAAAATTCCCTCATACCCACTTGATTGTCTTAAACTCACCTATGATCATAATCTTTTATTCTTAATGTTTACTATTTTTTGATTAATTGAACATACCCCTTTCTTATTTTTTTATTTTGCAGGATATGATAAGTGATATTATGTATTATATGTATAGAAGGGGAGTATGTGATATATGGTATGGGTGTGATTTTTAAAACTTCCATAAATAAGTTGATTATTTATCACATCTCTATAGAAAAAAATCTGTTAAGGTATGTGGGATTGTGTGATATTAATGTGGTGCAACATCCTATGTTTGAAAAAATTAGAACAATGTATGATATCATATATGACATGGAACACTGAGTCTAAATGTACCATGATTATTTATGTCCATTATAACCAACATGTTAAATTATCATGTATGAATAGTGATATTAGATTTATGAAAAATATATAATTATCCTGATCGATATAAATTTATGTATAAATTCAAATGAAATATGAAATCTGTTTCGCATGAAGTCATTTTTTGTTCAAAGCAAATTTTCATTGAAATGGATTTTTATTTCCTTTTATAAGAAAATAATATAATTATGTTCATGAAATTTTGGAGACATTATTTTTATTAAAACTATTTTTGAAATCGGCAAACACAAAATTAAATAAGGGTGGGATTTTGAGATTTTTTTGTAATGAACGATTTTTTATTGAATAAAAAAAGTAGATTTTTTTCGAATATTGTCATATATTTTCATTAGATAAAGTAATTTAAAAATAACATTATATTTTGGATTTTGAATTAATGTGATATATTAACCATTTTATTTATAATAATATAATTAAAAAAATTATAATCAATAATTTTCATGATATTTGGATATGTTTTTTTATTCTGAAAATGTTTCTTTTTACAAACCAATTTTAACTGCATAAAACATACCATTTACAATTAACTAATATGAACCCTAATATTGAATAATGATACCAAATAATATTTATTATATATATATTTTAATGAATTTATGTTAATGTAATGACTTATTTCTAGTAGTAGTGCTAATATAATATCATATTATGCTTTAAAAATGAAATTCATTAAATATCAATTTTTGACATATTTTGCGAGTTTGATTTTAAATTCGATTTTCTAGATTATTATAATTTAATTATATAAAAATTGTTAGATATATTAAACAATAATAACTCATATTATGTGATAAGGTTAATTTAATTTTCTCTCTTAAATATAAGTAAAATATTTTTATCGTGGTTAAGGTTAAAATATGGGTTTTCAAGTTAGATGCATTTGTGTACATATTAATTTCCACACACATATGATTTATAATTTTTAAGTGTTATTTAATATATCTAATAATGGGGATTAAATTATAAATTATGTATTATTTTATTAATATATTTGAGCATAAATTACCTAAGAAAAATAACAGTTACCGTGTTTGAAAAATAAAAAAGGTAATATGGGTATCCATCAGGATAAGAGTAATAACTTGTTTAAAATATTTTTAGGTAGTATTTTGGAGGTTTTTATTAACATTATCATACCTCCAATCATTTATTTATCAATTTTTTAGTATGTTTCCAGATTTTTACGTCACATTATTCAATAATTTTGTGTATTTACAAATACACCACTGCCACTCACTTGTAAAATGGAAAATTTCCTATTCTATTATTTACAAAAAAAATATTATAAAAATTGTAACTAATTAAATTACATAGGCTCATTTTAACTTCTTGTAAGACTATGTTTTTTTATAAAACCCACCTTCTATTTATTTTGGTACAAACATTATGTTGTTTTATGGAGATGATGTATTGTTCTTAACCAAAAAGTTTGTTTCATTTAGTAATAATCCTATGTCAAATATTATTTATCCATGCTGATATAAGAAAAAATTATATCTTATATAATAATATTCTATAATTTAAAAATAATAACTGAAATCCATCTCATCATCAACAAATTGGAAAATAAAATCATCATTGGTGTGTACGGTGGACTACTGCCTCATGAACTGATGCAATTCATTTTCAATAATTGCCTCTCATGAATACATAGGAGGATGGATTTATTTTATATATAGTATATTTCTTAAAAAATTTAGAATCTATAAATAAAATATATCATATGTTTTCTCAGGTTTCTCTTCATTAAAATAATATAACTGTATTCATGTGTGTGTGTGTATGTGGATTACCACCTCCACGAAGAGATGTGAATCATTTTTAATAACAACAATACGTAGATAGTATAAATTAGATTATATAATAAAATAAAATTATATTTATAGTATATTTATTATTATGGAAAGATAATATACCACATACCATTATTCTATCATGATTATTGAAAAATAAGAAGGGTTTTTCAGGTGTACATACAACCCATCATCTCAATGGTCATAACATAGTTCATTTTCCATAACTGTCCATCAGAATAGATTTTAAAGTATTAAATGATGAAAAAATTACAATTATCTAATTATTATTATTATTATGGGGACGATTAAATAATAATCAATTTTCCCTTAGTAAACATTCCAAAGTGATTTTGGACATATGAGCTAAACATAATAAAAACATTTGACTTGAACCTAAAAGATTATGTAATTTAACATTTAAAACCTAAGACATTACAATATTTTATTTCAATGATAAATTTTTCTTTTTTTTCTTGGTTTATTTATATGAAACACTATATTAGTATGTTTTACACACAATAATGAGTTCCATTGATAGCATTTAAGTTACAAAAAACTAGTCTTACAAGTGTATATAACATCTCAATGCATTATGATATATTTATTTTTATAATAAATAATCAATTAAATGATTTCAAATTCACCCAATAAGTCTAACATACATACGATGACAATAAATTCAATTTTAGAATAATTCATGATGAAATCCTTGAAAACATCAAAAAGTAGAAAATGTTTACTGATTGTAGGGTGATTATGATAAAAAAATATATTATATTCTTACACAAAATTTGTAGTGCTATTAGTAGTACTAAGATTTGTTAACTTTTAATAATGAAATGGCTATAGTGACAAAAGATTTTTGTAATTTCATTAACATTCAAAAAAAGTTCTTATAGAAGGAAATGGGAATCTATATTAAAATTTAGATGCAATGAGAATATAATTCCCAATGGTAATGGGGTATAAAAAGATATTTTATTCCCTAATTATTTTGTGCTTTATTTGAAGAAATATAAATGTTTGTAAAAATTTGCCAAATAAGGAAAATCTCTATATAATTTGGATAAAAAAATTTACTATGTGTTATTATAATATACATAAATCAGACCTCCTTATAAATAAATTTGGTACCATATAATAATTCATATTTTGAGTCATATATTTGAAAACTCAAATGATGTGAAAATGTAATTATGGAATAAAAATATGTTCTTATCAAATGAAAACTATGTTACCCTCTTGATTCACCGTAGTGGAATACAATTGATAAAAAGTGTCAATAATTTTTTAGTGATTCTTGTAATCTTATAATAGGATTGTTTAAACATGTGGTAAATCCATATGGGAGCCTCAATAGCCAACTTGGTTAATGGATTTTTTTTGGGAATTCTATAACATCTCTCTAGAAATATATATAATGAAAAAATATGTGACAATGAGATTGAGGATTTTTTCCCAAAATATATATGAAACAATATTTTTGTGTATCATTTATCATTTATTGATGATTTTAAACTTATATGGGAAATATGTTTAATATATTTTGATTAAAAAAGTAAGAGTTTTTTCTTATGCATGTATTGATAATGCTAATAATTAATGAACTTCATATATATGGAGACATGTTTAGATATCTTGTTAAAGAACACAGGCAATGTCCAATTTATTATTAAGATATTTCATATTATTAGTAGAATAATTGAATAAATAATGTTTACATGTGAAATCGATGATTTTTTTTCAAATTGTTCATCCTTATTGTAGATTAAAAAAAGAAATTAATAATTTATTGGAATATAATCTATTCTCATAACCATTTCCATTGGTATAATATTATGAAATGGTGAAAAAAATTGATTCCACGTTTAGAAATAAACTATGTTTTGATCATTTAAAAAAATAATTGAAAAAAGAGTAACTTTTTCAGACAACCATAATATATATTTTTAGAGAAAAAACATAACAATATCACTAAGCATGGTGATAAAACTGTATGTGACAATTTGACTAGAACTTTTTTAGACCTAAATGGAAAGAAAAAATATGGATTTCATGAAAATTATGAACTTTTATCCTTGAGAATACATTTTCATAGAACACATATTATGAAAGGGATTAGAAAATATTTACCTTTATCTTATCAAACATTAAGAAAGAGTGAGAAGATGAACTTTTTTAGTGTTTATATTTTGTTTATGTTCATAGTGGATAATATTAAAATGTGATAAATTTGGTGTTAATGAATTATTTTAAATTAATAGGTATAAAATATGATGACAACCATGTATTAATGAAATTGTAGGACCCCGGAACACCGAGAGAGAGGAGGGGTGAATCATGGTGTCAACTTTTTCTTCTAAAAGTTGTTGATTTTTCTCCCACATTGGTAGGAAGTAGTCAAACATGTATGATGGGTATGATCCTCAATGAAACATTCACATTCAAAGAGATGAGACATCAATTTTTACATGGTTCACCAAACAGGGCTACATCCAAGGAGCCTACGCTGACAAGTTGTCAATCGTACCAAATTCCACTAATCTTCACTAGTTGTGGATTACAAGGTACGTGAATAGACACTCTGTCCCAGGCTCACTTCCTTTACAAAGGTTCAGGGATAGCTCACTACTTCCCTCAGGTCAATCTCATTGACTCCCGCTGGCTCACAGCCATTGGTGAAGTCCCAATCATTTTATAGACATAACGTTCTCTCCAATAGATTTGCATTTAAGTTTTCATCTCCTATTCAGCATGAGAAAATGCTTGAATTAGAGTACTGAGTTGCTGCTATTTTGTATTCAATATTCCTCTTTAGTTTAATAACTGAATGCTCTGTATCTTCTACTTCTCTTCCTTTGATTCCCAATACCAACACATAAGTGTTTTGAAATATTCCTCTCTTTCTATGCAGATCTGAGATTAGGTGCACGAACCGTTCTTCTTCTCTTTGCAAACCACAACGAGGATATTAAACATCAGTCATGTGTGTGTGGTACCACTTCTCTTCATAAAACCAAATTGTTCACTGTTCATCTGTCTTTGTAAATGAATACATCATTTGTTACACCAAAGGTATCAGGCAATCTTACGGCTTTTGTGCAGCTCCACGAAGATGGGAAATCTCCAACAACACCTGGTGCTCTTCTCTAAGACTGGCGCGCAAGTCCCAATACGACGGGCAAGCCTTCGGTGCGCAGGTCTAATCTAGTGTGCATGTATCACAAAACCACCTACGTGACAATGCCTTCCTCGACTTCTAACTGGCGCGACACACTTACATTCTTGCCCAAACCGCCTTGGGCGTGCAACCAACAACCGGCGTGTAGCTTCAAACACTGGCGCGTAAGTCTACTAGCGCGACCACACAATAATTGTGCGACTTCCACACCTACGTGATGGGAGCTCTGATTTTTCTATGTGTTGAAATCCTTGATAAATGAGGAAGGTTCGACCTGTATTTATAGTCATTTGGACACCCTGCACGACGGGGTTCAAGTCTCCCCTCGGTGAGCAAGTTTCGGCATACAAGTCTCTGCCCTTGCCTCTGCCGCGCTTCTCACCTACGCGACCACACCAACAATTGTCATACATTCTTTCCTTTTCAATATTTTTTTGTTCTGATCTTGAAAACAATAGGCGTGCAAGTTTCCAATCTTCCCAGGCACCAGCGCGCCAGTCTCTTCTTGGCACGCAAGTCACTTCCACAACCAACCCAATACTTGAGCAACCCTCTTTCCTTTTCCATCTTTTCATGTTCTGATCTTGAAAACAACTAGGCGCACAAGTTCCATTTTCTTCAAGTACAAGGCGCGTATGTCTCTTTGTTAAAACCACTTTTCTCAATTTTTTGATTTTCAGGCCCAAAAATTTGGCAAACACTGGAAAATGTTGCCACCTTGTATATACTCTTTTTGTACAGCCTCCAGATCATCCATTCCTTTTTCGATGTTCGTGAATAAAACATGGATCATTAAACACAGTCATTGAACTCGACATGCCACCGTGGAATCTCCTTTGTCAAAAAAAATTGTATGTCGTTTGTTTTCTTTGTCAACAAGCACGATCAACTCAAAAAAACATCTTCTTGGGGATCTTTATCCTTCAACAATTATTCTGATTTTATAAGAAACTCCACTATTGTGATATGTATTCTTTGAAGTCATGGCTTTAGCATCATAATCATTTATGAAAATGTGATGTGCATGGATATCTTATAATTCCAATCCCCGCACGACCATCGTAGAATTCCAATCATTTGCACATTGTCTTCTTTATCAACTGTCATGATCTACTTTATTCAAACCATATAATTCAATTCGTCAAGAAGCCTCTTGTAAGGTTCTCATGAAATCATGAGTAAATGATTGTTCTTCATAAAAAACCACATTCTTCTTTAATCATCCTCAGATGGATTAAACCTCACATTCATCATTATTGTAAACAATGTATCACCATTGACACATGTTCTTTGAAATTATGATCAGTACAACAATCATCTAAATTACCATTCCTCTATTTCATTGATGTACTTCTTGATCTCCTTCATTTTGATCATTATTGACAACTATTGACAACAAATACAACCTTATACAATAATTGGTTCCAATAGTCTCCCCCTTTGTATTTTGTTGTCAATACCTTATACATCTTCTGAAATTAATTCGTCAATGTCAAAATGTGAATCTTCTCTTCAATAAAATTTTCTTTTCAAACATTCATTTCACTTTCTCTCCCCCTAGTTGACAATAAATACAAAGCACATGGTTGGGAGGGTATCAATCCATACTTAAGCAATGTTTCATTAATCTCTCACTCTAAGTGTACTTTAGTAATGTTCAATGTAGAAAACAAGGGGATTTGATTAAGTCAACAAGGTTGTCCTTTATTCACAAATCATGATACCAACCTGAGATGAGAAATATTGTATTTTTTATTCAAGGGTTTACCACTTTTATTTCAAGTAGAATAAAATCAAATGTGATTGGGAATATTAAACCTAAAACTCCTGCACTCACATCAGCAAACAGATCAAAAACATTCAAGTGCAATTAGTAGGATAAGTGACCTTGGGGCACATCCATTCTTCTTATGTCACTAATCAATTCAGTTACTCCCCCTTTGAAGAATGATCATTGATCAGAGTAACCAAGGGATCGATATTGAGAAATGGCATAGCTTTTCCATTGACATGTTCTTCAAGAAATTCACAGAGTAACTACATTTTAGTCCAGCTGGAGTTGATATTGATTGAAATAGTGAATTTGAAATCTTCTTTATTTTTCTCCACCTCAAGGAAAAAACTCTTCATTATCTTCATCAAGAGTGATCCTTCATCATCTTAATCATTTAATATCAATTGATGAATCTACTAAGGATGGAAACTTATTTATCTTGGCTATCATGAGTTGATAGTATTCACTACTTATCAGGTTCTCCCCCTGGGAGCATGCTTCACCTTCAATTCCCTGCATTATTAGCATAAATACAATACACAAATAAATAAGGGAATACGGTGGTTCTTCCATTATTCATCAATATGATCTATATGGTTGAGGTTCTTTTCTCAACCAAGTTCCTCTCTTCACTCTAGTCTTTATGCCTGCACATCTGAACATATGTTCTGACATCTGTTGATGTGGCATGTCTTTATTCTCATTTTCTTCTACTTTTGTGAGGCATTGTTCTGCTTAACAGCCATTATAAATGATACATTCTTACTCCTCTTAAGGACTGCTTCTTGCTCTGGTATTAAGGTTAGGAAACCTTTTGCAGTGTGACCGGATTTCTTGCATCTCTCACATAGAACTTCTTTTACATGCCTGTTTCTCTTAGTTTGCAATCTCTCATGCATTGTGTCTTTCTCTTGTGAATGTTTTTCTTTTCCTTTCTCACCAGCCTTGCCTTTTCATCTTCAAGTTTCCTCATTATTTTCAAATATTCAGACCAGATGACCAATATTTCATTTGGAACTGTTGAAGCATGCTTGGGTCTTCCATGTGGGTTCATCTAAGTTTCATCTCACTTAGTGTTTCTTTTTGATGAATGAACCTTCAATTTCATGGATCTAAAATCATGGGTGTTCTTAGCTTCCCTACTCGAGATCTTTTTGTGGAAATGTGTGTTCGAACTGTTCATTTGTTTTCTTCCCAAGGTAATTGTTCTATACTTATCCGGAATATGTGGTTTTATATTCTTATCATCTTTGGATATCTGTTGACAAAGGCATACAACATTCTTGTGACCACTCTCATTGAATACATCGCAAATGTTTTCAAGTATTCCAAATCTGTTTGTAGTAAACGGATGCTTCTGGTCCTAGAGATGTTGCTTCTTCTTCTCTAGATTTATTCCCTTTGATATAGTCTTTATTTATGCTTTTTCATTAAAGAGATTGTACCAAAAATCCAGTGAACAATGCCCAAATTTGTTGCAGCACCAACATTGACCCACAAATATTTTATTCTTTATATCTTCTGTGTAAGGTTGTTGGGCCTTCTTCAAAAATTTTTGTGTTCTATTTGAGGAACTGACTTCCTCCTTTTTCTTCCCATCCACCTTGGACATGTTGGTTGGTTTCTTCTTCTCACCATTCCTCCTCCATACTTGTTTAGAACTTTTCTTCCAACCTGCACTAATTGTAGGATCGTATTTAGAAACATGAGTACAAGATGGTTTGGATGGTACCTTCACTTTCTCCAGTTTCTTGTGATAGATCAATTAGTAAATTTATGATCTTCTTATCACATATTGGAGGTATTTTGACAATAGAATCCTCGAGTAAGAATTGAGTACCAGTAGCAACTGATTCTTGATGTGGATAATCAAGAGTTGTCATAATATTCTTATCACATGTTGGAATTATTTCAGCATTAGATTCCTCCCACAAACATTGAGTACAAGCATCACACATTTCATTCTTTTGTAAAGTCTCAATATGTGTATTCTCAATCTTGGTCAACTGGGCTTCAAATTTTCGACCCTCAATATTGAGGATGATCTTCTGATCTTCAATCATGATCATCTTCTCTTCACATGTCTTCTTTAATCTTTCAACCTCATCTTCATGCATCTTAACATTGTTTTGAAACAAAGAGTCAAGTTCCCTGAATTTCATGGATGTTTCTTCAAAAAAAAACTCTTGACATCATTGCTCTTCATCGGCTCAGCTTCAAGTGAATGGATCTTTTTTTAGAGTCTTATTGAATTCCTCTTTTTCATAAAATACTTTTACCTGTTTGGTGAGCTTAATACATTACATAACTTTTCTTTCCAACCCCTTTTCCATATTGTCATCTTTCCTTTCTAATCGAGTGATCTCAACCTGCATAGATTGGAATATGATACAAATAATAGCAACCCTTTCTTCAGTAATATCATACAGATATGTTTTTATTTCTTCCTAGAAGATCAAATTCGGGATGTCATCATTTCCTCTAGAAGAATTTTGAGACACCTTCTCGATACATTCCAAGCTTGATATTTCTTCATTATTGGAATGGCATGGAGAACAAGACACTGAATCTTCTTTGGATATGAGGGACTTATTTAACTGCTTCTTCTCTTTCTTTTTCATGTTTGTCATTGTTTTTCTAGATGTAGACTTCTGCTCAGAAATAACTGAATCTTCATCAAGACTGATCTTCATTGTTGTCTTTAGGAAAGAAAATCAAATCCTCTTCTCAATAGAATTACTGGGGAATATCCAACATGCGTTAACCTTTACCTCAGATACCACTTGTAGGGCCCTAAGACACCCAGAGAGGGGAGGTGTGAATCTGGGTGTCAACTATTTCTTCCTAAAATTGTGGATCTTGTTTCCATGTTGGTAGTAACTAGTAAAACCTGTATGATTAATATGATCCACAATGAAACATTCACATTAAATGAGATGACACAACAATTTTTACTTGGTTCACCACAAAGGGCTACGTCCAAGGAGCATATGCTGAAAAGATGTCGGCCGTACCAAATTCCACTAATCTTCACTAGTTGTGGATTACAAGGTTCGGGTACAGACACTCTGTCCTAGGATCACTGCCTTTACAAAGGTTCAGGGATAGCTCACTGCTTCCCTCGGGTCACTCCCGTTAAATCCCCCTGGCTCACTGCCATTGGTGAAGTCCCACTCAGTTTATTGAAGTTAAGGTCTCTTCAAAATATTTTCATTTAAGTCTTCGTCTCATATTCAACATGAGATAATGCTTCTATCAGTGTACTGAGTTGATGCTATTTTGTATTCAATCTTCTTCTTTAGTGAAATAACTGAATGCTCTGTATCGTCTTCTTCTCTTCCTTTGATTCCCAATACTGACACCTGAGTGTTTTGAAATAGTCCCCAATTTCTATGTAGATCTGAGATTAGTTGCACGAACCATTATTCTTCTCTTCTCAAACCACAAAGAGGATGTTAAACATTAGTCATGTGTGTGCGGTACCACTTCACTTCATAAATCCAAATCGTTTAGTGTTCTTCTGTCTTTGTAAATGAATACATCATTTGTTGCAACGAATGTATCGAGCAATCTTATGGATTTCGTGAAACTCCACAATGATGGGAAAGCTCCAAAAACACCTGGCACTCTTTTCCAAGACTAGCGTGCAAGTCCCAATATGGCGCACAAGTCTTCAACGTGCAGGTCAAAACTTGCGCGCAGGTATCAAAAAACCACTTGCACGACACTACATTCCTCAACTTCTAACTTACGCGACACAATTCCTTTCTTGCCCAAACTGCCTTGGGTGCGCAACCAAAAACCGGCGCACAGCTTCAAACACTGGTGTGTAATTCTACTAGCGTGACCACACAATACTTGCATGACTTCCACACCTGTGCGAAAAGAGCTCTGATTTTTCTATGGGTTGAACTCCATCAGAAATGAGGAGGGGTCGACCTGTATTTATAGGCATTTGGACACCCTGCGCGATGGTGCGCAAGTCTCCCCTCGGAGTGCATGTTTTAGCACGCAAGTCTATGCCCTAGTATCTACCACACTTCTCACCAACACAACAACAAAAAAACTTGCGTCAAATTCCATCCTTTTCCATATTTTGAAGTTCCAATATTGAAAAACAATAGGAGCGCAGGTTTCCAATATTCCTAGGCACCGGCACGCAAGTCTCTTCTTTATGCATAAGTATCTTTCGCGACCAACCTAGTACATGCGTGACCCTCTTTCCTTTTCTATTTTTCCATGTTCTGATCTTAAAAAACACAAGGTGTACAAGTTACCTTTTCTTCAAGTACACGGTGCGCAAGTATCTTTGTCAAAACAACTTTTCTCCATTTGTCGACTTTCAGGCCCAAATATTTGGAAAACACTGGAAAATGGTACCACCTTTATCTTCTCTTTTTGTACCACCTCCAGATCATCCAATCCTTTGTTGAAGTTCTTGAATAAAACATGGATCATTAAACTCAACATGCCACCATGGAATCTCCTTTTTCAACAAATTTTTATGTCATTTTTTTGCTTTGTCAACAAGCACGATCAAATCAAAAGAACTTATTCTTGGTGATCTGTACCCTTCAACAACTGTTCTTCTATTATCACAAACTCCACTATTGTGATATGTATTCTTTGAAGGAATAGATTTAGCATCATCATCTTATATGACAATGTGATGTGCATAGCTATCTCATACTTCCAATCCTCGCATGACCATCTAAGAATTCCAATCATTTGCACATTGTATTCTTCATCTACTGTCATGATCTACATCATTCAAACCATATGATTCAATTCGTCAAGAAGTATCTTTCTTGGTTCTCATTCAGTCTTGAGTAATTTCTTGGTCTTCATCAAAAACCCCATTTTTCTTTAATCATCCTCGGATAGATTACACATCACATTTTTCATTATTGTAAACAATGTATTACCTTTGACACATGTTCTTTGAACCTATGATCAGTACAACAATCGTCCGAATTACCATTCCTCCATTTCATTGGAGTTATTATTGATATCCTTCATTTTGATCTTCATTGACATCTATTGACAATAAATAAAACCTTATACACAAAGTGGTTCAACCAAAAATAACTTCTTCTGGCCACACAACTTGATATATTGCAAAAAAATTAGAAATACTATCATTAAAAAAAAATTCAAATATATTTATAGTAATGTAGGTGATCTTAATTGGATAGATGTCTTGGAGAATAATTCATTGCTCATTCATTTTCAACTAGACATTTTATTACGAAGAACGTTTTTTGGATATAATTGTTCTTCATGTGATTTATCTACTATTTAGATAAGAATATGGAAGCCTTTTTATTTATGTTGGATGTATCAATTTGAAATATAAATTATTATTTTGAAGGTATGTATTAAGAAACCTCATCAACATGAGGCCATAGTTGTTCAAAAATGTGTATTATAAGTGGATATTGGTTATATATTGATTATTTATGTTCATCTATGAATATTTTTCTCCATATATATAGAAATTTGATAACTAAGTGTGATGGTAGATATATTCATGTCTTGAAGATAATGTTCATTCCATGTGATGAAGTAATGTAGTCATATTTAATCAATTCCAATAATACATATGAGGTTACACATTATATATCAACCCATATTACTTGATTGATAGTGTATTATCTAAAAATAAATGATAGGTGGAAGATTGTTGATCATAAAAAACCATTTGTTCAAAGATTAAAACAGAAATTCAATACAAATTTATGTAAATAAGACTCATTGAAATGGTTTCAAGGGGTAACATCTTCTTAAATTGATCACATGGTCACGTTATTATACTAATAGCTACAAACCTTTATTAAAAAAATTCGATGAAATTAGTACTGTTAAAAATAGTAGGGTAATATTTATTACCGATTACATATATTCTTTGAGTGAAGTAGATAAAATCCAAATTTCTGTATCATTATCATCTTTTGGGGCACTTGATGATATATGAAAGTCTAATTAAACAAAATTTTGATTAAAAATGTTTAAGTGTTGTTGGGTTTATACCAAAATTTGTGTTAGACATGATGATTATATATTTACACTCATATATTTGATATCATTTGGTTTAAAATAAGAACCATTTATCATGTAGATTCATGAAATGAAAATATTTTCTACTAGTGATCTATTGAATGATTAATGCATTGACATCTTTCTAAGGAAAATTATTCATTTGGGAAATGAGTATGATAATTAATAATGCATTTATGAAATTTTCTTCAACTATTACATGATTTCAGGATGATGAAAATGATTATTACACAGAAACAGTCCATGTAGAATAAAATGGTGATGCTAATGTGATATAAGAAAAAATATTAAATTTCTCTCCTAATTATTTTTGAATATGTATATATATTTATTTATTTATATTGAAATATACATACTGAAAAACTTTTATTTTAATTTTCTATGATTAATCATTTATATAAGAATATATATATTGATTTTTTATATGATTATTGTGTATTAAATTATATTCAAGAGTAAGGGTCAGGCACTTATTGGTTGGAACACCTAATTTTTGTCATTATTTTTTGGTTAAATCTAAGAATATAGAAAAAATTTCTTTATCTTTGATATTTAAATTTTTTATTTTTGATCATTTTGATCACTTAATAATTAATTATTATATTTAATATTATTTGTTTTAGATTTTTTATCTTTGGATCATTACCCAATTATTTTTAATGCATAAAAATGTGTGAAAATATTTTTTAGTTACATATTTTTTATTCATTATTTACAAATATTCTCATTCCTAATCATTTTCATGTACATGAAATATCATTACATTAATATATTTCAATGATAGAAATATAGCCAGATAACCATTTACCAAGGTATATATTATTTTTTCCATATTATAAAATAATCAATAATATGTTTTTAATGAATGTGAACATTTAAAATAAATAAATTATTTTAAAGATTGTTGGTGCACCTTCAAGTGAGAAAATTTCTTTTAATTCCCTATAGAAAAATATACCTTGATTTGGAAGATGAGGTATTACACATTTAGTTAAACATTCACTTTAGCATGGATAGATAGGATATATATAAATTTTGATAATTATAATGTCCCAAATTCCTCATATACAACATATCATTAAATTTATATATCAATAAATATCCATTATAAGATTATCATTTTATATCCGAACTGGAATTTCATAAAAAATACGTTGAATGAAAATATATGGGATTTAGTAATGCTGAAATATCTATATTGAATAATTTTTATCTCTTTCTTTGAATGTTTTATAATTTATATGGATATTATTTAATTTATTCAATTAATGATGACATTCAACTTTCAAGAAATAAAAACATATAATTAACATAGTTTAACTTTAAAAGTGGATCGATGGATGGATTTTAAAACAAAATCACATGAAATTGTGTATTTTTGGAATTTATAGGATGAAAATTCTTGCCTCAGGTATGTCTATTAGATGTAAGGAAATTGAATAACTTTGTTAAAAGATGAAATGACAATGAATTTATGTAATGTTAATTATTTTATATTGTAAAATAACTTATATATTACATTATTACATGTTAATATATTTTAATGTTAAAAGAATATGTGATATGTCACTATGAGATCTATTTTACAAATATATAACATCAAAAATTATCACATATTGAGTATCGTTTATTATAGGCTCAAATGATTGTCAAAAATTTTGATTCCCTAAGAGATATATATAGTTGCGATTTCAAAGAGGTTTTGTTCATTCATCCATGTCCCCACATTCTCCCTAAAATATTGAATAGAGTTAGAAGGAAAAAATGAAAAGTATCTTATTAATAAATTTAATGAAGTAACTATAAATTAATAAAAATTTCATTTTCTTTTCTAGGAATATTTTTATTTTAAAATTTAGTAAAACTAATATAACATTTTAATTTATTATATTATTAAGACCTTTAGGAATAAGTTTTCTTAGTGTAATTTTATACCTAATGGTAAGATAAAATTGTAGATGATACTCTTGGAAATCTAGAAAACCCCATCCATATAAGAGGATATTAACAAGGTGTCAATATCTAGAATATTTTTCATCATCAAAGAATGAAAATAATGTAAGAAAAATAGATTCCTTAAAAGAAGACCAAAATGTCCTAAATAATTCATGATTTATAAAATTAAATATGTTATATAAGGTATGTTTGAACCAATGCTGAGACAATCATGGATTATGTACCATGCCTACACAGATCCTCAACCTCATCATTCAGTCCCAAACTTATACTACATGTTTTACTCTAGTGATATCCTCATATATATTGTAGTATGATATAATACGTATTTTGGGGATTATGTATATCAGCAACCTCTTCAGGTGGGCTAAGTAAGAGTGTCAATATCTATTATTATTAATCCAAATGCTCTATTATCATTTTCTATAGAGGGGATTTTTATAAATCGATATTTATTGGTTCATTTTTTAGATTGGCTGGCTGGCCTAATTTTCATCTAATATATGAGGTAAAATTTGTTTTTATATATCATTTATATTTTATTGATAAATATATAAAATATTTTATTATATTTATTTTATAATGGACAGTGTAAAACTAAAAACACAAGTAAAAAATACAAAAAGGTTCAATAAAAAATATATTTAGAAACTTATGAGATTTATAATGATGTAAAGGTATTATCATGGATTTATTATTCATTAAATATTATTTATGTGTTTCAGATGAAATTTCGTATATGTTTAAGATACCATACATTGGGAATATCCAAAAATTTACCATGGATCTATTTATTTTATTTTTTTTAGTGCTCAATGTACTTCTTTTATAGCTATCTTCAATGTCTGTTAATTTAAGATTTAGTTTTTCCTTATTTTAATAATATTTAATTCATGTGACTAAATATATTAAATTTATATTTATGAATCTAAAAATATTTCTCATTAATAATGAGATTACTAATTTTTATCATATTATATATCAATAATACATTTCAACACTGATCAAATATCTAGATAATAATTTTTTAGTTATATATATATAATAAATTATAAAATACACACATTTAGTGATATTTATTCCATTCCATAATCTATAAGAAAACTAAAATAATTGTGAAATTATATTAATTATAATTTAAATAATTTCTAAAATTTTATATTTTAGTGATCATTGGATGTTATTAGTACTATCCCACATGAATTTAAACTATATTGGAGTTTCTATATAATATCCCAAGTTTGATTTTTTTAGAAAATTAATAAAAATTAAGTTTTATTCTTATAATGTAAGTTATTTTTTCTTAATTATCCTTGTTTATACGTTTTTAAAAGTTGATATATGAAAATACAGGCCGTAGAAAAATTTTAACAATGATATCTTGTTGATATAGGATCCAAATAAAATTAAATAATAGAAATTAATGTTAAAAATATTTTATATTATATAATATGTGTTTTCTCATATATATATATATATATATATATTCATATATCCAGGATAATGTTATATAACAATATTTTTTCCATCAAAATGTTAGTATGGAATGTGGTTATTATATTTTATGATTAATGTTTGACATCATCTCAAATGGGATGACAAATTAATTTTATATGGTTTTTTATATTAATTATTTTATATTTTATAGGAATATATTCAATTATTTAGTCTTATAAAAATTATTCTCTCCCAATATTTTCAAAGATATAGATTTTTATATGAATAAATATCTTACCCATATTTAATTTTTTTCGATTGATTTATTTTACGTATGGTTAAATAATAAATTATCAGGTCTAGGAATTTTAATTAATATTAAAAATATTAAAATTTAGATAAACATTCCGTTATTTATGTTGGGATATTATATTTTCTAAAGAGCCATTCTTTTTTTATGTTTGTCTATTCATTCTATTTTACTGTGTTTTAGTTATTTTTAGGCCTTATATAATATAATTTGTTATTTTTGAATTATAGATTTTAATATAGTTTTTTATAATCCATCCACAATTGATAACAATTTAAATTTCGAAATCGGTTTTTATTATTAACTTAAATCAAAACAAACTTTCTAAAAAGGTTTTTTATAAAAACCAGTGTTTAATTATCTATACGGATTTATCACTTGAATTTTCACGTCAGTTATATTTTCAAACCAATATTAAAGGGATTTTTTGTTTCTATATTGGTTAAAAATATATATTGTGAAATTTTTAGTTGGACATTGATTTTTTGAAAACCAATGTCGAAACTATTTTTTTTAGGATTGTCTCAATCCTCATCTGGTAAAATACTACATAAAAATTTTACGAAAACATTCTGTTAAAATATTATTTTACACTACTGACATGTTCATTATACTACCCCTTTATAGGGTGATTTTCATTCCATTGTGAACCCATAAATTCAAACCACAAAATTTAAAGGAACTATCATTTCCTGAAATTGCCCAATTACAACATAGTCAACTAAAATAATTAAATATTAAATATTCTATGTAAAGTCACAATGTAATTATCCCCTCTATTGTGTGGACTGTATATAAATTATAATTCCACTAAAATACATGTCACCTAAGTCATAGATTAGGAAAATTTTCTATTAAGTATTTTATGCATTAAGTGATTTTTCAATATTATCATTTTCATGTTTCATCACTAAGTGATGTCGGCTACCATTGAGTGAGTGCTAATTTGAAAACAAAACATCCCAAATCCCAATTCTCATGGTTCTATTACAGAAAATGATGTACATTAAACGATTCTGATGTTTTGATAATGTTACTCTATCATATAGAAGTCTGGAAGTGACAAAATTAATTACAATGTTATTTATGTTCTTTTCCAAATGATAAAGTATATAATATCAATAATATTTTATATGACAATTATATATTATTTAATATATATCCTTATATATTCACGAAGCTACATGCCTTCTATTCTTTCCTAGGACTTCATTTAATAATGTGACATAGGGATTCCTAATGGGACTTATTATTAGTAGAATGAACTAATATTACACATTCAATACTCTTCCAAAACCTGTTAATACCTTCCCATGTACTTGTATACAGTTTGGGATGTTTTCCTATATCTCTATCAATAAAAAAACCAAAATTACTATGTGGGTGTGTTTTCTAAAATCTCATATCTAAAATATTAAAAAGATAAGAAATATAGAAACTAGATTCCTTTATTAAAATAGTTATTTAATATATTAATAATTTGTTTATCTTTAATGCTTCATCAATACAAAAAATAAAAAATAATTCTTTTGAAGTTGTTTTGGAATCACAAAGGTCTTTTAATGTCTGTTAGAGACATCATTGTTGTGTATTAGTACTTTATCTATGTAGGTTAGTATGAATTAAATTATTTATAATTTTATGTAAATAAATAAAATTTATTCATTTTATTAAGTTATAATTTTACATATATATGTTAGATGAGATATTCCATATATGGGAAATAATTAACAACTTCCATGAATGGGATAAAAACTTTTTCGAAAATTTAATATTTATATTTAATTAGTCATATAATATACTTTTGTATTAAATGTTCATACCAATGAAAAGACTTCACCAATTGATAACATTTGGTTCTTATATTTTCTCATACATTATATACCATATCGAATATGATAAATTTAGAGAAATTTGGTCAAAAACACATTGAGTTTTTAGAATAATATAAAAATAAAAATTTAATCAATAGTTTATCAATATGTTCATGAAATCGTCTCTTATAACCAATATTTAATTGAATAATCGACATATGAAATCATAACAATAAAAATATTGATATTAATTTATTAAAAATAAATTAATGATAAAATCACTTTTTACTAATGTTTTTTTGTGTATCTAAAAATTATTTTATCAATTCATTAATGTTTTGTTAATGCTTGTGAAAATGAAGGCTAATGGAATTTATCAGTTATTATAGATTCCTAAAGAATTAATAGAAAAGAATAGTATGAAACATCAATAAAAATAAAAAATATCTGAAAACACTTCAATTTTTTCATATAATAAAAAATATATTTATATTACATTATTTGAAATTTGATATATTCATATTTAATTATTTCATTGTTGTCTCATTTCAATTATAATGATATGAAACACATAAATATAAGAATAGTTACAACCTATAGTGAATTATACTAACTCATTAGAGAGATTTTTTAAGGACTAACCTAACTTTAAACTAATTAAGAGTGTACATAAAATAAAGACAATAATTATTCAATTAATAACACCTAAAAAATGAAAAAAAAATAAAAATTGTAATATTATATAATAGATTCAAAATTAATAAAATAAAAAATATATTTTTTAAGATATAATTTATATTATTAAAATATGAAAATGCAATACATTAAAACAAATGATAAATTAATATATAAAATTCAGGATAAATACCAATTTCAATTTAGAAAAATTTAATTTGAATAATTCACAAAAGATAAGAATACCATATTATTGTGTGGTATATATCAATATGTTAAAAATATATTAAAATATATTTATTTATATTTATATGACAATATCAACTTATTGGCATAGTTGTGATCATTTGAATAAAATTTTTAAAGTATAATAGATGGATGATTTTGAAAAATTACATTGGATCTTTAATGTCATATTGAATATGGAATTGATTTGTACATTTTTAATATATGTGATAAATTAGTTTATAACAACTGTAATTAATTTGATAGATAATTTGAGACTCTATACATAGTTTTAATTATTTTACATAATTCCATCACACTCTAATGTCCTATAATAGTAAAAAAAATAATATCATTATAGATAAATAACATGTTGGTTCAACATTTATCTTCCCCAATAGTTATAAAATTTATTATTGATAATATTTGTATATTTAAATGTTATTTAAATGGAATTATCTTATTTTTTATGTTTCTAAGAGTGTTATAGAACTTAAAAATGAACATTTAATAATTCCAGTCACATCACAAGACAAATTGATTTGAGGTTTTTCCATCCCAGTTATAAATGAATCAACAATAATTTTCATAATGTTTTATTATATTATAATATCGTTTTATGAGTTATTAATGCTAGAAATATTTTAATTTATATGAAAAAACTCTTAATGGTTAATTAGTTTTATTAATACATTAAAATTATACAAATGTATATCATGTGGTTTTTATACGAATCACAAATGAATTGATGATCATTTTCCAATAAATTAAACTATTTAATGTGAAATTTGTTCAGTTTTTATCATATGCTTAATTTTTATGGAATTTAAGAATGAATTTTTAGTATCTATGGTCACATTACATATTATATTGGTCTTGGGGTTTTCATATAGTTAATATTTGGATACAACATATTTTTCTTAAATATTCAGGTTAATCTGGATGTGTTTCAAGAGTTAGTGACGTGTGAAGATTTCTTTTGGATTTGGATTGAAATTTAATAGTAAAAAATCACTTTTTATCTTTCCAAAACAACATATGTAAATTTCTCATAATTTTTTTTCATACAGGATGTAAATTAATCATTACTAGTTATTATATTTGTTTGGGAATTTGAGGATTTTCTATGAGTTTTCATCATTTTTGGAATGTTAATAGAATATTAAATAGTATTTTATTTATTGTAATCTGACAACATATATGGTTAAAGTGGATATATTTATATATATATTAATTATTTATAATATTATTAATATATATAATAATAAAACAATAACATAGGATTAATCCAATAAAAAAATATAAATGAATGACTAATAAAATTATACACATTTTTAAGCTAATCATTTATTAATATTAAATTTAATACTAGTTCATCTTGCAACAATTAGTGTGGGGGTAAACAATAGTGGATAAATATATAAAATTAATGTTAATTTTGTGATTAGTCATCCACAGTAAATATATATATAACATTCCCTACAGGTGTTTCATCATCGTTCTTCATTAATGGTGACAACATCTTAGAGAATTTCTCTTCTCATCTCTCTCTAGAGTTCCATTTTTCGAATTTATCAATTTTCCCATTCATACGTCTCATCTTCTCTAAGTATATTATTTTTTTGGCATATATTCTATTCTGTTCTTCTATAAATAGATCTCACTATCAAGGTCCTCATTTTCTCTCCACCTCACCTTTTTCTGGATGTCTAATCTTGCTAAACACCATATATGATCTATGGATTTCATATAGAGTGTCAATATTTTCATATTATTCACATGAATTTCAATGCTAAATATACTTTAAAAACTGATAACATATGGGTAATTTTCAAATATTTATAACAAAAGAATAACATGGTTTTATTTTAAAAAATTTATTAATTATATATTTTAAGACGTTTTAATTTATTTTTTATATAAATTGTTAAAGACATAGCTATTTCTGAAATGATTTTATAGAAATTTATAATCTGGATGAATTTAAAAAATGTAATTATAGATTTAATTTTGAATATACATGTAAATTATAGTTTTTCCCATTCTTCTTGTAAACTAATATTTTTATCCTAACATCTTATTATGTGTCATATTTTTATAATAATTTTTTGATAGTATTATAAACAATTTGAGATATATATTTTCTCAGAATAGATTTTGGTTAATTATAAACATTCATAGTGATAATGGACCTTTAAGTCAAATATAGTAAATATTCATCAATCTAGACCTTAAATCAATGATTATTCCATAAATATATCATTCATATTTTCATTTAGATTAATGATTTAAATAATATATAACTCTCAAAATAAAAATATCAAATTAAAATGGGGTAAGAATGAGATTTTAATTTTGATGGGTAAACCATGTCGCACAAAAAAGAAATTAATTTTTTTCAATTTTCAAATATTCCATGTCATAATAATTCTCTAAATCACCACCTTTACTATATAAATTATAGATAGAATCGATAAGTGAGGGGATTTATTAATGGAGTCTGATTGGATTCCATCTATAATTTTACATTATTTTTCCACTATTATTTGTTTTCTCTTATTCTATAATTATCCAATAATATTTTAATATATGTTATGTAATTTGGTCCCCACATTATTCCATTATGACAAACTATACTAATAACAATGACTATTTACCCCAAGAAAATTCTCAATGGAGTAAACCACTAAAAAACCCATTTTATGGGAACTTATGTTCATTTTTGGTTATTTTCATTGATTTAGCCAGAGAGGAATATTTACAGGAAATGATCCTTTGTGTATATATTTTTGAATCAAAGATCAAAATTTCTTTTTGAAATATTCATCACCAATCGAGGAGGTTCATGTTTGGTGAACATGGATATAGTTGAGTTCATCTGATATTCATATATTTAGAGGAAGAGTATGTTCCCATATTCAATAGAGTGTGTCCATTATGTTAATATGAAACAAAATTTAATTTTATTAAGGATCATAATGTGTCATTTTCTATATTTAACTTCTTACCTAATTTCATTATTTACGTATTCATTCTATTCGAATTATTTATTTAATGTATTCTATGAAATTCCAAAAAATGAACCACAATGTTTACCTAATTCTAAAAAATATATAATAACATAAAATACTATATATATATTTAGAATTGTGAGTTCTTTAACTATGATATACCTTCAATATAGATGACTATGGTCAAACACTATGCTACACAAATAAAAATATGTAATTTATTTTTCAACACTCTGAGATAGTTTTAAACATACTTTTATACCTATGAAGTGAAAATGTGATACATTTATTTAATTTATAGCACATTATATATTTAACTCCTAGATTGAGGAAAAATAATGTATAAGAAAATCTTATTACATAGGCAGTGAGTGGAAACCCAAAGGTTCATTTCCTAACAAGAGCCCAATCATCCACACTCTATGAAAATATAAAACATTGAGCATGAATTTCCAAGGGTTTGGTTCAAAACTAAAATAATTCCTTAAGAGAGTACCAAATTTTTCTACTCATTATTATGAGTATTGTATATTATAATGAGAAGATGGTGGGATGTATTGAATGAACATAATTTAAAAAAATTGCAAATAAAAATAAAAATGAAATAAAACACAGAAGAATAATAATCTAAAATTATTGTTAAACGCCACAAGTACACCCCTAGAAAACAGCCTATGTTATCGATGAACCCTCCTATTTATAGATTAATAAGGAGTCTTGAGTCAATTAATAAAATTACAAATGGTTGAAAACTGAGTCATGTGTAGTACATATTGTTGGGTCACATGGTTGGCCCTTTAAAATGGTGAATAAAATAATTCTCTAGTTGAATTAACATTTTGGTTTGATTTTTCTATCATATTTTAAAATCTAATAAAAATTCAATTAATGATGGGAATGGTATGTCTTGATCATTTAATTATGGTCCAATTTAATAAATTATTATCATTGAATTCTGGGTCTATTATGAGCATGAAGTAATATGATCTAAATCATACTCTTGAAGGAGAATTTTTATCCTAACATGTTTATAATCCTTTCAAAACATATATAATGAAAATTAAAAACATTTAAGATTTTATGATAAAAAATTTATTGTGAATTTGGAATAGAAAAATTGAAATTTCTTTAAAGTTTTTAAATTAATAACTTAATTACAATTTCCTTCTAAATAATCACTAGAAGAAGTATGTTTTTACCAATTTATATCAAGGATTAATATAAACAATTTAAAACCCACAATTAATATATGTTTTAAATTCATTCCAAATTTTTATCTAAATCATAATATTTGTCAATTTCTCACAAATAAACAAATTTTTTAGGAAATTGAACATTAAAATTCATGTGTGAAATATAAAAATATTTGATATATCATTTCCCCAAAACAAATACATTTTTCTTGCGAGGAATATAGTTAATTTCACTATCAAAAAAATATATATCCTATATAGGTTAAAAATAATGGAATAAATGAATTATTCATTTATGATATTATTATCTCAGATCTTAAATGGCAATCTTCTAGACCACTTCATTTTTTCTAATGTCGTGTTCTATGATTTTTAATAGATTTATATTTGGTTCAATTAATATTTTAACAAGTGGAACATTCATAAATTAATTTATCATAGGTTTTTAATAATATAGTTTAATTTATCACTTCCTCAATAAAACCCAAATTATATTTTTATTAGTCAATTGATACCTTATTAACCGATAACTCAATATTCTACCCACCTAAATACATTCCTTCTAGATTATTTGATAAACTTTTTTTTATTTTTCTTTTCTTTTTTCCATTTTGTTTATTTATTTATTTATATGCTTAGTTTTTGAAAACTATATTTTGGATCCCAATTTATCATTTCTCTAAATTTTTTATGTACCTATATATTCTTATTATATGTTAGATCTCTTATGTGTTATTTTTCACCCTGAAAATGTTGCTCAATATAGAGTAAACAAATAAATTTTTAGATAAATTATAATTTTAATTCCACTAAATTTAATTTTATTTCCAGTTATTTTCCATACTCTAAAATAGAAATACTCATTAAATTAGTGATATAAAAATATATATAATCTTATAAATTAATTACCTTTTTGAATCAGTGAAATCATAAAAACTGGAAGTTATTTTTTACAGGAAATATAAATATTAAACCTCAACTTCCAAACCTACCAAAATTCAAAAAATTCAATGTAAAAAATAGAATGAGAACCTAAATTGATTAGATACAGTCTAACACCATTAAATATTATTACACAACATTTTATTTGGAAATAATTTCATCGTTTATTCATGAAGTATTTAATTTGGCATTAACAAATTATATATAAAATCTCAATCCAATCTATTTTATTACTATGGGGTTATTTATTTGAACTTATATGTTTGGATCACTGGATGATATATATGAAAATCAGTTTAAAACATTATAATTTTTTGAGCTTAATAAAATGAAATGAAATTTAATATAAATGTAACTAAAATGGATAAATCTTTGTTTAACCATCTAGAGGGCCCAGAGTTTTGACAACCCTAAGAGGAAGTACTATATATTATCTAAAATCATATTAAGGGTGGAGTATATTTAATTGAAACCACAAAAAAAATATTTCTTACAATTCCCTATATCAATACTTTGTTTTTTTGGACCCACTAATATATCGATGCCTAAATAAATTTTTCAGAGGTAAATTTGAAAAAAATTTAATTGAACTAAATTAAACCATGAATTATCATTTTCATCTTCTCCAACTTTATTGTAGGCATACTGTGTCTCTATTTCATTAAAAAAAATACACTATGATGTACTTATATATTCCTTAAAACTAAATATTAACTCTTTTTGGGATCATAATATATTCCTTTAAAGGTTATTCTTCTTCTTCATAATCCACTAAGGATTTCTAAGTGTTAAAAATCAGAAGAATATAAACATGGGGAGTTAATTAATAATTAATTTGAAATAAATTTAATATAAATTTGGTTGAAGATTAAATTATCTCCCATAGTCAGTTCAACGTAAATTCAATCTTCATTTTTTAATACCTATTGGAGTTATCTTTTAATGAATGGAAGTAGATAGTTTATAACCTCCATCATTTCTTAAGTCTTCACCACTTGGTTGGTTTCTTTTCTCATATATACGTAAATTTATAAAAATTTCAATTCTTATTGTTTAATAATATGAATATCAGGTTGAAATTTACCCTCTATAATGTGAAGCCATGATTAATTCATTTTCGTTAATCCCCCATTAGTGTATTCTTATTAAAATGATATTTAGAAATATCTCTTGGTTATTTATGAGATAAAGATAATTATAATAATTTTTTAAGTAATTAAATCTCATAATCTGATAGTTTTTTGTAAACAAATATGGTTGGGTATGTCTCTTGCTTCACTAGTTAGAGTTAAGTATAAGATTAATCCATCTACAACTCTTAATATTCATGAATGTATTAAAATATAAAATATTTTTGTCTCCTCATTTTTTTCTTCTCTATGTAATTATATTTTGGTTCATTCATTATTAAAAAAAATTAATATTGTGGGATTAACTATGAGAAAACATTACTTATGGAAGAAGAATTGTTTAATATATCATTGTAAAATATAATTTTTATATTTTTATATTTTTTTTATAAATATAATAGAATTTATTTTCAAAATATGAATAAAAACGTGAGAGAAAGACCTATTGGTTCTTTAAAACTGGTTTCAGGTTTCGAAGAACATGTATAAAATGGTGTGGAAACAAATAATGAATCATTACTTGTGTATTATAGTGGATAGTTAGGGATTTATCTCTTGAGAATATTTTATTGTTCAACCACTAAATATTATTGATATATTTGTTGAATTTTTTTAGTATTTATGATTTTATGAATGCAGTTAAATATGGGTTTTCATGTTACTGAAATGAAAAATAGTGTTTAAACATGAAAAAATAATTAAATGGATTCATATATAACGATGTTATTATGATATGAAATTATCCAACGAGAAATACCTTGAGCGAACATTCATCACCATAAATTATCTTTTTATATTTACTAAATGAAATATCACCATGTTATGTATCACCATCCACTTTTTCTAAGGTTCTAAAAATGTGGTTGAATAAATGGTTGTCAAGTATACTATACATAAACCACCCCTATTGATGTAGTATAATACAAAATGAAAAGTTAAGACTCGGGTGGAAGTGGATACACAAATCATTACCCTGTAATTTTTTAAAATCATATTATGTAATTTTTGAAAATTGAACTAGTAAGAATGTGTTTAAACAATATTTTTCTATATTACACTATTATATATATTAATTTTCACACAATCTGTAAAAATGGCTATTGACTTATTTTCTTATAACTATTGGTATGTCCTTAAATTTGGTATATAGGTCTTTAAAATGTAATGTTGGTATTTTATTTTGTGTGTTGGTTTACATAATATATTGAAAAGTCATTTTTTCACGAAAATTAATTTAAGCCGATATTAATGTAATTATTCATAAATGAATCACTTGAATACTTTTATCAGTGTCATGTTTCTGTAATTTTAATCTCATACCCTACCGATAACACTAGTTGTTGATAAAATTATAGGATTTTATTAGTTTAGATATGGTTTCTAGAGAATATCATTCATAGTGGATTCTTCTACTAGATTTTTTATTGATTATGTTTCAGTGTTGATGTCCAATGGTGAGCTCAAGTAACAATCAGATCGTTGGTTGTGAATATTGGGTGTTTTACCTTGTTTATTTTGTATCATGTTTATATATTCCATTTTCATAATAGTTATATTATTTAGATTTTACTGAGACATTTTGTATTACTTTTATCTTCTAGATATGATATAGATGCATATAAACTGTTATTACCTATTTAGTTTATTATTAATTTAGAATAATTATTTTATTTTAAGGTATTCATACACATGGAAGAGTAAAAAAAATTATTTTAGGTTTTCATTGTTTGATTATTAAAATTTATTAAGAACATATACACCAAAAAGTGTTACCTAGATGAATATGCACTAGTATTCATCTGATGGGTTCAAGAATCTACTTTAGGATTATCCATGGACTGAATATGTTTTCATGTTAGGATATCATATATTGGTTCATCAATGAAAAGTAGCAGAGTGCCATTTGTTATTTGGGATGTAATGGTATATTGGAGGTAAGTATTTATGAAGATGCGAGGTAAGTGTAGAGACAACCTTAATATCTATTTTTCATATCATTATTAGTAAAAAAATTATTCTTATAGAGTGGAAAAAAATAAGATTGAGCTCAAATGACCAGTAAGAGTTATGTATAGTGGAATAAATAATGAATCAAGGTTAGTAATCAGTAGTGAATGGAAATAAATGAAGATACATTCCATGTAATGAATAAAATGGGAATTAAGTTCATAAAACTATGGAAAGTTGATTTATTGAAAACAATGTAATTTATTCAGTAAACTGAGAACTGTAACACCCCAATATTTCATAGTACATTATCTCATTAAAGTAATTCAATAGCTTGTGTTTCATGCAACACTGGGTTCGAGTGCACCACATCTTACAAAATATACCGTTCCAAAAAAGGTTATGAATAGTATTAACAAAATTTTGAATCTTATATACTCTATATAATTTTGACATCCATGTTATGTGTTTCTTAGACATAATATAGGAACTAATTCATTTTTTCATATAAAAGAAGTATTTTTAAAAATTACAATTTTACCCCCTTTTAATGGTGAACCATTTTTAAAACCAATATTTGATACTTTTACATATTAAATTTAGTGAATTTAAATTATTATTTAGAATTGGTACATAAAAATTTAGTTTGGATAAATATTTCCTACATTTCTGATAACTTTCATATTTTGATGAATAGTGAAACAAAATATGTTTTAATTGAAAACAACATTTTTAATCAAAATAATTTAAAGTGTTAAATTATTAATTTGAATTGTTTTTAAGTATAATTGTATTATATTTTTATCATTTAATACAATGTAGGTCATTATAAGTAATTTCACTTTTAAATTTGACATAAACACATGTCATTCATTTAATAATTTTTAATTTCTAAAAAACTACTTTTTGGTTTTGACAAAGGGAATTATTTTTAAATTATTAAATTAAACTTCTATGTTTTTGAATTTGGTAAAATGGACTTTATTTTTGAATTTTTAATATCATAATTTTCTTAGGGTGAATTGTTGGTATTTTTTTGAAAACATTCAATTTTTGATGAATAGGGAAAAACAATGCGTTATTATTTAAAACCCACATTTTATATATATAATTATTAATTTTATTTAAAATTATATTAATTAAAAATAGATATATAATAACTATAAATGTTCAATGTAATTCATTGGGTCATTTTATAATAAAATTTTATGTATAAAATTTTGTTGAACTTTTTAACCTCTTTTACCCACCTTCTTGGAACGTTAATAAATTTTCATGAAACAAAACAATACCTCTTTTATATGTTTAATTTCAAAAATAACAGTGAAATGTATGAAATTAGTAAGTAAAATTTGATTTAATAAGATGAAAATAATTTTTGGTGAATAGTAATCTTTTACTTTTATTTGCCACAGTTAAAAGTAAATCGGGTAATTAAAGTTAAAAATTATAATATAACAACCATAACACATGTCATAATTCTATTGGATAAGTTTAATTAGACAAAAATAAAACATAGGAATCAAATAAGATCCTTTACTTCCACTTGGAATAGAATACAACATTTATTATTATTTTATTTGAAGAAGAGTCAAAAGTTTTAAATTCAATGTTTATTAACTAAACCATTTTTAATATACGATTATAATTAAAATAACTTCAATTATAAATACTCATTATAAATATAAAAATAATTCCTAACTAATGTAATTTTATTTATAATTTTTTGTTATTAAATAATTAAATTTATTCATGGCACATTGATGATGAAGTAATTACATTCTTAATGAAATATTAAAATAATTTAAACTATAAATATTAAAATAAATAGAATTTAACAATTTTGATTCCATAAAAAAAATTTATTGGTTAATATGATATGATAGAGTTTATTATATAAATATTATTCTATGTTTAATTTTTTTTACTACTTTCACAAAAACAAGATACCAAATAATGTCAAAATTGACATAAATTAATTTTTTAAAAAAATACTATATTATTGGTTGATATAACATTCCCAAAAATACAATATCTGGAAAAGGGAATAAATAATATTATATATTTTATTAATTAACCACTTTAAGTTATATTGGATCTTTATAGAAAATTTATTAACCATAATGTAAGAATAAAAGAAGACATGGTAAAAGTAAAACTATTTAACTAAGAGTTAAATCTAAAAGATACGGTTATAATGGTAATATAAACATCTCTAAAACCTATTGGTTGAGATTAGTTCGACCCATAACCACCTAAGAGTAGATATAAATTTTTTTGGAGCCATTATTAATAAAAGATTATTTTATAATAAATTATGTTTTTAATCTTTTCCTATAATAACCCTCAACCCTCTCATAAAAGGGTACTTCCCATTCTCTCAAAATCACACCTCCAAAAACAATTGGCTCTACCAAACCCTACTCAAATATCATTCCAACTACTCTCACATAATACTATATTCCTTACCTTGATCATAATGTCAAACAATGTATCCCTTTTGATCAACTCAAAAGGAAACACCTGAACAAGAGGTAATAATTTCACCACCATATTTCTACTTCCTTTCTTCTTCCACTTCCACTTTCATTGTTGTTTCCATACCAAAAAAATAACTAAAGTTCCTCCTAAATAATATTATATTTTTATAAATATGGTACAACCATATTCATTTTTATATCCATCCTATAAATGATGAAGTCACCATATATGCGTATGTATGACTTACTGTCTCTCCGTCGTGTTGTAGTTTGGTATTCAAACACTTCATTATTTGGATGGGTATAATAATGTGTATAACTGATAAAAATAATAAATATAAAATTTAAATTATCTAGTATATATATTATATACCATCTAATAAAATACAATTTCACTGTCAATATAATGATATTGTCGTTCGTGCGTACGTAATGATTAACATCTCCATGAAGCAATGAGATTCAATCTCACGTTCACCATTCAATAATGATTATAAAAATTTATGTTATTAATTAGTATTTAATATATGAAATAATGATTCTAAAAGATATATATATATTTAATTACATATATTTTATTCATTTAATTTGGTTCAATATGATATGAAAACGGAAACAGTGTTTACGTGTACGTACAGCCTACGGTCTCCATAAATAGTACCTTTCATTTGATATATCTATCTATAATAAATATTTATATTCTAAATATATATGATATATACATCATGCTTTATATTTTGGAGGAATATAAATCATGATCTAAGTGACATAATCAATAACTTAATAACATATTATGGTCATTATACATGAATTTATACATACCCTCGACTAATGGAATGTGCAAGGTAAGGGTTATTTCCTCAATCTCATTATTATCGGAGAATGTTTATGTGTATGTATTTACTAGTAAATATTTATCATTTATACCCATATTTCAGAAAAATGATTTCAAAAGGAATATTTTAGGTTTTTTTGGAGGGTCTATTTAACTAGTTTGTCCTTTTAAATGTTTTAAATATATATCTTTCTAAATCCTTTTAATTAATGTACTTTTTTTCAAAATGATTTTATGGATTTATTAATATTGACATTAAAGTTTTGAAATATTAATTATTTTCTAACGATTCAAAGTTTTATGGGAAACTTTTATTCAAAAATTTATTTTAAAATTACTTTTTTTATATATTTATTACATTTAAATGATTTAACAAAAGGGATATTTCTCTCAAAAAAAATTTACTGATTATTTTCAACTATGTTTTCATCCTTTACTTGATATTATTTTTGATTGAGATTGATTTATTATAATACCATCTTCCATATTGTATTGAATGAATTATGATATGTTTGACTGTGGATGTTCTATTTTAATACCATTCATGGTTTATTGTTAATGTATTGATATTTTTTATGCTCGTTTTAATAGGAATTTTTATGTTATGTTTCAACTTTTTCATATGAAGAATGCAGTGGACTCAAAAAGTGACAAGTGGAGCCTGCTATTGATCCCAGATGAATATGTAGGTATCATGAGACATACTAGTTTCTTGGCACAAGCCGTTGAAAAAAATTTTATTTGTAGTCTTGGAACAGTGCCTTTACTATGTTGTAATGATGTCCGACATTAGGTCTTACCTCATTATTAAATTATTTATTACATGTGATTATTATACTAGAAGAATATCCATGTGAATGTTTATATGGTAATGTTTGATTTATTTTTTCCATATTCTGTTCATGATTTTTTTAAAATTCTATTGTTTTTATTACACATCTTTCCTTAAATTTTTATAGCTTCTGCTAAATTATTTACACTTAATGAGCATCTGAGCTCACCCCTTTCTTATGTTTTATTTTCCTATTATTCCAAAAGTGTATTGTGATTGATATGAAGGGTTAAGCTAAAGAGAATAATGTAGTTCTCAAATAACTATCTATGATGTAGTTTATGTTTGAAATTGTAAAGTAAATTTTACATATGTAATCTATTTTCCAAGACTGTGAAACTGATCATTCCTTCAGGAATTGATTTTTTGTAATAATGTCAGTGCATTAAAATAATGCACCGGCTCTGGGTAAATATGGGTGGGATGATTCAGTTTGTATCAGAGGAAGTTTATCAAAAACCTTGGAAATAGATTTAAATAAACTATAATTAGAGAACATTACCCAAAGATAGACTTTGAGGATTTGTATAGAAGAACTTCCTAGAATTTTGGTAATGTGGAATTTTTTTGTATTTTTCAAGAAATACATCTCGGTCTGGATACGAGAAGGTAGAGGCGGATTTGGCACAGATCTACCTAGGAGTGAAAACTCTGACAAGGTGTTTCGGACTTGACTTTGTATATCCTGGTACATCATAATAGGCCTTGCTGCACTCTTGGTTACGACAATCCTGGAGGATATGCATTGGATTATTCAAATTTTCATTACAATCCATTATGAAGGATTTAGGATTAAATAATTCCTAAAAAAATTATGATTATAGATTATATGAATAATCTTTTCATTTTATGTTAGTTATTTTACAAGTTTGGAATTATTCATTGTAATTTATAAACTAACCTATTGTATGCCATTATTTAGAAATGGCGCCCACTAGAAATAATGAGAATTCCAGAAATACACATGATTGAATGATTAATAAAGATCACATAATTCATAGTATTAAGATAATATTTAAAATAGAAATCTTCTCCCATGTATTCTCATCCTATTAAAAAATATTATCATGTGTTAATAAGATATGTAAAAATTATCGGAATCTTATGGCTTCAAAGGGAAGAAATAGAAGAAAAGGTTGGAAGAGAGAATGATGGATAAAGTGAAAACATGAAAGAATGATTTTTCCATATGTGATAACTATGGAATAAATCACCTTGAAAAATTCTTGAAGAGAATTAGGGTTTGTTATATGTATGGAGAAAAAGGACACTAAGTACATGATTTCAAGGGTATGTAAAAGGTTTCAAAAGTACAATGCTTCATCTGCAAGGTGTTGGGACACTATGCGAAGCAATGTCCAAATCATTAGAGTATACCTTAAAGACTGCTATTGGATAATAATCATGTTATGATACTAAAGAAGATGAAGATGAATGATTAGATTTATTATGTTGTTATTAATTTATTGTGTCATTTGAGTATTGTATTAATGATGTACAATTTATAATAATTATAGATTATAAAATAATTCTATTGTAGTACTATTTCATTATGAACCCGAGATTGTGTAAAACCAAGAAAAGTGACACAATGATAGATTTATTTTTTAGAAAAAATATATGGTTGAGAGAAAGAAAAACCATAATTGGGTTCTGATACTATGTTAGTGATTTTAGAATACTATATAATTTATTTGGATACAATATATTGGATATTCTTTACTTACTTGAAACTGATTAATGATTTGTAAATTCCATAATTATTGGAGATTACAGAATTTTTGGATACAAGGAGTATATATAGTATTCTATAAGGAATAAGGGATCATGAATGTAATAAATAAGGTTTTTTGGTAATTTATGGTGTTACAGTGCTTTAAAAGAATACCTAATGATGGTATTCACATGTTGTTACATGGAAATAAGGATCTTTATTGTGTTTACCTTCTTTAAAAATTTTGGACTGTGAGTTTGAAAAGATTTATTTTGGATAAGTATAAAGGTTGGAATTAATTAATATTGACATTGGATACTATTTTTATGGTTAAATTATTTCTTGGGAATAATTTTCGATTTTCATAGAAACCACAACCTGGAGGTTGGACAACAGCTCGGCGTGTGTGGCAAGGTCGCAAAACATGAACACGCAAACGAAGGGTGTCAAGGGTGGATCATCTACCACTGGAAAACATGATGTCCTGGTTTATATAATATAGTTTTTTTAAATAGTCTGAAAAATAAATTATAAATTCAATGTTTTGGAACCTTATACGATTAGGATAAATTGAATGTTGTTAAATTTTATTACATTTTAGAGTGAAAGATGAGTTTGTGCTAGGAATTAGTTGAAGGATGAAACTATAGTGGTCAAGTATTTTATTTTCCTCTTATTCTATGAATTATTAATTCATAAAAATTAGCGAATGGATCTTAAAACGAAAAATATGTTATCCTAATACCTTATTTTTTGTTAAACTAATGAAATTTTAAATCATTGTAGATTGATGGCTTTAAGGCCATCAATTTTACACTTTTTTTATTGATGTCCTAATTAACTCCCTATAAATATTTATATCCCCCCCACAATTATGTGTCCCTAATTTCCACCAATGTTTTCCTAATCGATATCATAATTTTGTCGTGACTTTTTCATTCCCTTTCCCTCTTATAAAGAATAAAATTTTGTAACCCAATTTCTGATGTGGGTTTTCCATAAAGGTATTTTTATATTTTTAACCATTTCTTTTTGAAGAACAATTTGAAATTGTAAGGACACAATTTAATGAAGGAGGGGAGAATGTAACACCCAATTATTTCGTAGATTGTTACCTCATTTATGAAATTCAATTACTTGTTCCACACGCAACACTGAGTTCAAGCGCACCACAGCTTACCAAACTTGCAGTTCAAAAAGTGGTTATGAATAGTATTAACTGAATGTTTAATATGATACACTCTATATAATTTTATCATTCATACTATGTGTTTCTTAGACATAACATAAGAACCAATTCATTTTTTCTGATGAAAGAAGTATTTTTTAAAAAAAATACAATTTTACCACTTTTTAATGGATAACCCTTTTTAAAACCAATATTTGACACTTTTATATATTCAATTTAATGAAATTAAATTCTTATTTAAAAGAGAGACATTAAATTTTTTGTCTGGATAAATGTATTGTACTTTTCGGATAATGTTCATATTTTGACGAATATTGAAAAATATTTTGTTTTAATTGAAAAAATCTTCTTTAAATAATAATAATTTATAGTGATAAATTAAAATTTGGAATGGTTTTGAAGTGTAATTAGATTATAATATTATCATTTAATTCAATTTAAGTCGTTATAAGTAATTTCACATTTAATGTTTAAAAAAAACATATGTCAATCTTTTGAAAGTTTTTACTTTATAAAAAATCACTTTTTGGTTTTGTAAGTGGGAATTAATTTTAAATTAATAAATCCAACTTCTATGTTTCGAATTTGGTTAAAAAGGTTAATTTTTTAATTCATAATATCATAATTATCTTAGGGTTAATTTTTTTTATTTTTCTAAAAACATTAAATTTTTTTTAATAGTGAAATACACCGAGTTATTATTTAAAACCGACATTTTATTTAAATAATTATTTATTTTTTTAAAATTTATTTTATGTCAAAATATATATATATATATTACATATATAATTTAAATTTAATTCATTTGTGTCATTTTATAATAAAATTAGATGTGTAAATGTTTATTGAAACTTTTAACCTCTTTGACCAACCTTCTAGAAACGTTAGCAAATTTTCACAAAAAATAATTTAACAACTTCTGTGAGTAGAATTTCAAAACTCAGAGAGACACGGTTGAAATCATAAGTAAAATGTGATTCAATAAAATGAAAACAATTTTTTTTGAGTAGTATCTTTTGACTTTATTTAGAACTATTAAAAGTAAATAGGGAAATTAAAGGGAAAAGTGATATTATAATTACCCTAAAACAGGTCTTAATTTTACCAAATACATTTAATTGGACCAAAAACCAACTTAGGAATAAAATATTATCATTTAGGTCCACTTAGATTATGTTAGGACATTTATTATTATTTTATTTAAAGAATAGTTAAAAATGTTAAATTCAAATTTTATAAACTAAACTATTATTAATATAGGGTTAATCAAAAGATGAACTAGACTATATATATTAATTAGAGTTATAAAACTATCTCCTAAATAATGGTATTTTATCTATAATTTTTAAAAATTAAATAATTAAATTTATTTATGACCCAATGATGATGTAGTAATTACCTTCTTAATGAAATATTAAAATAGTTTATATTATAAGTATTAAAATTAATAAAAATGATGAGTTTTGATGCCATCCATGAATTTAATAGGTTAATATGTCATTTTAGGGTTTATTAGATAAATATTATTTGAATTGGTAAGGTTTTTTGTACTTTCATAAAAACAAAATATCGAATATTGTCAAAATTGACATAAATTAATTTTTAAAATAAATACTATATTATTGGTTGATATAATATTCAAAAAAATATAAAGTTTTTATAAAGGGCTTAAATAATATTATATGTGTCATTAATAAACCAGTTGAGTTTCTATTTGAAGTTTAGAGTAAGTTTAATAACCATATAGCGTAAGATTACAAGAAGACACGGTAAATGATAAAATATTTAACAAAGAGTTAAATATAAAAGATAATTTTAAAATGGTAACCTAAACTTTTATGAAACCCATTTGTTGAGAGGATTTAATCCCATAACCACCTAAGACTCGAAATAAATTCATTTGTAGCCATTATAAATAGAATATGATTGTTCAATAAATTAATATTTTAATCATTTCCTAAAGTGACCCTCACCCCTCTTATGAAAGTGCATGCCCCCTTCTCTCGAAATCACACCTCCAAATCCATTTGGCTCAGCCAATACCTACCAAAATATCCTCCCAACGTCCCTAAAATAATCCTAGAGTCCATAAATTGATCAGTAATCCATCATAAATATACCTTTTGATCGACTCAAAAGGAAACAACTGAAGAAGATGTAATAATTTCACCACACACTTTCATGCTTTTTTCCTCTTCCACTTCCTATTTCTTTGATGTTTCCATAAAAAAATAATAACTCTAATACTTTCTAAATAAAATGATGTTATTATAAATATGGTACAACCATATTCATTTTTCTTTCCATCCTATAAATGACAACGTCACCATACATGCGTACATACGGCTTACTGTCTCCACATCGTGGTGTAGTTCGTTATCCAAACACTTCATTATTTGGATGGGTATAATAATGAGTATACCTGATGTAAATAATAAATATAAAATTGTAATGATTATGTAAATAAGATATACCATCAAATTACATATTAAATCACTCTCAATAGAATGATATTTTCTCTCGTGCGTACGTTCGGATTATCATCTCCACAACGTGATGAGATTCATTCCCACGTTCACCATTCAATGATGATGATAAAAATATATATTATTAATACGTATGTAATAAAATACATAATAAATCTACTGGAGATATATTTGTGTGTTTTTGTTTGTGTGTGTGTGTAATTACATATATCTTATTCACTTACTTTTGTTCAATAATATATGAAAATAGAAATAGCATTTATGCGTAAGTATGACCTACCGTCTCCGTAAACATTATTTCCATTTCATATATCTATCTATTATAAATATTTATATTCTAAATATATATGATATATAAATCATGTTATATATTATGTAATTATTTAAATCATTATCTATGTGACATGATCTAGAATAACAAGTTAAAACACATAAGATAAAGAATGTGTTTGTTACCTGAAATGTTAATTTAACATGGATGTCATTATGAAATTGCTAGTATAAAGTCATAAATTAATAATGTATGATATGATAAATTTTAATATGGTTCTGATATAATTTAATAACATAATATGTTCATTATGCAAGAAGTTAAACGTACTCTCGACCAAAGGAAAGTAAAAGTAAGGGGTTATTTTCTAAATCTCATTATTATGTTATATTGTTTATGTGTAATTATTTACTGGGACATATTTATCATCAATACCCCTATTTCATAAAAATTATTTCAAAAGAAATATTTTAAGGTTTTATGATAGGGTCTATTTTACTAGATCATCATTTTAAATGTTTAAAGGAATTATCTTTTTAAATCATTTTAATTAAGGCTCGTGTTTTCAAAAATGTTTTTAATGATTTATTTATATGGACATGAATGTTTTGAAATGTTAATTATTTTCAAAAGTTTTAAAGTTTTATGGGACACATTGATTCAAAATTCTATTTTAAAATTACTTCCTTTATAAATGTGTGACTTGTAAATGATTTCACAAAAAGGGATATTTCTCTCAAAACGTTTTACTAATCATTTTCAACTATGACAACATTATTTACATGATATTATTCATGATTGAGATTGATTTATTATAATACAATATTCCATATTGTACTGAATTAGTTATCATATTGTTGATTTAAAATGTTCAATTTTTATACTATTCATGGTTTACGGTTAGTGTATTGACATTTCATATGATAGTTTTAATACGAATGTTTAGGTTATGTTTCATATTTTTCATATGAGGAATGCAGTGGACATATTATGTGAATCGTGGAGCTCGATATATCTCCTTGATGCATCAGTAGGTCCAATTAGGAAAAATAGATTCCTGGCACAAGGCTTGATAATAAATTTATTTATAGTCTTCGCACAACGGCTCAACTATGTGGTAATTATGTCCGGTATTAGGAATTCCCTCATTATGAAATTAGTTATTACATGTGATTATTTGACTAGTAGAATATCCATGTGAATGTTTATATGGTGATGTTTGATTTATTTTTTCTATATTATATTCAATATTATGTTCAAAATGGATGTTTTTTTTATTACACATCTTGCCTTAAAAATTTATAACTCCCGCTAAATTATTTACCTTACTAAGCATCTGAGCTCACCACTTTCTTATGTTTTATTTTCCCAGGATTCAAGAAGTTTTTTATGATTGATATACAAGGTTAATCTAATGGGAATAATGGAATTTTCAAATAACTATCTATGATGTATTTTATGTTTTAAATTCTAATGTAATGTTAATCTATGTAATCTATTTTCCAAGACTACTAAACTGATAGATCCTTCGAGACTTGATTCCATGTAATGTTAATCTGGGTAACAGGGGTCGAGGTGTTACAAGAATGAAATGAATTAATAGACCCTATCATGGGAAAAATATCATGGATATGAATAATATAACTAAAATATATAATAAGGAAATACTTAATTATTAGACGTCATATATCTAGAACATTTACCCCTACTATTTAGACATTTCACAAGATGGTTTATGTCTATAGTTAAAAATCATTATATTATTCGGGGAGCCAAATCAATGGATTAATAGGAAATAAATTTCATCTAACACGATTAATAATGCATAGAGGGACTTACATCAAAAGTACCACAACACATAGGGTTTTAATTAGCTGTTCCCCAACCCATTGTTCTTATTTTAACCAATTACTAACCCATTTCATGCATGTCCATATGGTTCCTCATCTATGGAATAATTCATTTATATTCCTAAACAAATTGCATTTTCAAATATATATATTGAGGAAATGATACATATTTAATAATATTTTCACAATAAATTAATTTAAATTAAATATAAACAATAAATGTAAAAATGGGGTACAGTTATGTCAATGAACATATCCATGATAATTTATTTAGATAATTATGGGAAATAAAATGTTCAATGGTCATATGAAATTAAATATTTCTAGGGGAGTTTAAAAATTAATCAAGGAATAGAATTTGAAAAATATCCTTAAGCGATTAAATAAAAAACATTCCAGAGGAATAATAAGTATGGTATCAATAAATCATATCCCTATTAGATTAAAATAAATTATTGCATTCATTGATAAATAGAAAAATAATAAATTATAATTTAAAAATATTCTTATGAAAAATAACATTTTCAATATGAAAAAAATTAAAATAATTTTCTTGGGAAATTACATTTAAAAAAATTCTTTAAAAATAAATCCTATTAACATATGAAGGTAGCTTTAAATAAATGATGATAGGTTAACCTATAAATTCTATACATGGAAAAATTAAAATTCCTTTTCAAATGTATTGGGGTTTGAACAGTCCATTATTCCTAAAAAGTCAATAATTTTACATTGAGAGAATTTAAAAAAAAAATTGTTAAAATTTCATTAAAAAACATTTTCCAAGGGGTAAAAATACATTTTTGAAAAAATATTATGAATACTGGGGTTTTTAGAATAAAATATGTTCTCTGATGAAAGAGTGAAATGAATTCATGTTTCGCTTAAAGAAGTTTCAAATACATTTTATGTAACACAGAGTGAAAAAAATGGTAAAATTACTTTAAATGGGTCCTAAATGATTAGATGATAATAAAAAGAAATAGTTTATTAAAAAATGATTTAATAATTCCCTTTAATGATAATTCATGTGCAAACAATCCCAAATGAAATGATACTGTAAAATAAACCCTAATATAGAAGTGAGAAACAATCAATGAATAGATTATGTGGATCAACATTAAATTGATATAAAAAAGTGTAAGTATAATAATAGGTAGTAAAAATTGATTACAAGAATAATATTTTAAAATTAATGATAATGAATAAGTAATATAACCCACTGAAAATTAAATGGGGTTATAAAATTCCATACAACATGGTAATTTTATGTTCAGATCCCCATAGTTAAAATAATTAAAAATTAGACTAAAAATAAAATTAATAATGAATTATTCCGGATTCTACATGTTATTGTTGTAGTATTTTGACAATATATAACAAATTAGGTTCACAAAAATAAATTATGCTTCAAAGAATGGAAATTGAGACAAAGTCCCTTAACTTGAATTTTCTTTTAGGATAAATATCTTTTAAAATCGTGTATACTAGTTTTAATAGTGTTATTAAGATATAATGGAACTATATTATCATTTATGATAACATATATTATCTTTTTATAACACCAAATTTCATTTTTATTATCAATCTTTCATTATTTTCAACATTTCTGTTGTTAATTTCATATTTTTTTTCAACTGTGTTTTGACTTGTTAATTTCATTATACTCATGAAGATCATTATTTCATAAAATAAAGAATGTCAAAGATGATTTAATTTTAATATATATTTATTTTATAACAATCCATAACATTAGGATATATTACATGAAGTGCCCCACTAATGGAGACGGTAGGTCTTAGGCTCAAATTAAAACTACCTCCATTTACTTGTCATATTTTAAACAATCAAAAGTAGAATATATATATATATATGAATATTATAATCAAAATATCATATTAGTTTCATATATTTCCCATATTTTTATTAAAACCATCCTTAATATATTCTATGTATTATGTGAACGTATCACATCGATCTGAGTAGGCGGCAATCCACACATTGCCAAATTATATTATTTTATATACACAAAATTGAAACAATGAAGGTATGGGTCATATTATAATTATATAAGTATGAAGAGAAAAATAAAAATAATATATATCACATATAAATTATAAATACATCATTATTTTCATCCATTAATGGTAATAAATGGAAGAACGAATGACATCGGTTTGTGAGGAAGTAGTCCTCCGTACACATGCATGATGATTGTGTATCTCATTTGATGGATGTGTATGAAATTTTAGTTCCTTTTTTAAAAAAATGTATCATATTATTTAATATAATTGGGTCATTATATAAGAATGAAACATGAATAATTGATGATGTGTAAAAGGAAATAAAACTAAACTGATCATCGATGAACGTAGAAAATTATTTGGGTAACTTCATCTGGTTTATACAAAAATAATTATTTGGTTTGATTTATTCCATCATTTATTCTTCTAGGATGAGTTTAGGGATGTTGGGATCTTATTTTTGTAGATTTGGTATGTGCAAAAGTGATTGAAATGTATTAATTAGTGGGATGGCGAGTTTCTATTTTATAGAAGAAGGGCAGTGGTATTCTTGTTATTGTTCTGAAAAGGGATTTACAACCACGTTTTTTTAGGGAAAGTGGATAATTTATTGAACTAAATTATTCAACCATGATTATAGGGTCAAAATAGGGGCATAAAATTGATTTTGTATATTTTTAAAGGTCAATTATTCCCTTTATTTTAAAGTTCAGTCTCTTGGTAAGCTTAATTTTCATCTAATGTTTATAGTTTATTTTTTTTAATTTCAATAATTTGTTGGTAATAAAATATTTTGACCATTTTATACATTATATATTATTAATTTTTCAAATAATTTTTCCATTTTTCCATAATTCAGTCTCATAATATGTAGAAAATAATTTAAAATTAATCCTACAAAGGACACATCAAAGTTGGTTTTTAAAGTAAAATGTTCAAATAATTGAAATGTTTTTAAATAATATTTAAATGTAAAATTGAATCCAATGGATTTATTTTTTTAATATATATATAATTTATATAATTTTACATTCAATCCATTTCAAAATATTATTTATTATTATAAATAAATGAGAATAAAAATCAATTTTCAATTATATTTCTGTATTTTTCATTATTCAAAAAAAATTGAAACATATAAAAAAAACAAAAAATTCAACCTCAACTAATTTTGAAAACAAGAACATAAAAAAAATTATTTTTCTTTTTTATATAAAATTTATAAAAGTGGAAAAATTATTGTTTTAAAGAGTGGCTTCATTAAAAGGCCATAAAATTACCTTTTTAGAAAATTTCAATTTTAAAGAGTAAAAATTTATTTATTATTATTTATATATATATAATCTATTTTTTGAACATAAAAAAAATTTCAATTAAGATAAAATACATATATTTAATTAAAATGATTCAATAATAATAATTAATTTTATTTATTATGATAAACCACCTTTTTGAGTATAAAAATAAAACTATTTCCTTTGTATTCAACTTTTTCTTATATTCAATTATAATTACTTTGTAAGAAATTAAATAGACCATATATTTCCATAAGCTAGTTAATAATATTCATAAATTCTAATTTACTTACTATTTCATATTATATTAAATAATAACATTTTATGAATAATTTTTTTTTGAAATTTGGTCTTGTGTGGAACAAATGTAATCGAACGAATTTGTTGTTATGTGAAACGCAAGACTACTCAGTATTACATTCAATTTAAGTTATATCATAGATTTAATATATATATATATATAAGAGTAAAGACACTGTAAATTATCATATTATTATTTTCCCTTACGTGCTTGGTGTTTTATGTAATACACGTTATCAAATATAATGTTCTTACATTAGAATTTATGGGTGTTACATTCTCACCACATTAATTAAATTATATCCTCATAATTTAAACATGATCTTGGTAATAAATTGTTTTATATTTCCAATGATAAAACCCCACAACATGAGAATTTTAGGTAAAAAATATTCTTGAAAAGAAACAATGGGAAGTACTAATGTTATATAGAACAACACATATCTAATTTTTTATGTAAGATAACAGTATTGGAAATATGAGATATGTACTTTGATAAAAATATTAAAAAATTATAGTGGGTGATTGAAGTAATTCATCACAAATAATTTAATGTTTAATGCAATATTCAAGGCCTCAAATTAATAAATATATTATTATTTGAAAGACAACTGATTCAACCAAAACTAAGTTATAAGGACAAAATTTTATTCTATACCATTTCGGTAAAGGTGATAAATCCTTTTACAAACTAAGAATATAAGGAAATATAATTACATGACATATTCAATTTTCATAAAAAGACATCTTTTTTCCCATTTATCAATTTATAACTCAACCCTTACTCAATTAAATGGATATTCTAAAATTAATTTTTTTTATTTTTGAAGCACTAAAATTTACTTTTTTACAAATTGTATTGTCGGTAAAAGTTGTTTTTACATATGTATCAAAATACTTCTCAAAAAAATTTGATAATATATTAATCTATTTACATTAAAAGTGATTCCACATGTTCAAAATAATCATTTATTCATCACCTTGATTATCTAAAAGTAATGACATATTAAACATGACATCACGTAAGCTAGTGGTTGGCTGTCACGACCCACCTTCACCAAGATGAGGAAAGGGGCAAAAAACTGTCAGAATTATCATTCTTTAAGTTGAAGGCAAGACAATGTCCTCCAATTCAAACCTTTAATTGTCCCCATAGTGGAAACTATAACTAAGGATATATAATCTCCCATAAAATTGAAGAAATTACCCTTTTTATTTAATAGGATCGGGAGATAATATAATAAATCCTAAAAAATCAAAAAATGTAAGTAAAATTAAAGTAGAAAATTTATTCTCATATGAATGTTCAAAATATACTAATACATGTTACAAGAAAATAATAAATAAAATTTCAAAAATAAATAAAAAAAGAAATAAAAATTCTTGAAGTCCAAGCTATTAATGACTGGAACGGTCCATAAAGTCCTCCTAGAAACCTAAAAAAAATTATATACGTAGTATGATCATATATGTATACTCAGTAGAGAAATCCAATATCACTAATACACAATTTGGGATACATAATAATTCCTTGTGAGAAAAGTAGAGGAAACCAAAACAAATATCAAAAAAAAACTATCAACCCAGCCTCACTATAGAACACTCCCCAAATAACACAAGTCAGATAAAGTAATAGTGATAACACATCAATATTTGGATACCCCACAATGCTTTCCCACTGGTTAATTAAGACATCTTATGTGTCAGACCTCCCCGCATGTATCACAGCAGTCCCACTACTACCCCAACAACAACCTTATGGTCCACCACCACACATCCCTCCCGCAGACACCTTGGCCAAAAAAACCACACATCACCACTCCCACAGACACCTGGGCCACATAAACTGTACAACAACATTCTCGCAAACACCTAGGCCACAACAACCACACAAATGCCTGAAGACATGTGGGCCTCCTCCCTAAAACACTTGGGAAATAACTTTATATGCACACACCTAGGAAAATCACCACAACACACCTTTTCCAATTATTCTTATGCCACAATGATCCTTAGGCCATCCCAAGCTACCCAAAGTATCTTTGGATACCTTTAAGAGGTAGAAAAAAATTAAAGACCCAGCCACTCATAAGAAAGTTATAAAAAATACACTCCACCCTGAGATTGGGTTGTTCGACATGAAGTGATCAACGTGGGTGGGGTGAGAATAAAAAACAAAAGAACTAAATTCATACATATAGTGAAATAAACACCCATCCCAACCTAACGGTTCCAAAACAGAAAAATAGCCAATACATAACCACTCTCACTGCTATTCCCACATGAAAAAATACAAAATATCTACAACCACTACACAACCCATTTTTTGAAAACTAATCCCATATTTCACATGTTATCATTTTCATGTTCTTATGATTCCCTTTAAAATAAAAATTATACACTACTGGGAAACTAATTATCACAACCAAAGTCAAAGAAATACTTGATTGATAAAGAAAATGGCCAATAATAAATTGAAGCATACATTCCTAATTATTTGGTAATTTCCCAAAAACATAAGAAATCCTTGAGATCCCATGATGTACTAGAACCAAACTAATCCCAAACATATAGCTCCACACAACCTTATATTTACAAACAAACAAAATTTCAACCACTGTTTTTATTCTTGTCTATGTCACCCAACACACGATATCTAATAGAGGGACTATACATACCACTAGAAAAGAGCAAAGGATTTTTCAATTTAACCAAACCATTCATTATGTTCCTTGTTTTTGTTTAGTTAAACGAGGGTATCACATAAGGATTATTATTCATTGGGTATTCATTTAATCAATCGAGTTTACATGATTAACTAGTTTCTATGTTACATCCATTCAATCACAAGATTATCTAGAAAAAAACATAGGTTAATTAGTGTCATTGGAAGGACCACCAACAATCACAATTTTCAGTTAGAATAAGACAATATAATTCACAACATAATGGAAAATATAAAATAATACAACATAATCATCACAACCTACACCTACTCATTCTTTAAAAGTCCATTTATTATATTCGTTATGTTTTGGTTTCATCCATGTCCCTTGAAAACATTGTCAAACACAACCTATAGGATGAAAAATAAAGGGAGATAAATGAAGAACCCCTACCCGGAGGATTAAAGATCGGAATTTTCTTCAAGAACAAAGAAATGATGATGCATGACCTGTAATTTAATAACTCCAAGGGCTACAAGGCTATGTGGGAAGGACTCTATCATGGGCACACGATTCGTCCTAGAAAAAAGTCTTTATGCGCACTGTTAGAGACCTGAGGGAAAAAGGAATTGATGATATTAGCTTATGAGAAATCTAGATCCTAAAATCAGAGATAGAATTACAAATTACATAAAATTTTGATCCTGGATTGATTACGTGGCTGGGTAGTTTCAAATGTTCGGATTAATTGAGATTTAATAATTCCCCTCATATATGGTGGAGATAATAATTGTGAATTAATAGATTTTATTTAAATAGAGATAATTATTTATAGGGTAGAAACATTAAAACATGACAAAGGTGTGAAACCATGTAAAAAAGGCTGCACGTTTTGGTAAATCAAGGGTCTCCCCACTCTTAGAGGATTTAAAACATCATTTATGGGATTTAAATTGGCCAAAAATCAGTTTAAAGAGGTATTAAAATGTAATGGAGATGTTACTAGAAAACTGTTGAAGGAAACCCCAACAACCCCCCTATGTCACCATTTGGGTGGGACACTGATTGGTGAGACAGGTCGGTGCGGCACTCAAACAGTGACACACCGATCGATCAGAATGATTAGTAACCCACCGATCGGTGGCACCTATTGGTGATACTGATTGGTAATACCCAGCCAATGATACTGACACCATCTTGACTCATCCATGGCATCTAGGACACCCCAAGAACCAGAATTTTACAATGTAATGGACCAGTAGGGTCTATAAAAATATATCAGATTCCTCTCAAACAATTCACATCCTTGAGAATCAAGACTAAACATGGTTAAAAGAGAGAGGTCTGAAAAACTATCTCGGAAGATACCTCTCACAGCCAAACCAGTCTAGTGTTGTTTGAAACCAAGAACTACCCTCAACATACATGAACACCTCTATCTCATATATATCATGAAAAATTACGGATACACTATTGTAAACCTCTTCAATGTAATCATACAAACATATAATGGTCACATCGTCTATACATATAGGTTTGGGAGCCCTTCTTCCATGTCAAGATACCATCCACTTGGGGAAAAACTGACTCACCAACAAAAGATTAATCACATCGACCATAATGTGTCTCTAATAGGGATCATGTCATCCCCTCCCCATTGTGTGGACTTTTGACATATATCCATAGATAAATAAACACATCCCATCTCATAGAATTAATGGTCAAGAATTTCACCACAAAAAATTGAAATTCAACACAAGATCAGAACTCAAATAGTTCTGGGTACTGGGAATGCATTTGGGCCTCTCGTTCCTAGGTACTCTCCTCTAGGCCACTAGTCCTACACACCATATGAATTAAGGGAATGGTCCCCCCATGAAGCACCATTTCCATGAATTCCTCGATTCTCTCTGGTCTCTCCACAAACCTCGTGACATCCCCAATATCCAGATCTCCTTGATGGAAGATGTGGGATTCATTATGTAGGTACTAACATAGCTAAGATTCATGGAGGACATTGTGGAACCTCTGTAGCGGTGGTGGTAGTGCCAGTTAATATGCCCCCTCACCAACTTTTTGGAACACCACGAAGAATCCAAAAAACTATGGAGAGAGCTTAATACCCCTGTCAAACCTGTGCGAACCATTACGAGGAGTAACCTATATGAAAATGTGGTCCCTAACCTCAAACACCAAGGGTCTCCTATTATGACCATCATATGAATTCTTCCGATCCTAGGATGCCTTTATCCTATCAAGCAATATATGAACATTTTTTTCCATGCTCTGCACCACCTTTGGTCCATGAACACCTGCTTCCCCAACCTCTATCTAGAAAATGGGGAGAACGACATGGTATTCAATACATTTCATCAAATAGTTCCATGCCAATAGTAGAGTGATAACAATTATTTTTTACAAACTCTACAAAGGTATAATGTCATACCCATGATCCTCTGATGTCTAAAACTCACAGTCAAAATAGATATTCAAACATCGGGATGGTTTGATCTATCTTCCAATCTTTCTGGTGGGGGAAAGAGGTGTTAATGCAATGTTGGGTTCCAAAAGAATTACACAATCCCACCCATACTCATGTGGAAAACCGAGAATCTCGAAATGAGATTATGGACCTTGAAACCCCATGAAACCACACAACCTCATCCACATATCTCTGTGCTACGCCATCCACCTCACTCGACTCATTAATTTCCCTGAAGTGAGCAGAATTAGTCAACTAATCCACCACTACCCAAATGGCATCACAGCCTCCCTTAGATCTAAGTAATTTTATGAAAAAATCCATCACGATGTTATCCCACTTACTCTCAAGGACATCTAAAGGCTGTAACTCACCTTAGGGGATGTGGTGTTCAAGCTTCACCTGATGACATATGAGTGACTTTTCCACATTCTCATCCCCTACCCGCTTCACCACAGGCCACGAAAATTTACCCCTACTGCCTAGATACATCTTAAAAACTCTTCAGTGTCCCGAAAAGATTGAGTTATGGAACTTGATGAGATATCTATCACACATTTCCCCTGGGACAAAAACATATTGTGGAAAAAAATCTGAATCTGAAAATCATCCAACCACCCTTATTGGGAATTTCCTTGGTCAATCCAATTGCATATCAATTCACTCTATGAGTCTGCCCACTGAGACTCCTCCACATTTTTCAATAAAGGAGACCACACTGTCATCTGAAGCAGGAAGCCTCTACTATCCTCAACTCTTATGCTGAGGTGAGGAGTGTCTAAATCTGTCATTTCTTTCCATGAATATTCTGACTCCCGAACCACATCCCTCTATGACTTCCATCTCAAATCCTAGGACATCACGTTTCCCTTTTCTGAGGTGTAAGAAATATCGATGTCATAGTACTCGTGAAACTCTATCCACCTCAACTACTACAAATTCAGGTCACACTAGGTGACGATATACCTCAAGCACTTGTGATCCAAGATGACCATGATGTGCTCCCCGATAAGGTAATGCAAATACAACTTCATTGTGAACACAACCATTGAACAATCTATATTATAGGTGGCATAGTTACAATCGTTAGGATGTAACTTCCTAGACCCATAAGTGATCACTCCCAATTGCTGCATCATCACAGATCTTAATCCTAGCATAGAAACATCATAGAACACTTAAAACGTTACCCCTTCCTCTGGCATCCTCATCACCATGGCACATACCATTTTCCTATATAGATAACATAAGGATTCCTGACACTACTCGCTGTAATCAAAATCCAATTATTTCTAGGTCAAGGCTATCAAATACGCTAAAACATGAGAGAAGTCATCTATGATCCTATGGTAGTATCCTGTCAGATATTGTAATCATCAAAACATTTCCACAGTCATGGTTTCTAGTCTAGAAACAACGTCTTCATCCATTGATGGGTCCACTGTTATTCCCAGCTATGACACCACATGTCTAATTATGTGCAGCTATCGAGTCATGAAATTTCACTTGGATAACTTCTCGTAGGGATGGTTATGTCAAAGGACTTCTAAAACAATCCTCATATTCTTGGTGCGACCCTCCTCTAGTCTGGGGAAGATCAGAATGATTTCAATGAACACATCTAAGAATCGGTATAGATATTCGCATAAAACATAGTCCATGAGAATCATGAACATGGCTAGTACATTACTAACCCCGATTGACATGACCATGAACTCAAAGCGCCCATATCTGCACCTAGAAGCTGTATTTGAGATGTTTCCCGTGTTCACCTTCAACTGGTGATATACCTACTATAGGAAAATCTTAGACAAGCAACCAAATCCCTTCAACTATTCAAAACGTAATTTATCCTTAAGAGTGGGTTAAAGTTATTTAACATCACATGATTCATCCTTCTCTAGTCTATGCACACTATGATAACATTATTTCATGACCCGCCTTCACCATGGTGAGGAAATGGATAACAAACTACGTGAACCTTCCTTATTCATGTTGATGGAGAGATAATGACCCCTTGAGCCCCACGTTCAATAGGCCCTAGAGTGCAAACGGGCACCAATGGTATAGAATCTCAAGTAAAATGGAAGCCATTAACTTTTTTATTTAATAATTTTGTAAGATAAGACAGTAAATACAAAACAACTCCAAAAACTAAAAGTAAATGTAATGCCAAAAATGAATTCCTATATTGATGTTCAAAATAAACTTATATAAGGTACAAGAAAACTCTGATGAAAAGTACCAAAAGAAAGAAAAGAAGCAATGACAACTCCCAAAGCCTGAACTATTAAGGTCCAGAACAGTCCTCAAATCCTCTAGGAAACATGAATATATTTTTATATATGTAGGGTTAGTGTACAGGTATACTCAATATGTAAAACCAAAAGATCTTGTGCACAAGTGGGGAGGCATTTTAATGCCCTGTGATAAAAGTAGATCTAAAAAAACAACTAGAAATGATAAATATCTAACCATTCTCACCATGTAACTCTCCCCAAATAATGTAAGTCAGATAAAGTAATAATAATAGTAGATCGATATTGGGGTACCCCGCACCACTTACCAACTGGTTAATTAGGATATTCTATGTGTTAGACCTCCCGCATAATTCTCACCGTAGTACTACTACCTCCCCAACAAGAACCTTATGTGCCACCACAACACATCCTTCCCACAGAACCATAAACCACAATAGCCACACATCACCATGCCCATATACCCATGGGCCATAAATAACCATGACTTCACACACATGGTCCACAAAAACCTCTACCATGCCCAAAGACACATGGGCCTCACATTGAAGACACTTTGGTAACAAACCTACCTGCACACACCAAGGATAATCACCAAAACACACCCTACCTGAAGATTCTTGGGCCGAAATGAATAGTTTCACATTATAGAATGTCTTAAGAGTCTTGGGATACCTGGGAAAGGGTGAATAAATGATCTAATAACTATCCACTCATAAAAATGTTGGAAAAAACAACATACCCCATGAGATGAGGGGGTTTTGCATAAGGTGATCTATCAAGGTGGGGTGCAAATAAGAAACACAAGAACTAAATTTATAAATATAGTTAAATAAGAACTCATCCCATTCTAAGTGTTCTGAAACAGACAACCAGCCCACACACATCTTATTTCCCAACTATTCCAACATGAAAAAATACCAAATAGCCACAACCATGGCACATACCATTTCTAGGGTAACAATTCCCCATTACACCCGTTCTCATTTCCATGTTCAAGTGATCCCGTTGAATATAATTATTTTCCACTAGTAGGAAACTAACATGCACAACCACAATGAAAGTAACACTAGACTGATAAAGGAAACATCCAAGAATAAATTTAAGCATTCACACCCATTTCTCTAGTAAAGTGACAAAAAAAGGATTTGTGAGATCCCTTGAAGTACTAGATCCAATCCATGCCCCATCATACGACCCCACATGGCCTTAGATTTAAAAACCAACAACCATTTGACCAAAGGTTCCATTCCCATATACATCACCATACAAATAACATAAAAAAGTGGGCCTATTCATACCACCCCTACATAGTAAGAGAGTTTTCAATTTAACCACATCATTCATTATGTCCCATAATTCTATTTAGTTAATCGAGGTGACAACACAAGGATTAATATTTATTGGGAATCAATTTAATCAACCGAGTTTACATGATTTGTAGCACCCCAAACACTTCATGAAATGTTTCTCTTAAATATATTCAATTTATAGCCTATATTTCATGAATCAATGATCCTGTATGGAACAAACCATGGATTCTTATAGGAGATATCTATAACCTAGAAATTAAACTTAAATTTACCAGCTCTGCGATTTGAATTTTAATAATATGATATACCTGGTTTTATTCAAGATTTTAAATAGAGTCTGATAGAATTAGATAAATTTTCGGTGAATATTAATCGACTCTTATGAATGGTATCCATTCCCTTGAATGTATAAATGAATTTATGCACCTTAAAAATGAATATGAATATTTTAACTGTTTATATATTTAGATTAATTAATTATTTTAATTAAATATTTAATAATCATATTTATAAAATATTTTTTGAAAAATGGACTTCATTTTGGGATTCTACATGTCAAAAAAGAGTTTGGGATTATTTTTTGGTTTTTTCAGAAATACTTAAATTTTTGATGAAAAATAAAATCCGATATTTCACAATAAATGCTAAATAATGGATTAATTGAGTCATTTATGACGATATTTTGATGTAATACCAATTGATTAATATTTACATGATACAATTACTATTATTGGTCATGGAATACTCACTATTCTTTGTCTTATAGAGAAATAATAAACTCATGAATTTTATATTACGAAAAATCATCTCCACTACACTATAAAATTCACATTCACTCCCTCTTCCCTTCACTACTCTCAAGACATGTTCCTTGCTAATATTATTTCCAAATATCTCCCCAAGATCCTCCTCCACGTTCAAAATCTCCTAGACTCTTCAAAATACAAAAACCCCTCCCCTTAATTGGATCTCAAAGGAGGAAGTCTCAAAAGGTAAACTCCTCTTTCCAATTCCTTCATTTATTTTAAGTTCTTTTTTTCTCACCTCCCTTCATATAAAAAGTATGATAAATCCAATAAAATACATGTACTAGAAATCTTTTATGATAATGGGATATTTCATCATCTTCTCTCATTTCCCCACCCTTTATTTTAAAGAAATGAAAGCACCTTTTGAGATGTGCTAATTTGGCACATTCAAGGACAATAGTTTATCAGTTTCTATTATAATAATTAATTATTGTCATGAAAACATTTGTGTTATGGTCTAACCTGATTATTATATATTTAATATATCATATTTTTAGTTGTGTAATACTTTTGTACAAATGGTATTATGTTATAAAGAAATACATGTTCCTTGTAATCAAACTGACTGTTTCACCAAAACGATTGTCAGTAATGATATATATATGTAATAATCATACCTCACTATAAGTAACCAGATTAAATTTAAAGACATTTATTATATTAAAAATAAATAATCTAATATAACTTTACTTCTATAAAAACACTTCCATCTTTCATATTTATCCAAAATTGAATATAAGTGATCCGATCTTTTAAAAACATGTAATCAAACATGCCAGAAAAATAAAATAGAACATTATAACTAATAAAAAAAGACTTTAATGAACTAAAAAGGATTATAATAAATCATTTAAATATATTATAGGTTCTGTAATTATGAATTAGTAAGCCTAATTTTTTTATTTATGTCATTAATAACAATTTAAGAATGCCTTCAAGCATAAGGTAAGGGATCCTCTCTCTCACATTTTTTCAAGAATCTCCCATATGTTGAGCTTTTTTATTTTTAATTCTTAATGATGGGGTATGTTTTAAAACATCCCCCATACATCCATTTTAAAATATAAATAATGTAATACCCCCTTACCTCTCATTAAGGCCTCACAATAACACTCATTACAATGCAGAAAAGTTTGTAAGGAATTTCTCATCTCACTTTCACTTCGATGAGATTTTTTTGTTCGCCACTTATTTCTTGTATGTGGTATATGTGTACTATAATTTTATATATAATAATATCATTCTTTTTATATTCATGTTATTCAATTATTCATTTGAGGGTTATTATGTTTTGGTCATATGATTCGACCAATTACATTATGTTAAGAGACCTTTTCTCAACTACTATTTTGTTCTGACTAACATTGTATTTTTCACCTAATAATCCTTATGTGATGTACCTAATGAATATTTGAGATCTATTTTAATTTAAAGTTATATTTATATCAAATATAAATAATCTCATATCAGTTATATGTTGTATTCTAAACCATATACTTTTTTACATATGGTGTTTATTTGGAAAGTAATTTTAATTATGGAAATATTAATGAATCTGTATACTCTAATCTATACAAATATTGAAAAGTAATATTGATATTGTATTTAATCAATTTATAAAAAATTATTTGGACTTTTAGTGTCATTTCGGGCATGCAATAGCCCCTCATTGCATTGGTAGGTCTCATGAGACAAATCAGTTGGCGAAAACCCTTCAAGTTTGTTTCCAAAAATAATATGGGTTTCTACCCATAAAACTAAACAGTTTTCATAGTATTATGGTTGATGTGACACATAAATGACATCCAATTAATAATCATTCTCTTTATTTAGTATTATTATTTACTATCCATGAGTTTTTCACTATGACAATATCTATAGATGCAGATTCATTTTCAGTTTAATATTGGTGTGAGTTTTTCATTTATCCACCACACCATATTGATTATGTCAGATTGATAATGATTCACTTATTATTGTATTCATGCTTCTGTTATTTTTTAACCCATAATTATCATTTTATCTCACCCATTTCATTGTTTTCCATTAACAAGTGATGAAAAGGTGATTATTTATTGAGTTTCTGTGGTTGTAGTTTTTAGTTTTTAGTTTTTTTTATGTATTGTATGTTGGAACCTTTTAAATGTAATTTTAGTTACATATATGAATAAATTTTCTTAAAGACTACTAAACTGATTGTTCCTTTGTGATTTTCATTCCTTATAACCATTTCAATATCACAATTACTGCCCCACTCCAGCCTAGAAGGGTCGGGGTGTTATAGTCGGTATTATAAGAAGTTTAGTAGAAAACATGGAAACTAGAGTAGGAAATGTATAATATGGAACAAATACATAAGGTGTTATTTGAGGATAAACGTACAAGAACATCCTATTATTTTGGTATGGAATAGATTATGTGTATTTTCTAGGTAATACGTCTTCGTCTGGATATGAGCATGTAGAGGCGGATCTGGCACAGATATATCTAGGGGTAAAACCTGAAAACACCGGTTTGAGCTAGACTCGAATGGGAACTGGTACACACAAATGGGCCTTGATACACTCTTGGTTATGACACTCTCGGGGGATATGGTTAGGACAATTCACAATTTCTAAACAAGCCATTAAGAAGGAGTTTAATGTAAATTTTTTCATCAGAGAAATCATGTTTATAAGATTATCTATGCATATAATTGAAATTTATGTGGATTGATTTTCTATTTGATATTCATTAACAAATATAGTTTATCTCATTATTTAGATATGGAATCTAACGGAATAAGGGGAATCTATACACGTGGGAAATGCATAGATCTCCCTAATGAGCAAGTCAACATAGTCAATGTTTGAGAAGATCATATCTTAACTATACTGGGACTACTTACTCATGTTGAAATGAATAACCATTCCAATATTTTGTTTAATAGTTTCATGGGGTATAATCACCCATATTATAGCGGGACAACTAACCTAGTGGTTGCTGAGAAATGGATCAAGTCCCTTGAAAATATATTCATGGCATTAAGATGTAATGAAAATGAAAAGGTAGTACTGACAGTATATTGTCTCAAGGGATACCCTGATCAGTGTTGGTCCATGATTCAGGATACCACAATAGAAAAAGAAATAGAATATATATAATAGAGGACTTTTAAGTAAATATTCTTCGAAAAATATTTCCCTCATGAGCAAAAAACCTGAAATGTGGAGGAAATAGTTTAGCTTCAAACAAAGGGAAGAATACAATGTTGTAGAGTATGATGCTACTTTCAAAAGGATGGAAAGGTATGTTGTATATTATGTATGTGACTCAGCAGACAAGAATGATCATTTCTTTGATGGTCTTAAGAAAAACCTTCGAAGGGGGCTAGTTTCTCAATCATTTTCATCATATGATGAAATTGTATAATGTCCCATAAAAACAGAGAATGAAATTTCTAGATCTAATGTTTTCAAAGGAAAATCTGATATGAAAATCTACTCTGATAATAAAAGAAAAGGAGAATCACTAGAGAAGAGAAAGGGAACAAACTTATTCCCATTTTGTGAGAACATTCTAAAGAATCATCTCAAGAAATGTTTGAAATGCATGGGAGTCTACTATAACTATGGAGAAAAGGTTCATCGGTCTGATTAATACAAGGGGAAGAAAAAATTAAATGATATTAAATGATAAAATTGAAAATAGGTGGGACACTATGCAATTTAGTGTCCCAATATCCAAGGAATCATGCCTCAGAAAAAGCCAACAGAACAAGGGAGAGCCTATGTGATTATAACCGTGGAGGCTGAAATTCTTAACGACGTGGTGGAAGGTACTTTAATTGTTTCCTAAAACTTATCCAACACTTTATATGATTCTGGATCATTGCATTCATTTCTATCTTCCATGTTTTCCAAGAAAAGTTGATATGCCCAATTTGAAATAATAAATGATTTGTTAGTCAAAACTCCAAGGAGATGTATCATTGCAAAAAAAGGTATGTCGACTAGTCCCCCTCCAGACACCAAAATGTGATTTAGTTTCTAAAATTATCATCATACGAATGACTGAATTTTATATAATTCTCGGTATAGATTGGTTGTAAAATTAAGGTGCGAAGATTTATTTTAAGAATAAAGAAGTTAAATTTTTTGGAAATGTTGTATAATCCCATGTCTTTAGGGTAGGAAATTTACAACCTAATCCTTATCTTTAATCACCCTTAGTAGCTCTACTGAATGCAAAACATGGATAGGAAGATAAACCAATATATATGGGAGAGTAAATAAATCATCAAATTAATGATGTGGATATAGTGAAAGAGTACATTGATGTATTTCTAGAGAATTTACCAGGATATCCTCCAGAGCGAGAGGTTGTGTTATCTATTGATTTAAGTCTTGATAAAAGACCTATAAAAAGACTCCCTATAGAATGACCACTGTGGAATTAGTATATCTAAAGAAACAAATAGAGTATTTGAGTGAAAATTGAATTATTCAACCTAGTGTTTCTCTATGGGGATCCCATGTACTCTTTGTCAAAAAGAAAGATGGATCCACGAGGCTTTGCATTGATTATAGTGAAATCAATGATATTATAATAAAGAATAAGTATCCTCTACCCTGGATTGATGATTTATTTGATCAACATCATGAAGCTCAATACTTTTCAAAGATTGACCATTGATCCAGATATCATCAGTTTCATGTGAGGAAGGAAGATATTCCTAAGAAAGTATTTCAAACCAGGTATGGGAAATACGATTTTATAGTGATTCCTTTTGGACTGACAAATGTACCCTATGTTTTTATGGATTAAATGAATAGATTTTTCAAGGAATATTTTGATAACTTTTTTGTTGTATTCATCGATGATATCCTCATATACAAAAAAGATATGAAAACCATAAGAATCACTTGTAGGTTATTCTGAGAACTCTTAGAAAAAATAAATTATATGGGATGTTTAGAAAGTCTAATGTTGTATTAAATTAGTTTCTTTTCTTGGCCATATTGAATCTAAGGATGTAATCCTAGTTGATCCTGTGAAGACAAAGTCAATCCAAGATTGGCCCATTCCAACAAACATAACTATGGTGTGTAGTTTTGTTGGTTTAGCTAGTTACTATCGGCGTTTCATTTAGAATTTTGCCCGACTGGCTTAAAATCTAACCAAGCTCACATGGAAAGGAGTTTAGTATGTTTGGATGAAATAATATACAAAATGATTCGAAGAATTGAAAATAATATTGGATGATGCAAAAATTTTGACTCCTCCATCTTGAAGTGGTGGATTTGAAATATACATATATGCATCAAAGAATGGACTGGTTTCTGTCCTTATAAAAAAAATATAAAGTTATTGTGTATGCATCAAGACAGTTGAAGACTCATGAGAAAAATTATCCAACACAAGATCTTGAGTTCACAGTCATAATCTTTGTGCTGAAAATATGGAGGCATTATCTCAACGGGGAGAGATATGAGATTTATAGAGACCACAAGAGTTTTAAATATATTTTCACACAAAAATAACTCAACCTGAGGAAATGGATATTGATTGAGTTACTCAAATAATAAGTTATTCAATACACTACCACTCGGGAATGGCGAATAAGGTGGCATATGCATTATGCAGGAATGATCATGGATTTTTAACTCAAATGAGGATTGAGAGAGATCCAATATTTTTGGATCTAATAATGATGGATATGGGAATTGTTAAGGAAAGGGAAACATATTTCATTGTTCAAATTATTTCTATACCATCATTATTAGAGAATATGAAATGCCCTAAATCTGATGATGAGAATCTGTATAAGGAAATTAATGTTGTCAAGGATGGGAGAGTGGATGGCTTCATGTAGGAAGAATGAGTTTTGAAATTTGGGAAGAGTTTATGTGTTCCATCATTACCTGAGCTAAAAAGGGAACTATTAGACGATGCTCATAGCTTAAATTTCTCTATACACCCAGGTAGCACCTATATGTATAGAGATCTAAAAGAATATTTTTTGTTGGATAATATGATGTGGGAAATTGCTGAATACGTGTCGAAATTTCTAGTTTTTCAACAAGCGAAGAAAGCTATACAACATACCAAAAGAGTGATGAAACCTATTCATATACATATGTGGAAGTGGGATAACATTACACTTGATTTTCTCACCGAACTACCGAGGATACCTAGAAGGAATCATGTAATATGGGTAATTGTTGAACATCTCACAAAATCATCACAGTTCATTCCTATAAGAGAAGATTTTCCACTTTATAGCTTGTAAAGACATTATATTAATGATGTTGTGAGACATAATAGTGGACCTATATTGATTGTATTTGATCAAGATACCCATTTTACATCAAAATTCTGGAAAGGTCTTCAGAAATATTTGAATACTAAGCTTCATATGGGTACTGCTTATCACCCCCAAAACAATGGATAGTCTGAATGGTATATTCAAACATTGGAAGACATGATGAGGTAATTATCTCTTTACTTCCAAAGTATACGGGGTCAATACTTTCCTTTTGTGTAATTTTCCTACAATAATAGTTTCCATTCTAGTGTTCAAATGGATCCATATGAATCAATATATGGAATGATATTCTAAACACTAACTTGTTGGGGTGATGTTGGTGAGAGGAAACATATAGGCCCAGAATATATTAAAGAGACCCTGACAAAAGTGAATAAAATACAATTCCATATTAAAGTATCCCTAAGTAGGCAGAAGAGTTATACTGACAACTGGAGATAGGACTTGGAATTCTAAGTGGGAGATCATGTATTTTGGAAATTATCTCCATGAAAGGGTGTTTTATAGTTCGGAAAGAAAGGGTAATCGAGACCCAGGTACATCAGACAATTTGAAATTCTAGAAATAATCAGAGATGTATCTTACCATTTATTGATGTCGCAAAATATATCCATAGTTCATGATGTCTTTAACTTTTCATTGTTAAAGAAATACATGCCAGACCGAACTCATGTACCCAAATATGATGAAATTGAACTGGAACCTGATTTTTCATACTGTGAAAATCCTATCAGGATTCCTGACACAAGGGAGAAGGTATGGATAAATCAGACTACTCTTCTAGTAAAGGTTCTTTGGGGAAACCGGAATATGGAAGAAGCAACATGGGAACCTGGGGATGTTATGAAAAAGAATCACCCACGTCTTTTTGGTGACATTCATACATAAAATTTCAAGGACGGAATTTGTGAAGGAGGGAATAATGTAGCATCCTAAACACTTCATGGTATCTTTCTATTAAATACATTCTAGTTATAGCCTCTATTTCATGAATCACTGAGGCTATATGGAACAAAACATGTTTACTTATACGACATATCGATAACCTAGCCATTAAACGTAAATTTTCTAGCTCTGTGATTTGAATTTTATAAATCTGACATACACGGTTGTGTTCAAGATGTTATTTAGAGTTAGATATAATTAACATAATTTTTTGTGAATAGTAACATAATCTTATGAATTCTATCCATGCCTTCGAATGTATAAATGAATTTAGGCACCATAAAAATGTAGATGAATATTTAAAGTGTTTATATTTTTAGATTAAAGAATTATTTTTATTACATATATAATTAATCATATTTATGAAATTATTTGTGAAAAATGGACTTAATTTTTGGATTCTACAGCTAGATAAATGGTTAGGGTGATTTTTTGGGACTTTTCTGAAATACATAAATTTTTAATGATTAGTAAAATTCAATAATTCACAATAAGTGCTAAATAATGTCTTAATTGAGTCATTGATGATGATCTACTGATGTAATCCCAATTTATTCATATTCGCATGATAAAATTACTATTATTGGTCATGGAAGACTCACTATTCATTTTATTATGGATAAATAATTAACCAATGATATTTATATTAAGAGAACTCCTCTATCCTCCAATATAAAACCCCCATCACTCTCTCTTCTCTTCATTTCTCTGAAGAATGGTTCATTGCCAATATTATGCCCAAATCTCTCCCCAAGATCATCCCCTATGTCCAGAAGCACCTAGCCTCGTAAAAATACCAAAACCACTCCCTTTAATAGGTTCTCAAAGGACGAAGTCTCATGAGGTAAACTCTTCTTTCCAATTCTTTCATTTTTTTATGTTCTTTTCTTTTTGTTTCTTTCCTCACCTCCCTTCACCCAAATAGTATTTTAACTAAAGTAACATACATTTACAACAATTTTTTTATGCTAATGATATATTTTATTATCTTCTTTATTTTCCCCACCCTTTATTTGGATGAAATCAAAGCATCGTTTGAGTTGTTCTAATTTGGCACGTTCAAGGACAACTATTTATCAATTTCTATTATCATCTTTAATTATGGAAATGAAAAAATTTATGTTATGGATGAAATAGATTATTATATATGTAATATATATTATTTTTAATTCTGAAATCCTTTTTTACAAATGGTATTATGTTATAAATCAAAACATGTTTATTATAATCAAACACACCGTTTAACAAAAACAGTTGTCACTAAGGTTATATATATGTAATAATTCGACCTCACTCTATGAAACCAAATTAAATTTAAAAAAAAATTAATATCTATGAATTTCACTAATGGCATGTAGCATCATTTATGGGAAACCACTTCCATTTTTCATTTTTATCCGAAATTTAATATAAGTGAATTGATCTTTAAAAACAAGTAATAAAACAAGATCGAACAATGAAATTGAACATTTTAACTAATAAAAAGGGAATTTAATGAAATAAAAAGGGTTATAATAAATAATTTACATATATTATAGGTTCTATACTTATGAATTAATATTCCTAATGTATTTATTCAGGTCTTTAATAATAAGTCAATAACCGCTTTATGCATTAGTTAAGGGATCCTCTCTCTCACTTGTGTTCATGAATCTCTCATATGTTGTGCTATTTTATTTTTAATTCATAATGAGGGGGTATGTTTTTGAACATCCCCCATACTGCCATTGTTACATATAAATAATGTAATACCAAATTAACTCAAATTAATCCCTCGAAATAACACTCGTTACCATACCAAAATGATTGTAAGGGGTTTCTCATCTCACTTTCATTTCTGTGAGATTTTCATTGTTCGCCAATAATTTCTTGTATGTGGTATATGTGTACTACCATTTGATATATAATAACCTGATTCTTTTTATATTAATATTATTCCATGATTTATTTGTGCTTTATTTTGTTCTGGTCATATGATTCGACTGATTATATAGTGTTAAGAGACTTTGTTTCAACAACTATTTTGTTGTGAGTAACTCTGTATTGTGCTCCTAATAATCTTTATGTGGTGTAACTATTTCCCATTTGAGATCACTTTTCATTGGAAATTATATTTATATCAAATTTCCATAATCTCATAAGATGGATATGTTGTTTTCTTAACCATATACCATTTTACATATGGTGTTTATTTGGAAAGTTATTTTAATTATGGAAATATTGATAAATCTTTAAACTCTACTCAATACTGATAATGAAAAATCATACTTATCTTGAATAGAATCAATGTATAATGAATTGTTTGGAAATATAGTGGCTGGTGGGGCCCGCTATATCCCCTCGATGCATCCGCAGATCTCATGAGACAAATCAGCTAGCGAAAAACCCATCGAGTTTGTTTCAGAAAATCAGATGGGTTTCTACCCATAGTACTAAACCGTTTTTACGGTATTATGGTTAATGTTCCAGATACATAACGTACAATTAAAAATAATTCTCTTTATTCATTATCAATTTTTACTATCCATGAGGATTTTACTATGAAAAAATCTATGGATGCATTTTATTCTCAGTTTATTAATGGTGTGAAATTTTCATTTATTCACCATGCCATATTGATTATGTCAGATTGATTTTGATTTAGTTATTATTGTATTCATTATTCTTCTATTTTTAATCCTTACTAAGCGTTTGAGCTCACTCCTTTCATTATTTTCCACCAACAGGTGATGAATAGTTGATTGTTTATTAAGTTCACGTGGTTGCGGTTTTTTTGTTATGTATTGTATTTTGTAACCTTTTCCAATGTAATTTGATTTACATAAATATATCTAGTTTCTTCAATACTAAAATACTGATAGTTCTTTCTTGATTTTAATTCCTTATAACTGTTTAAATATCACAAGTAGTGCACCAGATCTTGCCTAAATGGGTAGGGGTGTTACATGATCAACCTGTTTCCATGATACATCTACTCAATCATCATATAATCAAGAAAAAATATATACGTCCATTAGTGCACAAGGAACGACCACTAACAACTATTATTTTCAGTGGGAATAAGTTAATACAATTCACAACAAAAGGAAAAAAGATAAATAAATACATAAAAATCATCACCGCATATACCCCTTTATTTTTTAACAGTTAATTTATTATCTTCGTTAAGGTTTTGTATCATTAAAGATCATAGAAAATATTAGCATACCCACCCTGCATGATGCACAATAAAGAGAGAGGATGGAAGAACCCCATCCTAGATAATCAATGATCTATGTTTTTTTCTCGCACCAACAACTGGGGATGCATGACTTGGAGAGGAAGAACTCAAAGGACTCCAAGGATGAGAAAGTGGGGATCGATCACGGGCACATGATTCATCATGGAAGGAAGTCTCCAGGGGTACTAAGAGAGACCAGGTTGAAAAGGGAAGAGAGAAAATTTTCATAAAAAAATCTAGATCCTAAAATCATGGCGACAATTTCTAATTACATAAAAGACGGATCAGGAATCGACAACAAATATGGGTGTTTTCACACATTTGAATTAATTGAGATTTAATAATTCTCCTCAGATATGGTAGAGATAAAGTTTTTGAAATAATAGATTTCCTATAAATAGAGAAAATGAGTAATAGGGGTGAAACTATAAAACATGAAAATGATGTGACCCTGAGTAAAAAGGCCAAATGTGTCACGAACCAACCCAGGTCGACCCTGAACCGGTCACCCGAGCCGGTCCGCGACATGGCCCGAGAGGCGTTCCCGATCCTCCCGGGCTGGCGACAAGCGCCAGGGCATCAACAGAGGCTATGGGAATGATTTCGCCCAATATAAATAAATAAGACAGCGAAAAATAATACAGAGCAGCGCAGAAAAGATAAACCAAATAAAGTGACTAAACAGGAACAAACAAGAATCAAACTAATCAAACACGACGTGCGAACAAACTCCGTGCGACCTCGCGGGTCTCTCTCCGACTCAACGATGAAGCGTCGCCCTAGGCGAGCGCACTCAAGCTATAGCCTGCACAAACACTAAAAACAGAAAAGAACTATAGGCGTGAGTATTAAAACTCAGTAGGCTAGCCCGATATCTATTCCCAATGCAAAACTTTTATGATAAAAGAAACATCATTTCAAGTTTGAACTACAATTTATAAAAGTATGTTTTTCTAAGTATTTTACCTAAAAACAAAGTACAAACCATTTCCCTTAGCCATTTCAAAATTCGGGTTCATTTCATTAGTGTCAATGACATTTCAGGAAAGGGGGAAAGTGATGTTTAAATCTTCCAAATTTGTGCAAAGGGGATTAAACTCTTTTATTTGAAAACAATTTTTAGAAACCTAATCAAAAGCAATTTACCATTTTCCAAAGAAAACAATACACCAGAATACACAAAGTAAAATACACAGCAAGGGCATTGTAGGTATACATGTGAGAATCATAATCATTACTGCAAGCTACAAAAGCTGAATAGACATGGGTGAACCTAGGAGATCGAGAATAAACCAGAAGACACCAATACATGAGAAATCATCCTTATCGACATGTCACGATGAAATCAAAACGCACAATACGCTCGACCATCCACTCACAGGCAGGTCAAGGGCAAATCCCATAGTAATAAACCCAATATATCCACCTACTATGGGCCACTGGTCAGTACCATACCCTACCAGTGTAGTAATCGTTCTTAGAATATTCTCTCAATATTCCAGATTCCCATGTATCAAGTGTTTGAAAAATGGGTGAGCCAACTAATGCCAACCGAGCATCCAATCATATACATATATATATATAAAGCACAACAGGCATCACCCGAGCCACTCCGTGGAACAACCTCATGCCTTCTTCTACTCAAGTACCCGGGAGCCTCTTAGAGCGGCCTCCCAAACAATAAATTGCAACCAAGGCATGAGAGTCGCCGTAAGAGGGTTTTTATCAAAACATTTTTATCGCTTTCCATAAAGTGCCAAACGGGCATTTAATACATTTCACAAACACTACTCAAAGACAGGTACAACTTCTTTATGAGACAAAACCCAGTTTAAAACAATTTAAAGAACCACAAAACACTACTTCACAGGTTGCCAATATTTTTATAAACCAAACCAAACCATTTTCCCTTTCCAAATAAACTTTAAAAGCCAACCGGGCAATTTCTCAAATGAACCAAAGTATTTGTTCACACCTCAAAAGAAATCATTTCTCATTATACCAGAACACCATTTTATATTCCGTGAATTATGTTTAAAAGCCAAACTGGCATTCTTTTATTATTGGGTGTCCGCTCATCAAAAGGATGTTTCATGTGTCGTGTATAAAATAAACAGCTCCTTTTGACATTAAATAACCCTTTAAAAATTTACCCTCTTATATTAAAAATTAATTATCGTATATTATCTCATATTTATTACAATTAATAAAATGTTGATTTTGAATAATTAGGGTGCGCAAACAGCATGAAATAATATAACTTAAATTTTAAAAGCAGTGCAAAGGGGACCTACCTCAAAACCAAGCGCGTCGACACACCAACCTCGGATCCAAGGCGCGATGACACGACGTGTGTCCGAAACCACGTGACAAGGTCTAACACTCTGCATAGTCAGTACCAAGGACTCAGACACATACAAAAACTCACTAGAGCATTCGAAACCAAGCGGAAGGAATAAATGCTCACCTCGAAACTAAAGCGCGGTGACGATGGAACCTCGGAAACAAAGCGCGGCGGTGACGGAACCTCGGAAACAAAGCGCGCCGGTAGCGGTTACTCGGAAACGCCCTGTGCGGGTCCTAAAAGTTCCAAACCAACAAATAAAAACCCACCATCAATTAAAACCCATAACCCAACAAGCGTACAATGATAGTAATAAAAATAATAATAATGGAAATAATATTAATAATAATGAAAATATTAATAATAATAATAATAATAATAATAATAACTATATTAATAATAATAATAATAATAATAATAATAAGATTAATATTAGTAAAAATAGTAAAAATAACTATAGTAATAACAATAATAATAAAAATAATAAGAATAATAATAATAATGATAATAATAATAATAATAATAATAATAATAATAACTATAATAATAATAATAATAATAATAATAAGATTAATATTAGTAAAAATAGTAAAAATAACTGTAGTAATAACAATAATAATAAAAATAATAAGATTAATAATAATAATGATAATAATAATAATAATAATAATAATAACAATAACAATAATAATAAAAATAAGAATAATTATAATTATAATAAAAGTAAAAAAAATTAAAATAAAATAAAAAAAATCCATTCTAGGGGTTACCTGGGCTGGTTGGGGTGTTGCTGTACAGAGTGATGAGAAAGCTGCAAAGCAGGAAGCAGGTGGTTGCCGAGCCGACCAGCAAGGGTGGCGCTGAGAACAGGGGCCGAACCAGGTTGATGCGTGCTACAAAGAGAAGAGAGGCCAAGGTGGCTGAGGTACTGGGAAGAATTAATATTCCGCTGAAATGGAGGGAGGCGGCACTACAGGGCTGTGCTGGGTTGCTCCTGGGTGGGCTGAGCGGATAACGGGGGAAGGAATCTCCACTAAACAGGGAGGCTGGGAGATCCTGTGGTATTGGCTAAGGGAGGCGGCCAAAAGGAGGGCACGCTGCATGCAGGGGAGAGGGGATGAGGAGGGGTGCAGCGCTGAAAGGGGTCAACCGTAGTGGAGGTAAAAAAAAGAGGTGGAGCGCAAAGAGGCAGTGCAGGGGGCGGAGGGTTGCGACGGCACACAGAGGAGGTGCGGGCTGGCTGGACCAGGGGTTCATGCAGAGGGAGGCCTGCGCGACTGTAGGGAGGCGCTGGGTCGCTGCTGCTGCTGCTGCGGAAGGAGGCAGGGAGGAAAACGGATGTCGGGGGGGCTGTTGTACACTGGAGCAAGGGAGGAGAGGGGTAGCGCCGGTGGAATTCGACAGGAGGAGGCGCACTACCCCGGGGAAGATCGCGTCGGCCGAGAGTTGCTGTGCGCAAGCAATAGCTGTTGCGAGGGAAAGAAGGGATGCAGAGTGCGGCCTTCTGCAGACAGAGGAAGGATGGGGCACGTTGCTGTCGTGAGGGCCGGCTGTTAAGGGGTCGACGGACGACGGTGGCAGCTGGAAGGAGAAGCGGTTTCGCGAGGGAGGAGGAGGTGCCGTGTTGGGTGAGGCGGGGTGCGGACAGCCCGCTGGGAAGAAGCCGAGTAGTGGGGGAGTGATAGGTAGCAGGAGGAAATGAGGGATGTGGCGAGGGGGAAGAAAAACATTAAAAATGGGGGGGGGGCGTTAGGGTTAGGTGGGAAAAATAATAGAAAAAAAACGAAACATAAATGAAAAGAAAAGAAAAATAATAATAATTAATAAACAAATAAATAAATCATTAGTATACCTCCATAAAAGCCTCAATAAATTCTAATTGTAATAATAAAAATTTAGTACTATTATTAATAACAATAATCATTATTATAAACCTTATTAATAACAATAATACTAATAAAACTTATGTAATAGAAATTTGTGTCAAACTTTAATAATAATAATAATAAAAGTAACCACTAATAATAAAATAAAAATAATAAATGAATTTATATCATCTTTAATAATATTAAAATTAACGACAGTCCACGTAATTGCATGGGCGAAGCCGCGCGGCGCCGCGCTCCGCCCACGCGTCCAACGTTGTCGATCCCAAATATTTGTTGTTGTTTTTTTTATCGAAGACTCTAAAATCTGATCTGAAACTGACCGCAAACCAGAGCAAAATAATTTAATACCAAAGAAATCATAAAATAAAATAAATGCACGGTTTGGGGTGCGATAATTCTGCCCACCATAACGCTTTCCGCCCCCGGAAAGCCACAACACCAACCAGTCGATCGATCAACACCTAAGGATTTCACAGAACACGATCCAACCTCTTATCTCAAGGACATCATACCGACTACCAACGGAACTAAACCTCATTGCCCGAAATGAATCACCAACAGAGGGAGGCCCGAACGGGCTCCCCACCATAAGAACTCCACTAGAATTCGATAACTATTGAAGAGAAAATCCAACGAGACTCATGGTGGGTCTCCCCACCATAAAAGGACTGACCTCTTAGCGACCCATCAGAAATCCAACTTAGGGCAGAACCGGGCCTTACTCAAGCTATAAAAGCTCAGCGGAATCATTTAAACCACTTACTTACGTCCGAAGGGATCTAAGCTTAAATGGATACTCTGCGCAACTGAAACCCTAACCCCATGGGCGGGTAGGGTGGTCCCAAGGATCGGATTACTGAAACAACGACGTACGACTACTCACGACTCATCACTTTGGGACGGACATGAACCAGGGCTGCGACTGATTTACATCAGTGGCCCATGCAAAGTCACTGATTAGCAACTTACATCCAAGAGGCATAATTCTCGACACTACGCGAGGGATAAGTCCATCGCACGCTTTGCGACAAGAGGAAAACTACAACGACAGAGGAACCAGAGGAACAACACCAAAACTATCTCACCACAACGATAGAGGCACTAATTTCACCAGACTCTCTAAAATTTCCCCGGGGGGTTCCTGACTACGCGTCGGCTTCACTCTGAGACCTTATGGCTGGCGCTCTGATGGATGAAGCATCTTCTGCCTCATAGTCAGGTTCTGATAATCCCAATGGGATACATACATCTTTTGATTTAACAAAAGGAAAGGACAAGATTTTAAAATTTGAAAACATACCAGCATTGAAAGTTGAGGTTCGTCAAAAGACCCATAAAGTTCCCATACATTTCAAACCCAAAATAACACCCATAAAAAGGCCACGATAACAGATCACTTACACTGAAAGGAAACTTATACTAGGAACTTTGAACAAAGGCCCTACAACAAATTACTTTTGAGAACTCCCTCTGCGACGCTTCCTTGCAACGCCCCGACAAAATCGTCGCAAGTGCCCCAAGCGTCCACATGCCTGGCAGGGCTTCGGAGTGCTTCGGCACGATGACTTCTTGTGACCCCACTTGCCACATTGATAACACACAATAATCTCTCGCTGCGAAGAGGTTGATGAAAGGTCTCGAGGCCTATTGATTGCACGACCTAATCCATCCACTTCCATTTTCTTACTCATTTCCTTTCCAGAATCTTTACCAGTGCTCATAGGGATCTAAGGAGGGAGAACTACTTCGAGCACTCCTGCCATCGCGGCTTCGACATGAAAAGCATGTCTCGCCACATCGACAAAAGAAGTTAGGTTGGACTCTGACACCTTCGACTGCAGATCAGGGAGGAGACCTGCCTCGAAGCGTCGAGCCTTCACGGGGTCATTTGTGGCATACTCTGAATCATAAGGTACTAAATCTACAAAGCGCTGGAAATATTCCAACACGGATCTGTCGCCCTGCTGCAGACAACACATCTCCATCCCCTTTCTCACCCTTTCTTCCTCATAGAAATACTGACGAATGAACGAGGCCTTGAAAAACTCCCAAGTAACCTCTTGACGGGGCTTGTTCTGAGACACTAACTTCCACCACATCCACGGTGAACCTTCAAGCATGAAGGTCGCAAACATGACCTTCAACGACTCGGGCAACTCAATGAGGCTAAAGTCCCTTTCAATCTTCTGTATCCACTCCTCTGCCACAGAAGTTTCTGCTTGACCATAGAAGAGAGGTGGATCGAGCTTCCGAAACTCAAGCATAAAATCCTTAGGTTGATCAACTGCACTATGATCACCCATCGAAGCTTCAAAGGGATAACCGCTGGACAAGGAAAGTTCAAAAACCCCAATCAAGGCCAACTCAACGAATGAAGAAAAACCTCAAAATCAAACATTGCATAGGTGACAAGCTTGAAATCCGAGGAAACTAGTTATCATAACATCAAAAAATTTCTCTTTGAAAACATCTTTAATTTAGAACAAGCTTAGTGGGTTAAACCTTCGCCATTGGTATTCTTTAGAACCTCACTCACATGCATGCATTCGTGCCACCGATGGAATCCATCCACCATACCAGATATCCATCCACATTTCCAACATACCAAAATGCATGTGAGTACTCATCGGAACACCAAGGCCAAAACAAAGCAACTTCATTTTCCAAAAACAATTCCTTCCTACCACTTCTTTTAAAACAATCTACAATTTAAACATGTCATTTCAAACAACATTTTTTTTTCAAAACCAACTTTTCTAATTCAAACCACTTTCAAAAATCAAGGGGGACCCAAAAAAACTCAAACAGGGGACTAGTGTCAGTGGGTGTCTTGACCATATGGTTGGCGGCCATATGCCAAATACGTCACTAACACAGAGAGCCTTCTTGGACCATGCCCCTAGCTCTGCATGGCTTGCCAGGCCGTGCGGGTTAGGAGGACTAGTGGCCCAACTCCCTTTGTCGTATCACAATCACAAAACCTTTCCATAAAAACCCAAACAAACAAATTAAACCTAACTTCCCATGGAAACTTGAGGATCAGTACGGGCAAGAGTTCTCAACGCTCTTCCCGCACCTACCCCTCAAGTCCCGACAATCCTACTCCATCTACCTTGACGTCCCAAATAACAAAGGGCACCTTGAAAAGTGAGGTCGCTAAAAGCTGACTGCCTCTGATACCATTTTGTCATTAACCAACCCGGGTCGACCCTGAACCGGTCACCCGAGCCGGTCCGTGACCTGGCCCGAGAGGCGTTCCCGATCCTCCCGGGCTGGCGACAAGCGCCAGGGCATCAACAGAGGCTATGGGAACGATTTCGCCCAATATAAATAAATAAGATAGCGAAAAATAATACAGAGCAGCGCAGAAAAGATAAACCAAATAAAGTGACTAAACAGGAACAAACAAGAATCAAACTAACCAAACACGATGTGCGAACAAACTCCGTGCGACCTCGCGGGTCTCTCTCCGACTCAACGATCAAGCGTCGCCCTAGGCGAGCGCACTCAAGCTATAGCCTGCACAAACACTAAAAACAGAAAACAACTATAGGCGTGAGTATTAAAACTCAGTAGGCTAGCCCGATATCTATTCCCAATGCACTACCTTTAAGATAAAAGAAACATCATTTCATGTTTGAACTACAATTTATAAAAGTATGTTTTTCTAAGGATTTTACTTAAAAACAAAGTACAAACCATTGCCCTTATCCATTTCAAAATTCGGGTTCATTTCATTAGTGTCAATGACATTTCAGGAAAGGGGGAAAGTGATGTTTAAATCTTCCAAATTTGTGCAAAGGGGATTAAACTCTTTTATTTGAAAACAATTTTTAGAAACCTAATCAAAAGAAATGTACCATTTTCCAAAGAAAACAATACACCAGAATGCACAAAGTAAAACACACAGCAAGGGCAATGTAGGTATACATGTGAGCATCATAATCATTACTGCAAGCTACAAAAGCTGAATAGACATGGGTGAACCTAGGAGATCGAGAATAAACCAGAAGACACCAATACATGAGAAATCATCCTTATCGACATGTCACGATGAAATCAAAACGCACAATACGCTCGACCATCCACTCACAGGCAGGTCAAGGGCAAATCCCATAGTATTAAACCCAATATATCCACCTACTATGGGCCACTGGTCAGTACCATAACCTACCAGTGCAGCAATTGTTCTTAGAATATTCTCTCAATATTCCAGACTCCCATGTCTCAAGTGATTGAAAAAGGGGTGATCCAACTAATGCCAACTGAGCATCCAATCATATACATATATATATATATAAAGCACAACAGGCATCACCCGAGCCACTCCGTGGAACAACCTCATGCCTTCTTCTACTCAAGTACCCGGGAGCCTCTAAACGCGGCCTCCCAAACAATCAATTGCAACAAATTCATGAGAGTCGCCCTAAGAGGGTTTTTATCAAATCATTTTTATCGCTTTCCATAAAGTGTCAAACGAGCATTTAATACATTTCACAAACACTACTCAAAGACTGGTACAACTTCTTTATGAGACAAAACCTAGTTTAAAACAATTTAAAGAACCACAAAACACTACTTCACAAGTTGCCAATATTTTTATAAACCAAACCAAACCATTTTCCTTTTCCAAATAAACTTTAAAATCCAACCGGGAAATTTCTCAAGCGAACCAAAGTATTTGTTCACGCCTCAAAAGAAATCATTTCTCATTAAACCAGAACACTATTTTATATTCCGTGAATTATTTTTAAAAGCCAAACGGGCATTATTTTATTGTTGGGTTTCCACTCATCAAAAGGATGTTTCATGTGTCGTGTATAAAATGAACGGTTCCTTTTGACATTAAATAACCATTTAAAAATTTACCCTCTTATATTAAAAATTAATTATCGTATATTATCTCATATTTATTACAATTAATAAAATGTTGATTTTGAATAATTAGGTTGCGCAAACAGCATGAAATAATATAACTTAAATTTTAAAAGCAGTGCAAAGGGGACCTACCTCAAAACCAAGCGCATCGACACAACAACCTCGGATCCAAGGCGCGATGACACGACGTGTGTCCGAAACCACGTGACAAGGTCTAACACTCTGCATAGTCAGTACCAAGGACTCAGACACATACAAAAACTCACTAGAGCATTCGAAACCAAGCGGAGGGAATAAATGCTCACCTCGAAACTAAAGCGCAGCGACGACGGAACCTCGGAAACAAAGCGCGGTGGCGACGGAACCTCGGAAACAAAGCGCGGCGGTAGCGCTTACTCGGAAACGCACTGTGCGGGTCCTAAAAGTTCCAAACCAACAAATAAAAACCCACCATCAATTAAAACCCATCATCCAACAAGAGTACGATGATAGTAATAAAAATAATAATAATGGAAATAATAATAATAATAATGAAAATAGTAATAATAATAATAATAATAATAATAACTATATTAATAATAATAAAAATAATAATAATAATAATAAGATTAATATTAGTGAAAATAGTAAAAATAACTATAGTAATAACAATAATAATAAAAATAATAAGAATAATAATAATAATGATAATAATAATAATAATAATAATAATAATAATAATAATAACTATAATAATAATAATAATAATAATAATAATAAGATTAATATTAGTAAGAATAGTAAAAATAACTATAGTAATAACAATAATAATAAAAATAATAAGATTAATAATAATAATGATAATAATAATAATAATAATAATAATAATAACAATAACAATAAAAATAATAATAATAATAATAATAATTATAATAAAAGTAAAAAAAAAAAAAAAAAAAAAAATCCATTCTAGGGGTTACCTGGGCTAGTTGGGGTGTTGCTGTACAGAGTGATGAGAAAGCTGCAAAGCAGGCAGTAGGTGGTTGCCGAGCCGACCAGCAAGGGTGGCGCTGAGAACACGGGCCGAACCAAGTTGATGCGCGCTACAAAGAGAAGAGAGGGCAAGGTGGCTGAGGTACTGGGAAGAAGTAATATTCCGCTGAAATGGAGGGAGGCGGCACTACAGGGTTGTGCTGGGTTGCTCCTAGGTGGGCTAAGCGGATAAGGGGGGAAGGAATCTCCACTAAACAGGGAGGCTGGGAGATCATGTGGTGTTGGCTAAGGGAGGCGGCCAAAAGGAGGGCACACTGCATGCAGGGGAGAGGGGATGAGGAGGGGTGCAGCGCTGAAAGGGGTCGACCGTAGTGGAGGTAAAAAAAAGAGGCGGAGCGCAAAGAGGCAGTGCAGGGGGAGGCGGGTTGCGACGGCGGACAGAGGAGGTGCGGGCTGGCTGGACCAGGGGTTCGTGTGGAGGGAGGTAGACGCGACTGCAGGGAGGCGCTGGGTCGCTGCTGCTGCTGCTGCGGAAGAAGGCAGGGAGGAAAACAGATGTCGGGGGGGCTGATGTACACTAGACTAAGGGAGGAGAGGGGTAGCGCCGGTGGAATTCGACAGGAGGAGGCGCACTACCCCGGGGATGATCGCGTCGGCCGGGAGTTGTTGTGCGCAAGCAACGGCTGTTGCGAGGGAAGGAGGGATGCAGAGTGCGGCCTTTTGCAGACAGAGGAAGGGTGGGGAACGTTGCTGTCGTGAGGGCCGGCTGTTGAGGGGTCGACGGACGGCGGTGGCTGCTGGAAGGAGAAGCGGTTTCGCAAGGGAGGAGGAGGTGTCGTGCTGGGTGAGGCGGGGTGCGGACAGCCCGCTGGGAAGAATCCAAGTAGGGGGGGAGCGATGGGTAGCAGGAAAAAATGAGGGATGCGGCGGGGGAGAAGAAAAAGAATAAAAAGGGGTGGGCCGCTAGGGTTAAGTGGGAAAAATAATAGAGAAAAAAAAGAAACATAAATGAAAAGAAAAGAAAAATAATAATAATTAATAAACAAATAAAGAAATCATTATTATACCTCTATAAAAGCCTCAATAAATTCTAATTTTAATAATAAAAATTTGTACTATTATTAATAACAATAATCATTATTATAAACCTCATTAATAACAATAATACTAATAAAACTTATGTAATATAAATTTGTGTCAAACTTTAATAATAATAATAATAAAAGTAACCACTAATAATAAAATAAAAATAAAAAAATGAATTTATATCATCTTTAATAATATTAAAATTAACGACAGTCCACGTAATTTCATGGGCGAAGCCGCACGGCGTCGCGCTCCGCCCACGTGTCCAACGTTGTCGAACCCAAATATTTGTTGTTTTTTTTATCGAAGACTCTAAAATCAGATCTGAAACTGACCGCAAACCAGAGCAAAATAATTTAATACCATAGAAATCATAAAATAAAATAAACGCACGGTTTGGGGTGCGACAAAATGTTTTGGTAAATCAAGGTTATCAAACCTTTTAGAGGATTTAAAACATCATTTGTGGGTATTAAAAAAAGACAGAATCCAATTTAAAGATGTTTTAAAACTTAAACGAGACATTACCATAAAACTAGTTAATGAAACCCTGAAAACCCCATGTGGTAGCGATTAGTGACTCACCGATCGACGAGACCGATCAGTGACCCATCAATCAATGACACCCTCCCACTGAGACAGTTGTGGTCTTATCTCATCCATGGCTTCTAGGACACCCCAAGTACAAAAATTCAACAAATTAATGGACCAGGTGGGTCCAGGCCATTACCTTAGCATAAAAAAAGTATCATCATTCAGTCATCGGTACAAGCCCCAATACATTATTGGTTTTCCTTTTTCTGAAACCATATTAATTAAATTTCCAATATCACCATGATTAATATCTTATAAATGTATATGTTAAATACAATTTTCACTATGGTTTTATATACAACATTTTTTTCATATCCTAATATTCTAATTTGGTTATTATTACAATATTGGTATTAAACATAATAACACTAAAGATTATCAATATATGTAAACTAATGTATCTAAAATTTATTTTCATTATTCTTTAAATAAATTTCTAATTAAAAAATATGTTTTCCATAAATATTTTTAAAATTTCCTTAATCTTGGTAGACTATCATTATATAAATACTAAATGTTTTTTTATTTATTTGAACTTTTCTTCAAACATAAACTCATAAACCCATGATATACCTATATTAGGATAATTTTCTAGAAAATACAACCTAATATATATCTTACCATAACATTAGGGTGTTATTATATACAAATCTCAATTTTTATATTCGGAATAAGTTCCCTAATCTATGATTTCTTGAATCTAGTTCCCAAGGTTTCTATCAAACATCCTGTAATACCAATTGTATAAAACTAACCCCAGTAATCCTAGATATGGTGTCTACTACCATTATGATTTCATTATTAAAAGGAATGTAAATCCCAAATGACCAAAGATTTTATTAGTCTTGCTAAAATAGATACATACACGAGTCTTGTATAACAATGAATACACTAATTATAAAATAATATTTTTTGATGAAAATATTATAAAATATATCATATCCTTGTATATTTTTCTTAAGAAACATATTGTAATCCTAGTGAAAGGGGAGAAAATTAGGGTGGACTAATGTAAGGGTGATGTATAATTCATGTAATAATGAAAAAATGAGATTAATATTTATGGAAATATAATTACTGAAGACACATTCTATGTAATCATTAATATTTCTAGAATGTGTATAGACAATATGGTATTGTGTATTATTATAAACACATTCCTTTTATTCAATAAACTGAGAATAAAATAATTCTATAGAATTTTAAATAAGGAAAATATCTTGGATAATAATAATAATAAAATGAAATATATAGTATGTAAATTCATTATTATTAGATGTGATGTATATCGCACATGAACAACTATCATTGAGACTATATATAAGATTGTTTAAGTTTATAGGTAGAAACTAATCTATTCTTCTTGGAAAATAATTGAAGGGTTTCTCCCCAACTAATTTTATCACAGGAGACTATTGATGCATTGAGAGACATTCTATAAAAAGTCCCCAACCTGAAGGGATTCAATTAACCAGTCCCAATATCATATGTCTTTCATTAAAAATTCCACAAAACATGCCTTTCATGGCAAAATTCTTCCTAATTTATATAATAATCTATTAAAATTCATAAAAACTGTTCTCTATCAATTTTTTTGAGAAAAGGATATAGACTTATCAATATTTCACCTATAAATGAAATAACTTTGCAAGAAAACACATATGTAAAAATCGTATATGGTTTTGTAAATGAAAACATCCATGTTAAATTATAATGATAATTATGGGAAATTCATTGTTTAATGATCATTATAAATTGAGTATTTCAAGGGGAATAAAATAATAAATCAAGAAAATGAATTTCAATATAATCCATGGAAAATAATTAAAATACCATAAACAGGAATAATAAGGATGTAATCCTTACAAAATATCCCAAGTTGATTCAAATACATCGTAGATGTCATTGAATAATTGAAATACTATAAAATATCATTCAAAAACCTTATTTAGAAAAATATAAATTTCAATTTGATAATAATTTTCATAATTTCTTTTTCAAAATAAATCTTTTTTATAAATAATCATTTAAAACTTGTGAAGGATGTTTTGATGAAATGATGGAAATTAAATAAATACATGCCATAAAAGGTTAAAATTAAATTAAATTTTAATGGTAAAAAGGTTAGGAAAGTGACTTATTCAGAATGTGATAGGTAAAATCATTTGAAAAAAAGTATAATAAACAAGATTAAAAGTATATTTAATAAATAATTTTGTAATGGGTAAAAAAATTCTGAAAAACGTTTTAAAAAAATAGTTTCTTAAAAGAAAGTTGTTTCTTCTACCAAAAAGAGGAATGAAGTCGGGTTTTCATAAAAACATTTTCTGAAAAAATCATGTGTACACAATTATGGATAAAATACGATTATGATAGAAACCATTAAAAAATTCCATAATGTCATGTGAGAAATATTCAATGAATAGATTCAATGCATTAACATTAAATCTAAAAAATAATATTAAATAAAAAAAATATTAAAAAAATTACACATACACAGTCTTATAATGTTAACGACAAAGATTAAGTAATATAACCCAAAGAAAATGAATTGTATTATGAAATTCTTTACAACTTGGTAATTTTATGTTAAAATTACCTTAGAAGAAATAATTAAAATTAAAACCAAAAGACCATGAAAAAATAATTATTAATTATTTTAAATATTAGTTTTGATTTTTTATTTCATATAAATGAAATTATAAGCCCACCAAAAAAGTATACCCCAAAGAAAGGAAATTGAGATGAAGTCATTTACCTTGTGTTTCCTTTTGTGTGAACAACCATTAAGATATTTTATAATGGTTTTATGAATATCATTAACTTATAATATTACTGTAATAATATATATAATAACATATAATAACATGTTATATTATCTTATTACCTATTTGTTAACAATAATTCATTATTTGCAATATTTGGGGTGTTAATTGCTTTTTTTAGCTTGTTTTGACTTGTTATATTTATTCGACCATTTTGGATCATGATTTCATAATATAAATAATTTAAACCATGATTAAATTACAAAATATATCATTTATATATTTAGTTTATAATAATCTATTATATTTTTATATTGGAAATGAAATGCAGTGTTCGCGAGTCGGAAGTCCGGTGTACACATGAATGTTGATTGTGTGTCCCATTTGATGGATTTGGGTGAAAGTACAGCTAAAAATAATATAAGAAAAAACATAGTATATTTAAAATAATGAGGTTATTATATAGCAACTAAATAATAATTACTGAATAAATAAAGAAATAAATAAATTGAATGTGATTATTGTATAATGTTACCTCTTATTTGGGAATCTCAATTAAGTTTACATATAAATCATTCATTGGATTGTTTTAATTCAAAAGGAAGGCTTATATGACAATGAAATCAATTTAGGGATCTTATTTATTAGTTTTTTTAGTATCCAAATGGAATTATAATAGTTAATAAATTGGAGGGGTCAGTGACCATTCATAGTGGAGGAGGAGTGTGATTCTTGTGTATTTTTTGAAATTAGAAATCCTCCCACATTTTTTACCGTAGATATTGGATCCAATAATGAACCAAATTCAATAAATTGGTGTATATGGACTATATATGGACATTGTATTGAATTTTTAAAAAATTTCCTATAATTTTGGCCATTAAGTTTAAGGTTTAGTCCCTTGTTAAGCATCTTTTACTTTTAATCAATACAATTAATTTTAATAAATTTCAATAATCATTATTGTAAAAAAATTAGTTGAACATATCATAAATTATAAAATATTTTTATTCCAACATTGGTATCAATTTTTCTAAATTACAATTAATGATGTGGCCTAAATTATTTTTAAATTAATCTCGTATAAAAGAAGAAAATACGGGTTGTTAAATTAATTTTTTTCAAAAGATTGAATAATTTTTATATTCAATTTAAATGTAAAATTTCATAAAATGACCTAAATTATATTATTTTTTATATATATTATTAATATGACATTTTAAAAATTATGATTTATTATTATTAATAACTTATTTAAAAAATCATTTATAAATTAAAATTAAATATTTATCATAATGCATGAAAATGTAACAAATATTAAAAAATATCAAAAAATAAAAAACAACTAATTTTGATGTTTTTATTTCCAAAATAATTTTTGTTTTTGAATATAATATTTATAATTTTTTCAACATTCATATTTAAATTAGGTGGTCCATTCAAAGTTGACACAATTTCATTCTAGAAAAATAAGAATCTTGATCATAAAACTGGATTTTTTTTATCTAATATATATCAAATATATTACATGAATAGAAAAATATTTTACTGAATAACTAATTTATATTTTCTTATTATCATTCACTAATAATAATTAATTTATTTTATCTAGATAAATCACCTTTGCGAGTATAAAAATAAAAATACCTCATTTATATTCAATTTGTTCTTATGTTTATTTCTAATTACTTTCTAAAAAATTATTTCAACCAAATATTTTACATAAGTGACTTAATCATATTCATCACAACCAATTTAATGGATAGGTCATTTATATTAAATAATAATATTTTAATAATATATTTTTGTTCAGTGAAATTCATTATTATGTGTAACATAAGCTATCGAACAAGGTCATTATTTCATGAGATGTCGTCCAAATCATTGTTGTGTGAATTTAATGATATATAATAAATATAAATTATTTAAATTATTAAATATATTGTAATGAATTGGTTTATTTTATTCCCTTATATGGTTGGCCTCTTATTTCATACACTCTATCAGATACAATTTTCTTACAGGAGAAATTTAGGGAATTACAAAAGGTGATTGATGTGGGAGAATGTGCTAAAATATTTAGTGAGGATCCTACTTCTTTAAAATAATTTACGGAATATAATAATTATTTTATCCCTTAGTTTTCTTATTTTTATTTCTCATTTCAATTTTTTTCAGAATACCTGAACCTTTGGAGCTCAATATTTTGACACATTTTTATTCAATTATCATATATAAATCATAAAAATATCTGATTAGTTATATGAGGTCCATATCAAGTTATCTTCCTAAAATTTATTTATCTATTTTTTTGAATTTTTTCTTCAAATTTTCTCCCATACCCGTTCTAAAAGTTTGGTGGTAGATTCAAAAACCTATTATATGTTAATCATTACATGAGTATTACTAAATATAGTTTCTATCATTCTTCAATAAAATATATTACTCTATATTGATAACAATATTTAATTTTTTCTAGTTGCATTTATGTTTTATCAGAAATTCATATAGTCTACGTATGAAATTTTCTAAGGTATATAATAATGGGTTTATATTTTTTCAATTATTTTAGATTTTGTTCTCTATCATATAAAGAGAGGAAGTGGGAGGAACATGGTCTAAATATATAAGACTATTTTGGGAGAATATCCTCAATATATTTTCATTTTGATTCAAAAGTAGTTACCAATTGTTTCCATAGACAACAACAATCATTGGTTTTATAATCCCTCTTCTGTAAAATTCTTGATGTCTCATCCTCTTCAAGATTTAATATTCCTTTTTTGAATACTATTTTAACTAAGGTATAATATAATTGATCTTGGTAGTGTTATGACATTTTTGATTTGTGGTGAACAACTTTTTATTCACTTATCATCATTTCCTCATCTCTGTTTGTTATAGGTTTTTTTTTGTTATGTCATATTTTAGGATGTTTTATATTTCATATTATTTGGAGGATTTTGTTTTTTTTATTTGGTGACCATGTACAAGATCATAAAGAGGTGGTATTATCTTGGGAGGTATGTCAAGCCACATTTGTAATTTTCCTTAGGATGGATTTATACTATTTAACCTTCCATGTTAGTAAAAATACTAAATATTGTGGAGGGTTATTATAGGGATTGAAAAATCTATTAAAACATTGAGGATTTTATGTGTTTTTAGTTGTGGGTAGGTATCACCATATATTGGTCCCTTTGTCCCAGATGTTTTGGGAATAATATCTTTCCATTTTTATCTATATTGACTTCATTTGTGATACCATTTTCTGACCATAATGTGATTTTGTTCAGTGAAATTTCTAACCCCAATATCATTTATTTATTTTTAATCATTATTATTTAATTTATGAGAGTTCATGATATTGTGAAAGATATTTTTTTATAATTTACATGGGTGCAATTTTTTTACAAGGTTTCTTAAACTATTATTCCAAATAGTGCATCACTCTTTAAGTAAACTAGTTCCTCTCACAAAGTTACAAAATTTTGTGGAAAACTATGTGAATTCTTGGAGGAACCATATGGGGAATCTTTATTTTTGGGTCTCTTATAAATAATTGGTAAATATTTATGGTAAATTATGTATCCAAATGGTTTGATTGATCTTAGTTTATCCAATTTTTATATTGTGGATGATACATTTTTTTGTAAGCCACATCTACAAATTAACTATTCAACCCACACGTTTTATGAATGTGGGAATCCTATTATTTCCTCCCTTATTTAAAACACCCTTAGGTAACCCTTTCCCCTCAATTTTACAATTTTGTTGAGGATATACCCTATCTATGATTAATATCTCATCCTCCTCTAATTCTAGGAATTTATTCTTAATTCCAAGTATATATTTTCAAGGTTAAGTTTTTCTTCTTACTTCCAAATTATCTCTTCATACTCTTATAAAAAATAATCACTAAAGGGACCATGTTACTCTAAAACTAAGACATGGGTGTTGTTTTAACATATAATTAATTGGGGGAAATAGATTATACATCTTCTCTCATGGAATAGTCAAGAATTAATCGTCACATTATATATTCATTGATTAGTTTAATGATATTATTTCTGTTATATTTAATTTCTGTAAATGAAATTGGGAAATTGATTCCTTTTTAAACATTTTCTTCTTTTCAAATTGATGTTTTGATTCTATTATTGATTATAGAAAAAATATATTACATTATCTTATTGATTTTATGTTTAAAAAAATGAGAATTATAATCTATCGTGATATGTATATAGTTAATATAATTATTACGAAATTTCACAAGTTTTTTTGGTAAATATTTAAATGTTCTCTTTTTGAAAATTAATTTTTAAAAGGGATAATTATGTTATCAAGTGACTGAAAATATTTTTATCTTTTTTATTTGTCTGTTTCCCAGTTCTTATTTCATGTTGAATGGAGTATTTTAAAATGGAGATTGATTATTATTGAGAATTCCTATCTTTTTTATCCTATTATAGTTTTTATATATTGGTTTGATTTATATCACCTGTTATTATATATTATGTGATGCGTGGTTTCCATAATTTTATATGGAGTATTTTTATCCTATATTTGATTTTTATCTTGATTTAAAAGTGGTTATTACATTTAAATATTAGATCAAAAATCTATGTATTATTATGAAACAATTCAAAGAAATTATATGTTTTAGTTTTGAATGAGATATAAAATTACAAGTTGGAATTTTATTAATAGATATTAAGTTAATTACCCTTTATTTTATTTTATTTATTATAATCATGGTTATGTGTAAAAAAATTCAATAGGTTATTGCAAACATCAGTAAATATATTGAATTAGTAAAGGGGTTCTTAGAGAAGGGGTGATTGGTATTTTTATATACCACTGATTCTTTATCTGGTTGATTTTATGATTAGTACTCAACTCAATTTAATTATTTATGGGAATAATGTGTAATTTTATGGGGGACTAGATCATGTACAACTGGGAATTTAGATTTTTTTTATCTAGATTTAGATTTCATAACACTAACAAATAGATAATATGATGTGATTTACAACTAGGAATTATTGCAGTTCCATCCAAAAATATGTGTGAGATTGGACATAGTTGAATATGATTTGATTTACTCATGAGACAGTATAAGATTCAAAGGGTTCCTCAGCCTTTATTCCGATAGTTTTCTACTATCAGTTTGGTTACCTTTCCTTTATTGAGTAATTCGATTTTTGTTATATTTTTATTCCATTATTAGATGGTATTTTTTTATTTAATTAAATTAAATTATTTACTGATTATATTTAAATTTTGTGATTTCAATTCCATTACTTAGAGTATTTTATTGTTAGTTAACTTTATTTGAAACACTATTGTTATTTTATTTCTTATACGACTCCATTATATATCATTTAATTTAATTATCATTTTTTGTCATTTTAAAATCATTGTATTTAATGTTTACAAAGTGAATTAGTATGAAAGGATTTGAAATGAACATTTTTTTTATTTCTTACAAAATTTTTATAAGTTAATTTTCATAAATTAAATTTTTTTTCATTAAATGACATAAGATTTATTTTAGAATAGATTTTTAGGATTTTATTATGTGTATTTTTTTACATGAAATATTAAAAATGTACCACTTTCATGAAATTTATATCAAATGTGTATTAAGAAATATTCCATGAAAGGATTTTAATATATACTTTTCTTAGTGACATCCTACTGGTATTTTTTCATATGTTATACTTATTACAATAAGTATCTATATATTTAATGTATTTTATATGTTTTTTAGGTTTTTTAAAGCCTATCTCATGTGTACATAGTCATTTATTTTTGTATGGATATGTATTTGGTATTGATGTCAAATGGTGACCTCTTGTTACTAGGTGTTCATATATTGGGTGTTTTGTTGGTTCCACTTCTTTGTTTTGTATTTTTTTTTGCACACCAGAGGTTTTCTCATTGAATTTATTATTGGTATTATACTCAGTCTTGTTGTTAAAAATATATTTTATGTCTGTTTGTAGGATTCTTATTTTGAATTGTGATTTGTTTCGTTCATTTTTAATTAAAAATATTATATTTTATTTTTATAGAATTTAACGATATTGATGAGTAATTTTAGATTCTCATAAAACAATTGCTATGTTTTTTAAGTGTATTGTTTAAAAACATTCACAATACTATTACCCAAATTCCCGACACTAGTTTTGTGCCCTTAGGATTTATAATTCCCTGTTAGGATTTGACACATGCCAAATTGGGTATTGGGTTTAAAAGTACCATGTCGGTGATATGTGTTATAGAATTTTTAGTGGATTAGGATCATGATGCTGGAATCATTCTATCTAGGACCATATTTATGAGATTAAAGTGCTTTCATTTTAATTTTTTTTATCTGGGATTCACTTTTATTGTCTATGAACATTTGGGAATCATGTTTTTACTCTATATATCTATAACATCTATACCCACCATGAGAGTCCCCATTTTGTTCCGGAATATCAATGGTGGTTTAGGTTTTTAATGCAAGAGATTATTTAATTTGTAAAGAGTGTGATCTTGGTTAGTTTCATCAGTTGTTAGTTTATTATTTGACTCCACATGGATATCTCCCTAGTGTTCTCCATATTTTTCTATGGTTTATTGATTGTGGTATTATTTTTTACCATTTCCCATATCTCGTATTTATGTTTCTTCAATATTTTTTTGATTATCCTCTCTTATCTACACATAGTGTATCTTCTAGGATTAGTTTATAAGGATATGTACTTAAATAAGTTTATGAACCTTTATCCTTGTGGTGCCTTCTTGAGTGGATAAAACAATAAAAGGGTGTGGTTGGTTTTATATGTGCTGGATATCTTGATTGTAATAAGTTTATTAGGTGGTTGTTGGGTTATCCTTGGATGAGATCTGGATGTGTCTCGTGTAGTTGTCTATTTGTTTTTTATGGTGGTGGTGTGGTTCTTCCTACTCATTAATGTTCATTGGTGAGTAAATTTTTTTGACTTTATTATCTAGGGATTATATGTTTTTTGGTGAAAAATTGATCGGTGTTGTATGCTTGGTGGGAATGTGGTGGTCGATAATATGTATCGATTGTTCTTGATGTTTTTTGGTGGTTTTCATGGTTCAATGATGATAATATAATATTATGTGTTTTTTATGGAAATAATAATGTGATATTGACAGTGGTGGGAGAATTTGACTTTTGGATGGGGTTCATGACTAATGGTTTCCCTCTATACCTATCATGGATCATGGTAGTGATAAGTCTTTGGAACATTATCAAAAGTACAGATTCCACATAATTTAGTGATGACATTTATTAATGCTAAAAATGATATTAAAAGGAATCCTTTTGTCAACATTAAAAAATTAGATATTAATCAAACCATTATCTATGATAAAAAATTTATGATAATATTTGACCACATAACAACACATTTTAGGGCTGATATATGATCCATTTATCAATTCATCGGTTAGCACTGATAAGGGAATATCCATTAATAGTGCTAAAATAATTTAATTTATATGCATATATATACAATTTGAAACATGATATATATATATATATATATAAAGTATAAATAATATTTATATAACTATAAAATATTAATGTTTCACCCTCAATCATATTTTCAAAATTTTATAATAAAAAATTCATCACATTTATATTGATCAAAAAAAATTATTTATTAATATTTTTATATACATTAATTAGAAAATTCATATATAATTATAATATAGAAAAATTTTAATTCAAAAATTATATAAATGTAAAAATAAATAAATATTTATATAATCATAGTAAATTTTTAAATTTATTTTATATTTATATTCATATTAAAAAATATAAAATATGGAGATATATTTATATTTATGTGTATTCATGTGATTATATGTGGATATATGTGTATGTTTGTATATTTTTTTGGGTCTATGTGTATGTATTTGTATTTTTTTTATCTTCATATGATTTCATGTATTGTGTGTATATTTGTTTGTCAATATGTGTGTGAATATAGATATATGTGTTGTGTGTTTGTACAGTTATTTACAAACATAAACATATATAGGTGTAGGTGTTGTATGTGTATATGACTGTGTTTTTTCATATAAATTTGTATTTGAATATAGATAAATATGTTTTGGTTATGTGTTGTGTATTGATGAAGGTGTTGTGTATTTATGTATTTTCCTCTCCACAAGGTAGGGGTGGCACGGGAGGGAGGGGTTGGGGGCACAGGTCGTGAGGTCGAGTCCCCAGATCTGTTTCTTTTGTAGAATTTTTTGTAGTATCACATGCTGTTGTTGGTAGATATAACCAAAATTTTAAATAATATGTGTGAATTTATGTGTATATATAAGTATGTTTTTATGTATGTAGGAATGTCTATGTGTATGCGTGTCTATGGATGTATTTATATGTATGATTGTTTGTGTATGTGTATGTATTTTTTCAAATGAGTTGGGGACATACCCCTTTAGGTAGTATGTAAATGTTTATAAACTATGTTGATGTTGGTTTATATGTGTGTGTGTGTGTGTGTAATAGATTGAATGTGTGAGTTTATATAGGTTTGTATAATGTATGTGTATATTCATGTTTCTTTTTGTTTGTGTAAGCAAGTGTATGTCTATGTGTATCTATTCAAGTGTCTTTTGAACACACAATGACTTTGTTAAAGTATTATTCATATACTACATTGGGATTGGATTATAATTCGAGGTAGAGATTTGTGCAATGATTAAGGTGGTCAGATATGTTGTTCTACATGGATTGAATTGCCTTTAGATTGAATCTAACTCAATTCATTATATGTGGATATTGACGACAAGAATAAGAAATATCCAATAAGAAATTCATTAAATCAATATTACGTGTTTAAATGATTTTGAGGAGTTACATGTTAATGCAACACACTCATATCATGAATTCAATCTAGTGATGATCACACTTTTGAAAAAAAAATCAATTGGGGAGACCAGCTCAAAGTGATCATTTGTGATCCCTAATTCTTTCTCACACTTTGTTTATTTAGATGTTACGGGTGAGATTCATAACATTCTATGTAATGTATTCTATGTTTTTTTCTTTGTATTTAAAGGGTGCGGTTTACGTTGATCATAAATATATATATATATATAGACATATATATAATATTTTTTATATTTTTAATTTTCGATATTTTTTATTAATTTTGAATTTTAATATTTTAAATTATAATATATTAAAAATATATATAATTAATATTTATTTATTTATTATCTTAATCCTCATTGTTATTTAATATTCATAAAATTATTATTTATTCATTTTTAATTTGTAATTAATAAGGAATATATTGTATTTAAATGTACTGTATAATATTTATTCATTTTTATTTTAATATTAATTAATTATTATTATTATTTTAATTAGTATAATATATTCATATTTAATATTATTTTTAATTTATTCAATTTTAATTGAAACAATTTATTCATTCCTAAAATTTATTCATTGAATATTAGTAATTCAATTCATATATTTATTTATTTTTAATTTTTTCTTTGGTTTTTTTACTTTTAATAAATATATAATTAATATTTTTCTAATATATTCATATATTTATTTATTTATACAATTATAAAAATTAATATTTAACTCATTTAATATGTATGCAATTTTAATGTGTAATATCAATTCATTTTTATTTTTATATATTTGTGTTAAAACATTTATACAATTATTATTCATTCACTGATAATAAAAAATTTATTTTTAATATCATTATTTTAAATTTTATATTCAATATATTTATTTTTTTTAATACTTATTCACTTATAATATAGCACTAATTTATATAATTGAAATTAATAAATCTCTTTTTTATTAATTTTTCAATTTATTAATTTTTTTTATTAAATTTTTTCCACTTTCAACTTTTATTCATCTATTATTATCTATTCATTTAAACAGTAATTCACTTTTTTATTGGTGTAATTTATTTATTTTATATTTTTGTAATCTATTCACTTTCAATATTTATTTATATATTTTTATTTATTATTATATATAATCACTAATATGATATTTTAGGGTCTTACATGATCTAATGCATGGACTCTTAGCCTAGTGCATATGTAAGTGATGTCGATATGCTTATATGGTAGAAACCTAGGGAAGGTTCATGAAACAAGATAGATTGTGATTATGATTTAATGTATGTTTTTCTGATAAGGATAAATTTAATTAAATAAATATCATAATAACGTGATAATCAGATTTGGTTACTCCTCATGTCTTCATGAATGATTCTATGTATTATTTTAGGAAATAGTAAGTCAAACATGTCAAATGGTGAATTTTTCATAATTTTTTACGAGTGTCAAATTTTTGGTAATAAATTAAACATAGTATCACAATATGTTTTTTATTATGACACCATAAAATAAAATAAAGTGATATAATAAATACAATAAATTGTATCTATGAAGAAAATATTTTTTACCCTTTATGATATTGTGTTTTAGAGGTTATTTTATTAATTTTATAACCCCATAATGAATCATATGAAACATGTATTATATTTAATGATTTTTAAATAAATTCTTTGTAAACATGACTCAATTACACAACATCAATGTAATTATTCTAATGATATCAGTAACTAATTATGTAAAATAACTAAAATCACACCACGTAGTTAATAATTGTGCAAAAATAGTTTTTGGTTTATCATTTTGATTTATTTCTATTATAAATTGTAAAATCAAGGTTTTAAAATTTATATACAATAATCATATAATTTTCTAAATAAGCTCACCCAAAATCGTATTTCTGTCTACTCAAAACTCACGAATCGTGAAACTAAATAAAGCTTCCCACCCTATATCCCTCTAAATGTCCCCCAAATATCTCAGTAAATCAATCACAATTTTTTAGAAGTAGCGTCCTTGGGTAAGGGATCCTATACTTCCCTTATTTATTCAAGCACATACTTTATGTTATGGAATTTGTTTTCATTTATTCATATGGGTAGATGTTCTCATACATCACCTTTACATAGATTATGATTTCAATGTGATGATATACCATATTAAATCTAAATAAATCAACATGTGATCCATTATATACACCTTTTACTACCAATATTATCCTTGGATTTTCTATAACAAACATTTGAATAATTAATTCTCATACCCATATACACTCAATGAGACTCAGATATACATAATTATACATCAATATATGGGTTATTATATGTATGGAACCCATAATTTGTAATCATGTGATTAAGCTTGATAAAATATTTCTTAATTTCTAATGATTAAATTGGAACACTAAGGCATTCACATGATATAAATATAATGGTTGTTTTTATAAAGTAGTTTAATGAAATGGTTATTGTTTTGGTCAAATGGTAATCATGTATGGGATTAGGGATAAAACCTAATAAATTATGGTTATGTTTTCCACTTTGTTATAATAACTTAGTAGTTAGCCTTAACCAATGATAATGATTTCATGATTTATGATTTTTCCACATTCACATGTTTCCTTTACGCTATCTTATTATATCGTGCCTCATTTCTCATTATTATTATTATTATCCCTATTATGTAACCATTAAATCCCTCTAAATAAACATTTTCTTATTAAATATATTATATTTTTGTTTTCCCTTACATTGATTTATAGATTACCACTTTCTTCTATATGTCTTGATGATGTCAAATAAAATTGTAAAAGATCTAAGGAAAATAAAGGCATGTTTTAGAGTTTTTAATCAATAATGTTGTATTTAATTTGAAAGTTGTTATTATATATACTGAATTTTCAAAATAAATTTGGATTTATGATCATCATATATTTTATAATGTGTACTATTATGTAATAAATCAGAAATTAATGGGTATAAAATATATATATTGTCATAATTCATAATAGAGGAATGTTTATATATTTTTGGGGATTAGGATTATAAAACTATAGTGAAATACATAGGTATAATACCAAACCATGGAAAAACAATAAATTTTGTGAATTTATATAGAAAGTGGTTTCACAAAAAAAATATCAATATATGGATGTTAAATGTTGGTGTTTCTATGGAACAGAGGTACCTAGGGGTAATAACCCCATATGAGGAACATTAATACAGGTTTGATTTTCACCTGGTGCAAGAAAATGATACTTTCTACATAAATGTTGTGGCACTCACAAGGGTTATGATTTGGTAAATTCAAAATCACCATATAAACAAATATTATGAAAACAACACAAAAATATTTTATTTTAGGAAACATGTCATTAAAAATTATATTAAAAGATAAAAAATTCATAGGTTAATAGATATATGTCAGTTATGGGTTATCTATTCAATGGTAATGGATACCAATTTATGTGTCTAACAATATATAAATAATCATCCATACTAATTTATTTATTCTAGTCAGTGGTTAGAAATAGGAGAGCACAACTAGAGTCCAATGTTATAAAATATGTAATGAGTATTAAAATGGGATGCCCAACTATATAGAATTTAGAATCATGGACTTCATGATGATACATTATTAGTTAACTCATTTTTTCAATTGAAACCAGAATCAAGAGGAATTCCAAAATCCCACTAACAAAAACATTTTTTTTGTTGAGAAGTTTATATGAAAAACTACTCTACTAGTTAATGGGTCTTACGATCCCATAATCACTATGAAAATGATCAACTCTAGTTACTATATATTTGCACTCTTTTTATGCTCTGCATAATATAAGTTCATGTAGGTTCTTTTTTTATTGAAGTAAAGTCTAGTAAATGTAAGAATTTTATTAAAATCATCAAGCCTCAAGAAGAGTTCAAAGTGATAGAGTGGAAGTAATTCTAGATATTTTTTTTACAATAAATATTTTCTTCACACAAATTGACTTAAAATCAAGATGGGTTTATTTGGACTCATGAAAAATGATGATAAAGCTATCATAAAATATTAGGGAAACATCAAATGACTTTAATGAAATTGATAAATCCTTTTCATTTCCATTAAATGTAATGTTGACCACTTATTTATTATGCTGAAGTTTAGTCTGTCAAATGACTTATCCATTTGGGACATTGATAGTTATTTGTAAAATTTTTTATATTCCCCAAAAGTAAGAAAATATATAAAAAATCTCATGGTTTTCATGATGATAAAAATATGTACATGGAGTTTATTTTTTCTAGTATTATATAGAAATATAATTGTGTAATGAAATACCAGAATCCCTAACACATGCATATTTTTGGGGATTGGATAAACAATTATATGATTTTTTTGCTAAAGAATAGTGGAAAACATGGATTGTCTCGCTTGAGAAACATCATAGTTTGTTACATATAAATTCAAATTCACATAAAAATATGTTTTTTTTTATTATTTTTCAAAAACTACGGTATTAGGATATTAATTTTTTTATCAAAATTTGAAAAATGATCTGAAAAAATTAAACAAAATGAAATGATAAAATGTTGTTAGAAAAAATAATACCGCCATTATGGTTTGGATAATAGGATCCATCATTTTTCTTATAGTCAACTAATTATAGTTTTATTATTAAATAATGAGTTCTCATGAATATATTACTATTCATTTCATTTTTATGTGACATAATCATTTTTTAAAGAAAAATAAATTCAACCTCATCCTGCAATCAATATTGATGACCCAATAATATTGATAGTGTTACATCATCCTGGACATAGTTCTATAGTATCATGTGTCATACATTGAATGGATCACCTCCATTGTATGAAGGGTATATTTTCAGTATAAGGGAGGGAAAATAAAGAAATAAAATCATATGAATGTGTTTTAGCTTAGTTTTGTGGTGGATGATCCACACACCCCATTGATTTACCCTTATTCACCACAAACATAAATAAAACCATATTAATTTAATCATAAATTTATGAAAACACCAATTTCCTCCCCCGAGCCAGGTCACGGTTTAACCATTAATTATCTTAGGTATAAGGTGGAGGTGGATATAATGAATAAACTTGAAGAATAAGTAAAGTGATATAAGATTAGAAGATAATCAGTGAATGAATGTATGAGAGAATGTGAAATAATATATAATAAAATAAAATGTGGATATAAAATTAAAATAAACAATGTTAAAATAATAAAATGACTAACAAGATTGGGTGGAAACACATGGGTTACAGAATACATAGGTTAATATAAAAATAATGTTAGCAAGTTACATATTAAAAAATTAACTTAATAAAAAAATAAACATAAAAAACAATATTTTATCAATCCTTGAACACAATAACACTCTTTTATGGATTGTCTGACTCTCCATTGGTAGTGAATGAGGCCCCTTCTTTTCTAGGTCCAAGGATTCAATCCTTAATCTTCAAAAGAATACGAAAATAATTCAAATAAGTAATATAATTCATTAAAAACCATTATAAGATACATTATATGTATTATTTAGTAATAATAGAATAATTTAGGTGTTAAAACCATTGTAGTATATACTGAAACATGGAATGGCTTCCCTCAATTGGTATCATTGCATGATGTCAGGTATTACTCCACCTAGTGATTCCAATGGAAAATGTAGTGGTGGCCTCATTAACATTAGTCTTCAGAGTTGAGGGAGGGGCTCTCATTGATGTGTGTGGTGTCATAATCTTTGAAGAAGATATAATAGATGTTGTTTGGGTTAGAGAAATTGATCTATGGACACTTGTAGATTCATGAATAGTAGACAACTCGAGCTTGATATTTACCTTGGGGTGTCAATAGAGGTCTATGATGTGTTTTAGTTGCATTAGGACAATTTCTATGGACGAAAATAGTGAGAAGGGGTAGAGCGGGTTGTCTAAGCACGAGGGAGATGGAATCCATGGTGAAATGACATTATTTTTGTATGTTGAATAGTTACTATATAAATATCATCCAACATTGGAAGGGAAAATTAGAGAGGTTTTTATATATAATAAAATCTATGACATATGCTACTTTTAATCCCACACTAAGCTGGGGACTGAGATTCACACACACACACTTTACTTGGGACATGCCACACGTATATGGCCTAAGCGGACGTAGTCTCATACTATGAACAATTTTATCACGTGATACATCCTCTATTAGTTCATGTGGGAACCCTAGATAGCCTTGGTTGTTGTTCATGCCCTATATGGAGTTGGCCATTTGGTTGTGGGTCTTTGGTTAAGGTATTTCATATCCTATAAATACTTTTACTTGAAAAATATCCAAAAAATCATAGTAAAAACTTGTAGAATATTAAAATAAATTCAAAAATATAATTATTATCAAATTATTCATTTTAGATAATTTTAATTCCATATTTATAACATCACATATTTTAGTAAAACCTGAAATTTCTAGGGAATGATTCATTAAAATCCTTCTAAAATATTTAATTTTTGTTTAACAATATGCAATGAAAAAAAGTGTGTCAAATCCACCCACACATAAGCTATGCATTCCCTCAAACAAAAAACCTCAACGTTGAATATTAGAGGGAACTTATTTTACCATTATTCAACTCTAAAAAATTATTATTAGTGTTAAAAAATTGTAAAAATTTATATTAAATCTCATTTTAATTTACCAATTTTCATGGAAATCAATATTATCTATTTTACCATGAATAACCTCAAACTCCCACATAAATTTTGAAATATCATGAAAAATATTATGATCAAAATAGTAGTGGATAAAAATGGATTGAAATATGGATCATTAGTAAAATGGTTATTCGTGTTATATATGGTTTTAAAAAGATTAGTGTATAATGTGGTCTCAATGATAATTATATTTCATGAAAAATTCCTAAAACATTTAAACGTTTTTTTTACACAATCATGGATTAAAAAATTCAAATGAAATTTATACTTGGTGGAATTCCCCATGATTACTCAATAAATATTCTTATGATAAAATTTGAAATACTTTTTCTTAGAATCCTATTTGGAATTGTAAATATAACATTCTAAAATAACTGAATATGTGACTAATAATAATTAATCTATATATATGACTTTATTAAATTCAAAACATGAATGATGATATGGGAATTTAATTTACATGAATCAACTAATTCCCTAAAATAAGGGGTCCTCATTTTAATATCAATGACTCACATCAATAAATAGAATATATATTTAACTAATTAAATATCATTATCATTGAAATATATAACATGGATCACTAGATTCCAAAAAAATCACATGTCTCGTAGATAATGATAACAAATAAAAAAGTAAAAGAATAGACTTGTAATTTTTAGGTTAAATCTCAATGTTTGTTGTTAAACAATAATATATTGATTTTAGGTATAAAAACTAAATGAGAAATCCCTTTTGAAAGGATTATTTATTTAACATCCTTCTAAATTCTTAGGGGTTTCCTTATGCCATCACTGTCCTACAAAAAATAATAAAACATTAAAACTAATGGAATTGGTCATTAAATGTCAAAATGATAGAGCAAGTGGGGGTGCATACTAATTTTATCTTAAGAATTAAATTTAAATTCCTAGAAATATTTTTGAAAGATAAATAATGGAATGATCAACCATGTGGGCCCTATATTTTTTACTACCTCCAGAAATTAGTACCAACTGTTATCTATAGTCTGATGATGAGTTGATATTCTTAAATTTTTTCAACCACATGTGACTTTTCCAAGCTGGCACATATTTTTTTGTGTGGAATTGTATATGTATAGAGTAATCTAGATCCACTCGCTTAAAAATATGTGATATCATTCACAAAGGGGTATGATTTAGTATGGATAACCATCCTCTTTGGTTTTTACTTGTGCAACCATCTCATTCTTGTCTTGTACTTTCTTAATTTGGTCTATAATGATTGATTGATTAATGGGAATGTAAGAAGGTAATTTCACATGAACAAAATATAAATATGAAATATAAATATGAGAATTATCCTTTTAAATATGAGCATCATCTATATATTTATCCTTATGATCATCCACTTGGAATTCTTCACGGGATCCTCTAGTTCAGGTTCATCATAATTATAGAGCTCCATATATTCCTACACAACCTCAATTATTATTACATCATCATCTTACATGGAATAAAAAGGATTTTCCAAATCTATAAAATTGTCATAGATAGGAATAATACTCAAGTGATATTGGATATAATCATAAAATAAATATTTCAAATGAATATTCGCTCCATTTTTTCGATGTAATTTAATCTCTTTCTAAATTGAATGGGTTTCTTGTTGTTAGATCATAGTAAATGATGGAAAGTAGTTTTAAAGCTCCTTATTTTCTTCATACTCAAAAACATATAGTGTGTATTCCTACTATAATGCTCGAGATATATTAAATGGTGTTGTATATTCTATTTTTTATGTCATGGGGAGATCATAATGCACCTCACAGTTGTTCTAAAAGTATTCTGGATCATTTTGATCTCCCACATGTAGCTCATCATGCATGTATTCCTTATCCTGAATCCACTCTATCTCATCATGGTCATCCTGGATATGGTTCATCTAATGGTAAGGATAATAATATTCATTGAGTTTTGTCTCAACATATTTGATATCATTAAAAAAATTTGTAAATACACATGGAACTTATTTTTTGGGGAAATTAGTTTTTTTGCTCAGGATTTGGTTTCTTCAAAAATTCATAATCATATTTAAATGATCTTTTAATGTGCCTCTCTAGATATCCAATTCATTTTTAATGTTCTTCAACCTAAAATTACCTATATAAAGTCTCATTTTTTTCTCTTACATGTATGTGTAGTCTATACATGCATAATTAACTAAATTTTAATGAATAATAGAAAAATAGTATAAAAACAATTTAAATGTTTTTTTATTATGAAAACTATGAAAATATATTTATAATATGAAAAAGGTCTTGATAAGTAAACCAACGATAAAATCCCCAAGACAGATGCTATTTTTTATATATACATATAATGGGAGTAGAAAAACAAACTTTTTACGTTTTTCTTTGTGTATTACTATAGCTGACTAGGGTCGTCTCAGTTGTATATATTTATAATTTTTCCACCTACCAATTAAAATTCACCTAAGAACTATTTTATTTTTATCATTATTATATAAACAATATTTTTTTGTTTTTTCTCTAAAATAATTAAATGATATGAAAAAATTAAACTAACATAAAATGGAAGAATATGGTTATCACAGAAAGAACCTGGAATTTATGGTTTGGTAAATGGGTTCTATTATTCTAGTTGTTTTTAGTTAATTTTATTTTTATAATCCAGTAATGAGAAATCATGAATGAATTACTATTATTTTATTTATTGAGTATGAAAATTTTATTATTAAATAAAAATAAATTCCACAAACTATATTAATCAATATTCATGGAACACATCCATCAAGAGTGTTACAAATTCAATGACCCAACTCTATTGTATGTCATTTCATCCACTGAATTGTTTAACTCTATTATATTAAGAGCTTATTTCTTGTGGAAGGGGGACTATTTATGTAAAATAAAAGGAATGAGTTTGCTTTTAGTTTCAAGGTGGATGATCTCCATACCCATTCACTTCAAAATCACTCACCCTAAAAATAACTAAAACATTAATAATTTAAGAAAAAATAGATAAAACACCATTTACAGACCTTGGGTAGAGCCTTGGGTTAGTCCCTCGTTATCGAGGGTAGGATTCCATGATGGATATAATTTTTAAAGGTTAATAATAAGATAAAATAAAAACAAGGATGGACAGAGAATGAAATACAAATAGAGAAATTAAATAAAATTATATAGATTTAGAAAATAAAATAAAAATATAGAAACAAAGTGTTAAAGAATAAGAATAAGATGGAGAATATTAGAAGAAGAGTAATAATAAAAATGAAAATGGGTGGAAACTTGTGGTTTTGATTATTTATTGGTTATTTTATGAATAGTAATAATATATTACATAATAATAAACATTATATATAATTAATCCAAATTAGAAAAACATGGATGAAACTAGACTTTAGCACTATGACCTTCTGTGTTGCCTTGTTAAACAGTCCATATGTAGGGATGATGCTACTTATTTTATATGGGAAATTATTTTCTTCTCTTTCATCCTAAAATTCAAAAATAATATAAAATCATTCTTGAAACACGCATCCAAGATACATAGGATTTTTAAATTGTAATCTCTTGAATAATTTGATTGTTTAAATATTTTTAGTATGGAATGTAACATAGAGAGGATTCCATCCATGTGCATCATTTCAAGGTTGAATTAATTACTCCACATAGCTTGTCAAATATAAAAGGCAATAGTGGAATCATTTCCTTTATCATTCACAAAGTCTAAAGGAAATCTTTTTGACCTGCATGGAAAATTGATTCATAAAAAAGTGAATCATATACTTATTTTTTATTAGAGGATGTGATATGTGGTGGAATTTAGTTGTAGATGTAGTAGGCTACCTGATATCGAGCATTAATAATAGTATTAATAATTTTTTTATGTGTTTTAGTTGCAGATCGTAGACATCGACGGTGAAAGATGGTGAGGAGTGGAGGGGTGGGGTTTTTGAGTGTGAGGGATTATGTACCTATAATTAAATGATACTTTATTGTATTTTTAATATTAACTTCATTGAATACATACCATATCATAAGAGAGGCGTGTGGAGGTGCTCATATATAATACAATCTATGGCACCAACTACACAAAATATTGAACTAGGGTGGGAACTGAGATTCACATATACATGGTTGACATTGGCTAAACAGCACACATTTGGACTAGGTAAGGTTTGACCCATAATATACACCATATTATTGAATGTTACATGCAACTTTATCCCCTTCAGGCACTCTCGGTGGCTTTCTTGGATAAATTTCACCTCTATGGGGCTGGCTATGTGGTTGTGGGTCTTCGATTGTGGGATTTCTCCACCAGAAATTATTTTTTACTTGAATGATATCTCAAATAACAATGTAATATTTAAGATAATATTAAAAATAAATTCCAATACATAAAATTATTAATTTTATGTTTCTTTAATTCCTTAAATAAAATTTCACATATTATAGTAAAAAATTAAAATTCATGTTCATTATTAATTAAAATCCACCAATAATACATTAATTATGATTAAAAATATGAATGAAATGTGAGTGCGTCAATCCATCCTTTTTATTATTTTGGATGAAACATATTTGGAATTTCTCAAAGGGGATGAAGAAATGATTTAAGTGATATAAAGAAGGTCACCTAGCTAGAAATATAATATTATAGAATCCCACCAATGGGATAGAAGAAAGGAATGATATGGTCAACCCTCAACATACATCCCATTGGTTCTTAACAAATATTTATTGAACGGTACACTCGTTATTATTTCATGGATAAAAATAATACTTTTTTATTCTATTTCTGTGAATTATTTTGTATCAGGCATGTTTAGTAGAACTATTTAAATACCATCACAAATCATTCATGTAGGGTTTTCTGTGAAAATTAAAAGTGGGTTCATTATTGAATCATAAAAATATTATATGTTCTATTTAAATAATTTATGTGATGAACTTCCCTAAAAAAATTTGATACTCCCTTTAGTGGAATTCCATTATATTATAAGTATGTATTCTATTTGTTTATATAAATCCATTTTAAATTTCCCAGTGGAGGAAATCATCATCCTTATGAAAAATTTTGATTTGATTCTATACATTGAAAAGAAAAAGATGAATCTTATTTGGTATTATCATCTCAAACAAGGATATTTTTTATGACTAAGAATATATAGTTTAAATTATTGATAAAATGGAAATGATTATAATTTATGACATGGATTTTTTAAAAGAATTAACTGATGAAATTATTGAAGAATTGACTGGTCTTCAACTAATTCATTAGGATAAGTTCAAAATAAATGTTATACATAGAGAATTAATCATATCCATGAACACTTATTGAAAGGATGGTGTTGAAAATGTAGAGATAAAGAAGAAAGAACATAAGAATCAGGATAAATTGTTTGTAAACCTATGTGCTTTACCATGGGGTGCACCAGTCCTCTAAATCAAGAATATGGATGGATAAATGTGCATCTACATTGATTACCATGAGCTCAAAAATTATCATGATAAATAAAAAGTAACCTATGTTACAGATTTATTCCTTTTTCAATCAGCTATGTAGAGCCAAATATATATCTAAGGTGTGTGGTCAGGATATTATCTTGTAATGATGAAGATGTAGAATATAACAAAGACGTTTTTTCATACATAGTATATGAATTGTGAGTTCATATTGATTGCATTTGGAATCACTAATTCTCAAAAAATATTCATGAACTTGGTGAATAGAGCCATTAGATATTACATCTATATATTTTTTGTAGTCTTTATAAATGTTATTCTCAACTACACTAAAAACAAGGTGTAAAATTAGAAGATTTTAAAAAAATTTCTAATGTTATTATTGAAAAAATATGTATTCTATTAATCCTAAATGTTAATATTGATTGGAGAAAGTAATATGCATGGGTCATGTGACTGTTGGGCTTGTCTGGTCTCAAAAATAACTATGAATATTTTTTATGCTCATAAATACCCTTTTTTATTTTTTTTAAAAAATTACATAATGTTTTTTTCTATAATATGATTGATTGGAAATTTTAATTTTTTTTATAGGTTAATGATTTTTTATAATTTTTTTTGGATCTATTAAATGATATTTTGGAAACATTTTTTATACCCTATGTTTGTAAGAGTAATATATGTTATTAGAACACTATGCTTAGAATAAATGTATGTATCATGGACCATATATAGTTGTAAAATTAATGATTAGAACCCCTAAATTTGTGTGGAACCATGTTTTTGGAGAATAAATATATGGTAAAACTATACTACTATTTTAATGAACAATTAATTTTTAATCAATGTTTCAGAGTTTAGCTATATATTGAGAAACCATATGTTTGACAAGGTCTATTATATAGTATTAAATTCATGATATTTTATATTTTTTCTATAGTGTTCTCATCGGACATAAATATCTATTTAAATTTTTTTAATAATGATTAAAGTACATGTATTTTATGGATTAAATCCCTACAATTTTAAAGGGGAATTAAAACATTCATTTAATGTTTAAAATATAAATTATCACAGTTTATCTAGCAATATTATCAGATCTATTAAATAGAAATCTTGTTGAGTTTTAATAGTAATGTTACAAGATCTATATCATTCAAATATACAGTACCACACCAAAAAGAGTAAAATGTATATGTTTTTATAAAGAGATACAATTTGGAAACATACATATTTCAATCCCATGTCCTATAAACTATTTTTTAATTATTGATAGTATTATTTAGTTTCTTTTTTTACATAATGTTTTTTTAATACCAAAATATATTAGAATATATTCTTTCATATAGAATGTTATTATTGAATTATAATATCCATTTAAATTTATTACCTACTATAAGTGTAAGCTAACTCTATTAAAAAAATATATTTATCCCTATGGATTTTAAGAGTATTTGATCCTCATACTAAGTCATTGCAAGAGTATTTGGTTCTCAAACTATGATATGGATATTTTTGGTTCCCTATAAAAGAACCATAAGTCACTTTAAAATATATATTGTAAAGGTGTCATTTTCTTGAAGACAGTAGTCAAGGTCTTGTGATATGTTGGCATATCCAGTGAAACCCACTAATATCATGGAGTGTGTGTTGGTAGAATGAACTAGGTGATGTATCTTCCTCAAATCATTATAAAAAATAATATTTTATTATTCTATGTGTTTCCACTGCACATCTATATTAAAGTATAAAATTTTTTATATCTAAATAAATCATGAATGAGAATAAAAATTTAAATCATTTTAGATATTTATATTATTCAATTCATCCCTCTAATGTATCATTGTACTATTACAAAATTAAAAGTGGTATCAAAGGATGAAATTTTGATGAGTATAAATAATCTATAGAATTATCAAGTATAAATTAAATAAAAATACATATGTTGATGAGAGATCCAAAATAATTTATGTCCTTGATCCATTATCCTACTTTTAATGGTGATAATTATGGATGTGAGAAAGGACATTTTATTATATATTTTAAAAATACTAGATTCAAAATCTAAATGAAGATTACTAATCTCTGTGAAATCCATGAAAAAATAGAAAGATGAAATACTTATGAAGAATAGGTGTATGATATTAATTCAAAATCCATGAATAAAATTATATGTTGATGAATGTAATATTTTATCGTATTGAGATATTGCTTTTGGGGTATAGAAAACAATCGTAGTTTTATATAAATGAAATGATAATGATTGACAACTAAGGTAAAATACTATTATATAAATTTGATACATTTAGAATTTGTAATAGTGATATAATCAACATGATCAATGGATGAAATATTGAAAAAATTAATGGTTTTGTTTCTATATGATATCCAACTAAAAAATAGATCAAGAATTAAAGGTTCAAAGAGACTTAAACTCTATGTAGAATAGAATATAAATTTACTTTCATAAATATATACATGTTAAAGGATTAATAATGAAATATATAATTGTTACTTTAACAATGTACTAAGTGGAAAATAAATATGAATAAAATGACCATAGAAAGATAAAAGTGATAATGTTGCCCTTAATGTTACTATAAATAAATATAAAATGAAATTGATATAATATTTATGTTTTGTAAATGATTCTGAATACTTAGATTTAAAAATGGAATTAGTTCCCCTATCTTGAAGATTTAATGAATATTATAACAAGAATAATGTCTTCATGAAGTCCTTTAGAAAAAATAATTGATGACTTTAAAAGTAAAATGTTATGAATATAACAAAATGGTTCAAATAAGACCTGATAGCCTATAACTAAGAGATTGTAAAGGAATGATGGTAATTAAAGAAATAAAATATCATATTAATGTAGAATATTAAGGTAAAAAAGATATGTAAGCTTTATGGATTATTTTCGATGACTCTAAAAATACATCCAAAATAGATTCAGAAAAAAGATCAAACAATCCTGATAGAAAATATATGTTTTAGGTATAAATGAGATGAAAGGGTAAAATAATACTATTATTATTCTATGTATTATGAATGTTGTTAAAATATAAAATTATCTTCTTAATTTTAAATGATTAATGAAAAATATGAATCCATAGTAGAGAAGAATAAATAATTAAAAAAATCTCAAAATGCACATTTAAATGAAAAACATTTTATTCTAAAAAAACACAGAGAATTAAAATAAGATGTTAGAAAATCTACGAAAGGCTATAATATTCTTGAAAATTAATTAATTAATTAATAGATGAACTATATCTCTTCAAAACATATGCAAGTATATTATTTAATGAATGGTTATCTCTAAATATGATCTTGGTAATGATGTTTTTAAGAATAAAAAATATAGAATTTAAATAAATGTTGAAAAATAAAAATTATATAAAACATATTTTATCAATATTTTTATGAATACAAACATATAAAAAATAACTTGTTTTTATTGTGTAATAAAATAAATTTTTTAAAAAATGGTTGTTTTGGAAATCATCAAATCAGTGGAATAAAAATTGTTTTTTAGAGGTATTTCTATATAAATTACTTTAACTTTTGTTCAAATGAGTAAAATCGGGTTAACCATATCATTTATTGCTAATATACTTGGATCTAAAGAAATTAGGGTAACAAAACATGGATTTTAGAAGTTTTTATAGTAAAAAATTCACATGAACAAGAATAAAGTTTTGTACATTTATATAGGCTAGACATGAATCATTATTATAAACTCCACAAATTTTTATAACATAGAAAAACTATATGCAGTCCTAGTAACATTTTTTGAAAATAATAAAGGAAAAATTGTTGGAGTTTGACAAGTTGGAGATCCAAAATAAATTTTAATCATTAATTTACCATATATTGAAGGGTTCAATCACAAAATATTAAGTATCTCTAAATTATGTGATAATGGTTTTTATGTTGATTTATCTAACAAAACAAACTGTATTTTTAATAAATAAATTTCTTATATATAAATACACATAACTGAAAGCATTAATAAGTTGGATCTTAATTCCTTTTGTGAATATAAATTGAATTTTTTAACCACATAAATAAATGAATAATGGATTTGGAATATGATACATGGACAATGTAATGTATCTATATTATAGAAATTATCTATGAATAACATTTTTCTTAATTTTCCTACACTTAAATTTAAGTAAGATTATCTCTGCGATGCGTGAAAAATATGAAATAAATAAAAGTAATCCTTCAAATATATTTATATATTTATTATATCAAAATCTCTAGAACTTAACTATATATATATTTTTTTTACCATCAAGAATATGAATATTTGACAGAGGATCATATGATTTTGTTTTTGTTGATAATTTTTTATTATTTACATGTGTTTATTATCTAATGATTATAATTTTGGTTTTATCTATTTTTTATATTTTTAATACATTTAGAAATGAAAAATATTTTAGATTAATTTCATCAAGAGATGATCATAGTGCAGTGTTTTATAATCAAGAAATTTGTTATTTTTTCTCAAATTGGGGTTTAAACACTCCTTTTATTCTATAAGAACACCACAACAAACTGGACAAGTTGAAAGAAACATTGAACACTTCATGAAGTGGAAAAAACTATATTAAATGAGCAGTGTCTTACTACTTACATTTGGTTAGAAGCTATAGATGCATCTTTTCATACCATGAGTAGAGATTTAATAAGACCCATTCGTAAAAAGACACAATATAATGTATAGAATAATAGAAAAACTATGTTCAAATGAATTAATATATTTTGATTAAATGTGTATATCATGAATAAAAAGGTAACCCATGGTAAATTTCATCCAAATTAAAATGATTTTTTTCTTCAAAGATATTATAATACCTCTAAAGATTATAGTGAATGTAATAAAATTTATAGGGTAGTTGATGAATTTTTTCATGCTATTTTTAGTGAATTTTACTACTTTTATTACAAAATAATTCAAACAGATGATGCTACTAATTCATTATACAACATGGGACTTGAAACACAAAAGGATGTTGTTAAAAATATGCATGAAAATGATTAAATTTAGTCCCTCAAAAAGGACATGAAAATGGTGAAAATTAAATTGTTATACTTTTAAAATATAAACCTTAAAGGATCATAATTTTTAAACTATAATAGGAGATGAATGTTGGATAACTGCTATAAAAGAAAAACATAACTATACTAGTATTAACTATATTTTTTAATTAGTTGACATACTGTAAAATCATCTAGTAATACAAACCAAATGGGTTTTCAGTATTCAAAAAAGTAATCTATAGGTAATTACTATAAATAAGGAAAGATTATTATTTTAAAGATATAATCAAGAAGAAGAAATGGATATAACTATATTGTTTTTCCACAAATAATATAAATGAAATTTTAAATTAGTATGATTAGATAATTCTATTTATTTCTTAGTTTTAATATATATAAAAATATTATAGAAATTATTCAAATTAAAGTGAATATATTATTTATTTATTGACAAAATATGAACTATAAATGATAAAAAATTACTCAACTCTCATGTGTACCAATATAACAATTTATTATGATAAAGCATGAAAATTAATGGATATAATGTTTTATATAGGTATGATTGGTAGTTAGCAATATCTTACTACTAGAAGATCAAATATTTTTTTATCCATGTTCTAGATTTCAATCAAAACCCAAAAAATCCCATATTACTATGGTTAAAATATATTTTATCAATTTAAAAGGAACTATTTTTTAATCTTTAAATTACCGAAAATATATAGCTCTACTTTTAACTTACATTCGGATGTTGATTTTAGAGGTTGTAGGCTCAATTAAAATATTACTTTTAGAACCTATATCATTTTTCTATAGTACGTAAAAAAAATTTTATGTTAAAAACAACAGTAAATTTAATTGCTAATATTTGGGGAAGAATTTATTTTTACATGTAGTTGATGTGAACAAGTGTTATTGATGAAACACACAATACTGGATTTTAGACATAATTTCAATAAAATTATAATTTTAGGCGATAATAACAGTGTAGTTAATAATTCAAATTATCGTATGATTTAATAATGTACTAAGAATCTATGTATAATGCATCAATTATAAAGATATCATATTAAAAAAGGAATATCTTTGGAATTTTTCAATTCTCAATATCAATATACTGATCTTTTCACTAATCTATTTCCAACTGCATGTTTGAATATATTAATTGGAGTTAGGATTTTTAATTTTAAATAAATTTTTAAATTTTTTATTGATTGATTGATTTAATTTTTTATTTTATTAATATTTTATTAATTATGTTTTTTTAAAATTTATTTACAAGTAGTTAAAAAAATTAATGACAATTTCAAAAAATGATTCTTTTAAAAATTAATATTAATAATGATTACTCTATGTTTTTCAATCATGAAACAAAAAAAATGTCCATAAAAACCATTAGAAACTCTCTCTACCTCACTTTCACTATTATCCTCTATCAAAATCAATATTCAATATTCATTGATCAGATTTTCCTTTAAAACCCTTAAACTTGATCATCAAAAATTCATATTTTTCATAGAGGGAATGATGAAAAAGATAAATGAACGTGGACTAAGTGGGTCTAACGTCCAATGTTCTTAAAAATATATTTGGAATTTTTTAATGGAAAAGTAGTATATTGGGAATGTTGGTTTTATAATAATATATTATTAATGAAATCATTATAGAATTATGGTTTTCAATTTATTTTTAATGCATAAAATAATGATTATATATTCGATTGATACGGAAATTAATTTTATTTAAAATGCTGATTTCAGTTTTGGAGACACAGAATAAATTGTTATTACAAAGACAAATGATATAGAAAATTTTAATTCCTCAGATTAAATAACAAAAAAAATTAGTTCCCCCATGAAGGGTTTTTCAATTTTAGTCTTATTATTATTAGTGATGAGAAGAATAAATATGAAGATATTATGTATATTTTTACTATACCTTTGTGAGAAATATATTTTTCATAGATCATCAAGCTGAACAGAAGGTTCTTGTCAATTTTACTAATTTTAAAATAATAGAAATGATTTATAAGTTATAGAAAACATTCATTATAGATATGTATATTATTTTTCTTATTTTATGTGATATCATTTTGAACATCATTAATATATGTTAATGTATATGCATCATTGTAGTTTGAGATATGCAAAAATTAATTTTTTTACATATAGATGTCTTATTTCTATGATTTAAAAAAGTTAATATATGTTATATATGACTAAGAATTATACATCCTTATAGTAATATTATTAATGCCTGAAGCTTAAAAAATTAGTTTTTTTAGAAACTCAAAATGAAAAATAAATCATGTTGGTTCTGATAACCAATATGTATTTTTTGTTAATTATTAGGGGGATAAAATAAATGGATAATATACTAGATTAGTATTAATTTTTAGTGAAGATGTTGGATAATAAAAAATATAGGATGTTTCTAATGAAACCCATAGAAGACTCAAGGTTTATTTTAGAGATACATCTATGGTAAGAAGTGTTCCTCATTCTTCCAAATAACTCTCAGAAAAACCAAACCATGATGCCCTTGGAAGAATGAATGGACAAAGATAATAACATGAAGTTCAGAATCAAGAATATAATGCTTTTATAGTTTATGATATTGCGAAACTAGTGTTTATACATTGTATTGTTACATATATGGTTTAATAATCAGATAGTAGAAACATGAAATAAGCTCATATAGAAGAAAATATTTACGAGAATACTTAAGGATGTGTGAATGTGAACCCATCAGGGGCTGAATCTACTAAAATAATAGAAAATAATATAATCCCTTCTACTATAGAATCCCTATCAAAAAAATACAAATAAATGTAAAGAGATGTAAAAAAGTCTATGGTTCTTTATAATCTTTTTTTAGGGATAATGAATAATATCAGGCCTTCACTATAGTTGAAATTGGGAAACCATAAATAATTGAAGGTATAGAATGTTATCACTCAATTAGTACTCATATTGAAATTTAGTTATCAATTTTAATAAATTTAATAATTATAATTATTCCCTAAAATGTAAGCTATAATTTTCTATGAAATATTTGGATGATTTCAAAATCTTAATTGTTCTATATTCATTTTGGATTTAGTTGAAGAATACGTGAAAAATATTGAAGAAAATTTTAATCCTAGAAGATATTTTGACACCTTTCAAAGATAAATGGGTGATTATGTTGAGAATATTAATGTATAATATATTTCAATATTATATTTTGGTGATTTAAAGAAATGTCTAGGGAGTCAGTTTTAATCAATAGAATCAATACAAGTCAATCCTGATATTCTACTTCTGCACATATAACATCTCTTATTCTAATATAATGTTTTGAATATATAAAATTAAATTTTTTATGAATGTTCATATTTATAATATATTGTGAAATTGCTATCCACTTAATATATTTTTGAAAAATTAGGTTGATATTGTTGAGAAATTAATACATGATGGCTCAGGTATACGAAGTCATGTAAACCACTTATGTGAGATTGTATCAATTCTTGTTTAGTCTAAATAGAATGTTTATAATTTTTTTAAGGCCAATTTAGTCAATTTTTTAAATATGGGATAGGTTTCAATGATTTCAAAGAAACAATGGGATAATATGTTTAATAAAAAGTTTATTTGGATGTTGGCAGTGCTCATGTATGTTTATAAGGATTTCAGTATTCAGGCACACTTGTTACATAATCTAAATAATAAATATATCCCTCATCATATCCTACATCTTTTCCCTTTCATTTCATTATTATCCGTACACATAAAGATAATTTTGATAAAATTTTATTCATTATTATAACTTTTTTTAATTATTTCTTAATATTGGACCATATCATGTTACTAAATAGGAATAATTTTGGTCTTAGTTTAATAAAAAAATTACTAACTTTGTTATACTATATTTATCATGTAATATATATTTGATTGTAAATTGATTTTTTATATCACAAAAATTGGGAGAAAATTTCCTAAACACAATATTATTTATAGACATAATTTCATATGTCATTATTAAAGAAGTATTATAAATAAAAATTTAATTGGAAAGAATATATTATGATATTATATACATATAAAATATTTATAAAACATTAACTGAAGAGAATATTGATATATTATATCTCTTCAAATTTTTATTTGTTATTCAATATCCTATATATTATAAAAGTATTTGATATATGGGTTTTGTATCATCGAAAGGGGAAGATTGTTGTGAATGTGTTGTCTTTACAATAATCTATGAATCTTTTCGAGTTTTATGCTCATAGATACACTTGTATGTTTTACTAATAAAAATTATTTTAACTGTTTTTCAGGAATTTATTTCATGGGAAATCATCATTTTATTTTTGGGTTACTATTTTTTTATAAAGTTATTTAAAAGTGTTTATGAATCATATTATTATTTATAATCATATGGATTAAGAACCACATACATGTTAATGTATGGATCAGAAAACCAACATATGTGTGAAACAATATCTTTTTAGAATAATAATATGGTTCAAAACCTCAACATTTGTAATCAATTATTAGTTTTAAAAATAATTTTTGAGATTATCTATATGTATAAAAAACACAAATATTGACTTTGTCAACTATAAAGTTTTAAATTTAAGATATTTTTTCTGTTTTCTACAATTTAATTTTCATACATAAACGAAACGTCACTATTATTTTACAACAATTTCAAACTCTTGTGTTCAATGGATCAAATTTATCTTATTTCAATAGGAATTTTTGATATTCTTTTAATGGTTAAAATTCAAACGATATTGATTTATCAAGAGATATTCATGGATATTTTCAAAAAAACCAACATGAGTTTCTATTGATAAATACCAATGTATTTATCATTAATATATATTGTACCACTAATAAATGTAAAAAAATTTACTGTTATTGTAAAGAGATACACATTGGACAACTACATGTTTCAGTCATGTGATTTGAAAATAGATATTTTATTGTTTCTGTTGCTATTATTCAATTTCATTCTATAAAAAAGATCATATGTAACCATGATCCCATAAAAGTAATTATTTCTTGAATAATTCATTATTTGAAGGATAAAATCCATTTTTTAAATTTCATATTATAACTATGAGAAAATTATGCTTTTCAATTAAATAAATCACTATTTATTTTTATATTATTGCCTACTTTTACTCAATCACTGGAATAGTTTTGGTTTCTCAGACTATGTTGTGGATAACTATAATTTATTTTTAATGAATCATAATACCTTGTAAAATCATTATAATAATGGTGTTAATTAGATGTACCCAGTGGTTAACATCATGTGATAAGAGGACCTGACTAATGAAAGTCACCAAACCTTCTAAGAGATTGTTTGTGTCATGGAATAGGGGATATTTATTCCCAATCCACTATAAAACATACATATTATCATTTTATATTTATCTAATAAACATAAGTATTAATGAATATAACACTACATATATGCTTGAAGCATAAAGAGGAATAAAAGAATGAATCTACCAAGATTATTGTACGGAAAAAATTCACCACCACTATTCTTTATCATTATATTATTCAGACCTAATAGTTATTATCCAAAAATTGATACATTTAGACCCTTAGAAAGTACATGAAATTCAAGGATGGTCTATACTAACCTCTATGATGGATATGTATATTTTTCTTGGATTAAAAGGGTAGTATTTGTTATTTTTGAGAAAATATTTATGATTTTCATGACCCTGTAACTTGAAAACCCACAAGGGGGTATTGTTTTTTTAATGAGGAATATGAGGAATTTTTAATGTTATGAAGAAGAGTCTTGTCATTACACCTATTCTATCATAAATTATTAGAGGGAATGATTTTCTAATCTACAGCGATTCTTCATAAAATAACAAGTGTTTTTTACTCAATAAATATTAAAAATTGATAAATATTCCAACTAATTAAGTATCCATGAGTAGAAATACCCAAAACATTATCTGGAATTGCCTACAGTAGTCCGTGTATTAATGATTTTGTGGAATTATATCTACATAAAGAAGTGTCACATATATATATATATATAACTAAAACCTCAATTATATATTAAAAACAATGATTTTAATATGAAATAATGAATTTGCTAATAAAATATCACTTTTTATGAATAGTTGATTTAAGACCATCTTGGGAAAGAAAAAAAAGTGGTATATTATCTAATTAAAAAATATCTCGAAACTCTATCCATGATAAGTATTGAAAGGTATCAAATCTTCATAGACATTAAAATAATGAATATATGAATAATAAAAAGGTATTATGCCAAAATTTCTCAATTAAATACACAACCATACATTCTTGAGAGGATCATGGAGGCCCATAAAATGAAGTGGTGAAATAGAAGATGGAATCATTTATTTCATAGTTCAACGTTGATAGAGATGTAGTTAAAGTTTATTGAACCCAGATATGTGATCCATAAAACAACATAACAGAATAAGAAAAATCTATATTATGTACATATATCATCTACATCTATTCAACCTGAAATCACAATGATGTTTAATTATCTATAGAATCATCTCTGGTGGGATAACATAAAGGGGGAGTTTAGTGAGTTTTTATATTGATTCTTTTTATGTCATCAATGCAAGGCAGAGCTACTTATAAATAAGGGTAGGATGTTTTCATTTCCTATACAAGTATTGAAATGCAAACAATTATCACGTTTATTTGTTGTAGGATTCCCCATGATGTCTAAAGTCAATATTTCAATTAAGTTGGTAGACGATCACCTTAAAAAATCTTTGTAATTCATTGTATTTAGGTATGAATTCTATCTAGAATAACTAGTCAATATATTTATATATGGTAGGGGTTATACTAAATGGATTTACACTTTTTTTTGTTTCATGTAAATATCTACAATTTACCTTATCATTTTTGAGAATCCATCATTAACATTGAATATAGAGAAATGATTCCGTATATAAGATCACCCTTAAAGAGATATATAGTTAGAAAGGACCATTAGAACTATAGATAATATGAGGAGATTGTGTTCACTGGATTTACAAGGTTGTGTGAATAAACACATTCTAATAGTAGAGTTCAAAAAATATTATAATTTTTCATTCTATCATTAAAATAGCTCCATATGAGCCTCTTTATGGTAAGAGGATTCATACTAAAATACTCAAGGATGATCTTCAATAGTGGAATCAGATGGAAATTCATCTTATCCATGCAACAATAGTGATGTCTTAAACCATTCAACATGAAATGAAATCAGAATAAATTTTGAATAGTATATAAATATATATAAACACTAACATGGTATATTGTTTGATGTTACCAAAATAGTGTTCATTTTTATATCTCCATTTAAGAAATTTATGAGGCTTTGGATGTAATGAAATAATTTTCTAAGACACACTACCACCTTTTAGATCATAGATCACATCAGAGTTGTGGAATACCAACTAGTAATCCCACATAACCTATCCCATGTACATTATGTGTTCTGTGTATCTTTATTGGGGATTTAAATACCATACTACTCTCATATATTAAATCCTATGGTTTTACATTTAGATAATTATCTTTCAAACATGGAGTAACTGATGTGTATCTCAGATCATAGAGAAAATGTTCTAAAAAATTAGAAAATTTACTTGGTCAAAGTGTTGTGGTGGAAGAATATGTTTGATTACGTTACATGGGAACTAGAATAGGAAATTAATTAGATGTATAATAATACATTTATTGTGTTAAATGAAAATTTTAATGGTGAAATTTTAGATGGGGGATGGAATTAATGACCCTAACATTTCATAATGAATGTCACTTCTCTGAATAAATTTCTTATTAACTGATGTTGTTATTTAATAAAATTAACTGGATTGGAATTTTGTAACCTATCTTGTTATAAAAGTCCCTTAAACATGATAAATTCATTAATAACATATCTATTAAATAATGATCATATTACTAATATTTAAAAAAATTTGTGATATATTCTAATTGGAACAGATGGATGAAGCGATGGACTCAACCAATAGGATCATACCTTATGAAACCCATATAAAATAAATTATGAGGGAGATAGATTATTTTTTATGTGTAATTATCCAATCCAAGTCCTAGATTCAAAAAATAAATCATGAAAAAAATATTTTATTATAAAATTTCAATCTCATCATGATTATTTCACAAACCATGTATGTCGACTGAGCATGAAAAAATATCAACAACACAAACCATACCCTTAAAGAATTCAATGAACTAATAAATAGTTACGTATCTAGACCCTAAAAGTATGAATTATTATATTTTATTTTTATAATAAAATGAATATAATTTTCTCTTCTAAATATTAATTTTTAATTGAAAAAATAACATGATTGAAAACAATATATTTTTATATTATAAAACAAAAAAAAATTTAAGATTGATATATACTTTTTATCAAGGCCATATTTTATGAATATACTAATTTTAAAATTATGTTATATTTAAATAAATTTTTTCGACTACATAATATTTGCTAAATATAATTGATACATTAATATTATGAAGTAAAATAAAATATTAGTAAGGGTAAGAAAACTATTACTATCGAAATACACGAATGTTTCCTTAAATGGAGAATTTAAATCTAGAATTATAAAAATTCATAATTATATAATTAAATGGATACAATGCAATTTATTTTTGAAAACATCATGTATAAATTAACCAAATAAATTTTTTTCATAATTTCCTAACACAATTTAATTTTTGGGTAAAATATATAAATGTTATAATATATTGTATATATAATGACACCATAAAATCCTAATAGTGATGTAATAAATAAAAAAGGTTATCTGTGAATGATATTATTTTCCCCATTAAAATAATTATTTTTTAGGTTATTTTATTTATTTTTTAATTCCTTAATGATTTCTTTGTAACATAAATTATATTTTATGTTTTTAAAAGTAATTATCGATAAACATAAATCAAATCATAATAACCTAGGGATTGTTTTGAATTATATCAGTTCATAAAATGATAAATTATAAAAAACACACCAATTTATCTAAGACTATGTTAAAACCCGTGGGTTAATTTGTAGTTTTTTTACATTATCATATATATTCCAAAACCAATCTTTGGAAAATAATAATGATAACCCTCTATTTTACTATATAAATAATCTCATCCTCCCATTTACTAAGACTAAATACTCTTAGTGAATGAATTTAATAGAAAATTAGCACTCTAGATATTTGTCATGGTTCTACTAGACTCTCAATAATTTCCTCCCAATATTTTAGAAGAACACTCTCAAGGTACGGAATCCTACCCATCTCCACATTCTGCAAGTGCATCCATTTTGATATATATTTTGTTCATTTGATCACATTTGGTGTTTTTATAAAATATTTCGCTTGAAAAAATTATTATATCCAAGTTATTATTGATATATTTATCTATAATATTTCCATACCATTAACATTTCAGTATGTATCACCCCCAGGTTTTGTGAAAAAAAATTTCAAATTATTTTTAATCTTTTTGATATTTCTTATTTTACCCAATGATGAATATAGATTTATGTTATATGAAATATGTATGATTGGATTTAATAATATTAATCACAATTTCAATCATAGGTGATATAAAAATAATGAACCATACTTTACAAAAATAGATATTACTTCCTAATTGAAGAATATCTATTAAAAAATATAACAAATCCCTGATATGTCTGTATAGGTATAGTGTACCTAGAAACTTGAAAACATTGAAAACTTGTTTATAAGACATCTATATTGTCCCCCTCATATTCAATCATAATAAGACCCCTTTTGACATATCATTCTTAATACTCTTCTTCACAACCTAGGGAATGGAAACATAAGAAAGGTAGATCTAGGATTCTTAGTAATGGTAAACAAGGGAGATATAAATCCTTTTATAATCATAACACATAAGAACATAGCATATGAAAATATTACCATGTATATGAATGATCTTGATATCATTCCATGGGATAAATTATAAAATTTCATAAGAATAAATGAACATGATCTCACAAGTCATAACACAAGACATAATATTTGGATTTTCTCAGATAATTATATAAAATCATTTCATATTAGTCAAGGATCAGTGATATTACCAATATAGAGGACATTATCAATTACTGAACTGATCCCACTCCATGTTCCCACCCAATATTACTAAAACAAGATCATTTCCTGTTCTGGTCCAATATATCTCAGCAGATATAATTCATTACCCAATGAATTTGAGGTATATATATATCCCACTTATATTATAATGAAATAATTCTTACATGTTTCACACAACATATATCATTAATCATAGCATAACCAAAGGAATGAAATAGGATTCCTAAACATCATTCCATCATAACATTATCATTGTAAAAAGTTGGATTTCATAAATAGAATTACATAAAAAAAATACAAAACCATATGAAAAATAGTGATAATATACTTGAAACAAAACCATTTTTAAGAATATAATATTAGATGGAAAATAGTTTTTGATAAAAATAATTAAATTAGTTCTTGAGGAAAATATCCTTTCCTATTCAAAAGGTTTTCTATTCTAATGATTACATGAATTAATAAAAGAAAATAAATTCTATGAAAATAAACATTTAATATTTTAATGTATGATTTATTGAAATAAGGAGTTATGAAATCATAAAAATCTATTCATGTCGTATAAGATAAAATAAAACATTCTTCTTGTTCTTTTCTTGGAAGGTTTAAAAGTACCCTGTTTTGAAAGAGACAAAAGATCCACTTCATACCATTTCGTAAAACTCAATAATGGGTGATATTGAATTTGAACAGTAGTAAGACTTGAATAATATTTTATAATATATATGTATAAAATAGGGAAATTGAAGATAAATATACCTTAGTAAATAGTTACGTATAAACAATCTCGAATAATATTGAGATTAAAAAATTATCCCTTACCATAAGTCTGATATCCTTTGTATGTACTTGATCTTCCAATATAATGATTTAAATTATTTAATTAAAATAATATATAATCATAGTCATTTTTATGATATCATATATGATCATATTATCATTATCTATCTATTAATAAAATTATTACTCATCCATTGGGTATTACCTTGTTTATTTTCTTATACATATTTTTTTTCATATAAGTACTTGTAACTATTCTTATGATATTGTTATTTAATTTAAAATATTATATTAATATAATATATATCATATTTATTCATCCAATTCATTTATATAGACACATTTTAACAAATATCATGTATAATGAATTGCATCTCAAAGTAGAGATGGTAGGTTGTACGTACGAACGAGCGGTGATATCATTATTATAATTATTTAATCGTAAAGAATTCGGTGGTGTATAATATTTCATAATCCTTATAATTTTATTATAATCATATATGATTATTATTTATTCCATTATATAAATCTAGGTATGGTGGTGGTGAGAAACACATTACATCACAACGTGGAGATGGTAAGTTATACATACGCATGTGTGGTGATTTCATTTATCGACGGATGGATAGATTATTGAATATGGTGGTTTCATTATCATAAAAAAATATTATTATATAATTTATTTTGGATTTATTATTTTTTAAATACACAACTAATAAATAGGATGTATAAGAATAAATAAGTCTGACTGAATCAGTAGAAGAGATTACCCCTTCTTCAATGTGCTTCATCAAAATTTCTTATTAACGCACTATAGTTGGTCTTTCAAAAATGATAAAACCTATATAACATAACTAGGTAATTTTATAAGTAAAATGTCCAGGTTATGGATGATCATCATGCCTCAATGAGAATTCACGAGGTGAGGGGGGAGGATCCCATTTGTAGTTGAGGTTAGGGGCACCTTTGGAATCTCCAAAAATATTAATTTATAATAACTTCAAATCCCTCCAAAAACATAAAAAATATATTATTTTTTTATTAGATGATATTATGTTATAATATTATCAATTAAAAAATTTTATACTCGTTTGGATTAAATTTTAAAACATATCATTTAGTTTTAACCTCAATAAATCTCTTTTAATTTTAGCTAAGGTTAAAAAATAAATATTAAATTTGTGTAATTTTAACTTATTTTATATCAATTAGACAATAAATTAAAAAAATAGATTACATTTTAGAGTAAATAATAATTATTTATTAATCTATCAAATATATTATTATTTTTAAATAATTTAATGAAACATTATTTGTCCAAAATATTAATATTGTCAATTTTGACATTATTGTATTAATGGAATTTAAAAATTATAAAGATAATATATTAACATAAAAAATGTTTTGTTATATCTCTAAGGAGTTAATTTCATATATATATATTTTTGTTATATTAATTATACAAAATTATATTTATTTTTGTATTTTTAATAACATTAGTTGGAGATTTTAATTAATAAAGTAGTTACTGCATCAGTTTTTGTAATTTTTTAAAAATAATTATTTTTTGGGTAAAAAATAAAAATGAAATAATATTATGATTACAAATCCTCTATATTTCATAATAATACTTTTTGACTATTATGTATATTGTAAAATCCTATATTAAAATATTATAATTATTAAAACATGAATGAGACAATTTTAATATCTCTTTAAATAAAATAATATAAGGGCCTTAATCTCTTATGTAATCCTCTAAATAGTATATAACTCAACTCATGGATGATTATAATTGATATTTACTCAACCAATATGATTTGGTTTAGTGTTTGTGTCTTATAATTATTTTTATCATTTTAATAAAAAAATATTTATATTTCATTAATTAAATAATTTCTACATCATCAATGTGTTCCCTTTTTAGGTAATTATTTATTTTGTAAAAATTAATAACGAATTACCATGATAAATAAATAAAAATATATTTTAAATGATTATTTATAATATAATTTATCTTTTTTATAAATGTATATTAGAAATTATTTAGTAATTAGAATTTGAATAAGGCATACTTATGTATTCATTACATAATATATATTAAATGTCTTAATATCATCCAAGTAGCTTCAAAATGGTATAAATTAGACCAAAATATGGTTTAGGTAAACATTAACTCATATAATCATATTAGTACATATGATAAAGTAATTTTATAAGATTATATTTACCATTAATTACCGAATGAACCTTTTTACCATATTAATAAAAATTACTAAAGTTATTAATCAAAATTCCCAAAACAATTAAATAATTCAATTAGAATAATGTGGACATGATGACTCTAAATATAGAATAAAATTTTTGGAAATCCAAATCATATAGGATTTGGTAACTGATTTTAAATTTATCTCGATGTCTGAATGAAAAAGAAGTTTTTAAAAGATTAAACTATATAATAGATTGAAATGTTTTAACATCAAAATTCATGGAAAATAATTCCAATGAAGAAAATTATATTGAATGATTAAAATATATTATTTTTATTATTTAAAACCATTTAATAATATAATTTTACTATATAAAATATTTCAATGAGAAAATTTGTTTTCAACTAAAATATAGTGTATTCATATTAATCATTAAAACATAAAAGCTATCAATAAACATATGAAAAATTAATCCAAAGTAAATTTTTATTTCCCTATTCCTATAAAAAAACTTATTTTGTTAAATATCATACATATAAGTGTAAAAACAGTATTTAAAATGAGTTCTCCATCAAACGGTTGCAAAGCTGTATTTTTTTTAAAAATTACTTCTTTTATCTGAAAACAATTGAATTTGTTCATATATGATGTCAAGAAAACAAATAAGATAGTTTTTAATCATTATATTGAATAGATTAATACAATAAAATCCCTAAAGTTTGATTTTCTTATTTTATAAACTAGCTTACTTCCATTTAAATAGTTTTTTAGATAAACATTTGTTTTATTTAAAAATGTTTTTATTTTCATTTACAATAAATTTCCCACCAATGAATTAATATTATATACATTTTTTGTTCAAATTTTCATAATTTATTTAATAATATTCATATCACCCTTATAACATATTTGTTATAAGGTTAATTAATAATATCTAGTTGTTTACATAAACTCGGTCTGGCGTGAAATTTATTCTATCAAAAGAAGTTTAAATTGTGTGTAACACAAGCCAATCATATTGTTTCGTATATCTCAACTGAAGAAAATGTTCTATATACGGTAATATTATCTCATTTTAGTGTATAATATAATTAATCCAAGAAATTAAAAATAATTATCTAATAAATATTTTAGGTGGTTATATTCTTCCCCCCATTAAATGAAGTGCACCTTTGAAATTCATCGAGGTTATAAAAGGATAGAAACCCATGAACATAGAAAAAAAGAATAAAACATCCTTCTAAAAATATTTTTAAAATATAACAGTTACTCAAATTAAATAATGACTAAGTATCTATATATGAGAACATAGGTGAAGATTTTCTCATGGTGGAAAAGCGTAAATTATTATATAGACTGATAAGGATCATTGATAACAAAAATGTTGGTGATCTAGAGAAGGTTAAAAATAACAAAACCATAAACTAAGGATGTCTAAAAGATTTCATTTATATCATAAAAAACAATGATAATAAGTAAATAATTTACATGATGATCCCTTTTTCCTAATGTTGAATAATTTTAATGATAAGATATACTTACTTGATTTCAGTTCATTCTTGTTGTTGGTTGTGCCTTAATAAATTTCCCCTTAATCTTTAATTAAATGTAAATTAAGAAGAATTTGTCATTCCAAAAGTGTTATCATATCTTTAGATCTATAAATAGAATGATATTTAATTAAAAGTGACTTCGTCACAATAAAAAGGTTGTCATAAGTAATCAAATATACATAAGTCCACCTAGGGTGAGATAATAATTTATTCTAAAAAACATTATCATATGTTTATCATAAACATTACATAGATTGATAACCTTAAAATGCTTATAAATTATTAAAATCCAAAATATTTGAATGTGTTTCACTAAAATGGATTAACATTTATCCCCCGTATATCATAATATATTTATTGTTGATCTCATCCCAAACATGTGAACACATTTTATCATTTTTCACTTGAATTAGGGTAATAACCTTAATTACCATAAAACCATAGTGAAGACATGTATTATTTTTGAAAATAACTCTTAACATATACCATAAACAATATAAAATCTATATTCTCCATCCATAATATCATAAATCACATTGTCATCATATTTTCCATGAGGTAATTTATACGATCAAACAAATCTTTACTTTCTTATCCACACATTATTCACATATTAAGGGTCATCATTCAATTAATTTTTTTCCAAAAACATCCAAATCACTTTTCATGGTTATCATTACCACCCATTATATACTCTTAGATACCTATGTAAATCTGAAAGTAGACAGATATATATTTCATTATTTCATATTAAAATAATATTGGTTTTATAATATTATTCGGGAACCCTAGTACATAAACATTCAATCATGGCACAACATCATTATAATACTATATATCAAAAATCTTGATCACATATGATTTTACTTTTTATTTTTCCTTTTCATGATTATGACATTGATTATCATCGATAACCTATTGATTAGGGAATTGGTTTGAATAGATCTCTTTTTCTATACACAGGTAGAATTGATGTGTGGGAGGTTAATTCTATGTACCCATTTCTTTATTCATATCACTAGCTATGTTTTTTCTATTAATTTGATAGTCATCTTCTGGATAAACTTGTTTTATAAACAGCAAAAAATTACTAGTCTCATTAAGGAAATGTCCACCATAATTCTTTCCCCACATTAAGAATACGGAAACACTCATATTCTTTTCACCAGTGTTTTTAAATTTTCGGTTAATATCTATATTTCATTTCCGGACCAAACCATTAGATTGATATATAACCCCAGTATCCATTTCAACATTGATAGAAGAACTCAAAATCTATTCATAGATATTAAATTATTTTATGTATTATTACCTTTCATAACATGGTTTTAATCCAATAAAGAACCTATTGACTTTACATTCTTACCAAATGATAAGTCAAGAAGTGTACCTCATATGTTTGGTAGATGTTTCCCTGTACGCACCACAGATTCATCATCTTAATGATTAATCTAGACGAACCCCTTTTTATCTTCTTAAATATAATAAATGGAACATACTAATTGAAAAATAATTTATTTAAATCATCCCATTCCATGGATTCAATTCCATCTTATTGCATCATATTCCTGATTATATTTCACTACTATCCCACTTCAACATCTAAATGTTAAACAAAGAAAATGAATTTTTTATGTTATGAATAGTGAATGAAATTAAATTTCATTCCAGTGGTAATGATCAATTGTTCAAAAAAAATGGATCATAAAACCCATATAAATAACATTTACATTTCCACTTAAAATACTCAATAGAATTTTTTACCTTCTCTTCTCATTTGAAAGTCAATTCAGATTTGTAGCTTCTAGAAGTATAGTGATAAGATTTTCAATTCTATCCCCTGAACAATTTGGTCGATCTGGAGGACTATCATTTCATTACTCATCTAATTAATTATTAACATGCTTCCTTTGTGTTCTAACCATTTTCTAAAACCAAAAAAGAAAAGTGTGAGAGGAAAAAATCATAATTTGAAAATAATATAATCAAGTGAAAATAAATTCCATCTCTAACATCTTAGCTTTAATCCTATGCTAACCATGATAATAACCAAAATTTATGGATTGTAACTTATACCTTGACTTATCCTATAGGGAATCCCATGAAATATCCTTAAAAATATTTCTATGGTTCTCACTAATGTTTTCTCATCCATGTTTTCAAAGGTTAATTACACATTTCCTCTGATACCAGCAATAATGAAACATTATTTACACACATAGATATTACATAGAAATTGACATATATTCATTACAAAAAATATAAAATAAATGAAAGGACTGTATAGGTTTAATGTCTTTAGAAATAGGGAAATATAAACAAATGTTTTATAAAACATATTCATTTTCTCCCACTTATTCCTTCATAACCAGTCCCCTTTGGACATATCACACTTAATACTCTTCTTCAAAACCATGGAAAAGGAAAAAAAATAACATATGAGATTATAATATTAGTATGTGTAAGGAAGGGATATATCAATCATATCATCACCATCACACATAATAATACATCATTTGAAAATCTAATCATGCATATGAAATATCATGATATTGTGACATGGGATACATAATAAAATTTCATAAGAATAAATTAACGTAATCCCAAAAGTCATAAAATAAGTCACGAAATTTTGTTGCATACACATAAACATATTAAATCATTTCATGTTATTCAATAATCATTTCCAATACCATCATAGCAGACATATTTCATTACTAAACCGAGATCACTCTTCTTTCCATCCCTGTATTACTGATCCGAGAACATTCCCTATTCTAACCCTATCTATCTCATTAGATATGAAAACTTACCCAACAAATTGGGGTGAGATATTTGTGCCAACCATATTATAATGATATAATTATTATTTGTTCAACAGAACAAAAATCATTAATCATACCATAATCGAAGGAATAATTTTTTTTTCTTAAATATCATTCCATCAAAACATAATCCATGTAAAACAAATGGATTTCATAAATAAAATTCCATAAAAACATAATAAATAATTAATAATAAAAGTGTAACTATACATGGTTCATAAAACTATTTATGATTTTATTATTAGATGTAAATTTATATATTCAAAAGTTGAAATTAATTATTGAAAAAAATATCCTTTGTTCTTCAAAAAAGATTTATATTATTTGAATTCCATGAAATTTTAAAATAAAATAATTTATTGTAAAATCAAAATGAAATATTATGAAGGAAAAATAACTTAAATAATGAGTAATTAAAGTGTAAAAATCCTTTAATTCTATAAAAGATAAAATAAAACATTATTCTTGTACTATTGTATGAGACTCAAAAAGTACCTAGTATCGAAATTGATAAAAGATTCATTTCATACCATTTAATAAAAATTCACCAATGGGTGAAATTGTGTTTAAAAATTTTGTAAGAAATATAATTAATAGTATATAATATATATATATATATATAAAACATGGACATGGATGATAAATATATCCCAATAAATACTTACATATTAACAATATTGTATAATATTGAGATTGAAAAATTATACTTCACCTTAGGCCAGATATCATTTGTATGTATAACAACCTCTTATTTAATGATTTCAAGGATATAATTGACCTATTAAAGAATCATAGTCATTGTTATTATAACAAATATTATCATGTTATCAAACGTTTGTTGGTAACATTATTACTCATCCATGAAGTATTCACTTCATAATTTTCTTACACATGTTTTGTCAGATAAGTTCTTTTTACACTTTATAGGTTATAGTTATATCCTTCAAAAATGATATTAATATTTTATATATCATATTTCTTCATTTTATTCTTTTATATAATCATGCTTTAATGATGATTGTGTGGATGTAATCGCATAACATCGTAGAGACAGTAATCCATACGTACACACGAGCAATGATATCATTCCCATAATTATTAAATGGAATTGAATTAGATAGTGGATAATATTTTTTTATAATATAATGTTATAATAATCATATATATTAATTATTTACATCATTATACCCATCCAAGTAAGGTGGTGGTAAAAAATATATTAAACCACAATGTGGAGAAGACAAGCTGTATGTACACATGTGGTGATTTCATTTTTCATAGTATGGTAGAAGGTGGAATATGTTAGTTTCATAATCATTATAATATCTTAGTATATAAGTGATACATTAGATATTAATTAATAATTAAGAAACTCGTGATGATTATGTAATCTAATAAATAAGATTGAAAGAATCAGTTGGGGAGATTACCTCTTATTCGACGTGATCCACCTATATCTCTTCTTAAAGCACTAGATTTTAACTTTGAAGAAGAAAAGAACCTACAATAATGTTACTAGAGTGGTTTAAAATGGAAATGGGTAGTGGATGTCCGATCCTTCGGGTTCAATGTCATATAAATATGTAAAGGAGGAGGTGCCTTTTTATAATTGAGGAGAGGGACCACTTTGGAATCTAAAAAAATATTAACTTATTATAATATAATATCCCCCCAAAAAACATAAAAAATTTATTTTTTTTGATTATTATATTATTTTATATTTTAATATAATCAATCAATAATTTTTAGACAAGTTTGGATTCAATTTTAATCTTTTTCTTTTAGTTTTACCCTTAGTTATTCTATTTTATTTTTAGAACTGGTAAAAAAAATTCAATATTAAAATTGTGTAATTTTTACTTAATTGATATCAATTAAAAAATAAATAAAAAATATAGAAAATTTTAGAGTAAATAATAATTATTTTATATTTTTTAAACTATATTATAATTTTTAAATAATTTAATGAATCATTATTTTGACAAAACGTTAATATTGTCAATTTTGACACTATTGATTTTATGGATTTAAAAAAATATCAAGATAATATATTAACCTAAAAAAATATTTTATTATATCTTTAAGTTGTTAAGTTCATATATAACTTTTTTTGATATATTAATTATCTTAAATTATTTTTATTTTTTTATTTTTAATAACATTGGTTTGATATTTTCATTAATATAATAATTACTCCATCAATTTTTTGTAATTATTTAAAAAATAATTGTTTATTGGGTAAAAAATTATAATGAAATAATATTATGAATATAAATCCTCTATATTTTCTAATAATACTTCTAGTCTATTATAAATACTTGAAGGTCTTACATTAAAATGTTATATGTATAAAAACTTGAATGTGATATTTTTAACATCAATTTAAATAAAATAATATGAGGTCCTTAATATCTTATATAATGATCCAAATAGTAAATAATTCAACTCATGGATGCTTATGATCGATATATACTCAAACAATAAGATTTGGTTAAGTGTTTGTGTCTACTATCTCTTTTTATCATATTAATAAAAAAAATATTGATTTTTCATCAATTAATTTTTTATACATCATGAATATATTCACCTGTAAAGTAATTATAAATTTCATAAAAATTAACAATAAATTATCATTATAAAAAAATATACTTTAAATGACTATTTATAATATCATTTATCTTCTTTATAACAATATATTAGAAATTATATCGTTATTAGAATTTGAGAATGAAATATTTATATGATCTTTAAATAAAATATATTAAATGTCCAAATATCATCAAAGTGGCTTTAAAATTGTATAAAAAATTGAAGCATGGTTTAGGTAAATATTAAATCATCTAATCATAGTAGTATATGTGTTAAAGTAATGTAATAAGATTATATTTACACATAATTATCGAATTACCCTTTTTACCATATTAATAAAAATTACAGAAGTTATTATTCATATTGCCCAAAACAATAAAATAATCATATTAGAATAATGTGGACTAGATGATTCAAAATATAGAATCTATTTTTAGAAATTCAAAACATATATATTTAAGTAATTTATTTAAAATTAATCTCATTCTCAGAATGAAAAATATGTTTTTAATAGTTAATACGTTGCAAAAGATTGAAATGTATTTACATCAAAATTCTTGGTAAAATAATTCCAATGACATAAATTATATTGAATGATGAAAATATATTTTATTTATAATATAAAACCATTTAATAATATAATTTTACTATATAAATTATTTCTATGAAAAAATATCCTTTCAACTAAAATATAGTGCATTTCTATTATTCATGAAAACATGAATGTTATCAATTAAAATATCAAACAAATCATCCAAAGTAAATTTTTAAATCCCTCGTCCTATGAAAAATATTATTTTGTTAAATATCATATATAGAAGTGTAAAAACTATATTTAAAATGGGTTCACCATCAAAAGGTCGCAATGCTATAATATTTTTTTAAAAAAAACTTTTTTTATTTGTAAATAGTTATATTTGTTGTTATATAATGTCCCGAAAACTAATAAGATAAATTTTAATCATTATATTTAATTTCTTAAAATAATAAAATCCATAAAGTGTGATTTTATTTTTTTATAATCTCACTTCTTTCCATTTAAATAGTTCTTCAGAAAAACCTATTGTCTTATTTAAACAAAGGTTTTATTTTCATTTACAATAAATTTCTCACCAATGAATTAATATTATATAAATTTGTTAATAATATTTTCATAATTTATTTAACAATATTCATATCACCCTTATAAAAGTTGGGTTATAATGTTACGTGATAATATTTAGTTTTTTACTTAAACTCGGTCTAGAGTGAAATTAATTCTATCAAAAGAACATGAAATTGCACCTAACACAAGCCAATAATAGTGTTCTGTATATCTCAATGGAAGAAAATATTCTATGTACCATAATCTTATCTTGGTGTAGCTTACAATATAATAAATCCATGAAATTAAAAAAATCTATCTCATAAAAATATCATGGTGTTATATTCTATCACCCATAAAATGAATTTAACCCTTGAAATTCATCGAGGTTATAAAAGGATACAAACCCACAACATAGAAAAAATATTAAAACATCCTTCTAAAAATATTAATTAAAAGATAATAGTTACTCAAATTAAATCATTACTAAGTCTCTATATATGAGAACATAGGTGAATATATGGTCATGGAGTAATATAGTAAATTATTATAGAGATTGATAAGGATCATTCATCCCAAGAATGTAGGTGATCTAGAAAGGGTTAAAAATCACAAAACCATAAACTAAGGATATCTGAAAGAGGTCATTGATATCATAAAAAATGATGGTAATAAGTCACCCTTTTACATGATGATATATTTTCTCTAATTTTGAAGAGTTTTCCTGATAAGATACACTTGATTTCAGTTCTTTCATGTTGTTGGTAATGCCTTGATCAATTTTCACATAATATTATATTAAAAAGAAATAAAGATGAATTTTTCATTTCTAAATTGTTATCAGATCATGAGATCCACAGATAATTATATGTCATTACATGTGTCTTCATCACAATAAAAAGGTTATCAAAAGTAATCAAATATGTATAAGTCCACCATGTCTGAAATAATAATTTATTCTAAAAAAATTATCATATGATTATCTTAATCATTTCATAGATTCATAAAACTATAATGCTTCTGAATGCTTAAAATCCAAAATATTTTAAAGAGTTGTACAAACATGGATTAACATTTATTATCCATATATCATAATGTATTTCTTTTTGGTCACATTCCGAACATGTGAACAAATTTTATCATTTATTATCTTGTGTCATGGTAATAAAATGAATTACCATAAAACCTTAGTGAAAACGTCTATGCTTTCAGAAATTAACTCTTCATATATACCTCAAACCACATAAAATCATTATTCTTCAACTATAATATCATAAATCACATTGTCATTATATTTTCTAGGATGTAATTATTACAATCAAACAAATATTCACTTTCTTATCCCAACTTTATTCACATATTAAGGGTCTTCTTTCACTTAATAGTTTTCTAAAAACATCCAAATCACATTTCATGGTTATCATTACCACTCATTATATAGTGTAAAATACCTATAGAAAACTCATAGTAGACCAATAGATATTTTATTGTTTCATATTACCATAAAATTGGTTTTATGATATTATTATAAAACCCCATTATATAAACAATAAATCATGCCACCATGTCATTATCATAATCTATATCAACAATAGTGATCCCTGCGATTATACATTGTATTTTTTCCTTTTGAGGTTTATGACATTGATCATCATCGATAACCCATGGATTTGGGAACTGGTTGGAAGAGTATCCCATTTCCTTACACATGTACCATTAAAGTGTAGGAGGTTCATTCTATGTAGACATTTTTCTATTCACATCATTACCTATGTTTTTTCCATTATTTCAAAAATCATATTACCAATAAACTTTTTTCTAAATGTCAAAAAATTAATGGTATCATTAAGGAAATTTCCACCATACTTATTTCCTCACTTTGAGGATAATGAAACACGGATATTTTATTAACCATTGTTTTTCATATTTTCCATTAATCTATGTATTTCTTTTCCGATCAAAACTAAGAGATTGATATGTAAACACAATATTTATTTCTACCTTGATAGAAGAACTGAAAATCTTTTTATAGATATTAAATTCTATTATGGATTATTCCATTTTATATCTTGGTTTTTTAGCCAATGATTAACCTATTTACTATACATTCAGACTAGATGATAAGTCAAGAATCATACCTCATATGTTTGGTAAAATGTTCCTCGTATGTACCTCAAATTCATCATCTGTTTCATTAATATAAAGGTACTTATTTTCAATCTTATTAAAAATAATAGGAGGAATGTACTAATATAAAAATATGTTCATTAACACATCACATTCCGTGGATTCAATTTCATTTTATTACCATATTTTCTTGATTATATTCCCCTACTAGTCCACTTAACCTTCTAAATGATAAAAATAAAAAATGAATTTTTAATGTTGTGAATAATGAATGACATGAAATATCTTTTTAGTGGTACTAATCAATTTTTAAGAAATAAATGGACAATAAGACCCACTGAAATATGTTTGACATTACCTCGTGAAGGACTCAATAGAATGTGGTTACCTTCTCTTCTCATTTGAAAGTAAATACTAATTCATTGATTCTAGAATTATAGCTATAAGATTTTAAATTTTATCCCCATAACAATTTGGTTAATATGGAGGACTATCATTTCATTACTCATATCATTCATTATTAACATACTTCTTCCGGGTTCCAACCATTGTGTAAAACCCAAAAATAACAGTGTGAGATGAAAAATTCATACATGTAAAATAATATAATCAAGGGAAATTACATTCAATCTCTAACATCTTAGCTTTAATCATATGTTAACCATGATTGTAACCAAAATTTAGGGATTTTAACATATACCATTACAAATCATTAGGGACATCCCAAGAAATATCTTTACAAAATATTTTTAGGGATCTCAATAATGTTTTCTCATCCATGTTTTCAAAGGTTAACTACACCTTTCCTCTGATACCAGTAATAATGAACCATTATTTACACACATAGATATTACTTAAAAATTGACAAATATTCAGTAAAAAAAATAGAAAACTGATGATATGACTGTATATGTTTAATGTCATTAGAAACTGGTAAATATAAACAGATGGTTTCGAAAAAATCTACATTTTCTCGCACTTATTTCTTCATAACTAGACCCCTTTTGATATATCATACTTAACAATCTCCTTTAAAACATGGGGAAAGGAAACATAATAAAGGGTGAGCTTTGAAAATTAATATGTGTAAAATAGGTATATATCAATCATATCATCATCATCACAAATAAAAATTCGACATTTGAAAATTTAATAATGCATATGAAATATCATCATATTGTGCCATGGGAAAAAACATAAAATTTCATAAGAATCAATGACCGTAATCCCAAAATACATTAAATAAGACTTAATTTTTTTTAGCATACAGATATTAATATAAAATCATTTCTTATCATTCAATGATCATTTCTAATACCATCGTAGTGGAAATAGTTCATTAATAAACAGATCTCACTCCTCTTTCCATCCCTGTGTTATAGAGCTGAGAGCATTGCATATTCCAACCCTATCTATCTAATTAGATATAAATATTTACCCAATACATTATAGGGAGATATATGTCCAACCCATATTATAATTAAATCTTTATTATGTGTTCCATAAAACATAAATCAGTAATCATACCATAATTGAAGGAATAAAATTTGTTTCTTAAATATCATTCCATCGAAACATAATCCATGTAAAACATATATATTTTCTGAATAAAATTCGATCAATAACATAATAAAAAATTAGGAATAATAGTGTAAATATAAATGAATCATTAACCTATTTAAGATTTTAATATTATATGGAAATTTTTTATTGAAATGTGGAAATTTATTCTTGATAAAAATATCCTTTCTTCTTCAAAAATGATTTATATTCTATAAATTCCATGCAATTTTTTTAAAAAAATTTTGTAAAATAGAAATGAAATATTATATTGGAATATTAATGTAAATAATGTGTTATGAAAGTGTAAATAAAATTTCATGCTATATAAGTTCAAAGGAAACATGTTTCTCGTACTTTTTTATGAAAATTATAAATTACCTCGTATCAAAAGTGATAAATGATTCATTTCATACCATTCCATAAAAATTCACCATTTGTTAAAATTGAGTTAAAAAATATTATAAGGATATGAATAATATTTTTTAATATATATATATAAAACTTTTACATGGATGATAAATATATCCTAATAAATATATACATATAAACAATATCATATAATATTGAGATTGAAAAATTATCATTTACCTTAGGTCAGATATCATTTGTATGTATTCCAACCTCCTATTTAATGATTTCAAGGATTCCATTAAAATATTAAAGAATAATAGTCATTTTTATTATATCATATATTATTATATTATCATCCATTTTTTAGTAACATTATTACTCATCCATCGAGTTTTAACTTCATTATTTTCTTACACATGTTTTTTTTGGATAATTTCTTGTTAATATTTATAGGTTATAGTTATATCCATTAAAAATGATATTATTATTTTATATATCATATTTATTCTTTTGATTCATTAATATAACCATTATTTAATGATGATTTTGTAGAAGTAATCAAATCACATTGTGAAGATGACAATCCATATGTACGCATGAGTGATGGTATCTTTTCCATAATTATTGAATGGTATAGAATTAGGTGGTGTATAATATTTAAAAAAATTAAATAATGATTTAATAATCATATATGTTATTTTTTTACGTCATTGTACCAATCCAAGTAAGGTAGTGGTAAAAAATAGATTACACCACAACGTGGAGACGACAAGTCGAACGTAGAGAAGTTGTGATTTCATTTTTTGTGGGATTGGTATAAGGTGGAATATAGTTGTTTTATAATCATGATAATATCTGAGTATATAAGTGATACATCAGATATTAATTTATAATTAAAAAACATTTGAAGATTCTATGAAATAATAAATAAGTTTGAAAGAATCGGTTGAGTAGAATACCTCTTCTTCGACATGATCCCTGTAAGTCTTTTCTTAAAGCACTATAGTTGTACTTTGAAGATGAAAAAAACATCCATAATGTTACTAAAGTGTTTTCTAAGGTAAATGGGTAGTTTATGGTCGAACATGAAGGTTCAATGTGAAGTACAGATGTGAAGGAGGAGGTGCCCTTTTAAAATTGAGGTAAGGGGAACCTTTGGAATCTACAAAAATATTAATTTACAATTAAATAAAATCCCACCCTAAAACATCAATAATATATTATTTTACAATACTAGCTGATATTAGGTTGTAATATAATCAATCATTAATTTTCAGACATGTTTGGATTCGATTTTAAACCTTTTCATTTAGTTTTACACTTAATTATTCTCTTTTAATTTTATCTAGGGTAATTAATTGTTCAATATTAAAATTGTTTAATTTTTAGATATTTGATATCAATTATATGATAAATAAAAAAATATAAAACATTTTAGAGAAAATCATAATTATTTTATATTTTTAAAAAATATTATAATTTTTAAATAATTTAATGAAACATTATTTTGAAAAACTATTAATATTGTCAATTTTGACAGTATTGATTTTTTGGATTTAAAAAAAATATCAAGATAATATGTTAGGCTAAAAAATATTTTATTATATCTTTAAGGTATTAAGATCATATATAACTTTATTTTGATATATTAATTATCCAAAATTATATTTAATTTTTTATTTTTAATAGCATTGGTTTGATATTTCCATGAATAAAATAATTACTACATTGGTTTTTTGTAATTATATAAAAATAATTATTTGTTGGGTCAAAAATAATAATGAAATAATATTATGAATATAAATCCTCTATATTTTCTAATAATACTTTTAGTTGATTATTTATATTGGAAAGGCCTACATTAAAATGTTATGTGTATTAAAACTTGAATGCGAAAATTTTAACATCACTTTAAATAAAATAATATAAGGTCCTTAATATGTTATTTAATTCACCAAATAGAAAATAACTCAACTCATGGATGCTTATGATTGATATATACTGAACCAATAAGATTTTGTTAAGTGTTTGTGTCTTCTAATTCTTTTTATTAATTTAATAAAAAATTTATTAATTTTTAATCAATTAAGTAATTTATACATCATCAATATATTCACAATTAAGGTAATTATTTATCACCTAAAAATTAATAAAAAATTACCATGATAAATAAAAATTTTATATTTTAATTGAGTATTTATAATATAATTTTTCTTATTTATAACTATATATTAGAAATTATTTAGTTATTATAATTTGAGTAAGGTATATTTATGTATTCATTAAATAAAAATATTAAATGTATTAATATCATCCAAGTGGATTTAAAATGGTATACATTAGAACAAAAGATGGATTATGTAGAAATTATCTCATCTAATCATATTAGTACATGTCTTAATGTTTTTTTATAAGATTATATTTACCCTTTATTACAAGAATAATCTTTTTACCATATTAAAATATTATTCAAGATATTATTCATAATGCCTAAAACAATAAAATAATTCTATTTGAATAATGTGGAATCAATGATTCAAAATTTGGATTCAATTTTTATAAATTCAAAACATATATGTTTTCGTAATTAATTTAAAATTATTCTTGTTTTGAGAATGAATAATAGGTTTTTAAAAGTTAAAACAATTCAAAATATTGAAATGTTTTTACCTCAAATATCATGGTAAAATCAATTACAACGACATAAATTATATTTAATGATGAAAATATATTATATTTATAATTTAAAACCTTTTAATAATACAATTTTACTATATAAATTATTTCTATGAAAAAACAATTCAATTATAATATAATGTAATTCTATTATTCATGAAAACATGAAAGTTATCAATAAAAATTTATAAAATTTATCCAAAGTAAATTTTTATTTCTCTCTTCCTTTGAAAAAAATTATTTTGTTAAATATCATATATATAAGTGTAAAAACTGTATTTAATATGGGTTCACCATCTAAAGGTAGCAAAGCTGTATTTTTTTAAAATACTTATTTTATCTGAAAACAATTGAATTTGTTCTTATATAATGTCTAGAAAAAATATAAGATGAATTTTAATTATTATATTTAATATATTAAAATAATAAAATCCATAAAGTGTGATTTTATTATTTTATAAACTCACTTATTTCCATTTTAAATGTTTTTCAAAAAAGTCTTTTGTTTTTTTAAACAATGGTTTTATTTTCCTTTACAAGTAATTTCTCACCAATGAAAAAATATTATATACATGTGTAAATCATATTTGCATAATTTATTTAATAATATTCATATCAACCTTATAACAGATAGGTTGTAATGTTAAATAATTATATTTATTTTTTTACTTAAACTCGGTCAGGCGGGGAATTAATTCTATCAAAAGAACATGACAGTGTGTGTAACACAAGACAATCATAGTGTTCCATATATCACAATCGAAGAAACCGTTCACTGTACAGTAATATTATCTCGGTGTAGTGTAAAGTATAATAAATCTAAGATATTAAAAAAATCTATCCCAAAAATATTTTAGGGTGTTATATTCTACCCCCCATAAAATGAATTTCACCCTTGAAATTCCATGAGGATATAAAAGGATAGAAACCCACAATATAGAAAAAAGTCTAAAACATCCCTCTAAAAACATATATTAAAAGATAATAGTTACTCAAATTAAATCATAACTAAGTCTCTATATATGATAACATCAGTGATGATTTGGGCATGGTAGAAAAGTGTAACGCCCCAAGATTTTATGAAAAATATTCTTTTTAATTTCATTAATGTCTTGTGTTGTACGCTACAACAAAAGAAGCTTTCACAATACGCATCCTTGACTTTCCTTCCGTTACACGCAATCGCGACCTTCATCGATAGCGTGTGTAGTACGCAATACTGAGTTTCACGAAACAACGATATGCTATTAAAATATTATTAAAACTAGCCGTTATGAATAGTAATAACCACTTTTTGGAAATTTTGTAAATTTTATTTTTCAAAATGGAATTCATTTTTGGATTCGGAGTATCGAATTTAGCCTAAGGTGAAATTTTGGTACTTTTCGGATAACTTTCATATTCTAATGAATAGTGAAAATTACTAAATTATAATTAAAAACAACTTTTTTAATCGAAATAATTAATAGTGATAAATTATTAATTTGAGTGGTTTTAAAGTATATTTAGAATATATTTTTACAATTTAATACAATGTTGGTCATTGTTTGTAATTTCACATTTAAACCAGACATAATCAAGTGTCAATCTTTTGATAGATTTTGTTTCTTAAAAAAAACACGCTATTTGTTTTAACAGCGGGATTTAATTATAAAATTAATTAATGCAACTTCTATGTTATGAATTTGGTAAAATAGACTTCATTTTTGAATTCGGAATATGAAATATAGCTTAGGATGAAATTTTGGCATTTTTCTGAAAACTTTCAATTTTTGATGAATAGTGAAACCACTAAGTGGTAGGTTAAAAACGGAATTTTGCATAAAACTTAATTTTACCGCTTCTGTGAATGGAATTTCGAAAATCCGAGAGACACGGTTAATATCAAGGACTAAAATGTGGTTCAATGAGATGAAAATAATTTTTTGGTGAATAGTAACTTTTTATTTTTTTTACCCCGGTTAATAGTAAATAGGGTAACTAAGGGTAAATATGATATTAATATTACCCTAACACATGTCCTAATTCTATTGGACAAATGTAATTCGACCAAAAACAAACTTAGGAATAAAATATGACCATTTAGGCCCACTTGGATTAGATTAGGACATTTATTATTAATTTATTTAAAGAAGGGTTAAAATAGTTAAAATCAAAGTTTAATAAGTAAATCATTTTTAATATGGGGTTATACATAAGATAAATTCGACTATAAATATTCATTAGAAAGATAAAAATATTTCCTACATGATGGTATTTTATTTGTAATTTTTAGACAGCATATAATATAATTTATTTATGACACAAAGATGATGCAGTAATTATCTTATTAATGAAATATTGACATAATTGATAATATAAATACCAAAATAAATGTAATTTAAGACTTTTTATGAATTCCACTAATTTTCTAGGCTACTCTGATATATTATTGTTGATTTAATCAACTTTGTTCGAATATATAATTCTTTTATGACTTTCAAAAAAATCATATATCAAATAGTGTCAAAATTGACACAAAATAGTTTTTAAATCAAATATTATATTATTAATTGTTATTTTATTCCTAAAAATCTAAGGTTCGGCCAAATGACTTAGATAAGGATATATGTATTAATAATATACAATTTGGGGTTCGTTTGGCATGTTATAGTAAGTGTATTAACCATATAGTGAAAGAAAACAAAAAGACACGGTAAAAGTTAAATTATTTAACTTAGAGTTAAATCTAATTGATAAGGTTTAAAATAAGATCCAAACATGTATAAAGTTGATTGGTTGATGAGATTACAACCCTATATCATCTAAGCTTCGAATATGAGTCATTTTTGGAGGTTTTTAAGTGGGGTTATATTTATTATAATTTTAAGAATTCCTAAGGTGCCCCTCTCCTCCCTTATAAAAGGACACCTCCTCCCCCTCCTCCTCACACCAATTTGAGCACTCAAGCTCGGCCAACCCCTGCCAAAATCCCTTCTCCACTTCCCTAGCAACATCCTAGAGGTTCTGGTCTTCCTCAAAGACCAATTTTAGTTCCCTAATAGGAGGTCTCAAAGAGGCACTTCAAAGAAGAGGTAATTACCGTTACCAATTCTTTCATCTTTATTTCTTCTTCCACTTCTTCTTCATAGGTTGTTTCATTATGAAGTAATAACATCAGTATCACTCATATACTGATATGTTATTATAAGTATGAAACAACCCTATTTCACCATCTATCCATCCTACGGAAAAAGAAATCACCGCGCGTGCGTACGTACGGAATACCGTCTCCACGCCGTGGTGTAATCTATTTTCGACCACCACCTTACATGGATGGGTATAATGGTGTAAAGAATAACTATACATAGTTATTACAACATCATATTGATTCTGATATATTTTATAATGCACTCCAATTCAATTCAATATTTATAGAAATGATATCATCGCTCGTGCGTACGTACGGAATACCGTCTCCACGACGCGATGAGATTCATTCTCCATGTTAACCATTTAAGAATGATTATAATGTATATATAAGAAATAATAATGAAATATATGACATTATAAAGCTACTGGATTTATGTATATATATACATATATATGTCATCTACTTACTTCCATTTCAAGACAATAAGGAAAGGAAAACAGCGTTCATGCGTACGTACGGACTACCGTCTCCATGAACGGTGTTTTTCGTTTTATTTATCTACCTATTATATACTGAATATATATGATATATAAATCATATTTTATATTCTGTAATTAAGTAAATCATGATATAAGTAATAATGATGTCAAGAACAACAAGTCAAAACACCTACGATAAATGAAACGATTTTACCCAAAACGCTTCTTTAACATGGAATTTACAAAAGAACGGGTAATATAATGTCATAAGTGAACCATATATGATATCATAACAATGAATATGATTCTGTAATAAGTCAATAACATGATTTAAATCATTATACAGGAGGTTCGGACACTTACAAAGCAAGTCGGACCTAAGGTAAGGGGAATATCACAATCTCATTTTTATCCGAGATTGTTTATTCGTAAGTATTTACTGGGGTGTATCTTATCATCCACATCCATGTTTCTTCAATATGTAATTTTATTTCCATCCACCTACAATTGTTTAAATCCAATTTTACCCTTCGGTGAGTTTTTAGTAAACGATATGAAAGGAATCTTTTGTCGTTTTTTTATACGAGGTATATTTTGACTTTTTCGACAAAAGTACGAAGAATGTTTTTTTTAACTTATACGGCACAAACGGATTTCTACTGTTTTATAAAGCCTTATTTTCATGAAGCTTCCTATAAAAGAATTCATGACTATTTTCAATAAAATCTCTTTCTTTTAAAATTGCATGATGTTTTGTAAAAAGAAATTGATTTTGAAGAAGAAAGGATATTTTCCTCAAGAATTCAATTCAAATGTTTTATCAAAATTATTTTCCATCTAAGTTAATAAAGGGTTCTGTTTCTATCCATATTTTTACATTGATTTGACTATGTTGTGATGGAATTATGTTTATGAATTCCTTTATCTTATATGAATGGTTTTATGATGTCATGTTGTTTAAGAATCCCATTTTTTATTACATGGGTTATGCAATGATGTATGATTTATGATTTTGTGGCACACATAAGAATGGTATCATTATGAGATGGGTGGGACCTATATCTCCCTCCAATGCATTGGGTAAAGATTTTATATCTCATGAGATAGACATGGCTGGAATGGTAGGTTATACCGGTTCAGTGAAACAGGACTGAAACGAGGATTACTCGATTCAGAAAGGGACTTTGTCCACTAAGATAGTCTTGGCAATGAGTCTTGACTAACAAGAAATGATTCTCTATGATTATGTGTGTATGCCACAATGAGTAATGTTTTAAGTTATGATTTCATTTTCACTTCTATGATTTATCCCATGTTATGATATTATGAGCTCTTTTGCAGGTTAAGATTTCCAAAAGCTATGTTCTTATGTATATGATGTGATTGATATTTCTTTTGTTTACCCTTACTGAGCATTTGAGCTCACCCTTTTATGTTTTCTTTTCCCCAGGATATAAAGAAAGGTTTTTAGGTAAAAAAAAGGGAAGATCTTTATGGGAGATATTGAAGATCTTTCACCACGATTAGAAGAATACGTTCCGAGTTTCCAAAGACACTAAACTATTACGATCCTTGTGTGTGTATTTTTGTTATATACTAAGTATTCCGCAAAAGTAATGTAATGTCCATGTACGTCAAGATACGGGTCTCTACAGTTGGTATCAGAGGAAAGGTTTAGTCAACCTTTGGAAACTAGGATGTGAGAACGTTAGTGAGATCCCTAGAGAAATTTCTAAGGTATGTATAGGGATGTCCCTAAGGATAAGTATACGTATAGGATATATTCCTAGAACTACGGTAACGATATTAGAATTTAACCTAATATGTTAGATATTAAGGGTGCTCCCCCTTTACTATGTTGTCTTCCCTAGCATGATTTCGCCTCTCACAAAATTCTTTTTGTGTTTTAGTTAATGGAGGGAACCAGAAGGAATTCGGTTAACTTTGAATCCAATGGACAAATTTGTGACTATGAGCAGCAAAATTGTGTGATGCCTAGAGATAAAGATATTGTGATTATGCCGAATCAGTCATCACGATATATGATTAACAAGGTGAAATTTAGTGGTATGACTAATTTATCAAAGAAGAGGAAGATAAACTATTATGCATGTTCGCATGTTGAGGATCATAAAGAAAGGAAGATTGAGATTTCTAAAGAAGGGAAGAAGAACCTTGAGGAATACCTCAAATGGAGGGACCGATGTTATCTGTGTGGAGAAAAGGGTCATAGAGTGACAGATTGTTATGGAGTTCAATGTCTTATTTGTGGAGAACATGGGCATTACCCAACTCAATGCCCTGACCTAAAAAGATACTTCTAAATCAAGGAAGGAATTATTCCAAGACAGTCATTGAAGTGGATGGACTGAAGTGTTTATGTATTGGTATTCAAGAATAATGTTGTTGAGGTACTTTTATGGTGTATTGGAATATTTATGTATTGCTCTAATGTGGTATTCAAAGTGATTGAGATATTTTTTGGAAATAAGATGATATGCGCATAATGAAGACGAGAAAATGAAATGTTTAATAGTATTCATGAGCTCATGATTGATATAAGGACTAAGTGATATCATGGTTTGAGTATATAGAATTTTGAGGATTTTGGTATGTGGAAAGTGTTAACTTTTAACTGCACTCATGTTTTCACTAAGGTATTCAAGAGAATACACGATTAAGGACTTTGAATGTTTGGAATGTGACCAAAAAAAACATATCTTATGATATATGGGGATCAACGATGATATTAAATCTCCGGTAATTGTTTTCACTATGTTATGAGAGTGGACTGCAGTATTATGGATAAGCCTAAAGATTGGAATGGATTGTGTTGGACGATATTATTGATGGGATGTTATAGTAGTTTTGGAAAAAGGACAACCTGCAGGACGGGCGACAGCCCATCGCTTCGGACAAGGCTGTGGGAATCGAACCCACAACCGAAGTGCGACTGGCCTTTATCGCCTACCACTGACCTACAGGAAGTCCCTGTTTAGTAGAAACTAGATTTATTATATTAAGCAGTATGATATATGAAGTATAAGTCCATTTTAGGAACCATATATGATTAATCTCACTATAGATCGACTTATGTATATAAGTTTTGCTAACCTTTTGTTTGAGACAGATGGAATGACCTGTCATTCTATCACATGATCTGCTAACACATCACGAATAACAAATTCAACTTCATTTATTTAAGAGATGAAGTAGAAATTGTTCAAGGCACGAACAAAAGTGATATTTTACCAAAATAAAGTAAGTATTTATTCTAAGCAAATTTTCAACTTTAGGGAAATGATCTTGAAAACCAAAAATGTTGTCCTAGTGATCTTATACCTGATGAATCAGATGGTAACTTATATCATCACAAATCTATGGATTTGTGATTACTGGCTTTTCCATAGCCATGTTCTCTACCACTCTCCATCAGAACAAGATGGTTAGATTTTTCTTCCATATCCATATTTTCACCTATGTGGAAACCCAGTGATTAGTATATTTGGGTAATCGTTACATTTCATACTTTAGTTTTTAAAGCCATGTTTTGGTATTCCTTTTTACGATGTGGGTTTCTATCAAAGAAAATTTTGAATAGTAAACCATTTATAACCCCGACGAATTTCGAGGGCGAAATTCATTTTAAGGGGGGTAGAATGTAACGCCCCAAGATTTTATGAAAAATATTCTTTTTAATTTCATTAATGTCTTGTGTTGTACGCTACAACAAAAGAAGCTTTCACAATACGCATCCTTGACTTTCCTTCCGTTACACGCAATCGCGACCTTCCTCGATAGCGTGTGTAGTACGCAATACTGAGTTTCACGAAACAACGATATGCTATTAAAATATTATTAAAACTAGCCGTTATGAATAGTAATAACCACTTTTTGGAAATTTTGTAAATTTTATTTTTCAAAATGGAATTCATTTTTGGATTCGGAGTATCGAATTTAGCCTAAGGTGAAATTTTGGTACTTTTCGGATAACTTTCATATTCTAATGAATAGTGAAAATTACTAAATTATAATTAAAACAACTTTTTTAATCGAAATAATTAATAGTGATAAATTATTAATTTGAGTGGTTTTAAAGTATATTTAGAATATATTTTTACAATTTAATACAATGTTGGTCATTGTTTGTAATTTCACATTTAAACCAGACATAATCAAGTGTCAATCTTTTGATAGATTTTGTTTCTTAAAAAAAAAACACGCTATTTGTTTTAACAGCGGGATTTAATTATAAAATTAATTAATGCAACTTCTATGTTATGAATTTGGTAAAATAGACTTCATTTTTGAATTCGGAATATGATATATAGCTTAGGATGAAATTTTGGCATTTTTCTGAAAACTTTCAATTTTTGATGAATAGTGAAACCACTAAGTGGTAGGTTAAAAACGGAATTTTGCATAAAACTTAATTTTACCGCTTCTGTGAATGGAATTTCGAAAATCCGAGAGACACGGTTAATATCAAGGACTAAAATGTGGTTCAATGAGATGAAAATAATTTTTTGGTGAATAGTAATTTTTTATTTTTTTTACCACGGTTAATAGTAAATAGGGTAACTAAGGGTAAATATGATATTAATATTACCCTAACACATGTCCTAATTCTATTGGACAAGTGTAATTCGACCAAAAACAAACTTAGGAATAAAATATGACCATTTAGGCCCACTTGGATTAGATTAGGACATTTATTATTAATTTATTTAAAGAAGGGTTAAAATAGTTAAAATCAAAGTTTAATAAGTAAATCAATTTTAATATGGGGTTATACATAAGATAAATTCGACTATAAATATTCATTAGAAAGCTAAAAAGATTTCCTACATGATGGTATTTTATTTGTAATTTTTAGACAGCATATAATATAATTTATTTATGACACAAAGATGATGCAGTAATTATCTTATTAATGAAATATTGACATAATTGATAATATAAATACCAAAATAAATGTAATTTAAGACTTTTTATTAATTCCACTAATTTTCTAGGCTACTCTGATATATTAGTGTTGATTTAATCAACTTGGTTCGAATATATAATTCTTTTATGACTTTCAAAAAAATCATATATCAAATAGTGTCAAAATTGACACAAAATAGTTTTTAAATCAAATATTATATTATTAATTGTTATTTTATTCCTAAAAATCTAAGGTTCGGCAAAATGACTTAGATAAGGATATATGTATTAATAATATACAATTTGGGGTTCGTTTGGCATGTTATAGTAAGTGTATTAACCATATAGTGAAAGAAAACAAAAAGACACGGTAAAAGTTAAATTATTTAACTTAGAGTTAAATCTAATTGATAAGGTTTAAAATAAGATCCAAACATGTATAAATTTGATTGGTTGATGAGATTACAACCCTATCTCATCTAAGCTTCTAATATGAGTCATTTTTTGAGGTTTTTAAGTGGGGTTATATTTATTATAATTTTAAGAATTCCTAAGGTGCCCCTCTCCTCCCTTATAAAAGGACACCTCCTCCCCCTCCTCCTCACACCAATTTGAGCACTCAAGCTCGGCCAACCCCTGCCAAAATCCCTTCTCCACTTCCCTAGGAACATCCTAGAGTTTCTGGTCTTCCTCAAAGACCAATTTTAGTTCCCTAATCGGAGGTCTCAAAGAGGCACTTCAAAGAAGAGGTAATTACCGTTACCAATTCTTTCATCTTTATTTCTTCTTCCACTTCTTCTTCTTAGGTTTTTTCATTATGAAGTAATAACATCAGTATCACTCATATACGGATATGTTATTATAAGTATGAAACAACCCTATTTCACCATCTATCCATCCTACGGAAAAAGAAATCACCGCGCGTGCGTACGTACGGAATATCGTCTCCACGCCGTGGTGTAATCTATTTTCGACCACCACCTTACATGGATGGGTATAATGGTGTAAAGAATAACTATACATAGTTATTACAACATCATATTGATTCTGATATATTGTATAATGCACTCCAATTCAATTCAATATTTATAGAAATGATATCATCGCTCGTGCGTACGTACGGAATACCGTCTCCACGACGCGATGAGATTCATTCTCCATGTTAACCATTTAAGAATGATTATAATGTATATATAAGAAATAATAATGAAATATATGACATTATAAAGCTACTGGATTTATGTATATATATACATATATATGTCATCTACTTACTTCCATTTCAAGACAATAAGGAAAGGAAAACAGCGTTCATGCGTACGTACGGACTACCGTCTCCATGAACGGTGTTTTTCGTTTTATTTATCTACCTATTATATACTGAATATATATGATATATAAATCATATTTTATATTCTGTAATTAAGTAAATCATGATATAAGTAATAATGATGTCAAGAACAACAAGTCAAAACACCTAGGATAAATGAAACGATTTTACCCAAAACGCTTCTTTAACATGGAATTTACAAAAGAACGGGTAATATAATGTCATAAGTGAACCATATATGATATCATAACAATGAATATGATTCTGTAATAAGTCAATAACATGATTTAAATCATTATACAGGAGGTTCGGACACTTACAAAGCAAGTCGGACCTAAGGTAAGGGGAATATCACAATCTCATTTTTATCCGAGATTGTTTATTCGTAAGTATTTACTGGGGTGTATCTTATCATCCACATCCATGTTTCTTCAATATGTAATTTTATTTCCATCCACCTACAATTGTTTAAATCCAATTTTACCCTTCGGTGAGTTTTTAGTAAAAGATATGAAAGGAATCTTTTGTCGTTTTTTTATACGAGGTATATTTTGACTTTTTCGACAAAAGTACGAAGAATGTTTTTTTTAACTTATACGGCACAAACGGATTTCTACTGTTTTATAAAGCCTTATTTTCATGAAGCTTCCTCTAAAAGAATTCATGACTATTTTCAATAAAATATCTTTCTTTTAAAATTGCATGATGTTTTGTAAAAAGAAATTGATTTTGAAGAAGAAAGGATATTTTCCTCAAGAATTCAATTCAAGTGTTTTATCAAAATTATTTTCCATCTAAGTTAATAAAGGGTTCTGTTTCTATCCATATTTTTACATTGATTTGACTATGTTGTGATGGAATTATGTTTATGAATTCCTTTATCTTATATGAATGGTTTTATGATGTCATGTTGTTTAAGAATCCCATTTTTTATTACATGGGTTATGCAATGATGTATGATTTATGATTTTGTGGCACACATAAGAATGGTATCATTATGAGATGGGTGGGACCTATATCTCCCTCCAATGCATTGGGTAAAGATTTTATATCTCATGAGATAGACATGGCTGGAATGGTAGGTTATACCGGTTCAGTGAAACAGGACTGAAACGAGGATTACTCGATTCAGAAAGGGACTTTGTCCACTAAGATAGTCTTGGCAATGAGTCTTGACTAACAAGAAATGATTCTCTATGATTATGTGTGTATGCCACAATGAGTAATGTTTTAAGTTATGATTTCATTTTCACTTCTATGATTTATCCCATGTTATGATATTATGAGCTCTTTTGCAGGTTAAGATTTCCAAAAGCTATGTTCTTATGTATATGATGTGATTGATATTTCTTTTGTTTACCCTTACTGAGCATTTGAGCTCACCCTTTTATGTTTTCTTTTCCCCAGGATATAAAGAAAGGTTTTTAGGTAAAAAAAAGGGAAGATCTTTATGGGAGATATTGAAGATCTTTCACCACGATTAGAAGAATACGTTCCGAGTTTCCAAAGACACTAAACTATTACGATCCTTGTGTGTGTATTTTTGTTATATACTAAGTATTCCGCAAAAGTAATGTAATGTCCATGTACGTCAAGATACGGGTCTCTACAGTTGGTATCAGAGGAAAGGTTTAGTCAACCTTTGGAAACTAGGATGTGAGAACGTTAGTGAGATCCCTAGAGAAATTTCTAAGGTATGTATAGGGATGTCCCTAAGGATAAGTATACGTATAGGATATATTCCTAGAACTACGGTAACGATATTAGAATTTAACCTAATATGTTAGATATTAAGGGTGCTCCCCCTTTACTATGTTGTCTTCCCTAGCATGATTTCGCCTCTCACAAAATTCTTTTTGTGTTTTAGTTAATGGAGGGAACCAGAAGGAATTCGGTTAACTTTGAATCCAATGGACAAATTTGTGACTATGAGCAGCAAAATTGTGTGATGCCTAGAGATAAAGATATTGTGATTATGCCGAATCAGTCATCACGATATATGATTAACAAGGTGAAATTTAGTGGTATGACTAATTCATCAAAGAAGAGGAAGATAAACTATTATGCATGTTCGCATGTTGAGGATCATAAAGAAAGGAAGATTGAGATTTCTAAAGAAGGGAAGAAGAACCTTGAGGAATACCTCAAATGGAGGGACCGATGTTATCTGTGTGGAGAAAAGGGTCATAGAGTGACAGATTGTTATGGAGTTCAATGTCTTATTTGTGGAGAACATGGGCATTACCCAACTCAATGCCCTGACCTAAAAAGATACTTCTAAATCAAGGAAGGACTTATTCCAAGACAGTCATTGAAGTGGATGGACTGAAGTGTTTATGTATTGGTATTCAAGAATAATGTTGTTGAGGTACTTTTATGGTGTATTGGAATATTTATGTATTGCTCTAATGTGGTATTCAAAGTGATTGAGATATTTTTTGGAAATAAGATGATATGCGCATAATGAAGACGAGAAAATGAAATGTTTAATAGTATTCATGAGCTCATGATTGATATAAGGACTAAGTGATATCATGGTTTGAGTATATAGAATTTTGAGGATTTTGGTATGTGGAAAGTGTTAACTTTTAACTGCACTCATGTTTTCACTAAGGTATTCAAGAGAATACACGATTAAGGACTTTGAATGTTTGGAATGTGACAAAAAAAACATATCTTATGATATATGGGGATCAACGATGATATTAAATCTCCGGTAATTGTTTTCACTATGTTATGAGAGTGGACTGCAGTATTATGGATAAGCCTAAAGATTGGAATGGATTGTGTTGGACGATATTATTGATGGGATGTTATAGTAGTTTTGGAAAAAGGACAACCTGCAGGACGGGCGACAGCCCATCGCTTCGGACAAGGCTGTGAGAATCGAACCCACAACCGAAGTGCGACTGGCCTTTATCGCCTACCACTGACCTACAGGAAGTCCCTGTTTAGTAGAAACTAGATTTATTATATTAAGCAGTATGATATATGAAGTATAAGTCCATTTTAGGAACCATATATGATTAATCTCACTATAGATCGACTTATGTATATAAGTTTTGCTAACCTTTTGTTTGAGACAGATGGAATGACCTGTCATTCTATCACATGATATGCTAACACATCACGAATAACAAATTCAACTTCATTTATTTAAGAGATGAAGTAGAAATTGTTCAAGGCACGAACAAAAGTGATATTTTACCAAAATAAAGTAAGTATTTATTCTAAGCAAATTTTCAACTTTAGGGAAATGATCTTGAAAACCAAAAATGTTGTCCTAGTGATCTTATACCTGATGAATCAGATGGTACCTTATATCATCACAAATCTATGGATTTGTGATCACTGGCTTTTCCATAGCCATGTTCTCTACCACTCTCCATCAGAACATGATGGTTAGATTTTTCTTCCATATCCATATTTTCACCTATGTGGAAACCCAGTGATTAGTATATTTGGGTAATCGTTACATTTCATACTTTAGTTTTTAAAGCCATGTTTTGGTATTCCTTTTTACGATGTGGGTTTCTATCAAAGAAAATTTTGAATAGTAAACCATTTATAATCCCGACGAATTTCGAGGGCGAAATTCATTTTAAGGGGGGTAGAATGTAACGCCCCAAGATTTTATGAAAAATATTCTTTTTAATTTCATTAATGTCTTGTGTTGTACGCTACAACAAAAGAAGCTTTCACAATACGCATCCTTGACTTTCCTTCCGTTACACGCAATCGCGACCTTCCTCGATAGCGTGTGTAGTACGCAATACTGAGTTTCACGAAACAACGATATGCTATTAAAATATTATTAAAACTAGCCGTTATGAATAGTAATAACCACTTTTTGGAAATTTTGTAAATTTTATTTTTCAAAATGGAATTCATTTTTGGATTCGGAGTATCGAATTTAGCCTAAGGTGAAATTTTGGTACTTTTCGGATAACTTTCATATTCTAATGAATAGTGAAAATTACTAAATTATAATTAAAAACAACTTTTTTAATCGAAATAATTAATAGTGATAAATTATTAATTTGAGTGGTTTTAAAGTATATTTAGAATATATTTTTACAATTTAATACAATGTTGGTCATTGTTTGTAATTTCACATTTAAACCAGACATAATCAAGTGTCAATCTTTTGATAGATTTTGTTTCTTAAAAAAAAACACGCTATTTGTTTTAACAGCGGGATTTAATTATAAAATTAATTAATGCAACTTCTATGTTATGAATTTGGTAAAATAGACTTCATTTTTGAATTCGGAATATGAAATATAGCTTAGGATGAAATTTTGGCATTTTTCTGAAAACTTTCAATTTTTGATGAATAGTGAAACCACTAAGTGGTAGGTTAAAAACAGAATTTTGCATAAAACTTAATTTTACCGCTTCTGTGAATGGAATTTCGAAAATTCGAGAGACACGGTTAATATCAAGGACTAAAATGTGGTTCAATGAGATGAAAATAATTTTTTGGTGAATAGTAACTTTTTATTTTTTTTACCACGGTTAATAGTAAATAGGGTAACTAAGGGTAAATATGATATTAATATTACCCTAACACATGTCCTAATTCTATTGGACAAGTGTAATTCGACCAAAAACAAACTTAGGAATAAAATATGACCATTTAGGCCCACTTGGATTAGATTAGGACATTTATTATTAATTTATTTAAAGAAGTGTTAAAATAGTTAAAATCAAAGTTTAATAAGTAAATCATTTTTAATATGGGGTTATACATAAGATAAATTCGACTATAAATATTCATTAGAAAGCTAAAACGATTTCCTACATGATGGTATTTTATTTGTAATTTTTAGACAGCATATAATATAATTTATTTATGACACAATGATGATGCAGTAATTATCTTATTAATGAAATATTGACATAATTGATAATATAAATACCAAAATAAATGTAATTTAAGACTTTTTATGAATTCCACTAATTTTCTAGGCTACTCTGATATATTAGTGTTGATTTAATCAACTTGGTTCGAATATATAATTCTTTTATGACTTTCAAAAAAATCATATATCAAATAGTGTCAAAATTGACACAAAATAGTTTTTAAATCAAATATTATATTATTAATTGTTATTTTATTCCTAAAAATCTAAGGTTCGTCCAAATGACTTAGATAAGGATATATGTATTAATAATATACAATTTGGGGTTCGTTTGGCATGTTATAGTAAGTGTATTAACCATATAGTGAAAGAAAACAAAAAGACACGGTAAAAGTTAAATTATTTAACTTAGAGTTAAATCTAATTGATAAGGTTTAAAATAAGATCCAAACATGTATAAATTTGATTGGTTGATGAGATTACAACCCTATCTCATCTAAGCTTCGAATATGAGTCATTTTTGGAGGTTTTTAAGTGGGGTTATATTTATTATAATTTTAAGAATTCCTAAGGTGCCCCTCTCCTCCCTTATAAAAGGACACCTCCTCCCCCTCCTCCTCACACCAATTTGAGCACTCAAGCTCGGCCAACCCCTGCCAAAATCCCTTCTCCACTTCCCTAGCAACATCCTAGAGGTTCTGGTCTTCCTCAAAGACCAATTTTAGTTCCCTAATAGGAGGTCTCAAAGAGGCACTTCAAAGAAGAGGTAATTACCGTTACCAATTCTTTCATCTTTATTTCTTCTTCCACTTCTTCTTCTTAGGTTGTTTCATTATGAAGTAATAACATCAGTATCACTCATATACTGATATGTTATTATAAGTATGAAACAACCCTATTTCACCATCTATCCATCCTACGGAAAAAGAAATCACCGCGCGTGCGTACGTACGGAATACCCTCTCCACGCCGTGGTGTAATCTATTTTCGACCACCACCTTACATGGATGGGTATAATGGTGTAAAGAATAACTATACATAGTTATTACAACATCATATTGATTCTGATATATTGTATAATGCACTCCAATTCAATTCAATATTTATAGAAATGATATCATCGCTCGTGCGTACGTACGGAATACCGTCTCCACGACGCGATGAGATTCATTCTCCATGTTAACCATTTAAGAATGATTATAATGTATATATAAGAAATAATAATGAAATATATGACATTATAAAGCTACTGGATTTATGTATATATATACATATATATGTCATCTACTTACTTCCATTTCAAGACAATAAGGAAAGGAAAACAGCGTTCATGCGTACGTACGGACTACCGTCTCCATGAACGGTGTTTTTCGTTTTATTTATCTACCTATTATATACTGAATATATATGATATATAAATCATATTTTATATTCTGGAATTAAGTAAATCATGATATAAGTAATAATGATGTCAAGAACAACAAGTCAAAACACCTACGATAAATGAAACGATTTTACCCAAAACGCTTCTTTAACATGGAATTTACAAAAGAACGGGTAATATAATGTCATAAGTGAACCATATATGATATCATAACAATGAATATGATTCTGTAATAAGTCAATAACATGATTTAAATCATTATACAGGAGGTTCAGACACTTACAAAGCAAGTCGGACCTAAGGTAAGGGGAATATCACAATCTCATTTTTATCCGAGATTGTTTATTCGTAAGTATTTACTGGGGTGTATCTTATCATCCACATCCATGTTTCTTCAATATGTAATTTTATTTCCATCCACCTACAATTGTTTAAATCCAATTTTACCCTTCGGTGAGTTTTTAGTAAAAGATATGAAAGGAATCTTTTGTCGTTTTTTTATACGAGGTATATTTTGACTTTTTCGACAAAAGTACGAAGAATGTTTTTTTTAACTTATACGGCACAAACGGATTTCTACTGTTTTATAAAGCCTTATTTTCATGAAGCTTCCTCTAAAAGAATTCATGACTATTTTCAATAAAATCTCTTTATTTTAAAATTGCATGATGTTTTGTAAAAAGAAATTTATTTTGAAGAAGAAAGGATATTTTCCTCAAGAATTCAATTCAAGTGTTTTATCAAAATTATTTTCCATCTAAGTTAATAAAGGGTTCTGTTTCTATCCATATTTTTACATTGATTTGACTATGTTGTGATGGAATTATGTTTATGAATTCCTTTATCTTATATGAATGGTTTTATGATGTCATGTTGTTTAAGAATCCCATTTTTTATTACATGGGTTATGCAATGATGTATGATTTATGATTTTGTGGCACACATAAGAATGGTATCATTATGAGATGGGTGGGACCTATATCTCCCTCCAATGCATTGGGTAAAGATTTTATATCTCATGAGATAGACATGGCTGGAATGGTAGGTTATACCGGTTCAGTGAAACAGGACTGAAACGAGGATTACTCGATTCAGAAAGGGACTTTGTCCACTAAGATAGTCTTGGCAATGAGTCTTGACTAACAAGAAATGATTCTCTATGATTATGTGTGTATGCCACAATGAGTAATGTTTTAAGTTATGATTTCATTTTCACTTCTATGATTTATCCCATGTTATGATATTATGAGCTCTTTTGCAGGTTAAGATTTCCAAAAGCTATGTTCTTATGTATATGATGTGATTGATATTTCTTTTGTTTACCCTTACTGAGCATTTGAGCTCACCCTTTTATGTTTTCTTTTCCCCGGGATATAAAGAAAGGATTTTAGGTAAAAAAAAGGGAAGATCTTTATGGGAGATATTGAAGATCTTTCACCACGATTAGAAGAATACGTTCCGAGTTTCCAAAGACACTAAACTATTACGATCCTTGTGTGTGTATTTTTGTTATATACTAAGTATTCCGCAAAAGTAATGTAATGTCCATGTACGTCAAGATACGGGTCTCTACAAAAATTGTAAATTATCATTCAGATTTATTAGGATCATTGATTCCATTAAAGTGGGTCATCTAAAGAGTGTTAAAAATCTCAAAAACTATAAACTAAATATCTTTGAAAAAGGTAATTGATATCATAATAAAATATGGTAATAATTCACCATTTTACATGATGATCTCTTTTTTCTAATGTTAATGGATTTTCATGATATGATATATTTACTTGATTTCGTTTCACTCTTGTGGTTGGTTGTGCCTTGAACAATTTCCACTTTATCTTATATGAATAACTAAATGAAGAAGAATTTATCATTCCTAAAATGTTATTAGATCAAGAGATCCATAAATAGAATTATGGGTCATTACATGTGTCTTCACCATAATAAAAAGTAAATCAAATGTAATCAAATATGTATAAGTCCACCTAGGGTGAGATAATAATTTATTCTAACAAACCTTTTACTATGTTTATCATAAAAATTCCATAGATTGATATCCTTTTAATGCTTCTAAATGCTTAAAATCCAAAATATTTGAAAGAGTTTCACTATCATGGATTAACATTTATCCCCCATATATCATAATTTATTTCTTTTTGGTCACATTCTGAACATGTGAACACATTTTATCATTTATTCTCTTGATTCATTGTAATAACATGAAATACCATAAAACCATAGTGAAAACATTTATGCTTTAATATTTTAACTATTTACATATACCATAAACAACATAAAATCTATATTCTCCATCCATAATATCATAAATCACATTGCCATCATATTTTTCATGAGGTAATTAATATGATCAAACACATATTCACTTTCTTATACCCACATTATTCACATATTAAGGGTCATCTTTCACTTAATTATTTTTTAAAAACATCCAAATCAATTTTCATGGTTATCATTAACTCTAATTATATTATCTTAAATACCTATGGAAAACTCACAGTAGACCAATATATATTTTATTATTTTATATTACCATAAAAGTGGTTTTATAATATTATTTTGGAACCCCATTACATAAACAATCAATCATACAACTATGTCATTATCATACACTATAACAACAATAGTGATCACGTGTGATTTTACTTTTCCTTTTTCGTTTTAAGGTTTATTACATTGAACATCATCGATAACCAATGTATTAGGGAATTGGTTGGAACAGTTCCCCATTTCCTTAAATTGGTAGCATTGATGGGTGGGAGTTTAATTCTATGTAGACATTTCTCTATTTAGATCATTAGCTGTGTTTTTTACATTACTTAGAAAGTCATAATCTTTATAAACTTGTTTTTTAAACATCAAATAATTACTTTTCACATTAAGGAAATGTCCACCATACATATTTCCCCACTTTGGGAATAAAGAAACACTCATATTCTTTTCACCACTGTTTTCATATTTTTCATTAATCTCTATATTTAATTTCAGGACAAATCCATGAGATTAATATGTAACCCCAATATCCAATTCTACAATGATAAATGAAATCAAAATCTCTTCATAGATATTATATTCTTTTATGGATTATTTTCCTTGAAAACATGGTTTTAAGATAATGATGAACCAATTGAATTTTTATTCAGACTAAATGATAAGTCACGAATCATACCTCATATGTATTGTAAAAATTTTCTCATATGTACCATAGATTCATCATCTATTTTCTTAATCTAAAGGAATAAAATTTCTATCATCATACAAATAATACACAGAATGTAATAATTTAAACATAAGTTCTTTAACTCATCACATTGCATGGATTCAATTTCATCATATTTCCTCATATTCGTGAATATATTCTACTACTAGTCCTCTTCACCTTCTAAATGATAAATATCTAAAATTAGTTTTTGATGTTCTGAATAGTGAATGGCATGAAATATCATTTCAGTGGTACTGATCAAATGTTCAGACACACATGGATCATAAGATCTATTTAAATAAGTTTTACATTGCCTCATGAAAGACTCAATAGAATGTTGTTACCTTCTATTATCATATGGAAGTCCATAAACATTTGTATCTTATGGACATATAATGATACAATTTTCAATTCTATCCCCCTAATAATTTAATCAATCTGGTGGACTATCATTTCATTACTCATACCATTAATTATTAGCATACTTTCTTTGGGTTCCAACCATTGTCTAAAACCAAAAAAGAACAGTGTGAAAGGAAAAAATCATACTTGGAAAATAATATAATCTTCTGAAATTACATTCAATATCTATCATCATAGCTTTAATCCTATATTTATGATGATTAGAGCCAAAATTTAGGCATTGTAACTTTTAGCATAAATTATCCTTTGCAACATCCCAAGAAATATCCTTAAAAATATTTCTAGTGATCTCACTAATGATTTCTCATCCATGATTTCAATGGTTAACTACACATTTCCTCTAATACTAGCAATAATGAACCCTTATTAACACACATATATATTACATTAAAATTGAAAAATGATGAAAGGACCGTATTGGTTTATTTTCTTTTAAAACTAGGAACTATAAACCAATGGTTTATAAAACCTCTATATTTTGTCCTACTTTTTCAATAATAACTAGACCCCTTTTGACGTATCATACTTAATACTCTTCTTCAAAAACTGGGTAAAGGAAACCTAATAAATGGTGAGCTAAGATTTTTAATAAGTGTAAAAAAGTGATATATCAATTATATCATCATCATCTCACATAATAATAAAACATTTGAAAATATAATCATGCATATTTAATATCATGATATTGTTCCATGGGGTAAATCTTAATATTTCATAAGAATCAATGAATATAATCCCAAAAGTCAAAAAATAAGACTTGAAATTTTTTGGCATACACATAATCATATAAAATCATTTCATATTATTCAATGACCCTTTTCAATATCATCATAGAGGACATAGTTTATTACTAAACCATGCTCAATCCTCTTTCCATCCCGGTATTACTGAACCGAGATCATTCCCTATTCCAACTATATTTATCTCATGAGAAATTAATATTTACCTAATACATTGGAGTAAGATATATATCCCACCCTTCTTATAAAGATATCATTGTTATGTGTTCCACAAAACATAAATCATTAATCATACCATAACAGAAGAAATAAAATTGGTTTCTTAAATATCATTCCATCAATACATAATCCATGCAAAACAAACTGATTAAATAAATAACATTCCATCCAAAACAAAATAAAAATTTATGAATAATATGGTAACTATATTTGAATCAGAGAACTATTTAAAATTTTAATATTAGATGGTAATTGTTTTATTGAATAGGTGAAATTAAATCTTGTGAATAAAATCTATTCTTCATTAAAAAATATTTATATTCTCTAAATGCCCTTCAATTTTAAAAGAAAAGAATTTATTGTAAAATAGATATGAAATATTATAAAGTATTATTAATGGAAATAATGTGTTATGAAAGTGTAAAAATACTTTCATTATATATAAGTTAAAAGAAAACATTCTTCTCATACTTTTGTATGAAATTCAAAAAGTACCTCGTATCAAATGTGATAAAAGATTCATTTCATACCATTTCATAAAAATCCACCAATGGGTGAAATTGAGTTTAAAAATATTATAAGGATATCAGTAATATTTTATAATGTATATGTATAAAACATGTACATGTATGATAAATATATCACAATAAATACTTATATATAAACAATCTCATATAATATTGTTATTGAAAAATTATCCTTTACCTTAGGTCAGATATCATTTGTATGCATTCCAACCACCTATTTAGTGATTTATAGGATGTCATTGACTTATTCAAGAATCAAAGTAATTTTTAAAATATCATATATGATCATATTATCATCCATTTTTTGGTAACACTATTAATCATCCATCGAGTATTGAATTCATTATTTTCTTACACGTGTTTTGTCGGATAAGTTCTTGATACTAATTATAGGTAATAGTTATATCCTTTAAAAATGATATTATTATTTTATAGATCATATTTATTCATTTGATCCATTTATATAATCATGCTTAAATGATGATTGTGTATAAGGAATCACATTGAATTGTGGAGACGGTAGGCCATACGTACACACGAGCAATGATATCATTCCCATAATTATTGAATGGTATTGAAGTGGATGGTGTATAATATTTTTTAAAAAATATAATTTTATAATAATGATATATATTAATTTCTTACATCATTATACCCATCCAAATATGAAGAATATATAAAAAATATATGACACCGCAATGTGTAGACCACAAGTCGTACGTACACACGTAGTTATTTTGTTTTTCGTAAGATTGGTAGAAGGTGGGATATGGTTGTTTAATAATCATGATAATATCTACGTATATAATTGATACCTCATATATTAGTTTATATTGAAAAAAATAATGAATATTATGTAAAATAATAAATTAGTTTGAGAGAATCGTTTGAGGGGAATACCTCTTCTTCAACATGATCGATCTAAATCCCTTGTTCAACCACTGGAGTTGGTCATTGAAGAGGAAAAAACCTATAAAATGTTAATAGACTGCTTTAGAAGGGAAATGGTTAGTGTATGGCCAAACTTCAAGGTTCAATGTGATATAAATATGTGAAGGAGGATGTTCCCTTTTATAATTGAGGTGAGGGGCACCTTTGGAATCTCCATAAATAATAACTGATAATAAAATCAAAGCCCATCCATAAACAACAAAAATATATTTTTTAAAATTACGAGATGATATAAGGTTTTAATGTCTTCAAAAATAATTTTTTTAATATTTTTATTCAATATTAAACCTTATCATTTCTTTTTAGCCTTAATTATTCTATTTTATTTTTAAATATGGGAACAAATTATTCAATATAATAAATGTGTAATTTTTACTTATTTGATGTCAATTAAACCATAGATGAAAAATATATAACTTTTTATTAAACCATAAATTTTTTATAATTTTAATATAATTAATTATTTTTAAATAATTTATAAAACTATATTTTGAAAAAATATCAATAGTGTCTATTTTGACATTATTATTTTAATTTATTTCTAAAAAATATCAAGATAAGATGTCATCCTTGAACAAAATATTTTATTATATCAATAAGAGGTCAATGTAATATCTAAAATTTTGATATATATATTAATTATTCCAAATTATATTTATTTTATTATTTTTATTAACATTAAAATAATATTTCTATTAATAAAAAAATAACTACATTAATAGTTGTGTAATTATTTTATATACATATTTGATGGGTAAAAATTAATAATAAAATTATATGATGAATATAATTTTATATATTTCATAATAATTATTATAGTTTAATATATATCCTGGAAAATAAAATATAAAAAATGGAATATGTATTAAGACATGATCGTGACAACTTTAACATAACATTAAATAAAATAATATAAGTGTCTTAATATCTTCTATAATGATTCAAATAATAAATATCAAGACCCTTGATTTGATATGGTTGATATTTACTCTACAAATATTATTTTTTCAAGTGTTTTTGTTTTTTAATGGTTATTATAATTTTAATAAAAATAAGTTTATTGAATTTTCACCAATTAAATAATGTCAGCATCATCAATATATAAACGAAGAAGGTAATTATTTATTTTCTATAAAATAAAACAAATAGTGATAAATAAATATATTTTTGATTTAAAATTATTAGTTATTATTGAATTCATCTTCTATATAACCTAATATTAAAAATGATTCAGTTTTTTAAATTTGAGTAAGATATATTAAACTCTTAATTAAATAAAATATATTAAATGTCATAATCTCATAAAAGTGGCTTCCAAAGGGAATAATTATGACCTAAGGATGGTTTTTGTTGAAACTTAATCATCCAATAATATTAGGTTATGTGTTAAGATAATTTTATATTATTATTTTACCCTTAATTACCAGATTACTAATTAATTGTATTAATAAAAATTATTGAAGTTACTTCTCTTAATAATAAAAAACATTAAAGTAATTAAAATAAAATATCGTATAATAACTGATTACAAATATGTTATCAATTTTATTGAAATTCAAAAACCTATATGTTCTAGTAATTAATTTAAAATTAATATCATTGTCATAATGAAAAATTGATTTTTAAAAGTTAAAACATTGTAAAAGATTGAATTGTTTTTACTTTAAAACTCAGGGTAAAATTATTATCAATGAAAACAATTATATTGAATGATTAAAATATATTATATTTATAATTTCAAACCATTCAATAATATAATTTAACCATTAAAATTATTTTTATGAAAAAATTAATCTTCAATTAAAATGTAGTGTATTTTTTTTATTTGTCAAAACTTGAAAGTTATAAAAAATACGAAAAAATCATAAAAAGTAAATTTTTTTATCACACTTCAAAATAATATGTTTATTTTTAAAAATATAATATATAAATAAATGTTTCAAAACTAAACATAAAATTTATTTCACGTCAAAAGGTGGAAAATTTTATTTTTTTGAAATATACTTCTTTTATTGGAAAAAGTTTAATTTTTTCTTATATCATGTCTAGAAAACATATAAGATGAATTTTAAACTTTATATTGAATATTATATATATATATATATATTAAAATTATAAAATAATTTATAAGTGATTTCATTATTTTATGAACTCCATTATTTTAATTTAAATATTTTTCCAGAAAAAAAAATTATTTAAAAATTTTTTTATTTTAATCATAATAAATTTCCCCTCAAATAATTAATGATACATACTTGTGTAACGTATATTTATATAATTATATAATACTATCTATATCTCCATTATAATGACTAGGTTATAAGGTTACATAATAATGTTTATTTTTTCGCTTATGCTCGGTCTTGTGTAAAATAAATTTTATCAAAAGAATAATAAATTGTGTGTAACACAAGACAACAATATTTTTACATATATCGCAAGCTAAGCCAGTGTTTCGTGTTGTGAAAACTTATCTTGGTGTAGTTTCCAACACAATACATCAATGAATTTAAAAAAATTCTTTATCATTAAAATATGTCGGTGTTATAATGAAATACATATATTTTTTATGGTATACCAAACACTCGGTTTGGATTGGATTACATAAAATGTGGATTCCCTTCCAGAACTTATGTGACACTCCAAACCTAGTTTTACCTAACTACTATTAACTATAAATAATATTACTAAATAAATAATATTTTTGTCACATAGATATTGGAATATTGTTTGAAAATATGAATAATTAAATTAACAAAAATTGATAACACATAAATATAATAAGAATTATTATTATGATAAATTAAGTATAATTAAAAATAAAATATTTTTGAATTTATAAGAATTTTATTTTGAAAATCTATATTTATGGAATAAAACTTTTTTTAGCTAAAAAATTAATTAATCCACTTTTGGTAAATTATTTAAACAAAATATATAGATATTATATTCAATCAACTTCTTAATGTTCATATTATGAGATTTCAAGAATATAGACAAGAATATAGCAAACTTTACTCATAGAGACATATATATTCTTTAAAGGTATGTTTTTCACCATTTAATAGAGAACCCACTTTGTCACTAATTTTCAATAATAATAAATATTTTTTTAAACATAAAATTGTTTTTTAGAAGTTTAATATCAAAAATTAAATTTTTTTCTAATTTTTCTTTTTTTATGAAGTTTCATTTTTTTCATGAATTGTGAATAAAACTGAATCTTATATCAAAATATTTTTTTTTGTATAAATTTTTAAATATAGATAAATTGTATTATATTTTGGTTTTAGTGTATAATTAGATGAATTATATATCAATGAATCTAATTTTGGTTATTTTAACCAATATCACTTTTACATTAGTTATAAAAATTTTCAAGATTTTGGTCATTTCTCTTTAAAAACCCGCATTCTTATCATGTTTTTAGGACTGATTTTAAATTAATTTCGGTCACTTATGTATTTAGAATTTAGAATAATGTTTTAAATATTTTTATCCTAAATAATATATATTTTTTATTAATTTCAACATAGTTTTCTACCAAGATATTGGTGAAAGTAATTAAAATTAATTACCTTGGTTCAGGTAAAAATTAGATTACATAGTGGTTAAACTTTAATTTTATGAGACCAAATGAACCAGAAACCTAAAAAAAATCATTAGACATAAATATCTTGAAAAATCCTCTGACTATATCAAATTTGGAAAATAATTGGATACCCATTATATAAGGGATACCTCTCAATAGTGTTTCACGTTTTATATCTACAAAAATGCCACTCCTCCATCAATTGGTTTACGAACATACCATTCTTTTATATTGTGGACTGCTACCTCAAGAAATGTTTTGGTTTGTTTTTTATTTACCACCTCATTAAGGATGGAAATTATGATGTAAATAATATTTTTATATTATATATGTGAGTTTTATATAGGTAAATCATTATTTATTTAAGAGGATAATGATTAAAAACTTAAAATCACATATGATATACAGTACAGTTATTAACCAAAACGTAACATTAATAATGAATTATTAATAAATAGGTAATATAAAATCATTATAAAATGATATATGTTATTTTATAGAAAAATATGTTTTTGGGAGATTTATAATAAATATTTGTTTAAAATATTGGTGGTTTGTATTTATACTAAGAGATTCATGACATAAGATAATGGGTTTTCTCATCTCACATTTAGTTCTCTAAGACTTATGCCTTATTCACCACTCATTTCATTTTTTGGTGTATATACTATATTTTAATGTATATTATGATATTATACATAAATATATTAGTATTTTAAATATCAATTTGATTATCTATAGTTTATGGGATTTTCATGTTCAAAAGTTACCAAATCAGTAAGGTAGTCTGGTCTCTATTTTCTTTCTATGAGACACATGTTTTGTTATGCAGTTATTTTATTTTATGAGGTGTATATAACTCTGTTTGACATTCTATATCATAGATATTATTCTTTTAATTTTTTTTATTCTTAAATTACTTTCATTTTCATTCATGGGGTGTTTGATTCAAAGTTAACATGTGGTAAAAGTTTATTAAAACAATTTCATCATTTGAAAGGATTATTTATGATTATTAATTAATTGATGAAATATTATAAACAATATTTCAAGAAAACTCATTGAATTTATTATTCTCTATTAATTCTTGGTATCTTCCTATATTAGTACCATTTCCCCACTCTTTTTAAGTGACTGCTATAAAGAATCGTTTAAAGGAAACTGAATCCTATATTTCTTTTTGACCAGAAACCTATTTTATTTTAAGAAATCATGTTTTTATACATGTATAAAAAATGTTTTAAAAATTATATTTAAGATCATTTGCATGGAATAAGGATTTAAAAAATGGTTTATGGTATTCAAATTATCCTTTATACTTACCAAATCTATTCTCAATGAAAAATGTTCTAAAAAAAGTGTTTTGTTTTAAAAATAGGTTTCTAATGAACAAATAAAACGTTTTCCAATAATTTTTTCCAAATGTTATTTAAAAAATATTCCCCATATAAGATGAAATGCTTTTGGGTAACTCATTACTTTATTGTAATATGATCCAAGAGTAACATACATATTATTTCTCTAAATGGTTTTTGTTTTGATGAATGATATTTATGAAACATGTTTCTATTTCATGGGTTATATGTTCATGAAACCCAATTCATTTCACAAGTTATGATTTCATGAAATTTTTATGAATCCTACCACTTTTTCTAAAGGTTATGATATGACCACATGTTTATGATACTCATTTTAAACCTTGTATTATGATATGAATATTTACAATATTGTGGCACATGTATATATTATTTCACTATTAGATGGGTGGGAAAATATATCCCTTCTATGGACTGGGTAATGATTTATATCTCATGAAATATCTATCGTTGTAATGGGTAGTCAACTCCGTTCATTAAAAGTGATTGTTTTTTAATATGGACATGGGAGTGAATCGAGACTACTGTGATAGTCATGGGAGTGAACCATGACTACCAAGATGGTACGGGGACTGAACCCATGCTACTAATTTGGCCTCATCAATGATACCTTGAAAACTATTGAAACCATTATATATTATTATTTGCCTTCCACAATTCAATGTCTTATTTCTATATTATTCTTTCTTGGATTATGATCATCCCTCCCCTTAAATTAATAAATTATAAAATGATAATATTTATGCCAATATTTATATTTATGGTCATTAATATTAAAGGTATGATGTTCTATTATCATGATCATGTTCTAATACCCTTATGATTATTATTTTGCTTCCAATTATCCCTTGTATACCCTTACTGTGAATATGATCTCAATATTATCATGTTTTTGTTCCCAAGGTTATGAAGTTAGTGTTAATGTATTATGTATTTTATAAGGGTTATACTCATGAATAACCGAGTGAGAGATAATATATCTCAATTATGTACTAGTTTTTTTGTTTCTATATTTCGAAAGGCACTAATCCAATATGGCCATTATTGTAGAGACCCGAAGCTTGACGTACATTGACATTACATTACTTTTGCGGAATACTTAGTACATAAAAAAACACACACACAAGGATCGTAATAGTTTAGTGTCTTTGGAAACTCGGAACGTAATATTCTAATCGTGGTGAAAGATCTTCAATATCTCCCATAAAGATCTTCCCTTTTTTTTAACCTAAAACGATTCTCTATATCCTGGGGAAAAGAAAACATAAAAGGGTGAGCTCAAATGCTCATTAAGGGTAAACAAAAGAAATATCAATCACATCATATACACAAGCACATAACTTTTGGAAATCATAACCTGCAAAAGAGATCAAAATTTCATAACATGGGATAAATCATGGCAGTGAAATGTAATCACAATAATCATAACTTAAAACATGAAACTTTGTGGAATTCACACATAATCATAGAGAATAATTTCTTGTTTGTCAAGACTCATTGCCAAGACTATCTTAGTGGACAATGTCCCTTTCTGAATCGAGTAACCCTCATTTCAGTCCTGTTTCACTGAACCGGTATAACCTACCGTTCCAGCCCTGTCTATCTCATGAGATATAAAATCTTTACCCAATGAATTGGAGGGAGATATAGGTCCCACCCATCTTATAATGAATCCTTTCTTATGTGTGCCACATAATCATAAAACATACATCATCGCATAACACATGTAACAAAAATGGGATTCTTGAAACATCATGACATCATAAATCAATTTATATAAGATAAAGGAATTCATAAAAATAATTCCATCACAAAATGATAAAATCAATGTAATAATAGGGATAAAAACAGAACCATTTATTATCTTAGATGGAAAATAATTTTGATAAAACACTTGAACTCCATTCTTGAGGAAAACATCCTTTCTTTTTCACAAACATTTTTCCTTTCATAACATGTCATACAACTTTAAAATAAAAGAAGTTGATTAAAAATAAACTTGAAAACTTCTAAAGGAAGCTTCTTGGAAATAATGTTTTAAAAATCCATTCATGCCGTATATGTTAAAAAAACATTCTTTCGTACTTTTGTCGGAAAAGTCAAAAAGTACCTCGTACGAAACAAATGACAAAAGATTCCTTTAATATTCTTTACTAAAAACTCACCGAAGGGTCAAAATGGATTTAAACTATTTTAAGTGGATGGAAACAATATTAAATATTGAGGGAACATGGATGTGGATGATAAAATACACCCCAGTAAATACTTAAGAATAAACAATCTCGGATAAAAATGAGATTGTGATATTTCCCTTACCTTAGGTCCGACTTGCTTTGTACGTGTCCGAAACTCCTGTATAATGATTTAAATCATGTTATTCACTTATTCCAGAATCATATTTATTGTTATTATATCATATATGGTACTCTTATGACTTTATATTACCCGTTCTTTTGAAAATTCATGTTAAAGTAGCGTTTCAGGTAAAATCGTCTCATTTGTCATTCGTGTTTTTAACTTGTAATTATTCATATTATTACTTAGATCATGATTACTTAATTCCAGAATATAAAACATGATATATATATATATATATATTCAGAATATACATATATAATAAATCAGTAAATGGAAATAAATACACCGTTCATGGAGACGGTAGTCCATACGTACGCATGAACGCTGTTTTCGTTTCCTTATTGAATTGAATGGAATTAAGTATATGACATACATATAAATAATTCCAGTATAATTATTAGGTCATATATTTCATTAGTACTTATTATATATACTTTATAATCATTCACTAAGGGTTAATCATTGAGAATTAATCTCATCGCGTCGTGGAGACGGTAGTCCGTACGTACGCACGAGCGATGATATCGTTCCCATGGTCGTGGAATTGCGTTGAAGTGTATTTATACTATTTCAGTATCAATATCACTTTATAATAATCATATATAGTTACTCATTAAACCATTATACCCATCCTTGTAAGGTGGTGGTGGAAAATAGATTACACCACGGCGTGGAGACGGTATTCCGTACGTACACACGCGCGGTGAATTCATTTTTTCCGTAGGATGGATAGAAGGTGAATTAGGGTTGTTTCATATTTATAATAACATATCAGTATGTAAGTAATACTGATGTCATTACTTTGTTATGAAACAACTAAAGAAGAAAGTGTTGAAGAAGAAAGAAATTGAAAAGATCGGTAATGGTTATTACCTCTTCTTTGGAACGCCTCTTTGAATCCTCCACTTAGGGAACTAAGATTGGTCATTGAAGAAGACCAGGACCTCTAGGATTATTCTAGGGAAGTGGAGAAGGGATTTTGTCAGAGTTTGGCCGAGCTTGAGTGCTCAAATTGGTGTGAGGAGGAAGGGGGAGGAGGTGCCCTTTTATAAGGGAGGAGAGGGGCACCTTAGGAATATCTCAAAATATTATTTTATATTAAAGACAAAATCGGTTTATAATGGTTCCAAAGGGTCTTATTTCGAATCTAAAGTGGGGAAGGGTCTAAATCCTATTAACCAATAGGATTTAGACAAGTTTAGGATATTATTTTAACCTTATCAATTAGATTTAACTCTAAGTTAAATAATTTAACTTTTATCGTGTCTTTTTGTTTTCTTTCACTATATGGTTAATACACATACTATAACATGACAAACGAACCCCAAATTGTTTATTACTAATACATATATCCTTATCTAAGTCATTTGGCCGAACCTTAGATTTTTAGGAATAAAATAACAATTAATAATATAATATTTGATTTAAAAACTATTTTGTGTCAATTTTGACACTATTTGATATATGATTTTTGTGAAAGTAATAACAGAATTATATGTTCAAACCAAGTTGATTAAATCAACACTAATATATCATAGTAACCTAGAAAATTAGTGGAATTCATAAAAAGTCTCAAATTACTTTTATTTTGGTGTTTATAACATCAATTATGTCAATATTTCATAAATAAGATAATTACTGCATCATCATTGTGTCATAAATAAATTAAAATATTTAATGTCTAAAAATTACAAATAAAATACCATTATGTAGGAAATATTTTTAGCTTTCTAATGAATATTTATAGTCGAATTTATCTTATGTATAACCCCATATTAAAAATGATTTACTTATTAAACATTGATTTTAACTATTTTAACCCTTCTTTAAATAAATTAATAATAAATGTCCTAATCTAATCCATGTGGGCCTAAATGGTCATATTTTATTCATAAGGTTGTTTTTGGTCGAATTACACTTATAAAATAGAATTAGGACATGTGTTAGGGTAATAGTAATATAATATTTACCCTTAGTTACCCTATTTACTATTAACCGCGGTAAAAAAAAGTAAAAAGTTACTATTCACCAAAAATATTATTTTCATCTCATTGAACCACATTTTACTTACTGACATCAACCGTGTCTCTCAGATTTTTTAAATTCCATTCACAGAAGCGGTAAAATTAAGTTTTATGAAAAATTCAGTTTTTTAACTACCACTTAGTAGTTTCACTATTCATCAAAAATTGTTGTTTTTCAGAACAATGCCAAAATTTCATCCTAAGCTATATTTTATATTCAAAATTCAAAAATAAAGTCTATTTTACCAAATTCATAACATAGAAGTTTCATTAATTATTTTTATAATTAAATCCCGCTGTTTAAAAAAATAGAGTGTTTTTAAGAAACAATATCTATCAAAAGATTGACACTTGATTATGTCTGGTTTAAATGTGAAATTACAACCAATGACCAACATTGTATTAAATTGTAAAAATATATTCTAAATATACTTTAAAACCACTCAAATTAATAATTTATCACTATTAATTATTTCGATTAAAAAGTTGTTTTTAATTAAAATTTAGTAATTTTCACTATTCATCAGAATATGAAAGTTATCCGAAATGTACCAAAATTTCACCTTAGGATAAATTCGATACTCCGAATCCAAAAATGAAATCCATTTTGAAAAATAAAATTTACAAAATTTCAAAAAGTTGTTATTACTATTCATAACGGCTAGTTTTAATAACATTTTAATAGCATATCGCTGTTTAGTGAAACTCGTTATTGCGTACTACACACGCTATCGAGGAAGGTCGCGATTGCGTGTAATGCAAGGCAAGTCAAGGATGCGTGTTGTGAAAGCTCCTTTTGGTGTAGCGTACAACACAAGACATTAGTGAAATAAAAAGAATATTTTTCATAAAATCTCGGGCTGTTACATTCTACCCCCCTTAAAATGAATTTCGCCCTCGAAATTCGTCGGGGTTATAAATGGTTTACTATTCGAAAGTTTCTTTAATAGAATCCCACATCGTAAAAAGGAATACCAAAACTTGGCTTTAAAAACTAAAGTATGAAATGTAACGATTACCCAAATAAACTAATCACTGGGTTTCCACATAGGTAAAAATATGGATATAGAAGAGAAATCTAACCATCATGTTCTGATGGAGAGTGGTAGAGAACATGGCTATGGAAAAGCCAGTAATCACAAATCCATATATTTGTGATGATATAAGGTACCATCTGATTCATCAGGTATAAGATCACTTGGACAACATTTTTGGTTTTCAAGATCATTTCCCTAAAGTTGAAAATTTGAATTAGAATAAATACATACTTTATTTTGGTACAATCTCACTGTTGTTCATGCCTTGAACAATTTCCACTTCATCTCTTAAATAAATGAAGTTGAATTTGTTATTCGTGAAGTGTTAGCAGATTATGTGATAGAATGATGGGTCATTCCATCTGTCTCAAACAAAAGGTTAGAAAAAATTATATACATAAGTCGGTCTATAGTGATATTAATCATATATGGTTCCTAAAATGGACTTATACTTCATATATCATACTGCTTAATATAATAAAACTGGTTTCTACTAAACAGGGACTTCCTGTAGGCCAGTGGTTGGCGAGAAAGGACAGTCTCACTTCGGTTGTGGGTTCGATTCCCACAGCCTTGTCCGACGCGATGGGTTGTCGCCCATCCTGCAGGTTTTCCTTTTTCTAAAACTATATTACTATAACATCCCATCAATTATATCGAAAAAACTTCTATCCTTAAACAATACTAACTTATGTCCAACATAATCCATTCTAATCATTAGGCTTATCCATAATATTGCAGTCCACTCTCATAATATAGTGAAAACGATTACCAGAGATTTAATACTATTGTTAATCCCCATATATATGTCTTGTTGGTCACATTCCAAACATTCAAAGGCCTTAATCATGTATTCTCTTGAATACCCATTGAACCATAGTGAAAACTTGAATGTAGTTAAAAGTTAACACCTTCCACATACCAAAATCCTCAAAATTGTATATACTCAAACCATGATATCACATAGTCCTTATATTAATCATGAGCTCATGAATACTATTAAACATTTCATTTTCTCGTTTTCCCTTCATTATGCGCATATCATCATATTTCCAAAATATATCAATCACTTTGAATACCACATCAATAAATATTGCAATACTCAATGATACAACATTATTTCGAAATCCCATTACATAAACACTTAATCATTCCACCACATCGTTGTCATATTCAACATTGCCAATAGTGATCGCATGTGACTTCCCTTTGTCCTTGTCCATCAGTGGTTTCTCATGTTGATCATCACTGACCCTTGGATTAGGTCATTTATTAGCATAATGCCACATTTCCTTGCACTTGAAGCATTGAAGTGTTGGTGGTGCGTTCTCTACAGTGTTTGATTTATTCACATCATTAGGAACCCTTTTTCCATTACATCGACACTCAGCTGCTCGGTGACCTTCTTTTCCACACTTAAAACATTTTCTAGTCCCTTTAAGACAATCTCCACCATGCTTCTTTCCATACTTTGTGCATAAGGAAACATTCATCTTCTTTTCACCATTATTCTGAGATTTCTCCTTGAACTCCATCTTTCGTTTTTTGTTAAAACCATGAGATGGATATGTAACACCAACTTCCATTTCTACCTTGATAGCACAACACACAATTTCTTCATAGCTACTGAAGTCTCTTATACCTAATGCCCTTCGAAGACTTGGTTTTAAGCCACTGAAAAATCGATCAACTTTACTTTCAGGTTGGATGATAATGCCAGATGCATACCTTGCAAGTCTTGTAAATTTCACTTCGTATATACCAACAGATTCATCAACCTTTTGATTTAGTTCAAGAAACTCCTTCTCCATCTTTGTTCGAAGAATATGAGGGAAGTACTTATTGAAAAATAAGTTCTTGAACTCGTCCCATTCCATGGACTCAATTTCATCTCTTTGCCTTGTATTCTTGATAAGATTCCACCATTCATCAGCTTCACCTTCCAAACAATATACTGCTAAGATGACTTTATCATGTTCAGAACATTGAAGAACTGAAAATATCTTTTCAGTGGTACTGATCCATTGTTCAGCAACAAGTGGATCAGACGACCCACTGAAATAAGGTGGACGTTTCCTCATGAAGGACTCAATAGAATATTGTTCCCTTCTCTGCTCATTTGGAAGTCCAGAATGATTCATAGCTTGTGTAAGTATAGCAATAAGATTTTTCACTCCATCCCCCATAACATTTGTTTGTTCTGGAGGACAATCATTGCATTGTCCATTGCATTGATCAACACGATTCCTTCGGGTTCCAGCCATCGTCTAAAACCCAAAAATAATAGTGTGAGAGGAAAAAATCATGCTAGGGAAAACAACATAATAAAGGGGGAGTACCTTCAATATCTAACATCTTAGGTTTAATTCTATGATCGTTAGCATAATTCTAGTACTATAACCTATACGTATACTTAACCTTAGGGACATCCCTAGACATACCTTAGAAAAATCTCTAGGGATCTCACTAACGTTTTCGAATCCTAGTTTCCAAAGGTTGACTAAACCTTTCCTCTGATACCAACTGTAGAGACCCGAAGCATGACGTACATTGACATTACATTACTTTTGCGGAATACTTAGTACATAACAAAAACACACACACAAGGATCATAATAGTTTAGTGTCTTTGGAAACTCGGAACGTAATATTCTAATCGTGGTGAAAGATCTTCAATATCTCCCATAAAGATCTTCCCTTTTTTTTAACCTAAAACCTTTCTTTATATCCTGGGGAAAAGAAAACATAAAAGGGTGAGCTCAAATGCTCATTAAGGGTAAACAAAAGAAATATCAATCAGATCATATACCCAATCACATAACTTTTGGAAATCTTAACCTGCAAAAGAGATCAAAATTTCATAACCTGGGATAAATCATGGCAGTGAAATGTAATCACAATAATCATAACTTAAAACATGAAACTTTGTGGCATTCACACATAATCATAGAGAATCATTTCTTGTTTGTCAAGACTCATTGCCAAGACTATCTTAGTGGACAATGTCCCTTTCTGAATCGAGTAACCCTCGTTTCAGTCCTGTTTCACTGAACCGGTATAACCTACCATTCCAGCCCTGTCTATCTAATGAGATATAAAATCTTTACCCAATGCATTGGAGGGAGATATAGGTCCCACCCATTTTATAATGAATCCTTTCTTATGTGTTCCACATAATCATAAAACATACATCATCGCATAACACATGTAACAAAAATGGGATTCTTGAAACATCATGACATCATAAATCAATTTATATAAGATAAAGGAATTCATAAAAATAATTCCATCACAAAATGATCAAATCAATGTAATAATAGGGATAAAAACAGAACCCTTTATTATCTTAGATGGAAAATAATTTTGATAAAACACTTGAACTCCATTCTTGAGGAAAACATCCTTTCTTTTTCAAAAACATTTTTCCTTTCATAACATGTCATACAACATTAAAATAAAAGAAGTTGATTAAAAATAAACTTGAAAACTTCTAAAGGAAGCTTCTTGGAAATAATGTTTTAAAAATCCATTCATGCCGTATAAGTTAAAAAAACATTCTTTCATACTTTTGTCGGAAAAGTCAAAAAGTACCTCGTACGAAAAAAATGACAAAAGATTCCTTTCATATTCTTTACTAAAAACTCACCGAACGGTCAAATTGGATTTAAACTATTTTAAGTGGATGGAAACAATATTAAATATTGAGGGAACATGGATGTGGATGATAAAATACACCCCAGTAAATACTTACGAATAAACAATCTCGGATAAAAATGAGATTGTGATATTTCCCTTACCTTAGGTCCGACTTGCTTTGTACGTGTCCGAAACTCCTGTATAATGATTTAAATCATGTTATTGACTTATTCCAGAATCATATTTATTGTTATTATATCATATATGGTACTCTTATGACTTTATATTACCCGTTCTTTTGAAAATTCATGTTAAAGTAGCGTTTCAGGTAAAATCGTCTCATTTGTCGTTCGTGTTTTTAACTTGTAATTATTCATATGATTACTTAGATCATGATTACTTAATTCCAGAATATAAAACATGATATATATATATATATATTCAGAATATACATATATAATAAATCAGTAAATGGAAAGAAATACACCGTTCATGGAGACGGTAGTCCATACGTACGCATGAGCGCTGTTTTCGTTTCCTTATTGAATTGAAAGGAATTAAGTATATGACATACATATAAATAATTCCAGTATAATTATTAGGTCATAAATTTCATTAGTACTTATTATATATACTTTATAATCATTCACTAAGGGTTAATCATTGAGAATTAATCTCATCGCGTCGTGGAGACGGTAGTCCGTACGTACGCACGAGCGATGATATCGTTCCCATGGTCGTGGAATTGCGTTGAAGTGTATTTATACTATTTCAGTATCAATATCACTTTATAATAATCATATATAGTTACTCATTAAACCATTATACCCATCCTTGTAAGGTGGTGGTGGAAAATAGATTACACCACGGCGTGGAGACGGTATTCCGTACGTACGCACGCGCGGTGAATTCATTTTTTCTGTAGGATGGATAGAAGGTGAATTAGGGTTGTTTCATATGTATAATAACATATCAGTATGTAAGTAATACTGATGTTATTACTTTGTTATGAAACAACTAAAGAAGAAAGTGTTGAAGAAGAAAGAAATTGAAAAGATCGGTAATGGTTATTACCTCTTCTTTGGAACGCCTCTTTGAATCCTCCACTTAGGGAACTAAGATTGGTCTTTGAAGAAGACCAGGACCTCTAGGATTATTCTAGGGAAGAGGAGAAGGGATTTTGGCAGAGGTTGGCCAAGCTTGAGTGCTCAAATTGGTGTGAGGATGAAGGGGGAGGAGGTGCCCTTTTATAAGGGAGGAGAGGGGCACCTTAGGAATATCTCAAAATATTATTTTATATTAAAGACAAAATCGGTTTATAATGGTTCCAAAGGGTCTTATTTCGAATATAAAGTGGGGAAGGGTTGAAATCCTATCAACCAATAGGATTTAGACAAGTTTAGGATATTATTTTAACCTTATCAATTAGATTTAACTCTAAGTTAAATAATTTAACTTTTATCGTGTCTTTTTGTTTTCTTTCACTATATGGTTAATACACATACTATAACATGCCAAACGAACCCCAACTTGTTTATTACTAATAAATATATCCTTATCTAAGTCATGTGGCCGAACCTTAGATTTTGAGGAATAAAATAACAATTAATAATATAATATTTGATTTAAAAACTATTTTGTGTCAATTTTGACACTATTTGATATATGATTTTTGTGAAAGTAATAACAGAATTAGATGTTCGAACCAAGTTGATTAAATCAACACTAATATATCATAGTAACCTAGAAAATTACTGGAATTCATAAAAAGTCTCAAATTACATTTATTTTGGTGTTTATAACATCAATTATGTCAATATTTCATAAATAAGATAATTACTGCATCATCATTGTGTCATAAATAAATTAAAATATTTAATGTCTAAAAATTACAAATAAAATACCATTATGTAGGAAATATTTTTATCTTTCTAAGGAATATTTATAGTCGAATTTATCTTATGTATAACCCCATATGAAAAATGATTTACTTATTAAACATTGATTTTAACTATTTTAACCCTTCTTTAAATAAATTAATAATAAATGTCCTAATCTAATCCATGTGGGCCTAAATGGTCATATTTTATTCATAAGGTTGTTTTTGGTCGAATTACACTTATCCAATAGAATTAGGACATGTGTTAGGGTAATAGTAATATCATATTTACCCTTAGTTACCCTATTTACTATTAACCGCGGTAAAAAAAAGTAAAAAGTTACTATTCACCAAAAAATTATTTTCATCTCATTGAACCACATTTTACTTACTGACATCAACCGTGTTTCTCGGATTTTTGAAATTCCATTCACAGAAGCGGTAAAATTAAGTTTTATGAAAAATTCAGTTTTTTAACTACCACTTAGTAGTTTCACTATTCATCAAAAATTGTTGTTTTTCAGAACAATGCCAAAATTTCATCCTAAGCTATATTTTATATTCCAAATTAAAAAATAAAGTCTTTTTTCCCAAATTCATAACATAGAAGTTTCATTAATTATTTTTATAATTAATTCCCGCTGTTAAAACAAATAGCGTGTTTTTAAGAAACAATATCTATCAAAAGATTGACACTTGATTATGTCTGGTTTAAATGTGAAATTACAACCAATGACCAACATTGTATTAAATTGTAAAAATATATTCTAAATATACTTTAAAACCACTCAAATTAATAATTTATCACTATTAATTATTTCGATTAAAAAGTTGTTTTTAATTAAAATTTAGTAATTTTCACTATTTATCAGAATATGAAAGTTATCCGAAATGAACCAAAATTTCACCTTAGGATAAATTCGATACTCCGAATCCAAAAATGAAATCCATTTTGAAAAATAAAATTTACAAAATTTCAAAAAGTTGTTATTACTATTCATAACGGCTAGTTTTAATAACATTTTAATAGCATATCACTGTTTAGTGAAACTCGTTATTGCGTACTACACACGCTATCGAGAAAGGTCGCGATTGCGTGTAATGCAAGGCAAGTCAAGGATGCGTGTTGTGAAAGCTCCTTTTGGTGTAGTGTACAACACAAGACATTAGTGAAATAAAAAAGAATATTTTTCATAAAATCTCGGGCTGTTACAATTATGACTCTATTTGCCTAATTTATCATGTATTTAAAAAAAGTTTTTAAATGTAAATTTATGAAAGTAAGGGTATCTATAGTTGGTATCCTAAATAGGTTTTGTTAATATTTGGAAACTATTAATAGAAAACATAGTTAGAACCCTAAATAAAAGTCTATAGATAAGCTTAGGGATATAGAAAAGTATAGAACTGTGTCTTTGATTTTTGTAAATAATAATGTGATGGGTTTTCTAGACATAGATCCTTATCTAGATAATACAAGTGGATGTGTCACTTGCACAGATTTATATAGGGGTGAAGACCCTGAAAACACCATATTGAGCTACACTTAATCCGGAATTGGTGCACAATAATGGGCCAACTGCACAGCTAGTCTAACACTCCCATTAGATATTCCTTTGTAATTAATAAACTTTTCACTAACCATTATAAATGATGATTTTGAATAATCTTGGAAAGAACCAATGTTTTTATAAATTAATGAAGTATGTTTCATGATTTAGACATCCTAAATGTGATTTTTGTAGGATAATTTGGTTTTTCATTATGATAAATGTTTCTTACACAATGATTTATACTTTTAGTTAATAGAGGGAACTAGAAGAACGATTATAAAAATTGATTTTATTAGATGTGGAATGTATGGAAATTATGGAAATTAATTTCCTCTAAGGGAATCTCATGATTAAAATCAATAAGGTGGAATGAGTATTGGTTAAACTGATGAATATAAATAAATTACAAATGACATTTAGATATTACTGTATGTTCTAATAGTATTATTTACATTTTACAAAACATTTATTATTTGATTGAGGTTGAGGTACATTAAGAAATTATATATCACTCCAATTCTAAAATGTTTTATTAATGATTAAGAAAATGAATCTGGAATAGTGGTTTAAGAATAAATTTGGATTAATGAATTATTTATTGTTTGGAATTAAAATACTAAGTAATATGAATAATGAAATATATAATAATTTTCAGATTAAGTTTCCCATTATGGAGTGAAAAAAATATTTTTAATAGTGGTGAATACATAGAAAAGTGATTTAATGGAAAGGTGGTATTTTGATAAAGGGAAGTTAAACCTTATTGTGTCCAATATATTTAAAACATTTTGTTTAGATTGTATAAAGTGATGATTGATTTGGATAATGTAAATTGGATATTGTTGATGACATTAGAAGTAATTAGGGATTAATTAAAAAAGGTTTATTTTATAATGGATTAAGGAAAAAACCTTTTGAATTTAAGGAATATATCTGATAATATTTGGAATAAGGATGAATGTGTGTTTTTAAATTATATTGATGGAAATTCGGGTTATTAACAGGTTTCAAGGTAATATACGATGAAGTTATTACCATGTTTGGAATGTGACAACCAAGATATACCTTCTAATATATGGGTTATCAATGTTAAGTATATTTAGTGACCATAATTATAAATTTTTGGGTTTTATAGTTTTTCAAACAATTTTAAGGATAACCATTTATCGAATGGTTTACGTTGAAATTTGGATTAGGTCTTAGTGATTAAAGTATTATATATCCATATGAGTATATATTCATGTTTTATTGAATGTTTTAATCATTCTGGTGTAATATTAGATAAATTTAGAAGGACTAAATTATCATTTAATTAATGGATCTCATGATTTGTTGGTACTTTATTAATGAAAAATTAGCCTTCAATTTCTGTGTAAGGGATGCAATCAAAATTTTTCAAGGAACAATGAAAGGGTGAGATCATTTTAAAATCATGTAATTATATCATATTTTAAATTTTATTCAGATTTAGGTAATGGATCTTGAAACCAAAAATTATGGTCCTGGTACATTCATTTCTGAAGAATTGATTGGTCCCTTTGATTATCACATATTTAGAGATTTTTGACAGTTAACTATCTCCTGACCATTTTCTCTATCACTCTCCATCGGAACATGATAGTTAAATATTTCTCTCATTTCCATGTTTCCATTTCAAAATAATTCTCTCATAAGAGTAAAACAAGTTATGAGTTACTTTGGGTAACCATTAGGTTTCCAAAAATCAATTATTAAATGATATTTTATTATTTATTTTTATGATGTTTTTTTCTAATAGAATGATAGTCAAACAACAGTGAAATATTGGAGACACTATCATGATACAGACAACTGTGAGGGGATGTTTCAAGTAGTAATATTGTGTAATGAATTATATTAATACCTTCAGTTCTAGTAATGTCACAAAGCCTATGGGCCATGTAATGGTTCCCGTTATACCCTTAAAATGAAGAATATAAAATATGAATAAAAAATTAAGGCCTTTGGGTCATTCAAGTAGGTTTATATGAAATGAAATTTTAACTATTTATCATATGATAACCCTAAGGAATTTCAATCGAGAAATTCAATTTAATGGGGGAATAATAAGAAAATATATCATTTCAATATTTTTTAGAATAAATATAAATATTTTTTATATTTTTTATTTCACACAATGCTGAATTTACTTTCTGTTATTCTGAAGCTATATATTTGGATTGCATTATAAGCAACACCATGTTACTCATACATGACACGATAGAATTAGAATAAATTTTACCTCTCAAAACACATTGTTTTTCGTATGTCTCACATAATGAAGTTTTTCTTTAATAAATTGAGGGAAATGTAATACCTATTTTTACCAAGCTACAATACTTTATTAATATTATAATTAAATTATTATTATAGTTGTCAAATATCCATTAGATTATTAGTTGTTAATATTATTAGATTAATTATGATAATATTTTTTGAACATATATGTAAGTTGACTATTTTAGATATTCAGTTAAACATAAATTAATATTAAATCCTTTTGAAAATATAAGAAATATTTTTTTGGAAAACCTTATATTTTGATTCAAGCACATTTTACATAAATAAGATAATTAAACACTTATTACAATTTATTTTAATGAAATATATAGATATAATATTCAATAAACTATTTAACATTCATCTTATGTGTTTTATAGACAACTAATATGGGTAAAAACCAACTTATGCATAAAGATATATTTTTTTAAAAAGTAAATTTTCCTTCTTTTTAATAGATATCCGATTTAAAATATAATTTTTAAAACTATCAATATTTTTATTTGAAAAAGTAAACATAGTTTTATAATTATTAGTATCTAAATTTACATTGTGTAAATATTTGTCATTTTTTAGAGAACTTTCATTTTTTGATGAATCATGAAAACAATGAATTTTAGTTCGAAACTAGATTTTTATCTACTTTATTTGTAGAGTTAAATTTTATTTTTATTGTGTTTTAAAGTAAAATCAGATAAATTTTACATAAAATAATACAATTTGTTTTATTATAACAAATTTAATATTAAAATTAGATATAAAAACATTTATATATATTAATTTTTTTCTCTTAAAAATAATGTATTCCCACAATGTTTGTGAGATTAATTTTAATTTTTTTTTTAAGTTTTTATTTATAGTTTAGATATTTGGACTCCATATTTTTAATAATAATAATTTATAATTTATAATTAGGTAAAACTATATTTTTTACCAACAACATTAAAAAATTAAGGAGAAAATTAGTTCCCATAGTGGATAAACACTAAAATTATGATACCAAATGACCTATAATATTTTAAAAAGGGAAATGTATGTATATATTTATACCAATTTCCTTATTATATATAATTTTTACAATTATTTGTTTCCAATTACGTATGATATACCTCCCAATAGTGATAACATTTTTTATATTTACAAGAATACCACTCCTCCTCCAATATAAAAGGGTAGTCAACCCCCTCATTTCCCAACACCTCTCAAAAAAATTTCAGAAAAAAACATCCCATATATTTTACAAACAAACCCCCATTCATCATATATTCCTCCCTTTAGGAAGAAATCCAATCAAGGAAGTCGTTTGGTGAAATCCAAGAGGAGTTACCCAAAAAATAGGTAACACCCTTGCACAATCTCTTTTGTTTTATTTCCATTATTCGAGTAACAGCAAAAGGTTTTAATAAAATAAAAGAAATTCATTAATTTTTTTTATTTATATATTTAGAACTAGACTTTAAATAATATTTTCCTTCTTATATATTTTGAATTTTGAAAAATGGTAATCTTTAATTGTGTGTAGTAAGTTATTTTTTAGTCTAATGGAACCAACTTATTTTATGGTGAATAGTAACTTACCCTTATGAATAGTAATAAAACACTAATAAATAGTAGATTTTATAATTATTTATTTATAAATTATTTACGATAATGACATCTTGATTAATTTTTCAAGGTGATATAAAACTAGTTATAGTTTTAAAATTGTTAATTTTTGAATAAAGTATGATTATAGATAAAAATTAAATGAATAATATGTAGAAAATTATTTTCTATAAATGGATTTTATTTTTGGATTCTAAATGTTGAAAATTGGTTATGGGCAATTTTTGCGATTTTTCTGAAACAGATGAATTTTTAGTGAATAGTAAAAATACAATTTTGAGTTTCTGTGTGTTTAATGACGTCATTATTGATGTAATAATGATTTAATTATTCAAGTATACTTCTGTATAGTAAAATAATATATTATGTGTCTCATGTGGCTAATAAAATGGTAAAATACCATGGGCCGGCCCATGGTTTTTCAAATACCACTAATGTAGTGTCCCTTGGTAATTAATAAAATATTCCCTAATTGTTTCTATAAATACCAATGCATTCCTTCATTCCATTCATTCCCAATTCCTATTCAATGATATATGGAATCTTTAACTTATTATTATTCCTCCCATGTTTTTCTTAAACCCATATGTTCTCAACATTCATGTTCTAGGAGTTACACTACACGGTAAGATCTCTCTCAACTTCTTCCTTTTTATCCATTAAAGTTATCCTTAATGTAGTATAACATTCATGTTTCAAAATAATGTTTTTATTTAATTTTTATTATTTCTATATTATATTTTATTATTAATTTTTGGATGGTTTACACTTTTCCCCACTCTTTTTAATATTATATAAAACCATGTTGTTTAGCCGTTAGGATGCCGATTTTTTGTAAGTGATTTCTCAACTATTATTTTATTTTGAGTTCCGTTATTTTCAAATATCTTCACCATATCCTCTTATCCAAGAGTCATGAAAGCCCCAGAAATGTTATATATTCTATATATTCTCATGTTCAAGGAAAACTCATCATCATTATTCTTCTCTACTCTATCTAATTAAAGGAATAACAACATTGTCTATGATGTGTCAAATTACGGCCATTCTGGACAATGTTATATTAATTTTTGGATTACATTATGTCTGGTTATTAAAGAATTTTTATTATTGAACCAGGTTATAATATATGTATTATTTATCATAAATTTTTATGTAATTTTTTTGTGCACATGTATTTAATTTATAAAACAAAACGAAATTGTTATTGTAAAAGAATCACTAAAATGATCTATATGAACATCATTAATGTTTTAACTTTTGAATCATCCTCATATCAGAATTAAAAATGATAAATGGTATAATTTATGGTTCTTGAAATATGTAACTTCCATTCCATTCCAATTATGGAGTTCCACTTCCAATCTAAATGAATATCCATCATAAACTAATCAGGAAAACCATGTAAAGAACACACCCAATGCAATGTAAATTATCTAATATTACAAATAAATGTGACAAATGATGTCATAAAATGATCATATAAGGTATTATAAACTATAATATGTTTCATTAAGATATTAATAACACCCGTTTAACCATTACAATAGAGGTTTAAACACATTTGATGTAAGAATAGCCCATTATAATTGAATTCTTAACCTAATTTCCATTCTTTGGGTTAACCTTCTTCTTTATTCATTATGTGGTGTTAATATTATAGGTGCATAGATTTTTTTATATTATGGTGCCCTATGTGCATTTACAGTGTATACACATATCTATTCCATTCAATTAATTCTTACTCCAATTATATTATAAGGGACTTTCTTTTTAAAACCATTTAAAACCCTCTATAGTAAATTTAAAATGGATTGTATTTTTTATATGTATATGGCATGATTGGTTTCATCTAATTTTAATAATACTTTATTTCCATGATACGTTCCTTGTACGTTATTTATGTTGGTTTGAGCCCATTATTTCTCAATATATGGTGGGTTGATCCAATTAACACTCATGATTTGTTGGTTTGATCCCACTATAGCTCAAGATATGACCGATGAGCCCCATTATAGATCTTTAATGCATTCGGTAATCTAGAGATGGAAGTTGACCAAATGGTTTTTCCATGGGTATGGGTTAAGGATTGAGTGATATGGTAAATATTTCCCAAGGCAATGACATGATGTTTCTATGCATATGAGTTTTTATGATTATGGGTTTTATTAGTTTTTATGTTATCACTTGTCTAACACATTCATTCATTATATCACTTCCTAAGTTTTATACCCATCCCATTTTTTTGAAATGAATTTCATAGAATATTAGTATGGGTAAAAGAAATAATGGAATCGTTATGTTTTATATGGAGTGTTGTTAATGAAATCATGTTTTATGTTTTAATGTTTTAAATTTAGAAATAAATAGATACTGTTTTAATAGTATCCTCTTGTATGAATGTGGTATGTCATGTATGTAAGATATCCTAATTTTTTAAAAATCTAATCCCAAAAATAACTTCAATGTATAATAATTTATGGACTTGTCTAAAATTCATGATTAAGTAACGTTTTAATTTCAGGTCCTTATAGTTGGTATCAAAGGATGGTTTTGATATCTTTAGGGGGTGGGATGATATTAAAAGAATAAAATAAATGTTTTTTACTCTACTGAAATTTGAAATGTTATATAATTTAAGGACTAACATGTTGCGTCATCTATGTTATGTTTGTACCGAATGGTTTTCCATAGAAGAAACAAGGAAGCTGAAGAAGGAAGGCACCAAGAGGCTGATGTTTGTCTGAACCTACAACCTAAAATTGTGGGAACCATAAACGAGAATTTTGTGACAACAGTGGATCAATTAATATATGAAATAAAAAAATGGTGGTATCCATAATATAGTGTAACATGATCTACCACAAATAATCACGCCTTTTGTTTTGATTTTTATGGGGCACCATCCTCCAACATTCATTGGAACTGCATATCCAGTGATTGCTAGAGGATTGATCAATTATCTAGAAAATATATTTTATGTCATGGGGTGTTTGAAATTAAAAAAGGTAATACTATACATTTATCATTTGGATGGTTAAGCCGACCATTTGTGGTCCCTGGATAAGAATATGAGAGATATAAATGATCTTGACATTCTGTAATGGGATTATTTTAAGAGTGTTTTTCTAGAAAAATATTTTCCCAATACTGTTCGAGTTAGAATGAAGAAATAATTCATGGAACTAAAGCAGAAAGATGATGATTTTGTGGTAGCATTTGAAGCCTATTTTACAATACTATCTATGTGTGAACCGGATTTAACATAGGATATTAAACATAAAATTAATAAATTTTACTCTACTTTGAAATTGTTTTTTCTAAGAGCTTTAGACTCAAGAGAGATTAAAAGCTATGATAATATTGTTTGTTGTGCAGAAAAAGATGAGTTGGAGTTTTCTGAATCATATGTGTCTCATAATTTAAAGAATAATAATATTTTAGGATTGAAGTCAATGGAGAAGAACTCATTAAAGAAGTTTGGATGTAAGAAAATGAATTTACCTTCTTATGAAAAGTGTGGTAAAAGTCATCCTAGTGAGAGTCATGTAAATTATGGGAAATTCTACTAATGTGGGAGGTTTAGAAACATGTCTTCGGAGTGTATGGAAAATGATCCAAAAATTAATTATTAGCCGATTGTGAGAGTTGTTAACATTAAGGAATTGGTTCATTTTTATAATGTTCGTACGAAGAAAGTTTCTCAAGATGGGAATTAGCATGATTGGAAGCAGAAGAGTTTGGAAAAATAATTTGCAAATACATTATTAGAAGTTGAGCTACCAAATTATTTGGTATCATGCATATTTCTTGTTTTAAAGATTTTTAAAATGTGTTTTTTGATTCAGTTTCTACAAATTCATTCATTTCTGAGAAGTTTTTGGAAAAAATGGGAATTCAACCTCATGAAATGAAACCTGATGTCATGGTAAAAACACAATGTGGAAATATTGTGGCAAAAAAATTATAATATAATGCATGTCCTTGTTTGTGGGATGAGTTAACCTATAAACCATGTTGATTTTCCACTAGTATATTTTTATGTTAGTCTGGGTATAGAATTTCTTTATATTTTACCATTCTAGGATAGATTGTAGCGAAGTAGATGATTTTTTTCCAAAATAATTTTAGTTTGTGTAAAAGAATGAACCCGTACCATTAATAAATTTTCAAGAACATAAGAAATAGATAAATGATGGAAATTAAATCTATCTTTCTCGTATTTTTTATGATAATGGAATTATCCATACAAATGATCTTCCAGTGGTAAATGAATACCTGGATGTTTCTCCAGATGATTTTTATGGTGTTATTCCTAATTGAGAGGTTTATTTTACTATTTCCATACATACTAATGCATATATAATTTCTAAACCTCATATCTATTGTCCTAAATTGATTTTATGGAATTAAAAAAGTAGTTGTAGGAACTATTTGATAAAGGAATCATCCTACATATTACTTCACCATGGGGCGCTCCTATATTCTGTGTAAAAAAAATGAATGTTCACTGAGACATTACTTTTATTTTAGTACCTTGAATAACATTACTATTAAAAGAAATAATCCTTTGCCTTATATTGGTGAATTTTTTTATTATCTCCAGGGGTATAATATTTTTTAATGGTTGACATAAGGTTATGGTACCATTAGTTTAACGTAAAGGATAATGAAAACCCGAAGACTGGGTTCTATACTAGATATTATCATTGGGAATTTGTACTTATTTCTTTTGGGTAAACTAATTCACCTATTTTATTCATTTATCTTAATAATATAACATTTTATGAGTTCATGGATATGTTTGTGGTTGTGTTTTTTTATGAAATTATTGTATATTAAATTAGTAATGAGGATATTGAAAAACATATATTGGTTTTTTTATGACCTTAAAAGAAAACAAACTGTATGGAAAATTTGGAAAGTGTGATTTTCGGTTATAATTTTATTTTCATGGGAACATTGTAAATAAGTATGGAATAATAGTTGATTCTTCCTAAACAAAATAGGTTGATCAATGTCCAAGTCCTACATATGTTACGAAGAATCGTAGTTTTTTTTGGATTATCATGTTATTTCTGACGGTTAGTTAAAAACATTGCACAATTTTCTAGACCGCTAAATAAGTTAACACTAAAAGGGGATAAATTTTGTTCGGATAGAACAATGTGATGTTTGTTTTTAGGAACTGAAAAATAGATTGGTGAATGCTCTAGTTTTGGAATTACCTTCCCTAAAAGGTGAGTTTTACATCTACAGTTATGCTTCATTAAAGGTACTAGGTTGTGGTATGATGTAGAATGATTATGTAATTTTTTATGATTCTATACAACTAAAACCTCATGAGTTAAATTATCATACACATGATTTTGAATTGGTAGTTGTGATTTTTTGATTGAAAATTTGGAGGAACCATTTATACAGATCCAGATGTCTAATATATTCTAATCATAAAAGTCATAATTATATATTCACTCATAAGGAATTAATCATGAGGGAATGAATATGGATTTAACTGGTAAATGATTATTATTCCAAGATCAATTACTATCCATGAAAATTAAACAATGTGGAAGATTCTTTGAGTTGAAAACATCATATATATTTAATCATATACATTTGGAACATTGTCCATTGATTAGTGATTTTATGAATTTTGTCATATAATTTGTTCGTGTAGGGAATACGTCTATTTTGTTTCAGGATTTATTGAAGTTATCATTATCATAAAAAAATAAGCAAGCATTGAAGGAAGAAAATGAGCTATAGAAAAAGGTAAAATTTGTTAAAATTGGTATTCTTACATATTTTAACCTAGATGAAGTTTGGTTTTTATGATTTGGAAAATGGTTGTGTGTGATCTATAAGTCCATGTTAATTAAATATATTTATGTGAAGGTCATAGTTCTCCCATTGCTGTTCATCCTAGATATACTATGATGTAAAGTGACCTTCGGAAGTATTACTATTGGAATTGAAGGAAAATGGATATCACAGAATTTACTATGAAATGTTTGACATGTCAACAAGTTAATTTAGAGCGGAAGATACTGAATTTGATGCTTCAGCCTTTTCCAGTGCCAGTGAAAAAATTAGAGATTATATCCATAGACATCATGATGGGTCTACGTAAGACTTCCTGAGGTAACAATGTGGTTTGGGTTATTATTGATCGGTTGATAGAATCTACACATTTCCTATATATTCAAGATAAAATGATGACAGATCATCTTTCTGGACTGTACCTCAATGATTTTGTTAGGTTACATGGATGTTCACTACCAATTGTCATTGATCGGGATTCTAGGTTCACTTATTACTTTTGGAATGGGCTTTAGAAGTTGTTTGGAAAAAAATTAAATTTCTCTAGAACTTTTCATCCTCAATCAGATGGGTAGTCAGAATGAATGATTCAGTCCTTGGAGGATAGGCTTCGAGGATGTTCAATGGATTTCCAGGGATGTTTAGATCATTATATTCCTTTATTTGAGTTCTCTTATAATAACAGTTTTCATTCTATTATACAGAAGGAACCTTTTGAGGCATTGTATGGGAAGCGGTGTCCAACTCTAGATTTTTGGGATGAAGTATTGGAAATGATGTTTAAGGGACTATAATTATTAGAGGAAGTGGCTTAAAAGTGAAGATGATCTAGAAACGCATGAGGATAAATCAAAGAAGGAAGAAATGTTATACAGATAAAAGAAGTAATGGTTTATTTTTTATGGTAGGTTACCATGATTTTGTTTAAAATATCTCCTTGGAAATGTTTGATGCATTTTGGTAAGAAAGGAATGATAATTCCATGTTTCATTGGTCTTTAAAAAATTCTGGATAAATTTGTGCTAGTTTCATACCGAGTAGCCTTGCCTCCACATTTATCTTAGGTACATAATGTTTTTTCGGTTTTGATGTTGAGGAAGTATGTGTCAGATTCATCTCATGTCAGGATCCAAGAATCAGTACAGCTGGAATAAAACCATTCATATGAAGAGAAACTAGTTCAGATTCATGATCAAAGGGAACATGTATTGTTGAATTTGGTAATCTATCAGGTAAAGGTTCTGTTGAAAGCAACATGGTGGAATTAGAAAAATGGGAATCTGAAAATGGTTTGATGGAATGGTACCCTCACTTTTTTAATAAGTAAATAAAATTATAATGATGCAATTTCTAGAATGTGGGGATAATGTAACACAACATGTTTAAAGAAAATAATATATTAATTTTTGTTTTATGTATCTATTTGTAATGATCCATTAAACATAATTTTGCGGCATCTATGTTTTGAATTTTGAGAAATAGTCATATACATTTGTGTTCAGTAAGTTATTTGGAGTCTAATGGATCCAACATAATTTTTGGTGAATAGTAACATACCATTATGAATAGTATTTTGAATAGTAATATGACCATAATAAATAGTAAATACTTTTATTATTTTATTTTTCTAATTCTTTTTTATAATGACATCTTAATAAAATTTTCAGTGTGAAATAAAAGCCGTTATAGTTTTAAAATTGCTAATTGTTTAAGAAAGTATTATTTTTATATAAAAATTAAATTAATAATATTTTGAAAATTCTTTTCAAATAATGGAGATCATTTTTTAATTCAACATGTCAAAAAATTGGTAGGGTGAATTTTGGGATTTTTCTGAAATAGTTGAATTTTTGGTGAATAGAACAAATACAGTTTTCAGTTTCAATGTGTTTAATGACAACATTAATGATGTAATAATGATATAATAATTCCATTGTACTTGTGTATAGTAAATTAAGATATTAGGTATCCCATGTGGCTAATAAAATGGGTAAATAACCTGGGAAAGCCCATGGTTTTTCAAATACCACTAATAAGGTTTCCCTTTGAAATTAATAGAATATGCCATCATTTTGGCTTTAAATATAAATTCATTCCTTCATTACATTCAGTTCAAATTCATCCTCAACTAAGATCTGGCCTCCTTACCTCCCTAGTTGTCCTCCCAAGGTGTTCTAAATCTTTAAATCTCCCAAACACCATGTTCTAGGAGTGACTCTACAAGGTAAGATAATTCTCAACTTCTTTTTTTCATTAATGTTCTCTTTTATGTGGTATAAATTTCATGTTTCTATAACACGTTTTGAATTTATTTTTTCCTACTCCAATATGTATTATCATTCATTTTGGGATGGTTTAAAATTTCCCCCTTTATTTTTAATGTTTTTTAAAACCATGTTGCATAGTCATTAGGATGTTTTATTTTTGAAAGGGATTTCTCAACTAGTCTTTTATTTTGAGATCCATTATTTTCTTATTCTTTCCTCATCTCCACTTATCAAAGTGGAATTAAAGTTCCAAAAATATTTTATATTGGGTATTTTATCATGTTCATAGAAAATTAAACATAATTATTACTCTCATCTACCACTTATTCATGGAATAAAAACATTTTCTGTGATGTGTAGAATTACCGACATCATGGAAGATGTGATTGCAATTTGATTTAATTACATCATGTCTGGTCATGAACCCATTTTTATGGTCGAACCAGGTTATAAAAAATATATTATATCTCATCCACTATTCTATAATCATTTTTTACACATGGTTCTAATTTAAAAAACAAAATGAGGTTGTTATTATCAAAGAATGGCTGAAATGATCGAAACGAACATCACTAATGTTTTATGTAACACCCCAAGATTCTATGGTATGCTTCTCTTTGATTAATGTGATAGCATGTGTTGTACGCAACACCAAGTTCTAACACACCATAACCTAGCCGTTATGAATAGTAATACCTACTTTTTGAAATTATATATATTTTACATTTCAAAATGGACTTCATTTTTGGATTCGGAATATCTAATTTATCCTAAGGTGAAATTTTGGTACTTTTCAGATAACTTTCATATTTTGATGAATAGTGAAAATTACTAAATTTTAATTAAAAACAACATTTTTAATCAAAATAATTAATAGTTATAAATTATGAATTTTATTAGTTGTAAAGTATATTTAGAATATATTTTTACCATTTAATATAATGTTGGTCATTGGACATAATTTTACAATTAAACCGAACATAAACAAGTGTCAATCTTTTGATAGTTATTATCTCTTAAAAACACGCTTTTTATTTTGACAGCGGGAATTAATTTTAAATTAATTTCTGCCACTTCTGTGTTTTGAATTTAGAAAAATGTATTCCATATTTGGAATCAGGATGTTCAAATTGTGTAAATAGGTAACTTTTATTTTTAGACATTTTGAATAATTATTGCGGTAAATATTTTATTTACCATGGTTAAGGGTAAATCCGGTAAATAAGGGTTAAAAAATAATATTATAATAATACTAAATTACCCTGAAACATGTCCTAGCCTTATTGGTTGATACATGTTTGACCATAGGCATCTTTGGGTCGATTTTGGGACCCCATGGATCCACTTGTAAGTGATAATGACACTTTATTTTAATTAAGTTAAAATGAATACAAAAATGACACAAGCATATATCTTTTAGAAAAATAATTTTTACATAGGGTTATATATGTTGGATTTTAGATTACAAATATTAATTAGAAATATAAAACGATTTCCTACGTAATGATATTTTATTTATAATTTTTAGACATTAAATAAGTTAGTTTATTTATGACACAATGATGATGCAGTAATTACTATAATAGTGAAACATTAAAATAATTGATATTATAAATCCCAAATAAATATAATATAAAAATTTTAATGAATTAAACTAATTTTATAGGATAATATGACATATTAGTATTGATTTAATTGACTTTTTTCGAAGTAATCAATCTGTTATGAGTTTCACAAAAATCAACTATTGAATAGTGTCAAAATTGACATAAAAGAGTTCTTAAAACAAATATTATATTATTAATTGATATTAAATTCCTAAAAATCTAAGGTTCGGCCAAAAGACTTATATCATGATAGGTTCATCATTAATGGGCCACTTGGGGGTCGCTTGGATGTATTTAGTATGTTTATTAACCATATTATATAAAAATACAAAGAGACATTGTAAAAGTAAAACTAATTAACTTAGAGTTAATACTTAAATATAAGGTTAATATAAGTACCCAAACCTGTCTAAATTCAATTGGTTGAGTTGTTTTCAACCCATACCCACCTTAACCTTTGAATAATCAGCTTTTGATCCATTAAGAACCGAATATGAATTTATTATAAATTAATATTTCTAGCTTTTCCAAAGGTGCCCCTCACCCCTCTTATAAAAGGGCACTCCTCCTTCTCATTTCTTCACACCATCAAAGCCTTTTGGTTCGGCCAAACTCTTCCCAAATACTCTCCCAACTTCCCTCACTACAACCTAGAGGCCTTAGTTTGATCAGAAAGCCAACCTAAGGAGCCCTTTTGATCAAATCAAAAGGAAGAAACCGAAGAAGAGGTAATGATTTCACCACCCTTTTCCAAGTTCATTTCTTCTTCCACTTCTTCTTTCTTTGTTCTTAACATTCTAAAATAATAACTCCAGTATCTCACATATACGGTTATGTTATTATAAATATTGTACAAACATATTCAGTATTCTATTCACCATTTGAATAACATGTCACCATACGTGCGTACGTACGGCTTACCGTCTCCACGTTGTGGTGTAATTGTTATTCAATATATTATTATTTGGATGGGTATAATAATGATGTTTAACTCATGTAAATAATAAATATAACATGTTAATGATTCTGTATATATGATATACCATCCATTTATATATTATTTTAAAATCAAAAGAATGATATTGTCGCTCGTGCGTACGTACGGACTACCGTCTCCACGAACGCGATGAGATTCATTCTCCATCGTATCCATTCAAGTATAATTATCATTTGATGATTTGAAAATGATTTTTAAGGACTTGATATCATTCTGGATATGAATAAGATACAACAAAAATGGATTATGTAACAAAACATATAAAAGAAAACAAGTAAGTTAACACCCGAAACAATGATAATACTAAGATATTATTATCAAATCAATATTAAAAGATCATATATGATATCGTATTAATGTATATGATTCTTGTATAATTTAATAACAATTATTTCACCATTATACAGGAGGTTAACCTACCCCAACCAAGGAAAAGTACAAGGTAAGGGTTATTTCACAATCTCTTCATTATCCGAGGTTGTTTATACGTAATAATCTACTGGGATCTCTTTATCATCCACATCCATGTTTCTTCAAAATGTATTTCAAAACATTTTTATTATTTACAAGAATATGGGTAAAAGTCATTTATACCCTTGTTTGACTTTTTATAAAGGAATCTTTCAGTCGTTTTCAAAACAAGGTCCTTTTTAACCTTTTCGACAGAATTAAGGTAAGAATGTTTTTTTAACTTATACGGCAGGTGCGGCTATTTTCCGCTGTTATAAAATCTTAAAAGCTTCCCTTACAAGAGAATAAGATTATTTTCAAAGAAAATGTTTTATTTTATATGGATCTAAAATGATTTCAAAATAAAAGGAGATATTTCTTTAAAAAGAATTTTGATTTCATCTATGTCAACATCCTTTGATGGATTTAAAATTATTTGAAGTTGATTTATTATGATACAAACCTTCTATATTGCATTGAAGGTTTTGTGATATGTTTGACTGTGGATGTGCTATTTTTATACCATTCATAGTTTATGGTGAAAGTATTGACATTTCGTATGCTAGTTTTAATACGAATGATTATGTTATGTTTAATCCTTTTCATATTGGAATGCATTGGACTTAATATGTGACGGGTGGAGCCCGCTATAGCTCCTCGATGCATCGGTAGGTCTCATGAGACAAACTAGTGTCTTGGCATAAGGCCTTGGCAAAGTCTTATTTTTAGTCTTGGCATGAGGCCTTGGCTATGTGGTTATGATAGTCTGGCATTATGAATTCCAACATTATGAAAGTGGTTATTGATTTTTTCATGTGATTATTCGATTAGTAGAATATCCATTTGAATGAGTAAATGGCATTATTTCATTTTATTTATGACATACAAAGTTGAAAGTTCAAGTTTGAAAGGCTTTTTTTTAGTTATACATTGCCTTAAATGTTTATTCTTATTTATGAAAGTTTCCTCTATATTGTTATCCTTACTGGGCATTTGAGCTCACCCCTTTTCTATGTTTTATTTTTTCCTGGAAGTGAAGAAGTAAATTATGAATGACTTGCAGGGATATTATGTGGGGATATGTGTGTGAATTATGGAGACATTATGTTGTTGTACTTGTTTTTCATTTTATGATATAATGTAAAACTTATGAATATATCTAGTGTTTCCAAGGCTACTAAACCAATCGGTCTTTCGAGATTTGATCTTTCTTGTGATCATTCCAATGTTATGTAATAATGCACCGACTCTGGGTAACTAGGGTCGGGGCGTTACAGTTGGTATCAGAGGAATTTTAGTACAAACCTTGGAAGCTAGATTTAGATAAACTCTGATTAGAGCACGTAGACCTAAGATGAACTTTGAAGATTAGTATAGAAGAACTTCCTAGAATTTTGGTTTTGTAGAGATTTTGTGAGTTTTCCGAGAAATACATCCCTGTCTGGATATGAGCAGGTAGAGGCGGCTCTGGCACAGTTGTACCTAGGGGTAAAACCCGAAAACACCGCTTTGAGCTAGACTCGAACGGGAACTGGTGCACGACAACGGGCCTTGCTGCACTCTTGGTTACGACACTCCCGAGGGATATGCTTAGGATAACTCTCATTTTTCTTTACAAATCATTTTGAAGGGATTATGAGTATATACTTCCTCAAAGAATAAATTCTTATGATTATGGATTATATCCATAAATAGTTCAATTTATGTTAAGTGTTATATATGTATGGGATTATGTATTTTGATTCATAAACTGATCTAGTTTATTCAATTGTTTAGAAATGGCGCCTAGTGGAAGAAATGGAAACTGTATCAATGCACGCACTCCATGTAGGGATTGCCCTCCTGCTCAAGATAATTATAGTGGGGCTGGTGATGCAACTGGTGCCGATCAGCTAATCACCATACTGGGACAACTTACTCAGGTTATGAATAATAACCTTACCCGTATGGAGCACCCTGATCCGCAGCGTGGAGGATCAATGATAGATCGATTCATGAGGCAACAACCACCAACGTTCAATGGGAATACAAATCCCTTAGTAGCCGAGCAGTGGATAAATTCCCTAGAGAAAATATTTCAGGCTTTGGGGAGCAGTGAAGGGGAAAATTTATCATGGCAGTTTACCGCCTCACTGGAGATGCTGATCAATGGTGGTCATTGATTCAAAACATGAAGGAATATGATTAAGTATCAAATATGGAGTGGATGGAGTTCAAAGATCTGTTTTTAGAAAAATACTTTCCTCGCGGCCATCGAGCAGATATGGGAAGGCAATTTCTGAGTCTGAGACAAAAGGAGGATGAGAATGTCACAAAGTATGAGGCTAACTTTACAAGGTTAGAGAGGTATGTTGGAGATTATATTCGCAACCCAAGAAGTAAGATTTATCGTTTCTTTGATGGGTTAAAACCATTTCTCCGTCGAGCATTAGTCTCACAATCCTTTTCATCGTACGAAGACATTATCTCATGTGCTATCAAGACAGAAAAGGAATTCTCTAAGTCTTATGACTTTAAAGAAAAGCAGGAGAAGAAGAGACCTGCTGATCAATCTGGGAATGGAAATAAGGGGAAGAAGGGAAATGTTGAATATCCATCTTGTGGTAAATGCGGGAAGAAACATCCTGGTACTTCCTTGAAGGGAATGGGTGTCTGTTACATGTGTGGTGAAAAAGGCCACCAAGCTCGTGATTGAAAGGGGAAGAAGGAAGCTACCAACGTTCAGTGCTACAATTGTAGGGAGATGGGGCATTATGCAAATGCATGTCCTAAGCGTCAGGAGAACTTACCTCAGAAAAGGCCAAGGGATCAAGGCCAAGCTTATGCTATCACTACTGCTGAGGTAGAAGCTCCGAAGGACGTGGTGGCATGTAATTTAATGGTTTCCTCAAGTATAGAAAATGCATTATTTGACTCTGGATCGTCGCATTGTTTCATATCTTCCCAGTTTGCTAAGAAAATTAGATATTTCCAATTTGATTTAATAAGGGTGTTGTCAGTTAAAACTCTTAAGGGAAGTATCATTGCAACAAAGTTTTGTGAATCAGTCCCCATTAGAGCACATAAATTTTCTTTATCTGCTGATCTCATCATCATACCTATGATTGAGTTTGATATAATCCTCGGTATGGACTGGCTTTCGGACTATGATGCGATGATTTATTGTAAGAAGAAAGAGGTTACGATTCTTGATGATAATGATAAGGAACACCTTATCTTTAGAGCAGAATCGTCACCACCTAATTCTTATTTAGATCCACCCCCAGTAGCTCAACTTAATTCAATTATTGGGGAGGAAGAGAATGAAATAACTGTCGGTGAGGAAAGGAATGTTCAAATAGAGGATGTACCTGTTGTGAAAGAATTTGTAGATGTATTTCCGGAAGATTAACCTCGACATCCTCCAGAACGAGAAGTTGAGTTTTCTATTGATTTAATTCCTCGATCAAGGCCTATATCGAAGACCCCTTATAGAATGGCCACTGTAGAGTTAGTCGAACTAAAGAAACAACTAGAGGAATTGAGTAATAAGGGATTTATTCTCCCTAGTGTTTCTCCATGGGGATCCCCTGTTCTTTTTGTTAAAAAGAAAGATTGATCTATGAGGTTATGTATCGACTACAGGGAGATCAATGCTATAACGATAAAGAACAAGTATCCCCTACCTCGTATTGATGATTTATTTGACCAACTACATGGAGCTCAATACTTTTCAAATATTTACCTTCGATCTGGATACCATCAGTTGTGTGTGAAGAAGGAAGACATTCTGAAGACAGCATTTCGAACCAGATACGGGCATTACGAGTTTACTGTAATGCCGTTTGGATTGACTAATGCACCCTCTGTATTCATGGATCTGATGAATAGAGTTTTCAAGGAGTATCTCGATGACTTTGTGGTGGTATTTATTGATGATATCTTGGTATACTCCAAAACCTACGAAGATCATGAAAATCACTTGCGCATTATCTTGAAGACTCTGAGGAGGCATGAATTATATGGGAAGTTTAGCATGTGTGAATTCTGGCTTCAGGAGATTTCTTTTCTTGTCCATATTGTCTCTAAAGATGGAATCTCTGTTGATCCTTCTAAGACCAAGGCAATCCGAGAATGGCCAGCACCTACGAGTATAACTGAGGTACGTAGTTTTATTGGTTTGGCAGGTTATTATCGACGTTTCGTCCAGAATTTTGCCCGATTGGCTAACCCATTAATGAAGCTCACACGTAAAGGGGTTAAATTTGTTTGGACACAAGAGTGTGAATAATGTTTCGAAGAACTGAAGAGAAGATTATTCAATGATCCTATATTGACTCTACCATCGGGGAATGATGGGTTCGTTATTTATAGTGATGCATCAAAGAAAGGACTTGGCTGTGTCCTTATGCAGAATGATAGAGTTATTGCCTATGCATCACGACAGTTGAAAATTCTTGAACAAAACTATCCTACTCATGATCTCGAGTTAGCAGCTGTGATCTTTGCTTTGAAGATATGGAGGCACTACCTCTATGGTGAAAAATGTGAGATTTATACTGATCACAAGAGTTTGAAGTATATTTTCTCACAAAAAGAACTCAACATGAGGAAAGGGAGATGGATTGAATTACTCAAGGATTATGATTGCACGATACACTACCACCCGGGGAAGGAAAACAAGGTGGCAGATGCTTTGAGTAGAAAAGACCATGGAGTTTTGAACAATATGAGAATTGAAAGGGATCCAATTTTCATGGATCTAGTGAAGATGGACATGGGAATAACCAGTGAAGGTGAAACATCATTTATTTTTCAAATGGTTGCCAAACCATCTTTAATAGAAATGATTAAGAGTACTCAGACCGATGATGAAGAATTTCAAAAGAAGATTAAAGCTGTGAATGATGGGAGATTGAGAGACTTTGTGTATGAAGATGGAATTTGGAAATTTGGGAAGAGACTTTCTGTTCCCGATATACCTGATCTAAAAAGGGAATTGTTGGATGATGCTCACAGTTCCAATTTCTCTATACACCCTGGGAGCACCAAAATGTATAGAGATTTGAAGGAACATTTTTTGTGGGACAACATGAAGAGGGAGATTGCTGATTTTGTGTCAAGATGTATGTTTTGTCAACAAGTGAAAGCTGGAAGGCAACAGCCTGGAGGAGTCATGCAACCTCTTCCCATACCGGAGTGGAAATGGGACAATATTACGATGGACTTTGTCATGGGGCTACCAAAGACTCCTAGAAGGAATGATGCAATATGGGTTATTGTTGATCGTCTTACCATGTTAGCACATTTTCTTGCAGTAAGAGAAGATCTACCCCTGGAACGTCTAGCAAGACTATATATTAATGAAGTTATGAGACTTCATGGAGTACCCTTATCAATTGTTTCTGATCGTGATCCCCGTTTTACTTCAAGATTTTGGAAAAGTCTTCAGAAATCCCTGGATACTGAACTTCATTTGAGCACTGCTTACCACCCTCAGACAGATGGACAATCAGAACGGACTATTCAAACTTTTGAAGACATGTTGAGATCCTGCTCACTTTACTTTCAAGGTATGTGGGATCAATATTTACCACTGGTAGAATTTTTTTATAACAATAGCTTCCATTCGAGTATTCAGATGGCACCATATGAAGCATTATACGGAAAGAGATGTCATACCCCAACCTGTTGGGATGATGTTGGTGAAAGAAAACTTGTAGGCCCAGAACTGGTGGAGGAAACGGTGGAAAAGGTTAAAGTAATCCAAAATCACATCAAAGCAGCTCAAAGTAGGCAGAAGAGATATGCCGATAATTGAAGGAAGGATTTGGAATTTCAAGTCAGTGATCATGTTTTCCGGAAGGTATATCCATGGAAGGGAGTCATACATTTTGGTAAGAAAGGTAAATTGAGTCCCAGGTACATTGGACCTTTCGAAATTCTAGAACGAATTGGGGATGTAGCTTACCGATTAGCAATGCCGCCAAGTCTCTCCAAAGTTAACGATGTGTTCCATGTATCTCTGTTGAGGAAATACATGCCTGACCCAACGCATGTAATCACCTATTACGAATTAGAACTGGAACCCGATCTTTCCTATTGTGAAGAGCCCGTCAGGATTCTTGATACGAGAGAACAAGTACTGAGAAACCGGATGACGCGTCTGGTAAAAGTTTTGTGGAGAAACCATAAGATGGAAGAGGCAACGTGGGAACCCGAGGAACTTATGACGAAGAACCACCAAAGTCGTTTCACGTGATAAGTATTCTAGAAATTTCGAGGACGAAATTATTTGAAGGAGGTGAGAATGTAACACCCCAAGCTTATACGGTACGCTTCTCTTTGATTAATGTGATAGCGTGTGTTGTACGCAACACCGAGTTCTAACACACCATAACCTAGCCGTTATGAATAGTAATACCTAATTTTTGAAATTATATATATTTTATATTTCAAAATGGACTTCATTTTTGGATTCATAATATCTAATTTAGCCTAAGGTAAAATTTTGGTACTTTTCGGATAACTTTCATATTTTGATGAATAGTGAAAATTACTAAATTTAAATTAAAAACATCTTTTTTAATCAAAATAATTAATAGTGATAAATTATTAATTTTAGTAGTTTTAAATTATATTTAGAATATATTTTTACCATTTAATATAATTTTGGTCATTGAACATAATTTTACAATTAAACCGAACATAAACAAGTGTCAATCTTTTGATAGTTATTATCTCTTAAAAACACGCTTTTTGTTTTGACAGCGGGAATTAATTTTAAATTAATTTCTTCCACTTGTGTGTTTTGAATTTAGAAAAATGGATTCCATATTTGGAATCAGGATGTTCAAATTGTGTAAATAGGTAACTTTTATTTTTAGACATTTTGAATAATTACTGCGGTAAATATTTTATTTACCATGGTTAAGGGTAAATCCGGTAAATAAGGGTTAAAAAATAATATTATAATAATACTAAATTACCCTGAAACGTGTACTAGCCTTATTGGTTGATACATGTTCGACCATAGGAATCTTTGGGTCGATTTTGGGACCCCATGGATCCACATGTAAGTGATAATGACACTTTATTTTAATTAAGTTAAAATGAATACAAAAATGACACAAGCATATATCTTTTAGAAAAATAATTTTTACATAGGGTTATATATGTTGGAATTTAGATAATAAATATTCATTAGAAAGATAAAAATATTTCCTACATAATGATATTTTATTTATAATTTTTAGACATTAAATAAGTTAGTTTATTCATGACACAATGATGATGCAGTAATTACTATAATAGTGAAAAATTAAAATAATTGATATTATAAATCCCAAATAAATATAATATGAAACTTTTAATGAATTAAACTAATTTTCTAGGATAATAAGATATCTTAGGATTGATTTAATTGACTTTTTTCGAAGTAATCAATCTGTTATGAGTTTCAAAAAAATCAACTATTGAATAGTGTCAAAATTGACATAAAAGAGTTCTTAAAACAAATATTATATTATTAATTGATATTAAATTCCTAAAAATCTAAGGTTCGGCCAAGAGACTTATATCATGATATGTTCATCATTAATGGACCACTTGGGGGTCTCTTGGATGTATGTAGTACGTTTATTGACCATATTATATAAAAATATAAAGAGACATTGTAAAAGTAAAACTAATTAACTTAGAGTTAATACTTAATGTTAAGGTTAATATAAGTACCCAAACCTGTCTAAATTCAATTGGTTGAGTTGTTTTCGACCCATACCCACGTTAAACTTTTAATAATCAACTTTGGATCCATTATAAACCGAATATGAATTTATTATAAATTAATATTTCTAGCTTTTCCAAAGGTGCCCCGCACCCCTCTTATAAAAAGGCACTCCTCCTTCTCATTTCTTCACACCGTCAAAACCTTTTGGTTCGGCCAAACACTGCCCAAATACTCTCCCAACTTCTCTCACTACATCTTAGAGGCCTTAGTTTCATCAGAAAGCCAACCTAAGTAGCCCTTTTGATCAAATCAAAAGGAAGAAACCGAAGAAGAGGTAATGATTTCACCACCCTTTTCCAAGTTCATTTCTTCTTCCACTTCTTCTTTCTTTGTTCTTACCATTCTAAAATAATAACTCCAGTATCTCACATATACTGTGATGTTATTATAAATATGGTACAACCATATTCAGTATTCTATCTACCCTTTGAATAACATGTCACCATACGTGCGTACGTACGGCTTACCGTCTCCACGTCGTGGTGTAATTGTTATTCAATATATTATTATTTGGATGGGTATAATAATGATGTGTAACTCATGTAAATAATAAATATAACATGTAAATGATTATGTATATATGATATAACATCCATTTATATATTATTTTAATATCAAAAGAATGATATTGTCGCTCGTGCGTACGAACGGACTACCCTCTCCACGAACGCGATGAGATTCATTCTCCATCCTATCCATTCAAGTATAATTATCATTTTATGATTTAAAAATGATGTTTAAGGACTTGATATCATTCTGGATATGAATAAGATACAACAAAAATGGCTTATGTAACAAAACATATAAAATAAAACAAGTAAGTTAACACCCGAAACAATGATAATACTAAGATATTATTATCAAATCAATATTAAAAGATCATATATGATATCATATTAATGTATATGATTCTTGCATAATTTAATAACAATTATTTCACCATTATACAGGAGGTTAACCTACCCCAACCAAGGAAAAGTACAAGGTAAGGTTTATTTCACAATCTCTTCATTATCCGAGGTTGTTTATACGTAATAATCTACTGGGATCTCTTTATCATCCACATCCATGTTTCTTCAAAATGCATTTCAAAACATTTTTATTATTTTCAAGAATATGGGTAAAAATAATTTATACCCTTGTTTGACTTTTTATAAAGTAATCTTTCCGTCAGTTTCAAAACAAGGTCCTTTTTATCCTTTTTGACAGAATTAAGGTAAGAATGTTTTTCTAACTTATACGGCGGGTGCGGCTATTTTCCGCTGTTAGAAAATCTTAAAAGCTTCCCTTACAAGATTATAAGATTATTTTCAAAGAAAATGTTTTATTTTATATGGATCTTAAATGATTTCAAAATAAAAGGAGATATCTCTTTAAAAAGAATTTTGATTTCATCTATGTCAACATCCTTTGATGGATTTTAAGATTATTTGAAGTTGATTTATTATGATACAAAACTTCTATATTGTATTGAAGGTTTTGTGATATGTTTGACTGTGGATGTGCTATTTTTATACCATTCATAGTTTATGGAGAAAGTATTTACATTTCGTATGCTAGTTTTAATACGAATGTTTATGTTATGTTTAAACCTTTTCATATGGGAATGCATTGGACTTAATATGTGACGGGTGGAGCCCGCTATAGCTCCTCGATGCATCGGTAGGTCTAATGAGACAAACTAGTGTCTTGGCACAAGGCCTTGGAAAAATCTTATTTGTAGTCTTGGCACGACGCCTTGGCTATGTGGTTATGATAGTCTGGCATTATGCATTCCAACATTATGAAAGTGGTTATTGATTTTTGCATGTGATTATTCGATTAGTAGAATATCCATGTGAATGAGTAAATGGCATTATTTCATTTTATTTATGCCATACAAAGTTGAAAGTTCAAGTTTGAAAGGCTTTTGTTTTAGTTATACATTGCCTTAAATGTTTATTCTTATTTATGAAAGTTTCCGCTATATTGTTATCCTTACTGGGCATTTGAGATCACCCCTTTTCTATGTTTTATTTTTCCCAGGAAGTGAAGAAATAAATTATGAATGACCTGCAGGGATATTATGTGGGGATATGAGTGTGAATTATGGAGACATTATGTTGTTGTAGTAGTTTTTCATTTTATGATGTAATGTAAAACATATGAATATATCTAGTGTTTCCAAGTCTACTAAATCGATCGGTCTTTCGAGATTTGATCTTTCTTGTGATCATGCCAATGTTATGTAATAATGCACCGACTCTGGGTAACTAGGGTCGGGGCGTTATATTTTAACATGTGAATCATTCTCTTTTTAGAATTCAAAATTATAAATGGAATAATTTCTGTTTATGGAAATATGTAACTTCTATTACATTATAATTCTGGAGTTCCACTTCAAATTGACATGAATATCCATCACAAATTGATCATGGAACCCATGTAAATAACACACCTGAAACAAAGTAAATAACAAAAAATACTAATAAATGCGTCAAATGATGTTATAAAATGAACATATAAGGTGTTATAAACAATAATATGATTCATTAAGATGTTAAAAACACACTTTTTAGAATTATATAGTAGGTTTAAACACATTTGAATTAAGAAGAACCTAAGGTAAGGGAATTGATAACCCAGTTTCCATTCCATGGGTTGACCTTCTTCTTTATTCATTATGTGTTATAAATATTATTGGTGTTATTTTTTTTTTATTATGTTGAAATATGTTTATTTATAATGTATACACATATCCATTCCATTCTATTAATTCTCACTCCAATAATATTTTAAGGGACCTATTTTTTAAATCCTTTTAAAACTCTCATTAATAAATATAAAAGAGATTGTGTTTTATATATGTATATTGCATGAGTGGTTTCTTCAAATTATAAAGATATTTTTCTTCCATGATATTTTTCTTAGATATTATTTATGTTTGGTTGAGCTCATTATATCTCAAAATATGTTGGGATGAGCTCATTATAGCTCAAGATATGTTTGGTGGAGCCCATTATTGATCAAGATATGATAGGTGAGCCCCATTATAGCTCTCCAATGCATCTGGTACTCCGGAGATGGAAGATGACCAAAAGGTTCTTCAATTTGTAAGGGTTAATGTAATAGTGATATGGTAAATATGTCCCAAGGCAACGAAAAATTGTTTCTACGTATATGAGTTTTTATAATTATCGGTTTTATTGGTTTTTAAGTTATCAGTTGACTAACACATTATTTATTTATTTCCCTTACTGATTATTATACACATCCCTTGCTTTTGAAATTAATTTCACATGATATAAGAATGGTTAAGAGTAATAAGAGATTTGTGATGTTTTATATGGATTATTTTTAGGAAATCAACTTTTATGTTTAAATGTTTTTCATTTTGACAAAAATGGATACGATTTTAGGAGTATCCTATTGCACGAATGTGGTATGTCTTATATGTAAGATATCCTAATTATTTAAAACTCTAATTCTTAAATGATCCCCAATGTGTAATAATGTTTAGTCTTATCTAAAATTCATGATTATGTAACTTTTTATTTTCATGTGCATATAATCCACCCCCTAAATATTCTTATTTAATGATTGTATAATATAATTATAATTCTAAATATACAAATAAGTTCTTAATCAAATTTTTATACCTCCACCAACACACACATTCATATAATGGGTAACGAAAATACCATTCATGTTTAAGGAGGACAACCACCAAACGAAATGTTGTTGTTAATATCTCATTTACCACATCTCAAGAATTTAAATTATTATGGAATAAAAAATTTATATTTTATATATGATATAAATAATATATTTATGCTTCTTAAATTATAATAAAAAAAATAACTTCATTCTTATAATTTATTATAAATACGATGACATAGTTTGTGGACATGTGGACTATTGTCTCCCCAAAGTATTGTGATTCGTTCACATTTTCATGGAATGTATTAAGGATATGTTTTTTGAACTTATATGATATATATGATATAATAATGATACATTAATTATTATATATATATATATAAACATAGATTTCATTTACATACTTTCATTCAATACGCCATGAAAATGTATACAACGTTCATGCATATGGACAACCTACTGTCTTCATGAATGATGTATTTAATTTCATACATATATCATTATATATTATTATAAATATTTATATAATGAATATACATAATATTTAATTCATTTTTTATATTCTGTAAATATATAAATTATGATTTATCTAATATTTTCATGAGTAACAATTCAAAAAACGTACGATAAACAATGCAGTAATTACCAGAAATATAAATGAACAATGAATAATTAAAAAATGGTTAATATATATTCATAATAAAAACAAAATATGATACTATATATAAGAATATTTTTCTTTGGTATATTTATAGTTAAAATTTATATATTATTCATATGTTTTTTACATGTACAACGAGAGTGATTACTCATGAAAAAGTGTTTTCCCATGTCAATTTTATTTTTATGAGAGATATGGTTATGTATCACAATTTTTTTTTGTGGCGTATCTACTACATGTGATTTTATTGAATTACTATAATACAAATATTTTAAGTATTTACATATCCATTTTATGAACTCTATTCTATGTAATTTTACAGTTCAAATGTTTTCAAATCATTAAGGTGGTTTGGTTTCATGTTTCCTTCTTCGAAACACATGTTTGGGAATGAACACATATTCTTGTAAAAGGTGTATATATATCCATTTGACATGTTATATCATTAATCTAATTTTTCATTTGTATTTTATGCATCATATAATTCTATTTTCTTACCCAGGGGTTATGATTCAATGTTACTAAGTTTTAAATGTTCATTGAAACAATATCATTATTTTTCTAGATTAATAGTGATTATTATTTGATTGAAGAAATAATATGATCTATATTTTAAGAATAATCATTATTTTTATTATCCTATGATTATTTTAGGTCAGAGTATGATATTGATGAGGGGGGCGGGGAAATTGAGTTACTAGAAAAATTTTTGTTAAAAAATATTATTTGAAGTTTTATAAAATATCAAAGTAAATCGAACAGTTAGCCATTAGTGAATTTATAAGAGCTTGACTATTCAATTAATTTATCAAAATAGTGATTAGATCGCAGTAATATCAATTAGTAATTAGTACATCTTTTGAAACAAACCTAATAAGTCAATATAGTTATAAACACATGCTAAGACTAACTATCAGAGTTCAATATAGTTTCATGAAATAAGTGAAAAAATAGAGTAAACTAAAATTAAAGTCACGATGGAAATGAATCAAGAGGTTCATAATCACATGGAGATCTCATCCTATCCACATAATGATCACCTTCCACCAAGAAGTTTGAATTTAAAAATAGTTTAATCCACACTCTAGGTTAGGGTTCACATCAACACACAGGCTATCCAGGTAACAAGACCTCAACCAAAATTCTTCATGGGTATAAATTACCAGGTCACACAAGGGCTTCTTCCACACATATCTATGTGAGTAAATAGATGTAAGAAGGTATGAGTGGAAGGATATCTTTTATTCTATAGTTTGATACTAGAGACAATGTGTTCATTACAAATAGGTAAACGAACTGATCAAAAGTATGTAAAATGAACACAATAGAGTAAATAATTATGAGAAAGGAGTTGGAAAGATCTATTTGTCTTGAGATACTAATATGGACTCTTAAAATATAGATAATATAAGGTAATATTCTTCTTCAGGATGATGACACTAAAGTATAGGGTCGTATTCTGGATTCTAGGTATAAGGATGGTTCTACATGTATATCTTTATCCTTAATTGATATGCTAAATAATTTTGTTAATTTAATGTATATCTTGATTGAGATTTCCCCGTGTGTTATACTTTTGTTCTCAATTTCATACTAGGTGCATGAGTGTCACAGATTTTATTCTGTTTATTTCACACACTGACACACCAAACTTCTCTTATTTGTTTTTCTTCTCTCATAAAAAATTGGTTTTCTTCATAAGGGATAACAATAATCTTGTTCTTTCCACGTTCATAGGTTTTTTATACCTTTTTGTGTTTGCTAAAATTCCTAAAAAATGTTATTAAATATTTTTACATCAATAAATGACTAATATATGAATGTTATAAATAATTTTAAATTATGAAAATTTGAACATTCTTTTAGTGAGTCTTCTGTTAGTGAGACAGTCTATCGGTGATTCATCTATATTTATCTCCTTCTTTCGGTGATTCAACCCATTAGTATTTCTTTTTTTAGTATTTCCATACGTCGGTGACTCATTAAATTGGTGACTTTTTTAAAATATTAGTGAGTCCTTGAATAAGTATGGCTATACATCGATAGATCACTTTGATGGACTATAGAATGATTGCATTAGTCGGTAGTATACATTGGTGAGTCATATGCATCGTTCGGTCATTTGTATTGGTTATTCATAAGCATCTGTATGTCATTTTCCTCGGTGAGTCATATACATTGGTAGGTCATTTGCGTCGGTGAGTCGTATGAATTAGTAGGTCATTGGAGTCAGTCAGTTATATGCAGTAGTTAGTCATTTGCATGAGTGATTCGATTCTTCTGTCGATTTTACTGACTCATAATTAGAGAATTTTGGATGTTTTGTATGTATTATTGTACATCAAAGTTAGAATGTTCTAATACCCATAATTACAAATAGATAATTAGTTATGATATTTTTTAGACATAAGTAAAACATAATTTTTTATATGATTTAGATGATATTATGTAAAATATAAGCTTTGACATAATTTAGGGTTTTTCATGAGGTATGATATATGATAGTATATGAAATTATTTTTTATAGTTAAAACCATTATAGTCAAATAGAGTTGTCAACAATATCATATGTGCTAAAAATCTCCCCCTTTAGATGATAAAAAATCATGGAATTAAATAAACAAATAATAATTTTTATTAATTTTCTCTCCCTATTGTGATTACCAAAAATAATATGATTAATATCCAATAATGAGAACGAGAAACAATGAATTGTCATTTATAATCAAATTACACTAAATGTCAAAAATTAATAGCAATCATCCCAATAAAAAAGAATCTATCCATGCTAATTATTATGGGAAAGGTTTTCCTGATTCTTATCATATGGATCAATTTAAGGTCTAGTAGATGGTGGTGGAGAAATATGAGCATCTAAATGGATATTTTGTGGATGCATTGGAATTCCTGTGATAACAGTTGGTCCTAGGCTTGGGTTGTGCTCAGCTAATAGCTGAGGTTCAAGTTTTTATGTGATAACAGGATGGATTTGGGTAATGTTTTTCAAAACTAACATTGGATAAGAAGTCACTGGAGGAGTAGAGTGAATATAAGTAGTAGCTATAACAATAATGGATTTACTCTGAACATAGAGGTATGGTTTTATTAGCCTAAAAATTTCACAATTATTTATGTTTTATACTTCATTGATTTTTGGGAGTCATACATGTTCTCCATAAATTTATTCAATAGAGGATCATAGCCCTTTAATTTGTTGAATTTTTCTTAGAATTCTTTTATAACTAGGGTAAAGTCAAAATTTCTGGCCAAATACATAAATGACTATTTAATTGGTGCTTGGAGGAAATCTAGGAGAAATACGAATTTATCCTCTTTTTATGCCCTTTCTGTGTTCGTGATGCTTCCTTGGTATGTAATATGACCAAATCATGCTCACAAAAACTATTAATCTAAATATTTTGTAGGATTCACAAGCCAGAGTTATCAAATAGAGCTTTGTGGGCCTCTTTTTAAGTAGTTCTGATTACCTCAGCATCAATAGTCGGATTGGTCTGACTAGATGTTGAAGGAATAGCAGTTCGAGTTCATTTTGAAGTATATTTCACTATTTTCATTACTTCATTTATCAGTTTGGAAAAAATCTGGAACATTATGATGGGAAACAAGATCATCAAGTCCATTCATGTCACAATCCATTGTATTTTAATATTCAATGGTTAAATCATTGATTCTAGTAGTTAACTTGTTTATTTCATTCCCAATCATGGTTTTTCTGTCCACAATGGTTTCAGAAACTGTAATAAAATTTGTCTGAATTTATTTTATCACCATCTGTGAGACTGAAACAACATCAGCTTTAGATTCACTTATAAAGGATTAGTAGAACTTGAAGTTGTAGGTTTCCTTACACCTTCATCCATAGACCAAATAACTTTCCAGTTATTAGATATCATGGTGTTTATTGCCTAGATTCATCAATATCATTTCACATATGAGATTTTACTGAATGGTTTACTGAAGAACATATGTCTTACTTGTAAATTTCTAAATCATCCTTAGTGATATAGTCACTAGGATGGGTCTCATCCATTAGTTCTCTTGGAGCTGAAAGAAATAATTCATCTTATAAATCTCCATAATATTTACCAAGTGCTACATATATAGGATTCCTCACCCATTCATCCATAATATCCTCATCTAGAGGAGTGAGAGTGTCTAGACTTACACTTCCAAGTTAATTTTATTCATCATATTGGTTTTCTATATCTTGAGGCTCTCCCTCAATATAATATTTATTTACTAGTTTATCATTTTTATCATGTTTTTTTCTTCTTTTATAAATCAAATGAGGTATATTAATTTCATTAATTTTCACTTTAGCAGTACCTTTATCATTTTTTCACACTCCAACAATAACTTTAGGAGGTTCTTCTGACCAAGCCTAATCCACAACTTCAATCAGTTCAACATCTTCACCTTGATGATTCTTATAATATTCCCTATCACTTCCATTACATTCATCATCATCATGTCCATAGTCATTTTCTTCCTTTGTATTTTTATCAAAATCGTCTTCACCTTATTTTTCTTTACTACCACAGACACTTTCACCATCTTAAATTTTTTCTTCTTCTTCTTCAGAGTCATAAGATCTTATTTCAAATTCCAAAATTCATAAGACTCCATTATCCTCATCACCATTATCTTCAAGAGTGGTCCCATTATAGAGTAAGGTAAGTGGATGATTATGCGGTCCAAATGAAAAAAACTTTTATAGGTATAGGTGTGATTTGATCACTTATTTCATCAATAGGTGATCTATGATATCTAATTAGAGTGACATGATCCTCATATTTTATTTTGAAGAGTAAACGTCTTCCTCATTTGGTCCAATAATTGGATCAGTAATATTCTTAGGTCTAGTGGGATAATCCAATGGATTGAAATTTTTATAGATATTATCTTCATCTCCAACCGATTATCAATTCAATGGATTACAATTTATTTTCATCCTCTTAAAAAATTTATTACTGAGATAGATCCCACTGCACTCAGACACAACTTCTTCATTGTCATCTATACAATCTTTTTCTTTTTGCATAGATTTGATTATCCTTTGATAGAACTAGGAATTGTTTTTTTAGAAATTTTTGATTATCTCATTTATTTTCATAATAATTTATCTTCATATATTTACCTTGATCCATTTTCATAGAAAATAAAATAAGTAGGCATCTTGATATCTCAGAGAAGAATTTTCCCCTTTCCTGGGCCAGATTTGATGTTGGATAAACTTAAACAATATTTTGCATTCTCTACATAAATCTGAAGAAATGGGTCTTATGTTCTCATCATTATTAGTGAGATCCTTTAATTATATCTAAAATAAAAACATATCACTCTATGTTGTGGAGGTATCTGGATAATCATCGAATAATACTTCATGAGAAACTTATAGACATACATCCCATTGTCTTGAATATAAATAAATTTTATTCCCTTTTACTATAGATTTTATTTGAGAAACATCACTTCATTAAAAAAAACACTATATTCATTTAAAACTCATGAACTAGATTTTGGTAAAATGGTTTTAAATTATTTGAGAGACACTTGACACAACCGTGATCTTACAGTACATTTAGCAGTAGAGACTTTATTAATAATATCCATTATGCATGAAATTTTTCTTCTGGATTTACAAAAAAAATTATAGAGAATTATTTATGGGTACTAAATATTTTATCTATTCACCTTTCTATTTTTTGAACCTTGAAACTCTCTATCATCAAGATATCACTTCACACACACCATTCTGATTGGTTCCCTATGATGTTTAGAAGGTGAATGGCCGGGGTTTGAGAGATAAAAAACTGAGAGAGTGTAGAGTTAAAGGAGTAGAGTGTGCTGATTCAAAATTCTATCATTTAGGGATTTTGAAATTATGCAATCATGAAATCATTTACTGAGTTAGGAAAAATTAATGCAAAAGTTCCATTTTGATAAAAACCTAAAATGTATAAAAATAGTGATTCATCGGTGTTAGTAGGAAAGATTTTTCGTAACACTAACGATGTCAGTATTATAAATAATCAGTGTCAACATGACAACCTTATCGGAATGAACATGCATCAGTGTCAGCATGACAACTATGCTGTCATGACAACTTCACTTAAAAAGATAAAAATGAATAGGAATAAAAGGTTTTATAGATTGATCATTACTAACTCATGGCTGATATTAGACATTCTTTCAGAGATCAGTGGCATAGTTAATATGTCATCAATCTAATATTCATTACTGATAAATTCTAAAGTGATATACTCTTTTGATAATTATCATGAAAAAGTGAAGTCTTACCTCAAAATAATATGTTCTAGATTGAGTAATTGGATTATTTGAAATTATAATAGAACATTTATTGTATCATTTTATACGTACAAGTCTAAATTGATATCCATAGTCTAGAAGAGAGTGTTTCTTACACGAAATCTGAGCACAACAGCTACCAGTAGCTATGTATTCAGATTAAACAGTAGATAATGAAACCACATTTTATTTCTTACTACACCATAAAATGAGTGAATTTCTAAAAAAGTGACACGTTCCAGAGGTTCTCATTCTATATATCTTTCATCCACCAAAATATGCATCAGAATAACTCAATATATCAAATAATTATCCACTAGGGTAAAAAGAACCTAAATTGATAGTATGTTTGAGGTTTTTTTAAATAATTATAAAGTCATTTAAGTCATGTTATTTGGGGTTAACTTTAATATGGGCACCAATACACACAATAAGCATTATATTTGGACTACTAGAAGTCATGTAGAGAATGCATACAATAATACTTCTGTAAGAGGTTTGACCAACAAATTTTCCATTTTAATCAAGATGCAACTTAAAATTAGTACTCATAAGAGTGTCAATAATTTTAATTCTATAAAATCAAAATCTTTTAAAAAGTAATTTGATGTATTTACATAGATTTAAAATGAAACCGTATTTATTTTGAAAAATTTAAAATCCAATTTTGAATTTCATTTCACCCATCAAACTGATTTCAAATTCACTACGCATTATTTTAGAAAAATAAAAAAAATTAATTTCTTGAATATTAAAATATAATATCATCTAGATAAATTTTAAATAACAAAACATCTTTAGAAATTTTTTTTATAAAAATACTAGGATCATTAATTCCTTTTTTAAATCCTTTGTAATAAGAATAGTTCTTATTATATCATATCATGCTCTTAGAGGTTAATTTATACCATATAATAATTTTTATAATTTGAAAACATCATATTTAAAGAAACACCACAAGATTTCATAGTAAGTTATTTTTTCAAAGTAATGAAATAACTTGCACTATACGCAATACTGAATTCAAGCGCATCACGACTTAACAAACTAGCCGTTCAAAAGTTATTATGAATAGTTTTAACTGAATTTTGAAGACTATATAATCCTTATATTTTTATAATCTATATTATGAGTTTCTTAGACATAATGTAAGAACACATTCAATTTTTTCAGATAAAATAATTATTTTTAAAAAAATTTAATTTTACGGCCTTTTAATAGAGAACCATTTTTTTTTAAAAAAATATCTGAATCTTTTATTAAATCATTTTGACAAAATAAACTTCTTATTTAGAATCGAGACCTAATAATTTTGTTTCAATAAATTTTTGGTGTTTTTATGATAACTTTCATATTTGGGTGAATAGTGAAAAATACTATATTTTAACTTAAAAAAACTATTTTAATCAAAATATTTTATAGTGTTGAATTATAAAATATAATGTTTTTGATGTATAGTAAGATTATATTTTTACCTTTTAATCCAATTTTGGTCATTTGAATTAATTTCACATTAAAAATATACATAAACAAGTGTTAATATTTTGATAGTTGTTGTTTCTTAAAAAACATGCTATTTGTTTTGACAACGAGAATTAATTTTAAAATAATAAATCCAACTTATATGTTTTTAATTTTGTAAAATAGACTTCATTTTTGGATTTGGAAGAGCGGAATTATCCTAGCGTTAATTTGTTGTATTTTTTTGAAACCTTTTAATTTTTTATGAATAGTGAGAAAATACTGAGTTATCGTTTAAACAGGATTTTTTAAAATAATTATTTATTTTATTTAAATATATTTTAGGTCAAAATAGATACATAATATATATATATAAGTTTAATTTAGTTAATTGAAGTCAATTTATAATAATTTTATATATATAAAAATTATAGAACTTGTCACAGTCTTTTACCCAACTCCTAGGAGAATTTTCAAATTTACATAAGTCTTAATTTTACCTATTCTGTGAGTGGAATTTCAAAAATAAAAAAGACAAAGATGATATCAGTAAGTAAAATTTGGTTCAATAAGATAAAAATAAATTTTGGTGAATGGTAACTTTTTTCTTTTATTTAACAAAGTTAACATTAAATACAGTAATAAGGGTAAAAATGATATTATTATTACCCTAACACATGTCCTAATTCAAGTAGGTAGACTCTGATTAGAGAACATAGACCTAATATAGACATTGAGGATTAGTGTAGAAGGACTTCCTAAAAAAAATTTAATGTAGAGATTTTGTGATATTTCCAAGAAAAAACAACCTTTTCTAGATACAAGTAGGTAGATGTGGCTCTAGCATAGATGTACCAAGGGGTAATACCCGAAAACACCACATTGAGATAAACACGAATGGGAACTGGTGCACGAAAACAGGCCTTGTTTCACTCTTGGTTATGACACTTCCGGGGGATATGCTTCGGATAATTCTCATTTTCTTTACAAACCACTATGAAGGGTTTATGAGTATATAACTCCAAAAAAACATTTTTGTGATTATGGATTATATCGATAAAATTTTCATTTTACGTTAGGTATTTTCCATGTTTGGAATTATGAATGTGATTCATAAACTGACCTAGTGTATGCCATTGTTTATAAATGGTTCCCATTAGAAGGAATGTGAACTTCAACAATACGTTTGATCCAAATAGTAAGAAGGGTCATATCATTCATGGTATTAATCCAACATTTAGAAAGGAAATAGTGTCCCATGTATTATCATCATATGAATAAATAGTGTTAGGTGATAATAAGATCAGTAAATAATTATCTAAATCCTATGGATTTGAAGGGAAGCCATAGAACAAAAAGATTGTAGAAAGAAAGATGGATAATGGGAATAAGGGAAATAAGGACTTTCCAATATGTGATAAATGTGTAATGAATCCCCTTGGAAAATTCTTGAAGTGAATGGAAGTTTGTGGGGAAAAAGGAAACCATGTACATGATTGAAAGGTTAATAAAAAGTTTTCAAAGGTAAAATTCTTTATCTGCATGGCGTCGAGACACTACGTGAATCAATGTCCCATTAATAAGAGTATACCGCAAATGATGTTATTGGATAATAATCAAGTTATGATACTACCTCAAATGAGGAAGAATGACAAGTGATCTTATGTTGTTATTATTGAATTATTTCATTTGATTTTAGTATCAACATTATACTGGTCATATGAATTATGGAGATAAATAAGGGTTGTATTGCAGTACTATTTTATTGAAGATTTGAGATTATATGGTTCTAAGAAAAGTTACATGATATTAAGCTACACATTTTGGAAAATAAATGGTTGATGGAAAGGTAATCCTTAATATGGTCCTGATAATGAGGTAGTGATTTTGAAATAAAATATGGTTTATTTTAGTAATTCATGATATTGTGGTGTTGTAAAAAAATACAGGATGAAGGCCTTCACATGTTATTACCTAGAAAAAAGGATCCTCATTATGATTAACAATATTATAAACTTTGGATTGAGAGTTTGGATATAAGTATTTTGGATAATTTTATAGGTTGGAATGGATTATGTTTGAAATAAGATACTATTGTTAAGTTTATTTTTGGATTTTCATAAAAAGGATAATCCAGAGCTTGGGCGGCAACCTGTCATGTCCAGTAAGTCTGTGAGACTTGAACCCGTAACCAAATGGACGCAAGTGTGTATCACCTATCACAGACCCAGATGATGTCCTGGATTGAATAATGTAGTTTTTCTAAAGGGTATGATATTTGAATTATAAATTCATTATTTTTTTAACCTTATACGATTATGATAAATAGAATATATTTTTGAAATATTTTAGAGTGAAAGACTAGTTTGTGGTAGGAATTAGTTGAAGGACGAAACTCTACATGTCAAGTATATATATACAGACACACACACACACACACACATATATATATATATATATATCACTCTTATCTTATGGATAAATTAATTATTAAACTTTATGGAAGGGATATTAAAACCAAAAATGTGTTATCCTAATACCTTACATTTTGTTGAACCGATGGTATTGTAAATCATCATAGATTAGTGGATTTGAGGCCGACAATTCTACAATATTTTGTGATTGATGACCTCAATCACTCCCTATTAATATTTACTCTTTTCCACCAATTATGTGTCTCTAATTTCCACCAATTTTCTCTTAATTGAGATCATAATTTGGTGGTGACTTTTTCATTCCCCTTTTCTTCTAATTAAGATTAAATTTTATTAACCCAGTTTTTGATGAGGGTTTTCACTCAAAGGTATTTTATATTTTCAACCTTTAATTTTTGAAGAACAATTTTAAATTGCAAGAACACAATATATTGAAGTAGGGAAGAATGTAACACCCCAATATTTCATAGTACGTTATTTCTTCAACGTAATGCAATAACTTTCACTACACGCAACACTGGGTTCAAGCGCATCACGACTTACCAAACTATCCATTCGAAAGTGTTTATGAATAGTATTAACTGAATTTTGAACATTAAATAATCCTTATAATTTTAGAATCCATATTATGATTTTCTTAGACATAATGTAAGAACACGTTCAAATTTTTAAGATAAAATAAATATTTTTTAGAAAATTGAATTTTAACACCTTTTAATGGTGAACACTTTTTAAATACAATATTTGAATATTTTATATATTAATTTTTACAAAATAAACTTATTCTTTATAATCGGGACATAAGAATATTTTTTAATAAATTTTTGGTGTTTTCTGATAACTTTCATATTTTGGTGAAGAGTGAAAAATACTATATTTTAACTGAAAACTAATTTTCACTCAAAATAATTTATAGTGTTGAATTCTAAATTTTAATGTTCTGGAATTAAAATCAGATTATATTTTTATCTTTTAATCCAATGTTGTTCATTTGAATTAATTTCACAATAAAATTATACATAAACAAGTGTCAATCTTTTGATATATATTGTTTCTTAAAAAACACGATATTTGTTTTCACAACGAGAATTAATTTTAAATTAATAAATAAAACTTCTATGTTTTGAATTTGATAAAATATGATTCATTTTTGGATTCGGAATATCGAAATTATCCTAGAGTGAATTTTTGGTAATTTTTTGAAAAGGTTCAATTTTTTATGAATATTGAAAAAACACAAAGTTATTGTTTAAAATCAATTTTTTATTTAAGTAATTATTTATTTATTTTAATTTATTTTAGGTCAATATAGATACATAATATCTATATAAGTTCAATTTAATTCATTGGAGTCAATTTATAATAATTTTAGTAATATAAAAAAATTTAGAACTTTCCACCGTCTTTTACCAACCTCATAAGAGAATTTCCGAATTCACAAATTACTTAATTTTACCACTTATGTGAGTGAAATTTAAAAAATCCAAGAGACAAATTTGATATCAGTAAGTAAAATGTTGTTCAATTAGATAAATACAATTTTTTTGTGAATAGTAACTTTTTACTTTTATTTACCACCGTTAAAAGGAAATAGGGTAATAAGGGTAAAAATGATATTATTATTACCCAAATGCATGTCCTAATTCTATTAGATAAGTTTAATTCAACCAAAAACAACCATAGAAATAAAATATGACCCTTTAGGTAACCTTGAATTATATTAAGACGGTTATTATGTAAAGACCCATAAAAATCAAAGACATTTTTTTCTTAATTTTCTTTGGGATTTTACAAGAACGCAGTTTCTGACGGCACCTGATTCCGAGGCCCGGTGTGCCCGGAATCAATTTCCGAAGTTTAGCTCGGGTACGTTCAGTGAACGAATGAGCTGGAATTTCTAACTTTTGAACCGGTGCTTGGAATCAAATTCTGAGGGCACCGATGGAACTGCAACGCCAATATTTGCTTATGAACACCTATTCCGGATTTGCGTTTACTCGAGAGAAGTTGATAAAAATTGTGGAAGTTAAAAATAAAAAATTTAACAACAATTTTTATTTTAATCTAAGTGTTTAATCCTTTGGATGGAAGTTGGGTAACTACCCAACCTCCCTTGGGAGGTTATAAGGGTGGTGGGGCCCACACGAACCCCACCCCTTCATATCCTCTAACCCCCTCAACTCACCATTAAAATTGTTAACTTTAGTTAATAACTTATGACATTAATGTAGTGAGTTTATTGTGAGTTTTTGAAATTCAAACACTTGAATTTCAAAAGCCATGTTGAGTTAATAAATTAAGTGTGGATTAATTTATTTTGGGTTAGTTCCTTTGTTGCTTGAGAGGACATGGGGGAAAAAGAAGGCAAGTAGCTTAGAGATCATCTTCTTCATCTTCGACGAAGAACGCGAAGAACGAACGATTCCCATCGAAGAACGCTGAGCCCTTGGAGACCGTTTACCGTGACGCCATACCTGCGACGCGCCACCCTTCGTTATTCTTCCCACGTCAAAGGAAGGGAGACGAAGTTCCATCTCGGACAATCTCCGTCAACGTCTTCGAATCCTCTTTCTGCAACGTCTTTTCCTGCGACGGTTTCTCTGCGATGAATTTATCCGCGACGAAAACATCGTTCAATCCATGCTCAAGGTAGGGGGTTTACGTGTTTTCTATACGTGATTCTCTTCCGTCTTTTATCCGTGTCTATTTGGACCGCATGATATTAGTTAACGGGAGGAGTCTGGAACGCACAAACACGGCCATCCCCCTCCCTTATTATTTTTCTTATTGTTGTGGATCGAATGAAATTGACGCGACATCGTCACGCCAAGCGGGATCGAGTGGAAAGGATGCGCGACATCGTCACGCCACGCGGGATCGAGTGGCAAGCATGTGCGACATCGTCAAGCCACGTGGGATCGAGCAGAAAGAATGCGCGACATCGTCACATCGCTTAATCAAATTTTTTAAACTCTCGTGCGTGGGTATTTGATTTCAAGGTGTACATATAATTTATTTTGGAAAAATTATACCCTCGTAAAGATTAAAAACATGTGTTTATTATTTTCCAATTGATAACAACTAACGCGGAGGACGCGGGCCGAACAATCACGGCCCGACAACCCTCCGCAGCTTGTTTATCGATGTGCGGATGAACGGAAGATGACGAAGCAGGCCGCTATGGTGTTTGAATCCCTTCGCAGTGAAGGTCGGGTCTCGGGAGGACCGTTGGCGAAAACGGTAGGTGAAACGGACCACCGGAGCACGTCCAGTGGTCCACGGAAGGCGGGGGCGGCGCGCCCCGCTGGCGCGGCGGCGGTGCGCCGCCGACTTCAATCAGCAGCGGGGGGGATCCGCGCACCCCGCTCCGCGGCTTCCGCTCGGCCGCGCTGGCCGAGCGGCGGCTGGCCGGTCGGGCTGGACTGAGCTGGCCGGCCCGGGCCGGGCCCTAGCCGGGTCGGACCCGGGTCGGGTCGACCCTATTCGGGTCGACCTGGTTCGGGCCGACCTATGGGGGGTCAGGCCGGGTCGGTCCGGGCCCAGAGCCCCCATTTTCAGACCCTCTTTGGTCTTTTTCCCATATCTTGGGCTACGGACCACCGATCGACGCACCGTCAGTTGAATAGAGATCCTTGGAACAAGACGATAGTTTCGGTATATTATACTCAGGGTTTAAGAATACTTTGAATTCGGCCGGGTTGGTTCAGATACGACACCAACCGGGCCCTCGTAGAGGAAACACTCGTATCTTGAGCTCTGGACGTCCAATTGACATTCCTTCGACTTTGACGGATTCCTATAGGTGAGACGGATCTTTTGGCTTACTCCGCTCGAGATTTGGCTATCGTCAGATTGTGGTCGGGTTGGTTCACTCACAAAACCAACCGGGCCCCTGGAATGAAAAAGCCAATAACTCACAGACCAGGCGTCTGATTGATGCGCCGTCTGTCTCGTTGAATTCCTCTTGATGAGACGGAACTTTTGGCATACTTCGCCCGAGTTTTGGATGCAGTTGGATGGTGTCCTAGTTGGATTGTACCCGAAATCCAACCGGGCCCCTGGAACGGAAAAGATAATATCTTTCAGACCGGACGTCCGTTTGACGAACCGTCAGCGGCGTTGGTGATCACGTTGAGAAACGGTCCCTATGAGTATACCCAATGAGAGTTCGGGGTATAGTTGAGATACGGCCGGATTGGTTCACACAGGAAACCAACCGGGCCCTAGGGACGAAATGGCTAATAACTCACAGATCGGGCGTCCGATTGACGCGCCGTCTGTTGCGTTGAGACCCCTATGATGAGGCTGTTCTTTGAGTTACTTATTTGTGGGGCTTTGAGATACTTGGAGTTTTGACCAGTAGCTCATGGAGCGGTCCCTCCCAGAGCCGAGCATACGGATTATAGAGACCGTGTAGACGAATGAGACCTGATGACTGCTTGACCGACTCGACTCGGAGTGAGTCGACTAGCCCAGTGGACAGAGCGCCCGGTATTTGGAGACTAACCCACAGCGGACGAAGCGCCCGGTAGTCGGCCGTAGACTCGTGGTTCTCGACAGGAGGAGTACCTTTGTAGGCTATTAGGGGGAGTGACCAGTATTTGATGACAAACCCACAGCGGACGGAGCGCCTGGTAGTTGGCCGCAGACCCGCAGTACTCGACAGGAGGAGTACCTCAGAAGTCTTAGGTTTGTGAGCAGTATCTCGGAGTCATGATAGGACCACTATACACTCCAAAGACGGAGCTCTTCATCAGTTACGGTTTCGATAATGAATATTCTGGTTTGAGCTGAGTCACTGACCTTGTGTTTACCTCATGATTGAGATGGGTAACTTGATAACTTAGGTATATGTATGGGCATATACCTGGGTAGTGGTTATCCGTTGATTTCATAATCTTTGTGTTTCCTAATGATTGAGATGGGTTACTTGATAACTTAGGTGTATGTATGGGCATATACCTAAGTAGAGGTTATCCGTTGAGATCTTCTATGTGGTTACCATGTTGGTTTTAGTGAGACCTTGAGGGTATCGGGGTCCCTACTGAGTATCGTTATACTCACCCCTGCACGGGCTATGCCCGCACCTCGTTGTGTTGGTTGCAGACGACGGGAAAAGCTGACGGAGGCTGAATGTTCGAGGACTAGACAGTACCTGAAGATGGACCACACGACTAGTCTATATCCAGAGGTGGACTACACGGCGAGACGACACTCAGAGGGGGTTGACGGGCGAGATATTTGAGGAGCTGCGCTATCTCTACCTACCCTTCAGGTAGGATCTTTGGCGGATGATCCAAGAGCTGCGCTATCTGTACCTACCCTTCAGGTAGGATCCGAGGAGGACGACCCAGGATCTTCTTCCTTTCTTCAAGCTTTTTGTCTTTTTCTGTTGTACTTTCATTCAGTTGTATCTATACTTTCAGTTGGGTTTGTATTCTGGCCCATTTACATTTCAACACTTTCTTTTGTACTTAGTGTTTTAGTTCTTCTTGTACTCTGTGGAGTTTTTCATACTTTTATAAAGGAAATGCCTTCCCTGTTATCAGGATTTACGCCTTTGGTGCTAGTTTCCAGCCCCTGGCCTATGGAAGGCGGGCTTGGGGTAGTCACAGCATAGGCCCCGAGGACGGGTCGTGACAAATTGGTATCAGAGGAGTTTGGTTCTACTACAGAACTCATGACTCTGATCTTTTTCTATGTGAAGCAATAGTGTTAAGGGTTCCGAGTGTGGTCTTCAGTTCAGGGAGTCCAGTGTTGGTGCGGCGACCGACGTATCCTTACACCAGGACCTTGACTACTGATTTCTGACTTTGTACACGAAAACACTGATTGCGTGTGTGTTTCCAAAGTATTAAAGTCTGCTCAAACCAGGGAAGCTCACCAGGTATAAACGTTGACTGTGTCACATCTTTTCAGGATGTCTCCACGCAGACAATCAGTTGGAGTTCTGAGAGAGTACTCGATGACGGCTCACCAGCGAGGAGGCTCTGGTGTAGGGCCCTTTTTACTATGTCGGCACCCTCGGGTGGTGTACCAGCAGCACCACCACATGTTGGGCAGCAGATAGCAACATCTATACTAGAAAACTGTGCACACTGGCAGAGCATGTTGCACGAGTTCCAGCAGTAGCGGCCTCCGAGGTTACGAGGCGAGACAGATTCCCAGACAGCAGAGCACTGGCTAGAGGCGATTGCCAGAGTTTTTCACCAAGATGAGACATCAGTAGAGTGGATAGTGGACTTGGCTACTAGTATATTCTAGTGATTGACCATGAGGATGGTTCGCTTAGTTATGAGGCTTCGGTACGTGGACTGATGCCTGAGATAGTGCCTTCGGGTAGTGTGTCAGCTATACATCACTACCTGTTGGTCAGCAGTTACAACCAGCAGTACCAGTACGTGACATATTTAGGCTTACTGCCTTATACGTGTTCCAACATCAGATACCCTCAAGTTCTGAGGCGAACCTGACTCACAGGTGGCTGAGGACTGGCTTGAGGAGGTAGTAGAGAGTTTTCTAGAGCTTATAAAACTTCGGCAGGATGACGTGTTGGTAGCTGAGAATTCATCGATGCATACCGAACATTTTGGGTTCTCGATGAATACGATTCGATCAGTTCCATAGAGCTCAGACCCCTTAGCGTGGTGTGTTTAAGGACATTCGAGCCAACACCTTTTCCTTCTATACAATCCTACTCACGTTAGGGTGCTTGAGAGAACCTTTAGGTTGAATGTTCTTTGGATGAACAAATATAGCCATTGTATGTTAGCAATGGGAAGATGTGAACTTGCGTCAATCACAGAGACTTGGACATGTAAAATGTTTCACGAAGAAGAAATGTTAAGGACAGATGAATCTACAGAGCAGCGGACATGGAGGCAGAGCTAGGAGAGCAGCTTGTGGTGGTGTACATTTCAACATGTTACCATTACCCACCATTGTAGTCCCCATTAGGCCCAGGGAGTTGGCGAAAAGGGTAAGAGAGTAGCTGTTTGCAGTCATGGAGTATGACCAAAAAGGGCTCAAAGGATGATTCGAAGTGTGGACTTTGTCTTCTACTAGCTGCCGTAGCCACAGACATCGAAACGAATCATCCCTTCCTTCCATGAATCTAGTCCCAAACCTAGAGTTTCCAGTGAAGCTGTTGACTTGACCCTCACGTCTGGAGATAACTTTTGGAGGAGACTCGATAGTCACACTTACACCTACGGCGTGATCTGACCCTTGAGGCGAGAGTATCGGTTGAGACCTCATAGTGGCAGCATCGAGGCCTTACGACGTTAGTTTGAGTATGGATTTGGAAATCACTTTTCATACTCAAATTGATGGTATTAGGAAAACGTCGGGATGGGTTTTCCGTGGTCGGTGAAAAGGAAACCATGGACAGCACACGTTATACTCGTGCATGTGAGGGTGTAGCCGATCATTCTTGGGTCGTCCAACCTTACCCTCGTGGTTGCAGGAGTTTTGAGTTTCATTTCTAATCTGAAAAGGAGACCTCTAGAGTTCGAGGATGGCGACCACGTTCTTATACGGGTCTCACCTCGACGAGGTTTACGGAGATATAGCCGAGGTGGCGAGATATCTCTGAGGTTCAATGGACCTTTCTAGGTCCCCAGGAGGGTAGGCGAGGTGGTTTACCGCTTCACCCATCCACCTCAGTTGCACCGGGCGCACGAAGTCTTCCATGTATCTTAGCTGAGGAGATACGTGCACATCCCGACACAAACTTTGACCATGGGGAGATGGTCTTTGATGATGGGGTGTCTTTTGCGGAGGTTCCAGTGGAGATTTAGGTTCGATGGGAGCGGGTCCTACGAGGATGGTTGATTCCTCTTGTCTGTTTTCGTAGGTAGCTCGGAAACCTCCAGGTGAGCACATGAGAGCGGAAGTCTCAGATGCGAGCTCAGTAACACTTTTTTTCCCTAGTTTGTGTTATAACTTTATGGGGACGTAAATCCTTGAGGTGGGAGTAATGTAATGACTCGTAAAATTCAACGAAATTTTTTTCTTAATTTTATTTGTGATTTTACAAGAACGCAGTTTCTGACGTCACTTGATTCCGAGGCCTGGTGTGCCCGGAATCAATTTCCGAAGATTAGCTCGGGTACGTTCAGTGAACGAACGAGCACGAATTTCTAACTTTTGAACCGGTGCTCAAAATAAAATTCTAAGGGCACCGATGAAACCGCAGCACCGGTATTTGCTTATGGATGCCTATTCTGGAGTTGCGTTTAATCGAGAGAAGTTGATAAAAATTGTGGAAGTTAAAAATAAAAATTTAACAACAGTTTTTATTTTACTCTAAGTGTTTAATCCTTTGGAAGGAAGTTGGGTAACTACCCAACATCCCTTGAGAGGTTATGAGGGTGGTGGGGCCCACAAGAACCCCACCCCTTCATATTCTCGAACCCCCTCAACTCACCATTAATATTGTTAACTTAAGTTAATAACTTATGAAATTAATGTAGTGAGTTTAATCTGAGTTTTTGAAATTCAAACACTTGAATTTCAAAAGCCAGGTTGAGTTAATAAATTAAGTGTTGCTTAATTTATTTTGGGTTTGTTCCTTTGTTTCTTGAAGGGACTTGGGGGAAAAAGAAGGCAAGGAGCTTAGAGATCATCTTCTTCATCTTCGACGAAGAACGTGAAGAACGAACGATTCCCAACGAAGAACACTGAGCTCTTGGAGACCGTTTACCACGACGTCATACCCGCGACACGCCACCCTTCTTTCATCTTCCCACATCAAAGGAAGGGAGACGACGTTCCATCTCAGACAATCTCCGTCAACATCTTCGAATCCTCTTTCTGTGACGTCTCTTCCCGTGACGGTTTCTCTGCGATGAATTTCTCCACGATGAAAACCTCATTCATGCCACGCTTGATGTAGGGGTTTTACGTGTTTTCTATACATGATTCTCTTCCATCTTTTTTCTGTGTCTATTTGGACCGCATGATATCAGTTAACAGGAGGATTCCAGACCGCACAAACACGGACATCCCCCTCCCTTATTATTTTTCTTGTTGTTGCGGATCAAATGAAATTGACGTGACATCATCACGCCACCCGGGATCGAGCAGCAAGGATGTGCGACATCGTCACGCCGCGTAGGATTGAGCGGCAAGCATGCGCGACATCGTCATGTCGCACGGGATCGAGCGGCAAGAATGTGCGACGTCGTCATGCCGCGCAATCAAATTTTTTAAACTCTCATGTGTGGGTATTTGATTGAAAGGTGTTCGTATAATTTATTTTGGATAAATAATAACCTCGTCATGATTAAAACCATGTGTTTATTATTTTCCAATTGATAACACCTAACGCAGAGGACGCGGGCTGAACAAACACGGCACGACAACCCTCCGCAGCTTGTTTATCGATGTGTGGATCAACGGATGATGACGAAGCAGGCCTCTATGGCATTTGAATCCCTTTGCAGTGAAGGTCGGGTCCCGGGAGGTCCATTGGCGAAGACGGCAGGAGAAACGGACCACCAGAGCGCGTCCGGTGGTCCGCGGAATGCGGTGGCGGCGCGCCGCCGGAAGGCTAGCGGCGGCGGTTCGCTGCCGGCTTCAATCAGCTGCGAGGGGGGGGGGGAGCCGCGCTCCCCACTCCGCGGCTTCCGCTCGGCCGCACTGGCTGAGCCGCGGCTGGCCGGTCGGGCATGACCGAGCCGGCCTGGCCGGGCCGGGCCCAGCTAGGTCGGTCCGGGGCCACACCCCGCTTTTTCAAACCCTCTTTGGTATTTTGCCCATATCTTAGGCTACGGACCTCTAATCGACGCACCGTTAGTTGCGTAACGATCCATGGAAGGAGACGGTCGTTTAGTTATATTATACTCAAGGTTTCAGAAGACTTTGGGTTCGTCCGGGTTGGATCGGATACAAAACCAATAGGGCCCTCGGAGCGGAAACGCTCATATCTTGAGCTCCGGGCGTCCGATTGATGTGTCGTCGACTTTGATGGATTCCTCTAGGTGAGACGGATCTTTTGGAATACTTCACTCGCGATTTGGATGTCGTCGGAGTGCAGTCGGGTTGGTTCGCTCACGAAACCAACAAGGCCCCTAGAACGAACAAGCCAATAACTCACAGACCAGGCATCAGATTGACACGCCGTCTGTCTCGTTGAATTCCTCTTGATGATACGGAACTTTTTGAATACTTCACCTGAGTTTTGGATGTAGTTGGATTGTGGTCGGGTTTGATTGTACCTAAAATCAAACCGGGCCCCTGGAACAGAAAAGTTGATATCTTTCAGACCGGACGTTTGTTTGACGAACCGTCAGCGGCGTTGGTGATCACATTGAGAAATGGTCCCTATGAGTATACCGTATGAGAGTTCGGGGTACAGTTGAGATATGGTTGGATTGGTTCACACACGAAACCAACCAGGCCCCGGGGATGAAAAGGATAATAACTCACAGACCGGGCGTCTGATTGACGCGCCTTCTGTTGCGTTGATACCCCAATGACGAGGCAGTTCTTTGAGTTACTTCTTCATGGGACTTTGAGATAATTGGAGTTTTGACCAGTAGCTCATGGAGAAGTCCCTCCCAGAGACGAGCATATGGAGTACGGAGACCATGTAGACAACTGAGACCTCATGACTGCTTGACCGACTCGACTTGGAGTGAGTCAACTAGCCTAGTGGACGGAGGGCCCGATATTTGGAGAATGAACCACGGTGGACGGAGCACCCGATAGTTGGCCGCAGACCCGCGGTTCTCGACAGGAAGAGTACCTCTGTAGGATATTAGCAGGAGCTCCCGGTATTTGGCGATAGACCCACAGTGGACAGAGCGCCTGGTAGTTGTCCGCAGACCCACGATACTCGACAAGAGGAGTACCTCAGCAGTATTAGGTTAGTGAGCAGTACCTCAGAGTCGTGACAGGACCACTATACACTCCAGAGACGGAGCTCTTAAGCAGTTACGGTTTCAATAATGAATATCCCGGTTTGAGCTAAGTCTTTGACCTTTTGTTTACCTCATGATTGAGATGGGTCACTTGATAACTTAGGTATATGTATGGGCATATACCTGGGTAGTGGTTATCCGTTGATTTCATAATCTTTATGTTTCCTCATGATTGAGATGGGTTACTTGATAACATAGGTGTATGTATTGTCATATACCTAAGTAGAGGTTATCCGTTGAGATCTTCTATGTGGTTACCATGTTGGTTTTAGTGAGACCTTTAGGGTCTCGGGGTCCCTATTGAGTATCGTTATACTCACCCCTGCACGGGCGATGCCTGCACCTCATTGTGGTGGTTGCAGACGACGGGCAGAGCTGACAGAGGCTGAATGTTCGGGGACTAGACAGTACCCGGAGGTGGACCACACGACGAGTCAGTATCCAGAGGTGGACTACACGGTGAGTCGACACTTAGAGGGGGATGACGGGCGAGATCTTTGAGGAGTTGCGCTATCTGTACCTACCCATCAGGTAGGATCCGTGGCGGACGATCCAGGAGGTGCGCTATCTGTACCTTCCCTTCAGGTAGGATCTGAGGAGGACGACCCAGAAGCTACTTCCTTTCTTCCAACTGTTTGTCTTTTTCTGTTGTACTTTCGTTCAGTTGTAGTTGTACTTTCATTTCTGTTTGTATTCTGGCCCATTTACTTTTCAGCACTTTCTTTTGTATTTAGTGTTTTACTTCCACTTGTACTCTGTGGTGTTTTGCTTACTTTTATAAAAGCAATGCCTTCCCAGTTATCGGGATTTTTGCCTTTGGTGCTAGTCACCAGCACCTGGCCTATGGAAGGTGGGCTTGGGGTAGTCACGGAACTGGCCCCGAGAACGGGTCGTGACATATTATGATTTTATTTAAAAAAATTTAAAAGAGCTAAAATAAAATTTTAACAACTAACCCATTTTTATATAGTATTATAAATAAGATAAATTTGACTATAATTATTCATTAGAAATATAAAAATACTTAATAAATAATGGTATATTATTTATAATTTTTAAAAATTAAATAATTAAATTTAATAATGACACAATGATGATGTACTAATTACCTTATTAATGAAAGAATCAAATAAATGTTATTATAGATATTAAAAAAATATAAATTCAAATTTATTATGACATCCACGAATTTTATAGGTAAATATGACATGTCTGGAAAAATTAAATGTATTTTTTTGATGTAATCATGCTGTTATTATTTTAACAAAAATCAAATACCAAATAGTGTCAAAATTGACATAAAATAGTTTTAAAATAAATATTATATTATTAATTGATATAATGGTCCTAAAAATATAAAGGTCAGAAAAAAGTCATATATAATAATATATATGACATTAATGAACCAATTGGGGTTATATTAAAATTATATAGTATGTTTATTAAACATATAGTGTGAGAATACAAGAAGACATTGTAAAAGTTAAATTATTTAGCTTAGAGTTAAATCTAAATGATAAGGTTAAAAGATTATCCTGAACTTGTCTAAAAAATATTGGCTAAGAGGCTTTCGACCCAACCCCACCATATCCTAGAAATAAGTCAATTTGGAGCCATTATAAACCGAATATGATGTTATTACAAAATAATATTTTATGTTTTTTCAAAGGTGCCTCTCACCCTTCTTATAAAAGGGCACATCCCCTTATCTCAAATTCACACCTCCAAAGCCAATTTTCACGGCCATCCCCAGCACAAATATCGTCCCAAGTATCCTAAATTTATCCTATAGTCCTTCCTTTGGTCATAAATCCTAACTAAGTTTCCCTTTTGATCATATCAAAAGGGAGAACCCGAAGAAGAGGTAATGATTTCACCCCCCTCTTTCAAGTTCTCTTATTCTTCCACTTACACTTCTTTTTTGTTTCTCTTATAAAATAATAAATTAAATATACTATATAAACTATGATGATATTATAAATATGGAACATCTATTTTAATTATTTTATCCATCTTATGAATGATAATGTCACCATGCGTGCGTACGTACGACTAACCGTCTCCACATAGTGCTGTAATTTTTTATTCAACACTATGATATTTGGATGTCTATAATGATGAGTAATATTTATATAAATAATGAAAATAACATGATAATGTCTCTGAAAAATTAATATACCATCCAATTCCACACCTTTAATGAAATGATATTTTCGCTCGTGCGTACGTACAGATTACCATCTCCACGATGCGATGAGATTCATTTCCACATTCACCATTCATAGACTATTATAAAAATATATATTACTAATAAGTATGTAATTTATGGTATAATAATTCTACTTCAGACATATATATATATATGTACTTGTAAATATCTTATTCACTTAGTTTTTTTTAATACGATATGAAAATAGAAACAACGTTTATGTGTACGTACGGACTACCGTCTCCATAAATGGTGTTTTTCATTTCATATATATGTCTATTATACATACTTATATTCTAAATATATATGATATATAAATCATTTTTTATGTTATTTAAGTATTTAAATCTTTATCTAATTTATACGATCAAGATTAACAAGTTATTACACGTATGACAAAGAAATCAATTATTACCCGAAATGTTAATTTAACATGGAAATTATTATTAAATGGGTAGTATAAAGTCATAATTGAATCATGTATGATATCATAAATATTAATATGGTTCTAGTATAATTTAATAAATTACTAATATCTTCATACAAGAGGTTAAACGTACACTCTACTAAAATAATGTTCAAGATAAGGGTTAATTCCCCAATCTCATTATTATCTGATATTGTAAGTATTTACTGGGAAATTTTTATCATCCATGTACATTTTTAATAAAAATGAATTCAAAAATAATATTTTAAGGATTTTTAAAAGGTACTCTTTATCAAGATCACAATTTTATATGTTTTAATGATTTATCTTTCTAAATATTTTTAATTAGTGTCTATGTTTTCAAAATGATTTTAAGGATTTATTTAAAAGGACATGAATGTTTTGAAATGATAATTCTTTTCAAAAGTTTCAATGTGGTATGAGACACTTTTATTCAAAATTATATTTTTAAATTACTTACTTTATAAATTTGTGACTTTTAAATGATTTTACAAAAAGGATATTTCTCTCAAAAAGTTTTACTCATTATTTTCAACTATGTCAGCATCCTCTACTGGATATTATTTTTGATTGAGGTTGATTTTTTTAATACAATTTTCATTTTGTATTGAATGAGTTATGATATTTCTGACTATTGATGTTCTAAATTTATACCATTATTGATTTATTGTTAATGTGTTGACATTTCTTATTCTAGTTTTAATATGAATGTTTATATTATGCTTCTACTAATCATATGTGGAATGTAGTGGACTTAGTAAGTGATGGGTGGAGCCCGATATAGCTCCTCGATGCAGCGGTATATCTCATGAGACAAAATAGTGTCTTGGAAAAGGTCCTTGACAAAAAATTTATTTTTAGTTTTGGAACGATGCCTTTACTATGTGGTAATGATGTCCGACATTAGGTATTCTCTAATTAAGAAATTAGTTATTACATGTGATTATTCGAATAGTAGAATATCCATGTGCATGTTTATATGGTACTGTTTGATTTATTTTTTTACAAATTATGTTTAGGTTTATGTTTAAAACTGTTTTTGTTTTTATCACACATCATTCCTTAAAATTTTATAGCTTCCGCTAAATTATTTACCGTTAATGAGCATCTGAGCTCACCCCTTTCTTTTGTTATATTTTCCCAGGATTCCAAGAAGTGTATTATGATTGATAGGATGGTTTAATATTGGGGATTAATGGAATTTTCAAATGATAATTTATGTTGTTTTTTTATTTTCTATTGTGTAATGTAACGTTCACGTATGTAATCTATTTTCCAAGACTGCTAGACTGATCGGTCCTTTAGGACTTAATTCCTTGTAATCAAGCTAATGTATTAAAATAATGCACCGACTCTGGGTAACCGGGTTCGGGGCGTTACATTGAAAATGAGGGGTTGTCAAACCCGGGGATTTTCATGAAAAATATCTTCAACTATGTGCCGATTTAGGAATGAACTTTTAACATATTTTTTATAAATCATTAATTTAAGATGGTAAGCACTAGGAATATGTATTCTGATGTCCTAAAGTCTAGAAAGTGGTGTAAAAGTATCTACATATTCAGTGAATTCTTTTTGACTATAACCTTGTGTAACAAATATGGATTTGTTTTTAACAATATTACTATATTCATCAAATTTGTTCCTAAACACCGACTTAGTGCAAATGGTCAGGATGTCTTTGTGTCTATACACAAGTTTCCAAACATTTTTTTTTAAAATTGATAATGTTATTATTACATAGTCATTAACAGAAATTCCTCTTTAACTACATCATTGATGTTTTTAGGTTCAAGCTGTGAAAAAATGGATAAATGTTCAACCTAGTTTTAATAGAATCTCTAGTTTGTGTCGCTTTATCTATGTCACCAACAACAACATCTTAATAATGGGTTTGGAGAGTCCAAATTGGTCTAGGAAAGGAGGGGCTTGTAATTTCTAGTTCATCTACATGTTTTTGTTCATCATTTCCATATTCTGATGTATTTCTAGAACTATTTTATTTAACATATTTCTTGACAAGTGGTCCATACGATTTTTCTTTTATGGATACATTTGACAGAACATCATCAGGATTATAAAGAGGGGTCTTATGTTCCGGTGGGTCCGTTTCATCAAATTCGATATGCACATATTCTTCCACACACATGGTTCATTTATTAAAGATTATATAGGATTTATTAGAGGTTGAGTAACCTAGGAGGATTATTTCATCTCTATTGGATGCAAAATATTTATTATTTTTGTTTTTGTTTAGGATATATAAATTGCAACTTGAAACAATGATGTAACTTAATTTTGGTTTTTTATTATTCCACAACTAATAAAGAGTCTTCTTGTGGATAGTTCTAATAAAGAATATATTAATTATGTAGTATGTTGTACCCACAAACTCAGCCCAAAAGGAAGCATGTAGGTTATATTCATTAAGCATTATTTGAGGTATCTCTTGTAAGGATCTATTTCTTCTTTTCACAACTCCATTTTTTGAGGTGTCCTAGGGACAAATAAGTTATGATTATATAAATTGTGTGAGAAAAAAGATTCAAGGTATTAATATTCAAACTCACGACCATGATAAGTTTATAATTATTTTATTCTATGTTCATGTATATTTTCAAGTGATTTTGAATAGATGGTAAAGTAAGTACATGCATAACTTTTTTGTGCTAAGAAATAAGTCCAAGTATAGTATTAATAGTCATCAAAAAGAAAAAATACATAGTGCTTCCAATTTTCACAAGAGACTAAATATGGTCTAAACAAGTCTTTTTAACAAACTCCAAAGGTTGAGATGTTGAAATTTCATTCTATGATTTGAATGATATATTGTGTTTTTACCCTTTTGATAGGGATTACAGACTTGGCATTTAGAAACCTATGTTTAGGTAGATCATTTACTACTCCTTTTATACTAATATTTCTAAGAGAGTGTAAATTACAATGTCATAATCTTCTATCGTAAAAAAAGACTCTTTGTTAAAGTCTCTTAAACAAGAATTTTTTTAAAAAACTAATGAATCTATGTTAACACCATATACATTTTTATTTCTAAAATTTGAAAATATACATTCATTTTTAGTGTTAATTACATTTCATGAATCATTTTCAATGTTAAATTGAAATCCATTATCACATAATTGTGAAATACGAAGAATGTTATATTTCAATCCATCAACAAAAAAGTACTTTTTAAATTGAAACTGAGATAGAGTTTCCAATCTTACCTAAGAAAAGTATTTTTCCCTTAGCATTACCACCAAAAAGTGAAATATCAACCATAAATCATGTTTAAAATTTTAAAGGTTTAGTAGTTTCATGTCATATGTCTTTAACATCCATATTCCAGGTATAAATGACTCTTGTAGGATCTCTTCATATAGAATTCATACAAAATAATCAAACAAAAGAAGATTTTGGAACCCAAACTGTTTGGATTCAGTAACATTAGTAATTAGTACTTTAGGTACCCAGATTTTCTTTATGGGTTTCCAATAAGCATTATGTAACATTTTTGAAAAAATATGAAATATTTAGTGTAGAAAAACTAGAGATTATAAATGATTTCCCAAAAATGGAACTAATAGCATAATTTGGATATTTATGTAGAAAGAAATATTTTCTAGATTTTGTTACCAAATGTGATTTAACCGGGTTTCTCTATATAGGCTGATATCCAATACTAGAATGGTACATCTGAAGTATTTTCTACCAAGAATTTATGTAAGATTATTTATATCCTTGGTAATATTTTCTATATGTATCTTTAATTTCTCATTAGACATTATTAATTCATTGTTTTCATTGTGTAGTTGAGAATATTTTTCTTTTAACTAGTCTATTTAGACATAATATTTATATTTTGAGCATGATATTTCATTAATGATTTATATTTATATCATTCAATTCATTTCCTGTCTCTTCTAGAATTTTCTAATATTTAAATAGTTCATCAGTGGTCATATTCTTAGAATCACTTTCAATTCTAGAATAGTAAAAATTATGTATAGAAGAATATAAGGTTACCTAAAATTTGTTTGTTATAAATCATTTATTTTCAATGTATTCTCTCTCATCATGATATGATGTTGATTCATTAGATCTATCTTCAATGTCAATCCATTTGGAATTTGTAGATTCTTAATACTTATTGTCTTTTTTTCATGATTCTCATTGTATTTAAATTTTGTACAATCAACTTTGACATGTCCTCTCCACTTACATTCATAGCATTCAATTTTATATGATATTTCATTTCATTTTTAGTATTTTTTCTATTTCCCTATGATATCATACCTTCATTTGTAATTGGGAGTCCTAATGAGTTTCTTCTTTATATAGAATTTCATGAATCTTATTTCTTGTTGATCCATTTCTCTATCACTTTCTGATGTTGATTCATCATTACTAGAGCTTTCAAAAGAACATATCACCTTCTATTTTTACTTATTATTAGAAGTAATAGTCTTGAAGGCTACAGATTTTCTATTAGGTTCTTCTTCTTCTTCCTTGTTTACTTTCATCTCTTCTTCGTACATCATCAGTTTTCCAATGTGTTCTTTGATATGTACTTTTCTGATGTCATAGTATTATCTAATGGAGAAGAAGCTCTACTCCATTTATCAGGTAAGCATATGAGAGTCCTCATACTTTTTTCTTTTCCTGTAATATCTTTTCCTTCAGAGATCATTGTGTTCAATATTTCATTAAAATTGGATACCTGTTAGAAATAGGATCATCATGCTTTATTTTAAAGTTATCATATTTAATAATATATATTTTAAGTATCATTTCCTTATCATTAGTTGTTTGTTCATGTGAAAAAGAAAATGTATCCCAAATTTCATGGGTTGTTTTACATGCAGAAATTTTGTTATATTTCTCATCTCTTAATGAACGATACAAGGAAGTCCCATAATTGAAATTATTATTATAATCTATCCTAGTTGGGTCATCCCATGTATTCATATTAGTAGAAGTAATCTTATATTCAGCTATAATTGAATACCAAATATTAAAACCCATACCTTCTAAGTGCATTTTCATTTTTATTTTCTATTGTTCATAATTTGTCCCATTAAAAAATAGAGGTCTGATGGTAGCACACTATCGAGCCTATATTAAATAATAAAATTTTAGAAAAATATTTTAACGAGATAAATATTTAGTTCTAACAAAAGTTTTATGATATTTGAATGAAAACTAAAATCACAGTTGAAAAGTTTGAAATATATTTGAAAAATGAAAATTCTAAAACCCTTTATATTAAATGATGGTTGGTGTATGACACTCAAAAGGGGGTGAATTGTTTTCCTATTAAAATTTCTATTAAAAACTATCATTTGAAGTTATCCCAAATTTAAAAGTTAATTTCCCAGGTATCCAATATTGAATTTATAAGAGCTTGACAGTTCGATTAATTTCTCAATTAAAATATTAGTTCTCCATTATATCAATTTGATAATTAAAACAACTTTTAAAACATACCTAATAGGTTAATACTATTATAAACAAGTACATAGACTAACTATTAAATTTAAATTTAGTTTTATGAAATATTTGATAAAATAGAGTACTCAAAATGTAAAGTCAGAGCAGAAATGAAACAATAGGTCCAGTCATAAGAAGATACCTAATCCTCTCCAATTGGTGATCTCCAACCCCAAATTAGTTTAAATTAATAAAAAGTTTGATCCACAACATGGATCGTTGTTCACAACCACACAGAGGCTATCTTGGTCCCATGACCTCTACCACATTTCTTTATTGTTAAAAACTATCAGATCACCCAAGGACCTCTTCCACAGTTATCTATTGGATTAAAAATGCAATATGGTTTGATTTGAAGGATATCTTGTATCCTATATATTGATATATGAGACATTGTGTTCACTATGGATAGATACACACACTACTCAAAAGTATGTAAAAAGCACACAATAGAGAAAATAAATATGATAAAGGAGTTAGAAGGATATTTTTGTCTTGAGATGTATCTCTGGACACTATAGATGTTGTTGAGATGAGGTTTGAGTCTTCTTCTGGGAGTTGATAGTAAAATAGAGTGTCAAATTATGGTTTTTTGGTACAAGTATTGTTATTCAGATATATCCTTATCCTTCATTGATACGATGAAGAATTTTTTGGGATTCAATGGATAAATTTATTGAGATCACCCCATGAGTTTTTATTTGGTGCTCGATTTTACAGTGGTTGGATGAGATTCGGGGATGTTCTTCTATGTGTTTTACACGCGAGAACAACACACTTCTCTTCTGTGTTTTTCTTCTCATGTAAAAAAAAGATTCTTATTCTTGAGGGTCAACAAATATAATGTTATATATATGTGAATAGGTTAATCATTCCCTGTAATGTCTAATTAATGTCCTAAAAATATAATTAAATATGTCAGTATCATTAAATAACACAAATAGTACCATTAGAGCTAATTTTAATAAATGAAAATTTAAATGGACTATTAGTGACTAATCTGTCGGTGAGTCAGTATATCAGTGAGTAATCTATCGGTATCTCCATCCATCTATTACGCAACACATCGTTATGTAATTTTTTCAGTATTTCCATATATCAGTGACTTGTTTTAACTTCCAGTGATTCCTTGCGTCGGTAGCACCATGCATCATAGATCACTTGGACTCATGGTTGGTTGATTTCATTTGTAAGTCATCTGTGTCGGTGAGTCATATCCATCAGTAGGTCATTTTTGTTGGTGAGTCATATACATTAGTAGGTTTTTTTCATCTGTGTGTCATATGCATCAGTAGGATTTTTGCGTTGGTGAGTCATATACATTTTTAGTTCATTTGATTCGGTGAGTCAGTTCTTCGGTCGATGTTAGTGATGCATTCAAAGAGAATTTTAGATGTTTTGTATGTCTTATAATACATGAAAGTCAGAATGTGTTAATACCCATTATTACAAATAGATAATCAGTTATAATATAGTTTAGACTTAACAAACTTAATTAGTTATATTATTGAGAGGATCTAATATAAAAAAGTATATTTGACATTATTTAGGATCTGTCATGTGGAGAGATATATGATAATATATTATTGATTTTTTATAATTAAAACCATTATAGTCAAATAGTCTGGCCAACAGTATCAAATGGGCTAACCATTATTAATGATATCTTTAGGTATTAGTACATTTCTTCACTCATTAGTAATGAAGATTATTAAGAAAATATTTTTATGAAAACCTGGAATTATTTTTGTCTATGACTAGAAATTTATTGTATTCACAAAATAATTTTTCATTTACAAAAATGTTTAAAAATAATAGTTTAAAATTATTTTCATGGAAAAATAATGATAAAAATGTTTTCTAATTTTTAGAGCTTCCTTTATATGTTTTCTAAGTGATTTTCAATAAATATGGTTTTAAAAAGGATTTATGTTCAAAAAAAATTCCCAAGAAGAGATAATATTTTACCGAATAAATTATTTCAAAAGTTATTTAAAAGTTATTAAATATATAATATGATATACTTTTATGTTACTCATTCCCTTCCTGTAAAATAATGCAAGCTTAACAATAATATTATTTCATTAACTGTTTTATGTTTTGATGCCATCATGTTTATGAAACCCATTTTTCATTCATGGGGTATTCTTTTTTGAATCACTCTTATTTACAAGGGTTATTATTTGATTAAATAATTATGAAATCTATCTATTTTCTATAGTTTATAACAGGATTTGTTTTTCATGAAATCCGTTTCATTTAATGGGTTATGATATGTTTGTTTATATTCTTATAGAAAATGTATGTGTGATTTCATTGTAAGATGGGTGGGACCTATATATTATTCTAATGAATTGGGTAAATATTTATATTTCATGAGATACACATAGATGGAATGAGGAGTCAACTCAGTTAGGTAAATGAATTTATCCACAAATAAGGTATTGGGAGTAATCTATGCCATTTAATAGGGTCATGGGAGTGAACCATGACTACCATTATAGTATGGGGAGTGAGCCGATAAAACAAATATAGGCTTCGTAGTAATTCCCTAAATACTATAGAAATTATTTTCTATGATTATGTTTCTTCCAAAAATTCCATGTCATATTACAATGCAATGCATTCCTAGTATATGTTCTTGATTCCAATATGATTCACTTCTTATACAATTCCAATCATTATTCCAAGATTTATGTTTATGATCATTTATATGAAGGGTATGATCATCCATCTTCCTGTGCAAGTTCTAAAACTTGTATGCTCAAGATTATGCTTACATATCTTCATTGTTTACGCCTACTGAACATCTGATCTCACCCATTATTATATTTCCTTTCCCAAAATTATGATGATATGTTTTATGTATGACATTTCAAAGAGTGGTGATAGATGTGAAGAATGGTGAGGGAGATAATATATCCCACTTATTTACGAGTATTTATGTTTCCATATTTCAAAAGTAACTAAACATATACAATTATTGGGAGTCTGTTTATGTAATGTATCATGTATTCCAAAAAATTGATTTAATATTAATGTATAAAAATATTGGGTCACTGTAATGTACCCTCATTATGTAGTCGAAATTGAACAGTGATTTTCCATGCCATATATTTGTGTCGTGTATACCCATACCCATTTTTACTCAATGGTATTGACTTAGATGTAAATATACATAAATGATTGGAAAGTTATATATATGAAACAGAAAAATTTATTCATGGTATACAATGGGATATAATATTACATTAACATGAATGATTCATGTGGCACACTTATGCATGTTCAAGAAATGAAAATGATGGGTGCACCCTTATAACACTCCAATGCATCAGAAAATGTTTTAGTATAATGATACATGATTAATAAAATTCAAGAGTAAACCTAATACATTATGGGATATTTTAAACTACATTATTATATACTGGTAGTTATATTTAACCTAATGTTATGATTTTTGGATAACTATTGTCACCATATTTCCATGTTTCCTTTATGATTTCTTATTATATTATGCGTATTTGTTTTTAATTATGACTATCACTCATTATATATTTACTTTATATTCCTTTTAAATCACATGTACTAATTTAAATTACTATATGATTTATTTATTCCAATAATGAGATTTATATCACTCCCATTTCTTATGTTATTCTTCTAGTTATTTAATACATTTTTAGAAGATCCAAGGAAAATAAAGTCATGTTTTAAATTTTTTTAATTAATAATTTTTCATTCTTATGGCATGTTGTTATGACATATACTAATTTTTTAAAATAAAAAAGTCTTTGTGATCTTTTAAAATTTTACTATTTTCAGTATTACTTAACACCCCAAGATTCCATAGTACGTTTTCTCATTAAAACAAATATTTAACAATTTAATATATTTAATTTAATTAAAGTAAATTCTCTTTTAGAAGAGGGACATAAAAATATATTTTGTATAAATTTTTTGAACTCTTAATATTACTTTCATATTTTGATGAATAGTGAAAATTACTATGTTTTAATTGAAAACACATTTTTTAATTAAAATAATTTATAGTGTTAAATTATTAATTTTAACTGTTTTTAAGTATAATAATATTATTTTTTTATTTTTTTATACAATTTAATTGATTATAAGTAATTTCACATTTAAATTTTTCAAAAACACATGTCAATCTTTTGATAGTTTTTTACATTTTAAAAATCCCCTTTTTGGATTTGACACGGAGAATTAATTTTAAATTAATTCATGAAAATTATATGTTTTGAATTTGGGAAAACATTTATTCATTTTTTATTTAGAAATATAAAAATTAGATTGGGGTAAATTTTTGGTATTTTTCTAAAGACATCCAATTTTTTATGAATATTGAAAAACACTGTGTTATTGTTTAAAACTGACTTTTTATTTTCTTAATTATTTATTTTATTGAAAATTATTTTAAGTAAAAATATATTTATAATATCTATATAAGTTCAATGTAATTAATTGGAGTAATTTTATAATAAAATTAGATGTATAAATTTTAATTGAACTTTTTATCATCTTTTACCCCCCCTTCTATGAGCATTTGCAAATTTGCATAAAACATAATTGTACCGCTTCTGTGAGTGGAATTTCAAAAATCTGAGAGACACATTTGATATCATTATGTAAAATGTTTTTTAATAACAAAAAAATAATTTTTGGTGAATAGTAACTTTTGAATTTTATTTACCACAGTTAAAAGTAAATAGGGTAATGAAAGGTAAAAATGATATTATAATTACCCTAACACATGTCCTAATTCTTTTGGATAAGTTCATTTCGACCAAAATAAACCTTAGGACTAAAATTTTACCCTTTAGGTCCATGTGGTTTATATTAGGAAATTTATTATTATTTTATTTAAAGAATATTTAAAAGTGTTAATAATAATATTATTTTATTTAAAAGTGTTAATAAAAATACCAAATCGTGTCAAAATTAACATAAATTAGTATTTTTTTAAAAATAATATAATATTGATTGATATAATTTTCCTAAAATTATAAGGCTCGGCCAAAAATAAATAATAATATTATATATGTTATTAATGAACCACTTGAGGTTCCCTTGGAAGTATATAGTATATTTATTAACCATATAGTGTAAGAATACAAGAAGACATGGTAAAATTTAAACTGTTTAACTAAGATTTAAATCTAAATAATAAGGTTTAAATTGTAAACTAAACATGTCTAAAATCTATTGGATGATTGGATATCTACCCATAACCACCTAGTCCTTAAATAAATTCATTTGGAGCCATTATAAATATAATATGATTGTATTATAAATTAATATTTTAATATTTTCCTAAAGTGACCCTCACCCCTATTATAAAAGGGAACATCCCCATCTCTCAAAATCAGACCTCCAAATCCATTTGGATCATCCAAACCCTACACGAATATCCTCAAAACATCTCTCACAACATCCAAGAGTCCTTAATTTGATCATAAATACAGCCTAAATATCCCTTTTGATGAACTAAAAATGAAACACCTGAAGAAGAGGTAATAATTTTACCACCCACTTTCAAGTTCTTTTCTTCTTCCAATTCATCTTTCTTTTTGATTCCCTACCAAAATAATAACTCTAGTTCCGTCTATATACTATTATGTTATTATAAATATGGTACAACCATATTCATTATTATATCCATCCTCTGAATAATAATTTCACCGTGCGTGCATACGTACAGCTTACCGCCTCAACATCGTGGTGTAATTTGTTATTCAACACTATATTATATGGATATATATAATGATTATTAATGTGTATATAAATAATTAAAATAACATTTTAATATCTCTGTAAAATTATTTTACCATCCAATTTCAGGGATTTTAATAATTTGGGAAATGACATCATGGCTTGTGTGTACGTACGGCTTACCGTCTCCATGACGTGATGAGATTCACTTCCACATTCATCATTCTATAATGATTATAAAAATATACATTATTAATAAGTATGTAATATGTGACATAATAATTCTACTTATAATATATATATAAACATATATATGTACTTACAAATATCTTATTCACTTACTTCCATTCAATACGATATGAAAACATAAACAACGTTTATGCATACATACGGCATACTGTCTCCATAAACAACATTTTATATTATATATATTTATATATAATTCAGATTTATATTCTAAATATATGTGATATATATATCATGTGTTATTTTCTGGATTTATGTAAATCATGATCTTAAGGATATAATAAAAAATGAAAAGTCAAAAAACGTACAATAAAGAATGTTATTATTACCCGAAATGTTAATTAGACATGGAAATAATTATTAAATGGGTAATATAATGTCATAAATGAATCATATATGATATAATAAATATGAATATATTTCTGGTATAATTTAATAACATACTATGGTCATTATATAGGAGGTTAAACATACCCTTGACCAAAGGAAAGTGTAAGGTAAGTGTTAATTTCACAATCTCTTTATTATCTGAGGTTGTTTTTACATAAGTATCTACTATGACATATATATTATTCATGCCCATGGTTCATAAAATAATTTTTAATGGGATTATTTTTATGAGACTGTTTTACTGAAACAAAATTATAAATGTTTTAAAGATTTATTATTCTAAACCTTTCACATTAATTTCCATGTTTTTAAAATTGTTTTAAGGATTTATTTATATGGACATGAATATTTTTTAAAATGTTAATTCCTTTAGAATGTTTCAAAGTGGTATGGAAAAAATTGAATCAAAACTATCTTTTAAATGAATTCCTTTATAAATTATGTTACTTTTAAATGATTTCATGAAAAATTGATATTTATCTCAATGATTTTTACTGATCATTTTCAACTCTGTCAACATCCTTTATGGGATATTATTATTGATTGAGGTTGATATATTATGATACGAATCTTCCATATTGTATGGAAGATTTTTTGATCTGTTTGACTGTGGATGTGTTATTTTTATACCATTCATGTTTTATAGATAATGTATTGACATTTTTATGCTAGTCTTAATATGATTGTTTATGATACGTTTAAACCTTTTTCATATGAGGAATTCATTGTACTTAGGAAGTGATGGGTGGGTCCCGCAATAGCTCTTCGATGCATCGATAGGTCCCAAGAGACAAAAAAGTGTTTTGGCACAAGGCCTTGACATAATCTTATTTATAGTCTTGAAATAATAATCTTCGACTATGTGGTTATGAAGTCTGACATTATGAATTCCATCATTATGAAATTAGATATTTATATTAGATGTAATTATTGGACTAGTAGATTATCCATGTAAATAAGTAAATGGAATTATTTGATTTATATTTTCCATATTATGATATAGTTTATGTTTAAAAGGATTTTTTAGTTTTATACATTTCTATAATTTTTTATGCTTATTTGTGAAGTTTTTCACTATATTGTAATCCTTACTGAGCATTTGATCTCACCCCTTTCTTATGTTTTAATTTACCATAATTCCAAGAAGTGTTTTATCATTGATAATCAGGGTTAATCTAGTGAATTAATGGAATTATAACAGGATCATTTATGTTTTGTTTTATATACTTAATGTGTACTTCAACATTCATGTATGTAATATAGTTTCAAATAATGCTAAACAGATCGGTCCTTCGGGACATGATTTCTTATAATCGTGCCAATGTATTAAAATAATTCACCTAATCTAGGCTTCTTGGGTCAGGGTGTTACTATTGGTATCAGATGAAGTTTAGAAACAAACATGGAAATATATTTAGATAAACATTTATTTGATAACATTACCATAAGATAGACTTTGATAATTTGTATAGAAGATCTTCCTATAATTTTTGTAATGTAGAGATATTGTGTATTTTAAAGCAATACATCAATGTATGTGAATGAGCAGGAAGAAGTGACTTAGGCACATATATACCTAGGAGTGAAAACTCTAACAAAGAGTTTTGGGTTTCACGCAAGGTATCCTGGTACACCACAATGGGCCTTTCTGCTATCTTGGTTACGACACTCCTAGGGGATATGATAAAGATAATTTACATTTTCATTACAAGTCATTATGTATGATTTAAGAGTCAATACTTCCTCAAATAAAAATTTTCATGATTATAGAATATATGCATAACCTTTTTAATTTACATTATGTATTTTACTAGTTTGGAATTATGCATTGAGATTCATAAACTAAACGTGTGTATGCAATTTTTTAGAAATGGTTCCAATTAGAAGGAATGAGAATTCCAAAAATACGCATGATTGAAATATTAAGAAGGATCAAATATTTCATGTTATTAAGAAAACATTTAAAACGGAAATAGTCTCCCACGTATTCTCATCATATGAAGAATTTTTAACATGTGTTAATAAGATGTGTAAAGAATTATATGAGTCCTATGGCTTTAAATGGAAGTAATAGAAGACAAGGATGGAAGAGAGAATGATGGATAAAGGGAAGAGGGGAAAAATATTTTTCTCATATGTGATAAAAGTGGAAATAATCACATTGGTAAATGCATTAAGGGAATGGTAGTTTGTTATAAGTGTAGAGAAAAAGGACACCAAGTACGTGATTGATAGGGTAATAAAAATGATTGAAATGTACTATGCTTCATCTTCTAGGAGTTGGTACACAACACGAATCAATGTCCAAATCATCAAAGTATACCCCAAAATGATGCTATTGGATAATAATCATGTTCTGATACAACCGATGTTGAAGAGGAATGATTATATTATTTATGTTGTTATTAATGCTTTATGTAATTTGAGAATTTTTTTAATGATGTACATGTTATAATAATTATATAGTATACAAGGATTGTACTACAGTACTATTTCATTAAGGACTTGAGATTGTGTGGAACAAATAAAAGTGACTCAATAGTAGGTTAAAATTTTACAAAATATTTGATTGATAGAAAGATAAACCATAATATGGTTCTGATACTGAGATAGTGATTTTATAATAATTTATGATTGATTTGGATAAGTTATATTGCATATTCTTGACTACCTTGAAACTGATTAATGATTTGTATATTACATCATTGTTAGAGTATACAACATTTTTGTATATAAAGAGTATATCTAGTATTTTATAAGGAATGAGGGAGCCTGAAGGTAATAAATAAGCTTTTATGGTAATTCATGGTGTTACCATGATTAAAAAGAATACATGATGAATTTATTCACATGTTCTTACATTGAAAAATGAATCTTCATTGTGTTTACCTTCCATGTAAATTTTGGACTGTGTATTTGGACAAAAGTTTTTTTGGATATGTCTAAAGGTTGGAAGAGATCTTGTTTGACATTGAATACTATTATTAATTTTAATTCATTTATTGTTATTATTTTTGCAGTGTTATAATAAGGACTTGTCGGGGGTTGGGCGACAACCCGTTTCTTCTGGAAAGGCCACGAGACTAGAACCCGCAAGCGAAGGGTGACAAGGGTGCATCACCTACCACTGACCAATGTGAGGAATTGGTTTGTATAATGTAGTTTTTTTTAAATATTCTGATAAATGAATTATAAATTCATTATTTTTGGAACCCCATATGATTAAGATAAGTATAATATTTTTAAATTCTGTTATCTTTTGGAGTGAAAAATGAATTTGTGGAAGGAATTAGTTGAAAGATGAAACTCTACTTGTAAAGTATATATTTTTTCTCTTATTCTATAAATAAATTAATTCTTAAACATTTGGGAAGATATTTTAAACCAAAAATATATTATCATAAAACCTTATGATTTTTTGAACTGATGATATTTTCAATCATCATAGATTAATGGCTTTGAGGCCCTAAATTGTACAGTTGTTTGTTATTGATGACCTCAATAACTCCCTGTAAATATTTACGTTTTCACTTCAATTACGTGTCTATAATTTCCACCAATGTTATCCTAATAATGATCATAATTTGGTGGTGAATTTTTCATTTCCCTTTCCCCCTTATTAAGACTAAATTTTATTAACCTAATTTCCAATAAGGGTTTTCCAAAATGGTAGGTTTCTATTTTTAACCTTTTATTTTTGAAAAACAATTTCAAATTTTTGGGACCCAATTTATTGAAGGATGGTAGAATGTAACACCATAATATTTCATAGTATGTTATCTCATTAATGTAATTCAATAAATTACGCTACACACAACACCGAGTTAGAGAACACTAAAACATACCAAACTAGCCATTCAAAAAGCGGTTATGAATAGTATTAACCGCATATTGGATCTTATATACTCTATATAATTTAAACATCCATTTTATATGTTTCATAGACATTATATATGAACAAATTCATTTTTCAGATAAAAAAGTCTTTTTATCACATGAGCCTCAGCCCAGTTGGTGAGGACTCTTTATGTGCATCCAAGAGACACGAGATCAAATCCAGGAGGAGGCTAATTTCTGGGACATTGTAGCAGAACTGTAGCAGGTACTGTAGTGAGAATTATATCCGGCACAGTATGGAACTATAGTAGTAGGGAATATTCTTCCGTTTTGGCCTTCGTGCCACCGATTTGGTCGCCGAGTCCTTTAAGGCCTTCGGTCCACCCATGCCTTAGGGTTAGTAAGGCCTTCAAGCCACCTCAAGGTCTTCAGGCCACTTTATGCGCAGATAAAAACCAGACAACCTACATGGAACAAGCTTCAGAAGGTGGAGGAGCATGGAGATTTTACCATTACAGAAGCTAAACGGATTTCAATAATGAGAGGGTATGTCACCTGTCATCGAGAAAAGCCTGTTCATGGATGGGAATTCTTATCCAAACATCCATACAAAGGTGGCGAGCTGATTTCATGGGGAAGATACTGGGGAGGAGCAGTTCTAAGTAGTTAGTCTAGGTTGTATGTTATGTTTGAATCATACGAACAATGAATTCCTCTAAGTCCTATGGACTATATAATAATTATTCCTTTGGGCCATGTAAGGGTTCCACCTCGCACCTTGAAATGTGGATTATCAAAATAAAAAAAATGAAGGCTTTCGGGCCATTGGAGTTCGAGAAGTCTTTTTCAAAAAATAAAATTTTACTGCATTTAAATGGTGTACCATTTTTAAAACCAATATTTGAAACTTTTATATATTTAATTTTATGAAAATAAATTCTATTTTATAATCGAGAAATATAAATTTAGTTTGGACAAAATTTTGGTACTTTTCTGAAAACCTTCATATTTTGATGAATAGTGAAAAAATACTATGTTTTTATTGAGAACAGTATTTTTAATCAAAATAATTTATAGTGCTAAATAATGAATTTAAATTTTTTTTGAAGTATAATTTGATTATATTTTTTTCATTTAATACAATGTAGATAATTATAAGTAGTTTCACATTTAAATTTGACATAAACTCATGTTATTCTTTTGATAATTTTTACTATTTAAAAACTCACTTTTTGACATTGACAATAGGAATTTATTTAAAATTAATTAATGAAACTTTTATGCATTGAATTGGGAAAAATATAATTCATTTTTTAATTAGGAATATCAAAATTATCTTAGGCTTATGTTTTTGTATTTTTATGAAAACATCAATTTTTGATGAATAGTGAAAAACACGTCGCTATTGTATAAAACTGACTATTTATTTAAATAATTTTTTATTTTATTTAAATTTTTACTAAGTACAAATACATATATAATACATATATATGTTAAATTTAATTCATTGGAGCAATTTTATATTAAAACTTGATGTATAAATTTTTATTGAACTTTATACCGTCTTTTACCCACCTTCTTAGAGCATTCGTAAATTTTCTTAAAACATAATTTTACCAATTCAATGAGTTGAATTTTTAAAATCTAAGAGACATGGTTGATCACAGTAAGTAATATTTGGTTCAATATGATGAAAATATTTTTTGGTGTATAGTATCTTTTGACGTTTATTTACCACTGTTAAAAGTAAAGAGGGTAATTAAAGGTAAAAATGATATTATAATTACCATAACAAATGTCATAATTTTATTGTATAAGTGTATTTCTACCAAAAACTAAATTATGAATAAAATATTATCCTTTAGGTCTAAATGTATTAGATTAGGACATTTGTTATTATTTTATTTAATGAAGAATTAAAAGTGTTAAAATCAATGTTTAATAACTAAACCATTTTCAATATTGGGTTACAAATAAGATAAATTCTACTATTAATATTCACTATAAGTATAAAAATATATCATACATAATAATATTTTATTCATAATTTTTATACATTAAATTATTAAATTATTGTCTCGCGGCGCACGATGGGGTCGTGGGGGAGAAACATTCGCTACCCGATAGTTGATTAGAGAGGACTGGGTTATGCTTAATCACTTATATCGGGTGCACCATTTTTTCTTTGAAATGAACAACTATTCCATATCCATCAATAAATGGAACTGCTTTCCAAAGGCAGTCGTTCACTGGGTGGTTTGACCAGCGATTCTTATGAACTCACATTGGTCGAGAGGATGGGAAGTCGGGCTCATCGCACCCTTTTGGGGGGAAATATTTCCGTTTCTTGAAATCTCGTATAAATTTAATACGTATTCATATGATTGCGAATCTTTGGTTTATACCCAATCATAGTATCCACAGATTACTCTTGGTTGGAAATGATCAGCTAGACCTAGGGGTTCAGAATCATTTATGCCCGAGGTTTACCATCCTTCATTGGATTAATGACCCTGAGGAGTCTGGACTCATTGAGATGGTACTGGATTAAAGCCTCGTAACCAGGTACATTGGAGTTTATTGTCATCCAGGGGGGAAATATAGCGACTTGAGCATTTGGATCGAACCCATGATACTGTCTTCCTACGTATCATCATGAGAGGAATTAGAACCCACGTAGTTCAGCCTGGTATGGGCATACACTGTAGGATGCCCAGGATTGATCTGGTAAAACAACATGAAGATGGTTGGAAAGACCGGTTATTGGTGTTGAACCTCGGGGAGGCTTCCTACGTACACTGTCTAGGTGACATGGATCAAAGTCCACATAGTTCGGGTGGGGGTGTTAGAGAACCAAAGTGAATGTGGACCCAGGGGTCCGATGGTGATCAGCCGTGAACCTCTTGGAGGCTTTCTACGTATCCCTGTGGTGGGGAATCATAGTCCACGTAGTTCGATTTGGCATGGGGCTTACTCTCTGAGGCATCCTAGGGTAATGTATTGGAGCTTACTCTATGAGGAGGCCCAGGAGAGGATGTCATGCTCGATGCTTACTCTAATCCCACGTGATTCATGCTCGGTGTGAGAAACAAAAGGCAACAGGGACCAGATGATAACGTCATGAAAGGTGTGTCAGTGGGAAGTGTGATGGTGATTACACGTGGGGCAGCCCAAAAAGTCGGGGCTTACTCCGAGATGGATGCCCATGGTGATAAAGTCCAGTGGGAAAGGGACTTGGCCCCAAAGAAGAATGGAGAAGCGCCCATTCCCACTACGCCCTTCCATAGTCGTGGGGAAGTACAGAGGTGCATGTGTTCCTCCTTCTGATGGGTAGTCCGCCACTCCCCGTGGAGGGGAGAAGTGCCCCAGTCCTAACCAGTGGAGGGGTAGAAAGGGGATTCTTGGACTTAGACTCTACATTACCTTGGGAATGTGACCCCAAGAATTCTTCGAGAATCTATTCTAGGGCTAGAGAAACCCCTTCCCCCTTGCTTACCGTGGGTATGTGGACTCAAAATGGCACGCTGATGTGCATGAGGATACATCACACGGTTTTGGTGGCTCTGGTGGAGGCCTCAACTTGGGACCGATGATTTGGCCAATGAGGGGGTTGCAAAGGATTAGGCCGTATTGGAAGTATTTTATCTGGTTGGGGGAATGGGAACTATGAAGGATTTGAAGGACCACATGGGTGTATGAGGGGTGTCTCCCTTCACGTAGGGAGGTGCAACATGGTTGGAGAGGCCGTATTCATACAAGGATGGTACGTAGACTGATGGGCATCCCGCAAACCAGGGTGGTTCGTGGCTTCAGGTTTGGCCCGCGTACCAGGTTGGTACATGGAGGGGTTCACGCGAGCAGTGGTGGCCGAGGGAAATTCTGGTCGGAGGTTTGTCAGTTGGGGATTTTCCTGCATAGGTGGGTGCTAAGAGGTGTGACAAATTGGGAAAGGGGCATAAACTCCCTGGTCTGTGGAGAGTGCATCAACGGAGGGGCCATGGTTCATGGTATTCTTTTTGTTGTTATTTTATTTTCGTGGTTCACCATGTTTTTATGACTTTTTCGTTTCCGTATTAATTTATATCTAGCTTCATAACTATTCTGGTACGTGAACTGGAACTTCACTGTTTGTGAAATTCTAATATCCTTCCTTTGAAATCCCTCCACTCAAATATGATCACTCTCCCCCTTTTCACTTCCCTCCATCTCCTTTTATAGAGTGGGGAAAAAGATGTCTCTGTGGTCATCCATATCCTTTTGTGGAGGCCCGTGACTAGAAACCCAGTTTACGGATGACTTGGTCAATCCAAAACTCATGGGGGGCATTGAACGCACCTCCCTCGTGAACCAAACTTGCTCACGGAGTGGTTCGCGGCCGTGTAGGGTTATGCCTCCATTCCACGAGTGATAGCGAATGCGGCCCGGGCCAGCTGAGGCGGTTCGCAGCTAGGGGAAGTTCATGATAGGGGACCGGGTTGGCGCCCGTCCTGCTTCGTGCCCACGGAGGATCCCCACCGTCGTTCCATGAATGAAAGTGGTCCACAGAGGGGGCGCCTCGCAGAACCAGCCATGTACTATTATCATTGGACCAGTTTGCGGGCTGTTTCCTCTTGTGCCATCATTTGAGTATTCTCGACACTTTTCCCCATTTCTTTGGGGAAAATTGGGTACAATCTAAGGTGATTATAATTCTCCTTTGCAGATTTTTTAAGGACCCTACAAATTCCCCCATCAAAATGGGGTCCATTCAGAATGAAGAGGAGGCCATTCTGATGTAGAGTGGTCCTGAAACATGGTCGGTTTGTGGTAGGGGAGTTGACCTGGTAGGGGACAACACCTATAAATATGGGGGCCCTTCCTTGGTCTTTTACCAGATTCATCGCGATACCAGATCACTATTTATTTTCATCTATGCGTGCTTGTTCCTTCATGAAACTCCTCGCCTAGGAACCATCAGACATTTTCGCGGACCATTCCGCATTCATGTCATACTTCACTCGCAGACCAATCTCCCAGCCACGAACTAGCACTTTTAATTAATTAAAAATTATGTTATGACGGGCCGTGTAGAAACTCGGTCCACGGTTTTGGTGGTCCATAGACTGAAATATTCCAAACATTGAATATTTCTGAAGTCTTCTGAACCTAACTATTTAAATCTGGGATTAAGATTCCGCTGACCAAACTGGTTCACAATTTTCTGGCCAATGCTCCTAGCCCAGAGTACTGCGGACCTCTTCTGCGTATGATTGGTTTGTGGGATGCAGTCATTGCGAATCACATTTTGAGGCTTGTTTGTGAACCTCGTCATGAAGGATTCTCGACTCCATTTCCACATACTTGGTATTTTTGTCTAGATTTTATTCTGGACTAACCGTCTGCTTGGTTTTCATAATGGAGGGAGAAAATATGGTTCCCCCTCACCCTGCACCCAGGCCTGCTACTGAGCCACTCTCAATTGGTGATCAACACCTAAAGGATGTGGCCATCTTTCTTAAGGATGGAATCAGCCGCACCCTATTGTGCCCCTTCCTTTCTGATCTACTCTCTGAGTCACAGCGGGAGTACCCCTTCTCTAACAGCCTTTCTTCCTACGAGTTCGGTTCACTGTCCAATACGCCGATTCCAGTACCATCTTGTGAAAATAATCATGTAGCATGGATATTTACTAGCACTATCCATCAATCTATGATATCTTCAAGAGGGTGGCCTTCCCTAAGGGATACAGCTACCAGATCTATGTTGAATCACCTTCCTTTGTCCAGGCTAGGGGAACAACGCCATCTGGACGGGACAATTCATTGTTACTGGAGCATTTCCTGCAATTCCGTTGTAATCGACCAGCATGGTTGTCCAACGAACCGGGTCCTTCAGCATAGAGGGGCATTTATGTCATTGGATTGGGGGTGGTCCTTCTGGGTTCGCAAGATCTGTGTAGAGTTTGAGGCAGAATTGTGAGTCTTATGCTTATATGAAGCTTCCTAGGTGTCCCAAACCTATACCCTCGGCCTCAAGCCCTCGCTAGGAAACATATGAGATGTTAGAGTCCGGATACCAACACATTCCATCTGGTCCATGGGGAGGAGGGAATTAGTCTTTGAGATGTCTTCTAGATTTCAGGGGACCCCATCGTTGGGGGTGTGTGTTATGAATTCATGCCTCCCTCTTCTATGTGGGACAACGAAGAGAGGGATCCTCCTTGGTGAAGTAGCTTGTTGACTAGGCCCGGGAGCATTAGAAGTATACCTATCTGAAATAGCTTGTCCCATATCGTGAATGGGTCAAGACTTTTTCCATTGAGAGAAAGTCCATGGATCTTCCACACAGTCCCACAACCTAACCTACGATGGAGTCCCAAAGGAAGAGGGGCAGCTACTGGATTACCCTAGAGAATGGTAAGTTCAACGACTGGGGCTGGGGGCATGTTCCGGATGTTGATCGATTGCTTCTCCTGGAAGAATTTATGGAAATGTTCTTCAGTGACTGTCTATGGCCCGTACGTGATACTAGTAGCGTGCAGGTATCTACTTTTGTCATGGAAGCACAACTGGCTACCTGCAACATCATCAACTTGGTCTCCCCAGTATTGGCCAAGATTTATCAGTTTCTTATCAATATTACAGATGGGAGTTCGCCAAACTGGGAAGACGGTCCTTTTCAAATTATCTAGGGATGGTTGGGAGCACAAATAAAGAACTGCTACACTTTCATCAACCCTCTTCAGATTCTGGGTGCCGCATTCCAGCTGTACATGTAAATGACCAGCAGGGATATACCCGAAGAGTGGGTGACCCAAGAGAAGGATGGACAACAGATGGTTCATAATATGTGTCTGCTATCGAGTCAGATCTCGAGTTATGATCATTTCAATTACCAACCATATACCTCCCCGACTGGTGCAATTATTAATACCATATCAGAGGACTTTAGCAAGCAGTGCTACCTATTTTCCCTCTGAGAGGGAATTCTGGTGGCTCATATTGGTGGGGAACTGAAATGTGAGGTGTACGCACCTTGCCAATTTGGACGTCAATTTTGTTGCGCTCAGGCACTGTGTCTTCCTGCACTCAATGGAGCCTGTGAGAACCATCATTTAATGGTGTCCAGGTAACTGTGGTTAATGTTTACCCGGGAAGATACTGGCTGTGAGGTTATGACTCGAGCGCTTGTAGACTCCATGCCATTTTGTCCAAGAACTATACTAATTCCGGGGTGCAATCTTACTCAAATGGCCAGCTAGGGCTGTGGTTTCCCAATATCTCAATTCCTAAGCCATCGAAGAGAAAGAGGAAGCGAAAGGGGGATAGTGATTTAACCTGGCCAGGAAATTTTCTTCGCAACCCTTCTGGTCCCGTGCTTACAGGGAAGATTTTAACGGACAGAGGTGTATCATCTCATTCCCTTGAAGCTGCCCAGAGAGAGTTGGTTATTCCCGTGGATGATGTCGTCCTGACGGCTTGGGGTCAATCGGACGAATTCAAAGGTCGTTCATCCTTTCGTGGCCATTACCCCCATTCTATGTGGAAGTATCTCCAGGAATTAGAAGTGTCATTTGACGGGCTGGGCTACATATCTGCTCTTGTTTACATTCTTTATGAACTGGACACGGAGAGGAATAAGCAGTATCTCTGGGACCTCGAGGCTTACATTCATGCACGCCAGGGTTATGAAATGTTGACTCATCGAGTCCAGGCCATGCTGTGATTAGTGGATGATGAGGAGGAGGAAGATAGTGATCACTATTTAGGGGGCGGTGATCTCAGTGGTTCCTCTACTGCGGCTGAGGTAAGGGAATTCCCCGACCCCAACCCATGAGGTCCCGCCCACAGGTTGCTCCATAGAGTTCTCGGGCGGTAGTGAGATATGAAAAACAAACACAACCATTGCTGCCCATAGCTATTCCTATTACGATGGCATTTTCAGATGCATGGAGGATTTGGGGTGACCTGAGGGATAGTGGGTCAGATAACGAGGTTTGGGCACTGCTCCAAATGAGCTCTCTTGAGCTTCCGCGTATAGGGAAAATCTTCGCTCCGCCTCACTTTTTTTTTGGAAGAGGATGTGGATTAAATAGTCGCCTCATTGAAGGAGATGGACGCATACGTGAATTCACTCCAAAACTGGCTTTATGGGACCAATCGGGTGTCAATGATGATAAGACATCCTTAATCGTCCAATCCATAAGAAGAGGTTGCCCTGCTCGTCCATTCCGTCTTTCTTCCTCCTTTACTATGAAGGTTCCAATGTTTCTTCCCTTTTATGCAAGCTTCCAAGGAATCCCAGGGAAAATTCCTCCCCTAGAGTATCCTCCTCATGTTACCGCATCAGGAGAACATGCGCTTTAGGCTACGAGGACCATCAAGGAGGGGTCTCATGGCGCATCTGAGCTCATGGAAGCAACCATTGCGGACCCTGCTACGATCTTTCCTCATCCAGCTCCTCTCACCATTCTGAGTGGAGGACTGTCCCATGGGAAGATCTAGAGATGTCAGCAGGCATCCCATTTAATGGTACGTCTCAGACAGGGGATGTCAGGTAACCATGACATCATATTTCATTGATTTTAAACTCGTATATTTGGATTCTATCTACTATTAACTTGATTGTTTGCATAGTGTAGGACCACTCGGAGACCTGTCCGTGGCTACCCAAGAGATCGCACCTCCTTCTCCATTATCTTCCGAGGGATGACCTGCAGCCACACCTGAGTGTGACGAGATTGAGGTCCCTACTAAAGGGGCTAGTGATATGGACGCTTTACTTCTGCCTTCATTAGTCAGAGATATGTCAGAGAAGGAACATCTAGAAGTCGAGAATCCTACAGATCATACTGCCTTTATAATTACAGGGGAGGATGGGGTGCCCATGATTACCGAAGAGGCCCTAGATCCGACGGGGCCCTCTACCTCATACCAAATGGATCCTTTGGCAATGGAGGAAGATCCTGCCATCAGGCCAGTTGTCGGAAACCCAGAGCGGACTATTATTTTGTTAACTAAGGGAGTGATTTACCTAGGCTTGAACTCCGTAGCCGACTACGTGGGGACATCTTTGGGATTTTCTAGCCTTGGGTATGGCCTTAGGTCATGGACACCTTTGAGGGTTCCCATGAATCCCTAGCCTCTATAAGATGTAGCATCTTCCTCGTGTGGCCGCAGCGGCACAGAGTTTGAGGATACTGACACCTTGGTGACCAAGGGTAAGTTCCTCAATCTCTTGCCACTGACTCCTTTCTCTCCCATTTTTTGATTAGGGATACTTATTTGTCTTAATGACCTCCAGGAATTAGGTCCACGAGCTTTGGAATTGGCAATGGTGTCATCCGATCTGATCATGCATGTGACCACAACTGTCTGGTGTGAAGTATCTGCAGTGCCAGAGTTTACGGGTGAAGCTGCATCAGGTCCCTCCATGGTGGCGTTCATACCTTAGTATGTATCATCTTCCTAAAGTGACTCTGAGCCTGATCAACAAGTCCTTTCCAGTCTTCAACCTATTCGCAAAATGGCATTGTAGATTAATTGGAAGTTGATTTCTCAGATGCACTTGGCCAAGATGCCGACCAAATTACTGAAGCTGTGAAATCTGTTTATGCTACTAGGATTTGAAAGCTTTAGATACCATGGTATTTGTGATATATTGAAGTGGTTGGTGGATGACTGGGAGAGACTGGGTGGTTTTGAATCTCACCTATCTACAGCTCAATATGATGCCTACCTTACCACGACCCGACAACTTTTCCTAATAGAGGATCATGATCATGTCGGGGTAGTTGAGAGACTCCAGTGAGAAGTCATTAAGCAGCATTCTCGAATGGAGGTGTTGAGGAATGACATATAATGGCAACAGATAGAAGAGACTATTGTCACCGCCATAATTGAAGAAGAGGAGCGACAAATGGAGGAGGAGATGGGGGCAAGCTCAAAGGCGGCCTAGGAGGTGGAAGCGTCCCGGGCTGGTGCAGAAGATAAGATGGCCTTATTGCAAAATCTCTCTCAAGCAATCGAGGATTCTCATAATCGCCTGATATAGCTTTGTGAATCCACTGAAAACCTCTTGTAACATCCTTTCATGCCGAATGAGGCTTTGGATTGTGGATGCCCTTCTCACCAGTTTTGTTATGGAATAAAGAAATTTTTTTCCTTAGCGCTCTTGTTGTCTTCACCTATGAAAAGTATTATTTGGCATGATTTTTTTTTATGTTAATTCACCGAACATAGAATAATCATAGTTCAGAACAATTGATAATAATATAAATGATCTCTAACTTTTCCCTATATCATGGGATCCAACGAAAATAGTTTTACTATTGCTAGGGTTTTGGAGAAAAACCCCCATTCTTTTTATTTCTTCTCTGTTAATACCCTAATTTTTCCTGGGCCCATTTGGTGTGGAACTATCAGGTATGGAACATCTTATTCTTAGGTTGACCTTTTTGTGTTTTCAGCCTAATAGGCATTGTGCCTCTTTTTGTGAGCGGTTTAAAGTCCCACCGACAAGACTATCACTGCTGATGTTTTAGGTCAAACAACTTTTACCAGAAATGGTGGGGTGAGGGCCTCAATGAGGTATGGTTGATTAAAATAAGTCTCAAAACCCTTCAAATTCACTTGGGGGATCATATTTAAATTTTAACGACATGCAGGGCATGTCTCATATCATGGGAGTTGTACTGGCGTGAAGAGGTAGGAAGAGCATCGCCTAAGGAAATTTTCCCTTTGGTAGATGGGCCAGGATCAATAAATATGTAGAGCCTCTGAGGGCATGGTATGCATAGTCATGAATATGTGTGCTTAATTCAATAAATATCTATTTCTGATGGCCTAAGGACTTCCTGGGAGTCCGGATTATGGAAACCACCTTGGGTGGATTGGGGAATTATGAAAACCACCGGGTGTGGCTCGGAAGGGTATGTGACGTCTGAAAGGGTCTGAGAACATCTATATCGATTATAAGTGTGGACGCAAGGTCCATGTCCTACACATTTGTAATGAATGGTTGGAGCTTGGTGCAGTTTAAAGTCATGAAGTTGTGACATTTTCTTGAATGGAACGACTTCTCCTAGTTCTTGGTAATCCCATCAGAGAAATTACACTATATTCAGGCAGGGTCATGATGGAGGCTTGTAAACTGTAGCTCAGAGGGTTTTTGAATCCAGGGTTGGACATGGGGGATTAGGGCCCGAGAGGCGTATGGAGAGAATCATTGCCTATGGAAATCTGTCCTTTGGTAGAAGGGCCATAGGCGATCAATATGCAGAGCTACTGAGGGCATGGTATGAATAGTCATGAAAATGTGTCTTTGGGTCAATAATTTAACTCTCCCTGTAGCCGAGAAACTTCAGGGAAGTTGAGATTTGGGACCACCATGGGTGGTTTACAAGGGTTAAAGTTTTTCTGAGTATAGAGTATAGTTTATGGGGAGAGAGTTTCTTGATACTGGAGAAACAACTAGGCTAAATTTCCCGAGAATGGGTGAAGTCATCCCTTATCAAGCTGGTGTGAGATGGTGATTTGTCCAGGTTTGACCCGTGCACTGAGGGACAGAGAAAAGCCTCCGTTCCTTATTGAACCCATGACAGGTTTGACCATAAAGTTTAACGTCTTGCGGTAAGGACAGATTTTGTGCAGTTTAACGTCATGCGACAAAGATGAGGAGCATTATTAAATGATGTTGTGTAGTTTAACATCATGCAGCAAGGACGAGGGGGGGGGATTTTTTAACAACAGAAAATGCTTGTATTTGGAAGAAATTCCCTGGATGTTTAATTCTTGGTCCTTGCATCTTTATGCCCAGGGGCTAAGATGTTCTGTGTTGTTTAACGTCATGAGGTAAGGACATAGTTTCAAAGGATGATCTCGTCAAGAATGTCACTAGGATTAAATGTATCAGTGTGACCAAGACGTGGAGAGGGGTTTATTGGTGTTTATCGTGGTTCTGGGGCCTCTTGATTCAAGATAAATTATATGGGGGCTCTGAGGCCGATAAGCGTACAGAGCTAGGAAGATTATCGCCTGAGGAAATATTACCTTTGGTAGACGGGTTAGGGGCTATAAATATGTAGAGCCTTTGAGGGAATTGTATGCATAGTCATGCAAAGGTGTCCACGGGTCAATAACTTTCCACTTCCGATGGTTGTGAATGGTTATGAGAATCAGTGATTTTCTGGGCTATGATGTTTGTCATTTGGTAAGAAAATATCTGGACATGTCGAGCATATTCGGCACTGGTTGCTGTTAAATCTTAGAGAGATCCTTGTGCTGATTTATCTTGCACGCAGGGGTGTACCTTCACTCCATACAGTTTAACATCATGCGGTAAGGAAGAAATACTTATTGATTAGCGGTTATAGATCTCAGACCATTGGGTGACATTTTCCACAGTCACATGAAGGATATCTAAGTTAACATGCTCTGATATACTCTGAACATGGTGGGGGATGGAGGTTGTTAACTGTAACTCTATGGTTTCCGGGATCAGGGAATGTGGTGTGGGGGCTCTAATTTTGGAAATCATATGGATATAGAAAGAGTATCGCCCGAGGAAATCATGCCTTTGGTAGATGGGCCATGGCCTATCAATATACATAACCACTGGGGGCATGGTATGCATAGTCATGCAAAGGTGTCCCCGGGTCAATGAATTTCCACTTCCGATGGCCAGGAATGTTCATGAAAACCTGAGATTTCTCATAGTATAGAGTTCAGCATGCTGGAATAATGATGTCCGATCATACAAGAAATATCTTCAATGTAATTGTCCGTTGAGTCAAAGTAGCCTAGCCTTGGCATGATTTTCATTGATGTAGGTATTCATGTGAACCATGGGCAAATACATAGGCTAACCGGGTAAGGATACCCAGTAAACGTTTGGATTTGAAAAGGGGGACGAACGTGTAAATCACTGCTCCATAAATTTCTGGATCAAGAGATATAATACGGGGGCTCTGAGGACGATAAGCATATAGAGCAAGGATGAGTATCGCCATAGGAAATCGTTCCTTTATAGACGGGCCAGGGGCTATCAATATGTAGAGCCAGTGAGGGCATGGTATGCATAGTCATATAATGGTTTCCACGATTTGATAACTTTCAACTTCCGATGGCCATGAATGGTTATAAAGAAACACCATTATCCGAGCTGTGGAGTCTGATGTATGGATAGGATGTATCCCAATGCTGAAGTAGTATTCTAATCGTGTTTCTCCATATATCTTGGGTGGGTCACGACGAAGTCCTTGTAGTTTAGCATCGTGGGGTGAGGACGAAGTCCATTCAGTTTAACGTTGTGCGGTGAGGATGAGGGTTATATATGCTTGTGTTTTCTTTTCTTGGTGGTTGGGCTAGGAGATAAGATCTCAACGTCGCTACGTATCCTGTGAGTGCAAGATTCAAGCCACACATAGTTATTTTTTGAGTACACCCCATGCAGGTATGGTCCTTACAAGGGGGGAAGGGGGAATATTTCTTTTATCATTATCTATGAAGTTTAACATCATTCAGAAATGAAGATGAACACACCCCATGTAGGTCTAGTCCATACACGGGGGAAGAGGGAATTTTTTAAACATTCTATTCGGGGGTGGATGGGCTAGGATGGGGGATCTTGGAATCGCTACGTATCCTGTAGGGGTAGGAATCAAGTCGTACATAGTTCTTTTTAGAGTACACCTAGTGCAGGTTTGGTCCATACATGAGTAGAGAGGGAATTTTTTATCCTTCTTTTCCCTGTAGTTTAACGTCGTGCGGTAAGGACGAAGAAGACACCCCATGCAGGGTTGGTCTGTACACGGGGGAAAAGTGCATTATTTTGGAATGGCTGGTCCAGGATGGGGAACCCTGGCATCACTACATACCCTGCAAGTGTGGGAATCAAGCCCTACGTCGTTCTTTTGGGGAATACACTGCGTGAAGGTCTGCTCCAAATGGGGGAAGGGGGTATTTTTTGCTTCATTTGAGGTGGCTGGGCAAGGGTGTGGAATTCTGGCGTCAATACATATCATGTGAGGGCAGGAATAAAGACTCATGTAGTTCTCTAAAAGATAATACACCCCGTGTAGGTCTGGTCTATACACAGGGGATAAGGGGAATTTTTTTTTGAATCTCATCTGTGCAGTTAAACGTCATGTCGTAAGGATGAGGAAGACACCCCGTGCAGTGTTGGTCCGTAAACGGGGGAAAATGGAAATAATTTTGAAATGGCTAGGCCAAGATGGGTAACCATAGAATCACTTCGTATCTTGCGAGGGCAGTAATCAAGCCTTACATAATTATTTTTGAGAATACACCCCATGCGGGTCTGGTCCGTAAGGGGGAAGGGGTAATTTTGGCTTCATTTGAGGTGGCTAGGCCAGGGTGTGGAATTCTGGCATCACTATGTATCCTGTGAGGGAAGGAATCAAGCCTCATGTAGTTCCCTAAAAGATAATTCACCCCATATAGGTCTGGTCCATACATGGGGGAGAATCTGAATTTTTATTGAATCACAACCGAGCAGTTTAACATCGTGCGGTGAGGATGAGGAATACACATCGTGTAGTTCTGGTCTATACACGGTCGAAAAGGGAAACTTTTTATAAACTTCATTTGGGGGTGGATAGACCAGGATATAGATCCCTGGCATCGCTATGTATCATACGAAGGTAGGAATAAAGCTGTATGTCGTTCTATGAAAGAAGTACACACCGTGTAGGGATGGTCCATTCACAGGGGAAGGGGACATTTGTTTTTAATATTAATTCATTTTTGAGTGGCTAGGATAGGATAGGGGATCCCAGCATCACTACTTATCCTTCAAGGGAAGGAATCAAGGCATACATAGTTCTCTGAAATTCGTACATTTTAACATAGTGTGGTGAGAAAGAAACACTCTTAGTTTAGGGTCATAGAGTTTGGACCGCTGGGTGCTTTGCAGTTTAACGTCCTACAGCTCAGATGATAAATGCTTTTAGTTATGCTGGTGATGATGAAATACTCTTAGTTAAGGGTCATAGTTTTTGGACTGTTGGGTGCTTGGAGTTTAATGCCATACTGCTCAAACGATAACTTCTTTTATTTATGCTAGTGAGGAAGAAATACTCTTAGTCTAGGGTCATAGAGTTTGGACAGTTCGATGCTTAGATGTTTGACGTCTAGCAGCTCGAACAATAACCGGTTTTAGTTTTTGCGAGATACTTCTTCAGAAATCTCATATTTGTAGGAGCCGTTGTGAGATGCCTACCCATAGAGATCAGAGTGTATTCCCCATTGGAGTAGACCCGTGTATAACATATGGAACATCCCACTTTGGCTCCATCATTGGATGCTTCTTTCCAGGTATCATTGCGGTCCGGAGGACCATCACCAATTCTCTTTCCATGAACGACTGGAGACGCACCATTTTTTAAAGGCCCGTGTGATCTGGTTCTAATATATTTCTAGATTGGGAAAAGAGTGAAACTGCTTCTCGTCTATCTGTTCCAATTCTCCTTGCTATTTTTTCAATTCCTCGTCGTTGGATAACTGATTACAAATGGAAAAATGGAGCAAGGTTAATTGGAGCTCAATGGGAAGGACCGCTTCTATTACTTATACTAATGATTACAGAGTAGCATGATTAGCGGTGCAGAATGTGGTTCAATAAGCCCACAATGCATGGAGTAGTTTATTCGGCCACAATTTCTTCTCTTTGTACACCATTTTATGGAAAATGTTTTATAGGGTCTTGTTGAAAGCCTCTATCTATACTTTGGCCGCTGAATGGTAGCGGGATGAGTGGTTAGCCTTGATACCATATTCTTAGAATAGTTTCTCCAATTTAGTAGAGTAGATGTTGGTGTCGTTATCTATTAGTATGATATGAGGGACACCAAATCTAGTGATGATATTGAATTTCACAAAGATGACAATGCTTTTTGCCCCGACTTCCTTAAGGGGTACCGCTTCTTCCCCTTTGGAAAATAAGTTGGTTGTTGTGAGGATATACTTCATTTGTTTGGCTATGGCGGGAGGATATGGTCCCATGACATCCATTCCCCAAATTACAAATGGCCAGGAGTACTTGGCCTAATGAAGTAACTCTGTGGGTTGGTGTATGATGTTGGCATGAATTTGGCATGAGTGGCATATTATGGTATAATGCTCGCAATCTCATGCCACAGTGGGCCAATAGTACCCAATCCATCAAACATGATGGGAATGCTTAGACCCCGACTGATGTGCTTCACATATTCGGGCATGCACGTCATACATAACGGTAGCAGTTTCTTCTCCATCAAGGCATATGAAGAGGATTCCGTCGAGGCCTCGTTTGTAGAGGACCTCTTACTGACCCGCGCCGCCATATAAGACAGAGTTGATTGCCCTTCTCCGTATTTTCTCTCGTTCAGCCCTGTTTGATTGAAGTTCTTCATCGTTGAAGGTAGTTTGAAATGGGGTTTAGGATCATATAGCTCTGGGATAGGACATAAATTTTTGATTTCTCCTGACATGGCCAGAACAAATAGCAGGGCCATTCGATAATGAGCGATATTGATAGTTGTTTCATCTCGGTCTGGGTCGGCTAGGGATATGGCCGCATTAGCTAATACGTCGGCCTGGGCGTTCGGAGACCGGAGAATATAGTACAATGTTGGATATGTGGAGAATTCCGCCATTAACACTCATACATGGTAAAAAGGGGAATTACCTCCTCCTTTTTTATAGAATAGTCACCATTAACCTTCTTGAGGACCAGTTCCAAGTACCCTTTTACCTTAAGGTGCTGTACTTGTGCCTAGAGTGCGAGCTTCAGGCTTGCAATGAGGGATGGATACTCCGCTTCATTGTTCGTACATCCTTCTAATACGAGGAAGGAATATGGAAAGACTACCTTTTCTAGGGACATGAGTATTATCCCCATGACCCCATGTTAAATTTCGGATCTTCCATACTCTTCCTAGTTGGGCTTCGGGATGCACCGTTGAAGTACATTTCCCACGCTGGGAACTCCAATTGAACTGAGAAGATGTATTCATTAAGTAACTCAGAGTCCAGTGTGGTCGTCACCGTTGAAGGGTTCTCTTCTAGAAAATCTGCCAATGCCTGGCCATTGACAGCTTTTTGAGGTACAAACCAGATATCGAACTATTGTATGATGACTGCCCATCAGGACAGGCACCTGGTCAGCATTGGTCGACTAAGGATGTAGTTGATCAGGTTACTACATGAGACCAAATGGACTTCATAATGGTAGAGATAATGTTAAAATTTTTTGAATTGTGAAGACCAAGTATAAAAAACTCTTCTTGATGTTTGAGTATCGAGTTTCAGCATCGATCATGGTTTGGCTGAGGTAATAGAGACTTTTTTCACGGACTGTGTCATTTTTCTGCATGAGGAAGGCTCCTAGTGACCACTCTAAGGTTGTCACGTATAGGATGAGAGGCCTTCCTTCAACCGGGGGCATGAGAACTGGTGGGATTAAGAGGTACTTATTTAGGCTACCGAACTCCTATTAGAAGTCATATATCCATTGGTATGTAACCCCCTTTTTAATTAACCTAGTGAAGGGAAAAACATTTCCTGATAGGTTGGCTATGAACTGACTGATGTAGGCCAAGTTTCCTTAGAATCCCCTCAACTCAGTGAGGTTGTAGGGAGGTTGTAGGCTAAGGATATCCTTTTCCTTTTTATGGTCGACTTCGATGCCATGATGGCGTATGAAGAAGACAAGGAATTTCCCTGAGGTAACCCCAAAGGCACATTTCAAGGGATTCATCTTTAGGCTATGTTATCAGAGTTTGTTGAAGATAGTTTCAAGGTATGACAGGTGATCTTAACGCTATATTGATTTGACCACCAAGTCATCCATGTAGTAGTCGACGAATCTCCCCAGGAAAGGTTTAAAAATATGATGCATGGCGCGTTGATATGTGGCGCCAGCATTCTTGAGACTAAATGGCATGACCCTATAATAGAATATTCCTTGAGGGGATCTGAAGGCAATTGAATTTTCATCTTCTTGGGCCATCTGGTTCTGATTATACCCAAAATAACCATCCATTAAGGATAGATCCTCATACCCGGCCGTTGCATCGACTAATAACTTGGTGATCGGGACCTGGAAATCATCTTTCCGACAATGCCGATTGAGATCTATGAATTCAAGGAAAATGTGGATTTGTTCGTTATTTTTATTGTTAGAGATGATGTTGGCCAACCAGATGGGGTACTGGATCTCTCGGATGAAGCCTTATTTAATAATCTTATCGACTTCAGCCTTTATTCTGGAAGCATGAAAGGTGTGCGTTCTTCTGGTGGCTTGTTTATAGCCCCATTGGTCTTCTCGCTGACCTAAGTGGTGGATTTCCACTTTGGGATCGTGTCCCGGCATTTATGTGTTATTCCAGGCAAAAACATATCGATGTTTCCATAAGAAAGAGGTATATGCCTCATGCTCCTCGGGGGACATGGTTGTACTAACAAGAATTGGCCTCAGGTCTTCCTCGGTTCCTAGGTTTATTTCCATAAGCTCGTCCACAGTGGTGGAGATACCTTACTCAAATGCAGGAGGTGAATCCCTGAGATCCTCCTCCGCTTCTTCTCTCAAATCCTCATCTTCTCGATCTAGCCAGGGGAGAGCTCTTGACTCAGGATCCTGGGAGTCCGGAGGCGAGGCATTTTGGGAAACCTCTCTCAAGTTTTCGCCCCAAATTTGAGGGTCAATGGTGGTTTCTACACGGCTATGCTCAGACATCATGGCTGAAGTCATGAGGACACTCGAGTGTGTGTTCAGGCGTGAATACCTTTTCTCAACATGGTTGATGGGTAGTACCTAGTCTCTGCCAAGATTCCTGAGAGGGTCATTAGGAACCATTTCCATGCCATTTGGAATGGGGATCTAGACAATTCCATTGAGTGAAGGCTTCATTTTCTTTTTGTCATAAAACCCGATGTCAATGTAGTGAGACCTAGAGAGATCAAAAGGGGCCTTGTTAGTGATCAATATCGCACATTTTCCATTGACGCAATATATGATACACTGGTAGTAGGATGAAGGAACGACCATGTGCTTATGGATCCATGGCCTTCCAAGCAGGGCATTGAATGTTCTGTTCTACCTGACCACCAAGATTTCGGAGTAGGCCACAAGGCCACCAAAATGGGGTTTTATCTTGATTTGTCCCATTGTCTTCTGTTCACTCTTGTCATAACTCAACTGGGTTGTGGATGGGGGGATTAGGACATCCTCACTATATCCCATCTTGCGGAGTGATTATAGGGGAAGGTGGTTAACTCCAGATCTGTTGTCAATAAATACTTTGTGGATCCCAACATCATTTAATGTGTTGGACACATATATTTGTCTGATATGTCCCTTCATGATGGCATCTTCATCCTGATCGGTTAAGGAAATCAGCATATTTCATTCAGCAGGGCTAGTCTCCGTCTGGTAAATCTCAATTGTAGCTACCTCGGCTTGGAACTCCTGGGTGCTGATCAAGGCTTCAATAAGCGCCTCCCTGAGATGTATTGACAAACTTAGGGCATCCAAGATTGACATCTTGACTGGTACTAACGCCATCTGCTTAAAGATATAGTGTTTTTCTCCAATTTCCAACACTTCTCCAATGGTGGGAGAGTTTTAGAATTCACTCTAGGAGTTGCAGCACACGACGAGGAAGGACCGGCCGTAGGGTTGGAGGTTTGCAGTGTTCCCACGTTTTTGGGACTCAGCCCGACTAGTCTGTCTGTGTGCACTAGGCGGCTAGAAATCTGTTCCACCTCTGATGGGTAACTCAGAATGACAGGTCCAGAGTAGTCGCTTGTGGAGGTGGAGGGATATTCCTTCTCCTTTTGAGTCCGTTGAAGGTCTCTCCCACGGGTTTTCATGTTATTTACGGTTTGGTCTGGGGAAAAACCATAGGGTCGGTTTCAGCCACCACTATGCCTTCCCCAGTATCCCCTGCCTTTGTGATTTCTACTCCCAACCCCTTGCATCAGGATATCATGTTCATAACAATACTCTTCGTCGGGGAACGATTCCATTAGATCGATGACGTTGATGGAACCAAATATTAGCTCTTCATCCTGTGATAGGTCAACCTGGTCGGTTTTCCTCGATGGTGTCGTTTTGTGGGTCAGTGCCTATGGTGCCATGATTGAGGGTATAAAATCCCATAGTGTTAGGGTTAACTTTGGCCTCATTGTGGACTTCTCCTCTTTCTCTTACCTCCCCCCGTTTTGAATATGCCTGGATGACCGGCTCGTGGAGGGTTGTGAGGCCGATATTTTCGGTTGCATGGAATTGGGGGTTGTTGGTGGCAACACCGGATATTGTAATTGGTATAAGAGTATGCCCTGAGCTCAGTTGACATTCTTATGAGTCATCCAACTATCAAATTTCTTCCCCTTCTTTCTGGTGACTTCCTGCGACCCCGCCCCTTTTTCAGAGTCGGGGGTAGAAATATATGTCACATGTGCTGGGGGTGGTCCCAGTTCGACCTGCCTGGAGTCTACCATCTGTTTTAGGAGGTCTTTGAAGATGAAAAATATCTAGATATTGTGCCCTAACATTCGATGGTACGGACATTAATTCATCATGTCATTGCAGTCGTCTTCTTCGGGATTTCTTGGCTCCAGGAGGCGGTTCAAGTTTCAATTCATATCAGCGATGAAATAGTCTTAGACTTGGTCGTCTCGGAACGAGTATACTTTTTTGTCTTTTTTCCCCAAACTAGTTCCTCTTTTATCCTCTCTGATCGTCCCTCTTGGTGGAAGTGGCCCCTAATATACAAGGGGCCCTTGACAATTTGGTGGAGGCCTAGGCAGTGGAGCAGGTGCAGGGGTTGGATTGAGTGTGGCAAAGGACGCATTAGTTCTAACAGTTCACATTGCAGGATCCTGGGAGGCTATTCGGGAGTTTATATTTGTTCGCTGCAGGGAGTCTTCAATTCTCTGGGTGATGGACGAGATATGGCAGAAGCCAGTGGTGCACTCCACTGGTATCAGCGGTGTTCGCAGATCATCTCGAAGGTTATCGATACATATAGCCAGCAACTCATCTTGGGGAATTGGCCTATTCAGATAGTAGGCCAGACCTTTCCATCTAGCGATGAAATCTGAGACTCTCTCATTCTCCCTCTGTTTTCAATTCATGAGGTCACTGACCGTTGTTTTGTGCAATATCGAGCCGAAGTGAAATAAGAACTACTGCCAAAGGTCTTCCCATCTTTTTATTGACTGTGCTGGTAGACTCGTATACTAGACGAAGGAAGATCCATGAAGGGTTTGTACGAAGCATCTGAGTATCACTGCATCTTTTTGTTCTGGATTTCCCATCATAGGGTCGCAATAAGACGCGTAGTGCATCAAGTGTTGTTCTGGATCACATGAACCATTGAAAATAGGGAATATAGGGCTCCCAAAATTGGGTGGAGGAGGCATGTTGCTCACCCAATATGGGTAGGGCTTCCGCACTGGTTTTATCAAAGCATGTCGACCTTCCATTGCTTCTAATCAAGCTGTCAGTGCTTCGATGGTACTGGTGAGTCCCTGGTTTACATTCTGTTGGGCCTGGACTTGGGCAGCTGTAGCCCGAGGCATTTCCTGAGGATCCGGGGTGGCCCGAACAAAGGTTTCATATGTCCTATGTGACACCTTCAGAGGGTTTAGACGTACTTTCTTTCGTTGCTTCCAATGTGTATGGAAGTTTTGTTATCATCCAGATCCACATTTAGGTAGTTGGACGGGTCGAGCACCTCATTGGGCGGGAGCCCTGACCGTGCTTTGTTTGCTGGGGCAAACCTTAGTCTTTGAGGTGCACGTTTTTGGAGTGCAAGGTGTGGCTCTTCTTGGGAAGTGCTTTAAATAAGAAGATTCCTCTGGAGTATCTCGGAGTTAAGCCTCATCAATTCATTCATTTCCTCTTCCTGTTGAGCGAACATCTCTTCGAGCATAAGTGGCTCATTTTTATCGAGAGAAGGATCCGGGATAAGGGTAACCAGTCCTTTTTTCTTATAATTATTGGGAGCTCGGATGGAAAGCTAAGGAATGTTAGCGGAAGGGGCCGACATATTTAGAGAGGCCCTCTAGTTCCGGGTATGCTCAAATGGTGGTTTGTTGTGATTCAAAACCTAACTCGAACCATCATCTCCTGATCCATCTGGATTTTCATTGTCTCTAGTATCACCCGTGGGGTTAGCCTCTATGTCGTTGATGGATGTGTATCACGGGGTTGAGGAGACGTCATCTTCTAAGTAGGAATAGGATCTCCCATGCCTTTTTCTAGTCCTCCCCCTCCTATCTCATGATTTCTTTTGGACTCCTTGATGAAGTGTGACATTGAGAGTCCTTCGATGTGTCCTTATGGCATGCCTCCCAATTGAAGGATATGATGACTCAAAAGATGGGATAGGGCAGGAACCTCCTCTTCTGAATTTCCTCCATAGATGAGAAAATATTGATCCTTGTGGGGGAGATTGTTATTGAGGTGGTAAAAATGCCCCTAGCCTTGAGGGCTGGGGATGACTCTGTTCCCTAGATGTTGAGTATTTTTCTGTTTTTATTTGTCTTATAAGGGCATTTGTTGTTAAAAAATGCCCCTAGACTTACAGGATGGGGTTGGCCCTAGATTTCGGCAACGGTTGGTGATATCACTACTTTCTTGATCTTGTGTGCCCCCATGTAGGGGTGAACTGGTCTGATGCTGAGTTCACTTGCGACTCAATACTATATGGGGATGCTGGCAATGGCTGTTGAATGGCCTCTATTAGGCGAGAGGATTTGTGTATGCTCTCTATGGCCTGATTCATGAGTTCTTGGATGGATTTTTCCCGTCGGACCTGACGCTTATGGGACTTACTCATGGCATGTATCTGCTGGGTGTGTCACCTTTCTTGAACAGGGAGACCACTCGATCGCTTCCATGCCTTGATGGCGTGCAAGACACTACGACTAACGGGTTCTTCTGGGCGGGGAGTAGAGTGAAATGCAGAGCTCTATATTCTCCCCGTACCCTGATATGGACTCTCATCAGAGCGTCTTTAATGAGGCTTTGCAACTGGTGTAGTGCATGGAGGCAAGCTAACTCCATGTTTCCTTTACACCTCTTAGGTCACTGTTCTCGTGCTGAAGGAAGAGTTTCCAGGTCGATGTGATGTAGGAGGTCTCCTATTGTCTTGACATGGTCTACATACCCATTGTAGGGCAGGAAACTTGATTTCATCCGGTGGAGGGTTGTCTATATATTGTAGCAGATGTCATGCACGCATTCTTCTGAGAACTGTCTGGGTATGTTGAATTGAGAGGTGGTCATGGGCCAAAACATAACTGGGATATCATCTCTGGCAAGTCATTTCCTCAGGTGCAACATGTTGGCATACTCCTCCACTAGTGATTCCTCTACCTAGTCAGCCCAACTGAGATGCTCAATGATATTGTGGTAGGAGGAAGTGAGATTGGTAGGTATCGAATTATCATGTGGGCGATTCCGAGGTGGTTCAGAAGTTGAACGTGGCCCCGGAACATCTCCTGATCGAAGAAGGGTGTCGTTGGTGACTAATTGGGATTCTGACATTCTCAATCAAGTCCTTCTTAGTGCCTCAGCTTATGAGGGATTTTCTGTGCTTGATTCGGAAGGGGGAGGAACTTCCTTTCGATATGATATGTCATTGAAGTGAGGGCCTTCGCAATGGCAGCAATAATGGAGAGGACTACCATTACTGCTTGACGCCTCACTGTATAAAGTACTGTTGTAGTGCATACCCTGGGGAGGGCTTTCAATGTGTGTCGCAGCAAGGGGGGACCTTCTGACTACGTATCGTTGTTAGGGGAGGGCCTTCACAACAACTGCCATCATGGTGAGGATGACCATCATGGTCTGACATTCGATTTGTATCTTGGGGAGGACGTTCAAGATACACTACGGCAAGGGGATGACCTTCTTGTTTCTTGGGCTACTATGGGGAGGACCTTTGCAATGGAGGCCATGGTGGCTAGGGCTACCATCACAGTAGCTACAATGGAGAGGACTACCATTAAAGCTCCCATAGGGAGAATATCTATGGGGTACACCCTGGCGAGGGCCTTCAAAATGTACAGCAATGAGGGGAAGTCCTTCTCATTGCTTGACGTCTCTATGGGGAGGACCACCATTATCAGGGTGACGAGGACTACCACCATGATCTTATGCCCGGCTGCGCGGAGTGTCGTTGCAACGTAACCCCTGTGGAGGACCTTTAGGGAAGGAAACGACAAGGGGAGGGCCTTCTTTTTGTGATGAGAAATAATTGTGTGGAGGGCCTCCTTAGTTACAACTATGATAGTGAGGACTACTATCATAATTTGTGGTCCCACTTCATGGAGTTTGCTTACAGTGTATACCCAAGGGAGGACCTTCAGGGTGGACCGCATCAAGTGGAGGGCCATCTTTGTAGAGATCCAATCTTGATGTACATAGAAATTAAATTACATTTGCAGAATACTTAATACATAAAAAAACAAACAAACAAGGACCATAATGTTCAGTGCCTTTGGAAACTCAGAAAAATAATCTTCTAATCATGGTGAAATTTCTTCAACATCTCCCATAAAGTTCTTCCCCTTTTGTTTTCTTACCTAAAAAATTTCTTTATATCCTGGGGAAAATAAAACATAAAAATGGTGAGCTCAAATGCTCATTATGGGTAAACATGGAGAACATGAAACAATCCATAAACATTTGAATGCAAAAACATAAACATAAAATCAAAACATCAAAATCATGAGAAAATACATAAATCATTGATGTATGTTAGGAATATATCATAAAGGAACATCAATCATGATAAAATAGAATATTAATAAAAAATGTAATTGTGGAAAACCATTAAGAACATGATATTATTTTCATAGTAGCCATGGATTTACTGCCAAGACCATCTTAGTTGAAAAAGTCCCTTTCTGAATCGAGTTCACTCCTCGTTCCTGTCCTGTATCACTGATCCGGATTAACATACCTTTCCATCAATGTCTATCTCATGAGATATTAATCCTTAAACAATGAATAGGAGGTAGATATAGGTCCCACCCATATCATAATGAAATCATTTTTTCTTGTGCCACAAAATAAACATACATCATTCATAATAACCCAACGAATAAAATGGGTTTCATAGACATCATCCCATCATAAAAGAATCCATATAAAAAAATGGAAATCATTTCATCATTAGAAAACTCAAACCATGTAAATAATAGATACATTATACTTGAAAAATAAACATTCTTAAACAAAGTTTTGATAAAACAATTGAAATGAATTTTTGAGAAAATATCCTTTCTTCATCAAAATCATTTTCTTTTAACAAAATGACATGAAATTTTAAAAGAAAATGATTTTGTTGAGAATATCCATGAAATCTTGTAGAGTAATATTCATGAAAATAAGGTTTTATAAAACCATAAAAATCTGTTCATGCCGTATAAGTTAAAAAAACATTCTCCACATACTTTTGTCTGAAAAGTCAAAAAGTGCGTATAGTAATCAAAAGCAAGATTCTTCCATAACACAAAGTAAAACTCAAAGAGAGGTAAAAATGACTTTAAACATACATGGAAGAATATTAAACACCTTATTAAAAACATTTTTATGGACATGTATGAAAAATAAAACCCCAGTATATACTTACGAATAAACAATTTCAGATAAGAACGAGATTGGAATAATTATCCCTTACCTTATTTCCAATTTATTTCTTATGTGTCTGAGACTCTAGTATAGTGGGTTTAAACATATTATTAACTATTAAAAAAATAATAATAATATTTATGATACCATATATGATTCACTTATGACATTATATTATCCGTTCATTTGTCAATTCCATGTTAAAGCAGCGTTTTGGGTAAAATCGTTGCATTTATCGTCCTTGTTTTGACTTGTAATTATTAATATGATTACATAGATAATGATTACTTAAATATAGAATATAAAAAATGATTTATATATAATATATATTCAAAATATACATATATATAATAGATCAATAAATGAAATAAATACACCGTTCATGGAGACGGTAGGCCGTACGTACGCATGAATGCTGTTTTTCATTTTCTTATTGAATTGAATGGAGTTAAGTAGATGACATACATATATATATATATATATAAATCCAGTAGCATTATTATGTCATATATTTCATGATTACTTATTTTATATACTTTATAATCATTCGTGAATTGTTAACATGGAAAATTAATCTCATCGGGTCGTGGAGACGGTAATTCGTATGTACGCACGAATGATGATATCATTCTCAAATTTATTGTATTGAATTCGAGTGGATGATATAATATCTTAAAATTATTATTATGTTATAATAATCATATATAGTTATTCTTTACACCATTATACCAATCCAAGTATGGTGGTGGTGGAAAAACTGATTACACCAGGCGTGGAGATGGAATTCTGTACGTACGCACGCGCGGTGATTTCATTTTCTGTAGGATTGATAGAAGGTGAAATAGGTTTTTATTATATTTATAATAAAATATAAGTATAAAATTAATACTTATGTTATTAATTTTTAATGAAACAACTAAATAAGATGAATTATAAGAAGAAAGAAACTTGAAAGAGTCTGTAGAAGAGATTACCTCTTATTCGACATACCTCCTTTAAGCTTCCTATTAAGGGACTAGAGTTGATATTTTGAGAAGTCCAAAACCACCAAAATGATTCTAGGGAAGTGGATAAGGGGTTTACAAATCCTGAAGGCTCAATGTTTTGTGAAGTGGAGAGGGAGGAGGTTCTCTTTTATAATGGAGGGGAGGGGCACCTTTGGAAAGTGTGAAAATATTATTTTATTATAAACATACATTCAGTTTTAAAAGGTCCAAAAATAATTAACGATGAAGATAATATGACTCATGGTCGAAATAGAATCATCCAATTATAATTGGACATGTATTGGATAGTATTTTAATCATTATAATCTTATTTATTTAAATCAATTTTTAATGAGGTAAATACTACATCATTATTATGTCATAAATAATTTATTTTATTTGATGTATAAAAATTATAAAAAACACCACCATATAGGAAATCGTTTTATATTTCCAAAGAATATTTATAGTCGAAAATATAACTTATATACCCCTTATAAAAATTAATTTCTAAAAGATTTTTGTTATTGTCAATTTTGTCTTTACATGAAATTAACTAATCCAAATTGTCATTATCACTAACAAGTGGCTCCATGGGGTCAGAAAATCGACCAAAAGATGCCCATGGTCGGCCACTACTCATCAAATAAGGTTAGGACAAGTGCTAAGGTAATTTTGAATTATTATAATATTCTTTTAACCTTGAATTACCCTATTTACCTTTAACCACAGTAAATAAAAGTTTAAAGTTACTATTAACAAAAAATTATTTTCATCTTATTGAACCACATTTTACTTCTTTATAACAACCATGTATGTCAGTTTTTTTAAATTATATTCACAAAACTGGTAAAATTTCATTTAATTGAATGTGTCGGTTTTTTAACAACCACTAAGTGGTTTCACTATTCATCAAAAATTGAATTTTATTCAAAAAATACCAACAATTCAGCCTAAGATATATTTGATATTTCAAATTCAAAAATGATGTCTATTTTTTCGAATTCAAAACATAGAAGTGGCATTAATTAATTTTAAAATTAATTCCCATTATCAAAACCTATAGCATGTTTTTTAGAAACAATAAATATCAAAAGATCGACACTTGTTTATGTCCAAATTCAATGTGAAATTAGTTCCAATGACTAACATTGGATTAAACGGTAAAAATATATTCTAATTACACTTTAAAACAAATTAAAAAGATAATCTAACCATATAAATTATTGCGAAGAAAAAAGTTTTTTTTAATTAAAATATAGCGTGTTTTTAATATTCATTAAAATATGACAGTTATCAGAATATTATGAAACATTTATCTAAATTAAATTTTTATATCATTATTCCATGGAAGAATTTTATTTTGTCAAATTGAACTTATAAACATGTCAAAAACTAGATTTAATGTGGGTGCGCCATAAAAATACGAAAAAACTATATTTTTTGAAAAATAAATATTTTAGCCCAAAAATTTATTTAGTTCTCATACTATGTTATTGAAAGTATGTAAGATGAATAACAATGTTAAAAAAATCAAAATTTAGTTAATATTATTCATAAATTCTGGTCCATAATAATTTTATAACAATACATCACTGTTTAATGAAACCCAGTATTGCGTACTACACACGCTATCGATGAAGGTCGTGATTGCGTGTAATGCAAGCCAAGTCAGGGTTGCACGTAATGAAAACCCTGTTTGGTGTTTCATATAACATAATAAAAACTTATTTAATTTATACATTAAACAAAATCTATACTTACTATTGTGTAAAATAATTTCCACAAAATGAACTTGAAATTGTGTGTAACACGATCCAAGAATAATGTTGCATATACTGCATGCTAATACGATGTTGCATATAATACAAGCTAATCTTAGTGTAGTCTATAATAGAAGACATCAATGAATTTAAAAATAATATATCTCATAAAATCTCGGGGTGTTACATTCTACCCCCCCTTAAAATGAATTTTCCCTCGAGATTCGTCAGGGTTATAAATCGTTTACTATTTGAAAGATTCATTCATAGAAACTCACATCGTAAAAATAAAATTTATATCATCATTTTAAAAAGGAATGTTAGAAACAAAATGGATACCAAAAGTAACTCATCATTTCAGTTCCCACATAGGTGTATGTAGGTGAAAATATGGATATGGAAGAGAAATCTAACTGTCAGGTTCTGATGGAAAGTGGTAGAGAACATGGCTACGAAAAAGCGAAAAACCACAAACCCATAAATTTGTGATGATCTAAGGTACCATCTGATTCATCAGATTTGATTGTACTAGGACAACATTTTTGGTTTCCAGTATCATTTCCATAACATTTATGAACTTTTACTTAAGGAGAAATACTTACTTGATTTCAGTGTAATATCATCGTTGGTCATTCCATGAATAATTTCCACTTCATATCTATTTAATGAAATGAAGCTGGATTTGTCATTCATGAAGTTTTAGCAGATCATGTGATAGAAAGATAAGTCATCCCATCCGTTTCTATCACAAAAAGGTTAGCATAAGTTATTAAATATACATAAGTCCATATATGGTGAGATTAATCATATATGATTCCAACAATGGACTTATACTTAATCTATCATACCACTTAATAAAATAAAACAAGTTCCTACTTACCCAGAACATCATGTAGGCTATTGGTAAGCGATAAAGGCATGTCACACTTCATTTGTGGGTTCGATTCCTGCAACCTTGTCCGACGCGACGGGTTGTCGCCCATCCTACGGGTTGTCCTTTTTCAAAAACTATACTATTATAACATTCCAAAAATAATATCAAAAATTTATAACCTTAAACAATAATATCTGGTGTCTAACATAATCCATTTCAGTCTTTAGACTTATCCAAAATACATATGTCGAATCTCATAGTATAAAGAAAACGATTACTAGAAATTTCATTAACCAAGGATGTGAATAGCATCATTTATCCCTCATATATCATAAGATATATCTTGTTGAGCTCATTCCAAACATGTGAATACCTTAATCATGTATTCTTTTGAAACATGAATAAACATATAACCGTAGTGAAAACATGAGTTCTGTCAAAAGTTAACTCTTTCCACATACCAAAATCCCAAAAATTCTATATACTCAAACCATGATATCACTTTTTTCCTTATATCAGTCATGATCTCATTAATATTATTTTCTCCTTATCCCTTCATTATGCGCATATCATCTTCTATCCAAAAATATTTTAATCACTTTTCATGGTTAGCGGTACCATATAATTATTGATAACCAAAACATAGATATTCCAAAATTCCACGATACCATAAATGAGATTCCATGTTACTATTTTGAAATCCCATTACATAAGCACTTAATCATTAAACAACATCATTTTCATACTCAAAATCACAAATAGTGATCGCATGTGACTTCCCTTTATCCTTTTCTATAATAGGTTGTTCACATTGATCATCATTAACCCTTGGATTAGGGCATTCATTGGAATAATTCCCCATTTCTTTGCACTTGAAGCCTTGAAGTGTTGGTGGTGCGTTCTCTACAGTATTTTCTTTATTCACATCAATAGAAACCCTTTTTCCATTACGTCGACACTAAGATTCTCGATGAACTTCTTTTCCACACTTAAATATTTTTAAATCCCTTTAAGAAATTCTCCACCATGCTTCTTTGCACACTTTCAGCATAAAGAAACAATCATATTCTTTCCACCATTATTCTGAGGTTTCTCCTTGAACTACACCTTTCGTTTCTTTTCAAAACCATGAGATGGATTTGTAACACCAACTTTCATTTCTACCTTGATAGCACAATGCACAATTTATTCATAGCTACAAAATTCTCTTATAGCTAATGCCCTTTTTAAGACTTGGTTTTAAGCCACCGAAGAATCAATAAACATTACTTTCAGGTTGGATGATAAAGCCAGATGCATACCTTGCAAGTCTTGTAAAATTCTCTTTTTATATACCAACAGATTCATCATCATTTTTCTTAAGCTCAAAGAAATCATTTTCCATCTTTGTTCGAAGAATACGAGGGAAGTACTTATTGAAAAATAAGTTCTTGAACTCACCCCATTCGATGGATTCAATTTCATCTTGGGGCCTAGTATTCTTAATTAGAGTCCACCATTGATCTGCTTCACCTTCTGAATGGTAAATAGCCAGAATGACCTTTTCATTTTCCAAACAGTGAAGTATGGAAAATATCATTTCAATGGTACTGATCCATTGTTTATCAACAAGTGGATCAGAAGACCCACTGAAAGAAGGTGGACGTTGCCTCCTGATGTACCCAACTTGTGTATAAATTTCCATATATATAATTGAAGATAAAAACAAGTTTTCAGCAAATATCTGTGGTTTTATGAACATATTCTTTGATTTTGGTGAATCTGTTTAATTTCAGGAGATTTCTCGCTAAATAAACGGATCAAGAGAAGTCTTTGAAAATTTAGAAACTACACGGCGTGTACTTTTATACACGCTGTGTACATCCAGGTAGGGACACGGACCAAAGGAGGGACTACACGCTCTTGTCACCAGGCAGAAGATACACACCGTGTGTGGCGGTGCTACACATTATGTACTACTTTCAAGAAGCAGTCGTTGTCGAGGAAGAGTCCACACCAAACTTTTGTATACATTTCCATATATATAATTGAAGATAAAAACAAGTTTTCAGAAAATATAAATGGTTTTATGAACATATTTTTTGATTTTGCTGAATCAGTTTACTTTCAAGAGCTTTTTGGCAAAATACACGGATCAAGGGAAGTCTGTGAAAATTTTGAAACTACACGGCATGTACTTTTATTCATGCCGTGTACATCCAGGCAGGGACACAGACTGAAGGAGGGAGTACACGCTCATTTCACCAGACAGAAGATACATGCCGTGTGTGGCGGCGCTACACGCCATGTACTACTTTCTAGAAGTAGTCGTTGTCGAGGAAGAGTCCACATGCCCATGTGTCTGTTGATGAAGACACGGCGTGTTTAAACTTTTACACACCGTGTATGCTATTCTAGAAGGCCTGGCGGCCAAACGAGTGCACTACACGCCGTGTATGGTGGTGCTACACGCCATGTACACCCAACCACTAGGCGGCGTTGTGTTCAAAAATCAAAGACAGCGTGTTAGGCCACCTACTCGTGGAGAAATTGGCGCCAATACGCGTTGGTGAAAAGTACACAACGTGTACTTTCTATACACTCCATGTACTTTATGTTTCTATGAAAAGAAGCCTTGGACTACAGATTTTGGGAGTTCAGAACCCTTGAGAGGAAATAGAAACTCTACTATCACTATTCTCGAAGCTACCAAGGTGTCATCACTACGCCATTCCACCTTCTAATACTCTACCTCAACGCCTACACGATGAATCCGTCAGGTATAACGTGTGTCGTTTCTCTCCTAAATTCTATGTGTAACTAAACCCCTCGTGTTGGGGCTGTGGATGATGGGATCATAATTTGTATATTGTTTTATATAGTTGTGTTTGAATCGTTGTAATTCATCTTACTCTTCTTAATCCACTGTCTAATATAACTGAGAATTCATAACCAGACCAAGGGAAGGATTCTCAACGATACAAAAGAAAAGTAACTCTGAAAACATCTATGACCATTGAAAGGTTTTCACTGATTCAAATAATGGACTGGACATAATAAAGAATTAAGGACTTCAACTACCGGACCAAGGATTCAGCTGCTCTAATTCCAAACAAGAGGAACCGGACCAAGGAAATCTTGTAACAAAAATGAAATCATGAATGATTGAATTATTATGAACAACACAACCATTTAAACAATATACATAATAACTCCTTATTCACCACATCCCCGACACGTCTTTTCTTTCCATTTCTAAGAACTCTTTAAATTTACCCATTGTTTTTGTTCAAACTGTATCCATTCTTCAAAGTTAATCATTATAGTTTCAATCAAAACCCAAAATCAACCCAATCGTATCTAAATATTGCATATTTCACCTAATTAAGTTTTAAATCAATTAAATTCATTCACTCTATGGTTTCTTGTGTATCGTCCCTGAATATATGCTATACTAAAGTTCTAGGAACAGGTAATTAATTTGGAATGCATATAACTTCAATCAACGATAAGCGAGACCAAAATTTCGCGCCGTTTTCGGGGAACTCCGTTTGGTTTTAGTGCTAAGATTTAAATTGTGTTAATAATTGATTTAAGTGAAAATATAAAAAAAAATAAAAAGTTATCAACAATCTCTTTTCTAATCCAATTTCTAATATATTTTTTTTATTTTCCCTTTTACGCCTGGTTTTCGTTTCTGTGTTGTGCAGAACATAAAGTGTATGTTTAAATGTTTTACATGATCCAGAAGTGTCGAGTCTTCAGCATTAGTTCCGCTTGACCCGGAAATCGAACGGACCTTGCTTCATCGTTGGCGTACACAGATAGAAACTCACAACCATCAACCACAACCTACGGTGAACAAGGAAGAGGGAGCACCAGCCGTAGATGCTGCGACTGAGCATCAATACCTGGATCAACAGCCTCCCACTGCTGGTGTACCGGAGCAACCTCCTTGAGCCTTCATGGAATTCCTCCCAAGGGATTACCAATGGCCGCCGCAGTATCTTTTCCCACGGCCATACTTTTCCCCTCAGGAGTAGTTTATGCAAGCTCCACCCCATCAACAACAACCTCCAAGATGTACCCTTATGGATTACGGACTTCCATCGATTCACGGAGCTGATACGGGCATCGTTCATCCTCCGGTCTAGGCCCAACACTTTGAGATCAAGCCTGCTATTATCCAGCTGATCCAGAACACCATCCAATTTGGAGGCCCGGCTAGGGAGGACCCGAACGCCCATATCTCCAACTTTCTGGAGATCTGCGACACCTTTCGGTACCATGGTGTGTCTGAGGACGCCATACGTCTTCACCTATTCCCCTTTTATCTATGGGATAAGGCGAAGGACTGGATCATGGGGCAGCCACAATGATCTATCCTCACCTGGGAGGATCTAGCCTAGGTGTTCCTGTCGAAGAACATCCCACCATCCAAGACGGTGAAACTCCGGAATGAGATTCATAACTTCCAGCAACATGACTCCGAGTTGTTGTATGAGTCATGGGAACGCTACAAGGAGATGTTACAAAAATTCCCCCATCACAGACTCCCACTCTGGATGCAAGTCCAGACCTTCTATGGAGGAATTACGACAAATACCAAGTCCATGGTGGACGCTGCTCCTGCAGGTACGGTGATGCAAAAGTCCCCTGAAGAACTATTCGAACTACTAGAATACATGTCAGCCAATAGCTTCCATTGGCACTCCGAGCGGGGGACTCAAAAGCGAGGTATGCACAAAATTGATGTTACCACTATGTTAGATGCTCAGTTGGACGATGTGTCCTTGAAAATCAACGCATTGAACCTCAAAGGATCTTCTCAAGTTCGTGAGGTGAACCTTCCAGTATGCGGCGATTGTGGTGATAACCACATAATGGGAGAATTCTCGGGTTCGACTGGAGGACCCTCGACGAGCGAGGTGAGTTTTGTTGCCCAAAATAGAGGGCCTAACCAGTACCAGAAGTACCTGAACCCGGCATGGCGAGATCAAAAGAACACAGGCTGGGGCCGACAACAGCAGAATCATGCACCCCAGCGACCGCCCAACTACAACCAACATCCATATCAGAACCAATTCCAAAGGCCGCAACAACCCCAGTAGGGTCCTTATCAGCAACAACGGTATCAAAACCCTCGTCCATAGCAGCCACGATAGCCCCCTCCTCCACTGGCTCAACAACTACCTCAGTAAGAGAACTCCTCAAGGTTAGAGGATCTGATGACTAAATTCATATCTACTGCTAAGACTTGGTTCCAGAATCCGGAATCTTCGATTCGAGGCTTGAGAATCAGATTTTCCAGCTGGCAAAACAACTCTCAGATAGGCAGCCCAGTACACTACAGGGGAACACCTAAAAGAACCCAAGGGAGGAGGCCAATGCTATTATGCTCCGGAGTGGAAAAGAGCTCCACCAGAACCAATCAGCACAGCAAGGTGCATCCACACCCATTGTTGATGAAAAAGGTACCAATACCGACCCCTCCTCATCCAAAAGCCCGCAAAAGGAGGCTTTACAAAATAATGAAAATGAGATAATCCAAACATTCAAGCATGCCTTACCATTTCTAGAATGATTGAAGCAAAGGAATTTGGACCACCAATTCAGAAAATTCATGGATGTTTCCAAGAAGCTACATATCAACATACCATTTGCGGTGGCCCTGACAGAAATGCCAAAATACGCCAAATTCATGAAACAAATCCTCTCGAATAAAAGGAAGATGGACGATTTGGCCACTATTGCACTAATGAAGCAGTGCTCTGTGGTGGTTCAAAATTCCATTCCTCCCAAACTTTAAGATCCGGGTAGTTTCACCATTCCTTGTACTATTGGATCCTGTGAGTTTGGGAAGGCCCTCTGTGACTTAGGGGAAATCGTGAAACTCATGCCCCTCGGTGTTTTCAAGAAGCTGGGACTCCACAAGCTCAATCCTACCCGTGTCTCCCTTCAACTTGCTGATCGATCCATCAAGCACCCGAAGGGACTACTAGAGGACTTACTGGTCAAGGTGGGTCGGCTGACCCTTCCCGCTGATTTCATCATCCTCGACATGAGGGATGACCAAGAAGCACCTCTTGTACTTGGAAGACCTTTCTTGGCAACTGGGAAGGCACTCATTGATGTGCACCAAGGAGAGCGAATTTTCTGGGTAGGAGATGAGAGAGTCTCCTACAATGTTCTCCATGCCATCAAGCATGCATCATCATCTGATCATGATGATTGTTCTGCAATAACTACCCTGGATGACCGCCTGGTGGATGATCTGGTATGTTCCTATATTTCTGATAATTTTAACATTCCAGACATTCCTGTTCAAGAAGATCCAGAGAACTTTCAACTCCTATATGGCCAGGGCGGCCACTATTGGGACCATTATCCACCATAAATATCTGGTAAGCAAGGTAAGTAGGTCAAGCCAATGACCTAAAACAAAGGCATATCCTGGGAGGTAACCCAGAGGTTACATGTTGTGTCCCACTTATTTACATGGAGTATACTTATCTTTTTAATTTGTAATCTTAATCGTATAAATCTAAAGTACAACAAATAAATAACCAGGGATGATGTCGGTGCCGATGGCAAAGTCACCAGAGTTTATTCGAGCCGTTCTCGGTTCGAATCCTCCTGACCTACCTTCAGCACGGGTTTCCTCCTTTTAATTACACGACGTGTGTGGTATTTTCAATCTATATATATATATACGTGTGTTTAATAAAACCCATGGTGGGGATGGGCCGATTGGCTAGAATCGTAATCCGGTTTCACAAAGACACGGGTTCGAATCCAGACAATCATCCAATTTCCATCATTTGTTATTTTAATAAAACTACACGATGTGTACTCCAATTTACATCGTGTGCACCATGATTTTTCAAATATAAATGAAAACCTTATTAAAAATAAGAAATTACATGCGGGTGAAGTTGGAGGATTGTAAAAGTCTCGACACCAGGTTCACAATACCCAGTTTCGAATCGCGCTAATCTCCCCGCTTCACCCCCATCCTTTCCTAAATAAAAACCACATGTCGTGCTTTTCTTTCATTCCATGTGTATAGGCCGTATAGAATAAATATATATATATAATAAATATGAATAGCAGAACAACCTTTTCTCCAGTGGGTGAGGGCGTCCGTTCGAATCGGCCGATCACCGGTTTGAATCCCGCCCCAAGCACCGGACCAAAGGTTGTACTACTATTTTTCTTATTTTAAAATACACGGCGTGTATTTCCCAATATACGTCATGTATATGTTTATGTATAATGAAATTTGTTGATATATTTATTGTTTTTAATTATTAATAATAATTATTATATAGTTTACTATAATAATTATATTTAAAAAAATTCGGGATACACGATGTGTACCAAAAATACACGTCATGTACCACGTCTATATATGCCGCGGGCCACCCGGCTTGAGGCCATGTCGCACAGATGCTCGATCCTTCCCCTTCATCCCGTTTCTTCTCCCGAATTCCATCTAAACCCCTTTTTTCTGAATCCATCGATTTGGGGTGTTTAACGTTCTGATTCTTCTCACATTGTGATCCTCAATCCAGGTACACCGTTCTGCACCCTCTATTTCAAGTTTTTAGAATCGTTTAAGGTGTTAATCATATCGGACGACCGTTTGGCTTCCGGAAGTACAAGGCCATGAAATGAAGAACACACGCTGTGTACTTATGAACACGGCCTCAGAATGAATTTTCAGAAATTTGAATATACATGGTGTGTATGTTTGGTACACACCATGTCTGTTTCAATGTGCCCGAGTACACCTTTGCACACGGTCTCACGCACCATTTTCATTTAGACGGTGTGTGTGTTTGGTACATGTCGTGTCTGTTGTTTGTGTTGGCCCCTTCGTGTGTGGCGCATAACACGGTCTGTCACCCCATGTTCCGGAACATGGCGTGTATGTTAGGTACATGCCATGTCCTTTATATCTGTAGGAGGCCCATGTCTCACCCACTACACACCCATGTTCATCGTGATCAGTCCACATCGTGTCCAGAACCAACACGGCGTGCATTGATTTCTCAGAACTGATAGAAACATGGTCGTGTCCTTTTTATTACACGACCACCTACACTTTGATGTGAACGTGGCATGTATGTTCGGTACACGCCTTTTCCTATTACATGGTCTCTTTACACCCTCGGTGTGTCTTTCCAGAGAACACGAGATACTCTCCATTTCTGACTTCACGCCGTGTACTCTGGAGTACACGCCATGTAGTTTTCTTTTCCAGGTTTCTCACATTTTCTTTGTTTTGTTTTCTTTCCTTTTTCTTTTTCTTTTGTTTTGTTTTCTATTTCTTTCTATTTCAGGATATGGAAGATCACGATCATTCACGAGGGAAGTGGCCTACCTCCGCTACTGAGGTCAAGGAGTCCAGTTATCATCGGATCTGACTCCGACCACCTACACAGTCAGACCCCGACGCTCCGGTCTTTGAGCTCCCTCCGTTGGACATTCTGCCCCCACTGACTCTCTCAGATGTGGCTGGGCCTACTTCTGCTGCACCATCTGCCGGTTTCCCTATACCATTGTCCTCAACGGCTGGTCCATCTATGCGCACACCTTCCACCGAGCCACCCTCTTCTTCGGCGGATCCACGTCTACAGCCAGATGTTGCTGCTACACCGGCACCTAGGTCGGGACCTGTAGGTGATCCCTATCCCTACACGGTATTCCCGGTCACCGACCTCGCATACGACAGGATCCGACGCTTCTCTAGTTGGCCGATACCATTGAGCGGCAGGTGCCTTGACAGCAGCATTCCGCAGCGGCTCGGTATTTTGTAGGAGTTGGATGTACTTCTCCGGAACACCACACTCCTCGAGATTTTATAGGTCATCACTCATGTGTTCCGAGATTTATTTGTGGATTTTACGGCCTCCTTTGAGTTCGATGGAGCGGAGTACCGGGAGACACCTAGCGATGCGGTGCCAGTAGTTTGATTCCGGCTGGGCGGCCGACGTTTTTCTCTGACGATGACAGAGTTTGGCCGAGGGTGCGGCTTCTACCCCCATCCAATCACACCACCCACCGTTTCTGACTTGACCCGGCCTGAGCGCTCTGACCTTATTGCCATGTGGTGGGAGATCACTGGGACGGACCACCGGTACTCCCCCACTTCTCAGAGGAGCACTCTTATCGCCGACCCCATCCTTCGCTTCACCTACCGGTGCTTTAGTACCATACTCTTCCCCCGCCATGAGGATATGGGGGTTGTGACCTGCCATGACATGTAGCTTCTTACCTGTGTCATCCGACACGCCTATCCGGACCTCCCCTATCTTGCCACCTCCTATTTTCACTCCATGTTTACCGGCCGTCAGGGCAACCTGAACGGCGGGTTTTACACCACCCGTCTATCCCACCACTTGGGGGTATTTGAGCCCTCATTACCTCATGACTTGATAGGTTCACCCCAGTGGATGAACTTCCTCATGATCATTTAGAAGGGATTGGTCCGGAAGTATGGGATGCCTACATCCTTGCTCAGGCTCGAGCCCTGCCACCTACTGAACCTTCCCCAGCTGCTGACCCCGCACCTCCTTCCCCACCCCCTCCAACTTCTCCACCTCACCCACCTCTTTCTGACCCCACTTCTTCTGACCTTCCTTCTTCTGTCTCATCCCCCATCCCACCTACCCCCGCACCCTAGGCCGATACGGCCATTTCCCTCCACTTAGACATGATGGAGCATAAGTTAGTTTGTCTCATCAGCCGCCAGGACACCATTGCATGCCATTTGATTCGTCCGGACGACCGCCAGGAACGGATGTAGCATCTTTTGGTGCTTATTGCTCAGCATCTTGGTGTTCCACTACCTCATCCACCAGCCTCTACCTCCGTTCCTGGCCCTTCTACTGCTGGTCCACCGCCGTCTCCTGTGCCGGCCATAGATTCTGTTCTCATGACTATGATGAGTTCTGCTACTGCCACTTCTGTCAGGCCAGGGCCTGCTACTGAGCTTCTGATCCCAAGTCTAGCACCTATGGCTCCTAATTCTTTAGCTACCCTTCCTGATGCCGAGTTAGAGCCTCGCCCTTCCACGCCTCCTGTGCCATCTCTCCCGGCCGATTCTGTACAGGATGATGCCTCCCCTGAGGCGACCCCATGATAGTGACATTTTCTTTTATCTTATATATCTCTTCTGTCATTTTCTGTGCTATGATGTTATGCATGTTTGTAGTTTTCTTTTTTTCTCGACAGTCACAGGTACGGGCATGGAGTTCCTTGGGCATCACTTTTCACGAGGGGAGTATTTTTCCATTTCTATTTTCTTTATTTTGGATTTACTTCTTCCTCTGCTTTCTCTCATTTTGTCCCCCATTTCGCCATGTTTCCCACCCTTTCCCTTGGTGTTGCATTTGGTGGACCACGTGCAGTATTAAGTGTGGGGGAGCATCTATATCTTTCCCCTTAGTCCTTGCCCTTAAACTAACCTAGGAGACATCATTATTAGACTCTATATTTGAAAATGTAAAGAAATTTTGGTTGATCAATCTTATAAATGCTAGAGTTATAAGTAGGATCTTTTGGAAAGGTTACATACTTTTTAGTTTATATGTATTTTAAAATGATTTCTGATATAGTTTCAATTGCAACCTTTCATCCTTGATTAAATTACATTAATTAGGATAATCATTTATATGCATGTCATGACCTGATTGTCCCTTTATTATTTTTCCACTCCCGAGAGGTATTCTAAACCCTTTTTCATATTTCTTTCCTAATACCCTCTTTCTTGAGAGATTCTTAGGATATGCATCACTACTAGAATTTGCAAGTTTTTCTTTTCGAAACATGAAAAAAATTTTGAATTACTTTAACATGATTGAGGCATTAGATTGTTTCAACCCCTTTATCTTGAGACCTACCCTACATTTAATCTTCATTGAGCCCATAGAAGCCATGAACAGCCTTTATAGGAAGCCAAATTACAATCCTATTTCCCTTCCTAACCTATTTATTTTTAAACTTTGCATGACTATTCATTTATGTTTTAAAGAGGGAGTTGGAAATACATGGAATTTTTTTGTGTACATCCATGAAATAAAGTGTGGGGGAGTGCCTCTTGATTATTTGGGGGAGAATGGGTTCCAAACATCTAGTCATTAGGGATACCCTTGTGTTTTGTTGTTAAAAAAACAACAACAACAAACAAACAACTAGGGGACCTTATGCTTTTTTTCCCATAAACCCTACTTGCCTAAGGAAGTTGGTGACGATTACAAAAGAATTTGACTAAGCTTTTGAAGGATGTATTTTCAATGAGTTTTACTTTGAATATCATGCAATGATGTTTAAATGAATTAGCCATCATTTTCCAAGCCTCAGAATTTATTTTCACATCTGAACCTACCAACACTTAGCCATAGAAACATATAAACCTTATTGATAAGGCCCTCATGATTTTTGTAATTCAATTTTTCTGAAGTAGAGATCAAGGTATCTTGCAAACCTATGGATAGAGTGTATATGCCTTGGATTGGGTATAACTTCGATTAAATACATCTTGAGTGTGGAGTGTAATTTTAACTGGTAAGGTAAATCATCAAGTGGCATGCTATTTTTTGAAAGGTTGAAAAATGTGTTGAAAGAGGATGAGAGTAGTAAATTACATTATATACGAGGCATGATTTTAATATCTTATGAATTGAATTTTTTTGTGCCTTTCAGATTTTTTCCTCAGTAACTTTATCAGTTATATGTTTGATTAATTAAAATTCCTTCCTTTTAAAGTATAGGCTCTCTTAATTAGATGGTGAGATTTTTGCTTGAGGGAAAGAAAAAGAATAAGTGTGGGGGAATTTGATGCACCAAACTTGTGTATACATTTAAATATATATAATTGAAGATAAAAACAAGTTTTTAGAAAATATATGTGGTTTTATGTACATATTATTTGATATTGTTGAATCTGTTTTCTTTCAGGAGCTTTCTGGATAAATACATGGATCATGGGAAGTCTATGAAAGTTTTGATACTACACGACATGTACTTTTATACACGTCGTGTACATCCAGGCAGGGACACGGACCGAAGGAGGGAGTACATGCCCATGTCACCAGGAAGAAGATACATGTCGTGTGTGGTGGTGCTACATGTCGTGTACTAATTTCTAGAAGTAGTCGTTGTCGAGGAACAGTCCACACGCCCATGTGGTCGTTGATGAAGACATGGCGTGTTTGAACTTTTACATGTCGTGTCTGCTATTCTAGAAGGGGTTGGCGGCCAAACGAGTGCACTACACGCCGTGTATGGAGGTGTTATATGCCGTGTCCACCCATCCACTAGGTGGCACCGTGTTCAAAAGTCAAAGATGGCGTGTTAGGCCACCTACCCGTGGAGAAATTGTCACCAAAACGCATTGATGAAAAGTACACGGTGTGTAATTTCTATACACGCTGTGTACATTATTTTTCTATAAAAAGAAGCCTTGGCCTACGGATTTTGGGAGTTCAGAACCCTTGAGAAGAATGAGAAACTCTGCTATCACCATTCTCGAAGCTACCAAGGTGTCATCACTCCACCATTCCACCTTCTGATACTCTACCTCAACACCTACACGATGAATCTGTCAAGTATCACGTGTCTCGTTTCTCTCCTAAATTATATGTGTAACTAAACCCCTCGTGTTGGTGCTGTGGATGGTAGGATCATAATTTGTATATTGTTTTATATAGATGTGTTTTAATCATTGTAATTCATCTTACTCTTCTTAATCCACTATCTAATATAACTGAGAATTCTTAGCCAGACCAAGTGAAGGATTCGCAGCGATAAAAAAGAAAAGTAACGGTGGATACATCTATGACCATTGGAAGGTTTTCACCGATTCACATAATGGACTGGACGTAATAAAGAATTAAGGACTTTGACTACCGGACCAAGGAGTCAGCTGCTCTAATTCCAAACAAGAGGAACCGGACCAAGGAAATATTTTAACAAAAATGAAATCCTGAATGATTGAATTATTATGAACAACACAACCATTTAAACAATCTGCATAAAAACACTTTATTCACCACATCCCCAACATGTCTTTTCTTTCCATTTCTAAGAACTCTTTAAATTTACCCGTTGTTTTCTTTCAAACTGTATCCATTCTTCAATGTAAATCAATTTATTTTCAATCAAAACTTAAAATCAACCTAATAGTTTCTAAATTTCGCATATTTCACCAAATTAAGTATTAACTCAATTAAATTCTTGCACGCCATGGTTCCCTGTGGATCGACCCTGAACATAGGCTATACTAAAGTTCTATGAACGAGTAATTAATTTGGAACGCATATAACTTCAATCAACGATAAGCGAGACCACCTCATGAAGGACTGAATAGAATATTGTTCCCTTCTATGCTCATTTGGAAGTACAGAATGATTCATAGCTTGTGTAAGTATAGCAATGAAATTTTTGACTCCATCTGCAATAATACTGGTTTGTTCAGGAGGAAAATCATTGCATTTTCCATTACATTGATCAACATGGTTCATTCGGGTTCCATCCATCATCTAAAACCAAAATAGAATAGTGTGAGAGGAAAAAATCATGCTAGTAAAACAACATAATAAAGAAGGATTACCTTCAATATCCGACATCTTAGGTTTAATTCTAATATCGTTACTGAAATTATAGAACTATAACCTATACTTATACTTAACCTTAGCTACATCCCTAGACATACCTTAGAAATATCTATATGGATTTCACTAATGTTTTCAAATACTAGTTCCTAAATGTTAACTAAACCTTTCCTGTGATACCAACTGTAGAGACCCAAAGCTATAAGTACATAGATATTACACTACTTTTGCAGAATACTTAATACAAAGCAAAAACATACTCCAAAGTATCGTAATAGTTTAGTGTCTTTGTAAACTCGGTAAAATAATCTTCTAATCACGGTGAAAGATCTTCAACATCTCCCATAAAGATCTTCCTCTTTTGTTTTCTTACATAAAACCTTTCTTTATATACTGTGGAAAAAAACATAAAAAGGGTGAGCTCAAATGCTCAGTAAGGGTAAACATGGAGAACATAAAATAATCCATAAACATTTGAATGCAAAAACATGAACATAAAATCTAAACATCAAAATCTTGAGGAAATACATAAATCATGGAAGTATATAAGGAATATATCATAAAGGAACATCAATAATGATAAAATTGAATTTTAATAAAACATGTAATTGTGGAAAAGCATTAAGCACATGATATGATTTCCATAGGAGCCATGATTTTTCTGCCAAGACCATCTTAGTGGACAAAGACCCTTTTGGAATCGAGTTCACTCCTCTTTCTAGTCATGTATCACTGATCCGGATTAACATACCGTTCTAGCCTTGTCTCTCTCATGAGATATACATCATTAACCAATTCATTGTAGGGAAATATAGTTCCCACCCATCTCATAATGAAATCATTATTTCATGTTCCACAAAATAAACATATATCATCCGTAATAACCCAAATAATAAAATGGGTTTCATAGACATCATCCCATCATAACATAATCCATATAAAAGAAATGGATATCATTTCATCATTAGACAAATCAAACCATTTAAATAATATATACATTATAATTGAAACAAAAAAAATACTTAATAATGTTATCTTGGATGGAAAATAGTTTGGATAAAACACTTGAAATGAATTTTTGAACAAAATATCATTTCTTCTCCAAAATCATTTTCATTTCACAAAGTGCCATACAATTTTAAAGGAAAAGGATTTTGTAGCAAATAGTTATGAAATATTTTAGAGTAATATTCATGAAAATAAGTCGTTATAAAACCATAAAAATCTGTTCATGTTGTATAAGTTAAAAAAAACACCCTCCTCGTACTTTTGTCGGAAAACTCAAAAAGTTTGTATTGTAATCAAAAGAAATATTCTTCTATAACACAAAGTAAAAGTCAAAGAGGGGTAAAAATGTCTTTAAACATAAATTTAAGAATATTAAACACCTTTTGAAACATTTTTATGGACAATAATGAAAAATAAAACCCCAGTAAATATTTATGAATAAGCAATCTCGGATAAAAACGAGATTGGAATAATTGTCCCTTACCTTATGTCCAATTTCTTCTGTATGCATCTGAGACTCTTGTATAGTAGGTTTAAACATATTGTTAACTTGTAACAGAACCATACTAATATTTATGATATCATATATGATTCACTTACGACTGTATATTATCTGTTTATTTGTCAATTCCATGTTAAAGAAGCGTTTTGGATAAAATCGTTTCATTTATCATCTATGTTTTGACTTGAAATTATTAATATGATTACATAGATCATGATTACATAATTCCAGATTATAAAACATGATTTATATATAATATATATTCAGAATATACATATATATAATAGATCGATAAATGGAACGAAATACACCGTTCTTGGAGACAGTAGGTCGTACGTACGCATGGACGATGTTTTTCGTTTCCTTATTGAATTGAATAAAATTTAGTAGATGACATATATATATATATATAAAAAAATCCAGTAGCATTATTATGTCAAATACTTCATGATTACTTATTATATATTTTTTATAATCATTCTTGAATTGTTGACATGGAAAATGAATCGTATCGTGTTGTGGGGACGGTAATCCGTACGTACGCACGAGCGATGATATCATTCCCATATTTATTGAATGGAATTGGAGTGGATGATATAATATCATAGAATCAGTATAATGTTATAATAATCAAATATAGTTATTCTTTACCCCATTATACCAATCCAGATAAGGTGGTGGTGGAAAAACTGATCACACCACGGCGTGGAAACAATATTTTGTATGTACGCACGTGCGGTGATTTCATTTTCCGTAGGATGGATAGAAAGAAAAATATGATTTTTTAATATTTATAATAACATATCAGTATATAATAATTCTTATTATATTACATTATAATGAAACAACTAAAGAAGATGAATTATAAGAATAAAGAAACTTGAATGAGTCGGTAGAAGAGATTACCTCTTCTTCGACGTACCTCCCTTAAGCTTCCTCTTAAGGGACTAGAGGTTGTCTTTTAAGAAGAAAAAAACCTCAAAAATGTTGCTAAGGATGGGTACAAGATAAATGGGCAGGGTTTGGCTGATATTGAAGGCTCAATGTGTTGTGAAGAGGAGAGGGAGGAGGTTCCCTTTTACAAGGGAGGAGAGGGGCACCTTTGGAAAGTGTGAAAATATTATTTTATTATAAACTTATCTTCGGTTTCAAAAGGAACAAAAATCATTAAAGATAAAAAATATATAACTAATGGTCGAAATAAAATCATCCAATTATAATTGGACATGTTTTGGATTATATTTTAAACATTATAATCTTATTTATTTAAATCATTTATTAATGAGGTAAATACTGCATCATTATTGTGTCATAAATAATTCAATTTATTTGATTTCTAAAAATTAAAAAAATAACACCATGTAGGATATCCTTTATTCTTTCCAATGAATATTTATGTTTGATAAGATAATTTATATAACCCCTTATAAAAATTAATTACTAAAAGATGTTTTTAAGGTCAATTTTGTCTTTACATTAAATTAATTAAGCCAAATCACCATTATCACTACCAAGTGGCTCAATGGGCTCCCAAAATCAACCCAAGGATGCTCATGGTCGGCCACTACTCATCCAACAAGGTTAGTAGAAGTGTGAAGGTAATTTTGAATTATTATAATATTCTTTTAACCTTTAATTACCCTATTTACCTTTAACCGCTGTAAATAAAAGTCAAAAGTTACTATTCACAAAATTTTGTTTTTTAATCTTATTGAAAAAAATTTTATTTCTTTATAACAACCATGTATGTCGGATTTTCGAAATTCAATTCACAAAGTGGTAAAATTTCATTTAAATGAAAGAGTCAGTTTTTTTACTACAACTAAGTGGTTTCACTATTCTTCAAAAATTGAAGTTTTTCAGAAAAATACCAATAAATCATCCTAATCTATATTTGATATTCCAAATTTAAAAATGATGTCTATTTTTTCAAATTCAAAACATAGAAGTGGAATTAATTAATTTTAAAATTAATTCCCGTTATCAAAAAAAATAATGTGTTTTTAAGAAACAATAACTATCAAAAGATCGACACTAGTTTATATCCAAATTCAAAGTGAAATTGATTCCAATGGCCAACATTTGATTAAATGGTAAAAATATATTCTAATTACACTTTAAAACCAATTATAAATATAATCTAAACATATAAATTATTGCGATGAAAAAAGTTGTTTTTAAATAAAATATAACGTGTTTTTACTATTCATTAAAATATGAATGTTATGAAAATAATATGAAAAAATTATCCAAATTAATTTTTTATATCCTGATTCTAATGAAGAATTTTATTTTGTCAAATGGATCTTATAAACATGTCAAAAACTTAATTTAATGTGTGTGTGCCATCAAAAGGCGGAAAAACTGTATTTTTTGAGAATACGTATTTTACCTGAAAATTTTATTTTGTTCTCATACCATGTTCTAGAAAATATGTAAGATTAAGAATATTTTTATAAAATTCAAAATTTAGTTAATACTATTCATAATGGCTAGCCCATAATTATTTTATAACAATATATCGTTGTTCAGTGAAACCTGGTATTGCGTACTACACACGCTATCGAGGAAGGTTGCGATTGCGTGTAATGTAAGAAAATTCAGGGCTGCGTGTAGTGAAAAATCCCTTTGGTGTTGCATATAACATAATAAAAACTTATTTCATTTATACATTAAACAAAATCTATAATTAATGTTTTATATAATAATTTCGGGAAAACGAACATGAAATTTTGTGTAACACGAGCCAAGAACAGTGTTGCGTATACTAAAAGCTAATACAATGTTGCATATAGTAGAAGCTAATCTTGGTGTAGAGTATAATAGAAGACATCAAAGAAATTAAAAATAATATATCTCATAAAATATCGGGTTGTAACATTCTTGCTACTTGATCTTCCGGTCACGTGGAGGGTCTCGGTGACTCACATCAAAAGAGGTGCTATTGTGATCAATCGTTATACGCCAGTGGGGGAGGCCCCCATGGGTGCTCTGGGGAGGACCTTCAGAGCTTCTGGTAGAGACATTGGTGGGGAGAACCATCGCAACTACTAGTACCACTCACATAATATGTTAATGGGTGGGTAGGGTTATGAGCATTTGATATGTGCTTATCCTATTTGGGAACCCCAGCTTCCAGCAGAGCAGAGTCATGAACCCGCTCTTTATTTTTCGGCTGCCTTTGGTGTGTTCGAGGAACTTTCTTGTGGGCAGTTGGGACTGTCTGCTATTGACAACGGCCTTCACCTTTGGGTACCTATCTAATTGGGTCCTGTGATGTTCCCAGGATTCGTCAACAAACATCTTGACTTTTAGCAGGGATATATGCCTCCTCTGGAGCATCAACCGTGATTGAAGGGTTTCCCCCGGTTGGAACGAGTGAAGCTACATGATCAGGTTTTCCTTCCATCGCGGAATATGGTCAGTGACCTTCCTGGGAAAGAATCATGGATATAGATCTGCTCTGAGGCGGTTATCTTGTCTCATAGATGATTCGCCTCAATTGGGGAGACAGTCTAACGGGCCCGACTCCATTTGTTTCCGATGATGCAATTACATTCTAGAATGTCTGAAAGATATGATATGGGATCGATACCTTCTCCTCCATCATTTCCAGGATATGCAGAGAGACATCTTTGGCCATAATGGGTATGAAGGACCGTTCCAGTTTCGGGGTAGGAATATCCTACTCCAGTCCTCCGGTGGTCAGTGGGTACTAACAAGTCTCCAGTGTTGTGGCAGGTGAATGAATCTTCCCATGGGCTGGGATATGCTAGTTTATCTCTTCGCTTTCCGCCACATTGGGGTGGTGGACTTTACTTGCATCTTCTGGGATATGGCCTTGAATGTGTTGGTTTCCCACCGTATCGATTTGGTGGCCTTTTTTGGCAGGGAGACGTGCCCGCCTATTGATTGTCACCACATCTGGGTGGCGGGATTTGTTGATCTCCACCACATCGGGATGGTAGGTATCAGAAGCATCTGTTAGGAGCTGGTCCTACAGGTGATGGGTTTCCACCACAACGGGTTGGTGGGCTTCATGACCCTGGGAAGGGAGAGGTTCGTTCCGAGTAGGTGCCATCATGTGTGAGTGATGGGCTTGATGGAGCGCGGCAGGGATGTGCACCTGATCGTATTATGCCGCCATGTTTGGATGGTGGGATTTGGAGGAGCAAACAGATGTATGTTTATGTTCATGATACGTCTCTGTGACTGGGCAGCAGAGCTCCTCCTCAGTGACAAGGGTGATGACAGGTCCCTAGTTTAACGCTTGCCTCCGTCATTGGGCAGTCCGAGGGACTGGATCTCGGGGAGCATGGGCCTAGACCCTCGGGGCGACATCCTCATTATCATGAGAATGTTGAGTCACGGCGTGACTGCGATGATGTATTCTAGTGGGGGCATTGGAGCAGAAGCCCCGTTCTGCAGAGATGAAGTCCTCAACATCGAACTCATCTGCCTTCTAAAGATAAGGGTGGTACGTGTTGTCTTGTTCTGGGGATAGATTCCCGAAATGGTTTGGATGACAACCTGGGCCATCTGGATCTGCTTTTGTGGCCTCTGCTGGGCAGGTGACCGTTGAGTCCTGGGGGATTGGGGGGTGTGCATGACTGACTCCACCATCGGGAGAGTACCATTCACGTGGTATTCTCGAATCAACGCATCCAAGAGCTAGCGTTGAAGACGCTGAGTCGGTTATGGGGTCCTTCTTTGGTGAGGAAGTCCAGTCATTGCGTACCCTGAAGCACGTACCTGCGAATTCCTCTGTGATGCCATTGGATCGTAGAGAGTTCTGAGTGGTACCTAGAAATATATTTTAACAAATACAAACAAAAAACCTATCAAAGCAGCATCTCATGACCCCATGAATAATTAATGACATTGGTTGGCCCTCCTTGTGAGTATAAATGGGGAACATGGTGGGATTAGGTTAAATCAGTCATTCATGGTTAATGATTCATGTCAGGTTCACCATTTTTTGTCTCACGGCGCATGACAGGATCATGGGGGAGAAATGTGTGCTACACGATGGTTGATTAAAGAGGATTTGGTTCTACTTAATCACTCATATTGAGTTCACTTTTTTTCCTCGAAACACCCAATGGTTCCATATCCAACAATATGTGGACCGACTTTCCATTGGATGGTGTTTGCTGTGTGTTTTGACCAGTGATTCTTAAGAACTCACATTGGTCGAGAGGATGGGAAGTCGGTCTCATCTCACCCTTTTGTGGGGAATTATTTCCCATTCCGGGACTCTCTTATAGATTTAAGATGTATTCTTATGTTCAAGAATCTTTGGTTTATACCCAAGAATAGTATCCATGGATTACTCCTAGTTGGAAATGGTCAGCCGGACACAGGGGTTCGGAATCATTTATGCCCAAGGTTTACCATCCCTCATTGGATTAATGACCCCGAGGAGTCTAGACTCCTTGAGACAATACTAGTTTATTGCCTCGTAACTAGGAACTCTAGATATTATTTTCATCTGGGGAAGACAGATAATTGCTTGAGTGTTTGGATCGAACCCGTGATACGGGGTTCCTACGTATCCTCATGAGGGGAATCAGAACCCATGTAGTTTGGCCTGGTATGGCCTTACAATCTAGGCTGCACAGGGTTGATGTGGTGAACTGACATGAAGATGGTTGGAATAACCAGTTATTGGGCTTGAACCTTAGGGAGGATTCTTACGTACCCTACCTAGAATACATGGATCAAAGTCTATGTAGTTCGGGTGGGGGTGTCGGAGAACCGATGTGAAGGTGGACCCCGAGGTCCGATGGTGATCGGGCTTGAACCTCTTGGAGGCTTCCTACATATCCATGTGGTGGGGAATCAATGTCTGCGTAGTTCGAATTGGCATGGGGCTTAAGATCTGAGGTATCCCAGGGTAATGGATCGGGGCTTACACTCTGAGGAGGCCCAGGGGAGGATTTCATGGTTGATGATTACTCTAAGCCCACATGAGTCATGCCTGTTATGAGAAACAACAGGCAGTAGGGACCTGAAAATCACGTCGCGAAAGGTGCGTCTGTGGGAAGTGTGATGAGGCTTATGCGTGGGGGCGGCCCAATAATTCGGGGCTTACTCCGAGATGGATGCCCATGGTGATAAATTCTCGCAAGAAAGGGACATGGCCCCAAAGAATAAAGGGGCATCACCATTCCCCACTACAACCTTCCATAGACGTGGGGAAGTATGGAGGTGAATATGTGCCTTCTTCTGATGGGTAGTCCACCACTCCCCGTGGAGGGTAGAAGTGACCCAGTCCTAACCAATGGAGGGGCAGAAAGGGGACTCTCGGGCTCAGACTCCACATTACCGTGGGAATGTGAACCCAAGAATGCTTCAAGAGTCATTAAAGGGCTGGAGAAAGCCCTTTTCCCTCACATACCGTGGGTATGTGAACTCAAAATGGCGTGCTTCACCTGAAGGTTACATCAAACAGGTCAGGTGGCTCTGGTAGAGGGCCACGACTCGGGGCCAATGAATGGTCCCAATGAAGGGGTTGAGAAGGATCAGGCCGGATTGGATGGATTTTATCTGGCTTGGGGAATGGGAACTCCAAAGGATTTGGTAGACTACACAACTTTATGAGGGTGGTGCCCTTCGCGTATGGAGGTGCTACGCAGATGGAGAGGCAGTCTGCGAACCAGGATGGTCTGCGGACTAATGGGCATCCCGTGAACCAGGGTGGTTCGCGGCTTCAGGTTCAGCCCGCGTACCAGGTTGGTACAGCAGAGGGGTCCATGCGAGCAGTAGCAGCCGAGGGTGATTCCAGTCGGATGTTTGTCGGTCGGTGCTTTGCCGTATAGGAGGGTGCTACGCAGTGCGAAAGATCGAGAAATGGACATAAACTCCCTAGTCCGTGGGGAGTGCATATGCGGAGGGGCCCATGTTTCGCAGTCTTCATTTCTCTATTATTTTAATTTCACGGTTCACCAAGTTGTTTATGACTTTTTCAGTTCCTTAGTAATTCTTTTTCCAACTTCATACCTATTCTGGTTTGCGAACAAGAACTTCGATATTTGCGAAATCTTAAGCTCCTTTCGAAATCCTTCCACTAGAATCTGATCGATCTCCTCCTTTTCTCTTCCCCCCATCTCCTTTTATAGAGTGGGGAAAGCGATATATCCAATGGTCATGAGGCACCTTTATTGGAGGCCCATGACTGGAAACCCGGTTTATGGACGACTTGGTCAATCCGCAACTCACAGGGGGCATTGAATGCACCTCCCCCATGAACCAAACTAGCTCAGGGAGTGCTTCGCGGCCAAGCAGGGTTTTGGATCCATTCCACGAATGACATCGGATGGGGCTTGGGCCGGTTGACGCGGTTCACAGCTTGGGGTGGTTTATGATAGTGGACCGGGTTGGCTTCCATCCTACTTCGCCACCCACGAAACCGGCCGCATACTATTATCATTAGACAGGTCTGCAGATCGATTCATCTTGTTCCATCCTTTGAGTATTCTCCACACATTTCTCCATTTCTTTGGGGGAAATCGGGAAGAATCTAAGGGGATTATCCTTCTCCTATGTGGATTTTCAGGACCCTACAATTATTTATGACATAATTATGATGTAGTAATTGTCTTCTTAAATAAATATTAATATAGTTGATATTATAAATATCAAAATAAATATAATTTGAGACATTTGTTAAATTCCCCTAATTTTATAGGTTATTATTCCATTTTAGGGTTAATTAGACATATAATTTTAAAGGTGATAAGGTTGTTATGACTTTCACAAAAACAAAATACAAATTAGGTCAAAATTGACATTATTTAGTTTTCAATAAAAATACTATATTATTGATTGATATAATTTTGATAATATTCTAATGGCCAGAAAAAAAATAATTAATAATATTATATATGTTATTAATGAACCACTTGAGATTCTTGAGGAAGTATATAGTATGTTTATTATCCATATAGTGTAAGAATACAAGAAGATGCTGTAAAAGATAAACTGTTTAACTAAGAGATAAATCTAAATTATAAGGTTTAAATGTTAACCTAAGCATGTATAAAACCTATTGGTTGATAGGATATCAACCCATAACCACCTAATGATCTATATAAATTCATTTAGAGACATTATAAATAGATTTTGATTGTATTATAAATTAATATTTTAATCTCTTCCTAAAGTGGCCCGCACCCCTCTTATAAAAGGGAAATTCCCCTTCTCTTAAAAGAACACCTCCAAAGCCATTTGGATTATCCAAACCCTACACAAATATCCTCCCCAATTCTCTCACATCTACCAAGGATCCTTAATTTTTTCATAAATCATACCAAAAGATCCCTTTTTATCAAATAAAAAGGAAACACCTGAAGAAGAGGTAATTTCATCAACCTCATTCAATTTCTTTTCTTCTTCCAATTACTATTTATGTTTGATTCCATACCAAAATAATTACTCTAGTTCCTTCTACATACTATTATGTTATTATAAATATGGTACACCCATATTCATTAATATATCCATCCTATTAATGATAATGTCTCCATGTGTGCATACATACGACTTATCGTTTCCACGTTGTGGTGTAATTTGTTATTAAACACTATGTTATTTGGATAGATATAATGATGAGTAATGTGTATATAAATAAATAAAATAACATTTTAATATCTCTGTAATATTTATTTACCATCCAATTCCATTTCTTTTAATAATTTGGTAAATGAAATAATCGCTCGTGTGTACGTACGACTTACCGTCTCCACAACACGATGAGATTAATTTCCACTTTCACCATTCCAAATTAATTATAAAAATATATATTATAAATAAGTATGTTACATGTGACAAAATAATTCTACTGAATACATATATATGTATGTATGTATGTATATAATAACATATATCATATTCACTTACTTCCATTCAATATGATATTAAAACAGAAGTAGTGTTTATATATACGTAAGACCTACCGTCATCATAAACAGTGGTTTACATTTCATAAATCTATCAAATATACATATTTATTTTATAATTATATATTTTATTTAAATCTTGTGTTATATTCTAGAATTAATTAAATCATGATCTGAATGATATGATCAATATTAACAAGTTAAAACACTTATGATAAACAAAGAGATTATTACCCGAAATGTTAATTTAACATTGAAGTCATTATTAAATGGATTTATAAATTCATAAATGAATCATGTATGATATAATTAATATGAATATGGTTCTGGTACAATTTAAAAACATACTATGGTTTTTATATTGTTGGTTAAACGTACCCTCAACCAATGGAAAATGCAAGGTAAGGGTTAATTTCACAATCAATTTATTATTTGAGATTGTTTTTACATAAGTATCTAATGGGACATATTTATTTCCATGTCCATGTTTAATAAAATAATTTTCCAAGGGATTATTTTTTAGGGAATATTTTACTAAAACATCGTTTTAAATATTTTAAATTTTTATTCTTCTAAATATTTCTCATTAATGTCCATGTTTTTAAAATGGTTTAAAGGGTTTATTTATATATAAAAAAATGTTTTAAAATGTTAATTTCTTTCAAATGTTTCAAATTTGTATGGGAAAAATTAATTAAAAACTATCTTTTAAATGACTTCCTTTATATATTATGTGACTATTAAATGATTTTATGAAAAAGGGAAATCTCTGTCAAAGATATTTACTGATCATTTTCAACTATGTCAACATCCTTTATGACATATTATTCTTGATCGAGGTTGATTTATTATGATACAAATCTTCCATATTGTATTGAAGGTTTTGTGATATTTTTGACTTTGGATGTGTTATTTTTATACCATTCATGGTTTGTGGATAATGTATTGACATATTTATGGAACTTTTCTTATGAATGTTTATGTTATGTTTAAACCATTTTATATGTTGAATGCATTGGACATACTAAGTGACGGGTGGAGCCTGCTATAGCTCCTCGATGTATCGGTAGGTCTCATTAGACCAACTAGGGTCTTGGAAAAATACTTTGACAAAATCTTATTTTTAGTCATGGAACAAGGCCTTGACTATGTGGTTATGAAGTCTGGCATTAGGCATTACCTCATTATGAAATTTAATATTGATATTAAATGTGATTATTCAACTAGTGGAATATCCATGTGAATAAGTAAAAGGAATTATTTGTTATATATTTGTCATATTATGATGAAGCTTATGTTTAAAAGGCTTTTGTTTTAGTTTTATAAATTTGTAAAAATGATTATTCATTTTTGTGAAATATTTTGATATATTTGTATCCTTACTATGCATTTGAGCTCACCCCATTCTTATGTTTTATTTTCCCAGGATTTCAAGGGGCCAGCTTTCGCTGCTCCGAGAGCTACCCCCACCACACGCCGCCCTTCTCCGGCCAAGTACAGCCTCCCCGCACTGGTCTATAGTAAAACCTAGCACCTCTGAGTAGCCTTTCTCCGCGACCGGGACCGAAGCGACATGCTTTTTGTGCATGCTTTCTTGAGCATCGGGCCAGCCTCCGCACAACGCACATGTCGACCGCATGGCATCTCTAAAAGCTTCTTCGGCTCCCTGGCCAAGCCTTGGCTGAACCCTCCCACTGGAGAGTGAAGTGGTCAGAACCCTCCCGGGTACCTCACGCTGTAAGACTCCCGTAGCACCGCCATTACAGCTTGGATCCCACAGGTGTCCCTACCTCTAGCTGCCACCCGGTCCTCGTAGCAGGTAGGTAACCCCTGACCCTAGTTTAGTTAAATTGATTAATATAATTAATTAATATAATTAATTAAATTAATTAATATATTAATTGTAGTGAAAATGAATTTTAATAACCAAGGTTAAAATTATTTCAATTTTTATAATTAAATTAACTATTTAATTAATTTAATTTTAAGAATTAAAATTAAATTAATTACATGTCCAATAATTAATGAAATTATTTGAATTTATTAATAAATTTAATTTAATTAAATTAAATAACCCCTGTACTTTTTTATGCATTTTATTTTATCGCGCTGTAGTTACCCGACTACTGGTCTTGATCACCGACCCCATTTTTCTTCTTTTAATTATTTATTTAATAAATTATTTAATTTACTATGTGTGATGACTGTAAATTAATTATATGACGATCTACGGATCATCTTAGTTTTTAGGTTAAAATGTATAAGGATCTACGTGTCTATTTCATTGATGTATATTTATACCCTAGTCCCCCTTTCCTATGTGCGAGTAAACTTGTACCACGGACGGAAATGATGCAAAGAAGCGACGTGGACCCCGAAAAGATTAGGCGGTACTCCAAGACGTAACGTGGACTCGGCCAAGACAAGAAGATGCTCCAGATGAGAAGCATACATACATCACAGGTTGAGATGCATATAGTGTCAAGATTTGACACAGGTATGATTCCCCTTAGGCCATTTAGATGCTCAATACCAGTCGGGTAGTAGTTTGTCCTTTATGCATTTAATTATTATTTTATGCATTTTAGAAAAGTGGGAATATAAATAAAATAATAAATAATAAAATTCATAAAGAAGAAATGATTGATTTCTATTGATGTTTAATTGTGAGCACGACAATGTAGATTAACATGATTAATAGAAATTGATTACCTTATTTGAGAGAGAAACACAATAAAACCCCCAAAGAAAATATTATGTCACAAACATCCTTCCATCATTCGTGTTTGAACAAAACCGAGTGTTTGAGGTGTCGGTCATGCCTTAGATGAGGGTGCCTCTTACTAATATTGAGTTCTTATTCGTGTGGTTGGTCGACATAACTAAAAATCCATCAATGGAATAACTTTATCTAGCTTGTTGTAAATTTTAAGCAAGTTTTGAGTAAATCATTACATGATTTTTAAGCTGCTACTTTACTCAATAGATCATGGAGCCACGAGTTAATGCAGTTGGACTGCCAAAATCCTACCTTAGACCCTCTGAGTAGTGGCGTATCCATTTCTTGTAGACTATGAGGGAATTTTGGGTATCCTTTCGACAAGAATACTCAAGAGTATTCTGATTCAAGAACATAGGGTTCCTAGAATTCAAAAAATTAGTGGGAGACATTTAATCATTAAATAATCAGTAATGTCACATTAGGTAATCCCATAAAAGTACAATATGGAAAAGTATATTTGTAGATAATGACAAGAAATGCCAAAATAAAACTGCAATAAACATTAGACAAAGTTAATTACAAAACTAAACACAAATTTCCAAATAGTAGTATAGCCTCTCGCACACATTACTTTCATAAAAGAAATTCAAGGTGCTTATGTCCCAACCTGTTAAGATACCTCATGAAGAGAGAGTGTAAAAATGTTAATAGGAGACTCATGAATCAATATTATGATGTTTATTTCATAATGTTATCATCAAAGTATGATTTTAGTTGCAATCTCTACATCATGACATGGATGATGTTACATGTAGTGTCACCTCCAAGATCATTTCAATGAGAAAGCGAAGTAAGATTTGAATGTGATGATTGCACTTGGATTGTGTATAGTGAATGATAGTTCACAGTCTTTCATGTCATCCCATTCTTATACCATTTCACACAATTAATCTAGTTTCATTTAAAAGAAAAATAGGATGGTATAGAGTAAGTGCTTCATTACCGTTATGACATCATTCACCATGTAATAAGAATATTGAAGGTAACACCATCTTTTGTTCGTATGGTGAATACATTGAATGACAGGGTGAAAAGGATTATGACAAGTAACTCCAAAGGCACCTTCGTAATGAGCTTTCATGAAAATTGGTTGGTTATTTAATAGAATGTTATTTTCATCGCATGTAAATTCATGGAAATTTAAAAAACTGAAATACAAGAAGCAAGTACACGCTTCTCATTCAGTTTATATTCATCAAGTATATTAATGTTTCTAACATACTTCATGGTTATTAAATATAATATTCCAATAACATATATATTTAAATATAGTAACCAAGAAAGTAGAGAAACATTACTAGAAGTAAAGTGTCTTCTCCAAGCAGCTGAGAAAGGGTGATTCCTAAGTCAGCGACGAGAAACACATAACTTCTAATTTCCAAGTTATTAATTCAAATTGAACATGTTATGGAGTATAACCAACAAACTTTATCTCATGTTGAAATTTATACATGATGACACATTATTCAATGTTTTATAATGAATGTTGTTTGTGGTAACATACTCAACAAATAGTTCACCACTACTTGAATTGATGGAAATACATGATGAATATAAAACGTAAGACCTACCTTGTTGTGGAAATGTTATTCTTTGTCAAATAAAACTAAAATTTGATGTCAAAAATATACCCAGTATGGTATTTAGGCTCGAAACAACTAAACACCTTTTGTATTACTGATATTATTAGTTTAGACAACGAAACCTTTAGAAATAAAGGTATGCCACAAAGCTTTCTGAGGTTAGTTCAACAAGAAAGTGTGAAGTATTCCAAATAAATAAATAGGTAAAGATACTTCATAAGTTTCCTTTAAGACATTATGGAATAGTGATGTATATGTTTTGTAAGAAGATATGAGTTGCTTCGGATTGGCATGCAGAATAATATCTTGACCAAACAATCAGCGATCATGATAATGTAGCGTGCAGTAATTCCTAAATGCATCACCATATTGATGTTCATAAGGAGGATAAATGAAGAGTCTTACAGATTAACATTGATCAACAAAATGTAACATTGAGAAATTCATAAATTCCCATTTTATACATCAATGTAATGATGTAAGTTGTATCAATGTAACAACCAGCAAAAACTTCCATTATATCTCATGATGTGCTTTGCAAATAACGACATAATCCCATAACCAATATGCCAACTAAAAATAAAAAATGGATACCATACGAGTAATAGTATTTTGTAAAATCCATTATGTCATAGTATGTGTTTAGATGCAATGTGTTTGTTAGTATTAAAACGAACATGCTTCAAGATAACCACGTTGTGCATTTGAGGTAATTATCCTAACAGTTGCTTAAGATATTACCTAAATACCAAAGATATAAAAAATATAGTCAAGTATTAGACTACATTTATATTAAAGGGTACACCTCTCAATTAGATATAGTGGGAGTATAATTGACTTGGAAATAGTAAATGCTCGAGATGCACAAATGGTTGTCATAGAGAACATGTTCAACATGTACATGTTGATTAGGCATGTTCCAGAGACACATACTGCGTAGGATGAATGAATCCATGGTGAATGTTTTTTATTCACTCCGTTCAGTGATATGTTACTCATTGAGAATAATAAATCATACAAGTATGCAGTATAAGGAAAAAATCTAAGATTGACAAGATCAACTAAAATTCAATAATGGATTCCATGTATCAAATTGCAAAGGGTATTATGAATCTAATACTACTGTGGGTATTCAAATTAATTGATACATGGATGGTACAATTATGGTTCCAATAAGGCTTGATTGGTTATACCAAGTTGGTATGCCTAAATCTATTAGAATCTTACTTGTCATATCTGAACTTCTATGATCATTCTATAGTTCATTGGATGTCAATATCATCTTTCATGGAAGGTCTCTATATGACGCAACCAGAAAGAGATGATGACAACAAATGATTCCAATAAGGGTTTAAAGTTACTGAAATATAGTTTTAGATTAACGTACGTGGCAGGATCTTAGAACATTCATTATAAATGAATCTTTTCCTTGTGTCTACCAAAGGTTAGTGGGAGCGCCAATGTATTCCATGTGAAATATGTTCGGCAACATATGGAAAACAGATTTTTATCTTACCGTTAGATAAGATTAGGTTAAAAGAAATTAAAAAATGATTGACTTCAAGTAGAAACCTATGTTCTAGGGAATAGGTTCCACTGAGGTAGATCCAAAGGATTCTTGGTCCTAGTTAATCGTAAATAGGGTGACATTGTATTGAAAAAATAAAAGTCTAAATAATTCATGTTCAATATTTTTTCTAATGTCACATGGCTTAATCTCTCCTAGTTAACATGTTCGGAGCATGGGTAGAGATAAATGTTGTGAATTGATACCATATGCTTTAGTGATGGATCAATCACATATTCCATATTATGTAAAATAATTGATATTTCCAAGATATAAATTATTATATGTAGATATCATTTTTTTTCAGGAGCACTGCAAGTGATGCAGTCAAAAATATCATATTGTACATTGGAAAGTAAAAATGATATGTACCCAGAATATGGAGAGGAAGGTATAATAGTATTTGCGGGACAAAAACTAGTAATACTTATATCAATTTAATCTAGTATCACCGTTAGGCAAAGGAGATGAGCGAGTCAAGCTCATCAAAGCTAGTCGTAGCCATACCTACAATTACTGAGTACATTCAGCATCTATGGAACCTAAGAAGCAGTTATAAATTGCAATGTTTTGTTCCAATTCTTGGATTTTCACCTAGTGAGAAAATTATTATCATAACAAGAATTATGATATTCTTACTAGCCACGTTTTCAAGTTTGGAAAATGGAAAAAAGTAATATACTTGGAGATACCATATCTTGAGAATTTTTAATCAAGTCGATGAGGTTACATATAACTGATATGCCATGCAGCAATAAACATGCCAAGATGAGCAATTAAAGCCATTACTCAGTAGAAGCATCATACTTATCATGTGAGTAGTTAATAAGTTTAGTTATCAAGTTGGATCTAGTGCAAGTGGGAGTGTTTAAATAGTGGGTTCCCTAGACCCAACTATGTAGTACTTATGATTATCGTATCATGTGTACAGTTAGATAAGTATGATGATTTCTTAAAATTATAGTGTAGATTTTTCGACGTCCACTATAATAATGGTAATGTTCAAAGGTTAAATATTATTTCGAGATGTTATAGAAGATCCCAAGCTATAATGAGAACCACATGATACAATGACATTGATCATAAATATATATTCTATAGTCTAGATACATCTTACTAACTGGACATAGAAGATGTCTGAATATCAGGTTTTTAGGGCTTATAAGCATTGTTACGTCTTCTCATGAAGTTTGCACTTAGTGATCTCTTGTAATGAGATCATGAGGACAGGCCCGCCAATAAGAACACCACATGTTTTTGGTCTCATTGGTTGTTCCTATCTATGAACATGTGTATTAGTCTCCTAAAATGAGACCATTACCAATGTATATAATTTGATTATGTAATTTAATGAATGATGAACACCATGGCAATGATGTCATGATGAGGTAGTTTGTGTTGGGTGCGTCGTTGGTGGTATGACGGTGGTTGAATGGCCAAGAAAGGATTTTTTGCTTCCATGTTTAGGAAGATGTATATCTCAGGAATAGTTGATTAGGATGGTGCCACCATTATAAGTCTTTGGCCAAAGCAGTAGAAAGGAAAATTCATCCAGATTGATCAAATAATAATAATGGAAGATAAGGACGATGACACAAGGGTGCATCTTGATTTATGAGATATATAATGAAAAAGCTATTATAGTACACAGTCATTGTTCATAGGATGGTATTCATTTGTATGACTATCCTTATCTCTTTAGGAGCCATGATAGTTGCTAGACTCCACTCTTAGTCTGGAGATTTTATTCACTATTATCGAGATGAGGGCCTAGAGGGTCACACACAATTGGGTATTCAAGAATCCACCCTATTCTGTTGAATAGGTATATGGACATAGTGGGCCCCGCCACGGGGTCCAAGCGTTGTCTACGTTTTCGATCACCAAATGAATTAAATAAATTCATGAATATTAAATTTATGAATATTTGAGATAGAATTTATTTAATTTATTTACTGGTTTAGTAAATTTGAGAAAATTGAACAAATATTATTTTAATATTCATGGTTCTTCTAATATTATGTGGGACAGTGAGTTGAGTTAAATAACTCAGATTTTATCACGTAATATATTTCATATATATTACAATTATGTGACAAAATAATAAATAATATTGACACAGTTATGTTCGTAAAAAATTATTGATTTAGTCGACGTTGAAATATACAGGGGTCGGGGAACCCAACCCTGGATTTCTCAACGTCTCTATAAATAAGAGAGGAGGCTCTCTCTCTTGAGTTTGCAATTCACTATTCTTTATTTTGCATGGAATAAAAATTGAGTGCCTCTCTCACCTCCCGTCTATTAGAGAGAGAAGCTCTCGATCCAAGATGCATGGATCGTGATCTCTCTTTTTCATCGAAGGCTTCTCGATGTGGTGATCGTCTATACATCAAAAGCATCGTCAAATCGTCGTGCTATCGCCGGTGTTTGACTATCGACATTCCAGTGGATTTTTGTAGTGTGTGTGGACAATCTAGAGGGATCCTGCTTTAGATCCTTTAACCGACGGTCGCCATCAGATATCAGAAGTCGACCACACCTTATGATTTAAAACGGGTACGTTTTCATTTTAATTTGTGCTCTTAATTATTTACATGAGATCCTCAGACCTCTCCGGGGATCATATCCTCGGCGACGACATGTTCTGACATACTTCCGGTAAAAATTTTAAAATCCATGGCCCACCAGCTTTCACTGTAGGCCCTGGTAACCTTTACAAAATCAATTTTAACCAAATAAAATGGGTCATAATACAATAAAATTAGCATAAGATATAGTTATATGTAATAAAAAATATTTTATATCATTATGAACAAATTTAAATAGAAATAGATTCACTAATTAAGTTTATGACTTGAAAATAGTCCCTTGTATAAACTGATGGGCATGAAACCGGTTATATGGATACCTTTTTGAACATTTAATCAGGTTCACACATAAAATTGATAAAATGAAATTAGGATTATGAATAAGATTGTGAACAAGTAATCGGGTTCATGTATAAGTGTTATACCTCTGGGGTGGGACACACCACCACCCACAGTCGAATACATGTCTTATCATACCAGGTCCACCCCCTATTAAAACCATCTCTATCTTATGAGATATATAAATCATTACCCAATTAATATGAGAGAGATATAGGTATCAACCATCGAATAATGAGAACCATATTTATGTGTTCTATAAGACTAAAAAAATCATTATATAATAAACCGTGAATTTAAATTGGTGTTATAAATATTACATCCTTTCATCACATGTGAAAATTTGGTATGATTCACAATAATTTCATAAAAGTATAACCCATGATAAGAAGTTTGGTTTATCATAATTTCCTTATAGAAGAAATTATGGAAGAGAAACATGTTTCAAAAACAACTTTTCAACAACAATATAAACCACTCAGTGAAAGAATAATAATTTTATCCCCAGATCATATCAATAGTAATGAATAATTTTCACCAATGTATGTCACCTTATATAAATAAAAATATTTTTAGTAAATTAAAATAATTATTGAGATAAATAAAATTTATTATAAAATCATTTTTAAAACATAAATCCATTTTGAAAATTCATTTCATTTAAAATTACCAATGATTATAAAGAATTATTTAAAAACCATTTTAAAACATTTCATAAAAAAATAAACATTCTTATTTATAAAAAAAATCAATATATAAAATGTATTGAAAATTGTTTATATATTTTGATAAATTTTAAAAATTTTAAAGAAATATTAAATGAATTGATTTTTTTACCCATTGAGAAATTCTGTTCAGGTCGTACATGTTAACATGAATAATCATCTCACATTTTTTAGAAAATCCAATAGGGAATTATTGTGTAATAACAAGAGATGATTCATTTTAACTTTTTTTTGGATATATCAAAAACATGTGTAAAAATATCTTTTAAACATCCTAAGAGAGTAATAAAACATTTATAATATTTTTCAATAACATTGTTTTGAAAGAAAATAGATTTATGATTGATGATAGAGGTAAAGTAGGATTTTCTTAAAATCAATTTCTTAATTATATTAATCACTAAATAGTGTAAATGGTATCATAACTTTAATATATAATTAAGAACTATATGATAAGTAAATTGATTATAATTAATTATAGGAAGATAATGAGATTTCAATATCATAACCATAATAATAAATATTACCAATAAATGATGACATTGTAACATAAAATCATAACCACTTTAGTAACAAATAATCATAATTCCTATTATTTAAAACCCTAAAATGGAACATGAAATATAATGAGGATAAAAAAGGTATGGATATTTCATGTAAAAGGGGATTTATATGGACCTTATGAAATAATAATTGTGCATATCATAATATACAACTCAATGAAAGAAAATTGTGACAAAATTCCATTAATGATTTGGAAACTTTTAAACTATTAAACCCATGAAATAGAGATCCCCCAATTGAATTGATATGTTGATAAAAATATTGTTAAGTAGAAGTTTCATAATACAATCACATGAAAAGAATATATAAAACACATAAGTGAAATAGTTTTTGAATAAGGAATGTGTCTCATGGAAGGAAACAATGAGATGGAAATCACATACCTTATATCATAAATCACATGGTACTCATTAAAATTTTAATTATAAATAATATTAATCTATTATACATATATACCACAAAACCATTTTCATATAAATCATAAAATATATTGTTTTATTATGACATTTTTTACTCATTTATTAGTAATTCCATGATAAAGTCATGTTTCTGGTAATAACCAATTTTTATATAAATTTTGAATTTTTATATTTTTTCTCAAACATAGATTAAGAAAATATAATATTCATAATGTAAAACAATAAATAAATATCATATATATTCACTTTCTATGAATTCAGAGTAATCATTAAAATTTAGTGATAATAAATGAAATTTTCTATTCAAGGATATCATGGACCATATGAATTCATGAAAACAATTTATTAAACCATGTCTTAATATATTCCATCAGAAGCATGCATGAAAAACATCTCTTTATGAGGCAGTAGTATTTCGTATATAATAATAACGTTACATTACTCCCACAAAATGGAATGCATGAATGTAAGCGGGATATATGAATTTAAAAAGTATAATTATATCATAAATATCATATATATCATATATATATATATATATAGAATTTTAATCATTATTACCAACCATGATATGTGGTAATGAAAAAATGATCTATATCACTTCGCAAGGAGATAGTCCCCCATACACACGAACGATGATTTCGTAACTCATTTGATTGATCTGTGTGTGGTTATAGGTCATATCATTTGAATAAAAATATATTTTTATATGGAAGATGATGAGGTAATTATATAATGTTGATATAAAATCTTTAAAGGGGTTTCATGAAGAAATAAAACAATGATAGTCATTGATGAAACTTAAATATTATTCAGGTATATAATTTTTTATTACACCGAAGGCCTTCCATGGGTGGATTTCTTCCAAAAATAAGGATTATTGTATTAGAGGAGAATGTAGATTAGTGATTTCATTAGGTGTTTTTAAGACCATTTTATTTTGATGGTGTGAAGAGAGGGGAGATGGGTTAGCATTTTATTATAGAGGTTAGTGGAAAACGCATAATAATTTGAATGAGAGAATTCCACGAACATTACTTATGTGAATAAAATGTACAAAATGGATGAAAGTTGATCATTATATAATATATGGTCAAAATATAGCGACAAAATAGGGGTAGAAAAATTCTTGGGTCATATATACACCATATGTTCTAATTTTAACAACTATGTAACCATGTTTCAACTTAATCCATGTAATTCATTTTAATTTATTTCACTAATTACATTAGTATAAAATAAATATGACCTTATTAGATATTATAAAAAAATTTGATTAGAAATATAGAACACATTTTTTGTAAATTCCAATCATATATCTGAAAATAATTAATTTAAAAATAATCCCATAAAAGTGACGATAAGGTGTGTTTTTAAAGAAAAAATGATCAAATGTTTACAAAGTTTTTATATTCAATCTCAATATAAAATTGATTTCAATAAATTAAATTGAGTAATGATATGTATAATTGAACTAATCACGCATCAAAAAAAATTAAAATATAATTTAATATTATAAATAAATTAAGTTAAATAATCTTTTTTAATTATAAATCATGATTATTCAATATTAATGAAGAAAAATTTAGAAAAAACCGAAATATTCACCCTAAGATAATTTTATAAATACTGAAATAAAAAAATGTTTTTTATTTTTTCAAATTTATTTTTTAAAAGTTTTAAAAATTATTTTTATTATATCTCACAAAAGAGATAAAAATAATCTCTTTGAGAATATAGTGTTCTCAAACATATAAATTATTTATAACAAATAATATATATATATATATATTAAATTTAATCCTCTAATATAATACCAATATAATTAATATATAAAAATTATTATTATAATTCGTATTTCTATATCTAATATCAAGGTTATAATGGTTGAGTTTAAATGAAAATATAAATAATATTTTTTTTGTTTTGACTTATTGTCATGTGTCACAAAAGCTAAATGAGTGCTCTGTGTAGTGAAAGTTGACCATGGGTTGCGTATAATGAATGATTTAAATTGTGTTCTGTGTAATGAAATAAATCAAAGTAATTTAATTTATTCTAACAATAATAATTCAATAAATATTTGGTTGTTACATTCTACCCCACATAAAATTAATCTCTTCCTCAAAATTCCTCACTCTAATACCAAAAATCAGGATAATTTGGCCTCATCATTTTCATCAGTTTCCAAGTAGCATCTTAAAACTAGCAGATTCACCCCAAATCATTTACTATGTGAGTGGCCTTATTTCATTGGAATTTCTATATACAATACAAAATCTTCCCTAGTTGTTTTGTATATAAAATATCTTACTCTAGTGGTATGACCTCTGAGTTCAGTACATGTGATGAATCATGTATATACTTCCTCATGTGACTTACATGGAACACATTGTAAACCTAAGAGTGTTAGGTGGAATTTTTAAATTTTAAACTAAGTTCTCTATATGATAAAGAATATTAATGGGACCGATATACCTAGGTCATAGTTTTCCTATCTTTATTAAATATAGAAAATTTATTAAAACAAATTCTTACCAAAATTAAATTCTATATCTCAATAATTTTTTTTTTCAGAAAAACCCTATGATAATTTTTTAGTCTTTATCATACATCTCATTAGCTTTTTTGGGTCACAATAGGCTTTAGTGCAACAACATTCAAGAATATTTGTATTCTAAACCACCTTCCAAAAAGGGCATTGTAAAGATACATCTAAATTCTGAAGATAATGCTATCATTATAATGAAGATCAACATGAAGAAGTTATTGATCCCAAAAACTTTTGAAATCTGTTGAATAATATCTCAGCATGTCATATGGGGTTTTAATTTTGTTTAAATGATGAAGAACAACATTATAACATGGGCATGTTGAATACATCCTGAAAACATTGAGTTAAACCTAAAATTTTGATCAGATACAATATACTATCATACTACAAGAAACCTTTCCAATTCCATAATACATATTCTAGAAAGAAGATCTGAAGATGTATATTATCTGATAGTGATGGAGTGTGAAAATTTCGTAAGGTGATAAAATAAAATCCATAATTACCTCAATATCATTGATAAGGTAAACCCTAATATTTATAATAAAATTTAATATTATGTCCATAAAATTTAAAATCACTCTTCCTTATAAAAATCTATTTCTATATCATAAAAAAAAACCAATGGGTTGTTTTACAATAAATATCTCATAAAAACCTTATTCTGATAAACATCCATTATTATAATCCACAAAGGGTGTGTCAATGAGTTTGAACATATGATCAACCTTAAACTCAAAAAAAACAATGGTATACATAATTTTTATGATAGTATTACATAGAGACCTGTAATATTCAACAAATTATATCACCATTATTACTTAAATAAACTATCATCAGATAATTAAAATTATTTTTATGAACATGTTTATACTTGTACCAATAGAATCTAAAATTTCATTTCATTACCCTAGAATGAATATATAGTTATATAATCACAGATAATTTTACTAAAGGATGAACAATAACATTTTCATAGGGCACATTAAAAAAATAAAACATGAAATTACCATCTAAGGAGGGGGGATAAATGTGCCCAGGTTACCATGATTCACTTCATCAATTGTGATCTTATAGGATATCCCTATTTTAATTTTTTTCAGGGATGTTGATGATTATAATCTATATTATCCCTTGCATTGAGGCATTGATTTGAATAATTCCAAAACTCCCATTTGAAATTGTAAATTATTTGTAGTATATTTTTTTGAGATCTCTCTCCAGTAATTTCATTGAGTACCTTCTTCACATCACTTATATATTCTTTTTATCTTTTTAAAGGACTCCAACAATTGATACATATTCTTGTTTCATCCATTCACTCACCATTTCTCTTCATCCAATAGTTTTTCTAGTAGTAGTATGAAACTTTATCTTCCCTCAATGTGAAATATTATTTGATTTTACCTAGAGACCCATTTTTCAATTATTATTAACAGAACATAGATGGTTACCAATGTCAATTTCATCTTTTAATGCACAGAGAATGATTTTTTATACTAGGAAAATGTCCTTATGGATAAATCCCATTAGATATTTTGTTTTGAGACACTAAATAATCATTAAAACATAATATAAGTCTTAATAATAATTCTCAAAGATTATATTTCAGGTCTTGTAAAAGTTTCTTCATAGGAACCAACAGATTCATCATCCATATACACAATATCTATGAATTCATTATCAATTTGTTAAGCTTAATACAAGGAATGATGTTATTAAAAACTATTATTTTCTACTCATCCCACATTATGGAGATAATTTCTTCTTATTGCCTCATATTCTTAATAAGATTCGATAATTGATCTCACTCACCTTATAGATGATATACAGAAATAGTGACATTTTAATGTTAAAAACATTTGATAATGGAAAATATATTTTGTGGTACTGATAAAAATCATAGAAACTAACAAATAAATGGAACAACTGAATGAATATTGATGGTTACTCATGAAGGATACACCATAACGTTTTTCCCTCCTTTGATCTTTTGGTTTTTCACAATGATTCATTTCTTGAGAATGTTATGTGATCCTATCAACAATGTTTATAATTCTATATCCAATAAAATTTGGTTTCTTATAATTATATTCAATGCATTTTCTATTTCATTCCTCATTATCATGGTTCCATTGGGGTCTAGCAATTGACAAAGACCAAATATCAAAGTGTGAGAAACAATAATCATAATGGAAATTCGCAGTATGAAAAATAATTTATGAGGTCTAAATGAAAACACCCTCTAGGACACCATAGGTTTATCATTGGTTATTTATATTATTCATATATTTAAATCACTCATGATGTTTCTTAAAGAGTATGTGAATTTCAAAAGAATACCCCCCCAAATAGTTTCAAACTAGTGGTGCGGTAAGGCCCATTATCGCGAACCAATTCCTAGTTGAATCTAGTTAAAAGAGGTGTTTTCAAGGTTGTTATCCCTATGTACATCATTTATAGAGCCACATAAACTGTAGTATCCTAAAAGAGATTTAATTTAATGGAAACCACTCTCTTAACCCATTACCAAAACTCTAGGATATTTTACTAAAATTTTACACATCCTTTAAGCTATCTTTAGAGACATCCCTAAACATTTCCTTATAACTATACCAAGGGATATAACTACTGATTTATCATCCCTATATAAAATCATTAATAGAAACATTCCTTTGATACACACAATAACAACCCATTCCCCACATTCATCGATACTACATCTGCCTAAATGAATATTAATTAGATTCTACCAACACTCACCTAGAGAACATAATTTTTTAGTGCCTTTATAAAGATGAAAAAAATAATCCTTTATCTCATTTAAATATCATCAATATATCCCCTAAAGATATTCCAATCAGTAATTCTCACACATATACCGTATATAAAATATTTCTTCATTACTCAGGGAAAAAAACGAAGAAAGGGTGAGCATAAATTCTTTATAAGGGTAAACAAGGAAGATATTTATCATGACATAAGAATATGGGTATGTGAACATGATCATATAATTGGATAACCATTTCACTCGTATCAATTATCATAGACATGAATTATGGTATATCGATTGGAATTTCATAAGAAATAAAATATAAATAAATAAAACATTATGATTCCTTGTAGAATTACACATTCATTATATATAGACTTGGGTCATACAGATCATATTATAACTCTATGACCATGTGTATATAGAAATAGGTTAACTCATTATGTTTAGGATATGAAATATTTCCATAACATAAACATATAGACATGAAACATGGTCCATGAATAACTTTGTGAACCTATGATATGGTTCACATGTAACATAGTGACCATTTTATATGGTACTTCTAAAACATTGTGAACATGTAATCAGGTTCATGTATAGGTAGCTACATCTCCTAGATGGGACACACTACCATGGGACACACCACCATCCCCAATGGAATCCCTATCATTTTATATCAGGTTCACCACCCATTAAATATTTTTCTATCACATTAGATATATATACGTTACCCAATGTAATAGAGGGAGATATAGGTCCCAACATTCAAATAATAAAAATTTTATTTATGTTTTTGACATGATCATAAATATTCATCATATCTTAATACTTGATATGAAAGGCTATCATTGTCAATTCTTCCTACAACAACCTATGAAATAAGATAGGATTTATAATCATTTCCCCATAGCATAACCCATGAAAATAACTGGGTTTTATAATAATTAAGAAATATTATATGATGTGGAATAAAAATAGATATCCTAAACAACAATTCATGAAACAAATATTCCATTCATGGAAATTATAAGAATGGTGTGATTGGATTAATTCCCATGTAAATCCTAAGTTACATCAATGGATTACCTATTAGATTGAAAATAAATTATATTGAAAATTAAATAAATTTCCTGAGTAAATAAAATAATCTTTAAAAAATTTATAAAATATAACACTTCTTTGAAAATTCATTTAATTAATAATATCCCATAAAGATAAAAGAATCTTTAAAACCATTGAAAAAATTTCTTATTGAAAATATATTTTCCACATTAAAAAAATATATGACATAAAGTATTATTAAAATTGTTTTATTTTACAATAACTTTGAAAACATATAAATGAATACTAAAATTAATTATTGGTTATGATTCACAATATTCTTATAATTTCATACATGTTAAATTTGAAATGACATTCACATTTTTGGAAAAATCCAAATCAAAAATGTTTTGGAAAATGAAATGAAAATTCCATAAAACTTTGATAATAAGTTAAACATGGAATAAAATCTGTTTTACTCATTAAAATAGAATAATAATTAGTTTTATCATAACATGGATTTGAATGAAATCAAATTTCTCTCTAATGTTAGAGATATAGTCAGATTGTTTTTAAAAAAATATCTTAATTACCTTAAGAACGAAATACAGAAAAATTTTCACAATAAGTTAAATATATAAAGAAAACCTATAGTACAATAAAACTGATGATAATTTCTTATAGTTCAGTCATGATATTTAATCATTGGAAACATGACAACCAGTAATCTTAATAACCAATGAGATTGTAACATAAAATCATTTTTACATTAGTAACATGGAATCATTATCCAAATGAACAAATTCCATAAAAAAGAATTTAATATTTCAAGATAATAGATAAATACATTATATAAAATGTCAAAGGTTCTTTATATACACCTCATCAATGAATAAATGTTAATTTCATAACATTAGCCTCAAATAATTCATACTAAAAAAATTTATTACCAATTTGATAAATATTAAAACATAATCCACCTAAAAGAGATATATTGAAATTGATATGAAATAAAAATATTTTAATCTAATATAATCACAAAATAAATGAATTTTATGTACATTCATAAATTAAAAGAAATATGTGTTGAACATGGTATGTGTCTTATTAAAGAATAAAATGGAGATGAAAACAACTTACATTATGTCTTGAGTATCTTCAAACTCAATCAGTTTCATATATAAAAAATATAAGTTTATTATACAATTTATTTTAGATTTTTTAATATAATAACATATATATAGTTTTATTATTACCTTTTATTATCTTATTATGATCAATACAATTTTAATGTTGTGTTTCAGTTAATAACCACTTCATTTTTTGGGTATGTTTTGATTTTTTATGTTTATTTATATTAAATGGAATATGATTAGATAATATTCATAATTTAAAACATTATTGAAATATAATATATATTCCGTATATATATTTATATTAATCAATATAATTTAATAATATAAAATGAAATAGATAGTTCATTGAGATGGTAGGAAGTACATGGGCATGAAAACTATTTTTCATTATCAAGTCGGTTTGAATGAAATAAAATGAAATTATACATTATCATTGAAGAATAATTTTTGTTCCATGTCTAAAATTTTTTTTCCATAAAACCATTAATAATAAATTTCACAAAATGTATGAATGAATCACATCGCTATGCGTGGTGGTAGACTTCCATATACACGAGAAATGTTATTGTATTGATAAAAAATGGAATGCATGAAGTAATATGTTATATTAATTCTATAATAACTATAAAATAATAATTATAATATCTATCATCTATAAATAGTATTTCGATAATTATTCCCAACATTTATATGTGGTAGTGGAAAAAGAGATATCAGTTTGTAAGGAGGTCATTCGACAAACACAAAAAAAATTGATTTCATAACACATTGGATAGAAGTATGATCAGTTGTAGTTTGTAAACATCAGATAACAATGTGTCATTATATTTAAGATACCGAGGTTATTATATAATTATGACATAAAAATAATTAATGGGATTTAGGAAGAAGTAAAAATATATATTCATTGAGAAACATTGAATATTCCTTTGGTATCCCATTTTGGTTTTCACAAAATTCCTTCCATGGATATATTTTTCAACAAATTAAAAATTAAAGTATTATAGGATTGAAGTGGATAAGTGATTCAAGAAATTATTGTCTAAATTAATTGGTATTTATGGTTTAATGAGAGAGGGAGAGTGGTTGGTATTTTATATTAGAGGTGAGTGGAAAAATTTTAAATTTTTAAAAGAGAGGATTAAACCAGCACTTTTATAGGTAAAAAATTTCTAAAATGTATCTTGTTAAACAATTATATATGATAATGTCAAAATATATATAGAAAATGTTTTTCTTACAATTTTTTTGTAATTTTTACTCCTTATTTCTTTTTTTAAGCACTTAATATTCTTATGTTGACATTATTTTTTGTAATTGATTTTCATTTCATTCACAAATAAATTAGGTAAAAAATTACGTTGAAATTAATAAATATTATAAATTATGTTGATACAAAATAAGGACTCCCATTTTTTAAAACCTAATCACATATGAGGAAAAAAGTATTTAAAATTAACCTAGTAGACATCATGAGAAATCAGGTTTTTAAAGTGAAATTGATCAAAAGTTTAAAGGGTTTTAATAATAAATTTCATTTTGAAATTAATTCAAATAAACTAAAATGGCTATATATATATATAATTAAGCTAAATATAATTTAAAAATAATAAAAATATTATATAACTTTATGAATAAATTAAATGAAAATGTAGTTTTTAATTTAATCATAGTATTCTCACTATTCAATAAAAATGAAGTTTCTTTGAAAAATCCCAAAAAATAATACTATGATTATTTTGAAATTACTCAATCAAAAACGAAACTAATTTTATAAAATTAATTTTATAAGTGTCAAAAATGAATTTTATTATTGATAGAAAATGATATAAATGAATATATTTGAGAAAACAGTATTCTCAATGTTATAAAGACATTACCTAAAAATATTTATTTTTTTATCAATATGATTATTTTATGTAAGACTATAATAATTCATATTAAAAAAATTATTTATTTATATTCATTTTTCTAATTATAATGGCCACATTTTAATAGTCATGTTTACATGACAATATTAATAATATGTTAAGGTTTGTTGAAACTCAATGCCCTGTGTAATGAATGATAACCAAGTATTTAGTTTATTTTAATATTTCTTAGGGTAACATGTGATGGAATATTGACTTGGTGTTTCATATAATGATATCCATCAATGAAATTTATTTTATTCCATATATTATAATTCATGGAAATATGGGGTGTTACATTTTGAAATGATTTGATGATTGAATTTATGGATAAGTTCTACTAGTTTTCTATTAGATCATGGTGAATTTAGATCCATCAATTATTCTTCTTTGATAATGGTTCTATTTGATTTCAAAATTGAGGTAGTTTAACATTGTTTTTTCCATTTTTATGTGATATATTTAAATTGAACGATTTTATCTTCTATTGGGAGGATAGTATGGGTTTTCATAATAAAGTAAATAATTTTACAAATAAAAAATTGAAGGGGATTTCTATTATCATATGATATAATGTTTTTTGAAAATTCATTAAGAAATTTCCATCTTAGTCTCCTTATAGTAAATCATGGATATCGAGATCCTTTTTTGTTGCAATTGATAAAATTTTTGAACCCTATTTATATTGATTACTATATCTCATCATTAATTAATTTATAATGGAAATGAATATATATAATGAACTGGTTAACCATGAAATATCATATATTTTTTAGAATATCCCTAGAGGATATAAAGCAATATGGTTAAATCCCATTACATGTGTTTGAAAATGTAATTCATGTAGAAAAATATTTTCATGCTATGGGATATGGTGTTTTAATGACATTGATATTTCCATGTATTGTTTTTGATATTTTATGGACTATTTTCGACACCGGGCACAAAGAATGTGGGTGATTATGAGACCTGGTGTTCCCCAAAAATGTTTCAAATAAATTTAATATTTTAAATAGCATGTGAAATTTTTTTTCCATTAAAATTTAATACATAATATAATGAAGGTAGGATATCAAATATTAGGGCACCATTGAGTTCGGTGCATAGGTTTTATACAAGTCATGACATAAAGGTTTTATGAGTGGGGAGTTTGTGGAATAGTCAACATGGGTGTAAAATAAATCAGATAACTAAATAAAATTTGTTTTTTTTTCAATTTTTGATGTATATACCTAAATTCATCTACAAATATATACTTATTACAATTTATTAGGGTTAAACAAAAACCTTGGATCCATTGGGGAACTATTGGAGAGATTGTTGTAGGATCCTTCTACGGTGAATATCAATCAGATCGTAGATCAATGATCAATGTTTAGCAGGATTCAAAGTGATCACTAATAAAAATGAAGTAAGATCATTATTCATCAACCATTGACCCATCTAGAGGTATTTTGTTGTGTTGATTGGTTTCATTCCGCATTTTATATTACTATGATGAAAATATACAAGTCAACCAAAATATTGTTTTGCAGATCAAGTGTATTTCATGATTTGAAACATGAGAGGGTTTATTTGGAGAATTTCTTTGGGATTTTTTATTATCTCTTCATTAATTGTTCTAAAAACAAAAAATCCTGGAAAACAGAAACAAAGACCAAGGCCTATTACTCATGATTATTCATTGTGATTTTCTCCCCATGATTTCTTTTTCATTATGGGTGTTCTTCGTTTTCTCATGTTTTTACATCTATAGGGGAATCGATCATTGCACCCTTATTTATTGGTGAAATGATCAAATATTGTAGACATTGCCTTAGTATTATGTGAAATTGGTGAGATGATGGTAGCGTCGAATATATCGGACAATATTGGAGACCTCCATTTTCATGATTTTTATGAAACAATAACAATATGAATGGAAAATGATTTCTGACCATATTTGAGGGATGGATTTCGGTAAATTTCCAAAATTATGCTTGGACATAATAGATCTTCAATTGATGAATCATGGTTTTTGAAAAAACTGGATCAAACTGGAAAGTACTTCAGAGCTACATGTCTTGTTAGATTCCCATAGCAGCAACTAGGGTTTTTGGGAGGAAGATAAGGATCACACAATGTCTGACAATATCACATGTTGTCTGACCTTTCTAAAATAGAATTATGTATTCCATAGAGTGTAAAAAGGAATAGGAAAGAGTACACCAGCTTTATCATTTCATGTACTTCCATATGGACATATCCTAGAAAAATGATACATAGTCTAACCAATATATTGGAACATAGGTAGAAGTACACGGGTAGGCACACACTGTGTACAGTTACACATACACGGAAATAGACACAAACATGCCTCATTTATATGGGAAGGACCCAGGTTCCTTGGTACACGGTGTGTACCCCTACTACGTGACATATACTCACATAATAAAGTATTGGATCCCTTGTACTCCATATCATGTACATGTTTCATTATGGTATATTACCAATAACTATTCCCTAAGGGTTAGTATGGAATATCCTCTTATTCATATGATAGTGATACCTTATGTATGAATTAATAGATATAGTTGTTAGAATCCTTCCTTGAGGTTCATTGTGAGAACCTCTATTCATCTTCATTCCATTGGTGAAGTTCTTGGTATTATCGTGACCAACACAATGTGGCATCCAATACAGTAATTACAATGTTAATCTAGATTAATTTTTTTGTATACCACATAACAATGGATGTTATACTCCTTTTTGTATCATATCTATTTGGACATTCGGTGTGTACTTATTATATTGAGACCCAATGAGAAGTACCTCTTCGATGTATTTTGTTTGTGCTATTATACTCAAGGAGTGTTTCCCCCAAAAGAGTGTTATGTGGGACTTTCATGCTAGAATCCTAGGGTGGAAATTCGATTGTGATGTTTACTTTATAGAAACATTGTCATTGTTTAGTATATCTTTAAATTATTTTTATATGTATTGTATATATATATCTATGTAGAGTGAAAAATTAATCTTTTTTTATGCATTAGGGTTTTTGGGAATCCTATTGGTTATTGATATTCTCACACCAGAACATGATTTCCCTTCACATGGTGTGTCTTGTGAAAACGATTAACATTTTGACAGATTCCTAGAGGGATGAGGACTGGGAAGTTATTAGTGAGACCAGGCAGAAGGAGGTGTGATCCTATGGTATCTAGACAGGAGTCCCCATCATTAATTTTAGGTTGGAATTTAATTAAACTCATTTTTGGAGGGCAGTTATTTAAACATGTTTACATTCCTTCACATCTCATCATACTCTAGTTACAGGATTTTGAGGTATTCTTTTTAGATTGTTTATTTTTTTACATTTCAATATTTAATGGGATTAGAGAAGTGTCTTTATGTATAAGTACATAGACTAAAGCATCCAATGTTAGTGATATTTCTATGAGGTTCAAGTCACTAGCCTCTATCCGATTGAAGGTGGGAAGGGGGAGTCATGTCATGGGACCCACTGGGACAGGTTCTGATATCGTGGTATTAATGAAGTCTATAATGCCATAGGACTAGAGTCGCTGAGTTTGGATTGGGTTAACCATGTAACAGATTTTGAGTTCATCTTTCAGGTTTGGGAATCTAGTGTCGGTGTAGTGGTTAATATATCAGTACATCTGGAGTTTGATTACCTTTTTTTAGACCCGGTTAACAAGAACCTAGGTTGTAGAAAATAAAATTTAACATTTATAAAATATGTATGGATTATGGAGTCTATTTTATTCTTAAGTAAAGTCTCTAGAAACACTCATTGACCATGTAACACCTTGTTTACTATTATTGTGCCTCTTCCTTGATTTTAAACTTGGATTTAAAGTGAAGATCATAACGATTATCCCTTCAATGATGGTAAATCAATACAAGGACTAGATCAAAATGAATTACATATAAGTGGTGTACCATCTATACCACCATTTATAAAGCATAAGATGGTACCAACATAACTAGTGGATAAGGTCCACATGATGAGCACTCTTTATGAATTTCTGTAACAGAAAACCATAATGCTATATTTGAATACCCAACCACAAGAGGTTGAGGACTATATTGAGGTGGTGACATGGTTTTTCCTTCTGGATATGACTCTAGTGAATCAAACAATGGTTTTTTTGGCAAGCCCATTCTATGTCTCAACAGTAATATTTTGGGTTATGTTTACCCAATATTATAATGAATAGACTCTTTCATTGTTAAATTTTGAGATATATTTTAGAGAGTATTTCAATCATGATACTCTAAACGATGTTTGTTTCTAGGATCTTCTACATCTCCAACATGGAAACAAGATACTATCAGTGTATTCAATGAGGTTTACCATCCTCTTTTGTTACTAAATGTATATGGATAAGAATTATTTCTTTTAGTATTGGAACTCCAATCATGGAACTTGAAGAGATATTTAATCTAATTTGTCACTAAAATCATTATAACTTATTATGGGGTTCTTGAGCATGCATTGGTGGTTTATGTTTTCTTTTATGAGTAGACAAAACGAGTGGTTACCATTACTGGGAAAGCATTAGTACTGATCTCGGTATAAGGGAGTTGACATTAGTCTCAAAGACTATGATATTAGAGGCGTTTTAAGATGATATCATGGAAAATAGGTTCTATAGATCATGGATAATAAGATAGGTCCATTTATCCCAAAGTGATGTAGTACTACTCATGCAATGGTATGGGACATCTTACACCATATTTCATAACCCACCATATGACTGATTTGGAGATCATGGATGGTCTATCATGGTAGAGGCACCGGTAAGATAATATAGGTCAGTATGGTGGCGTACCGAGAAGTGGAGTGGGGAGAGCAAGTATGGATTGTGAAAACACTGACTTTTTACCACCACCACCCCCATCTAGTCCATACCATGTGTAGGGATCCATATGAAAGGGGTTGGGGTAGCTAAATGAGGTTGAGTCTTATGAAATAGAGGCTCTAGGAAGAATAAAACATATGATTTATTTTTATTATACCCTTTATATATTATTGATTGAAATAAGTTCTATTTATTCCATTCATTCCACCAATCTAGTTTGATATATAGTGATTCTAGTAGAGCCCTTGGCTTGAACCTTTCACTTGGAGACTCCTACTGGAGATGACTTAGTTATCACACACTCATGCAGATAGTTTGACCAAACTCTTATAGGTGAGATTTTTTTATTCTTATCACTTTTTTGAATTCATGAGGCATTAAATATTTATCTTATTCATAGACTGGTTGTATATCATGTTTTCACATATTGATTATAACATGTCATGTATATTGTGTTTACAATGTAATGAGACAACATTTTCTATTGTGGGAGAAAAGGAACCCTAGGTTGTGTTGGATGGACTCATACCTAAGATACTGATTCTGATTACTCATTTGTTGGATACCCTAACCCTCGATGCAATAGATGTTATGTGTTTGCAATTTTCTAAAGGGGTGGTAGTGTATGAGGATGTCTTCCTGGTGATGTTCTAGGAATAACTCTCATACAAGAGATAGACTTATGAATTTATCTACATCCTAAGTAGGCCAAAATTTCTACTATATCCTATCAGATGTCTCTTATAGATCTGCATGGGATGAGCGTGTAGTTGGTGGACATGCAGAAGAAGGGATTACATAGACCGAGTGTTTCAGCCTTAGTAGACATAGTATATTTTCCTTGAAAGAGAACAAGATCATGAGGTTATGTGTGGACTAATTATACTTGAACAAGGTGACCATAAAGAACATGTATCCACTATTAAGGATCAATTACATCTTTGAACATTTCATAAAGGGATATGGACCTTGAAGGCTGACCTAATGTTATGATATCACTATTTGGGAATACAAGACGATACATACCAAAGACAAAATTTCTTTCTTGCTATAGTCACTATGAGTACTCGGTGGTTCACCTTTGATTTAAGAACACCCCATGAGTTTTCTTGTGACTCATGAACAAGATATTTTCATTTATAGATTCATGGTAGTCTTCATTGACGATATCATTGTGTACATAGTGTCCATGAAAGGGCACACCAGATACTTGCGGATTGTTTTGGATGTACATTGAGATTAATAACATTACATGTTGCACTAAAAGTTCTAATTCTAAATTCATGAGGTCCTCGTTTTGGGAAACATTATCTCAAAAAATTGAGTGGTAGTGGACCCAGTCATGTTTGGGGCAGTGTTAGCTTGGGAGACACCGAAGAGCATGACAAAGGTGTAGAGGTTCCATCGGTTAGTAGGATATTAACAATGATTCACAACTAATATCTCCAGAATATCAGCACCCATGATAGATTTGACCAGATGAGGACATCCTTTCTTACGGTAAGAGATATTCCAAAAGTATTTTTAATAGTTGAGAAAGGGATTGATGATAACATCCATCCTGAGACTACCAGATGAGGGTGTTGAGTATATAGTGATTTGTGATGCATCAAAAACTAGGCTTAGATGTGTTATGATGTAGATGTAGGTGGTTATTTCCTATGGTTGACATCAATTTACCCCACATTATAAAAACTATGTAAGACACAATATTGGGTCAATAGTGGTAGTATTTTCAAAAAGAGGTGGTTACACTACATTATGAGAGATAATTTTATCATCTTTTTTGACCATAATGGAAGAAGTATTACATCTCAATAAGGACAATAAATTGAGATATATAGGATTAATAGAGTTCATCAAAGATTTTGAATTCTAAATAGTTTATTATCATAGGAATGGAAACATGGTAGCAGCTTATCTCAATAGGATACTATATTCCCAACTTCGTAATGAGGCATCCAATCTGTTTTCCTCTTTGTAGTATCCTTTATATATGGTGATGGAGAAACATACCTTTTGTATATTTTGGTTAACCCTCTACTTTTATAGCAATTTAGAGAGGAAAATCTTGGGTAAACTGATAGTGATAACCTAAATATTGTGTTATCCATTAGATATGATCCTAATGGATTTTTTAAGGCAAGGAACATGGTATTCATTTATAAAGATGCAAGATTGTACCAGTGACGTTGTGGGAATATTCTCTTAGAGGAATTCCAAAAACTCCATTGGATGTACATCCCTATATTGAAAATATATATCAGGACCTTCGATGTTAGTTTTTGTGGCTTTAAATTAAGAAGGGAGTTGCAAATTGTTTCTCTTGATGCCTTACTTGTTAGAAGGTGAAAGCTGAGCACCATGTTCTAGTGCGTTCAGTTGAACACTATGAGTTTCCGTAATTGATGTAGGATGTAATGTCCCCAACACGGATGCCACAAGAAATGGTTCCCCAATCATGGTTTGTTAGAAGGTCTCAATCACATCTCTATAAATGCCAAAGGCTTCTAACTAGAAATGAGGGTGTAAGTGAGTCAGTAGGGAGACTATGACCTCATTAACAGAATATCACAGAGGAAGTAAAAAACATGAAATAGAGGAAGTGAATAAATATGAAGCATACTTTTTAAAGTAAGACTATTAAAGAGTATATTTCAATGACATGATGTTTATAATATAAAAATTATGAATATGGTAAAAGTATCTATAAAATAAACAACACAGTAAATGGAAATACAATACAATACAAGTATCCCAAAAGAACAAAAGAACATAAAGGTATCCCAACATTGCAAGCCATATCCTGGTCCTATTCCACCGTACTCCAAATCCACAATCAAGAACACGTTCTACAACACTCGACCCTATCATCAATTGCAGGCATATAATCTATTTGGGTCCCCAAGGAGGCCCAAACAGGGTGTGAGATAAACATCCTAATAGGAAATGACCTTGGTCTACACAGTTCTAACAGAAGTTATACAAAGGTGATTGCATATGTAAACAATTGGTAAGTAAGTGGGTAGCCCATGGAATAAGTCTACTATAATGTAAAACTGAACTGCCCTCAAGGATACTTTCAAAAGAGAGTAATATCTTAATAATGTAGATATAACCAATTAAACAAGTCACACAACTATGACATACATCGATAATTATCATTTAGTTCACATCCATGCTATATAGAGAAAAATAGAATCCCAAGACCACAATTTATAGTGAAGTAGAATCCCATATCCATTCCATATAGTGAAGAGAAGACCTGAAGGGCCAGATCCAAGGTGTCAGCAGACCAAGTAATCCTGATAATAACATCTATACCATAGAGGGCTAGAGCCCAGGAGTGTGTCCAAAGCATCCCAACAAGTCACATGGGAAGCCCTAGTGGATTCTCGATTAGGAACTAGTTGGTGTCTTAAGAGCATAGAAATAGAAAGTCCTTTGTAATCCCAATCAAGCCAAATCCATGGAGTAATAAAGCCGGAGGCATCCCTCATAATCAATACCAAAGGGGCAGAGTAATCTTAAGGCATCCACTACCGCGTTCCAGATCCATGGAGACCAGTCCATGGAATCTATCAAACCATTCAATCATGAATTCATTTATCCAAATTAAATATTCATAATAGGTGAGTATACCCACTCACCTAAACCTGCATAATCTTGGATTATACCCACTCATGAAACCATTTATCAAAATAATAACAAAGGCCTACCCTTCAATATAAACCATTTAACATTCCATTTTCATTTTATATACATATATGCACACATACAACCATTTAAGATGCCAAACTATCATAATATGCAATTTATAACATGTAATAAATTTAAACATTGATGTAGTACATCTCATAAATAGACTATTCAATCTATCAAGTCATTAAAAGGCTTCCTCTAATTCAGAATTAAAATAAAAACACCTATTTTGTGGTTTAAACTAGAATAAAAATGTCATTTAACTTAAGGATAACTCATTGGGTGACCTTGAAATGAGAAATGGGTGCCAATTCACCTAAACAAAACCTTTGGGCATCATCACTAGGTCTGACTACAACTACGACAAGAAAGTCACCCAAAAATGAGGCATCACTGGAATATCTGACAGGATGCATATTAGACAAATTTCCGAAAATACAAGAAAAGTTGAAAAGAATTATAGACCATCAACCTCACCTTAGTATATGACAACTCATCCAGTATCATGTTTTGATTCGTCCAAGTTTGGAAGAAATCTAAAGAACGGCTGAAGAACATGATATTTGGGCATATGTGCCCATATCCAAATAGCGCAATCCATGTTCCAAAGAATCAATAAGGACTTAATAGGAATCACATACATAACGATGCTGTTCCAATGTGATAGATGAAACTCAAATCGGGGTCTGGATGGATTATATACATGAAAAAATAGAATATTGGGTTTTGGGTTAGAAAAAGAGGGGAAATATTCAATCTGTCAAAAAGATAAGATACTGGATATTTTATAAAAAAAACCCAAGACATGTATATGGAGTGTACCTAAAGTACAAAGCCTGTACTCCAATTTAATTTTTTGAGCTAGAATGGCTACATGTAGTGACTTTCTAGTACTTGGTGTATACTGGAGGTACACAACATTTAGTCCAAGTACACAATGTGTACCAGGCCGACAACTAGATTTTATCATTTTTTCCCTTTGTTTCCCAAAAAAACCCATCCAACCCATGACCCAACATAGGGTATAATCCAAAAAAGGGAAAAAAATTAACCCAAAATGATGGATATGTACCTCATGAAAAACCTAGTATCTTACAATGTTTTCCATTTATAGCAATTCATCTCTGAACTGATCTCTGAAGGGTGGTCAAGATAAGTCTGAAAAAAACTCGGGCCACTGAGAATGTACATCATCCTCCCTCTCGCAAGTATCATTCTTTAAAATTATGTGATGCAATATCACCCATATGAGTGGAACTGACCATCCATGTAGAAACTTTTTCTCATATCAACTATATGAATTAGATGCTCTGTAATGTATGCATCAATAAGAAGCTCACACTCCTCGGGAAAAAAACAAGTGAGATGGGTATGATTGATAGCGGAGCTGCTATGATATGTGGAAGATGTCTTACATGTCTTGGTACCATGGAGGTAACTTCAACCGATAGTCATCCGACCCAACTCTCTCTAGAATCTCAAATGTCCTGACATATCTCAATGGAAGTTTACCCTATGTCCGGATCATCCATTGTCTCAACCTTTGTTAAACACATAAGAAAATATTATCATCAACCTCAAACTCTAGAGGTTGTCTACGGTGATCAACATATATTATTTGACTAGAATGTGCAGTATCCATGTGCTTCTGAATCATCTGGACCTACTAAGAAGTCTCCTACACGAGTCGCAGTCCCAGTAAAGAGGTCTCTCTTACCTCTAACCTTCACATGGGAGAATATCTTGTCCTTTTGTATAAATCCACATAAGGTTACATCTGTAATGCCACTTGATAACTGTTATTGTAGGTGAACTCAACTAGAGGAATGTTACTCACCTAAGATCCCCCAAAATATAAGATTCAGGATCACCGCTTGTCCTCTAAAACATTTATCATACATTCGGAGTATCCATCAGTTCGAGGGTTGTATGTTGTGATCAGGATAACATCTATACCTAGTGATATCTGAAAAGTAGGGAAAAAAGATGTAAAGTGGTTTTCCCTATATAAAATAATAGTGCGTGGGACCCTATGATGTTATACCACTTATCAGTTATACAACATTAGATGATCATCAAAACTAAAGGTCACATTGATCGGAATGAAATGTATGACCATCAAAATCCTATCAATAACAACCCACATAACATCATTACCTAGAGGTGGCCTCAGAAAACCTGTTATGAAATCCATCGCGACATCATCCCATTTCTTCTCAGGGATAGGTATCTATTGTAAAACCATAGCTGGTCACTGATATTCCGCCTTCAATTGATGATAGGTGGAACACCATGTAACAAAACCAGCTACCTCTCTCTTCATTCCCAACCACCTGTATAGATGTAAAAATTCATGGTATGTCTTTGTGACCATGGGATGCACATCCCAAGATCAAGCATTAAACTCCTACATCAACTCCACACGTATTTCCATTGAAACCAAAATACATCCATGTATACGCAAGATCTCATCCTTGCAAACCTCCTAATCAAGAGGAGGGTCCTCACCTACCACACCTTCCCATAGAACTACTCCAACATAATCTTATAGCTACCTCTTCCTGACTTTTTCCAGTAGGGTAGAGGTAAAAACTAAGTATGAATGAAAATTCAGCCCCTTATGTCGTGCACCTCCAGGTGCATCTCATAGAAAAATGCCATATGATTACACTCACTACTAGACTACTGCACTACTTGTATCTAAGTCCACATAATTATTGCATCCGCCACTGCATTACACTTACCAGGTGTGTAGTAATGCTCAAAGTGAATGTACTATAAGTTCTCCACCCACCTTTGTTGCCTAAAATCCAGATCATGCATCGTAATGATATACATGAGTCTTTATGTGGTCCTTGTACACCACAAAACACTCTCCCAGTAAATAAATCCTCCAAAAAATGAAACACATGAACAACATAAGTTAACTCGAGATCATGTGTAGGGTAGTTCTTCTTTTGAGTCCTCAAATTCTGAGATCTGTAAGCCATGACTCGATCTCCCATCATCTGCACTGCCCCAACCCAATACATAAAGCATCGCAGTACACCATGTATCTCTTTCCTGTCTCTATCGGTATCGGGATTGGTGCTGATGTAAGTCTCCCTTTCAACTCCAAAAATGATGTCTTACAATTTTTTAACTACACAAAAATCACACCCTTCTTAGTCAATCCCATAAATGACACTGTTATGCATGTTAAGTATTCTATAAAATGAATTTAGTAACCAGCTGGCCCCAAGATGCTTTGTATGTCAAAAAACTTCTTGGTATATTTCTAGGAACCTAAAACTCCCACCTTCTCAAGGTCCACTAATACTATTGTCTCCAAAATTATGTGATCAATGAAGTGAATATGATCTAGCTAAAAGTGGAACTTTTCAAGCATAACATATAAATGATGCTCTCTCATTACATTCAAAAAAATCTCAATATGGTTGTCATTGTTATTTAAATTGTGATATTACACCAACATATCATCCATGAAAACCACCACATAAGAATCCAAGTATGGATGGAACACTGTGTACATTAGTGCCAATAAAAATTCTGGTGGGTTTGTGAGACCAAATTTCATTACCAGATACTCGTATAACCCATACCTGTAACGAAATTTTGTACGAGGTATGTATGCAAGTAGAACAAACACCTGGTGATATCCTAACCTCGTTTAGATCTTCGAGAACACTTGATCTCCTCAGAGTAAGTAAAACAGGTTATGTATCTGTGGAATAGGATATCGGTTTTTAATAGCCATCTTGTTTAGTTTATCATAATCTAATTCATCTCCTAATAGTTAGATCTTCCATTTTTTTCTAAAATGATCCATAGACCCCATGGAGATGTACTGGGTATGATAAACCCCTTAACCTCCAAATCAACTAGCTTCCTCTTGAGCTCCTGTAACTCCAGAGTAGCCGTACCTTAAAGAGAAAAGAACTATGCAGTTGCTTCTTGCAATATATTGATGGATAAATCTACCACTCTCTCAACAGTTAAACCAAAAAAAATCATTGGGAAACTATCCCAAAATTTCTCAAGCACTATAGGAAATTTCTCTTGACTCGCCCCTAATCATCGAGAAAAAACTATCAATCTAGCTTTTCATCCCTCCAATATCATATTTCTCAGGTCCCGCTCTACTATTCTAGACATCCCATTCACCCTTTTGAATAAAAACTACAACCTATGGTGTGGTGAATGTCACCGTTCGGCGATAGAAGCCAATATACAATCGATAATCATCGAGCCATTTCATTATGAGATTGAAATAAAACCATATCATCTCGAGGACATATAAACTCCCGAGAATGTGGAAGACACCATCCTCTAGGGGACACCCCATACTCAGGCGTACATCACCCATTAAAACTCTCAATGGTGTGTCTAGCATCAAAATGATCTCATAATACAGAACCCCAAGCCCATGAATTTTCACCACTCGTATAGAGATAAATATATGTGAGGAACCTATATCGGAAATGTATGATGATATTATTGAAGCCACTAACCTCATACCTCTCACAGTAGACGATCCATGATCCTGCTCCTACTGGGTCTATTGTACTGTGTAATCCTTGATTGTACCTCATCCCTCAAACCCATCATAGCTACTGTAAGCTGATCCACCCTGCTGCCTGTATGAACTGGTGTTTGGATACCATGTCCTCAACCACAACTACCTCGGCCTGACCGGCCTATAGTGCTCCAGCTTCCAGCCCAATCCAAAGTGAAATAACCATCACTTGAACACGATGTCAAAGAAACTCTACCCCTCTACAACTCATAACTAGCGGGATGGTCTTTCAAAAATGATCCATTTTACCCATCCTGCTACAAGATCGACACTCAACTATGTCGAGGTAACAATGATTATTCATGTGTCCTCACTGACCGCATTGATGAAAAAACACCAAGATATCTACACCCACAGCTTGACTAGCACTCACATCGCGGGAAGACTCAAAATGGTTCTTCCTTCCTAAAGACGTAGACCAACCAGGGCGAGAAACAACAGTTACCTATTTTATACACCCAAATTACCTTATGTTATACTCTACAATCAGCTCATGATTCCCAATCTCATTGATAGAAGGAAACCTGAACACATTGACCTAGGATCTGATATCATGTCTGAGATCTTACTCCAAGTGCATCTCGCAGTATAGATCATCAATATGATACATCAGCACCAAACATTGCAGCACTGTAAATAATGGAGAGTATTCCATAACCGTTATCAAGCCATGATGTAGATGAATGAACTCGCAAACCCTCTATTCATGTCTCGTCTTGAGGTAAAAGTAGTTGTAAAAGTGGGTTTAGAATTCATCCCAACCCATACTCATCATCCCAGTAGCATGTATCAAAATATCGCACAAGTGCTTTTCCACACCACATAGCATATATGTTATGAGTATGACCCTCTATTCTATAAGCAACACTAGATGCTCAAAAATCAATACCATGGTCTCTAATCATAGTTCAGTTTCTTGTGGTCCTTCATCCCATAAAACGTAGTTGGATGAAGCTGTGTAAACAACCTTGTCAGCTCAGCCATAATCAAGGCTGGCTTCAGTGCACCCTGGAAGGTCTACATATAGGAATGAAACCCTCGCAGAACTGTGACTCATCCCTTGTGTCTATAATAGTTGTAGGTTCTATAGCTGTCACTATAAGAGGGTCAAGTAGTAGCTTGTGACCCATCATCTCTAATGTATGGTCATTGACTCCATCGTGGCCTACCAATGGAGGTCGTTGTGGTGACATGTCTCCACAATTCCAAACACATCCCTCAAGAAATAATAACACCAAAAAACAATGTTCAAAATCATATAATGGGCCATAACCCTCTTAGAAACCAAGTCAAACCCACAAAATTATCTTAAATCTTTGAATGTATAAAGAACAGCCAACGAAGAACTAGAAACTATGCCTCTTTCACACTCAAATACAATATGTAAGTCAAGACTCAATTTACTAGTTGATGTTTCCATTTCCATTTCACATTTAGTTATTCTAGAAATTCCACAAAGGATTGACCAATTTACGAATCCATGAGTTCCCATAATACATGATGATCCCAATCATGGTTCCCATTAAAATCCATACATGAAAAAAGTTTATTTAACATTTAAATTTCACTAGTGCATAATTTCCCAATTTATAATGGTCCATACTCATTATAGATAAAAAGAAAATGTCATACTTATATCTACTGCACCCAACTAATACCACATCAGGAACAATTCTCACATCAACTACTACAATAACATGTAATGTCTAATGCATCCTAGATGGCATGGAATAAAGCCTAGAATGTGATTCTAACAAGTGTTGATAAGACAATGGTGATGGAACACCCTTATCTCATCAGGTTTAAAATGAAATAAAACCCGCAATTTCATAAATATGAATAGTATAAATCAAGTGTGTCACCCAATGGTGAAATCGAATAAACTATAATAAGAAAAATCCTCCAAATTAAAACTCAATTAGGAGAAAATTTTTCTTTTCTTGGTAGGTAGAGTAGCTTCTCATGAGAACAGATTATTACTAAAATTTATTTCCTTACTATCCCTATATATTGTCCCTACGTATTATGTCAAACCATAAAAAAACCCTATGATACAACGTTGTAGCATCCCAAACACAGATTCCACATAATATGTTGCCCCGAGCCCAATTGGTCACAAGGCCTCAAGCGCATCTCCCAAAATTCTAGAGGCTACCAACTAGATGTAAGGTACTAGGTGAGTCAATGGGGATACCATACTCTCTTTAAAAGAGTATCATAGAAAAAGTGAAATTCATGAAATGGAGGAAGCGAATAAATAATCAGTAGACTACTGATATTATAAAATGACATAACTACATGTTAATAACAAGAACTGTCTCATATACAAAATGATACAGATGGTACAAGTTTCTAGAAAGCATCCATAATAGCACATGGAAATACAATACAATATAAGATCCCAAAATAAAAAAAACACCAAAAAGGAATCCCAACATCACAATCCTTAACATAGTCCCATGCTCCCAACTCCCAAACCACAATCAACAACCTATAAAAGGGCGCATTTAGCTATCATCACGTGTATCCATATAATCTGTTTGGTTCCCCATGTAGGCCCAAAAATCTATGAGATAACCATCCCAGTAGGAAACCACCCAGGTATATATTGTTTTAACAATAGTTCTACAAAGTGGCATGAATGTTTAAAAAGGTGGAATGTATGTGTGTTTGCCCATGTCATACGTATATTGTAATGTAAAACTAAACATCCTTCAAGGATACCTAAAAAGAGAGTTATCTCCCAACAAGGTATTTATAACCAAGTAATGAAGATCCATCAGTATCATGTATTCCACAACCTTGCAATATAGAGAAAACAAGTATCCCACCACCCCACTGTATTGTGATGTAGCACCCCACGACCATGCCATATAGTGAAGATCAAACCCCAAAGTCTAGATCCATGGTGTCAGCAGACCATGGCATCCAAGTATTAACATCTAGACCACTGAGTGCAGGATCCAAGGAGTGTGTACAAGGCATCCCATTGAGTCCCATGGGAATCCATGGTTGAAACTTGGTTAGGAAATGGATGGGGTCCAAATATCATGGCAATAACAAGTCTTATGTGAGCCCATGTATGTCATATCCACAGGGTATAAAATCTTTAGGCATCCCACAGAATCAGGGCCCAAGGGATATAGTCATCCCAAGGAGCCCACTGCCACGTTTGAGATCCACAGAGAGATGACCATGACATTTATCAAACCATTCAATCAAGCATTCAATAATTCAAATTAAATATTCATTTCAGGTGAGTATACCCATTCACCTCAACCTACACAATACATGAATATATCCACTCATGTAACCATTTATCCAAACAAGTGCATGGGCTACCTTACCATATAAACAATTTAACATTCCATTAGGATTTTATATAGGTATACCAGCCCATACAAACATTTAAGATTTAAAACTATCAATATAGAATAGGCATAACATGTTATAAAATTAAAAAGGAGGCAATACATCTCCTAAATAGGAAATTCAGGATATCAAACAATTAAAATGATTCTTATAACAGGGTAAGCACAATGACACACCTATTGGGTGTGTAAAACAGGAATAAGCACTTTATTTCATTTAAGTCTCTCTACATGGGTGGCCTTAAAATAATAAATGTGTGTCAATGCACCAAAATGGAACCTTCGAGCATCCTCGCTAGGTCTGACTATAGCTATGGAATGAAACTCCCTAAAAAACTAGGCCTTGTTGGAAAGTCTGATGGGAGGCATATAGGCCAAACACCAAAACATGTACATGAAAATATGAAAGGAAGTATAGACCACTTACCATTCCTCAATATTAGGAAAGTCATATAGTACCATGTTCGGATTCATCCTGATTTGGAAGAAATCTGATGAATTGGCGAAAAATGGGATATTTGGGGATATGATCCTAAATCCAAATAGCACAATCATTGTTTTAATTAATCAATAACAACTTAAATTTAATCAAGTAATTACTAATGTAGTTCCAACCTGATATATGGCACTCGAATCATTGTATGGATGGATTTTATACTTGAAAAACAATAATATAGGGGTTTTGGGTTAAAAAATGGTGAAAAAAGCTTCTGCATGTTAAAAAGTTAAGATACTTCCTCTTTTATAAAAAAAATATACTCGAAAAGTACATGGAGTGTACCTCAAGTACTAACATTTACTATAATTTATTTTTTCCTGATCCAAACTAGCTAACCATCGTGAATGGATTGTACACGTCGTGTACTATAGCTATATGATGTGTAGGCCAATTGCATGAAATGTAACTAGCTTGCAACCAGTATGTTGCATGATTTTCCCATTCCTTCCCAAAAACAAACCAATCGGCCAACGACCCGACTTAGGGTCTAATCCAAAATGGAAAGAAACTACATTTAACTCAAATAATGTATTAGTACCTCATGAAAAACTTGGGAAATTACATGGTATGTGATATCCATAGACTTCATTATAGGATTACCACCTACATTGAGGGGACATGACAATATCTAGGTGATCATTGAACAACTCATCATGTTAGCCCACATGATATCCATTTGAGAGAAATGTTAAGTAGGGAGTTTCAGATTCCCCTATGTGCAAAGAGATAGTCTAAATACATGGAGTTCCATAGATGATCAATTTTTACTGTGATTATCACTCCAAATCTCATACACAAACGAATTGTGAGGGGGATTTGGTACTCAATTATGCATGAGAACTATGTTTCACCCATAGAATAACGTCCAGACTGAGCAAAAGATTTAAGATATATAGGGAATTCTACAAGCTTGAATGATGTACAATGGCCATTGTTGTGAGGACCATGCACCACTGGTGATATTTTTATACAATAACAACTACCTTTCCAACATCAGTATAGAACCATTCAAGGCTTTGTAGGAGTGACTATACAAACCACCGGTATTTCAGACTGACACAGTAGAGTTGGCCCTCATGTGCCCCAAGATAGTTTGGGCCATTATTGAGAAGGTGAAGATCATCTAGGATAGGATGAAGACTTCAATTATCCATCTACATTATTATACTAACATTTTATGGAGGACATTGTAGTTCGAAGATTGAGGAAATGTTTTAATGTGGGTTTAACTGTGACATGGATTATGGAGATTTGTCTGGGGCGACATGATATCTCCCAAATTCAATGTCCCTTTCTAGATACTTGATAGAGTTGATATGGTGGAGTACCTCTTAGCTCTACCATCACAAATATACGGGGTAAAAGGCTTCTTCCACATGTCACATTTGAGGTGGTACATGCATGACCCATTTCATGTTATCGAATAGGGAAAGATGGACATCAAGTATAGTGATCACTTTTCTTAATACCCAATGAAGTATTTGGATCGATATGAGCTAATAAGTTGTGGGAATGTGATTCCTTTAGAACATGTATGGTGTAAGCATGTGAGTGTTCAAGAGGTCACTTGGGTATTGGAGGCTTAAATACATGATCATAACCCACATCTCATTTTATAGTCACATTTTTTGGGAATTTCGACGATGTAAAGAACCAAGGTGGGGATAATTTAATGACTCATGTTTTTCCTTGTCCTATTTATTGAATTTTATGGATTATATTTAAGACCAAGAACTGAGGCGACATGATATTATAATTCCCGGTGTTACCAGAACAATTTTATGAAATATATTAAATATATTAAATAGAATGTGCATGTATTTTTCATTAAAAATATTAATACCCTCAAAATGAAAGAATATATAAGAAATTTGAGAGAACTATTGAGTTTAGAAGTTGGGTTTTACCATAGGCATGACATAACTTTTTTCAACGTTGGGTGTTTGTGAAAAAGTCATTAGTAGAATAAAGTAATAAAGTAATAAAATAATTTTATATTATTTAATCTATTGAATCATCGACCTATATTCATCTATATGTATATATTAGGGCCAATTCCATAAGGTTATTAGAATAAACCATAAGGAATTTGAGAACCATTGATGAAAAAGTTGAAGGATTTCTCTCATGAGAACATCTATCGGATAGTAGATCGACAATCAATGTGAAATAGGATTCAGAGTTTATGACAACGATAATGATAGAGGCTTGTTCTTCATCTGTGGCTGATCCATATCATGTTATGATGTTTATTTGATTATACATTTCCTCATTTTCTATTTATATATTGAATATGTATCAATCAAAAAATAGGCTTATTCATGTCTAATGCATATTATGGGATTGGATTACTACAATGATTTATTTGGAGGATATCACTGTGATTTTTTTGATTATTTTTTAATTCATCATTATAACATAAAAAGTTGAAGAATACATGAAAATAAACCAAGGATCATTTCTCATTATTGTTCATTGTGATTTTGTTCCTCGATTTCATTTTTATAATGAGCATTATGTAATGGCTCATGGTTCAAAATCTATTGAGGGATTGATCACTCTACAACCATTTCGTGGAACAATGATATGGTATTTTAGATCCATGATCAAAATTAGGTGACTAAGGTGCAATGATGGTTTCATTGAATGGATCAAACCATATTTGAGATCTCCAATTTCTTGTGTCTCAAATACTGATGATGGGATTGATATTAAATGAATTCTGACAAAATTCAAATGATAGATTTTGGTTAACATCCATGGTGGGGATCAGTTTAAATGGATATGTGATTTTCAATGAGGTTATTGTTGAGAATCGTGTTAGGGGTGGAATGAGAACATGCGAAAGGGTGGAAAAGGGATTATGAAAAAACAAGATAAACAAGACATTTACTTTAGAGCTACACAACCCATATAAACATCTTAGATGTAGCTAGGGTTTCCAGAGGATGTTTAGGATCACATGGCTTATGACCTTGCCACATGGTTTGTGACCCCTCCTTGATATCTTGGTGTGTACATCAAAGTGTACATGAATAGAGGTTGGAGTACACTGGATAAAGAATGCATTTACTCCTCAAAAGACATGGACTCCAAAAAAGTTACATGGGATTACCCGTGTACTGGAGCATATGAATAATTACATGGATGAACACATGATGTGTACAACACAACAGACACAGGAAAATATATAGACATGGGCTGTTTAAAAAAGTTGGACTCTAGGTCAATGTGACACAATGTGTACCATCTATACAGGCTACTCCCTTAATGTTTTCTTAGATGCATTTTCCTTGGTATCATGGATATGTTTTCTAAGGGCATGTTTCCCATACCCTTCCATGAGGGTTAGTATGGAATTACCTCATACTCATAGTATAGTGAATCCTTCAGCATGTCTTCTTGGATAGAGATGTTGTAATCAATCCATGAGGCCCAGAGTGAGATCCTATTGTAATTTGTGTTCCCTTGGAGGAGTTATTTGTATCATAATGACTAACATTATGTTGGTTCTAAACCTCTAATTATCAAGTTAATATGTAATGAGCTTTTGGTATACCCTTTGGAATTGGGAGTGATCCTCATATTTGTATCATATCTCCAAAAAATCTAGTGCATATTACTTATAAATAGACCCAATGAGAAGTACCACTTGGATATAAATCATCAGTTATTCATACTCATGAAGTGTAATATCATAGGTGAGTGCTATGTGAGATTTTTGAGAAAGGAACCTAAGATGGAATTAATATTTTTTACTTCACCATTAGACTATGTGTCTTTTTTGACTGTATCTATAAATTCTTATTATATGTGTGGTAGAAATATACCTATGTAGAGCAGATATTTATACTATTGTTTTATTAGTTTTGTTTTTGGGGAGTTCTAATGGAAAAGATTACATTCACCATGATATGTAATTTTCCCCCACATGTCTTGTCTCATGGAGATAGTTATCATTTTTATAGAGTCCTAGAGGGATTAGAACCAGGAAGTTTGTAGTTATTTTGGGTTGACTGAGTCATGTTCCAATATTATCTTGATAGAATCCCCATATTTACTTTTTGGTTTTGATTTTATCAAACTCTTTGTGGTGGGATTAAATTTTTTCCTATTTACATCCCCTTGGTTCTGTGTGTACAGTTGTTGTGGGATTTAGTGGTATGCATGCGTGGTTATTTAGTTGATTTAAATTTTTAGCATTGTATGGGTTCATAGATGTGTGAGTGTTTAAATGTATAGAGTATAAGGCCTTCCATGTTAACTATATGCCTAAGTTGTGGTTGTGTCCAATCCTTTTCCAATTGTAGGCAACCATGGGGAGTCACGGCATGGGCCCAACTGGGATGGGTCATGACCTATACTCATTGAGCCTTATTATGTGTATTCATGGGGATCATGTGGGGATTTTACTAGTTATGGTGGTGATTAGATTTGAGGTAGAACTTTTTGGGTAATAATTCTATGATTGATTGAAATGAACTAATATGTGGGATGATGTGTAGTTAGTTTTATTTGTATTTATTATAGGGGCACAGTTTGGTTGTGGTGATGGATTATCATAAGTCGAGATGGTGAATTAATTGATATGGGGTTTATGAGATATGGTTGGTTATGGTTGTGTTAGTTTACAAATTATCAATGAAATTAATTTTATGTGATGAAACTAGAATATCCTGGGATGGATCTAAATAAACCTATCTTAAAATATGTAATGCCATAAGTTATAAGCCATTCGACTAGTGCCCTAGCTTGGTTCACTATGTAACCTCAAGAACATGTTCCCATATTCTAGAGGCTACCTATTAGAATCATTTCACCATGATGATTTTAGGGGGATAATATACCCTCTTTATTAGATTACATATAAGTTGAGTAAATAACCAAATATCATACATCACATTAAATTTAATACTCATATAGATAAATAAAAACAACATGAAAACAAATAAAATGGTGTAACGGTGAAACATTCATGAAAAACAGAAAATAGACTACCCAATGGGATGATAGAATATATAGAATAGAATAATATAAAATAAAAATATCATCTCCATGAACCCCATGACCCAAAACTCATCCCATGAACCATGTTATTTACCAATATTTCCCGCTCGATAAACCTCATTCTTTATGCCAACATTTTCCCACAATAGAGTGAAAGACATATCTAGTACCGAAGTGTAGTGAAATGTTGTATATGGTGCGAGTATAAAATTATATAGTTTTTCAGGAAAGTATTATATTGAAAAATAGTATATACCATGATATGAGATGGTGACATTATTATCTAATATAAAAAAATAAACTGAATACAAATAAATTAATAAATAAATAAATAAATAACCACTGTCAATTATTTTGAATGTGGCTCTAATCCACTATATCTACTTCGAATAGTGTTATGAATGTGATAACCATTCATTTCATATAACATGTGGGATCCACAACCACAGAATCCCCATACATATCAAGAAAACATATGGGTCCCATCCCATGACATTCAAAACATCTTATGCCAAAATCCATGGTAAATCCATCCCCTTGAATTTAATCATGCGTCGAACTCCAAATCATGGCATCCATAACCATAAATCCTTCATCATTGGGGACCCATATCAAGACAATATGTGTGTCCAGATCCAAATACATGGCATCAATAACCATATACCTTACTTTTCTTCAGATCCATCTTGTGGAGGTCCATGTGACAAGCTACAATTCATGGTAACTCTAACTGTAATACTAAGATAAAATTCCAAGAAATATCCAACATTGAGATCTTGCTCTATGGTATATTTATCACATATATTTGATCCAAAACATAGTACCAAAAACATTTAACATATTCCCTAATGGAAAATTCCACAACCCTCAATTAGCAAGGGAAACACATGGGTTGGAATTATTCCAATGCATAACACCATTATCAGTAGACCCTCTTGTTCGTAATATCACTATAGTTTTTATGGTGTAAAATGCTACAATATCACTTATAACCACTATGGTTCAATTTAATATAGGGAATACACTATGGTCAGTACATTTATAGCATATTATAGGCACCATCATGTGGGTCCCCAGTTTTGAAGTGGGTCAGAAGTCAGCACCCATTTCTTGAATGTTACTGTGACCCTTGATATCATCATCGAGTTTTCATGACCCTACCTACAATATGGGCATCTACCACACTAGTCATAGTAAAAATATTTTTGAAAAACTCATCTTTTTCATCAACTCAATCTAATCCATTATAATCCCCAAACATAGTAACTATCTTCTTATGGTCTTTTCACCTTGTTCTTTTGGCGAGATACCAAGGAACACTAGATATGACCACACCAACCAAAAATTATTTAGGACACTAGGTATATCAATAGTCCAAAATAACCCTTCTGGGTAGGGAATCTCTAGTTATATCACACCCCATTTAAGAGGTAGACAAGGTACCTAAAGTAGTCAATATATTTCTAAACATTCCTAATGACCCAAATTGAGGGGTCTATAGGTGACAGTATCTAAGAGGAATGATCATTTTCCTTCAGCGGTCAAGGTATAACTCTTGTTTACTAGGACTTTGGCTTCTTATTTTATTTGGTTAGGTTAAGTAAGGGACTCAAAAATGTAAATACAATTACCCTAGTAATATAGAGTTGTTGGTTACTTTATTACCTTTGTACTACAAATAGGAAATCACATCACAAAGGAATGAGTAGTTTAGTCCTTTTGGAAAAAACAAGAAACATAGTTTGGGTATTAATATACATTTTAATAAATAAAAAATCATATTACTTTATTTTGTTACAAGGTTATTCCCACTATCATATGCATCCATATAAATCATAATGCACTTATTTTAATCTTGGGGAAAACAAACATTATAAAGGGGAGAGCTCTAATTCATAGTGAGATTATAAATATTGACGAACCTAAAAAAAGTATGCCATAAAAATTAAGAAAAGTTAAATATATTTATATTTATAACATTTTATCAATAAAATAATCATGAAGAATAATATGGTTGGAATTAATTCATATATAATAATTTCATACAAATAATCACATGATAATGAATTTTATCCATGGATATCATCAGTAATAAAATAGTCAAATAAAAATAAAATTACTAATCTTATAATGAGGAAATGCATTAAATAGGACATCATAATCACACCATTGAGGATTTTTTCCATGATATCTTTTGTAAATGGGTAAGATATCATGCAACACCTAAACTAGTTTGTGTCATTAGAGCTACCAATGCATCAAGGCACTATTTGAGTTCCCACTTATCATAGACTATGTTCAATGAATTATTAATATTAAAGAGGTGAATCATGATAAAAATAATAATTCATATTGAAAGAAAAATTTTAAATTTTAATAATTACCGCAATACACAAAAATAACCCTAAATCATCCAGATTAATATAGAATATGGTATCAAAATAGTATATCCTCTGTCAAACAGATCACAAACGATCTAATAAAATATGGAATATGGTTTCATAAGATAAAAACCACAGTATAACATAAGATTAAAAATTAAATGTTGATATAAATGATTATTTTATAAAAATATCATTGGATAATTAATAGGGGAGTTTCCCTTATCACATTAAAAACACTTATTACTTTAAAAAATAGTTGAATTATACCGGATAAAAATCACCTTTAAATGATCCTTTAAACATATAAAGAATAATTAAATGAATATAATAGTCATGATGGTGGGAAACTCCTTCCATACTATATAATTTAACAAACATTCCTGTCAAATGATTGGAAAAATGTTAAAAAGTACCTCGTTCATAAAATGTCACGAAAACTATTTTCCAAATAATTTCTAAAAAATAAAACATGGTTAAACATTTATTTAATAATTAATTAGTGTAATAAAATTTTAGTTCAAAAATATATAAAGGAAATATGGATATGTAAAATATATCCCCATGGTAGGATCATAATTATAAACAATCATGAATAATGATGACATTTTGAAATAAACCATTACCACTTGTCTGATTTCTTTTGTATGAGTTCAAAACTATTATATAATAAATTTTTATTTAATCTAAATATGATCCAGAACAATTATCATTTATTTAATATAATATAAGAAGTATAATATTTTATCAAATTTTTATTAACAATTCATTTTTAAATCACTGTTCATGTAAAAACTTCATCGTTTTTCTCGTATTTATTGGTTCAGTAATTTCGATCCTTATACGTTTTTTTTAATTAAATAAATATATATATATATATATATTTTTAAAAATGATAAAAATATCATATATATTTATTATATATTTATTTAAATTAATCCTTTAAATATATATATATATATATATATATATAATGAACTAAACTGTTCAGGGAGATGTTAGGCAGTACGTACACATAAACATTGTTTACACTTTTCAACATGTGGAAAAAAGAGAAAAGTAAATAATAATTACACCATAATGATTCATTATTATATAATATACATTATTAATATTCATTAATTACCTCTTAAATACTTTCCACATTAAATACAATTGGAGGGAAAAATAAACTCACTTCGTGGGGGTTGTAGTTCACACATACACATGAGCCATGATATCATTTCTCAACTGATATGAAGGTGATAAGGTAGATATAATATTGTCATTACCGATATATAATATGGTAATATTAATCCAATGAAAACATTAAACCCATAAATATACCCTTCTATAAATGATAGTGATAGAAAATGGATTGTATCGCTATGTGAAGATAGTAAGTCGTACGTATATATGCACAATATTTTCACTTCCCATTCGATGAGAAAGTGTGTGGGTAATGGTGGTTTCATATCAATAATAATTTATAATTATATTTATTATTAATAAGTAATTATTTTATGATAAATGAATGTTATTTATAATAGATAGATGAAGAAATAAAATAAAAGTGGTCAGTTAAGACAATGTCCTCTTCTTCTGGAGACCTTTTTTAGATTATTTCATAAGAGACATAAGGTTGGTCTTTGGGGGGGGGGGGTAAACAAATCCAAATCATTCATAAGGATTATTAAAACATGTATGGGAAGTTATTTGTTATTATATTTTTCCCAATGTGGGGTAATTATGTGATGATGTAATTCCCTATTATAAATAACGTTAGGGATACTTTTTGACTTTTTTAAAATATTTATTATAATAAAAGAAATATAAAGACAAAATTCAAAAAAAATGAATAGGAATTTGCAACATTAATAGGATATTGTTTACATATCCTCATCTAATAAAATATTGAATTCTTATCATAGTGAATTAAACATTATATTTTGGTTTATCCAATTTGTGAATCAACTTAAACATTAATTGTAAAAACATATTTTTCACTCTTAGAGGGTTATAATTTAACATATAAAGTAAATATTTACTAATATATGAAACAATGGATGGTATTTTAGCACATATATTAATATGCTTGACCACATAAAATATTTTCATTATTTTTAATTAACTAAATAAAATATATTGTTTTTATAATTTATTTTTAATGTCCAATTTGAAACTATTAATTTAATTTCAATTAAAATATTTCAAGAAAAATTTTATTTAAAACATTATTCATATAAAAAAAATAATGTTTCATATTCATAGAAAAATTCTTCGGACAATATAAATCTGTTAAATTATATAATTTTCAATATCATTTATTTTAGTTTTCAATTAATTTAAAAAGTAATATATTAATATTGCATAAGAATTGAAGGTAATAATATAATTAATAATAATTATAAATAATTTATCATCGTGAAAAAAATTCATTATTTAATGAAAATTTAATTTATATTCATTTATAATTATATTTTCCTGTTTTTGATCACACAATATGTATTAAAAACTATGGGAGTCTTGTTTTTTTACATTAATTAATTTAAATAATTTATTGGTCATTTTCAAGTAAAACTCTCCATTAGACATATCCATTTAAAGACTATAATTATAAGGGTTTATTTACCGTTAAAAAATAAGAATTGAGATGATTTATTATGAACCTATCACTTATTATTAACCTATATTAACCTGATATACCCTTTACCATGATGATAAATTCTATAATAGTTTCTATTTATTTTGACCAAAAATAAAAATGAAATATTTACCAAATTTTAAAGTAAAAAATAAAAATTTATAATCCATTTTTAATATGTTTTTAAAATAAATTTTAAAATATGTACAAAATATGTGATGAAAATCACTTTTTAGAAAAATACAGTTTACTGATAAAATGAGATTTATTATAATACTATACCTACTAAATATACTAGATTAATGTGAAAAAATTTTATTGTATATATAATATTTAAATTTAATTAAAATAATTCTCCTATAGTTACTATTTTAATTTATTATTACATAAACATACCATGCACAAATAAATTGTTTCTCAAAAAAATAATGCTTTTTCATTCAAATAATTTTTTATTGAAAACCAATGAAGTTATTTTTTAAATATGTAAACCATATGATTTAAATTATTTATTTAGTCATATTCATATATTTTTTTTAATGGATTGGTCATAATGGGGAAATAATAATAGTTCACAAATATTTTGAACTCGATGTTCCATGCAACACAAGCCATCAAAGAGATTATGTTTACTTAAAAAGAGACATACAATAATATACTTGGGTGTTACATTAATCCTAAATTAAATAAATTCCTTTCTAAAAATTTATATAATGTCACCACTTGAATAGATATAGGTTATTTTTCATTTTAATTTTCTAAGTTCTCACATCTCTCTCCTATCATATGATTTTTCCAAAGAACTATTACCAACTGAGTTGTATAATTCCCAAACACTAGTTTGGTTGTGTCCAAAATATGGATAATAACATCAGTGTAAGATAAATAATGATATAATTTTATTTAATTAAGTGATCATGGGTCTTGAATGTACTTAATAAATTGATAGATATTGTATACATCATGTAGTTTATTAAGTCTTGGTGGGATTTTTAAAGGGTAATAGATAACTCCAATTCATTTTAGTTTTTCAAATGGTCAGATGTACATGGGGATCTGTTTTCAATTCTTATAATATCTTATAACATAATTCTATATAGATTCCTTTAAAAAAATCTGTTATCCTAATTGAAATTCTGATTCTTTCTTCTGGTTATTAGCATATCTATTTTTTCTTCACTGACCTGCTTTAATACAAGATTAAATAGTGTTGAAATATGGAATTTTAGAATCTAAAATATTTGGGAAGACAATATTCCCTTCATCAATAACATTCTATAATGTTTCTATATAATATATCATGGAATACAATTCTTCTTTTGACACCATTTGACTACACTAATAGTAGCTATTATTATTACAAAATTCTGCTAAAAGTAATTACAGATCACACATTACAATGAAGTTATATAATAACAAACTCAAAATGTCTTATAATTTTTTTATTTTATTTTTTGAATAACAATATTTTTGAGGATAATATGTAATGCTCAAATAGAGAGAGGTATCAATAACAATATGAAGTCATTTTTCAAATTTTCAATGTAAATCATGGATCACAATCAGAAAAAATTGAATAAAGTGAACTATAATGTCTTAAAAAATCATTAATATAGAATCATTTATGGTTGTCTAGAAAAAAATTATTCTCTTATTATGAGGGAATATTTATATTTGGCATGTCATTCAACAATAACCCATACCACAAAATTATTTATAGGATTCAGTTGTAATCAGATGAAAAAGGTTATAGTAATGTAATCCAATATCCATGTAAAAATATGTAGAGGTTGCATGAATCCCCTAGGATTATGTATCTTAGGATTTATCTATTTAAAAAAATATACTTTATACATAATCATTAATTTATTAATTCATAATATCCCTCAAAAAAACATTACATAAAATATCAATACATTAAAATTTCCATAGGGTGTGTTGAATAATTTAATCAATGAGGCTTACCCAAAAATTATCACATTTTCATCGTTATTTATGGAACACATTGTCTCATCCAAATTATATAACTCCAAATCGATAGTAAAAATTAGCCAATTTTCCATAATTTATAGTCATAATTTTATTGTCAAAATTATAATCAATCTGTTTTTGAAAATATGGTTTAAAAATAATTTGAAAAATGTTTGAATTTTCCACATCATTAATAATTTCAAGAGGCAAACTTATAAAATCCATAAACATAATATTTTATTTGATCCAAATATTGTCTATAGCTCCATGATTTTTCAACCTCAATGCATCAGTTAACGTAGTTCCCTTCATTGGATGGTAGAAAATCATGTAATAATAATACTTGAGTAACATGATTCATCCAATGTGACTCATGTTGATATTTTTCTATTATAATATGTATATGAGGCTCTTATGGTCAGTGTATATATAAAATTTTTCATCATAGAGATAATTCCTCTATATAATTAATGAAATCAATGCCAAAGATAAATCGTGATCAAGAGTGGGATAGTAGAGTTCCTGATTCCCTAATTATCTGGATGAATAGGACATAACATTATCATTTGGAATAAGGAAACAATCAAGTCCCTTATTCTCAATATCACTATATATCACAAATACATCAGTTAATGTGAGTTGATTTAAAATATTATCAATCGAAACCCCATCATCAATTATACAATGTATTATTTTCATTACTTTTTCCATATAAAATTAAACCCTTTTCATGTAAGAATATTTGACAAGTTATCCAGTAGGGGAATGTTTTCAATGAATAACAAATAGTAAACCACGAAACTAATAAAACTATATACTATAGTAATTTTCATTTGAGTAGTCCTTTATTTGAATACCATTGTCTTCACAAGATAAATTGGGATTCCATATATGGAGATAATATTGATACAAAAATAATCTCTTTGAAGATAGAATACATTGTTACTAAATTTTGTGAATTACACTTTTCTTCTAAGAGTCTAAAGAATGATCTTCTAATTATACTCACTAACCTCATATATTATAGTGTATAAAATGATATCATTACAAAATACCACAATAAAATCATTAAGTTAATCATCTAATAATCTATTCATCATATCATTGAAAACATATGGTTTATTATTAAGTCCAAATGTCATTACTATCAAATCACAATATTTATACCTTCTTTAAAGTTGTATGTTTTAAATATAATTGTTTTTACTTGTAATTGATTTTATCTTTAATTATGCTCAATATTTGGAATAATTTTGGGCTCCATTAAGATGATCAAATAAGTCATTAATATTATGTAAATGATACATGTTCATTATCAAAATAGATATTATTTACCTATAATCAATTAATCGTCTCGTAGATCTATATTTCATCTTAGTGAAAAAATAGTTTACACCAAGGTGAAACACTAAGGTGTTTATATTTTTTATTACCCATATCATCAAGTTGTTATTAAATTCAACTAATTCTACAGTGGACAATCAATTGTGAGTATTAGATATACAACATTGATCATAGATTAAATTAATGAAAAAACTAATAATATGCTCTAGTTTGTGTCTAGATAATTAATTAGGGAATATATCAGTTTATTCCATCATGATAGATACATAATCTATTCGAATATTACATTTTACATAAGTCGATTTATTTTCTCTTCTTCTCAATGAATCTCATTTAGAAGTGTTACTGGGGGTCGATCTATAAATTTTAAGATGAATTTTCTTATATAATGATAAATAATTCTACATATTCACGAGAAATAATAATTTAATTTTGTTTTCAGAAAATATTTTTAGTGTATTTTGAATTCTAGTCCATACAATGAATTATATCAAAATCAACAATGGGTAAAATATGATATTATAAAAATATGTATTTTTTATCTGACATAGTGAGAACTAAATAAACCATCCTTATTATAGTGAGGATTAAATTATTATTATTTAAAGATAACCCCCTTTCCCATGATTTTAATATTCTATTCAGTGGTGATTATCTTGGGTTTCATTATTACATACTACCCTGATCCTCAGGTTTCCCTTAACATCAGAATAAGTATAGATTTTTTATTGGGCAATTGAAAGAAAATGTTCTTTGTGATTTTTTAAATATGTAAAACAATTTGTAAGTAATTTAATATATTATACACATGGGAGACCTCAGTAAAGTAAATAACACCACATCATTAGGAACATCAACATAATTTTTAGTGATCACATAATATTGGTCTTTCTCTTTGGGCCACTTCTAGGGTCAGTTCACATGATTCTATGGAGAATAATTTTAATATTTCCCCATAACATTAAAGTTGAGGCATTGAAAATTCATATATCCCTTTTTCCCATGAAATCACAATCCTTATAGACATTATCTCGGAACTTTTAATTATGAATTATTCCTAATTAATATTTTCCATGGTGCTCTCTTATACATTTATTTCGATTTTGTAATTCCAAATTTCACATGTTCTGATTTTTTATATATCATTTTGCATATTTTTAATCATCCATCTCCTTATCATGACATCGTTAAAATAAAAAATACATAGAGAATTCATTATCTTTCTTGATAGAACGTGAGGTTATATCCTCATGTGTTGAGAATGTTTAAGAGACTAGTTTCCTTCAATGTATTGGATTAATCCCATCATATAATTTTCAATATTACCAAATTTATTATGAATGTAGTCCACTACATCCCATTCTATACTTGTAAAGTGTTATTTTACTTATCAGCATTCTCATCATCATTTTTTAAAAGATTCATTAATTTTCACATAATATTCACTCATTGTTCATGAGGAAAATAATTTTCAAAAAAATCTCCCTAAAATACTTTCATTAAATGTTCATTATTTCCTCCTCATCCTCAATGTTTTTAATCAATAATCACCATTTTACTCCATCCCTAGTGATAAGATAAATTTCAATAATAGTATTCTACCTCTCATTACATCCCAAGGTGGTTAATATCTTCCCTGAGGAACTTATCTATTTTTAGAAACTAATGGTTGTTTAGTTACACTAAATCTAAAAAGATGTTAATGCATAGAATAGTCTATCATTATTACAAAGTGTTGTACATCTGTAGGCTTCTCTATATAGGTAAAATTATCGGTCATAACTTTAGTCTGGTGTCCCAATATAGTTATAATTTTTTAATATCTAGTTGTAGCTCCAACCTAATTATATATCTTTGCAAGGAAGTCTCAACATGGATTATACTCATTGATTTAATTTCTATTACAATGACTAAGGAAAATTCTAAATAATGTAATATGATATATTATATTATGAATTATATTGTATAATTTTGAAACGAGTCAAATAGTTAAAAAAATTATCGTTTATTTATAACTAATATTAGATTCTTAATATTCATTTCTTAAGGAATATTCTGAAAATCATTTATAGGGTTATCTTACAATATCTAAAAGTTTAAAATTCAATTTCCAAAGGTTTATACTAAACATACTCTGATATAAACTAGAAAAACCCGTACCTTGGACACTCGGAGTCGGTGGTAACATTATTATGTTGGCTCAAGAAACAGACCATCACATCCCATAAGAATGAATACATAAGTAGTGTTGTGAAAACTAGACAATGTTTTTAATATAAAATTACATTTAATGACCTAAAACATCATAGTACTTTCATTTATTACTATATTTTTACTTTTATAATATCCTTCCATATCAATCATAAAAAATATATAAGACACCTTAGGAAAATAAACATAAGAAAGGGGTGAGTTATGATGATATGTCTGTGTGTTCATATTAAAAAATAAAATAAAAAATAAGGAATAATCCATACAAAAACAATAAATTTGGAAACATATAAAATTTAATCAATAACAATAGAATGATGAATTATATGGAATAAAAATGTTGATAAAATATTTTCATATAAATAATCACATGATCTTGAAAATTATCCATGTATATCATAAATAATAAAATAATAAAATAGAAATAAATTATGTAGTCCCAAAATGAGGAAACAAAAAATTAAAAACAACATAAACATACCGTCAATTTCCCATTCCTATATATAATATTTAAATGGTCAAGACTTCATCCAGTTTAAAAAATAGTTGGTCTCATGAGACCTATTGATGAATTGAGGGGTTACAGTTGGCCCCTATAACCACTAACTATGTAAAATGTATTCCTCATAAAAAATGTGTGAAACATAATAAATATAACCATTCATATTTAAAATAACATAGAAAATGTCAATAATTTACACAATCAAGAAACATAATCATAAACCATCCAAGGTAATATGGAGAATACTGTCAAAATATTATATACTCTGTCAAACAGATTAAAACCATCCAATAAAATATAGTAGATAGTATCATAATAGAATTTTTTAATTTAATAATAATATCCAACAAATTATGTTTACATTTATTAAAATACATGAAAAAATCATTTGTATATTTTTGAGGAAAATACCCTTCAGACTTTGAAATCACATATTTTTCAAAAAATCCGTTCTATTATAAATGAAAAAAAATTATTTTAAAATAAAATTATAAAACATATAAAGAAATATTGAAATAAATTATTTTTAATGATTAATTGAAAAAAAATATGTGTATACAATTAAAAGAATTATTCCTTTCAAACAATTATAAAACGTTAAAAAATTCATTATTTGGAAATCGAAAAGAATGTTTCATTCATACCGTTTTGTGAAAGGTAACACATGGATAAAATTTAATTAATAAATCATTGGAAGGTAGTAAAAATATTTTATTAATCATTTTATATAATATTAGTATATGGAAGAAATATATTCCTCCTTATAGGATGTAGTCATTAAAAATATCGATAATAATGAGGTTATGAAATAACTCTAATTTTAGGTCTGATTTCTTTTTATTGTGTTAAAATATATTGTACAAAAAAATATTTTTTATAATTTTTTTCCAGAACTATAATAATAAAAATTATACTATTAATGACTTACTTATAATAATTTACAACCCGTTTATAAAAACATCTTTGAAAAATCACGTTTTTGAGAAATAATTGCTTCTCTATATAGGTATGTTTTATTTCCATAGATTTAGTATATTTAATTTTTTTTGGTTTCATAATCTATATAATGTTAATAAGGATAAAAAAATTATATATATTCATCATACATGTAATTTGGGGAATCTATAAAATCTAAATATAGAAAGATAATTACATCGTCTAAGGAGAGGATAGGTCGTATGTACACATGAATTGTGTTTAACTTTTTAACGGATGGAATGAAAGAAAATTAAATAATAATTAAAATCTATTTGATCATTATTATAACATATGAATTTTCTATAATCATAATATCCATAATCATCATCATCCTAGAAAAAAAAAAATTCATATCACATCACTTTGTAGAGATGGATGAATACACAAACTCATGAGCGAAGATATCGTTTCCCAATAGATTGGAATGAAAATAATGTAGATTATATATTATAATTTCATAGGTATAATAATATTGTAATTTGAATATATATAAATATATATGTTTAACCCATGATAAAAACCATCAATAAATTTTGATTCTTAAAAATGAATTGTATAACTGTGTCGATTTGGTAAGGCATACATACATAAAAGCAACATTTTCACTTCCCAAATAATGGGAAAGAGAGAGATTATATGTGGTATCATAATCATAAAAACAATTACGTTTATTTATAATAAAAAAATTATTACTTCATTATAAATTACAAAGATTTTTATGGTATAGAATAAGAAATAAATTAAACCATGTCGATTAAGATAATTTCCTCTTCATGAGTGGGAATTCATTATCGCCTTAATTATGAAAATTAAGGGAAGTATTTTTGGGAGGTTTGTACCTACAAAACATTTATAAACATGTTAATATGAGGAATTGATATGTATTTTTCAATCAAGGTTTCTAAAAGTGGTGTGAATAAATGAATTAATGGGGTCCTTTTAAAATTATGGTAAGGGTTATTTTAGAGATTCTTAGAATAATAATTATAATAAATCCATAATCTTTTTGAAATTTATCCAAATGATAATGGATTCAAACCTAGGGTATTATATGATTTAATGATCATCTACCAATTAACTTTTAACAATTTTTTCTTTCGGTTTATACATTAAATTTTGTTTTAACACAATAATAATTATATTTCAACATTAAACACGGTAACAACTTATTCGGACATAAAAAAGTAATTTATCAAGTAATGTTATGATTTATTCATCAATGGAAAATGTATTATATTTTAGAACATATATTACCTGTTTTTCTCATTAAATATTTTAATATTTTAAAAACAATAATAAAATATTAATTTGATAATTTATCATTAATATCAATGGTGAAACCATTAAAATAATTTCCAAAAATAAAATTTATATAAATTTATATATAAAATATAATAAATTAAAACATAACAGATATATCATATTAATCTATAAAATTCTTCTAAAAATATAAAACACCCAAATTATATCACTTTAAATATTTTTAATATAATTTATCTTATTATTATATTAGTGGAATAAATATTGTATTAGATTTGGACAAAAATTTAAGTTAATTATAAAAATGATAAAAAATAGAGAAAAACTATAAACATGATTATAATTTATTTACTCACATAATAGTCATTTATATTCATTCATAACATTCTTCTTACCTTATGTGAACAAATATTAATTATTTAAAAAAAGAGAGTGACATTTTGTAGAATCATTTATTTTCAATATTATATTAGTAATATTAATGAAAATGTTTCCATTAAAGATATAAATTTTTAGAATAACAAGGTAATGGTTTAATTATATCAAACCAAAAAGAATTATGATGAAATATTATTACTTATCACTTAGATTTAACCAAGATTAACTTGAATAACCATTTACTAAGGTTATAAATTTTACCATAGTTACCATTGATATTGATAAAAGAATAAAAGGGATCTAACTAAAATAAATAAACCTTATTATTAAAAATATAAAATCTATTTTTCAATATTCAGTTTCTTTAAATTGTAAAAAATAAAATAAATGGGAAAAATGTGATGAAAATATCTTTTTAGAAAAATGTAATTTTAAGCACAAAACATTATTTGTATTTATCCTACACCTAGTAAAAACTCTTGATGAATGTTAAAAAATATTATAGAATATATAATATATAGAATTAATTAAAATAAATTACCAATACTGAATAATTTATGTTATTCTCATATAAATATTTTTCACAAAAAAAATAGTTTTTTCAAAAAACATATCTTTTTCTTTAAATGATATTTATTTTTATACATAAATCATGAATTCATTTTATACATGTGTAAACCATCTGATTTCAAAAATTTAGTTAGTTATATTCATATAATAAATTTTTAATTGATATTTGACAAATTTCACTTATTTATAGACCATGGATTATTTTAACTCTCTATTGAATGTAATGAAAAATAAATGCGGTTAAATTTATTTAGAATGTGTCAGATCATAAAATCATGGGTTGTCACAAAAAAATATATTTAATTAAATGTAAAAATTAAATTTATATTAACAATCCCATTTTAAAAAATTGGTGTCCCATAATTTGGTAGACCCACAAATTTTACCTAATATAAATCAAAATCTTAAATCCATACAGTTTTAATTTGAGACCACTTACATTTAAGAAACTATTCACTTTTATTTCCAGGGGCTAGCGGCAATTCCCAAGGCATGTTAAAGCCTATATAACCTCATATATCTTCATATAATTTTTCTTAGACCACTATGGTGGTTATATAAATTAATACATTAATACTTAATCATTATAGGTTTTACATTAAATTATTTAAATAAATTCATCGTCATCATATTATACCCAAATAACCATATCATCACATCACACCAGAACAACTCCCAAAAACACCCAATTTGTATATCTCCTAATCCCATCCATAAATAGAGAAATATCCACAACATTAAATTCCCAATCAAAAATTATTTAGATTTAATTTATAAAAACCCTAATGAAAATAAATATAGTGTCTTATTAAAAAAAAAATTGGCTGACTGTGGGAAGGATCAATTATAAGATATACCTTATATAAGCCACATGAAATCACAATGAGAATTGAAAAACTCAATCAAAATCAATTGGAAATTATATTAAATCTATTATCCATGAACCTAAATTAGAGGATAAGGTATTAAGAGACTCAAGGAAGAAACATGAGTCATCAAAACACTTTAATCTTCTAACAATATTCTCAAAACACCATAGAAAAATAAAATGAATTTATTGAATGAAAAGGTGTTCATCGCAATGATTTTGTTATAAAAATAAGTACAAATAAGAAGGGATTCACTCAATTTATGTTCAAGAGTTATAAATACTTCTTCAAATCTATTAATATCATCAATAAGTTAGTTCATACCACAGACTAGTGGGTAGCTACTGGTAGTAGAGGATGTTACTCCTATAAATCATTAGCGAGCCAGTGGATATATAGTATATTCGAATGATATATCAACCAAACCATTACCAAAGCTATATCAAGGCCTGAGGATACCTCCCAAGAATCCAATTTTTTCTAGAGAACCTTCTTTCGAGAATTACATTACTTGAAACCCTCTTCAAAATCGTAAAATACTATTTTAAATTCCCAATAAAATCATGTTTTAAAATTATTAAGGAATTTTCACACTCATACAGACATGGGGTCTTATATTCTCCATACCAAAATATTTATTTTCCCCCAGATATCTTGGTGCGAAAAAAATACTTAAAACCCAACCAATGATAATTATGAAATCCCATTTAAATGGACACATTACATATATTAATACTCAATATTATTGTTTAGTTAAACTCTAAATAAATTAGGTTGAGTTCTCAAAATCCCAAGACAATTCTTATATAACCATAATAACTTTTATGGAACTCTATGATTCACCATATAAATAAATATAAACTCATGTCATGTTAAAAATGTTCACATGTTCCATGGTTCTCCCCTACATAGGGAATAGATTACACCATCCAATTCTATGCCATAACACTTTATGTTAACATAACCACCTACTAAACAACCATCTCACGTTCTAAAAACACACCAACTGTAGTTTTTAATTTTAACATACATTTAAATAACGAAATAACCATCTAAAACATGGTGTCATAACTCATCCCTAATCAAAAATAAAATAGATGAGTATCCACCACTCATGCTTAAGGATCAATAAATAGTTTTTCCATGAAAATGATTAGTTACTTCTTGAAACACACCTTCCAAATAAAATATGATACATTAGATTCAATTTTTGAGTTGACACAAAATAACATTCACAAAACTTCTAATAGGACATCCAGTTGATGAATTGTTATGATAATACATAGTCTCACATGTCGACATGATATTTATACCCCAGATGATGAGGCCTTAAACACCATAGGAATTTTTTTTATTTTTTAACATGCTCATAAGAGTTTGAATTTAATATTGGGTTAATTCCATTGTTGGTATCACAATAAACTAAACTATATATTATTCCCCCCCCCTAAAGCACTAACACACCCTTAATCATATACATGAAAATATATTATTAATACCAATTCATATATAATTCCATTTTACTAAGTATAATCACCAGCACAATGGAATTCATGTTAATAATTCACTATGGAATCATGTTGATACCATGCACATTTACTCACTAATATCCAAATTCCAAAAAGGTTCATCCAAAAATCGATCAGACCATGCCAACAAACATTTCAATAATAAGGTTCATAATTTAACCACACACACATTATTGATTACACAAAAAAATCAATGGTTGTTTCCACATAAATCAAACCCAAGTGTTGATTATAAAACTTCTATTGCTACCAATTACAATCTAAAGACTAATTTTCCGTGGAACCAAATGAAATTAGTCAATAAAAAAATTTCTCAACCAAAATTGACTTTGGTTAGGTTCCCACAATGAAACATGTCATATAACACTCCTCAGGAAAAACCTCAATGGGTTCCATTAGGAACCAAATTCCACTCCACATATTCAATACTCACCTTACCTCATCAATAACAGTCCAGAAATAACTTGGATAAAATATTTCTCTACATTTGATAATACTTTAAGGAATCATATAATATATATGGACATCTATGATATTATAAAAACTCATATCCACTATGCCCGCAAGAATTTCAAAATCTCTACCTAACCATGAGTTACACCCGACTGCTCATTGATCCCTAATTTCTATGTCATACTATGTGAAACCTTAAATTTACACTATATTTTCCCCTAATAGAGTGGGGGTACAATATCATACATCCCGATCACATTACCTGATAAATTTCCCCTAATATTCAAACCATGTAAATGTGCTAATGTGCTAATATCTTTAGAAATGCTTTATGGAATTCTAGTTTTTTTAATCCATCCCCACATTTATTTGCCACAAATCATCATTCCAATCATGATCATCCACCTATGATCTCACTATATAGTTAAATAATGTCACAAATCAACATGGATAGCCCCCTGAATGCTCTTTCCTGAAAAAAAAAACTCAAACTAAAATTTATATCCATTAATGTGCCCTACCTAAAAAAATTCCAATACATAACCTTATTTCTGTTTCATAACTTGGTATATCCTCTCATAAATTAGAATTAAACATTAGGAATTTCCACTTGACTATACATTTATATGGAACTATGATTCCCAATATAGTAATTTTCTAGTAATTCCCTACAAAAAATTAAAATAATTATGTAAACACATAGTCATATACAAGGGTGTCCATATCCTTCCACCAAGACAAAATTCATGTCTCAAAAAGTCATAAATCACGATAAGCCTTTTTATTCAATACCAAGTCCCATGGAAAAATATATGTTGATTCCCACTTAGGGGTTTTGTTTATACCTAGTTTAGACACCTCATATTGAGACATCATCCTAATAAAAAGATGATTATCACTGAGGATCCAGGAATAAGATTTCCCCCCACTAGAATCAAATAATTATACTTATCTTAACCAAGGATCCACATATTAGAGTCACATTCTAAAATATCATAACCTCATTTGTCAACAAATATATATAAAAAAGAATTTTCATGGATGATTTCATCCATGAAAAACACATTACAAAGTAGAGTAAATAAGAGGGGCATACCAAGGTATATGGAAGAAATTTATATAATTTTTTAATGAAACATTAAATAATTATTACTATACTTGAACAACCCTCAATGGGTCAAATAGTTATGTAAATTACCAACACTAAAATTGTAGGTTCACCACACCTACTTTGTAAATTTCCTACTCCATCATCCTTATTCATATAAATGTAGATCCTCATGTCCTTACATTAGAAGAAGCATATATAAAATCAATACTAGTTGTGTAAAAGGAATCCAAGAACATATATGGGAAAAATTTGTATAATAAATTGCTAAAACATTATAAAAGATAGCCTTAATCATTGTAAAAATAACTACACTAGATGGTATGTATGTCATGTGGACCATATGTTCGAAATATGATTCAAGAACACTGGTCTATTTCCAAAGGCTAGGATCCAAAAACCAATAATATACCATTGAACTCATATATCTATTTGAGTTCATGTGGTTCTGATATCATACAACTTTAACATTCAAATCCAAAAAAACATTCATAGACCATGGTAAATTAGACTTTGTACTAGAACAAGTGTTCTTTATGATCAATTATGGTATATATTATAGGTCTTGAAAAATCTTTATGTCTCCAGTATACCAGATTCCAAAATTATATTATAGAAGAAAAGGATACTCATTGTTTACATATTGTAATTCCCTATGTCATAGGAACTCAACCGGTTCCCCAACCCAATTAACCATAAGACCTAATGCATTTTTCCACATACACTAGAGGATGCTAACTGATATCATGGTATTAAGATGGTATTATGGGGATACTTTTTATATTATATAAATGTGTAGAAATGTAATAAATAACTAAATGTCAAACATCACAATATAACAATGGTAGAAGATAATTAATAAAAATAGGGAAATAAAAAATAAAATGTAGTACTTCCAAAACAAATAATCCATACACAGAACATACCTCCTTTTAGTCTAATAAAATTTCAAATAAAGAATAAAATAAAATAACAATAATGGATCTATGAATCCCCCATGTAACACCCAAATATTTTATGAATTAATTATTTTGTTAATAAATTAAATATATTTGATGGCTTGTGTTACATTAAACACCATATCATGATTTCATTACACACAACCTTGATTTATCTAGAACTAACAACGCCTTAGGTTATCATGAATGACACACATCAATGAGTTTTATCATATCCTTGATATATTATTCAAATATGAAAATTTTGGCGTATTTGTTAAACATAGAAATATGAGTAGTAATAAATACTTTTTAAGCGTTATATATAATTTTTTGACATATAAAAGATACATATTGACTAAAAAAGGATATAAAATTTTTATTAAATGAATTATATGTATAAAAAATACTATTGTCCCAAAAATAGGATTTTTATGAATTTTTATTAACGTCAATTAAAATTAATATTTCAAAAATTTAGAAAATAAATACTATAAAATAAAAAAATATTTGAAATAAAAAAATTATCATTAGATTATGGTATATATTTGGAAATTTTTTGCAAGGTTTCATTTTGATGAATAGTAAAACATATTGAACTTTAATTGGAAATTACATTTTCATTTAATTCATTTATAAAGTAAACATATATTTTAAACTATTTTTAAATTATAATTATTTTCATTTAATAGAAATTAATGAAATTTAAATCATTTTAATCATTTTAATATTTAAATTGGATATAATAATATTGTAATCTTTTGATCATTTTCTTATTAAAAATCAACATTCTTGAAATTTTTCTATGATTACTTTTAAAAAAATTGAATCTTATGTGAATGGAATTTTTAAAAATGTTTCCCATATTTTGAATCTGAATAATTTATAATTTCTAATCAGTCCATATTATTTTTTGACCAACATGATTAGAGTTAATAGTTAAAATTAATCATGGGAACTACGAGAAAAACATGATTAACAAGGAAGTAAATATTATTATTATGGTAAAAATGACCTAAAATCGTTTCCAACACCAATTGTATAGAAAACGTTTGACCATATCGCTTATATGAATGAAATTGGTCTTTTATTTGATTTAAGTGAAATTTAAAACACATGAGTGGAATTCTCTCTTTTCAAAAATGACAGGAGTGCCACTCACCTCACTTATAAAAGTATACCCAATATACCTCTCTATTAACTCCTTCAAAACCATTTTTTCAACAAATAACTTACCAAATAAACTATATAATCCCTTCCACTAACCCATAATGACTTACACAGGGTATAAAGTAAACCAAATAAGGCCATTGGAGAAAACCATAGTGGGATACATAATGAAGAGGGAACGTTCATCAATAAATGTTTCTGTATTATTTCTTCCTCAAAAACCATCAATTAATTTTATATAATTAATTTTAATTAATAAAAGTATCTTAAATATTCGGTGGTATTGTTATGTTATGAGAAAAACCTATTAACGTACATACTTCAGTCAAATGAGTAATGAAATCATCTTTCTTGTATATTGTAGACTACAACCTCACAAATGGATTGCATTCGTTTTTACATTCCCATATCTATATATTGGGAACAATGTTGGAAATAATTTTTATATATGATATATATATTATATAGTATTTTAGTTATTATATATATTTTTTATAACATTTTCTTTTATGATTTCCAGTTTATGAGAATAGGATATTGTTACTCGTGTGTGTGACAAACTATTGTCTTATAAAGTAATGTGAGTTGTTCACATGCTACATTGAATGTATTATGGATGGATTTAATAAAAATATGATATACGTATTATACAATAATTATAATTGAATGATATGTATATATTAATTACTTTTCTTTCTTTCAATACAATTTATAAATGGAAACAACATTTATTTGTATGTAATTCTTACTATCACCATCAATTGTGTATTTGATTTCATATCACCAAATTATATTTACTTATATAAATACATATATAATTAATATATATTAAATTTATATTATGATTTAAATAATAAATATTATCATTCCATTATCTATGTATGAAAATAAAAAATGATATGTCAAAACATATATGAAAAACCATGCGGTTGTTACCCGAAAGGTAAATTTGATGTGTAAGTGTTAACAAATAGGTAACATAAGGTAATTATAAAATCAAATGTTTTATTATATATGAAAAATATGGTTCTATGATAGATGTTTACTAAAATTAAATTTATTATACTAGATTTTCTGAATGAGTATGATGGAGGATATGGCTTAAGGTGAGGGATTTCCGTCCTGCATTTTAAGAATTGCGAGGAACATTTTATTTTCACCACCACATTCTTCTATGTGATTTATATTCTAACCTAAAATTTATTTTATTATTATTATTATATATTTTTTTTATTTACATATTAATTTTATGATTTTAATTTCATTGGGTATATGGATCAAAAAATACCCAATCAATAGGGGGTTTTCACGCAATTTCTCTTCTTTGACACACTTATTATATTTTTCAGCTATACTATTTCACATATTGTATATAACACCAATTTGACATGTAATATAATAAATATAATTATCTATATTATTTTATATCGTCATGTAATTTCATTATTTCATGTGTATATCGATTGAATTATACCAAAGTGGTAAGAATTTATTACTACAGTTTCATCATTTATGAAGATTCTTTATAATTATTCTTTCATTGATGGAATATTATGATCCATATCAAAATAATTCACATAATTTTTTTTATCAATCACTTATTAATTATACATTCATGCAATGGAAAATATTTCTTTCTCTTGGGTATATAATATAATTAAGAAAATGTATTTTGGAAAATATGACTTTATTTATCTCCTTGGTCGGAAATCTATTTAAAAAAAATTATAAAAACATTTTATAAATTTTTTTAAGTTATATAATAATATAATTATTAAGGAACATTTGGAATTTTTTTTAATTTTATTTTGTAATATTTATTTATATTTTATTCATGTATTATTTCAAGGAAATTGTTTTTCCAAATGATTTTTGTTTTAAAATGAGTTTTTCATATATGAAATGAAACTTCATCACAAATTTTTTTAAAAGATATATCAAAATTATTTCCAATCATTGGTAAAATAAATTAATGTTACCCTTGACTTACTAGGGATATGATCCAATTAAAAAATTCTTATTCATCCCCTTATTGATTTAGGTTATGATTTAATGATCTTTATTAAACAAAATTCTCATTCAACAGTTATATCGCTATTTGATCCATATGAAAACTCTTAGAAACATACTCTTTATTTAATATTTAAAAAAGATTTATTAAATAAGCATGAAATTAATATAACACGAATTATAGATAGTTTAATTGTCTTGGTAAATTAGGAACATTACATAACTACTTAAAAAATAAAATACAATATCTTTATTTCAAACTTCTTTGACATGAACAAATCATTAATTCGTACTTAACAATGCATGGGAAAACATAAGGAAATACATATGATAGGGGTGATCAAAAAAGACTAGTAAGGGGGTAAACAAGGTATAACACGATGAATACAATAAATGTTAGGTGATAGGAATATCAATGAAGCATAAGAGAAACATGAACATAAAGACAGGATATAACATGACTATCATAAATTGGAAATGTGGAAAAACATAAAACACTACATCATAAACATAAAGGAATCATATAAACACTTTTAATAACATAGAGGAAAAATTTCCTAAAAGGAACCAGGTAAACCCCTATCCCAACATGACATATCATGATACTAAACATTATCCAATGCATTTAAGCGTTACCCAGGTGCACCCTTCATAACCATTTCAACCTCATTCTTAAGTGTGTCACATAGATCATATAACAAAAATTTGTTCAAAATAATAATTTATTATACAATATTGGAATATGTAATACATACATGAATGTATATAATGAATAATTATATGTGCATAAAGGTGAATACCCCTAATAGATAAATGGTAATGGCATTCACTATATGATGATTGGGCATGGAAAATCACAGTGCGATTTCAGAAGCCTCACGATGTGACATAAAAATTCAAAAAAATTATTTATGTGAGAGAAATAGGTTTCTCATCATATATAAATGAAATTTAAAGTATGGGGGTCATATAAATATAAGTCCCAACACAAGGAATTTTGAAATTGAATGTGTAGCATAATAAAAAAACATGAAGAAAGAGGAGAAATGAAATAACACTTACGAAATTTTGGCATGGTAACAAGTTTAGAAGGGTGCGATTAATGAGAGGGGAAGAAGAAAGAACATAGTAGGGAAGCTATAAATGGTTTTTTAGTGAATATAAGTGGGATATTGTGTGGTTTTATATAGGAAATTAAAGGGTAATTATTCAATATTTTATAGACTTTGGTTTTTGAATCTCTACAATTAAATATTCAAGACCATAAACCTTCCCATTTTATTTCCCCAAGGTAATTGAAAAAGTGGAGTGGAAAAATTTATTTTCATTTTCCAATGTACGAACATATCAAAATATTATCCTTGATTATGTGGAGGTGAGTCACATTATTAACGAAAAGAAATTTGAAATCATAAAATATATTATACATTTTGGAGGATTCACTAAGGCTTTATAAAATATGTTCAACAAATCTAAAATCCCATTATTATAATTTTATAACATATTGTGGGACAAGAATACCCATTATAGTATTTATTTCATCATTTTGGGGGTCATTATGATGTTATAAAACACATATTTTTTTTATACTGTATTTAATTTTTACCCAAAAATTTGTCTCTCTCAAAAAATTATGATAAATTCACTGTTGTACAATTTTGACATCCTGATTCAAAAAATTATATTCATTCAGTCAAAAATAATTTTCTAAATATGTGAATTTTCACTTTTAAAATGAAAACCAACATTTATTTAAAATTCAACGGTTTTGATGAAATAATTTTTGAAACATTAATAAAACAATACATTTGTTTTCTTAAAAATTATATAATAATATATTATTAATAAATGTAAATTGTTAATAATATTTTTTAAAAATATTAATTATTTAAAATATTCATTAATTATTTAATATAAATTCTTTAAAAATACTCTTCTTGATTTATCGTATAAAAATATAACTTCAATCAAACTGATTACCTAATAATTTACAGATAAGGAACTGATATAATCATCATATATATCAATTGTTTTTTTAATATTATAATGAAAAAATTAATATAATAATGTATATATTTCCTATGAGTTCCATTTTTACTTGAATAATGATTTTATCAAATTCATCATTTTTTGAGAAAGACTATTCTTATTAAGGAATTTATGGAATAATAATTTTATTTATAAAAATATATTACACATTATGTAATAAATACATTATTACATAACCCATTACAACACCTATATAAGACCTAAGGGTAAGGTGTGTGATGGTGACAGACTCTTGGGGAAGCATAGATAACATCACCCATGTGGTAATATCTATTATCTTGAAATTATCCCGTTGGAAATTCTACATAAGATTAATATGTTGATACTCAGCTTGGGATTGGTCAAGGGTGAACCCTAGTGATGCCACTGCCTTTTTCATCTCCGAAAACGGAGGTTCATATGGTCAGAGTCTACTAGATGATTTCATCTTATCCTTTTACTCTGTTAAAATACTTTTTTTAAAACACATCTAATTTTTATAAATTGTGTGATCACTATTTAGTGACTATATTATCAACGTTAATGAAATTAAATGATCATTTCATCCCAATAATAATAAAAAATAGGGCACATTGTTTCTATATTCATTAGAAATTTAAAGAAATATAATTTTATTCATAAATTATTGGGTCATTACTACCTTCCCCCATTAGAAACTTCACCCTCAAAATTTAATTTTCCCACACTAAAATAGATAAGGGTAACATTTTATCATCATTTCCCCTGGTTACCATATTTCGTGTTTAAACATGTGGTTTGGCCACAACACCATGACAAGGGGCATCATCTTATTTCATAGAACATTTTCTCTACGATGTAATATCTTCACCGAATTCTATTTATAGGAGTGGTCATTATCCAATGGTACCACCTATATATTAAGAACATGTTAGGGGTTTGGTATGTAATTACTCTTGAGTGATACATGGAATACATAATGTTCTCGGGACAAGTTCAGTGGGGGTTCTAGTCGATAGGCCACTACTCTTATGCAATCAAGGATCTAAAAAGTGGTGATGTACCATTAATTATGCTTTTCCTTCTTCCCAAGTCTCATTACTATCTTCCTTAGAGATATGTAGAGGAAAAAATATCTCAAACATAAAACTTTAGGTCTCGTTAAATTTTGTAATCATGGATCTTTTTTCGACTTTGAGAATCTTTGATGTGTTTCCGGAAGGCTTTAACCATCTCCACAATGTCTTATTATATTTATGGACCTAGAAGTTTTCACTCCCCAAATTCATCCAAAGAATTCGGTGTTATGTGGCTCTTCACATAAAGGGCTTCAGAAGAACCCATTTGAATGCTTGAGTGGAAAATATTATTTTATAAGAAATCTACCATTGAAATATGTTTGTCCCATTTGCGGTTGATGACCATCGAGAAATATCTCAAAATTTCCTCATGTGTATAGATTTTCTATTCATATCATCCATCTGTTTGAGGATTTTAAGTTATAATGAAGTTTATCCTAGTATTCATAGCATGTTGGAGACTCTTCCAGAATATAGAGGTAAATTGTGGACCTCGATCTGATAACATAGATAGTGGTACTCCAGGAAACCTTTCCACATCAATGATGTATATCCATGTTAGTTGATTGAATTTGAAAACCTCTAGAATCACAATGAGGTGTTTAGACTTTTTAATATGGTCCACAATAACCTAGATATCATTATTTTATTTGGATGTATTCAAAATCTCTGTGAAAAAGCCTATGGTGATGTTATACTATTTCCATGTTGTTATGGGTAATTTTGGCATCATCCCCTTAGACTTCTGCCTCTCATCCTTCACATACTGACATACCAGGCACTTTGATGTATATTCGGTGACCTCCTTCTCCATGTTATCCCACAAATAATGATCTTGGATATACTGATACATCTTAATATTTCTTGGGTGAATAGATAAATTTGAACCATGGGAATCAACCAAAATATATTTCTTTAACTACGGATTAGATGGAACACATTACCTGACCCAAATATCACAATTCCTTCTTCATTAGTATTAAAATATGAGTTTTTCCCATTTCTGGTTGTTTTCCCTTTCTTATGAATTCCAACATTATCTTTTTTAGTATCCTTTATACTTTCTAAATGAGGCAGTTGAGAAGTCATTTTTGAAAGGATTTATTATGTTCCCTTACTTACGATTCCAATGTACATATTCATCATATATAATAATATTATATCCACTATATTTCTCATCAATGATTGAATCACTGGGTACTTTCTACTTAGGTAATAATCCACCTTGTTTTCATTCTTATGTTGGTAATTGATTTGGCAGTCAAATTCATTGATCAAATTTAACCATATTCATTGGTGCATATTCAACTCTTTCTATGGGAATATATACATGTGTCTTTTGCGATATGTATATATTTCACACATTACCCAAAATAGGTAATTTTTTCATGTTTTCAATGTGATGATCACTGCATCCAACTCTAGATCATGTGTCAGATACTTATGCTCTCGGAATATCAATTTTTTTAATTTATAGTAAATGGCTTATTAATTTTTCATCAACACATAGCCCATTACCTTCTTTAAAGAATAACTTAATGCCATGAAATGTTCTCCACTTCTGGGTAGTGTGAGCATGACTGTAGTGATAAGCCACATTTCCACTCCAAGAAACATTCTTCACATTCATCATTACATGAAAACATGACTCCCTTTTGACATATCTTGGTAAGAGGGTTTGAAAATCATGAGAAATTTCTCAAAAATCCACGATAATATCTAGATTACCGAAGGAATCTATAGATATCTATCATAGATGTTGGCTTTTCCATCCCTCAATTGCATTAGTCTTAGAGGAAACCATAGATATCTCATAATGTGTGATGATATGTCACGTGAATGATGCTTTCTTTAACTAGAACCCACACTTTTGGTACTTTACATAGAGTTTCTCCAATCATAAGGTCTCTAGTACAATGCATAGATACTTCTCATAATCCTCCGTGGTTTTTGATTATATTAGAATATCATCTATAAATTCTAACAAAAATTTCTCGAGGTAATCTCTGAAGACTCTATTAATCGATTCCATGAATATTTCCAGAGCATTAGTGAGTCCGAAAGGAATTACAATGAATTCATAGTCCCTATACCTTGTACAAAAAGTATCATGGGGGATATCCTCTTTCTCCACCATTTTTAGGTAATATCTGACCACAAATCCACCATAGTTATGTATTTTGAATCAAATGGATTACCCAACATGTCATTAATTCTTAGTAAAGGATAATTGTTCTTTAACATTATTTTTTAGATAATGTGATAATAAAGGTAAAGGAGCACTTACCCATCCTTCTAATTCCTGAAGAGGACCAGTGCACCCCATGGTGAAGAGCATGGACATATAATCCCTTGATCCAGATTCTCCTGCAGTTATTTATTTAGCTCTTCATGCTCCACAAAAACAATTATAGACAATATCTTTGATATTCGAAACTCCCTAGGTATAAGATCAATCTAGAATAAACATCTATTCTAGGAGGATGACTAGGAAATTCATTTGAAAACACATTAGTGAATTCCCTCACTATAGGAATTTCTTCGAGGATGGTTCCATCCTTAAACTTGATCATCTTAGTAAGATATGCATCATTATAGGGAAATAATATCCATACTTTAGAAGAAGTTTCTATAAAAGATTCACCCCTATAACTTTTTTATGATTGGGGTTCGATTCCCCAAATGGAGAGTGACTTCCCTCTCATAGAAATTTATGTTGGCTCTATATAGATAAATCCAATCCATTCCATAAATCACATAAAAATATACCATAGTGATTACGAAAAGGTTATATAGGATGTTCAATCCATAAATTGTGATAGGGGAAGAGTTATATTAATGGGATGCGATAATGTTTCCATTTTCTATTCTCACGGTCATATCCACTTACATGATTATAGTGTTGTTTGTACTTTTCTACTAAACATTCGGGATATAAAATCACATGTAAAACTAGAATTAAAAAGTATATTAACTATTCTTGAATTAATAACTAGCGTATATGTCAGCACATAATTGTCTAGATTTTTTGTGTATGGTATGGATGAAAAAAATATCACCCTTATAGCCTTGGAGGTTATTGCTGCCTCAAAAAACCATAGTTTAGGGAACTGTTTTTCAATGTGCCATGGTTTTTTTTTCAGTTGTAGAAATGAACAAAGCATTGATGTTTAAATAGTTCCTTCATCTTCTGTATCACAAAAATGGTTTTTTCATTCCATCAACCATTTTCCACGTTCCCTTCATTTATACACCTAAATCATTTCCTCATCCCCATCAAGAAATTTTTGCGGTTTTTCATTCCACACCTTTAGCAAGTGCGGTGATGGAATTTGATAACATCGTTAGATTTATCCATCATACCTCTATAATTAATGTCCAATTTCTTCTTCTTATCTCCATGATAATCCTGAAATTATCTGTCCTCCATTTCTAATTTTAGGGAACATGAGATAATTTCCTCACAACTATCGAAGTCACGGATTGCTAGGGCTTTCCGTAGGCTTGGTTTAATCCCACCAAAGAAGCAGTCGACCATGCATTGGGAGGCAATGAAAAATACATTGGCATATTGTGAATGTATTCTGATGATAACCTCATACGCTTCATCTGATTATTCATTTTTTTTCATGAGGATAAGGATTCCCCATTCTATCTTATGTTAAATAGTATGAGGAAAATATTTATCAACATTTATTCTTCTGAAAATCTATTCATTCCAACACCTATATCTCTTCCTTAGGCTTTGTATTTTGATCAATGTACACCATTGATAAGCTTCAACCTCTATACGATAAGAACCTAGGAAAATATTCCATTTTTCAATACATTGAAGGACTGAAAAGATCATCTCAATGTAGTATATCCATTTTTCGATTATTGAGGGATCAGATGATCCATTGAATGTTATGGGTATTTTTCTCTTGATGATCTTAATTGCGACTTTTTCTTTCTTAGAGGTGGTCGGATGTTTGTAGAGACCCGTATCTTGACGTACATGGACATTACATTACATTTGCGGAATACTTAGTACATAACAAAAACACACACTAAAGGATCGTAATAGTTTAGTGTCTTTGGAAACTCGGAACGTAATCTTCTAATTGTGGTGAAAGTTCTTCAATATCTCCCATAAAGGTCATCCCTTTTTTTTACCTAAAACCTTTCTTTATATCCTGGGGAAAAGAAAACATAAAAGGGTGAGCTCAAATGCTCAGTAAGGGTAAACAAAGGAAATATCAATCACATAATTTTCATAAGAACATAACATTTTTGGAAATCTTAACCTGCAAAAGAGAGCATAATTTCATAACATGGAGTAAATCATAGTAGTGAAATGAAATCATAACTTAAAACATTACTCATTGTGGCATACACACATAATCATAGAGAATCATTTCTTGTTAGTCAAGACTCATTGCCAAGACTATCTTAGTGGACAAAGTCCCTTTCTGAATCGAGTAATCCTCGTTTCAGTCCTGTTTCACTGAACCGGTATAACCTACCATTCCAGCCATGTCTATCTCATGAGATATAAAATCTTTACCCAATGCATTGGAGGGAGATATAGGTCCCACCCATCTCTTAATGAATCCTTTCTTATGTGTGCCACAAAATCATAAATCATACATCATTTCATAACCCATGTAATAAAAATGGGATTCTTAAACAACATGACATCATAAAACCATTCATATAAGATAAAGGAATTCATAAACCTAATTCCATCACAACATAGTCAAATCTATGTAAAAATATGGATAGAAACAGAACTCTTTATTATCTTAGATGGAAAATAATTTTGATAAAACACTTGAATTGAATTCTTGAGGAAAATATCCTTTCTTCTTCAAAATCAATTTCTTTTCACAAAACATCATGCAACTTTAAAAGAAAGAGATTTTATTGAAAATAGTCATGAAATATTTTAGAGGAAGCTTCATGAAAATAAGGCTTTATAAAACAGTAGAAATCCGTTCGTGCCGTATAAGTTAAAAAAAACATTCTTCGTACTTTTGTCGGAAAAGTCAAAAGGTACCTCGTACGACAAAAGATTCCTTTCATACATATTACTAAAAACTCACCGAAGGGTAAAAATGGATTTAAACAATTGTAGGTGGATGGAAATAATATTACATTTTGATGAAACATGGATGTGGATGATAAAATACACCCCAGTAAATACCAAAGTATAAACAATCTCGGATAAAAATGAGATTGTGATATTTCCCTTACCTTAGGTCCAATTTGCTTCGTATGTGTCCGAACCTCCTTTATAATGATTTAAATAATGTCATTGACTTATTACAGAATCATATTCATTGTTATGATATCATATATGGTTCACTTATGACATTATATTACCCGTTCTTTTGTAAATTCAATGTTAAAGAAGCGTTTTGGGTAAAATCGTTTCATTTATCGTAGGTGTTTTGACTTGTTGTTCTTGACATCATTATTACTTATATCATGATTTACTTACTTCCAGAATATAAAATATGATTTATATATCATATATAATCAGTATATATATATATATAATAGATAGATAAATAAAATGAAAAACACCGTTCATGGAGACGGTAGTCCGTACGTACGCATGAACGCTGTTTTTCTTTCCTTATTGTCTTGAAATGGAAGTAAGTAGATGACATACATATGTATATATATATACATAAATCCAGTAGCTTTATAATGTCATGTATTTCATTATTATTTCTTATATATACATTATAATCATTCTTAAATGGTTAACATGGAGAATGAATCTCATCGCGTCGTGGAGACGGTATTCCGTACGTACGCACGAGCGATGATATCATTTCTATAAATATTGAATTGAATTGGAGTGGATTATAAAATATATCAGAATCATTATGATGTTGTAATAACTATGTATAGTTATTCTTTACACCATTATACCCATCCATGTAAGGTGGTGGTGGAAAATAGATTACACCACGGCGTGGAGACGATATTCCGTACGTACGCACGCGCGGTGATTTTTTTTCTGTAGGATGGATAGATGGTGAAATAGGGTTGTTTCATACTTATAATAACATATCAGTATATGAGTGATACTGATGTTATTACTTCATAATGAAACAACCTAAGAAGAAGAAGTGGAAGAAGAAATAAAGATGAAAGAATTGGTAACGGTAATTACCTCTTCTTTGAAGTGCCTCTTTGAGACCTCCTCTTAGGGCACTAGAATTGGTCTTTGAGGAAGACCAGAACCTCTAGGATGTTTCTAGGGAAGTGGAGAAGGGATTTTGGCAGGGGTTGGCCGAGCTTGAGTGCTCAAATTGGTGTGAGGAGGAGGGGGAGGAGGTGTCCTTTTATAAGGGAGGAGAGGGGCACCTTAGGAATTCTTAAAATTATAATAAATATAACCCCACTTAAAAACCTCCAAAAATGACTCATATTCGAAGCTTAGATGAGATAGGGTTGTACTATCATCAACCAATCAAATTTATACATGTTTGGATCTTATTTTAAAACCTTATCAATTAGATTTAACTCTAAGTTAAATAATTTAACTTTTACCGTGTCTTTTTGTTTTCTTTCACTATATGGTTAATACACTTACTATAACATGACAAACGAACCCCAAATTGTATATTATTAATACATATATCCTTATCTAAGTCATTTGGCTGAACCTTAGATTTTTAGGAATAAAATAACAATTAATAATATAATATTTGATTTAAAAACTATTTTGTGTCAATTTTGACACTATTTGATATATGATTTTTTTGAAAGTCATAAAAGAATTATATATTCGAACCAAGTTGATTAAATCAACACTAATATATCAGAGTAGCCTAGAAAATTAGTGGAATTCATAAAAAGTCTTAAATTACATTTATTTTGGTATTTATATTATCAATTATGTCAATATTTCATTAATAAGATAATTACTGCATCATCTTTGTGTCATAAATAAATTATATTATATGCTGTCTAAAAATTACAAATAAAATACCATCATGTAGGAAATATTTTTAGATTTCTAATGAATATTTATAGTCGAATTTATCTTATGTATATCCCCATATTAAAAATGATTTACTTATTAAACTTTGATTTTAACTATTTTAACCCTTCTTTAAATAAATTAATAATAAATGTCCTAATCTAATCCAAGTGGGCCTAAATGGTCATATTTTATTCCTAAGTTTGTTTTTGGTCGAATTACACTTGTCCAATAGAATTAGGACATGTGTTAGGGTAATATTAATATCATATTTACCCTTAGTTACCCTATTTACTATTAACCGTGGTAAAAAAAATAAAAAGTTACTATTCACCAAAAAATTATTTTCATCTCATTGAACCTCATTTTAGTCCTTGATATTAACCGTGTCTCTCGGATTTTCGAAATTCCATTCACAGAAGCGGTAAAATTAAGTTTTATGCAAAATTCCGTTTTTAACCTACCACTTAGTGGTTTCACTATTCATCAAAAATTGAAAGTTTTCAGAAAAATGCCAAAATTTCATCCTAAGCTATATTTCATATTCCGAATTCAAAAATGAAGTCTATTTTACCAAATTCATAACATAGAAGTTGCATTAATTAATTTTATAATTAAATCCCGCTGTTAAAACAAATAGCGTGTTTTTTTTTAAGAAACAAAATCTATCAAAAGATTGACACTTGATTATGTCTGGTTTAAATGTGAAATTACAAACAATGACCAACATTGTATTAAATTGTAAAAATATATTCTAAATATACTTTAAAACCACTCAAATTAATAATTTATCACTATTAATTATTTCGATTAAAAAAGTTGTTTTTAATTATAATTTAGTAATTTTCACTATTCATTAGAATATGAAAGTTATCCGAAAAGTACCAAAATTTCACCTTAGGCTAAATTCGATACTCCGAATCCAAAAATGAATTCCATTTTGAAAAATAAAATTTACAAAATTTCCAAAAAGTGGTTATTACTATTCATAACGGCTAGTTTTAATAATATTTTAATAGCATATCGTTGTTTCGTGAAACTCAGTATTGCGTACTACACACGCTATCGAGGAAGGTCGCGATTGCGTGTAACGGAAGGAAAGTCAAGGATGCGTATTGTGAAAGCTTCTTTTGTTGTAGCGTACAACACAAGACATTAATGAAATTAAAAAGAATATTTTTCATAAAATCTTGGGGCGTTACATTCTACCCCCCTTAAAATGAATTTCGCCCTCGAAATTCGTCGGGGTTATAAATGGTTTACTATTCAAAATTTTCTTTGATAGAAACCCACATCGTAAAAAGGAATACCAAAACATGGCTTTAAAAACTAAAGTATGAAATGTAACGATTACCCAAATATACTAATCACTGGGTTTCCACATAGGTGAAAATATGGATATGGAAGAAAAATCTAACCATCATGTTCTGATGGAGAGTGGTAGAGAACATGGCTATGGAAAAGCCAGTAATCACAAATCCATAGATTTGTGATGATATAAGGTACCATCTGATTCATCAGGTATAAGATCACTAGGACAACATTTTTGGTTTTCAAGATCATTTCCCTAAAGTTGAAAATTTGCTTAGAATAAATACTTACTTTATTTTGGTAAAATATCACTTTTGTTCGTGCCTTGAACAATTTCTACTTCATCTCTTAAATAAATGAAGTTGAATTTGTTATTCGTGATGTGTTAGTAGATCATGTGATAGAATGACAGGTCATTCCATCTGTCTCAAACAAAAGGTTAGCAAAACTTATATACATAAGTCGATCTATAGTGAGATTAATCATATATGGTTCCTAAAATGGACTTATACTTCATATATCATACTGCTTAATATAATAAAACTAGTTTCTACTAAACAGGGACTTCCTGTAGGTCAGTGGTAGGCGATAAAGGCCAGTCGCACTTCGGTTGTGGGTTCGATTCCCACAGCCTTGTCCGAAGCGATGGGCTGTCGCCCGTCCTGCAGGTTGTCCTTTTTCCAAAACTACTATAACATCCCATCAATAATATCGTCCAACACAATCCATTCCAATCTTTAGGCTTATCCATAATACTGCAGTCCACTCTCATAACATAGTGAAAACAATTACCATAGATTTAATATCATCGTTGATCCCCATATATCATAAGATATGTTTTTTTGGTCACATTCCAAACATTCAAAGTCCTTAATCATGTATACTCTTGAATACCCATTGAACCTTAGTGAAAACTTGAATGCAGTTAAAAGTTAACACTTTACACATACCAAAATCCTCAAAATTATTTATACTCAAACCATGATATCACTTAGTCCTTATATCAATCATGAGCTCATGAATACTATTAAACATTTCATTTTCTCATCTTCATTATGCGCATATCATCTTATTTCCAAAAAAAATATCTCAATCACTTTGAATACCACATCAATAAATATTGCAATACTCAATGATACAACATTATTTTGGAATCCCATTACATAAACACTTAATCATTCCACCACATCGTTGTCATATTCAACATTGCCAATAGTGATCGCATGTGATTTCCCTTTGTCCTTTGCCTTCAGTGGTTGCTCATGTTGATCATCACTAACCCTTGGATTAGGGAAATTATTAGCATAATGCCCCATTTCCTTGCACTTGAAGCATTGAAGTGTTGGCAGTGCGTTCTCTGCAGTGTTTGCTTTATCATTAGAAACCCTTTTTCCATTACTTCGACACTCAGCTGCTCGATGACCTTCTTTTCCACACTTAAAACATTTTCTAGTCCCTTTTAGACAATCTCCACCATGCTTCTTTCCACACTTTGTGCATAAGGAAACATTCATCTTCTTTTCACCATTATTCTGAGATTTCTCCTTGAACTCCATCTTTCGTTTCTTGTCAAAACCATGAGATGGATATGTAACACCAACTTCCATTTCTACCTTGATAGCACAACGCACAATTTCTTCATAGCTACTGAAGTCTCTTATAGCTAATGCCCTTCGAAGACTTGGTTTTAAGCCACTGAAAAATCGATCAACTTTACTTTCAGGTTGGATGATAATTACAGAAGCATACCTTGCAAGTCTTGTAAAATTTTCTTCATAGGTACCAACAGATTCATCGTCCCTTTGCTTCAGTTCAAGAAACTCTTTCTCCATCTTTGTTCGAAGAATACGAGGGAAGTACTTATTGAAAAATAAGTTCTTGAACTCGTCCCATTCCATAGACTCAATTTCATCCCTTTGCCTTGTATTCTTAATAAGATTCCACCATTGATCAGCATCTCCTTCCAAACGATACACTGCTAGGATGACTTTATCATGTTCAGAACATTGAAGAACTGAAAATATCTTTTCAGTAGTACTAATCCATTGTTCAGCAACTAATGGATCAGTAGACCCACTGAAAGAAGGTGGACGCTGCCTCATGAAGGATTCAACAGAATGTTGCTCCTTCCTTTGCTCGTTTGGAAGTCCTGCATGATTCATAGCTTGAGAAAGTTGTGTGATCATGGCTACAAGATTTTGCATTCCAGCTCCTATATCGTTTGGTTGCTCAGGGGTACAATCATTGCATTGCCCATCACATTCCGCATTAACACGGTTCCTTCGGGTTCCAGCCATCGTCTAAAACCCCAAAAGAATTGTGTGAGAGGCAAAAATCATGCTAGGGAAAACAACATAATAAAAGGTTAGTACCCTCAATATCTAACATCTTAGGTTAAATTCGAAGATCGTTAGCGTAATTCTAGGACTATAACCTATACGTATACTTAACCTTAGAGACATCCCTAGACATACCTTAGATATATCTCTAGGGATCTCACTAAAGTTCTCGCATCCTAGTTTCCAAAGGTTGACTAAACCTTTCCTCTGATACCAACTGTAGAGACCCGTATCTTGACGTACATGGACATTACATTACATTTGCGGAATACTTAGTACATAACAAAAACACACACTAAAGGATCGTAATAGTTTAGTGTCTTTGGAAACTCGGAACGTAATCTTCTAATCGTGGTGAAAGTTCTTCAATATCTCCCATAAAGGTCATCCCTTTTTTTACCTAAAACCTTTCTTTATATCCTGGGGAAAAGAAAACATAAAAGGGTGAGCTCAAATGCTCAGTAAGGGTAAACAAAGGAAATATCAATCACATAATTTTCATAAGAACATAACATTTTTGGAAATCTTAACCTGCAAAAGAGAGCATAATTTCATAACATGGAGTAAATCATAGTAGTGAAATGAAATCATAACTTAAAACATTACTCATTGTGGCATACACACATAATCATAGAGAATCATTTCTTGTTAGTCAAGACTCATTGCCAAGACTATCTTAGTGGACAAAGTCCCTTTCTGAATCGAGTAATCCTCGTTTCAGTCCTGTTTCACTGAACCGGTATAACCTACCATTCCAGCCATGTCTATCTCATGAGATATAAAATCTTTACCCAATGCATTGGAGGGAGATATAGGTCCCACCCATCTCTTAATGAATCCTTTCTTATGTGTGCCACAAAATCATAAATCATACATCATTTCATAACCCATGTAATAAAAATGGGATTCTTAAACAACATGACATCATAAAACCATTCATATAAGATAAAGGAATTCATAAACATAATTCCATCACAACATAGTCAAATCAATGTAAAAATATGGATAGAAACAGAACTCTTTATTATCTTAGATGGAAAATAATTTTGATAAAACACTTGAATTGAATTCTTGAGGAAAATATCCTTTCTTCTTCAAAATCAATTTCTTTTCACAAAACATCATGCAACTTTAAAAGAAAGAGATTTTATTGAAAATAGTCATGAAATATTTTAGAGGAAGCTTCATGAAAATAAGGCTTTATAAAACAGTAGAAATCCGTTCGTGCCGTATAAGTTAAAAAAAAACATTCTTCATACTTTTGTCGGAAAAGTCAAAAAGTACCTCGTACGACAAAAGATTCCTTTCATACATATTACTAAAAACTCACCGAAGGGTAAAAATGGATTTAAACAATTGTAGGTGGATGGAAATAATATTACATTTTGATGAAACATGGATGTGGATGATAAAATACACCCCAGTAAATACCAAAGTATAAACAATCTCGGATAAAAATGAGATTGTGATATTTCCCTTACCTTAGGTCCAATTTGCTTCGTATGTGTCCGAACCTCCTATATAATGATTTAAATAATGTCATTGACTTATTACAGAATCATATTCATTGTTATGATATCATATATGGTTCACTTATGACATTATATTACCCGTTCTTTTGTAAATTCCATGTTAAAGAAGCGTTTTGGGTAAAATCGTTTCATTTATCGTAGGTGTTTTGACTTGTTGTTCTTGACATCATTATTACTTATATCATGATTTACTTACTTCCAGAATATAAAATATGATTTATATATCATATATATTCAGTATATATATATATAATAGATAGATAAATAAAATGAAAAACACCGTTCATGGAGACGGTAGTCCGTACGTACGCATGAACGCTGTTTTTCATTCCTTATTGTCTTGAAATGGAAGTAAGTAGATGACATACATATGTATATATATAAACATAAATCCAGTAGCTTTATAATGTCATGTATTTCATTATTATTTCTTATATATACATTATAATCATTCTTAAATGGTTAACATGGAGAATGAATCTCATCGCGTCGTGGAGACGGTATTCCGTACGTACGCACGAGCGATGATATCATTTCTATAAATATTGAATTGAATTGGAGTGGATTATAAAATATATCAGAATCATTATGATGTTGTAATAACTATGTATAGTTATTCTTTACACCATTATACCCATCCATGTAAGGTGGTGGTGGAAAATAGATTACACCACGGCGTGGAGACGGTATTCCGTACGTACGCACGCGCGGTGATTTCTTTTTCCGTAGGATGGATAGATGGTGAAATAGGGTTGTTTCATACTTATAATAACATATCAGTATATGAGTGATACTGATGTTATTACTTCATAATGAAACAACCTAAGAAGAAGAAGTGGAAGAAGAAATAAAGATGAAAGAATTGGTAACGGTAATTACCTCTTCTTTGAAGTGCCTCTTTGAGACCTCCTCTTAGGGCACTAGAATTGGTCTTTGAGGAAGACCAGAACCTCTAGGATGTTTCTAGGGAAGTGGAGAAGGGATTTTGGCAGGGGTTGGCCGAGCTTGAGTGCTCAAATTGGTGTGAGGAGGAGGGGGAGGAGGTGTCCTTTTATAAGGGAGGAGAGGGGCACCTTAGGAATTCTTAAAATTATAATAAATATAACCCCACTTAAAAACCTCCAAAAATGACTCATATTCGAAGCTTAGATGAGATAGGGTTGTAATCTCATCAACCAATCAAGTTTATACATGTTTGGATCTTATTTTAAACCTTATCAATTAGATTTAACTCTAAGTTAAATAATTTAACTTTTACCGTGTCTTTTTGTTTTCTTTCACTATATGGTTAATACACTTACTATAACATGCCAAACGAACCCCAAATTGTATATTATTAATACATATATCCTTATCTAAGTCATTTGGCCGAACCTTAGATTTTTAGGAATAAAATAACAATTAATAATATAATATTTGATTTAAAAACTATTTTGTGTCAATTTTGACACTATTTGATATATGATTTTTTTGAAAGTCATAAAAGAATTATATATTCGAACCAAGTTGATTAAATCAACACTAATATATCATAGTAGCCTAGAAAATTAGTTGAATTCATAAAAAGTCTTAAATTACATTTATTTTGGTATTTATATTATCAATTATGTCAATATTTCATTAATAAGATAATTACTGCATCATCTTTGTGTCATAAATATATTATATTATATGCTGTCTAAAAATTACAAATAAAATACCATCATGTAGGAAATCTTGTTAGCTTTCTAATGAATATTTATAGTCGAATTTATCTTATGTATAACCCCATATTAAAAATGATTTACTTATTAAACTTTGATTTTAACTATTTTAACCCTTCTTTAAATAAATTAATAATAAATGTCCTAATCTAATCCAAGTGGGCCTAAATGGTCATATTTTATTCCTAAGTTTGTTTTTGGTCGAATTACACTTGTCCAATAGAATTAGGACATGTGTTAGGGTAATATTAATATCATATTTACCCTTAGTTACCCTATTTACTATTAACCGTGGTAAAAAAAATAAAAAGTTACTATTCACCAAAAAATTATTTTCATCTCATTGAACCACATTTTAGTCCTTGATATTAACCGTGTCTCTCGGATTTTCGAAATTCCATTCACAGAAGCGGTAAAATTAAGTTTTATGCAAAATTCCGTTTTTAACCTACCACTTAGTGGTTTCACTATTCATCAAAAATTGAAAGTTTTCAGAAAAATGCCAAAATTTCATCCTAAGCTATATTTCATATTCCGAATTCAAAAATGAAGTCTATTTTACCAAATTCATAACATAGAAGTTGCATTAATTAATTTTATAATTAAATCCCGCTGTTAAAACAAATAGCGTGTTTTTTTTTAAGAAACAAAATCTATCAAAAGATTGACACTTGATTATGTCTGGTTTAAATGTGAAATTACAAACAATGACCAACATTGTATTAAATTGTAAAAATATATTCTAAATATACTTTAAAACCACTCAAATTAATAATTTATCACTATTAATTATTTCGATTAAAAAAGTTGTTTTTAATTATAATTTAGTAATTTTCACTATTCATTAGAATATGAAAGTTATCCGAAAAGTACCAAAATTTCACCTTAGGCTAAATTCGATACTCCGAATCCAAAAATGAATTCCATTTTGAAAAATAAAATTTACAAAATTTCCAAAAAGTGGTTATTACTATTCATAACGGCTAGTTTTAATAATATTTTAATAGCATATCGTTGTTTCGTGAAACTCAGTATTGCGTACTACACACGCTATCGAGGAAGGTCGCGATTGCGTGTAACGGAAGGAAAGTCAAGGATGCGTATTGTGAAAGCTTCTTTTGTTGTAGCGTACAACACAAGACATTAATGAAATTAAAAAGAATATTTTTCATAAAATCTTGGGGCGTTACAATGTTCTTCTTGAAAAATGTTTCTATTCAAAACATGAAGTAACTAAGAGATTTTCATGACAAACTATTTGATTACAGCTCCCATCGGATTGGGCATCTCATTAAAACAGTCCTCATATTGATCTTTGTATCATTTGTTAGCCCAAGTCCTCATATTATCGGCCATTGGCTATAAAAGAAGAGAAATTCAGGTTATTTATATTAATATATTAAAAAATATACGAGAATATAATTAAAAAATTATTAACATATATATTAAATTTATTTCCTTAACACATGTAATTATATGCTATAATCTATGTAATCCATTATCTATTTCTTAATGTATATTATTATTTTATTTTTTATCCCATAATAATGATTCGTACTAATCTTATGAATTGAAAAAATCATTTCCCCTTGAAGTGTCAAACCAAGAGTATACAAGGCCTAATGTAATTCCCTAGTTTCTATTCTAGTCTAGCTCAATGTGGTGTTTTCGGGATTTACCCCTAGATATATCTGCGCTAGAACCACCCCTACTTTCTCTTATCCAGACAAGGATTTATTTTCAAGATAAACCACTTAATCTATAATCACAAAAATTTTGGGTATTATATTCTTATTCTCTGTATTATCCCCAAGAATTTCATTAGTGTTTTATAACCCTAATACCAAAAATAACAAAACCAATCTTATGATACCAAATACAACAACCCTACCCTAAATTTAATTTTTAATCATGCTATATTACATAAATTTTAATTTAATAAAAATACATGGATGAATATGTCTAGTGTCTTTTGAAATTAAAAACATTACATAACAACTTAAAACATGAAACACAACATCTTTATTTCACACTTCTTTGACATGACCAACTCATTACATATTACCTAAAACTACAAGGTATTCTCTTAGGACATACATAAGAAAGGGATGAGATACAAAGTGTAGTAACGGAGTAAAATATTAATAACATAAATAATAAAATACAGGTTAAGAAATAGGAATATTAGTGGAGAACAATAGAAACATGAACATAAAGGAATGATATATCATGACTTTCATAACATGGAAATGTGGTACCCACTTAAAACACTACATCAAAAACATAAAGGAATTAGGTAAACCCATATCCCATAATTATAGACAAATTTACTAATATTAATAATATAAAACTATATCCCAACATGACATATCATGTTACTAAACATTTCCCAATGCATTGGAGCAGTATCAGGGCAGACACTTCAAAATCATTTCAATCTCATGCTTAAGTGTGGAAAATAGATCGCATAACATTGATTAATTCAACATAATAATTTATTACACAATAAAGGAATATGGAATACATGCATGAATTTATATAATCAATAATTATATGAGTAAAAATGTGGATACCCTTGATAGATAAATGGGCTTGATATTCACTACACGATTACTTTGGAAGGGAAAATCATCATTCAATTTTGACAGCCTATCGACGTGACATAATAATAGAAAAATAATTTTGATGAAAAATAATGGGGTTAATCATCATATATGAATGAAATGGAATGTAATGTGGTCATATAAATTGATCTCCCAATACATTTTATTTTAAAATAAAAAGTTGTAACAAAATAAAAAACATGAAGAAAGTGGAGAAATAAAATAAATCTTAAGAAATTTTGGAAAGGTAACGGGTGTGCATGAGAGTGATCAATGGGAGTGAAAGAGGGTGGATATAGTATGGATGTTCTATATGTATTTTTAGTGAAGTGAATTTGGATCCTAGGTGGTTTTATATTGGATATGAGAGCTGAATTATTTAATATTTCAAAAAAAAGGTTTTGGAATCTATATAATAAAATATTGAAATCCACAAAACATACAATGATTTTCCCATGGTTATTTCCTAGGAGGAGTGAAAAACATTATTTTATAAGGTAAATGTCTGAACATATTAAAATATTATCCTAGATTATGCAGAGGTCAATAACATTATTAAATAATGAATTTTAAATAATAAAAAATTTTATACATTTTGGGGGATTCACTAAAGATTTATAAAATATTTAAAACCAATCTAAAATAACATTATTTTAATTGGGTAACATATTTTGTGTCGACAATACATATTATAGTATTTTTATAACTTTTTTGGGTCATTATTATGTCATAAAACACATATTTTATTTATAGAATATTTAATTTTTACCCCCAAATTCGAATGCCATAAAAAATTAGAAAACATATCCACTGGAAAATTTTGACATCCTGGTTCCAAAAATAATATTCATTTTATATAAATAATATCATGAATATGTGAATTTTCACATTTAAAATGAAAACAGCTATTTATTGAATATTCACAGGTTTTGAGAAAAATATTTCTCAAACCTCAATAAAAATAACATTTGACTTCATAAAAATTATATACTAATTTATAATCAATAAAATTAATTTGATATTAATAATTTATTAAAATATAAATTATTTCAAAAGTTTATTAATTACTTAATTTAAATTCAATAAAAATAAACATTTAGTTTTATCATATAAATATATAACTTTTATCAAACTGATTACATAATCCATTTAAAATAATTAACTAATATAATCATCATTTATAGGAAATTATTTTATAATATTATTAATAAATACTTTGGTTTAATAAAGTAATATATATATTTATCAAAAGAACCATTTTTACTAGATGAATCTGTGTATCAAATTCGTCATTTTTTACGAATGGCTATTCTTATAATGAAATTGATGGAATATTAATTTTATTTGTAAAAAGATATTACAAATTATGTAACTAATATTTTATTATATAAACACTTAAAACATCCTCATATAACTTATAGGTAAGGTGCTCAATGGTGATATCCTCTTGGGGCGGGTTAGATAACATTGATCAGGTTGTAATCTCTACTAACTTGAAATTATCACGTAGTCGATTCTATTCCAGCATAAAATATTGAATATCGACATGTACTTGGTCAAGAGAGAAGCCCATTGATGCTACCTCCTTTTTGATATCTGAAAAATGATCTTCATATGATTTGAGATTACATGATGAGGGCATCTTATTCTTTTTCTATGTCTAAAGGATTTTATTTAAACCATATATTTTTATCAGTTCTGTGATCACTATTGAATGACTATATAGTGAATGGTAATGATACTTAACAGTCATTAAAACCCACTAATAATAATAATAATAATAATACTAATAATAATGTGTGCATGTGTTTTTTATATCCAAAGGACATTAAAAGAAAAGGAATTTTATTTATAAATGATCAGATCATTACAAAAACATCTTTTTTTATGGGAGATTCTATTATCAAATGATTATGAAGACTATATTTTTTAATATATTATTATATGATGAAGTATTTATAAAAACCAATTTACTTCATGGATTATTATATGATTAATTTTTTATGATCTTATGGCATGCATGTTAATGATTTCATTATCTAGTGGGTGGGTCCTATATCTCCTTCCAATTCATTTATTAATGATTTATTTATCTCATGAGATAGACATAGATGGAATGTGGAGTGAAATTAATTTATTAATATAGTATTTTAATGTTTAGTGAACCTAGTTAAGTAATATAAGACAGGAACGAGAAGTTAACCCATTTCAATAATACAGGGTTGGAACGTAGAGTTAACCCGATTCAGTAAATGAATTTTTACTCTATGATGGAATTAATAGTGATCCTTGAATAATATGAAATAAATTTCTATGATTATGTGTATACCAATAGTCCCATGTCTTATGTCAATTTTATTCTCTCATGGATCATGTTATTTGAATTAATTATGATTAGTGTCTTGTGAACTGTAAATATTAATTCACCGATTCATGATTATGATCATTGATATGTAGAGTATTCTTTTGTGTTTATATTCCCTTGTTATCATACCCTCATTCTCATTTTATTATTATAAATATCCCTTTCTTATCCTTACAATGAATCTGAGGTCACTATTTTTATGTTTCTATTCCCCATGATATAAAGAAATATATTATATATGATTTGACTAAGAGGGATTATAGTTGGCAATAATTTCATGAGATTCGATGTATCTCACATAAAGACTGGTGTTTTTTCTTTCATGCTTCAAAAAGGATCTAATGAATTATTATCCTTAGGAATTTGTTTGTGTAATGTATGGAATAATTGTAAAAAATGATTTATTATACAAATGTTTTATTCCAAGGTCCCTATAGTTGGTATCAAAGAATATTCTTAGTTATCCTTTAAAACTAGAATATGAAAAAATTAGCGAGATCCCTATGGCCATGTCTATAGATATGTATAAGGATGAGATATTGTATAATAAAATATCTTAGAATTTTGGGAATGGATAGAGTGATTTATTTCCATGAAATTAAATACATGTCCAGATACTACAAGTGGGTATGGCTTTGTCATTAAATTATTGAGTGATAATAGCATTGAGAACATCGTACTGAGATATACTTGAACAAGAGCTGGTGCATGAAAATGGGACTTGATGCATACCTAGTTTTTTTAAACCCATGGGATATGATTTGAAAATTCAAAAACACTTCATAAACCATTATAAATTATTTAAATAGAACATGACTATGAATAACCTACATAATCATAATGTTTCATAGATTAATGAATAAAGATTCATGATTTGGACAAAAAATATGTCATTTTTCTAGATTTTTTGATTCCCCACTGTGATTATGTTTTCATTCACTATCATTTTTAGTGTTAGTCAATTTTTGGAACCCGAAAAAATTATGTTAATGGTGAGTGTGATGGAAAGTGAAATGATTGTTTTACTGATAATCAAAAAGTTATAGGATATGAAATGAAAATTAATTTATATATGCTCACATTACTTATTTATGTAAGTAATCATGCTATAATTCCAAATGAAAATAGGAGGGGATAACATTATAATGATTCCTTTATGAGGAAACATCTAATTATTTTTAGAGGGTCTCCTATTAGTCTAGTTTGTCAAAAATGGATCGGTTCCACTAAAAGTAAATTTTAATTTCACCGATTTTTTAGCATGAATTATTAATTTTTGATTAATATCATTTGGAAGGTAAAGAAGATAAATTATATACTATTATCAGTAGTAAAATGAAACATAATGAAATTGATTCCATGGGTTGTAATGAGTTCAAGAAATTATTTTTCAATAAATAATTTCCTCACATTCTTTTTATAAAGAAAAATAATGAGTTATTTGAGTTAATGATAAAGGATTATTAATCTATTAGTACTTATGAGGTGAATTTTACATGACTATTGAAGTATAATTATGTTATTAAAATTCAACCTAAAAGTATTGTTCGTCAATAATTCAGTGTATCAATGATAAATGATTAAAGGGAATTATCTTTAAGAGACTTTAGTTGCACTAAATAGATTGTTTCATGTGCAATCAATGTTGAACAGGAGGATGGATTTGTGAATAAATATCATTTTTTAATATATGGAAGATGGAATTCAATGAAAAATTTATGAATAATTGGGAGAAGAAGATCAAATTTCCTTTGTGCTCAAGGTGTGGGGTGAATCATAGAAGAGAAATATAAGGAGTAGTAAATTATTTAATTGTGTAAGGGAGGGTCATCGAGAATTTAATATTTGAAGTGAACTAATAAAGTTATCTAACAATGTTAATAGAGAGAATAATTCAAAGAATGGGCCACCCCCCCCCTATAGTTCAAAAACTATTTGAAGAATGAGAATTATTCTAACCACTTCCCAAATTGAATGAATATAATGATGATCAATGTCAGAAACATTTTAAGATGAGGGAATATTGTAAATATCATGTGTTAACTATTTTTGAAGAGGGAGTGTGACAATAATGTGGTAAACCATACACTTACCATCCAAATAAAAAATTCTAATGTATTATTTGACTCAAGATCTATCAAATATTTCATATCTAAAGTAATTTCAAAGGGTTTAAATATTATATAGAATTATTTAGAAGTATAATTAGTATTCAAAAACCTAATGGTACATTGATATGGTCTATAGTATATGATTAATCACTATTAAAAATTTTGGTAACTTTCTTTAAGTTCATCTTATAATTTTTTATCCTATTTTAATATGATATAATTTTAGTCAGGGATTCTACTTCTATATATAAATAAATTATCAATTTTTGAATAAGGGATGTCACATTTGACATTTCAGACCAACCTATGAATTTATATCAATGTGAAAATATGTAAAAAATTACAAAGGAGATCAAATATATATTATGATTATTGATTTCCATTTAGAATGGGTGTTTATCTCAAATGGTTGGGGAGAAACACGACATCGATGAAATTCCTATTTTATTGGAACATTTTTATGTCTCTCTAGAATATTTTCCTAGTCATAAACTAAAACATGAAGTTGAGTACTCAATATAACTCTTATCTGGTGTCACACAAATTTTAATGAATTCTTACAGAATGGCCATGATTGAGTTGTAGTAATTGAAGAAGGAACTTCATAAATTCACTGTTACGAGATTTAAAAGGTCACGTGTGTCACCTTGGGGTGCACCTATTTTTTTTTAAAAAGGAGGATGAATTTATGTGTCTTTGCATTTATCATCAGGATGTTAATAAGATCAATATTAATAAAAGTATCATTTTCCATGTATTTATGTCTCGTTTTAGCAACTCTATAGAGTTGAATACTTTCCCAATATTGGCCATTATTCTGGATATGACCAATTAATGGCCATGAAGGTGGGTATACCAAAAACAAAATTATTTACATGGAATAAACACTATGAATATATAGTGATTTCATTTAGTCTTAATAATTACCCTGATATATTCATAGATGTAATGAATAGAGTTTTTTGAGATTACCATGATTGTTTCTTAGTACTCTTTAATGATTATATTCTTATCTATAAAAAGATAAACTATAGGCATGAAGATCACTTGATAATTTTACTAATGACCCTATGGATGGAGAAAGTATAGGAAAAATTTAAAATTTGTGAATGTTTCATACAAAATATTTCCTTTTTGGCCATATAATCTCAAGAGAGGGTATATCATTAGATCCTTTAAAGACAGAGTCCATCTAATGTTAGAACTGACTAACAATGGTGTTTGATATACATAGTTCTCATTATTTAGATTGATATTGTCAATGGTTTAGTGAGAACATCCAATGACTATATAAACCCCAATATAATTAAACTCATAAGGGATTGAAGTTCATTTGTATAGATATATATGAGGAAACTTTCAAGGAAATAAATTGATTATTATTCACTGCAAATATGCTTACATTACCCTAAAATGTAGAAGTGTTTCTAATATGTAGTGAGATATCCATGAAGGGATTTGTTTGTTTTCTTGTAAATAATTCCATGGTTATAGATTAAGCCTCATTAAAATTGCTAGTTCTAGAGAAACATTTCCCAAGTCATGATTTGGTTTTAGATGTTGTAATTTTGGCATTAATTATATGGAGGCTTTATCTTTACAAAGAAAAGATTTTTGTATATAACAATCTTTACAATTAAAGTACATATTCACACAAATTAACTTGAATATTTCTCAGATATGATAGATATAGATGAGTAATTTTTTGGATGCCCAGTATATTTTTACCATTGGAAGGTGAACAAGATTTCCAATACATTGAGTTTAAATAATCTAGTTATTATATACATGATTAGGATAAAAAATATCCAATATTTCTAGATTCATAAAGGATGAATCTAGAATTATTGAAGGAATGGTGAATATCTTATATATACAAATTAAATGTTCAACCTTAAATCCTTGTGGATATTAAAGATGAATAAAAAACTATATAGAGCTATAAAAGAAGGATATAACTATTCATTTGTTTGATATTGATCATAACTGGATGATAACATTTAGAAACAATTTATGCATTCATTCTATAAATTGTTTTAAGAATTATTTATTAGTGAAAGATCATTATAATTCATTTTATATTCATCCTAGAAGTATCATGTTATATAGGTATTTTATATAATACTTCTAGTGGGATATAAAAATGATAGATAATTTGAAGTTTTCATCTCTATTCCCAGTATTCTAACAAGTTAAAGAAGAATGAAAATAATCTAAAGCAATGTCAAATCCATTTCCCATACCGATGTGGAAATGGGATAACATCGCCTTGGATTTTGTCATTCCACTCTCCAATAATAGTAATGAGAATAATTATATATGTGTGGTAGTTAATAATTGTACTTTGTAAGAAAACATTATCACAATCAGATAAAACTTCTCCATAGATTAGTTTACCAAGAAAAATATTATGGAAGTTGTAAGGTTTCATGAAGTACCACATTCCATTGTATATGATAGTTATCTGAGGTTTAATTAAATGTTCTACGGATTTATGGAACAATGTCTTCATACAGAGTTCAGTTTTAATAATTTTTATCATAACCAAACAAATTTTCATTCTAAAATGAAAATTCAACCCATATAGGATATCTTAACATATTGTTATTTTACATCCAAATGTGTTTGGGATCAACACCTCAATATAGTTGAGTTTTTTATTAAAAAATATATTTTACTCAAGCATTAAGATGGATCCTTATGAATCCCATAAAAAAAAAATTGAGCACTAATGTGCTATAATGACATTAGATAATGGAAGCTATTGGGACCTAAGATAGATAATTAAATAAATAATAATATTAAATCCATTCAGCAAAAAATCATGGAATATTTGTGTTTGTAGAAATTTTATAATTAAAATCACAAATGAAATTTATATTTTGATTTTTGATAAAGGGTGGTTATATAAATTTCTCCATTGAATAAGGTATTGAGATTTGAGAAGAATGAAAATGTATTCCCAAAGTATATCAGTGTCTTTAATATTTTTTATTATATTAAGGTCGTTGGCTATATCATGGAACATAGACTATTCCTATATCAACTCCATGATGTGTTCTATGTATCTCTTCCAAGGAAGTACATAACTGACCCTTCACATGTACTGAACTCATAGGTCATTCCATTGTAGCATTATATTTCTTATAATAAACAACCATTGTAGATTGTGGATCATACAGATAACGTACAACGAAACATAACCCATCACCTAGTTAATGTTTTATGGTCAAAGAACTTGTTTTAGGATACTACATGAGAACTTGAAGATATTATCAGGTATAAGTATTCTCATTTGATTCTACAAGGGTGATGGATTTTGAGTGAGAAATTAATTTTAGGGTGTGTTAAATATAACACCATGAGTCTTTGTGAATTAATTAATTTTTGAATACGTTGAAATTATTTTATGGATTTAGTTTCATAGAACACAAATTCATGGATTTGTTACATATAACACTACGTTATCCTTCAAAACTTGCATGACTAGGTTAGCTTGCCTGACACATGAAAATGAGTTTTAATAGAACTGTGATATATTATTGAATCATGAATATTATAACCTAGTTGTTAAGCTTTGAAATATAAATAGTAATAACTAAACATTAACCATTCTGTATAATGGTTTTATATAAACGAAATATATTGATAAAAATGGAACTTAATTTTCTGTAAAGTCTTTATATGTTATAAAAATACCAATTTTCAAAAATATAGTTTTTATATCATTATCAAAAAATTAATAAAATTAATTTTTTAAAATTTTAGAAAATTAATTTTAAAATGTATACTTCATTTAAGAAATAATAGTGATAAAATTAGATTCTATTTGTTTTTTGGGAATTATTCTAAAAAAATTGATGACTTGTAAACAATACTATATAATAATTCAAATTTTCCATTTTGTTTAATTTATTTATAATGATAAATAATATAATAAATTTTAAATAACTTATATTTAGTTAATTTTATCATCTATCATTCAAAAATAGGTCATTGGATTCATTTTCATATTTAAATTTGATAAAAAATATTTTTAAAATTTGATAACTTTATCCTTAAAAAATATCATTCTAAACACATATGATGGACTGATTTTATATAAATTTTTTAGTATATATCTGAATAGAATTTGGAAAAATATATTTTATATTCGTAATTAGATTAATTTATAATTTCTGAAAATTATTACATATTTTTTTGACCAAAGTTGTTAGAGAAAACAAATATAGATATACATGATGATTAAGATAAAAATAGTTTAACAATAGAATAAACAATTTCTGTAAGGGGAAATGTCCAAGAAAATTTTTCAACACCCATTTACTAGCCATATTGTAACCTTATACCTGCTTATATTGAGATTGGTTTATTAATGGTTTATCATCCCATCCCAAATGCCACTAAACTGATGCCCAAGCCTATTTTTTACCAATCCTTAGGCATGCCTTCCTATTTGTCAGAGGCTACTGACTAGAAGCGGGGGTATAAAGGTGGTATAGTGGGGAGAATATAGACTCATGTATATATAAAAATAGGAAACAACTAAAAATAATCCAATGTATTAAATTAATAAACTCCATTAGAAGAGAGCAAACCAAAATAGAACATAATGTAATAATAAATGAAATTATATAAATGTCTGAACAACCATTTCACACAAACAACAATTTCCACCAACTCGTCAGACCATACATATAAGAGTACATAAAAAAACTAAAATAAATCTTCCATGATCTACTAGAAGACGTTTCCAAGCCAGTTTACCTTTTTAATCCCTTCCGAATAGCATCATACTAATTAAAAGAATACACACAAGTGGATATTCTCGATTATGAAACACTAGGAAGCATCCATATCTACAATGCATATGTGCATAACCTAAAAAATAAGACAAAAGGTATAATCTCACAATGAGGTTCAAAATTTTGAATATGATGTAATATAATTAAGTAAATCCAATATTTAAACTATAAAATGACTCCATATTTCCATGCCCATGCTAAATGCTCAGAAAATATGAGACATAACTAGAGTTTTAAAAGAAATATGCCTAAATAAAAGAATCAATCCCACAAAAAATTCATGGTCCTGCGAATCCTATCATATATATATAACTCTATAATTTATTATAAAATCTATTCATGGATATATATAAATTTTCATATTTAGATACAGATGTGCTCATAGAAATACTTGTTGAAGAAATGCATAAATTCCTAAGCAACTTAATGTCTTTGAGCAAGCAATGTAACCATAGTGGAAAATATGTCCTAAAACTAGGTCACCATTACCCATATCCATTCAATATTATTTAGGATACCATATTCTAACTGATACTCCAATAAATATTAACTTATCCATCCTACCAAGGATCACTGTTAAACCACAATTATAAATGCGTGATAACTATAAATCATAATAAAAAGGTATGATATTTTATTTTCTAACTAATGTGTGTAAAATCCAATACCATGGGTATCCTTAAATAAATATATAGAATCCAATATGGCCTTTTATGAGTAATTTAGTGTCAGACCCCAGTTGGCTAGATTGAAGGTATAACATCCAAGGAATTCACATCAGCCTACACCATGTAATCAAGTGTCATACCCCAATGAATGGATACAATGTGTAAATACCATGAAATACTCATCAACTTACGTTATGTAATGATTATTCAAACCCCATTGGCTATATACATTTATAAAGACCATGTCATCATCGTCATCCAATATAGTGTAATCACGTATTAGACCCCAATGTCTGGATCCAAGGTATAAAGACCAAGGTATCCACAAAATCCTATATATGTATTCTTGTGTAATACCATGAATGGATGGATAAAAGGTATATAAGTACAAAAAATCATTGATGATTCTGAATACCTTCATGATGGAAACTAGAAAATTACTTGGGAGGAGTCTGGGGAGCAGGTACACATAGAATGTCCTATGCAAGTCTAAGAAAGCCGGATCCAGGGGTAACAAGCCCCATTAAATCATATATAATTAAGATCAATGGTGCATATTTTTACAAAGAATACACTTTCATAATCATGTTACATTGAGTAAAAATATCCATGGAATAGAATATAAGAAGGATCTTAGGAGTATAAATTTCCAAGGCATCCCATACCATGTAAGGCTTGAAATCAAGATCAAAAAATCTTATCTCGACATCCTAAATAAAAACCAGACATGTATGAGAAATATATAGATACTTATAAATGCATTAGAGAATAAAAAAATTATTATTAGAAACTGGATCCTAGGAAACATGTGTGGGAACACTAAACAACAAATTCATCTGGTATTGCTTTCTAACCAGAAGTTAGGAATCAACTTTGGTAAACATTGTTTCATCATAAATAAAAAATGAATGTATAAACAAATAGTTTTGGTGGTTAAATTCCTCATCCCACCACAACTAACATAGACTCTCAATATTACATGTTTGATGTGGTTTATATGTTTACACTTACTACCATCTCTACCCAATCCCAATGCATTAAATTTATCTTGATCAATCATCGAGCCACCCCTTAGATCCCTCATGTAATAACATAGAATGTGCATCCTACTCAAGATCATTGACATTAAGTAAACAAAGGCATCACAAATAATATCATTTGGTTTTACATATAAGAAATACTACATGGGACACCTGATAATAGTTTGAAGATATAGGTATTCTACATTGAATCCTATAGGTCAAAATGTAAATAGAGGCTTCATATTTGGGTTCCTCGGTAAAAAATTACTCTCATCATGTTAGTCCCAAAGAGAAAAACTCATATGGAAGAAATCATCAACTAAGTGTTATAATAATTGGACATTGGTGATGACCCATGTCCTATATCAGATAAATTAATCACTATATGTAGACCAATATAATTTATTACCAGTGAAAAAACATCACCATTCAATAAAACAATTTAAATACCACCTTGGATTCCTGATATCTTTTTTATAGGTTTCACCATTGTGATATACAAGGAAAACTGCTCAGAATGGGATTTCATTGTATCTAATTTTGACATGAGGGCTAAAACAAGAAACCCCTAAAAAGGATTTCAAAAGTGGTGTACACTCTATGTTAGAACTAGTAGATGGATTATACCCTCACATCCCCACCAGGGAACGTGCCTCAACATAGTATAGTGTGCAAAAGATGATGTAAATGATGTGTTCATCATGCACATATCTTGTACCCTAAATGAGGTATATTACCTTATACCTCACATGTCTAAAAATATACATTTCTATCCACATACAATTCCATGAGGTCCAATGGACATGGGGCTGCACAGATACTTTGAGTAGACATGTGTCATTCTCTGAGCTATATGGTTTGGTACTCTGCCACTTTGCTAAGTCTCAGCACCCGTGATGTATAATCCATACATGATGTGTACTTATAAATGATAATATTCACTAAATATAAATAATATAGTGTATTTTTATAAAATACAGGATTTTGATTGGTATTTCATAATGAGAATCACCTAAAATCACTTGATCCCCTGTTCCCCCCCCCCAAAGAAATAGATCGACCCTCAAGGCGTCCTAAAAAAGGGAAAAGGTATTTAAAAATATAAAATAGTACATATATGGAGATTTATGGAAAATATGAAATAGATTACATTTGGTAAAAATAAACTGATGATTCTCCCCTTTCAATGATCTGTGGTATCTACAAGATGATCTAATGCATCTCGAGCTCCATGCCAGTACCTCATTTATTCTTCATTCCCCTCTCTATTTTTATCCGTCTCTAATTTCATATCTTTGTTTCATGAACTGGAATCCAGAAGTGCTGTAAAAGTGAATCATAGGGAGAAATAATACACTAAAAGAGGATATGAAAATAAAATAAAGAGAAAATAAAAAAGAAATTTGGGGTCCATCTTGACCCCATGCCCAATATCTATTTATATGCCACCTAGGAAAACCTCCACATTGCGGACACCAAAAAGAGAAATAATATCAATACAAAAAAATGATAAAAATGTATAGTTGATTGAACTGATGGGAATAAATTAATATTTAATTTTTTAGTGAAAAATTATTGATTATTTCTCTAATATTCGAATGGATCATAATTTCATGGAACTACTATCCTAGGGTAAACACTATATTAAGGGACTTATAGCGTAATCAAAAAATTATATGAGGTCATCCCCTAGGAAAAGATAACCATTTTACCCCTTACATGCATCTGATAGAAATAAATAAGATTTCTTCTCAAAATTCCATTACAAAGAAATGTTCTATATTACAGGATGATTATGACATGAAAATCATTGTTTTAGTTATCATTTTCAAAAAAAAATGTGCCCCTCAACTCTATTATATGTGGCCACCCCTCTCACCCTCTTATCACACCATGACACCCTATTAGTTTATCCAAATATTTCCAAATCATATCTCCACTTCCCACAACTGGTCCATGAAGGCTTAATTTGGATAAAATCCAACCATGGAAAGCCTTTTGTGAAAATCCAAAGGGGATAACTAAAGAATATATAACCATTCATCACTAAACATTTTCTCCAAAAAACCCTTAAATTATCATTATATAATGATTATATAATAACCTCAATTTTTTTATACTTTTATGTTGTTATGTGAATTGTATGACATATAACTACACACACATCGATCAAATGGGTTACAAAATCATCATTTGTTTTTTTGGAAGAGAACCACCTCACAATCTGAAATCATTCGTTTTTTCCTTTACTACACCTAAATGTTGGGAATAATTATGGAAATACTATTTATATAGTAAATATATGATCTTTATGATTATTAAATTATTATATAATTATTATATCACTCATAACTTCATGTTTTCCATTTTTTGACAAAACCATAATGTTTTTCATGTGTACAGCAAACTACCACCTCACGAATCGATTTGATTCATTCACACATTACAGGTAATAAATTGAGGAAGATTTAAATAAACATATGTGATATATATAATATAATAATGTAACTATAATTATAATATATATATATAATATGTTTCTTCTTTTCAATACAAAAAAATCGAAATATGGTTCATGTGTACATATGACACACCTCTTAATAAAAGTTTGTGGATTACCAGGATTTGTTATTGTCACTTTTTTCTAGGCACACTACCATTACAAAGGTTTAGGGATAACTCATTACCTCCCTTGAATAACTTCCATCTACTCCCCATGTCCACTGCCTTGGGAGGAGTCAATATTTGTTTATCGACATGAAGGTCTATTCAATTTATTTTCATTGTAGTCTATGTGTAAGTTTGAAATGATACTCTGCTTTCATATATGTACTGAATTGATTCACTTTAATTCAATGATCACACAAACTAGATATTCAAAATCATATTAAAATCATAAGGATACACTTGTGCGCAATACCTCAACTTGTAAAAAAGATTTGGTAATTGTCACGAAAGATGAATTTCCAACAACCCCTAATTTTTTTGAAACCATTATATTTGGTGAAACTACACATAAGAGTTTACAGGGTATTTTATGTATAAAGAAACACCTTGCACACAAGATTAAATTTATGTAATTCTTTCTCACAAAAATCCTTCATACATATGGGAAACCAAATTTTCCATGGAAAATTAAGGATTCTTCCATGGGTGAAGCCACTTATTTATAGGCCTTAGTGAAATTGTATGCATGTTTCATAAACTTATTCGTAGGTGAAAACAATATTATTCATGAGCATGAAAACCCCCTTTTGACATCGCATTGGGTGTGTAAGATTTTTCCGTGCAACCTCATCTTTCATGAACATTTAAATTTTTCATGAACATTGTTCCTTTTTCATATTTTGATGAACTAATACCAAATTAGGCCTTTCATAAATGTTGGAAAAACAAACATCAATAATGTGCACAACTCACTTTTCTAGAAACAGTTTTTCCATATTCCAATTTTCAGACACAAAAATTTGGCAAACACTAGGAAAAAGCACCACCTTCAATATTGTTGCTCACTTGAACTCTATGATCCCTATCATGGAAAACTTAATGAAAATATAAATATGATTTAAAATAATACAAAAAACATACACCATTTCTAGCATAGAACGATCATAGTTATAACAATAACTAGAACCAGAAACATAAACCTGCAAAACAGCTCAGGTCTACCGATGATGAGTATCACAAGTAGGGTGTGAGCATAAACAACTAAAAAGGTAATCCAAAAATATACCAAATGTTTCCTTCTCCATAATTGTCCAAAAATAGTAGTCTATAAATAAATTACAATTAATTCTTTATTATTTAAAATAAAAATCATAGTTTTCTATGAAAAACACATAATAGAAAATGAACTCACTGATCTTCCTCCTAAATTTTGATTTATTTCAAAACCAAATTTATAATCCCAAAAATGAATGTGGAGACCAAACGAGGTGATATATCATCTATTCTATAAATAAATTAAATAATACACATGGTGAAAAATATAAAACTAGAATGTGTAAGAAAAAAATACAAGTACAATATCAAGAGTGCAACTAAAGTAAAATTAGAATATATAGATAACAAAAATTGGAATTTCTAGAAAAATATCTAGAATAAGTTACACAGTCTAATCATGTTGGAATATCCTACCTATTTATGGTATATCCCCATAGTCAAAAAACCAATTGGCTTATTTAGAATAGTTAATACGGTGGCATGTCTCTCCTGTTATCTCAGCTAATCCAGGGGTAAAAAACCATCTAATCAAGGTTGATAAGAAACCATCAGTCGACCCCCTAGATGATACCCTGGATCACTATGCTAACTTTACATGGTGAATAGGGAGGTCCTCACAAGCATATATCAATCTAAACCACAGTACCATCATGATTTCGAAGCAAAAACACTAACACCACCAACACAATGACCTTATCATAGTAGCTTCCACCATAGAGGTTCGAATATCATAACATGTCATAGAAAAGTACCAAAATGGCTTACAAATCATGTTATATTGAATAAATTTTCCGAGAACATACTATGATTCCAAATAATCCTTCAATATCTCAAATTCATCTAAATTTTAAATACCACTTCCAAAAATATGATAATACAAACAACATTATCAACATCGATCAAAATGGGCCCTTATAAAATTTAGTTACCAATCAATGTATCAAAATTTCAAATAGGACAATATTTTGAAAAAATATTTGATACAAAAAATTAAAACCATTTATAAAATAAGGACTCTCTATTAAAACACACCATGTTTTAGTAAACCATTTGAGGAGAATATGGTTGAAGAAGAATAGAGGGATGAGTGTTTTGAAATTTGGTTTTTATGTTGAAAACCATATAAAAGGCCGTTATCATTTATTTTCCAATAAGAGGAGAAAATTGACTAAAATTCAAGAACAACTAACCTTAAAATATTAATGAATCATCAATTGAAGAGGGGTAGGAAAATTTAAGGGTAATGGAGGCTCTGTTGGAGAGCCAAAAATTAAAAATATAGAGGAAATACCATGTTGGTGTAAAAATAGGCGAATGTAGAATAGAAATATCATAGTTTTTAATGATCTTGGAAACTTTCATGGTATGGCCGCACGATTTTCCAAACTGTGCACCAACCCAACACACCCTACTGTAGAAGGAGGTCACCAACATGATTTAGTTTCAAATCATGGGAAACCATTCTTCAAATGGAAAATTTTTCATTTCCAAAATGTAGGCCCTTCCAACATTCTTACCGCTTAGTTTCTCCAAATCATACACAAGCTGTGCACCTTATCCTAGAACACAAATATGAGTCATATTATAATTATTTTTCCTCAAATGGTGTGGAAAATCCAGGATCAAACCATGAATATGAAATGGCTAAATAAAAAACTAAACAAGGAATATCCCCTGACATAACATGTAACATGGTACCCCTTTAAATTATTCACTCCAATAATGCATACTCTAAAAATAGACCCAGAAACTCCAATAACTAAAAAATCAAACTGGGAACTCTATCGAAAACTCATCCAAAAGAGACAACATCTTAAAAATAATAAAATATAATATAATCCATGTTCAATTATTGATAATTATATCTATCAAAATAGTCTTTACCCAAATAGAGTCACCGTACAAAATGATAAACAATCTGTAATCCTGAACCCAAATGAAATTGAACAAAAATGGAAAACTAAGTGTGACCATTAATTCCACAATTCACACCTAATTAAATCCATGAGAACACAGGAAGTATAACCACACGAGTGGGTACTCCCCACTATATTAAACTAACATAACTTGATTTATTGACACTAAAACACTCCTCATGGTGACACTCACAAATAACTCTAAACATGAGAGATCCATTAAGGGAAACTCTACATCAGGCATAACGATAAAATTCAACACAAATAAACCATTACCAATACAAGGTCTTGTAACTTCCCACATGACCTATTAGCCTAACCATTAGTAAAACCCATCTCAAATAAAAAACCATAATACCTATGAACCCCCAAAGATTAATCTCAAAAAAATAAGAGAACACCAGGATTCATCAATTCCACAAGACTAAATAATATCTAAGAAAAAATTGAAAACAAAAAACAAAACTGATCTTTAAGGTTACACACATCCATGAAAATGTGACTAATAAAATACTCACATCCAAACAAGCTAAGGCAATTTAATTTCAAAGAATGATATCACAAACTTTTCACAATGGAGAGAAAAAGATAGAAAAACTGAGAATGATACAACATAGGGACCCAAACTATTCTTACTACATAGTCCCCCACATCCATAGGGATTTTATACTATACACAAGTTTTACTCCAAGGCCTTCAGTTGGTGCATTGATTCATGAATCATCTACTACCTCGTAGTAAGCAGCTCCCATCACTAGTACAAAAACCTTTTTTTACGTCGGTTTTTTTTTGCTTTTTAACGTCGGTTTTTAGGCGACGTTATTTCGAGCGACGTTAAAAATATGATTTTTTACGTCGGTTATTTAATAACTGACTTATAAAATGGGGTTATATAGTTTTTAACATCGGTTTTTAAAAAACCGACATGAAATACATTCTGGAAATGGCGATAAGAAGCCATTTTTTACGTCAGTTTTTGAAAAAACCGACGTTAAAAGTCATTTTTAATGTATGTTATTAAATAACTGACTTAAAAAATGTTTACTACCTTGATGAAAATTTTCTAAGCTTTCATTTGACAGGTCATAGATCTCATACGGATTTACGGATCAAATGTTATGACCATTAGAAGTTTGATATTTCTTTCGAGGAAAGATTGAATGAGCCAACCGTAACTTCATATTAGAAAGAATTTTTGAATCCATAGGAGGATTTTTAGTTTTATCATCATATAAAAAATCATACACCATTATAATAAATTAACAATTGTTAAATGGTATATCAATTAAGAAAACTACTCATAGAAAATATAAATCATGGGAAAAATAATTACAAATACCTTGATGAGGTCACAGAAATAAGAAATTATTGATTCATGTTGAAGATAAGAAATGTTGATTCGGTGGAACGATGAGGGTTGAATGAAATGATCGTAAAATGGTATTTCAATTATGAAAACAAATCATAAAAACCATAAACCATGGATGTATGATTAAATATACCTTGATGAGATCGCGGAAAGAAGAAATAATTGATTCGCGTTTGAGAGAAAAAGAGTCTATTTGGGGGAATGATAATGGTTGAAAAATATGATCGTAAAATTAAGATGGGTGTATAATGGAAACATATAATTGATATTCTATGAGAAAATGTGGTATTAAAAATTTTAGGCGGCATTTCAAAATTTCGATGTCGCGATGTAAAAAAATTGAAATTTCGTGTTTGAGGGATATTAAAATTTTCATTCACGTCGGTTTTATGATAACAGACGTGAAAATTTATTAAAATTTTCACTTATTTATCACATCGGTTATTATAAAACCTACGTAAAAAATCAATCTTCGTCACTCTTTCACGTCGGTTATTAAATAATCGACCTGAAAAATCGATTTTCATGACTTTTTCACGTCGGTTATTTTATAACCGATGTGAAAAAAGTTTAGAAAAATGTCGTTCATTTTCCAAGCTTTAATTTGACAGCTCACGGAGCTCAACCAGAATTACGGATTAAAAGTTATGGCCTTCAGAAGTTGGACATCCTTAAGACATCATTTAGAGATGATCAACTTCTGAAAGCCGTATCTTTTAACCCGTAACTACATTTGAGCTCTGTGACATGTCAAATTAAAGCGTGTGAAATGAAGTACATTTTTGAAAACATTTTTCACGTCGGTTATGTAATAACCGATGTGATAAATTCTTTTTAACGTTGTTTATTAAATAACTAACGTGAAAAAGTCACGAAAATTGATTTTTCACGTCGGTTATTTAATAACCGACATGGAAAAGTGATGTACAGTGATATATCACATCAGTTATATAATAACCGATGTGAAAAATCAAATAAAATGGATTTTTAATGTCAGTTCTTATATAACCAACGTGAAAAATCAGAGAAATTTTTTTTACATCAGTTCTATAACAACCGACGTGAAAAATCTATTTTTAGATATTTTCTTGTCAGTTCTAAAAAACTGACATGAAAAATGGTGACGTAAAAAATGGTTTTGTAATAGTGAATCCTCTAGTAAAAATTTCCTTTTTTCACATTAGATTTGTTAAACATTTTCAAATGACTATGATGACTACATCAGCTATAGAATTCATAGTATTTTGAAAACATAACATAAAATATAAAAATTGGAAGCACTAGAAGAACACAAATGAATGATCTGATGAGTGAGAATAATTAATTAGAGAAGAAGACCACTTATGAATATGTTACTCTAGAATACACCTCTAACAAGATAAACAAACATTTTCCTTGATCTCAATATGATGACCCAAGATAAAAATAGGAGGTTTAAGACAATTCACTTCTACAACCTATAGATAAATGAAAACTAGCTCTTTAATTTAATCTATATTGACATTTACTATCCACTCTCCATGCTGAACACTCATTTTCACTACCACAATCATTTCATTAAGCTCCATGAGAAAAAAATTGAACAAAAGTGGTCTTAAACACATCCTGTGAAATCCCAACATAAAATAATGTTGGGGAAATCACCTTCAACCAATCCAAAGTAGAACATTCAAACTTATCCAAAAAATCATGGACTCTCAGAACATAATGAGTTCCCAATGAACTGAGTACACTCTTGATAATATTAAAAATTCTACATAGCTTCAAATGAACCATGATCACCGTCAACAAAAATGCTGATGAACTCAACTATTACACCAAAATAGGAGTCTGGGTAAGTCCATCAACTGGATGATATTCACTAGAAAATTTGGTTACCATTTTGGGTGACATACTCTGGACAACACCAAAAAATAAGTAAACGAAAATTAACCAAAACACAACCAAATTTAATTAATCTAGACAAAACACCTGGATTATAAACTAAAAATAACTAAATTAATACAGACTACTCTTTCTAAACCCACTCCTTCCATTTTAGTTCCAAACCCACCTTCTTCAATGACCACTTTCCAGCCATCAAGATTCTCTATTCAAAACCAAGTCTCACATTATGTCCAAATAATTAAAACATAATGAAACCAAAAACATAATTTTCCTTTTTGAAAAATCCAATATTTCCCACAACCCATTTTCCATTTCAAAATACACTCACACTAATGAAAACTGGACCACTACACAACACACCCCAAATTAAATAGAATAGGGAACTATTATCCATCAATTAACCAGTGACATGATTCATAGGCTATGGCCCAGTGATGAACCGACTATTAAGAGTATCCTTATTCCTATATTCAGGCGTCACATGGGTCACAAATACTTATGATATAGTCGTATCGCACTGGAACACTTCCTTTGTCACCCCCATCCAAAGACACCCAAAAACAAAATAAAAAACTAAAATCATGGATATAACCTAGGAACTATAGGATTATAATGAGAAATGACTCATCAAGTCCATCATATATATAACTATCATGACACAACAGTCCACATCCTTAACTACCTTATTTCTTAAGTTAAAAATGGATGCACTGGTACCATTGTGTGACAAACTATATCAGGCTACCATCTAACCTAACGACAAGCTCGGTCAGAGACAAGGCATCAAAGGTGTTCCTGATTCTCCAAGGTTTGTAAATAAAACAAAACACCAAATTTAAATCTATGGTAATGATTTATCACAAAAAAACAGTATCAAATAAACAATATAGATCTTCAAACATAATTCCTAAAAATAAAAACACTAATTACGTAATTTAATTGAGATAAAAACACAATAAAATAAGAATAAAATAAAAAACTGCAATGGGAACCAACCATATCTCCATCTGTCCTCTTGGTCAACACCATCCACAAGTCTAACAATCTCTAAATATTAAATGAACAATAAATCTAAACCTACATAAAGGTTTTTGTCTACCAAAGTTAACTATCACATATTAGGTGTGAGGATAAATATCTTAGTACTTAATCACCATAGAGTCTATAAGTTTCATTTCCCAAAATAGTACACAATGAAAAGTTAATAAATATATTTATAAAATAGTATTTTTTTTAAAAAATAATAAACACAACATTCAATGAAAACCCCACTTTAGAAAAACAATAAACGGAATTTCTTTCTCAAAATAGTTTTGCAATTAAAACACAGTTTGTAAGCTGAATAACAATAGATGAAACTAACCAAGGGGATAAAACATATATGATGAAAATAATGGAGAAATAAATATGCTGAAATTAAAGATACCAAAACAAGAAGAAAAATAATAACATGGAAAAATTCCAGAGTCAAATGAAAGTACAACTAGAATATAAATTACTAATTATGCTAATTTCTAAAAAATTTCTTTAATAAATTGCTAGACACACTTTGTGCTGCCTCCAATGTTAGCATATGTTCTACATTCAGAGTCAATAAACAATTCAATCTAGTGGAATGTATCACATGACATCTCAGCTAATATAGGGGTTGCCAACCCGTCAAATTGGGATAAAAAAACAATAGTCAATCGACCCTCAAGATGACGCCCATGAATTCAATTATAATAATATATAGAGAATAGGTATGTCATCACATCCATGGATCACACTAAAACCAACTACCGACGTTCTTTCCTGGTGAAAATATCAACACTAATTATGTGATAACCCCCACTAATTAGGATCCACCATAGAGGTACCCATCTAACACAAGATAATAAATAGGTCACAAATAATCCTACACATCATGTCAAATTGAATCCACTTTCCCGAACTATAATAATATGAAAACCAATACTTTAACATCTATAATCCTAATGAATTTATAATATCATTTCGAAAACTGACATGAAACAGAAAATATGATCATAAAGGTTCCAAACTAGCCTTTTTACCATTTAGTTACCAAACCACATCTCAAAATTTTAAAAAGTCAAAGATTTTAAAACAAAAATGAAACAAAAATTTAGAAACATTTATTAAACAAGAACCTCTATTAAAATTCAATGGTATTGAATGAACCTTTTAATAATATTAATGTTTATTAAGAATGAAGGCATGTGTTTTATGAAATCAGGATTTTATGGGGAGAAAGATTACAAAAGGCCATTATCATTTCTCATCCCATCCGTATGTGCAACCCATGAAGATATGGTTGTTCCCAAATCTAATGGAACACTATTGTAATATAAATATATCACCCCTTAAATATTTTTGAGTGCTAACATTCACACAAAATTGAAACATAACAATTTTATGTAATAAATAATACAGAAATTGGAAATTACAGTTACAGCTAAGGCTTAGTATATTAAAGAGAAAAAATCCATCAAAGATCTAGTGAGGCTAAACACAACCCAAAATCCACATTGCATCTCCAAATTATAAATAGAATTTTATCAAACATTTTGGTCAAATTTACATATAGGCATAATTGTAGAAACACTTTAAATCCCAGTTTCTTCAAATTTCCAATATTAAAACACCATAATAAATAAAAATGGCACTCCAAAAAATATTATTAAAACATTTTAGAGATATTTATTGAAATCTAAATAATGAATGAAATGTTCCTAAATAGAATATAATGAAAACAAATACCTTAATGACAAGTACATGAAACTAACCCCTTAGAAAAGGGAGAAAATGATCCAAAGAAGATCCTCACAACCTAGAACCAATTAAACAAAAGAAAATACATCAACCTTGGCCTCTCATGTTAATCCAAGATATAAACAACTAAGGAACAACCTAGAAACAAAATTGAAAGAATAATCAGAGAAGAAATTTGACTAAAATAAAGAAAAACTCCCCTTAAAACCTTAAAAAGTAATCCATGAAGGAGGGGAAGCCTAAGGTAATGGAATTAGAATATACCCACATTCACCAAAAATGATAAAGTAGGATGAAATACCATGTTGGGGTAAAAAGGGGGAGTTTAGAATAGAAACTTCATTGATTTTAAAATCTTGGGAAACTCACACATTTTGGCGACATGTTTTTCCAAACAGTATTCCAACCATGAACACCATACATGAGAAGGAGGTAACCCTAATGATATTTACACATGATCTGGGAAACCATGCACCAACCATGCAATTTGGAACTATAAGATTACATTTCCTCCCTACATACTTGCTGCATGATTTGTCCTAATTGTGCACACGTCATCCACCACATCCTAAAACTCAAACTGGAGCCTAATGGTTATTCCATGACCTCCCAGACATTGGACCAAAACATTTCCATACCATAAAATTCAATCTTTCCAAGAAAAAACAAAACTAGAAACATCCCCATATTTAAGAAGTCATATACTTCCCCTACAAATCTGGCATAAAATACCATGAATAGGCTTAAAAGCCACCCAAAATATCCACAACTCAAAAATTCAAATCATTATGTTGACCATAACCTCATCCAAAGGATCCAATGTCAAAAAAATAATACAATAAATTTAATTTCATGGTTGGGGTGTGAAAATATTAAATTTAATGAATTATCCTAGTAAGCCTCATCGACTTGAGATCTATAAGTCATTATATGTACAAAACAACCCAGATGATAATTTTTATGTATTATTAAATCTTTAATTAATTCATCATAAAATTATAAACCACAATTTATATATATTCATTACATAATAATGACTGATCATGAATTTAATCAAATAGGAAACATAATTTTCACGTACTCCTAATTTTATTAATATTATAGTGCACCACGTTATTATGACACATTCCTTATAAGAAATGACCTTTAAGTTCATTGTATACAATAAAAATGATACCAAGTAATTTGGATGAATACTCACAGATTTTCATCCATGTACAAAGTCTGGTAATATTTTATTAATTTCAAAATGAAATAAAACAATTTATTTCATTAAAAATCATTGTATGTGGGAATATCCCAAACAAATGGTGGCAATATGATAAGATGAAAAAAATTATTAATAATATAATTAATCATATTAATTCTTTCCTGGGATATATTATTAATGAATTAATTGAAATAAATGTTAGCTTCATTATTATCAATTCATAGTCACTAAAAGTGCATGATAGAACATAAGCATTGACTATAAATATATATTTTCTAGTTTTATATAATCTGATTTAATCACATGGGTTTGTAATTATTTATTATTAATTTAATTATAATATCATTCATTTAATCCATCCATATTTTATATATAAGTATTTCAAGTCCAACAGATATTTCTTTAATACCCCTTAACCAATAATTTTTTACCCCCAGCTATATTTGAGTTCAAAACATATGTAATTAATGGATTATATGAAGGTTCATGAAATGAGTTCAAGTATGAATTAAGGAAGAGTCTATTCAAAACCAAATTGAGATGAAACCATAATAGAAAATATATAGGTGGAAATGTAGAATGTAGTAACTCATGCCAATACTAGTATAAGGAGTTTTCTGACAAAGTCATAGGTTAATTTATCTCACACATAACAAATTAACTAATAGATTACATTATGATAAGATAATTAAAAAAATTATACTATTTATATATATGTATGATTTATTTTAAGGATAAAATACCTCTATTGAAGATCCAACACCATAATGTTCGAGTTAATTTCCATGATTGAACTATTCTGACATTATATTGAATTTATATTAAAGGAACCTAATATTAATTAAAATATATTCTAACATATCATTCATCGGTACTCATATTGTTTTGTAATAATGCCCTGATGTATCTATAACACCGAAAATGGAATATCAATTCAGTGTTATGATATGAAACTAGAATTCTGATATTTATATAACATTTTCTATGATCAAATAACATTATATGATGGGGAATATAGTATTTTGATTATTAACCATGATTACTTAGATGAAAATGATACTTTATCTAATAACGTTCACATATAAAAATCTTTAAGGAGATATATTATTAGAATATACACACCCATAGGATTTCTTCATGTTTATGATTTATTGGATCTTATTTTCAATGAATGTGTATAATTATTCTTATACATGCTAATTATTATTAATTCATTTCATTAATCATGCATAAATATATATTTTTAAAAAATATAGAAACATTTGATCATGATACACATGGTTTTTTAGTTTCCCCACAAATGAAATGTTTTTATTTCATAAGTCAGCGAAGGGTTTTCTATTCATATTTTTGGAATTTTATATCTAAACCCATTAATTTTAATATAATAATCACATCAAATTGCATATCCATGGTTATTCAGACATGTTCATTCCAGAAAATAAAACAATGGTATTTCAAGCGTTATGGTTGATGAAAATATTATGTGACTTGTTTTAATGATATATCATGACAAATCGATTGTATTACATAGTGAGCATCCATATTTGGTTTTTTGGTTATGATATATCTTCTTCCATTGTGGTGTGTTAACACGTTAATAGACTGAAATTTTTGAATTTAGGTAAGACCACGTAATTAAGATGAGGATGAGTCCTAGAGGGTCACACAAAATGTGTTTCTTTTGATATTAGATAAAAATTATTTGAAGTTAAAAATTAAAATAAATATAGATATCTAAATAGTAAATTATTATTTATTTAATATTTATTATATGATTTCAATTATATAAAATAAATATTTATTCACAATGTAAATATTTAATTACATTAATTTGTAATATTTATTGATCTATTATTATTCATGCAATTATATGTAATTATTTATCATAAAATTAATTTATTATGTTTTTTCAATGTTATATTTATTTATAATGTGGTCTATGTATAGAATACTTATTTATTTATTGAGAAATTGATAATTAATAATAATATTTATTCAAGTATTCTTTTAATGCAGACGAGGGGAAGACAACAGAGATTATAAATGGTGATTAATATTAATTTTCATTAGCATAAATGTAAACACCTGAATATTCCTTGTAATATTTTTAATTATATGGAATTATTACGATTGTGTGAAAATTGATGGCGCGTGATTCCGAGTCCTGGTGTGTACAGAATGAATTTATAATATTTTTTAATTTATGTTTAGTAAACACTCTAGAGGTGCTTTCTATATTTGGAACTGGTTCTCATAATAAAAATTAGAGGTCAGCATTGAATCTGCAGCACCACGACTCTCTTATGGGAGGATACACTTCTACTGTAAAATGTCAGGAGAAAAGGATTATTTTTGGAAATTTAAGAGAATAATAATAAAACAAAATTATTATATTTCCCATTTCTACTTTCCTCAAATGGATGATCAGTGTTGGAAAGACCAATGACATGTCAAGCCATTAAATGGATTTACTCCCATTTATTCTTATAACTAAACCACTGTAATTAGGATGGTTCCTTAATTAAATGAACCCCGTTAATTCCACGTGCGTTATTCACCCACCCCCTCTTCTATTTATATGGATCTCAGGGTAGAGTGTTGGCATGGATTCCCAATGCGACAAAGCCCTAGAAATGTACCATGATGCGAACCACTTGGAAGAAGAGACCAGTTCCAGTGAGAGAGGATGAGTTCCACCAAATAACGAGTCGAAGACAATGACGAAGGGGGGTTTCATCGATCTTCATCAGCGAATGTGTCACCAATGTAGGGGTTTACAATGAAGTTATATTTGATAAAATAAATATCTATCCTGCTTGATATAATGTAACGCAGATGGCACAAGCCAAACAAACAAGGCTCATATCCTCTGTCGCTTCGTTCTTGATGTGAACTTCAGGGAAAAATTTCCAACTCAATGACAACATGAAATAGATGGTCATGCTATGATGACGACAGCATGGGAGATACTTAGGCACAAACGACACCATAAACGGACATCGGAGCATGACCAATTCCCCACAGAAGAAACCAGCAGCACACCATGTCAGCAGAGGCCGGAGGCGGCCGGAGAAGACCTGCGAAATCTGGAAGCGGGCGATGGAAGGTGGAACTCGAAGGAGCACCATGGTGGCCAAAGGTGACTGGTATGAGCCATCTACATGAAACAAGGGTGGCACCCATAGGCACTACCAGGGGAAGCGGTCGCGGCTAGTAGGTCGTGACAGGAAGGTGCAAAGTGGCCCATGCCATACCGCATTTGCAAAACCAGGGTCGGCCAAATGGCCGACTATTCAATGCGGTGGGGAAACGGCCCACCAGCTGGTGAACGGACCCACAAGCGTAGGGAATGAGGGATGAAATGGTTTGCCTCCGAGTAGACTGAGCCGGTACAGGCCGACCAAGCAGACCAGACCCACCCAACGAGATGCACTCACGAACCGAACCGAGATGACCCCAATGCACCGATCCTAGTAAATTCGGATAACCATTTATTTTCTAGACCTAGGCAGTATTAGGTAGACCTTGGGACCCATTGCGTCAGGCCGGTCTAATCGAGTTAGAATGGGCCCAGACTCAACCTGTCCCCGAATAAAGAAACGCTCGTAACTGATGAATCAATTGTCTTATTGACACACTAGTAGTGTCGTTGGGACCCCTTTTGGGAACATGTCCCTTTGCCATATTCTGGCGAGCCTGACTGAGATGGGTCGGATTGAGGTGCGATGACCCCTATTTCACGAAAAGGGGTGAAACAATCAGATCAGGCGTCTATTTGATGTGATGTATGTTGTGTTGTAACCCTTATGGTGATTAGGTTCTTTTGAAATACTCCACGAGTGTCTTGGGGTATTATTGAGTATGTCTGGGTCTGATTGACCCATAATCCTACAGGTCTTTTTGGGTGAAAATGTCAACAGCATAATGATCGGGCGTTCGGTCGATGCGTTGTCTTTTGCGTTTGGACCCTTATGACATGAGAAAACATTGGGTTACATCATCGTGAGATGTTGTGACTACTGACATATGATAGATAGCTCGAGGATTGGTTCTCCCTGAATCAGGCATGCTATGAGAGAGAAACAAGTTGCTGGAAGTAAAGAAGAGGTTGGAAACCGATGATACAAAGCTTAGTACTGAGCGATCCTATGTGGGTTAGAACAAAACGATCTAGTTTATGTCAGATCTTATGTGGGTTAGTGCTCAACGATCTTGTGTGGGTCAGCACATACAAATCCTTTGTGAGTAAGATATGGTGTTAGTTAGCACTTAGAAATCTTATTCGGGTCAGTGTATATCGACTCCGGGTGGGTCAGATCATGTGTGGGTTATTACGGTGGTTAGTACCTATCAACTTCCGGAGGGTCGGATCCTATGTGGGTCATTTATAGGGTTAGTACCTATCAATACTATGTGGGAAAGACTCAGTATGGTTTGAAGAAGTGCCTCTTGATAGAATAAGATGATCTAGCTTCATGATTAATCATCTGTACATCTATACATCACTAATACCTTGTTTGGACGGAGACTCTATTTTAGTTGTATCTATTTCTTTATGCTTTGTGATTGAGATAATACATTATTGTTTTCCTTGGTGGAAATTTGTTAGACCTTTTGGGGTCCCATGGTCCATATTGTGTATTGTTATACTCAACCCTGCACAAGCTTCGCTCGTACCATGTTTTGTCGTGTGTAGACGAAGAGCAGTTAGGATAACACTTGAGGGATCTAGGACCAGGTGGTATATGAACGATATTGGCTGACATGGAGATCATTTGAGATGTGCTACACCTAAAATTCATTTAAGATAATAGTTGAATGATCCAGAAGCTATTAAATCTTCTCAGTTGTACTTGTACTTTTTTATTTGGGCATGTATTCCAGCCCCTTTACTTTCAGTACACTTTTTACAACAGTAGTTTACTTCTTGGTTGCTTCTTTGTCTATTCTTGGATTTTGTTTTTATATTTCATAAAAAACAATTCTTTCCAATTATAGGGATACATCTTCCTGGTGCTACTCTCTAGCCCATGGCCTATGAAAGGCGGGATTGGGGAAGTCATGGCACGAGCCTCGGGGGATGGGTCATGACAATGAGGTATTATAGGAGTCAGTTCTACCAATGAACTATGAACCTAATATTTTCAATGTGGAAATAGTGTTATGTGTTATAAGTGTGGTTTTTAGGTTGGGAAATCCATTGTTAGTGCGGTGGATAACATATCCATACACCACGACCTTGAATTCTGATTTCCAACACAGTGCATGAAAACATAGATTGAGTGTGTTTTGAAAATTCTTTCTTAAAATTTATTTGAGTTTGCTCACTAGGTATAAATTATTGACCATGGAACACCTATTTTATATCAGGATTCTACCATGTATATAGTGAGGGAGGATTCCCGATAGAGTAAACAATGATGGACCACGAAAGGATGAGGCCTCAGTGTACGGACCTCTGACAGTGTTATTGTAAAACCCCAAGATTTCGTAGTACATTATTTCTTCAAAGTAATTCAATAACATGCATCACACACAGCACTAAGTTCATGCGCACCACGACATACAAAACTAGCAGTTTAAAAGCAGTTATGAATAGAATTAACTGAATTTTGGTCTTTATATAATCCTTATAATTTTAGAATCCAAATTATGAGTTTCTTAGACATAATGTAAGGACACATTCATTTTTTTAGATAAAAAAATATATTTTTAAAAAATTAATTTTATCTCCTTTTAATGGAGAACCCATTTCAAATTTCATATTTTAAACTTTTATATATTCAATATAAAAAAATATAAATCTTCTATAGAATCGGGACATAATAATTTAGTTTCAATAAATTTTTTGTGTTTTTATGATAACTATCATATTTAGGTGAATACTGCAAAATACTATATTTTAACTGAAAACAACTTTTTAATAAAAAAAATTTATAGTGATAAATTATACATTTTAATGTTTTGGAAGTATAAATAGATTATATTTTTACCAGTGAATCTAATGGTGGTCATTTTAAGTAATTTCACTTTGAAATTGGACGTAAACAATTGACAATATTTTGATAGTTATTATTTATTAAAAATGTTCTTTTTGGTATTGACAACATGAATTAATTTTAAACTAATTAATGAAACTTATATGTTTTGAAATTGGTAAAATAGAATTAATTTTTGAATTCAAAATATCAAAATTATCTTAAGCAGAATTTTTTTTATTTTCTTAAAACGTTCAATTTTTTATAAATAGTGAAGAACAATGCAATATTGTTCAAAACCCACTTTTTATTTAAATAATTTATTATATTATTTAAATTTATTTTAATTCAAAGTATATACATAATAACAATATTTTTTCAATGTAATTGATTGGAATATTTTTTATAATAAAATTATATGTATAAAATTTTAGTGATCTTTTTACCATCTTTTACCCACCTTCTAAGAGCATTTAAAAATTTGTATAAAACTGAATTTTACCGCTTCTTTGAGTGGAATTTTAAAAATACCAGAGGCACAGTCATCCTTAGTATGTAAAATGTGGTTAAATAAAATGAAAATTATTTTTGGTGAAAAGAAATCTTTTGACTTCTATTTACCATAGTTAAAAGTAAATAGGGTTATTAAGAGTAAAAATGATATTATAACTACCTTAACACAAGTTATAATTCTATTGGATAAGTGTAATTCGATAAAAAGCCACCTTAGTAATAAAATACAATCCATTAAGTCTACTTGGAGTAGATGATGACATTTATTATTATTTTATTTAGATAAGTGTTAAAAGTGTTAAGTTCAAAGTTTAATAACTAAACAATTTTTAATATAAGGATACACACAATATAAATTTTACTATAAATATTAATTAAAAAGATAAAAAGATTTAATAAATAATCATATTTTTTTTAAATTTTTAGACATTAAATAATTAAATTTATTTATGAAACAATGATGATGCAGTAATTTCCTTATTAATGAATGAATCAAATAAGTGGTATTATAATTATTAAAATAAATATAATTTCAATGTTATTATGACATCCAAGAATTTTATGACATGTTATGAATGATTCAAAGTGTCTTTGTCGATGTAATCATGTTGTGATGACTTTCAAAAAAACAAAATACCAAATAGTGTCAAAATTGACATAAATGAGTTTTTAAAACAAATATTATATTCTTAAATTATATAAAATTCCTAAAAATCTAAAGCTTGTCCAAAAGACTTATATATTAATATATATTCCATTAATTAACCACTTTGGATTATCTTGGATTGTTATAGTATGTTTATTAACCATATAGTGTAAGAATACAAGAAGAAACATTAAAATTAAGCCCTCCAGGTTGGTGTCTGGTTACCTAAGACCCTTCGAGTTGGAGTCTGGTTACAAAGGCTCTCCAGGTTGGAGTCTAGTTATAGAGGATCTCTGGCTTGGGTTCTAGTTTCAGTTATCCCCTATGTCTTGTCATGATGTCTTGACATAGAAATTAAAGTCTGTTACTATACATTCCTTCATTATGAAATTAGTTATTACATGTGATTATTTGACTAGTTGAATATCCATGTGCATGTTTATATGGAATTGTTTGATGTATTTTTTCCATATTATGTCCATGTTTAATTTTAAAAGGTTATTTTTTTATTACACATCTTACCTTAAATTTTTTTAGCTTCTGCTAAATTATTTTCCCTTACTAAGCACTCGATCTCACCCCTTTCTTATGTTTTATTTTCCCAGGATCCCAAAAAGTGTTTTATGTTTGAGATGTAGGGTTGAGCTAAGAGAACAATGGAATTCCCATAGAATTGTTTTTTGTGTTGTACATTAGAATGTGTACTGTAACGTTCATATATGTAATCTATATTCCTAGACTGCTAAACTGATCGGTCTTTCGAGACTTGATTCCTTGTAATAATGCCAATGAATTAAAACAATGCACCGAATATGGGAATCTAGGGTGGGGGAGTTATAGTCGGTATCAGTGGAAGATTAGTAATAAACATGGAAACTAGATTTAGATAAACTCATATTATTGACCATTTCTTATGATAGACATTGAAGATTAGTATAGAATAACATTCTAGAATTATGGTAATGTAGATATTTTGTGATTTTTCCAAGAAAATGCATCCCTTTCTGGATACGAGCAGGTAGAGGCGGCTCTGGAACAGATGTACTAAGGGGTAAAACCCAAAAACACAGCTTTGATCTAGACTCGAATGTGAATGGGTGCACGAAAACGTGCCTTTATGCACTCTTGGTTAAAACAATGCCGGGTGATATCCTTTGGATAATTCTCATTTTCACTACAAATAATTATGAATGATTTATGAGTATATACCCCCTCAAAGAAAATATTTTTATGATTACATATTTTATCCATTAACTATTCAATTTAAGTTATCTATTTTACAAGTTTAAAATTATTCATTTTGATTCAAAAACTGACCTAGTGTATGCCATTTTATAGAAATGGAACCCAGTAGAAGGAATGAGGACTCCAGCAATACCTATAATCCAAAGAGTAAGAAGGATCATATCATTCCTGGTATTAGGAAAACATTTAGAAGGTAAATATTCTCCCATGTATTCTCAACATATGATTAAATAATATCATGTGTTAATAAGATAAGTAAAGAATTATTTGAGTCCTATGGTTTTTAAGGGAAGAAAGATAAGAAAAGGATGGTAGAGAGAAAGATGTATAAATGGAAGTGGGAAAAGAAGGATTTTCCCTATATGTGATAAATGTGTAAATAATAACCTTTTTATATTCTTAAATGGAATTGAGTTTGTTATAGTAGTGGAGAAAAAGGACACCATTTGCATGATATTAAGTGTAAGAAAAAGGATTCAAATGTAAAATTCATCATCTGCATGGCGTTGGGACACTACGCGAATCAATGTCATAGTCATCAGAGTATACCACAAATGACGCTATTAGATAATAATAATCTTTTGATAATACCTCAGATGATGAAAAATGACTAGTGTTCTTATGTTGTTATTATAGAATTATTTCATTTGGGTGTTGTATCAACAATATACTAGTTATATGAATTATGGAAATAAATAAGGATTGTACTGCATTTATATTTTAATGGGGATTTGAGATTATATGGTTCTAAAAAAATGTTAAATATAGTAAGCTACAATTTTTGGAAAATACATGGTAGAAAAAAAGGTAATCCTTAATCTCATCCTGATAATGAGGTAGTGATTTTGGAATAAGAGATGGTGGATTCGAATAAATTATATTGGATATTCTTGACTTTCGTAAAACTGATTAATAGTTTGTTTATTTCAACATAGTTGGAATATTCAAAAAATTTGGATATAAGTAATATATACAATATTATACTAATAATAAGGGATCATAAATGTAATCAATAAGGTTTTATGGTAATTCAGGCTGTTAACATGTTTTAAAATAATACACGATGAAGTTTTTCACATGTTATTACATAGAAAAAAAGGATCTTTATTGTGTTTAACTTCTTTATAAATTTTGGAATGTGAGTTTGGATAGAAGTATTTTGGATAAGTGTAAATTATTCCCATATAAAATTTGACAAAATAAACTTCTTTTTTAGAATCAGGACAGAAGAATTTAGTTTCAATAAATTTTTGGTGTTTTGCATATAAGTTTCATATTTGGGTGAATAGTGAAAATACTATATTTTAACCGAAAACAAATATTTTATTCAAAATAATTTATAGTGTAAAATTATAAATTTTAATGGTTTGGAAGTATAAATAGATAATATTCTTTCCATTTAATACAATGCTGGTCATTGTATGTAATTTCACTTTGAAATTGGACGTAAACAAGTGACAATCTTCTGATAGTTATTATTACTTAAAAATACATTTTTCGGTTTGAAAATAATAATTAGTTTTAAAATAATTAATGAATCTTATATGTTTTGAAATAGGTAAAATATAATTCATTTTTGAATTCATAATATCAAAATTTTATTAGGATGAATTTTTTGATATTTTTCTGAAAACATTCAATTTATTTTTCAATATTGAAAAACGCTACAGTATTGTTTAAAACCCACTTTTTATTTAAATAATTAAATATTTTATTTAAATTTATTATAAGTCAAAATATATACATAATAACAATATTTGTTCAATGTAATTCATTAGAATATTTTTTTATAATAATATTTGATGTTTACATTTTATTTAACTTTTTACCATCTTTTACTCACCTTCTAGGAACATTTGAAAATTTTTATAAAACTGAATTTTACTGATTCTATGATTTGGATTTCAAAAATTTGATAGAAACAGTTATCCTAATTAAATAAAATTTGGTTCAATAAGATGAAAATAATTTTTGGGGAATAGTAGCTTTTGACTTTTATATACAATAGTTAAAAGTAAATATAGTAATTAAGGGTAAAAATGATATTATAATTACTTTAGAAAAATCTTAATTCTATTGGATTAGTGTAATTAGACCATAAAAAACCGTATAATTAATATATAATCATTTATGTCCATTGGGATTTTATTAGGACATTTATTATTATTTAATTTCAACATGAGTTAAAAGTGTTAAATTCAAAGTTTAATAACTAAACCATTTTTAATATAAGGTTACACACAATATAATGTTGACTATAAATATTCATTTAAAATATAAAATGATTTCCTACATAATGGTACTTTATTTATAATTTTTCGACATTAAATAATTTAATTTATTTATGACACAATGATGATGCAGTAATTACCTTATTGAGGAATGAATCAAAAAAATGGTATTATAAATATTAAAATAATTTTAATATCAATTTTTTTATGATATCCACTAATTTTATAGTTGAATATGATATTTTATTATTGATTCAATGTATCTTCATCAAAGTAATTAAGTTGTGCTTACTTTCACAAAATCCAAATACCAAATAGTGTCAAAATTGACATAAATGAGTTTTTAAAACAAATATTATATTATTAAATTATATAATATTTCTAAAATTCTAATTTTCAGAAAAAAAGACTTATATAATAATATATATTTTGTTAATTAACTACTTGGGATTATCTTGGATTGTTATCATATGTTTATTAACCATATATTGTAAGAATACAAGAAGGCACAGTTAAAGTATGCCCTCTGGGTTGGGGTCTGGTTGCAGAAGACCCTCTGGGTTGGAGTTCGATTATAGAGGCTCTCCAGGTTGGAGTCCAGTTACAAAGGCTCTCAGGCTTGGGGTTCAGTTACAGTTAACTCAGAGGTCATGGCACGAGGCCTTGAAACAGAAATTAATTTCTGGTACTATACATTCCGTTATTATGAAATTAGTTATTACATGTTATTATTCCACTAGTAGAATATCCATGTGTATGTTTATATGGGAATGTTTGAATTATTTTTTCAATATTATGTCCATGTTTATGTTTTAAGGGCTATTATTTTTATTACATTTATTTCCTTAAAATTTTATAGATTTTGAAAAATTATTTACCCATACTGAGCATTTGAGCTCACTCCTTTCTTATGTTTTACTTTCCCAAGATCCCAAGAAGTGTTTTCTGTTTGAGATTCAGGGTTAAACTAAAGAAAAAAATAGAATTTTCAAAGTATTTATTTGTTTGTTGTATGTTAGAATTTTTAATTTATTGTTCATGTTTGTAATCTATTTCTCAAGACTGCTAAACTGACAGGCCATTCGAAAATGATTCCTTGTAATCATGCCAATGTATTAAAATAATTCACTGACTCTGGGAATCTAGGGTTGGGGAATTACAGTTAAAACCTTCAGGTGGTGTACTAAGATCCCCAATACCTGTTGTGATTATATTTACACTAGACCCACCAGCAGATGCTGAGCGCCGACTGAGAATGTTGCACAAGATTCAATGGTAGAGGAATATGAGGTTCTAAGGTGAGACAAATTTCAGGTAGCTGAGGAATGGCTGGAGGCTTTTTCCAGGATTTTTGTCTTCGTTGTAACACAAGCTGATCTGATGATGATCCTAAAATCTTGTCTCTTCCATGAAGCAGCTAGGAGAAGGCAGATCGTGAAGCTCTAGATACACGATGAGGCCAACCTCAAATAGTTGGATTTCGAGGGCCACTTCAGGGAAGAGTTCATCCCAGCGACTACGCTCTATGCATATTTAGGAGCTCTTACACATACAATAGGGCATCCTGACTGAGGCCTAGTACTCAAAAATGATCAATGATCTCCCTCACTACTCTACCAACATTGTGTGTGACCCTTTATTCAGCGACTGAACCTTTGGTTAGGGACTACGACATAAGATCAGAGCTTTGATGGTATCTCTCTGCATCTCGACGCATGTTGGAGTGTTGGAGAGAGCACTATTGGTGGATAGTTTCCTTTCTATGAAGACACTGATAGCGAGACCCACCACCAGCCAACACGTAGAAGTGTCATATGAGGCTGGTAGTTGGAAGATAACACAGAGGTCTATGTGGAGCAGACCATTTGGTGGACGACCTAGGGATTCAGGGTCATAGATGTAGAGATCGCGAGGAAGAGGAGTTTAGCAGGGAGGTAGGATGTGCTTTACTTGCAACTAGCAGGGCCACATGTCACGCGACTACCCGAAACACAGTACGAATGATCAAAAATTGGTCGAGGGACCGTTGAGGAAAAAGTTAAGATTTGAGTGAGGAGGTCCACAGGGTGGCCGATGTGGTAGAAGAGTGGTTCGTGCAGTAGGCGGTGGGTGGGGATTTGAGGTTCAACTATCTCCAACACCAGGTGGTCCACCCCGACCATAGAGAGTAGGTGAACATGGGTGAGCATAGATACACGTAGTATAAGCCTAAAACCACATCTCTTAAAAAATGATTAGAGGTGTGATCTGTGTCTATTTCACCCTATCTACAGTACTTGAAGGCCTAGGTGTCATTCACACTTTCATTGAAATGACACTCATTTGGATATTAGACACTCAATTAGATTCATTGGCTTGATCCTTACTATTATATACTTACACAGGATAAGAATCGACGATAACACACTGGTGCTGGTAGTGTGATCATACTTTTGGATGTAAGAGCTTCGACTGGGATCTTCTAGTAGCAGCGTCGAGGCCTTACGACATCATATTTGGTATGGACTAGTTATCCACTATCCATGCACAGTTTAACTGTATTAGTCACAAAGTGTGGTGTTTCTATGAGGACGGGACCATGTTTTCCTTCACCGGTTAGAAAGGAACTGTTGCATCACTTTATGGACTTACCCAGAAGAGTGTGTAGTTGATCTCACATCAGTGGGCTCTTCTTACCCTCTGAGAATTTGATTGTTAGAGACCGATCTATCCTATAGTGGTAGACCATTATGCTGATGTCTTCCCTGATGATGTTCTGTGAGTACCTCCCCGTAGATAGGTAGACTAAAACATTGATCCATACCTCATGACATAACCTTTATCTACTCCATCATATCAGATGGCTCTTGTGAAGCTTCTTGAGTTACGGGTACAGCTGGAGGACTTGTAGAGGAAGGGGTTCATAAGCACCAGTGTTTCTCTATGGGAGCACTAATTTTTTTCCAAGAATAAGGATGGATATTTGACGCTCTGTGGGGATTATCAGCACCTGAAACAGGTGACCGTGAAGATCAAGTATGCACATCTGAGGATTGATGATCTTTTCAATCAACTGAAGAGAGATTATTGGTTTTGAAGATATACCTTAGATCAAACGATCATCAACATGGGGTACAAGATGAGGATGTATATAAGAATACATTCAGATGTTAGTATGAACACTATGATTTCTTTGTTATGCCATTCTGCATGACCAATGCCCCTGCATTATTCATGTGACTCAGGAATAGAATCTTAAATCCCAACCTTGATTGCTTTGTGTTACCCTGCATTGATAAAATATTTCTGTACTCAGTGACGTATAAGGATCATGCTTATCATCTACTGATAGTACTGGATACACTTCGAGAGTACCAGTTTTATGGTAAACTCTCAAAGTGACAATTTTGGATATGTGAGGTCCACTTTCAATAACACATTATCTGGGAGACTAGAGTTGTATTGTATTCGGTGAAGATAGATATTGTTCATTCATGGGAGCCACCCAGGAGTTTGACCAAGCTGAAGAGTTTCCTAGGGTCGGTTGGGTACCACCAGAGATTCATACCTGACTATTCCAGAGTTGCATCACCCATGTTAGCATTGAAAAATAATGGAAAATGCTACATATGGAAGGATATATAAGATCAGAGTTTTCAAGTGCTGAGGCAGAGACTCATGAGTTCCCCCATCTTGAGGATACCAGAAAAGGGCATTGGGTATGTAGTCCACTGTGACATGTCAGACACAAGACATGGTTGTTTCCTGATGTAGGAGCGAGTAGTGATTGCTTAGGGGTCATAATAGATAAGACAACTTGTGCAGAATTATGCTACACATGACCTGGAGTTAGCATTTGTGGTCTTCACCTTGAAGATTTGGTGACACTACATGATGGGTGAATGTTTTATAATCTACTCTAATCATAGGTGTCTCAGGTATATCTTATCACCGAAGTATTTGATCCTAAGATAGCGATTATTGTGATAGTTCTTCCAGGACGATGACTTTGAGATAGTTTATACTCATGGGAAGGGGAACGTAAGAGCAGACACACTCAGCAGGAGGTCTGGTCTATAGTTTCTAAGTGAGGTGACAGAGCATATAGTTGTGTTACAAATATCACTTTTGGATAGTGATGGGGAAACTTATCTCTAGTCCATGACTATCACTCCCATACTTCTTCAGTGATTTTGGGAGGCACATCTTGATGACATTGACTATGAGGATCAACATGCTAAGATATCCACATGGCAGGCACCTTATGGATTTTCTGAAGGAGGGGGCACATCATCCTCTTCAGAGGATGCACCATGGTCCTGATGGAGCTATAAGAAGAGGGATTGAGGGAGATTAATATGTCCCTTATGGAGGTACATCCTGGTGTGCCAATGATTTATCAGGACACACAACGCTAGCCCTGGTGGCTAGGGATGAGGGAGGAATTGGTAGATTTTGTTCAAGGATGCCTCATTTGTTATCTTGTGAAGGTAGGGTGTTAGGTTCCTACAGACATAACACAACAACTATAGGTTCCTGAGTGGAAGTGGGTTGGAATATCCATGTACATTGTTACAGGGCTACCACAGTTGTCCATGGGGCATGATTCTATCTTTGTGAACATTGACTTATTCACCTAGCCAGCCCATATATTACACATTAGAGAGAATGGAAAAATAGAGGGATTGGGACACCTCTATGTAAAGATGATTATATGGATTCATGGGTTTACATATATGATAGTATCTAACCATGACACACATTTTACATCACAGTTGTGGGAGGGCTTATAAGAGGTATTTAGAACACATATACGTTTGAGCACCAGCTTTCATCCACAAATGGATGGACACAAGGAGCATACCATTCAGTCAATAGATAACATGCTTCATGCTTGCATCCTATTTTTTTATCCCAGTTTGGAGGATAACTAGACCTTTGGTGGAGTTCACATAAAACAATATCTATCTCTCAACCATCGGTATGGAACCGTTTGAGGCCCTGTACGGCCAACCTTGTAGATCACCTCAATGCTGGAAAGACCTCGGGAGTCAGAACATATGGGTCCAGAGTTGGTACAGGCTACCACTAAGAAGGTACAGATCATCCAGGAGAAGATAAGGACTATATATACCTGAAAAATGTATTATATTGACTGTAGATGATGACCTTTGGAGTTCTAAGAGGGATACCATGTATTCTTATGGGTCGCACCTTGATGATGATTGTCAAAATTTAGTCAGGGTGACAATCTATTTCTGAGGTTTATAGGGACATTTTTGATACGTTAGAGGATTTGATAGGTGGAATACCTCCTGGAACTACCACAACAGATGAAAAGGGAACACTATTACTACCATGTGTCGTAGCTGAGGAGATACAATCATGACCCATCTCACGTCATCGACCATGGGGAACTGGACATTGATGATGGGGAGACATTAAAAGAGGTTCCAGTGAAGATTGAGAATCTAAAAGAGGAGGTACTTTGTGTAAAATCGATACCTCTGGTGTGAATTAGCGGGAAGCACGAGAACTTCCTAGAGAGAGCATGAGAGAAGGAGGCTTAGATTTGTGCTCATTAACCAATCAGTTTCCTTCGTCTATGTTGAGGATTTTGAGGACAAAAATACCTATGGTGAGGAGAATGTAAATACCCAAATTTTACAAGTAATTGTTTTTAATTATATGGATATTTATGAGTCTGTGAAAATTAACGGTGCGTGATTCTGAGGCCTGGTGTTCCCACAATGAATTTTTGAAGATTTTGTAAGGAATGTTCAGTAAACATGCAGGTGGTGTTTTCAATATTTTAAACCACTTTTTAGATAAAAATATGAGGGCACCATTGAATCCACAATGCCAAGATTCTATTAAGAGAGGCTTCAATTCGACCGTAGAAAATCAGGAGAAAAATATTGTTTATTGAAATTTAAGAGAATAATAAATTAACAAAAACTATTTTATTTCCCTTTTTCCTTTATTACAACAGATGAGTGGTCTTGGAATGACCAAAGACACATCAATCCATTAAATGGATTGAATCCCCTTTATTCTTGTATCCTCAATGTTGGAATTAGGAAGGTTCCTTAATTAAATGAAACCCATTAATTCCATATTCTTTACCCCCCTCCTATTTTTATAGAGCACGTGGTAGAGTGTTTGAATGAATTCCCCAAGAGATGAATCTATGAAAAATTACCATGATTCCATCCACTTGGAGGAGGAGATCAGTTCTAGTGAGTGGTGATGAGCCCCACGGATCACGAACTAATGACAATGACAAAGGGGGTTTTTTTCGATCATCATCAGCGAACATCTCTTCAAAGTATGGGTTTATTTTGATGTTGTCTTTAATAAATAAAATTTATCTTCTGCTTGATATCATGTAACGTGAATGGGTTGGGCCAAATAAACAAGGCCCAGACCCCCCCCCCACTTCTTTGTTGATGTGATGTTTGGGAAAAAAATTCCAACTTGAAGACAACATGAAATAGAAGGTCATGCTATGACGACAACTACGTGGGGGATTAGTATGTGGAAAAACCCAAGGAACAGAATCCAGATCTTGACCGGTGACCTGTAAAAGATAGATATGGCATGAAATGTTGGCAGTGACTAACTGTGGCCATAGAATACCCATGGAAACTGGCCATGGGTGGTGGAAGGCGGCGTGCAATGGTGCACCGCGGTGGCAGAAGGAGACCGACCTAAGCCGACATCACGGGACAAGGGCATGGTGAGAAGGTGACGCCAGGAGAAACAATCATGGTAGGAAGGGGAAGCGTGGCTTGCACCATGCCACGTTGGTGAAAGACTAATCAGTCAAACAACCGACCATTAATTGTGGTGGGGCAGCCCCCCAATGGATGGAGAATGGTCCATCATGTGTGGGGATAATGGAACGTAATGGTCCACCTCCGGATGGACCGAGATGGTGCAGGGCGACCAAGAAGGCTGGACCCGCCAGGGGGCTGGGCTGGTCCAATAGCAGAGTTGTGCAGATCCGCTAGGGGGGCAGACCGGACCCATGGCTTGGTGGGCCAGGGCTGGTGCACCGAGCCCCACCCGGCTGGTCGGGCCAACTGCATCCTTGTCCCATGAACCAAACTAGGATGACCGCAACAGGTCAGACCCTTGTGAACTGGGCCAACCCATTAAGAGCCATGCCCTGGTGGGGTATGGTAGACCATATGACTCATTGCATCGGGACAGTCTGACCAATTTTGGACCCGACCCATACTCAACCAAAACCTGAATAAATAAATTCCTATAACTAATAAACTGGGTGTCTAATTGACACACTATCAGTGGTGTTGGGTCCCCTTATAAGAAGTGGCCCCTTTGGCATATTTCTACAGGCCTGACTGAGCTGGGTCGAACCGAGGTGTTATCCCCCCTCTTCATAGAATGGGATGCAACGAACAGATAAGGCATCTGTTTGACATGTAGTTTGATGTGTTGGAACCCTTAGGACGAGGTGGTAATTTTGAAATACTCAATTAGAGTTTTGGAGAATGTTGGAGTACAGCCGGTTGGGATAGGCTCCCAATCCGATAGGCCCTTGGGAACTAAAATTCTAATAAATTAAAGATCGGTCGTCAGGTCGGCACACCGTCTTTTGTATTGGGACACTTATGACATGACTGATCATCAAGTTATTTATTTTTGGGGATTCGTGTAGGTTCAAATATGACTGATGGTTTGAGGAGATGATATCCCAGATTCAAGCATGGTACGAGCGGGAATCCAATGGATGGCAGTGAGGTTGAGGTTGGAGATAGATCATAAGATGGTTAGTACCGAGTGAGCCTATGTGGGTTATCATATATCGATCCTATGTCGGCCAGATCCTGTGCGGGCCATCGATCAACGATCTTGTGTGGGTTAGCGCATACTGATTCTATATGGGTCAGATCCTGTTTGAGTTATCACTCATTGATCTTGTGTGGTTCAACATATATCGACTTCGGGCAGGTCAGATCTAATGTGGGTCATTGTGGGGGTTAGTACCTATCGAATTCGGTCAGGTCAGATCCTGTTTGGGTCATTGTGGGGGTTAGTACCTATCGATCCTTTGTGAGTCAAATTCCATATGTGCAGCAGTAGTGCCTCTTAATAGATTACTATTTTCCATCTTCTCGACTAATCATCTTTACTTCTATTCTTCACTAATACCTTGTTTGAGAAGAGACTCTGTTTGAGATGTGTCTATTGTTTTATTCTTTATGGTTTCACTTTTTCGAATTTTTTGGGACCTTTGGGGGTCTCGAGGTCCCTACTGATTATTTTTATACTCACCTGTGCAAGGGCTTTGCGCACACCTTGTGGTGTCTTGTGCTGACAACAAGATGCTAGACAGAGATTTGAGGGAGGCAGGACCAGGCGGTATGTATAGGAGATTGGATGATGTGGAGAGAATTGGAGAAGAGCTACACCTAACCATAAGGTACGATCCTCTGTGGATGATCCAAGAGCTATTTTCACTTTTCATTTGTACTTTTACTTTTTAGTTGGGCTTGTATTCCTACCCCTTTACTTTCAGTACACTTTTTACTACTGCAGTTTAGTTCATGGTTTCTTCTTGTTGTGTTTGTAGATTGTGTGTTTGTATAGGTTTAAAGTAAATGACTTCTTGTTATAGGGATTTTCATTTTCGGTGCCAGAAGTCAGCCATATGGCCTATGGAATGTTGGATTTGGGTAGTCATGGCACAAGCCCTGGAGGACTGGTCCTGACAATAAAATAATATTTATTTTTGAACTAGTGATTTTTTGTCATCTAATAAAATAATAATAATTTTTAATTATATTTCATATGGTTCATAAAGGTTTAGTATTTTATTATAGGGCCCTTATGAAATTAATTAAATACTAAACTATAATATAAGGTCTATCTATAAGTATCTTTTATAATATATAGAAGCTTAATCATTATACATAACATATTTCACTCAAGATCTTACTACTCCAACAATCCTCTAAAGAATGTGATGATTTTGAGTGATTTATTCAAGCCTGAAGAAATATGAAGTGATAAAATGTGGAAAATGAAAGCTGACATAGTATCTGCGATATAAAAAAATAATATATCATTGTTTTCTGTGATTGGAGGAGATCATGTGGATCCCCATTTGAGGGGCTCTAATTTGTGTCTTTTTACCCAATTATATGATTAATATTTGGTTATAAATATTTGAATCCTAAAAAATAAAACAATGATATAATGATTGCAGTAGCCTTTATTATTTTGAATAAATTATTTTAAAATTTATGTGAAAATATATTTTATTGTTCCCATAATTTTATTTTTCAATTTTTTTTGGGAATATATATTTTTAATGATTCCTAAATCCTGTATATTGTCAATTATACATTTTATTATTTAAAACATAATCATCCATTATTCCAAAAGGCACTTATGTTGCATCTACTACCATCACATGTGTCACGAACCAACACGATTCGACCCTGAACTGGTCACCTGAGCCTGTCCACGACATGGTCTGAAGGGCATTCCCGATCCCCATGGGTTGGAAAGTAGTTTCAGGCATCAAAATATAATCGTTGGGAATGTTTTGGCCCATGAACAACAGCCAAACAGATAAATAAAAAAAGGCGATAAAACTAAAACTAGCAGCAGAACAAAAATAAAACCGAACAAAATAGATAAGAAAAAACAATAGAAATTTAAAGTAACCAAACCCAACGTCCGAAATAACATCATGTGACCCCGTGGGTCACTCTATGACTCAAACATCAAGTGTCTCCCAAGGCGAGAGCAATCAATTTGTAGCCTGCACAAACACTAAAAATAGAAAAGAACTATAGGAGTGATTATTAAAACATAGTAGGCAAGCCCGATATCTATTCCCAATGCACTATCATTAAAATAAAAGAAACACTATTTCAATTTTGAACTATAATTAATAAAATTTTGATTTTTTATATATTTTACTCAAAAGAAAAGTATTAACCATTGACCGTAACCATTTTCAAATCTGGGTTAATTTCATTTGTTTAAGTGGAATTAAAAAAAAGGTTAAGTGATGTTTTTAGTTTCAAATTTGTACAAAGAGGATTAAACGATTTCATTTGAAAACCATTTTTGGAAACCAAGTCAAAACCAATTTATCACTTTCCAAGGAAAGCGATATAGAAAAATGCACAAAAGAAATTACAAAACAAGGGAAATGTAAAAATGCATACATGTACCAAATCGTCTCTAAAGGTAACTGAATGTCAATAAACATGGGTGAACCAGGGAGATAAAGAATAAAAAAGAAGACACCAATACTTGAGATATCATCCCCGTTGACATGTCACACACGATGAAATCAAAATGCTAAATACACTCAACCATCCATTCTTAGGAAGGTTGAGGTAAAATCTCATAGTAATGAACCCAATATTTCCACCTACTATGGGCCACTAGTTAGCACCATAACCTTCCAGTGCGGCACTCATTCTTAGAGTATTTTCTCAATATGACAGATTCTTATTTCTGATGTGTTTGGAAAGGGGGTGATCCAACTGATGCCAACCGAGCATCCTACCGCACACACACACACACACAAATATATATATATATATAAAGCACAATGGGTATCACCACGGGACACTCCATGGGAAAACCTCTTTCCTTTAAACTACTCGAGCACCCGAGAGCCTCTAAGAATGTCCTCCCATCAATCAGTGTCAACCAAGGAAAGAGAGTTATCCTATGAGTGTTTTCCTTAAAACATTTTCACCATTTTCCATAAAGTTCCAAACGGGCATTGAACAGATTTCAAAATAACCACATTATAAAGAACTATAACTCTTGTTCATACTTCTAATGAAATCATTTATCATAAAAAACAGAACTATACACGAAATTTCATGAATTATGTTTAAAATTAATGTGAACAATCTCTCACTATTGTGCATTCTCTCATTAAGAAAATATTTCAAATGTCGTGTATAAAATAAAAAACACTTTTAACATCATGTAATTATTTAAAATTTAATTGTATAATACTATTAAATGTTTTTTTAAAATTATTAAAATATTTAATTGAATAATTTTCATGCGCAAACACAACAAAACTACACCATTTTTACCCCACAAAAGTTTAATTATAAATTTTCATAATAAATGACTTAATCTTAAGCTACACAATAAAATTTAGCACAGATATATATTTTTAGGGTGAAAACAGTATGAAATAATGTAACATAAATTTTTAAAAGCAATTAAATGGGAACCTACAACGAATCGCAGCTCGGTTACGATGACGATGAAGAACGTCTCAAACTTGCGCACAAGTACATATAAGATGATGATCATGATAATGTGGGGTTACCCTACCAACATGCTACAAAAAAAGTAAAATAATCTAAAACACATCAACACTGATCAGATGTAACCCCGAAATTAAACATCAGAAAGATAACTACAAACAAACATAAAAATTATATTAAAATAATCAAAACAAGAGACAATGTATACCTCACCTGAAACCTAGTGCAGGTGAAATGATGCGAATCCAAAATGCTCTCCTTTGGAAGTGGACATCAGAAAAAGATAAGACAAGACCCAAAGAGAAATATGCTAACTAAAAAATGAGTTGCACACTGAAGAGGGAATTAGTGGTGTCATGCGCACCGGAGAGGGTGCCGATAAGGGAGGTCACGGTTCTGGCGAGTGAGCGCTGGAAAGGGAGGAAGGTACAGAGTGGCAGTCCGCAGGTGTTTGGAGGCCGGAGCGGTGGCCAAAAGCCGACGAAACGGGGGAGGCTATGCCGGACTAGGAGGGGGTCGCACCAGACAAAGGCGACACTAGAAGGAGAGCACTGCAGGAGGGCGGCGCGATGGAGCCAGGTGCTACCGGAGCACAGCACAGTGGGAGGCTTGTGTTTCTGGAGAACATCATGATAGAAGGTAGGGTGCAGCATGGGAGGCAGAATCTGAACAGGGAGGGTAGCAGGAGGAGAACGCCACGGGTGGGAGGCTGATGTGTCAGGTCACTGCAGGGCTGGAGGGAGGCCGACGCAAGGGATACAGGGTGAGAGTTGAGTGTGGTCGGGGATGTGGGTGTGGAAGAAGCTATTGAGCTGCGGGATCACGACCGGTAGGTGCTGCAGGAGTGCGAAAAAATGGGAAGTCATTGTGTGGGGTGCATGTCTGGGGTAATGAGTCAGACAGGGAGGTAGCGGGATCGGTAGGTCGCTACATGGGATGGTGGAATGACTGATAGGGGTCAGACAAGGAGGAGAGTGCGGGGAGTCCTGGATGAAGGCAGAGGGAAAGTAGTGAAGATGTAACGGTGAAGGGAATAGGCACTATTGGCGGGTGGCTAGCACGTAGCTGTGGTGAGTTCGGGACTCACAGGGGGCAGATGAGGATAGATGGGGAACTTCTGCAGGAGGCCGGATAGGGAGGGCAGTGCTGGAGGAGAACATGGGAAGACCTAGGGGGTGCACGCCGACACAAGGGGGGACATGGGGGAGTAGCATCGTATTGAGGAAAAAAATAAGGGATGAAATAAGAGGAAAATAAGAAAAATAAAGGAGAAGACAAATAATACAAAATAAAATAAAAAATTAAATAAATAAAAATAATAGTAATAATAATATTATTATTAAACCTAATAATAACAATAATAATAATCCAATAATAATAACAATCGGTCAACCGCGCAGTCTCCAGGACCGAATGCACGGTCACTACTAGTGGTTCAGTGACAGCATTCCCAATTGGACCGAATGCACATTGACCTCTAGCTTTGTGGTGACTGTGCACTGGCCCTAGACCCACCGGAAACATCAATGCTTCAAAAATTCAAACCCGGACCCAAACCAGATTCTACCCAAAGGCTCCGGACCAAGAAAAGAACAAAAAAATTGGCGTCCGTGGTCTGTGTGTGAAAATTCTCCCCACCACAAACACTTTCTTCCCCCAGAAACTCAGCAATCCAATAGTTGACACAACTTGAGGTCATTCTCAGACAAAATCATAGATAACCGAGAGATTGATGGTGACCATTCCCAACAAACGTCACACCCGAACAATTCAAAGAAAACTGCTTCCTGAGATTGAGGGGAGAACATGGGAAGGTTCTCCCCACCACAAGAATTCACTAATACGATAACCCTTGAAACCTGAACAAACCACACCCCCCCAGGGGGAGGCAACATGGGATCATTCAAACCAAACTCATTCATTTTACACAAGTTTACCGAACAACACTCTTGAGACTTGAGAGAAGCATGCTACGAAACAATCCATCAAATTGAGGATTATAAGTTAACTCAACACCACCCATCAATTTCAGGAAATGAACACCTCTATAATGAACACAGCTGAGACCAACTCAAAATTATAACTTGCCCGTTTATTCATGGGCCTAATACCCCTTCGAAAAATCTGAGTGTCTTAGATCCTACGGTAAGATAAGAAAAGTCATCTTGGATTACGATTGAACAAGTTCATCACACCACCCTAATGAGGATGATTTTACGACATATATGAGAATAGAAAAGGGTAATTTTAAATGTTTCCATCCGAGTGCTGAAAACATTTTCTAGAACAAGGTCCCACACACCCTCCGCAATAACCGACTATGCACGAGCATCATCCCAAGACCTGTGGTTGGGGCCCTGATGGATGAATTGAATCCTACATAAATGTTAGTGATACAAAGAATGCTCGCGACCCGCGGGATTTGCTGGTATGTGGTGGATGTTGGGTGGTGCATGCCTAAAAACATTGACCGTTTATAGTGCGGGCCAATACGGGTCGAGCTCACTCGAGTGCAAGCCAATGCGGGTTGAGCCCGTGCGGGTGTGGGCTTTCCCGCGGGCCTGATTTAAAAAATAAATATATTATTTTTACAATATATGTTTCATTAAAAATTTATTTATTTTGATTAAAAAATCATTGTTAAAAGGTGACATATGATTTCTCTTGTAATGGTCATATTAATTCACCATTATTCACATGTGAATTTTAAATAGGCTTATATTTATTGTTTTAATATGATATTATGTTATTTATATAGTAATTATTAACCGTATTCATATGGTGTGTCAACCCATCTCTTGAAAAATGTAACTCATCACCCATGCTTATGGTTTCAATTCTATAAGAGTTATTATAATCATTATATTTTTTAGGTCGATTTAATTTTGTTATTATTAAATTTTATTTTATTATTAAGAGAATTGTATAGAACCTCGTGAAAACACTAATAGATTCCTCTGAATCTGATTTTTACCTAGAGAGACTTCATTCATTCATAGGTTTAGTTGTTCACATCACCACACAACCAACATTGTCATTCATCACCTATCACTGGTCACTCACCTGCTTCCTATCACAACAGTTCACCACCACATCGGTGTTACCACATACCAGCATTAACCCACAAAAAAATGTTCCATAACTTCCTTTAAAACTCTAGTTATTTTTAATTCATACTTCTCCCCACAAATACCTTTAATAATGTTAAAAAATACATTATTTAAATGATTATAAATAGTATGTTTTTTTAAATGTGGGTAATCCCACAGGAAACCCGCTTGTTAATGTGGGGCGGGGCGGTCTTGAAATTTTTTGATCACATTATATGCGGGCTTTTGCGGACGAACCCGTATAGGCTCAAACCTGTGCGGGCTTGGCCCGCCCCACCATGGCCCACCCATTTTTCATTACTACTCACAGTCAAGCATTTTCATATTCTGGTCTCTAACTCCTTCTTATGTTCGATGACTCAGACAATCACGATGGTCCTACATTTTCAAAGGGATGAAAAATGACAACATATAATGTCTGTAAAGGCCATACTGGTGGTGAACAAGAGAGAAGTCCTACAAACTAGGAGTCGGTACCGATGATGATGGTTTCTTGGAGACAGGTTCCATCGGCCCGCACTCCTTTCAAGAGGGGGAACCTTCATGAAAGTCTAACACCATTAATCAAATCTAAAACTCTAACGAATATGATACATATCATCTTTACTAGTCCAGATCTGAGCCCTCAAATAACTCTGGGACAGTACGAACCTTAACTACCATGGGATTTCCCAACAACCCAAAGACACACTATCTTTCCAAACTACGCAACTGCCTCTAATGGATTTCTATTTCCTTGATAAGCAAGTAACCCACAAAAATAACTGGGGGTTGGGAATAACTCATTAAAAAAAATTGGATGCTTTCTGGGTGGTATACTCATAACAACACGAAAACACCATTGAAACCGTCATCAAGCCACAACTCAATAAAAAAATAACAAATGCTAATGACAACATACCCATAAACCAAACATATAAAACACAAGCATAAATCACTTTTCCAAAACCATTATTTCATTAAAATTTTAAAAACTCACCAATGGAACCTTAGGAATAGTCACATGTGAGTTTATTAAATCCTACTCACATCATCTGCAAACAAGTTCCCCCACACACTCTCCGTACATACCCACACACAAGTGACCCTCGATAAAGAGTTACAAGGATCAAAAACATCTTTTCCTTACAAAATCAAAACACATAACATGTTTTTACAAAACAATAAACATTTTATTTAGAAACCCACTTTAGTAATTTCAAAAACAATTTGAAAGAAACACTTTTCTATTTCAAAACCAATTTCACATTTAAAGCACACTCAAATTAATAGAGACTAAAACAATACACAAGCAATAATAATCCACTGGGATGAAGAACTAGTGCATATGTATGACCCAACAACATGGTGGTGAGCCATACACCATGTAAGGCATAACAATAAGAGAACATTAAACCAGGAACTTGGACTCCACTTGGATCACCACCCAATGTGAGGCCACAAAGTGAACTGATTCACCTCAATTGTCATCCCTCAATAAAAATCAACCAAAGATAAGAGACTCAAATCCCAGACTAACCCTGGTAACTAAGGTTTTGTCAAGAGCAGTGGGGATCAGGAACCGACTAGTAACCTACCTCTTGGGCCTCAAGAGTCCAAATATCCTTCTACCAGACATCTCAAATAACAATGGTATGCCTCTGATACCATTTTGTCAGGAACCAACTTGGGTCAACCCCAGACCGGTCACCCGAGACGGTCTACGACATGGCTTGAAGGGCTTTTATGATCCCCACAGCTAGGAAACTAGTATCATGCATCAAAAATTAATCACTAGGAAGGATTTTTCCCATGACCAAAAGATAGATAGATAAATAAAAACTGACGATAAAAATAAAACTACCAGTGGAACGGAAATAAAACCGAAAAAAACAACTAAGAAAAACAATAGAAATTGAAACTAACCAATCCCGACATCCTAATAAACTCTATGTGACCCCACAGGTAACTCTCTGACTCAATGATCAAGAATTTCCCAACGTGAGCACACTCATGCTATAGAATTTTCAAACACTAAAAATAGAATAGAACTATAAGCGTGAGTATTAAAACACAATAGGCTAACCCAATATCTATTCCCAATGAAAAACCTTCAAAATAAAAGAAACACTATTTCATGATTGAACAACAATTTATAAAATTATGATTTTATAAGTATTTTACTCAAAATAAAAGTTCTAAACATTTCACTTAACAATTTTCTTATTTCGTTTCATTTCATTTGTATTAGTGGCATTTAAATAAAGGGAATGTGATGTTTTTATTTTCAAATTTGTAAAGAGATGATTATATGCATTCATTTGAGAACCATTTTTAGAAACCATTTCAAAACCAATTTATCACTTTCCAAGGAAAACGATATACAAAAATTCAAAAAAGTAAGTACACAAAAAGGGAAATGTAAAAATACATAAAAGTACCAAATCATCACAAAAATTAACTGAATGTTTATAGAAATGGTTGATCCTAGGAGATCAAGAATAAACCAGAAGACACCAATACATGAGATATCATCCCCATTGACATGTCACATATGATGAGATCAAAAACTCTCAATACGCATGACCATCCTTTCATAGGTAGGTCGAGGGAAAATCCCATAGTAATAAACCCAATATATCCACCTACTATGGGCCACTGGTTAGTACCATAACCTACAAGTGCGACACTCATTCTTAGAATATTATCTCAATATGCCAGATTCCCATGTCTTAGGTGTTTGGAAAGAGGGTGATCCAACCGATGCCAACTGAGCATCCAATCACACACACACACACACACATACACACACACATATATATATAGCACACAATGCATCACCTAGGGCAACTACATGGGACAACCTCTTGCCTTTAAACTACACAAGTACACAGAAGCCTCTAAGCATGGCCTCTCATCAATCAGTCGCAACCACGGAAGGAGAGTTATCATAAGAGCGTTTTCATCACATTCCATAAAGTGCCAAACGAGAATTGAACACATTTCAAAATCACCACATTAAAAAGAACTAAAATGATTGTTCATGATTTTGAAGAAATCCTCTATCATTAAAACTAAAACTACACTTGAAATTTTGTGAATTATGTTTAAAATCAAAACGAACATTCCTTCAATATTGTGGGTCCGATCATCAAGAAAATATTTCGACTGTCGTGTATAAAATAAACAACACTTTTTATATCACGTAATTATTTAAAAATTAATTATCGAATACTATTCAATATTAAGTAAAAATAATAAAATATTTAATTGAACAATTGTCATGCGTAAACACAACAAAACGACACCATTTATAAACAATAAGAATAGAATTATTAATTTTCATAATAAATAGAATTAATCTTATGTTTCACAATAATATTAAGCACATTTATATATAGGGTGCATACAACATGAAAGAATGTAACATAATTTTTTAAAAGAAGTGCAATGGGAACTACCTCGACTTGCAGCTCGGTTACAATGATGACGCGACATGTATCAAACTCGCGCACAAGTATGCGCAAGACGATGATCGTGGTAATGTGGGGTTACCCTGCCAACGCCCTACAACAAACGTAAAATAATCTTAAACACATAAAAATCGACCAAAAGTAACCCGAAAATTAAACATCACAAATATATCTATAATCAAACATAATCATTAATTTAAAAAAATCAAAACAAAAGACCATGCATACCTCACTTGAACCCCTTTGCAGGTGAAACTCTATGAACCCAAACCGCTCTCCTTTGGCAATGGACATCAGAAAAAGCCAAAACAAGACCCAATTTGGACTTAACCTACTCAAAAAGGAGTTACGCGCTGAAGAGGGCATTGGCGGGGTCACGCGCAGTGGAGTGGGCACTGATGAGGGAGGTCACGGTTCTGGAGGGTGTGCGCCGTCAAGGGAGGAAGGCGCAGAACAGCAGTCCGCGGGTGGCCAGATGCCGGATCGGTGGTCTGAAGCCTGCTGGATGGGGGAGGCCACGCCAGATGAGGAGGGGGTGGCGTCGAAAGGCGAGCACTGCAGGAGGGTGGTGTGATGGAGCTAGGCACTACTAGAGCGTGGTATAGTGGCATGAAGGCACTTCTAGAGTGTGGCATAGTGGAAGGAAAGGTGCAGCGAGGGAGGAAGGAGCCGGATAGTGAGGGTAGAAGGAGGAGAACACAGTGGGAGGGAGTTTGAAGCGTCGGGTCACTACATGGCTGGAGGCCGGCTGGCGTAGGGGATCAAGGGAAAATGTTGGGCAAGTTCGGGGATGTGGGCTGTGGCATCGGCTGATGGGATTCTGGATCGCAGATGTTAGGCGCTGCAAAAGCACAGTGTGACAATAAGGCGTTGTGCGGGGCACTCGATAGGGGTAAGGATTCGGATAGGGAGGCAGCAGGGTCGGCAGGCGGCTGCATGGGAGGGTGACATGGCTGGTATGGGTTGACCAAGGAGGGGAGCGCGTGGAGTCCTAGACGAATGCATATGGTAGGTGGTGAGGATGGCATGATGAATAGCACATGCACTGCTGGCCGGAGGCTAGCGCGTGGCTGGGGAGAGGTAGTGACTCATAGGGGGAAGACAAGGATGGATGAGGCGCTACTGTAGGCAGTCAGATAGGGAGGGTGGTGCAGGAGGAGATCTGGGGAAGACCCAGGGGGTGCACACTGAAATAGGGGGGACATGAGGGAGAAACACCACATGGAGAAAAAAAAGAGATGAATGAAGAGGAAAAGATGAAAAAGAAAGTACATGAAAAATAAAATAAAATAAAACAAACAAGTAAATAAATTATTATTATTATTATTATTATTATTATCCAATAATAATAATAATAACAACAATAATAATAATAAAAAAATAATAATAATAATAATAATACAATAATTATAATAATCAGTCAACCATAGAGTCTCCAGGACTGAATGCACGGTCGCTAATAGTGGTTCGGTGTCCGTGTACACACATGGACCGAATGCGCGGTGATAGTTAGTAGTGCAGTGACAGCGCACTGGCTCAAGACCCACCGAAAACATTAAAGCTTCAAAAATTCAGTCCCGGACCCAAACCTGACTCTACCCAAAGTCGAAGAACCGAGAAAAGAATAAGAACATTGGAGTATGTGGTCGGGGTGTGACAACGTGGTAGTTCCAACCCATATACTAGCTCCAAAACATGAAATCCCAACCATGTCACATCTTCCCCAATGGTGCATTTTACAACCCACCATAAACAATGGAAACATAACTGATATTTGAACACCCAATCCCAAAACCATCATCCATCACCCCTCCGAAAAAATACTATATACATGATATAAGTTGAAACACAATACCATAACACATAATCCCACATGGGTTTGTTTGATAATGGAACACCAAATGGTGTCCCCTTAGTCACGATGTAGTAGAGGAACCATCACATGATACCTTGGTCTCGAGAAACATCCCAAGCCACCACCTGATTCTTGAGGGATACTATGGCCCCTAAACTGATAAATAAATATTTATATTATAATAATTAACTCAAATTATTCCACTCTAGAATTAGATAAGAAGATGTCCAACATCATAACTCTATAATCAAGTCTCACTAGGTTGGTCCTCTAACCCATCACAATATTTATCTTCCTATGGTCTATCAATCTACTTCTGTAGATACAAATAATAAAGAGCATTGGGTCGCCCTCTCATCCCAAGTTGTCCAGTATCCACCACATATCTCAATGACAATATATATCTCTCTTAGTTTGGGTATTTAAAGTCAGTGCTTGCCTCATTCCATCGGCGGACAAGGTCCCTCTTCTAAGTCCACTATTTCTCAATAGGCCTAGTCTCCCCATTTGTGGGGTCTATTGGTCACATCATAAAAGTGTCTAGGGCCTAAAAAAATTTCATTTATGGAAAAAAGATAGTGTATTTGGACAGTGATGGACTCTTTTTTTTGGTTCAGATATATAATTAACTCGACCCAATATACGAACATGAATTTAATTTAAAATTTAAATATATATTAAATAAAACATTTAAAGAACAAGCCCCGTGCATAACCTGGAGATTCCAAAAATCACATTCCATATAAACCATAATAATAAATCCATAGGGTGAGTATATGACACCACATACCATAATAAATAATTTTACTTTTATTTCCAAGGGAAAATAGTAACTCCGAAGGATCGTGCAAGCATGTACAACCTCATCTAGGATAAACCAAAATCTCTATAACCACCTGACATCCTTTTTTAGACCAAGAATAAATAATTATTTAATTATAATATATATATATATAAATTAATAAAAAAATCAACCTCATAATATTTTATGAAAACCAACTAGGTCATCGGGCAACATCGGAACTATACTGTATAAAACCCTATGGTTATGACTCACATTATAGACATAATATTGAGTGAACCCCCACATAACATGACTTATGAAAAAGAAATTTCAAATTAATTTTTAACAAAAAAAATACAAAAATCAACACACTATCTTACCTTTATAATAACGACATGTGATGGTGGGAAGAAACTGTTATGAGATCATATCTAAGAAAGTCATATGAAAAAACCTATGTAAAAAGACCAATTCCACGGTGATATCATGGAATTGGTATCAAATTCTTAAATATGGATACAAAAATATAAGATATGTCTCGGGATAATAAATGGGTGTAATCAGAGTTTAATACACCCATCAAATAACCAAGAATATCATAAAAATCACGAGCTTAAATATTCGAATATAATGAGAACAATGGGTGGTCAACCCCTGCTATGTGCGATAAAATAAGGAAAAAGTGGAGGGGAATACCCCCTCTATGATCATTGGGTAAATCCTTATATCCTAATTATTATGAAAACCATATATCATGTGGTTCCTACAAGCTAGCATGTGGCTCTACTACATCTTATTATGCAGCATCCACCAAGTCGATAAGGACGCCACATGACTCCCCAAGCCTCCAACATTGCCTAAAATACCTTTTTAGAGGTTTTCTATACTATGATACCCTATTCCTAATCTAAATAATTATTCTACCATCATCTACACTCATGTTTTCAAATTCCCATGGGAATTTTGACACCGCTATGTGTCATAGGCCACTCGACTGGAACTTATACCACAATATGATCCACTATGTTATATGCCACTCGTCTAGTTTCTTGACACGATTCACCACATGACCTCACGCTTACAACCCCATATTCCTGAGTTGGATGACTAGTAGCGGATTTCTATGATGGTATTTTGGGGAGACTGTAACCATTATATTACAATGAAGAGTAATAAAATAAAGTACAGAATATCATACATCACAACAAATTTATAGCTTATGTTTATAAATATAACTATGGAGATAAATATTGAAATATATTTTGGCATAAAAGTCCATTACATACATAAAATAGATAGATTCCCGAGAAGATTACATAAAGATATTGAAAGAAAATAAAATAAAAATTTTGTATACATTAAAAACCTAAGGTAAAAGTCATTTTGTTATTCATGTACTCATATAGTCTATTCTAAATGATCATACCAAGTCCCCAACCAAACCTATTAATATAATAAATTGAGAGTCTACTCATGTGCCTAGGTGAAGTGACAAGCCAAGCAGGGTTTTAGTATATATCATATTAAGAAAACCCCAACATTCCCCCATAACAACCAACATATGTTGTGCAATGTGTATCTGACGTTCTCAGTGGAAATAAATAATTATAACATAATAAGTAAAAAATTATCCATCATCAATCCTTAGGTCTTGGACCCCGATTGATCATTACTACTATTATCTCTACTAGTATTTCTCTAAGAACATCATGAAAACAATGATTCCCAACTAAAATGTGTGATATCAATAAATGGTAGCCCATGCTCATCCTCGCAACTATAGGGGCCATTACTGTGATATTAAAAAAATATGATCTCCATGTGAATGAAAATTGAATCCCAATATAGTTAACCATTCTTCTGACTATAAATTATATCATCCATAATATTAAATCGCACATATTCTGGGACTCATCCCATCATAGTCTATGTGTCAGGCTCCAAATCCATGGAATCGATTACAATATATCCCAAAACTACAGGGACCTATATTTCTTTAGTGTGGTAGTCTAGTTATAATAATAAGATAACCAAAACCATAATATTAACATCTATATAAATGTAATATCTAAAATAGTGTTATAACTCTATGGTAGCCCTAACTCATACACTTCAAAAAAACATGGTAATTTTACCATGTCACATTTTTTGCATGGGAATTTTCCAGTGACTTCAATAAAAAAAATAAACATAATATTAGGTTGAACATAAACACCAAAGTGCATCATCTGTATCCCCTAATGGACACATGTCTTATATGAGTCCAATAGTGACACCCATTTTTGTCTCACGTACACCCAATGTGGGGTAGTTAGAAATAAAGATGTAATGACCCATGATTTTATCAATGGAGTTTCCATTATTAAAATTAAATAAATAATAACCTAAATCACAAATACAACACAATAAAAACATTATAATCATAAATTAAGAATTGTACATTAGTAAGAAAATAGCCCAATAATAATGTCAAATATTACAGTGGGAAAATAAATAAAAAATAAGATAATATGAAAAGTTGGAAATGCTAGATCTACTAGAATGGATACACTCATAAATTTTATTTTTTAAATAAAACATAATGTCAATAAAATAATATTATGTTTGAATATGATAATATATAAAATTAATAGAAAATAGAAGTGATTTAAGAATTAACAAATCAAGAGTTATTTATCGAAATTAAGGAACCTTTACCTTTGAAATAGTAATATGACCATTGGGAATATTAATATAGAAAATAAAGTAGTAAAATTTCCTATTACGGAATAAAATAATAATTAGGTAACTTATAAATGACAATATAGTAAATTAATATCATTCAATAATTATAGAAACGTTTTAAAATTGATAAATTAGGTTTTGGTATTTTGTAAATATAAATTTTGATTAGCTATTTTTTTAATATAATGATTTAAAACAAAATTTATATTAATAAATTATATATTGTTAAATAAATATTATTATTTCCAATTATTATAATATAATTTAATGTGACATTAATTAATTTTTCAAAGGGTTAAATGTCGATCATATTAATAAAATCTATATTTTTTAATAAATGAAAATTTTATTTTAAATATTAGTTTATCATATCTAGAAAATTAATTTAATAAACTGAGTTTGAGTTTTAAAATATTCATTTAAAAAACAAGAAATGTTAAAAATTTTGGATTTTTTTATTATATTTGGATTATTGGTGAATAGTGAAATACGATAGGTTACGATAATTTACATTAGAAGCTAAATACCTAAGATTTTGAGTGATGGATCATGTAAGCTCCCATTGTGTTAGAATACCTTGAACCATATACTATATTTATTCATTTTAATAATTAATACTTATAGTCTAAATAAATAATAATAAACTAATAAATAAAATAATAAAAAACACCTCTCCCCCTTTACAAACAACGCTAGAACACCCTTTATTATCACACATTCTCAGAATTGTATCCTTCTAAAAAAATTTGTAATTCCATTTCTAATCCCGTTTTTCATGTTCAATAGATCATAGTCTCAAAAAAATTCCACATAAAAATTATTTTTGGGGTCCTTTAGGGAGGTGATATTCCACATGAAACTTTCTGAAACCACCCCTTTTAATTTCATTTCTTTTTCTATCTTAACCCCACCCCTTCACCAATATAATAATAATAACTATAGTATCCCATATATTATAGAATATAATATTTATATTGGAATATATTCTATCCAATACATTTCTATTCTCCTCTTAATCAATGAGATGTAACCATTGTCCATATTATTTAAATTTATCATCTTCATGAATAAAGTGTTTTTATTTTTCATTAACTCTATAAAAGAAGATCATAGAACCATTATAATGGTTAAAATTGATATATATATACATACATATATATATTATCATTTTTCTTGTTCTACTGATAATATATAGACATACTATAAAATATAATGATACTAGTTAATGATGTGTGAGAAACAACCAAAATAAGCTAAACATTAATCATTGACCATTTTTCAATTAGAACATCCTAATATAAGAAAAATAAATGATATATGTGACCATTTAAACTTTTTTAAATGAATTAATACTATATATTTCCACTTCAATACAATTATATCAATTTAATAAGAACATTCATGATTTTACCCACGTTAATCAACCATAAACCCATGAAACACATGCTCCCTGAATGAAGAAATTGAACATCCTAACTAATTTAAGTGGTCATAAATTAACTAAATAAAATAAATATATAATAGGTTATTAATTATATATTGTATGAATCTAATTTAATTATCCTAGACATTAAGGGCATGTGCAGAACACATTATAATATAATTTAAGGGATCTTTCTAAACCATAATATTTCTTTTATGTTATGTTATATATCAATCATTTTGATTGGTAAGATGATTAGTGGTGGTCACAAATAAAATATATATATATATAAAGTGTAAATGGACCTCATGGATTTGGATGGAATCAATAAAATATTTCTCTATCAATATTTTTGCAGAACTATCCATCTTAAAATGAATGGGACTTCGGCAGACTAAAGAAAGAGGAAAATTAATATATGTGGGTGTATAAGGAATAGATTACAATTTATTCATGATAAACCTATGAATTTTTCATTAAAATAGAATATATTGTGTTTTGATTCTTTAGTATAATATATAAGACTATGAATATCCTTCTACATTAAGACATTAATAGCTATGTAGAGATTGATAGATGTTCCCCAATGGATGAGATAGAGATTAGTGAATGCCAATAGTCTCATAGCCTCATGGTTAAAAAGTGAGAAAACAAAATTATTGAGGTAGGATCAATAGATAAATCCCATTACGGAAATAAAACTCATAATCAAAAATATATATTTTTTGGGAAGAAGCATCAGGAGAAAAATACAAAGTTAGTGAGGAGGTTCTTCAAATGTAGATGTACGGGGAATCATTAGAATTATTACAGAAGTTATTTGAAGAATCCCAATAATGAGTATGTGGAAACTAACGTTCATATAAACACTCTTCGTAGAGTTTATTTTTTATACTACAAGGAAATTTTCATTCTGAAAGCAAATGCACTAATCCATGTTTTAATAGAGACAATCAACAAAAAAAACCTATTTGGAAGAAAGGAATGGCATATGTTATCAATACTACAAATGTGGATCCTAAAAATGTTATGGTGGAATGTAATTAAGTTATTCTTTCAATAATTGAGAACATTATATTTGAATCTTGTTTCACGCATGCTTTCAAATCTTTCTTGTTTTTTATAACTATTCAAACACCCTCTAAAAATATGAAAGATGAGTTATCTATGAGAATAATGAATGCGGGAAGTATTGATTATAAATTATATAACTCATCCCCAATTAATTTTTTTGGACTTAAACACATAGAAAATAACATATTACATCATTTGGTAAATATTAATATTATATTGGGCATGTATTGGAAATATTTATAAAAATCCAAGATCCACTATCAGGAAAGATAGAGCACGCTTCGAATTATGAAGAATCCTCTAATTTAGTATAAGTGTAAGATGTATGACAGATATACTTCAAAAAAATCATCTCAAATTTTCTTATTATTTCCTTATGAGAAAAAAAATCAAGCTCATGTGAATGATTTAGAGAATAGGACCATGATTGAATACATTCCCATTGTGATGAATTACAACGATGTGTTCATAAACAAATTACATTGTCTTCCTCACATGTAACATCCCAAGTAATTATAGAATAATAAATTTCCACATATATTAATATATTTTAAGATATGGTAATTTTACATTTAAAGGGATTATTCTTATGATAGCATACTCAATAGGCATCAATGTGATTCTCTGAAATCTTAGGTTGCACACAAGACTGAGATATACCGAAAAATAATACATTATTAATATTAATATTTTAAATGGTGGGTAATGCATAACCATTGTATTAAAATGAATGAACATAAATATATATATTATGTTTACACATATTTCATAACTTTTTTTACTTTATTCTAATAATTTTTAGAGGCATAAAATGTGAATAAATACAATTTTAAACATAAAACATTATAATATTTTTAAATGGTAGTTTTACCACCTTCTAATAGAAAAACATTTTTAAATCTAGTTTTTGTCAATTTTATATATTCTGTTTAAAATAATAATCTTCTTCTTTAGAATAGGGAAATAAAAAAATCATTGTGGTTTAATTTATGGTATTTTTTTGAAAAAAATCATTTTTTAATGAATAGTGAAAAAATTCAATTTAATTTATAATTTATTTTCCATATAATTTAATAATATCATTAGATTATCCTTTGACAATGTTTTAATTTATAATTAGATTAATTTTCTATAATTTAACCCAATATTGGTCCTTATATGTAATCTCACATATAAATTGGGTATAAACACTTGTCAATCTATTGATAGTTTTTACTTTTTGAAAACGGTTTCCCCAATCAGTCAAAGGGAATAACATTATATTAATTTTAGTTACCTTTGTGAATTTAATTTTAAAAAATGGGCATACATGGTTGTAATAAGAATAAATAATGTGATCTAATAGAATCAAACGGATTTTTGGTGTATAGTAACATTATTATTTTATTTACCAAGGTTAATGTTAAATTTGGTATGTAATGGTAAAAATAATAGTATAATAATATAAACTTACCATAACATGTGTCTTGATATTTTTTAATGATTTAGAGCTGACAAATAAAATCCATGGGTCGAAATGGTAAACTTTATATGCTAATTAGGTGTGATTATGACATTAATAACATATAATTTAAAGGCCAAAATCTCATATTCTTGTTTCTTCTTACTAAAAAAATTTTAATTTGATGTTATATAAGGGATATCATTGACTATAAATAGTTATCAGAAAGATACATTAATTAAATACATCATGATAATTTATTTACAAGTTTTAGGGAAAAATTATTCAATTTAATAATGACACAATGATGATGCCACAACCGATTTATTAATTAACGAATCCAATAAGTGGAATTACAAATATTAAAATAAATATTATTTTAAATAATTTATGTCATTAAAAAATTTTCTATCTAACTATAGAATGATTGAATTATAATAAATGGTATCTTTCAAAGTTATCTCTATTTTTTAATTTTATTTAAATTCAATGAATTGAATAGTGTACAAATTGTTATAACTGACAAGTTAAAAAGTAATAATTTATTAAATTATTTAAAAAGCCTAAAAATCATTTAAAATAATAATGTAACTATTTTATTTTATTAAAGATCATTATATTAATAATTATGGGGAATTTACCCCATATATGTAAAATCCAAATCCTCCTAATATTTAAAATTTTGTAAAAACTATTGAAATTAAAATAAAATATTAATGGTAAACAGAAAAGATAAGGATTAAAATAAAATAATTAAATGTATAAAATTTGTTGGATTAAAGTATTATTAACCTTACATATTTTATTTTACATATATCTCTTTTTGGAGTCTTTTATATTAAAAAGAAATATATATATATAAATTAAATATTTCAAGATATTCAAAGGGTGTTCATCCCTTCTCTTATAAAAAGTTCTATATAAAACTCACACTTAAAGAACCATTTGGTTTGACAAGGATCTACCTAAACCCATACCTAGAATCCCTAACCACATTATTGATTCCTTATTTTATGTATAACAACATTATTTGAGGTGCTATGGTGTTCTTCAAATGTGATTAAACAGAGAAGAGGAATATAACGATTGTATGTGATGAGTCAGGCTCAATGTAAGGGACTTTGTCTCAATATTATTTTATTGAGTAATATTATACTAATAAACATAAATTTATTTTAATTTGTATATAATTAAAATCTTTTAATTTTAATTTCATTCAACTTTTTTAAAAGGAATCATTTATATGTGAAGGGAATTACTAAACGAAAAAAATGAGTGTTTTTAACGTATGTGGTGATGATGAAATTTCTGCCACTATTACCCTTATTTGATATTTGGATTCCTCAAAAAGTCATAATGTTTTTAAAATAAATATACAAACTATTTTCCATTTTTCATGTATTTTGGATTTTAAAATTGTTTTTAAAAGGTATTTATTATCTGAATATCATGAAGAGATATGTTGTGATTACGAATGTGGAAATGTTATTTTTCCATTATGCTTAATTTGTGGGTTATGATTGTCTTATGTTTATTGTGCATTGATTATGTATATGGTTTGTTCGGTTAGAATCCTTGTGTGGGATAGCCTGTGATAGCTCTCTAATGTATTAGGTAACGAGGTGGAGTTAAACTATATGTTTTTTCCTATGATATTTTTGGAATATAAAATGATGGGTAATCTAAATGTAACCATAATGACTACTCACTCAGTAGCTATTAAATATACATTATAATTATTATTTTAATGCCACAAGCCATCATAATGATTTATGATTTCTATATTTTTTCAGGAATCCTATGATTTCATGAATTATGTTAAACAGATTATTTTTTATGGGAGAAAAGTATGATTTCATGTGCTCATAAGTATTCATAGAATAAAATATTTTTCTTTTATTTTATATTCACTTACTGAGATTTTTTTTTCTCATCCCTAGTTTTGGAAAAATAAATAATAGGGTATAAGGGTGTTTAAAATAAAATAATAATATAGGATAAATGTTGTGATGAATTTTAACAAGAAAAAGAAATCATGTTTTATTTTATATCGAATTATATTTGTGATAAAATGGATAATTCGTATAATTGTATACTTTTCAATATTTGAGTTGTTATGTAATGGTTATAGATAAATTCTATAAAAATCTAAACCTGAAAGTATCCTCAATTTTAATGTATTAAAATTATTTATTGAACTCACAAATATTAAAATTTTAAGGATGTGGCCATATAGTTGGTATTATAGGTCAATTTAGATAACATTAGGGTTTATGATATTGTTAATAGAATATCCATAAATGAATATTTACCTTATAGTAGAAATGAAATGATATAGTGTTTAAATATTACAATATTGATTAATCTAAGATATATTGGTTTATAATGGTTTTCCTTAGAGGAAATAGGGCATCTATATAGGGATGATGTCAGGAGAAAAATAGACCTCCGAATCCACAACCAGAGATGGTCAAAATCAGAACATGACAATTTGTGGTAGTGAAGGTATAATTGGCTCAAGATATAAATGGTGGTGCTATCAATTTATGATATTAGATAGATCTGTATCAACCCAACCCCAGTTACCTAGAGTTGGGGCATTATTTTAATACATTGGCATGATTACAAGGAATCAAGTCTCGAAGGACCGATCAATTTAGCAGTATTGGAAAATATATTACATGAATGAACATTACATTACATTATAATATGAAAAAAAAACAACAACATTGTCTCCATTTATGCATTCAAATTCCTTAGACTAACCCTACAGGTTAGTCATTGTATACTTCTTTGTATAATTGAAAAAATAAAACATTGAAAGGGGTGAGATCAGATTCTCATTAAGGATAAAAATATAGAAGAAACTTTCATAAATAAGCATAAACATAAAAGTAAATGTATAAAACTAAAACAAAATCCTTTTAAACATAATATTATACATTATATAGAATATATAATTCAAGTAATTCCATTTACATAATAACATTGATATTATAGCAGTCTAATAGTCACATGTAATATCAATTGCTAATTTTATAATGATGGAATGCATAATGCCAGATATCATAACCACATAGTCAAGGCCTCGTGCATAGAGTACAAACAATATTTTTTCAAGTCCATATTCCAAGACACTAGTTTGTCTAATAAGACCTACTGATGCATCAAGGATATATAGAAGGCTCCACCCTTCACTTACTAAGTACAATAAATTCCTCATTTGAAAATGTTGAAACATAACATAAACATTTGTATTAGAAATTTCATGAAAAAATTTGATACATAAACCATAAACCATGAATGGTATAAAAATAATATATCCACAGTCAAACATATCACAAAACCATCAATACAATATGGAATATTTGTATCATAATAAATCAACTATAAACAAGTATAAAATCCATTAAAGGATGCTGGCATTGATGATATAAAAACTCTTTGAGAGAAATATCGATTTATATTTTGAAATCATTTAAAAGTCATGTAATTATAAAAGAAAACACTTATTTTAAAAATATTCTGATAGTCAGGTAAGAAAAGATTTAAAGCTGTTATAGCAGTGGATGATAACTGCACCCACTTTATAAGTTTGAAAGACATTGTTATCGTAATTTTTCAAAAAGGTCATAAAGTACCTTGTTTGGAAGAGGATATAATGATTCCAATCAAAATATATTAAAAAAAATAAATCAAGGTTTTAGATAACTTTAGCCCATAGTCTTGTAAATTGTAAAAAGAAAATTCAAATACATTTTTATGAAACATGAATATGGATGAAAAAGAGGTCCTAGTATATACTTACGTAAAAACAACCTCAGATAATAAAGTGATTGTGAAATTAAACATTAACTTGTACTTTTCCTAGGATGGGGGTATATTGAACTACTATATAATATTTTAATCATTGTTATTAAATTATACAAGAACCACATACATAAATATTATATCATATATGATCTTTTAATATTTCATTGTGAATAATATTTTAGTAGTATCACTGTTTCAGGTGTTAACTAATTCATTTTCTTTTATATGTTTTTTTTACATAAGTCATGTTTGTTATGGATATGATGTATTGGAATTATATCAAGAATGATATAATGTTCTTAAAAATTATTTTTATTAATCACATGAAAAATATTCTTTAATAGTTACGATGGGGAATAAATCTCATCACGTTTGTGGAGACAGTAATCTGTACATACGCACGAACGCTACATACCTTACATTTATTATTATTTTAAAAGGAAAGAAGAACAAATTATTCATAGGTATATTATTATTCCAGTATAATATAATATTTTATATACATTACGTATGTTCACTAACACCGTCTTTTATATGTTCCATGTATGGTATGATCAAGTCATATCACTTTGAGGGGGCGGTAAGTCATACTTCCTCAAATGAAATTATCGTATATATACAACATGAACATAATATATGTATTCTCTAAATGAAAATTATAGAAGATTACAGATAAAATAAATATTTTATATATCATATATAATTAGAGTGCCATCATAATGGCCACTATAAGAGGTAGTAGTAGAATATTGGACAATCATCATTTTGTGAGGTAATAGTTCATCATCCACTGAAACAGTATAGTATATTGAGGATAATGGTGTTGTTATAAATTAATTAAATAATGATAGTTTATGGGGTTGGAGAAGTAATAGAAAATAAAATTACATAAGAGGAGATGTTACCTGTAAATCGGGTAACTCCCTTTTATATGAACAAAAAGGCTTCCTTGAAGTGTATTCTACTTATGTTAAGGCTTTTAAGAGGAAGATATGAATTTAAGGTGCTCAATTGGGTAGAGTTTGGATGAACCAAGGGGCTTGAGGGATGTGAGAAATTTGTTAGAGGTGAGGGCATTTTATAAGGGGGAGGAGGGTCACTTTAAGAATGTTTGAAAATATTATTTTATTATATAATGATTTTCAGTTTATAAAGAACCAACATTCAATAATTTTGAATATAAGAGGACTTATCTTTGAAATACAATCATTCAATAATAATTGGACTGGTTTTGTATATTGTTTTAATATTTATAATCTCATTTATTTAAGTCATTCTTTCATGAGGTAAACAATACATCAGTATTGTGTCATATATAATTTTATTTATTTGATGTCTAATGATTATAAAAAATAGACATTATGTACAAAATATATTTATCATTAAAATTAATATTTATAGTTGAAATGATAACTTATATAAACCATTTAAAAATTGTTTTACTAAAATAAATATGTTTTTGTCATTTTTGTCTTTATATTAAATTAATTAATATAAATGGTCATTATCACTCTCAAGTTCTTTAATGGGGTATGAGAGTCATCCCAAGGATCCCCAAGGTTGGAAATGTATCATACAATAAGAATAGGAAACATGTTACAGAAATTCAATATTGTTATATTAATATTTGTTTACCCTTATTTACCAGATTTACCCCTTAACCATAGAAAATAAAATATTTAATGACGTAAATTTTCATAATGTCTAAAAATAAAAGTTACATATTTAAAAAATTTGTAAATATTACTTCCAAATATGAAATAAATATTGAAGAATTAAAAACACAAATTTGGGAGAAATTAATTTAAGAAAAATTCTCGTTGTCAAAACAAAAACGCGCATTTTTATGAAATTATAACTATCAAAAGATTGGTACTTGTTTATGTCCAGTTGAAATGTAAAATTACATATAATGACCTATATTATATTAAATGATAAAAATATGACGTAATGATACTTTAAAACCACACAAATTTATAATTTAACAATACAAATTATTTCGAGTAATAAGGTTGTTTTTATGTACAATTTAGTATTTTTCACTATTCATCAAAATATGAATGTTATTAGAAAAGTTCCAAAAATTCACCTATAGTTAAATTTTGTGTCCCAATAATAAAGAATAATTTAATTTTATAAAATGGAATTTATAAAACTATCAAATTTTATTTTTAAAAAAGGATCACCATTTAAAGGGGTACAATTGCATTTTTTTAAAAAACTTTTTGTATCTGCAAAAACTAAATTTGTTCTTATATTATGTATAAGAAATACATAATATGGATTCTAAAATTATATTGAGCATATAAAATTCTCAATTCACTAAATAATAATCATAACATCTTTTTATCTAATAGATTGGTAAGTCGTGGTGCACTAAAACTCGGTGTTGCATGTAACACAAGTTATTGAATTTCATTGAAGAGATAAATTAATATGAAATATTGCAGTGTTACATTTTCACCTCCTTCAATAAATTGTGTCCTCACAAATTAAAAAGTTTATTTGAAAAGAAAGTTGAAAAATAGAAAAATACCTTTGTGGAAAACCCATTTAATAAATTGGGTTAATAAAATTTAGTCTTATTAAGAGGGAATGGAAAATGAAAAAGTCACCATCAAATTATTATCTTGATTAAGAGAACATTGGTGGAAATTGGAGACAACTAATTTGAGTGAAAATGTAAATATTTATAGTGAGTGATTGAGGTCATCAATAACAAATAAGTGTAAAATTGAGGTCCTCAAAGCCACCAATCTTTGATGATTAAAGATATCATTGGTTCAACAAAACATAAGGTATTATGATAACCCATTTTTGGTTTTAAGATACCATACCTATGTTTTAAGAGTTAATTTATTCAAATAATAAGTGGAAAAAATATAAATGACATGCAGAGTTTCATCCTTCAACTAATTCCAACCACAAACTCATCTTTCACTCCAATAAATAATAGAATTCAATAATATTTTATTTATCCTAATAGTATAGTGTTCCAAAAATAATGGATTTATAATTCATTTTTCATACTATTTAAATAAACTAAATTATACAAACTAGGACATCACATAGGCCAAGTGTAGGTGATGTATTCTTTTCACCCTTCAGTTACATGTTCAAGTCTCACGACCTTGCCGGATATGACAGGTTGTTGCCCGACCTTCGGGTTGTCCTTTTTATGACAATCCAATAAAATCATATGAATTGCTTTAACCATAAAAATAGTATCCAATGTCAAAGATAATCTATTCCAAGCTTTATAATTATCCACATTACTTCTATCTGAACTCAAAGTCCAAAATTTATAATGATGGCCACATAATATTCATGTGAATACCTTCATCGTGTATCTCATAAAATGTGGTAATAAATTAAATTTCCAAAAACCATATTGGAATTTGTATGTTCTTCCTTATTCCATCAATAAATCATAGAATACTGTATTTACTACTTAAATTAAAAACAAATTAATCACCAACAATAATGAAAAAAAAATACATTAATTACTTACATGGATGTCAATAATATCCTATATAATTTATCCAAATAAATCATATCTTATTATAAAGTAAATACCACAATATCAGGAACATATTAAAGTTTATCATTCCTTAAACAATGTATTTTCAAAAAAGTTTAACTTTCTATTGATTTACTTTTCTTGGTGCCCCACAATCTCATATCCTTAATGAAATAGTACTATAGTACAATCCTTATATACTCCATAATTTTTATGCCTAGTACATCGTTGACACAACACTCATATGACATAATTCTTTAATATCAACATAAGTACACTAGTCATTACTCTTCATCTATGGTAATATGAAAACTTGATTATTATTCAACAGTCTTATTTTCAGTATACTCTGATGATTGGGACATAGATTCGCATAGTGTCCCAAATCCTTGCAGATGAAGCATTTTACATTTGAATCCTTTTCTTATCCTTGAAATCATGTACTTGGTGAACTTTTTATCCACACATATAACAAAATATTTTTTTTTCATGCATTCAAAAAGGTGTTTTTTTCCAGAATTATCACTTATGGGAAATACATCATTCATTTATTCCCTTTATCCATATTTCCCATTATCATCCTTTTTTTCTATCTTCCCTTCAAAGCCATATTACACAAAAATAATTCATTACTTATCTTATTAACACATGATAATATTTCTTAATATGAAGATAAAACCGGGGAGACTATTTCCTTTCAAAATGTGGGGTTAATACCCGAAAAGATTTGATCCTTCTTACTCTTTGGATCATGTGTATTGTTGGAGTTCCCATTTCATATATTAGGAATCATTTATAAAAGATGACATACACTAGGTTAGTTTAGGAATCAAAATGCATATTTCAGAACTTCTAAAATACCTAACATAAATTGAATAAATATGAATATAATATATAATCATAAAAATAGTTTGTTAGGTTGTATTTACTCCTAAATCCTTCATAGTAGCTTGTAAAGAAAATGTAAATTATCCTAAGCATAACCCTTGGGAGTGTTGTGACCAAGAGTCCAGTAAGGCCCATTGTTGTTTACCAGGATACCCCAGATCAAGTTCGAAACTCCTTGTTGGAGTTTTCACTCCTTGGTACATATGTTTCATTGGCACCACAACCTTCTCATATCTAGATAGGAATGTATTTCATAAAAAATCACAAAATATATACATTTCCATCATTCTAGGATGTCCTTCTATACTAATCCCCAATGTCTATCTTACGATAATGTTCTCTAATCAATGTTTTTCAAATTCTAGTATCCAAGGATGTTGTTAGAGATCTCTCTGATACCAACTGTAACACCCCAACCCTAGATTGCCAGAGTCAGTGAATTATTTTTAATCATTGTCATGATTACAAGGAATCATGTCCCAAATGACCGATCAATTTAGCAGTTTTGGAAAATATATTACATACATGAACGATACAATACATTATAAATTAAAAAACAGAAACAACATTTTCTCAATTGACCACATTGATATCTCTTAGAATATCTATAAAAGGTCACTCATAATATACTCTTTCACATCATAGGAAAAATAAAACATAGAAAGGGGTGCGCTCAGATGCTCGATAAGGAGAAAAATATAACAAAAACATTCATAAATAAGAATAAACATTTAACGAAATATATAAAACTAAAAAAAATATTATTAACCTAAAAATAATCATAATATAGAAAAGATAAATCAAATAATTCCATTTACTTCTTCACATATGTATTCTACTAGTTGAATAATCACTTGTAATATCAATTTATAATTTTATTATGATGGAATGCATAATGTTGGACATAATAAACACATAGTCAAGGCCTCATGCTAAGACTATAAATAAATTTTTTTATGGACTTTTCCTAAGCCACTAGTTTGTCTCATGAGACCAACCAATGTATCGAGGAGCTACAGTGTGCTCCACCCATCAGTTACAATGTCCAATGCATTCCTCATATGAAAATATTGAAAATAACAAAAACATTCGTATTAAAAATAGCATACAAAATGTTAATACATTATCTATAAACCATGAATGGTATAAAAATAACAAATCCACAATAAAACATATAAAAAAACATTAGTAAAATATCTAATATTTTTATCATAATAAATCAACATCAAACATGTATAAAATCCATTAAAAAATGTTGACATTGATGAAATTTAAACTATTTGAGAGAAATATCAATTTTTTATTTTGAAATCATTTAAAAGTCATTTAATTATAATGTAAAAAATTTATTTTGAAAATATTCTTATAATATTGTATGGGAGGATTTAAAGGTGTTATAACGGTGGAGAATAACTGCACATGCAATATAAGTTAAAAAATATATTCATAATTTAATTTTTCAAAAAAGTTATAAAGTACCTTATTTGGAACATGATGAAAAGATTCCTTTCAAACCTTTTTATAAAAAATAAATCAAGGGAATAAATGAACTCAAAACATAGTATAGTAAATAGTAAAAATGTTTTGAAATACAATTTTAAGAACCGCTGATGTGGATGATAATGATGTCCCAATATATACTTACGTAAAAAAATCTCAGATAATAAAGAGATTCTGAAATTAACCCATACCATGTATTATTCCTTTGACGAATGTATGTTTTCCTTCTGTATAATAGTTGAATCATTGTTATTAAATTATAAAATAACCACATAAATAAATATGATATCATATATTATCTTGTAATATTTATTTATCAATAATATTTTAGTTGTACCATTTTATTGGGTATTAACTGATTCATTTTTTTGTATATGTTTTGTTACTTAGGTCATGTTTTTTTATGGATAGGATTTATATTTTTCATATCTATAATTACATAATGCTCATAACTATTATTTTTATTAATTTAATGAAAATTATTCTTGAATGGTTATGACGAAGAATGAATCTCATCGTGTTTGTGAAGATGGTAATCCGTACGTACGCAAGAACACTACTTCAATTTCATTTTTTTTATTTTAAATGGAACGAAGACCAAATGATACATAGTTATATTATTCCTCCAGAATATTATAATATTTTATATATGTTATGTAATTTCATTAAGACCATCCTTTATACGTTCCATGTATGGTATGAATGAGTCATATCACTATGAGGGGGATGTAGTCCGCACTTCCAAAAATAAAATTATCATATATATACAACATGAAAAGAATAAATTTATGAAATAAAAGATAATTAAAGAATATTATAGATATAAAAAATATAAAAAATATCTTAAATAAATATATATCCATCATAATGTCCACCATAATAGGTGGTTGTAGAAGATTAAACAATCATCATTTCGTGAGGCAGTAGTTCGTCGTCCATAAAAACATTAAGTTCTATACCCATTAGATGGATATGTGTGTAAGTGGTGTTCAAATAAATCTCATAATAACAACCTTGTATATAGAGGATTCTGTTTTTTTATAAATGAAAGGAATACCAAGAATTTATGGGGTTAGAGATGTAAAATAAAAAAAATAACTAAAGATGAGATGTTACCTCTAAATCGGGTAACTCCCTTTGGTTTGAACCAAAATCCCTACTTGAATTACCTTAAGCCTAAGGTAAAGCTATTAATAGTAATATATGTATCTAGGGAGTTTAATTAGGTTAAGTATGGACGAGAAAAGGGGCTTGATAGGTGTGAGAAATGGGTTATAGGTGAGGGCTTTTAATATGGGGGAGGGGCTCTTTAAAAATGTTTGAAAATATTACTTTATTATATAATGATTTTCGGTTTCTAAAGGTCAAAAACTCATTAAAGTAGAAGATAGAATGACTTATTTTCTAAATAAAATCATCCAATAAGAATTCGATATGTTTTGGGTAATTTTTTAATTTTTATAATCTCATTTATTTAAATCATTCTTTCATGACGTAAACAGTGCATCATTATTGTTTCATAAATAAATTTATTTATTTGAAGAATAAAAATTATAAAAATATATCATGATGTAATAAATTTCTATGTCTTTAAAATCAATATTTATAGTATAAATTATAACATATATAACCACTTTTAAAATTTGTTTTACTAAAATACATACGTTTATGTCATTTTTGTCTCTACTTTAAATAAATTAATATAAAGTGTCATTATGATTCTCAGGTGGATCCATGGGGTCCCCAAATAATCACAAAGATGCCCATGTTTTGAAATTTATCAACCAATATGAATAGGATACATTCTAGGGTAATTTAATATTATTATAATAGTATTTTTTTATCCTTATTTACTAGATTTACCCTTTAACCATTGTAGATAGAATATTTAGTGAAATAAATATTCCTAATGTCTAAAACTAAAAGTTACCTATTTACATAATTTGGAACTCCTGATTCCAAATATAGAATCCATTTTTACAAATTTAAGACACAGATGTGGTATAAATTAATTTAAAATTAATTGTTGTTGTAAAAACAAAAGGTATGTTTTTATGAAATAATAACTATCAAAAGATTGACACTTGTTTTTGTCTAGTTTAAATTTGAAATTATATCCAATGAACTATATTATATAAAATTATAAGAATATAATCTAATGATACTTTAAAACCAATCTAATATATAATTTAGCAGTAAAAGTAATTTCAATTAAAAAAAAATTATTAGTTAATATTAAATATTTATCACTATTCATCAAAATATGATAGTTATTAGAAAAGATCCAAAAATTTATCCAAACTAAATTTTTATGTCCCAATTCTAAATAATAATTTTATTTCATTAAATTTAATTTATAAAAGTGTAAAATATTTTTTTTTAAAGTGATTTCCATTAAAAGTTGGTAAAATTATATTTTTTGAAAAATACTTTTTTATCTGAAAAAAATTAATTTGTTCCTATATTGTGTTTATAAAACACGTTATATGTATTATAAAATTATATTGAGTATATATAATTCATTATTCTGTTAATACTACTAATAATCGTTTTTTAAACTGCTAGTTTGGTAAATCGGGGAGCGCTCGAACTCGGTGTTGCATGTAACGCAAGTTATTGAATTTATTTGAAGTCATAATGTACTATGATATAATGGGGTGTTACATTATCCCCTCCATCAAAAAAATGAATAATTTCAATTTAATTAATTTTTTCAAAAATAAGACGTTATTAATAGAAAAATACCACTATGGAAAATCCACATCAGAAATTGGTTTAATGAAATTTAGTCTTAATAAGAGGGAAATGGAATCCAAAAAGTCACCACCAAATCATGATCTCGATTAGGAAAACATTGGAGGCAATTAGAGAGACATAATGAAAGGGAAAATTTAAATATTTATAGGGAGTGATTGAGGTTATCAATCACAAACAAGTGTAAAATTGAGGGCCTCAAAACAATCAATCTATCATGATTTAAAATATCATTTGTTCAATATAACAGAAGGTATTCAGATAAAAAATTTATGGTTTTAATATCACTTCTCTAAAGTTTTATAATTAATTTATTCATTGAATAAGATGAAAAAATGAACTTGAAAGTAGAGTTTAATCCTTCAAATAATTCTAACCAAAAACATATATTTCACTCCCAATCATAATAGAAATAAAAAATATTCTATTTATCCTAGTCATATAAATTTCAAAAAATAATGAATTTATAATTAATTAGTCATGCAATTTAAGAAATAAAATTATAAATACTAGGACATCACGTAGGCCAGTTGAAGGTGATGTACACTTGTCACCGTTCAGTTTCATTTTAAAGTATCGCGATACTGTCGGACGCAATGGGTTGTCGCCTGAAATCCGGGTTGTCCTTTTTATGAAAATCCAAAACATTATATTAGGAAACTTTTTAACCTTAAAAATAATATCCAATTTCAGATTTAATCTTTTACACCCTTTCGAATTGTCCTTAAAACTTATGTCCGAACTCACAGTCCAAAATTTATAAGGAAGGTCACATTATATACATGTGAATAACTTCATCGTGTATTCTCTTAAAATGTGGTAATAAAATGAATATTTAGATAACCATATTTGAATAGGTATATACTTCCATATTCCTAATATAAATCATATAATACTAGATATAATCCTTAAATTCAAAAATTTTTTAATCAACAACAATAATAGAATAAAAAACATTAATTAGTTCCAAGGTAGTCAATAATATCCAATATAATTTATCCAAATCAATCATCTCTTATTCCAAAATCAATACCAAAGTATCAGGACCATATTAATCTTTATCTTTCCTTCAACCATGTATTTCCCAAAAAATTTAACATTCAATTGAGTCACTTTTCTTGGTACCACACAATTTCAAATTCTTCATGAAATAGTATTGCAATACAATCCTTATATACAACATTTTTATTGTAACCAGTACATCATTGATACAACAATCAAAGGAAATAATTCATTAACATCATCTTAAGAACACTAGTCCTTACTCTACATCTGTGGTAATATCATATCTTCATTATTATCCAACAATATCATTTGAGGGTTACATTGATGATTGGGCCGTTAATTTGTGTAGTGTCCCAACTCCTTGCAGATGAAGCATTGTAGATTTGAAACCAGTATCAAACCCTTGAAATCACATACTTGGTGTCCCTTTTCACCACACTTATAACAAAGTCTCATTCCCTTTCAAGCATTTACCAAGATGATTCATTACATATATATCACATATGGGAAAATAATTCTTTTCCTTATTCCCTTTATCCATATTTATCCCAACAATCCTTTTATTTTCTGGATTCCCTTTAAAGCCATAAGAATCAGATAATTCTTTACTTATCATATTAACACACACTACAATTTTGTTTATATAATGATAATATAGGTGGAATTTTTCATACCTAAATGTTGTCTTAATACCATGAAACATATGATACTCTTAACTCTTTAGATCATGTGTATTACTGGAGTTATCATTCCAACATCTGGGCACCAGTTCTAACAAATGGCATACACTAGGATAGTTTATGAATCACAATGAATAATTATAAACTTGTAAAATACCTAGTGTAAATTGACAAACTATTCATATAATCAATAATCATAAAAAATTGTTTTCTTTGAGTAAATATTTACTCCTAAATCCATCATAATAGATTGTAAAGAAAATGTGAGTTGTCCTAAGCATATACCATGTGAGTGTCATAACAAAAGAGTGCATCAAGGCCCATTGTTAGGTACCAGGATACCCCAGTTCAACCCCGAAACACCTTGCTGGAGTTGTTTCTCCAAGGTACATATGCTCCTGAGCCACCTCTACCTGCTCGAATACAGAGAGAGATGTATTTCATGGAAAATTCCAAAAATCTATACACTACCAAAGTTCTAGGATGTTCGTCTATACTAATCCTCAATGTCTATCTTAGGGTTATGTTTTCTAATAAATGTTTTTCAAAATCTATTTTCCATGGTTATTTTGGAACCTTCCTCTAATACTAATTTTAACACCCCAACCCGAGTTACCCAGAGTTGGTGCATTATTTTAATACATTGGTATGATTATACCGAATATTTTTTCTAATGACCGATCAGTTTATCATTATTGGAAAATAGATTACATACATGAATGTTACATTACATTATAAAATAAATATCCAAAAAAACATTGTATCTATTGACAACATTCATATCTTTAATAATATCCTTGTAGGTCAGTCATAACATTCATTTTCGCATCCTAGGATAAATAAAACATAGAAAGGGTGAGCTCAGATGCTAGGTAAAGATAACAATACAGTGGATACTTTCATAAATAAGAATGAACATTTAAGTAAATGTATAAAACCAAAACAAAAGCCTTTTGAACATAAACATTAGCATAATATGGAAAAGATATATCAAAAAATTACATTTACTTTTTCCCATGCATATAATAGTAGTCGAATAATCACATGTAATATCAATATCTAATTTCATAATGATGGAATGCATAATGTTGGGCATCATAAAAAAATAGTCAAGGTCTCTTTCCAAGAATACAAATAAGATTTTATCAAGGTCATAGACCAAGACACTAGTTTGTCTCATTAGACCAACTGATTAATCATGGAGCGATAGTGGGCTCCACCCATCACATACTAAGTCCAATGCATTCCTCATATGAAAAGGATGGAACATAACAGAAACATTTGTATTAAATCTAGAATACTAAATGTTAATATATTAACCATAAACTGTGAATTATATAAAAATAACACATCTATAATAAAATATATCCCAAAACTATCAATACAATTTGGAAGCTTTGTATCATAATAAATCGACTTCGAACATGTATAAAATCAATAAATTTATGTTGACGAAGAGGGAATCAAAACTATTTGAGAGAAATATCTCTTTCTATTTTGAAATCATTTAAAAGCCTTGTAATTATAATAGAAACCTATTATTTTTAAAATATTCATATAATATTGTAAGAGAAGCTTCAAAGGTGTTATAACGATGGTGAATAACTACACCCCCCATATAAGTTAAAAAACATTCTTAACGTAATTTATTGAAAAGGCCAAAAAGTACCTTCTTTTGAAAACGACAAAAAGATTACATTGAAACCATTTTATAAAAAATCAAACAAGGGTAAAAATGACATTATCCAATATTCAAATAAGTTTTAAAAATGGATTAAAATACATTTTTAAGAAACAAGGATGTGGATGATAAATAGGTCTCAGTAGATGCATACATAAAAACAACCTTGGATAATAAAGAGATTGTGATATTAACCCTTACTTTGTACATTTACATGGTTGAGGGTACATTAACCTCATGGATAATAGTTAAATCATTGTTATTAAATAATACAAGAAAAAAATACATAAATATCATATCATATATGATCTATTAATATTTTTTTGTTAATAATATTATAGTAGTATAATTGTTTCAAGTGTTAACTGATTCGTTTTCCTTTATATGTTTTATTACATAAGTCGGGTTTGTTTTGAATATGATGTATTTGATTCATATTAATAATTATATAATGTTCTTAAATATTATTTTTATTAATCAAATGAAAATTATCTTTAATGGTTACGAGGTGGAATGAATCTCATTCACATTCGTGGAGATAGTAATTCGTACGTACGCACGAACACTACTTCCATTTTTTTAATTTAAAATGAAAGAATACCAAATGATACATAGGTATATTATTATTCTATTAAAATATAATAATTTATATACTTTATGTATGTTCATTAACAAAATCCTTTATACATTCCATGTATGGTATGAACAAGTCATATCACTTTGAGGGGGCTGTAGTATGCACTTCCTCAAATGAAATTATCGTATATATACAACATGCAAATAATTAAGGTATTGTATAAGAGATAATTACATAAGATTATAGAAAAAATAAATATCATATATATTTAATGATCCATCACAATGGACACCAAAATAGGTGGTAGTAGAATATTGAACAATCATCGTTTCGTGAGGCAGTAGTTCGCCATCTACCGAAACATTATGTTCTATACCCATAAGATTGAGGTGCGTCTATGTGTAGTTCAAGTAATTATATTAACAAATACTTATTATAATTATGATGTTGGTTTTGTTATAAAGGAAATGAATAATGATATTTTAGAGGGTTGGAGAAGTAAAATAATAGAAAAGAACTTAAGATGAGATGTTACCTCTAAATCAGATAACTCCCTTTGGTTTGAACCAAAAGTCTTTCTTAAAGTTCCTTATGCCTATGGTTAGGATTCTAAGAGGAAGAGAGGTATGTAGGGACATTAATTGGGTAGAGTTTGGACGATCCAATGGGCTTTATAGGTGTGAGAAATGGGTTATAGGTGAGGGATTTTTATAGAGGAGGAGGGACTCTTTAGGAATGTTTGAAAATATTATTTTATTATATAATGATTATTGGTTTATAAATTTCCAAAACTCATTAGAGTCAAATATATTTTTACTAATGTTTGAAATAAAATAATCAATAAGAATTTTATTTGTTTTGGATGTTGTTTTAATTGTTATAGTCTCATTTATTTAAATAATTCTTTAATAAGGTAAACACAATATCATTATTTTGTCATAAATACATTTATTTATTTGATGTCTAAAAAGTAAAACAAATACCATGATGTAGGAAATATTTTTATCATTCAAATAAATATTTAATGTCAAAATGATAACTTATATAACCCCTTGTAAAAAATATTTTACTAAAAGATATATGATTTTTTCATTTTTGTCATTAATTAAAATTGATTAATATAAAGTGTAATTATCAATATCAAGTAGATCAATGGGGTCCAAATATTGTCCCAAGGATGACCATGGTCTGACATGTATCCAATAATAGTAATAAGACATATGTTAAGGTAATTTAATATTTTTATAATAATATTTGTTTACCTTTATTTACCAGATTTAACCATAAACCTTGGTAAATAAAATATATACTAAAGTAAATATTCAAAATGTCTAAAAAAAGTTACATATTTACAAAATTTGAACATCCTGATTATAAATATGGAATCCTTCTTTTAAAATTCAAAACACAGATGTGGAAAAAAATTAATTTAATATTAATTATCATTGTCAAAACAAAAAGCGTGTTTTTAAAAAATAAAAATTATCAAAAGATTGACACTTGTTTAAGTCTAGTTTAAATGTGAAATTTCATCCAGTGAGATAAATTATATTAAATGATAAAAATTTAATCTAATAATAATTTAAAAACACTCAAATTTATAATTTAACACTCTAAATTATTTTGATTAAAAAAATCGTTTTTAATTTTAATTTAGTATTTTTCATTATTCATCAAAATATAAATTTTTTAGAAAAGGACCAGAAATTTATCCAAACTAAATTTTTATTCCCTGATTCTATAGAATAAATTAATTTCATTAAAATTAATATATAAAATAATCAGGTATTTGTTTTAAAAAAGGTTCCCTATTAAATCACTATAAAATTACATTTTTTGGAAAATACTTATTTTATCTAAAAAATTATTTCCTTATTATATTATATCTAAGAAACAAATTATATGGATTCTAAAATTATATTTAGTATATAAAATATAAAATTCAGTAAATACTATTCATAACCTCTTTTTGAATGGCTAGTTTGGTAAGTCGTGGTGTGCCCGAACGTGTTGTTGTGTTTAATGCAAGTTATTGAATTTCATTAAAGAGATAATGTACTATAAAATCTTGGGGTGTTACAAGATCAACCATGTATTAACATATTAGTGGTGGATCATTTCATGGGGAAACATCCCCCATCATTAAACGGGTCTTCTACCATTGTTCAAGGTGATGGGTTGAATAAATAACTAGACAATATTTTTGAAGTAATTGGTTGTTCAGACAATCAAAAGGATAGTTTTGGTGCTTTCCATATTGAAGGTGAATCGGATCAGTGCTGGTCGACGTTTATGAATATGAGGGATAATTTTTAGAATTATTCTCTTGATTAGGAATATATCAAATTTAATTCTCATGAGTAATATATTTTTAGTCTATTTGACTTAGGATGGAAAAACAATTCATAGAATTAAGGCAGGAGGATCAATCAATGGTTGTTATGAATAAAAATTCACTAAATTTTTATGGTATGATCCAAATTTCATCCAGGATCTTGATAGTAAAATGAATCATTTTTACTCAAGATTAATCTAATGTGTTGAAGGTAATTCGATTCTCATGATCTAAAAAGTTGCAAAAAAATTTCGATGCTTGGAGAAGGTGGAAATGGAGTTTTTTAATGATCACGTGTTATTTGAAAAACAAAAAAAATAAGAGATCATGGTGGTAAGAAAAAGTTTAGAATTATTCAAAAAAGTCTATTGATAAGGAAATTATGTTTACAGTTTGTGAAAATTCTGGAGAAGATCACATTTGGGGTTGCCTTTTGAATTCTAGTAAGTTCTAATAATGTGATAAAATAGAACATAAGTCTCATAAGTGTACTATAAATATCAAGGTAGTAGTAAGATGAAATATGATAAATATTTAATAAAATGTTTTATGTGCTATGAAATGGTTCATTATTTGAATAATTTTCTAAAAAAAATTTCACATGATATAAAGCAGCTAGACTATAAGTATAATGGTGTGAGGAAATACTTTTCAGCTACATCAGCATATGTGGGGCCATCAAATTATTTGGTACAAGGTATATTGATGGTTTATTCAAATTATAACAATATTTTGTTTGATTTAGGGTCTACACATTCATTCATTTTTGAGAAATTTTCTGGTAAAATTGGAATTTCACCTCAATAAATGAATCCAGAATATATGATAAAAACACCTTGGGAAAATGTTCAGGAAAAATGAAATTATAAGAATCTTTTTATCGTTATATGTGGAAATTATTTACATAAAATCCTTGTTGTTTTTACACTAGTAAGGGTTAATGTTATTTTTTGTATGGTTTATCTTTCTTTTTCCCATTCTAAGATTCATCGTACAGATAAAGAGGTTTCTTTTCAGAATATTTTTTAGTTTGTGTAAAATAATGAAACCATACCTCTGATGTCATATCAGGAAGATGAGAAACTATTTAAATATGGAAATTAATTTTATCTTGTACATATTTTTTAAAACAAATGAACTATTCAGATTAATGGTGTGCTCATGGTGGTAAACGAGTATCTTGGTGTTTTTTCATGATGAGTTTCCTTGTATTATACCCAGTCAAGAAGTTAAATTTTTTACTGACATAGTTCTTGATGCGAAGACAATTTCAAAACCCCCTTATTGAATTTCTCAAATTGAACTTTTAAAGTTTATGTAGCAATTTCAGTATTTAATTGATAATGTTTTCATTCCACCAATAAAATCCCAATTTTGTATTATTATCTTGTTTGTTAAAAATAAATTTGGTTAAATGTGGATTTTAATTTATTATAGTGCCTGAATAACATCACTATTAGGAAATGGTATCCTTGGCCTCATATTGATGATTTATTTGATCAGTTGTAAAGGGAAAAAAAATTTCTAAGGTTGACTTGAGTTTGGGGTACCATTAGTTGAATGTAAAGGTAACAAACATTCTAAAGACCATGTTTCATATTAGATTTGTCAATTTAGCATTTTTAGTAATGCCTTTGTGGTTAACTAATTATTTTGTTGTATTCAAGGATTATTGAATACAATATTCTATGAGTTCTTGGATATGTTTATGGTTGTCTTGATTGATGGAATTTGGGTATATTATAAATGTAAATAGTAGCATGAAAGTCATCTTATAGTTTTTTTAAAAACCATAAAGTATATGAAATAGTATCTTAAATTCAGTAAGTGTGAATTTTTGTTACAAAAAATTTTTGATTCTTTTATTATATTATTTATAATGATGGGATAACTTTTGATGTTGCTAAAATAAAATCTGTTGAAGAATGGCCATCACCAACAAATATAACTGAGATTCATAGTTTTCTCAGTTTAGCAGGATATTACAGGAGGGGTGTTGAAATTTTTTCAAGGATCTCTAGACCATTTTCTATGATAAATCAAAAAGGTGTTAGTTTCATCTAGACAAAAGTATGCAATGATTGTTTTATGGAATTGAAAATAATATTATTGAATTCACTTGTTTTGGAACTACCATCCAGAAATAGTGAATTATTTTTATGTACACTGGTGATTAATTGAAATTATTTGGTTTTATAATTATGCAGAATGATCGTGTAATTTCATATTGTTCATGTTAGTCTAAAATGTTGAGTTAAATTACCCTACACAAGTATTAGAATTAACTACTATTGTTTTTTCATTGAAAATTTTTGAGGCTTCATCTGTTTAATTAAAAGTGTGAAATATATACTAACTCTAAAATTTTTGAGTATATATTCACATAAAAATAATTAAACATTAGATAGAGGATATGGATTAATTTAATCCAGGATTATGATGAAACGATTCGTTACCATCTTATAATAGAGAACAAAGTGGCTGATGCATTGAGTCGGAAACGTAATTCTATAGTTACCATGTTATATTTGTAACATGACACTTTTGGTTAATGATTTGAAAAAAATATCATTGATGTTGTGGGTGAAGGATATTCCCCTATTTTGTTTTTGGTATTAGTTTAATCATCACAATCAGAAAGAAAAAAGTAAGCCCAAAAGGAAGTCACCGAGTTACAGGAAAATGTATAATTGGTTCAAAAGGGTATGTTACTCGAATTTAACATTGATAAAGATTGTGTTTTGAGATTTGTGAAGATCTTAAGTGTGTATATTGATTCACAATTGAAGAAATAGTTGTTATATGAAGCTCATAGTTCTCAGTTTTCAGTTCATCCCAGCAGTACAAAGATGTACAATGACATCACAGAGTGTTATTGGTGGGTTGGAAGGAAAACAGATATTTCTGAGTTTACTGTGAACTATATGACGTGTAAGCAGATGAAATTGAAATAATAGTTTTAAAAATGGTATGCTACTACCTTTAATAGTGATAGATAGTAAATGGGAAACTATATCTATGCATATTATAGTGGTATTACCATATACTTCTCATGATATAAATGTTATTTGGGTTATTATTTATCGATTGACTAAATCAACTCGTTTTATTCCATTTTAGATACTCTGTCTGTAGATCAATTTCTTCTGTTTTACTATAGAGAGATATTCAGGTTAAATGGAGTTACACTCTCCATTATATATGTTCATTATCACAGGTTTACTTATAAATTTTGAAAAGAACTTTATAATTCGTCAGGTACTAAATTAAAATTTAGAATGAATTTTCATCCGCAATCATTTTGGAAGATAGATCGAACAATTCATACATCTAACGATATTATTCATTCTTGTTCAAATGGATTTACAAGGATTTTCGGAGCAATATATTTATTTGGTTCTGTTTTCTTATAATAATAATTTTAATTCTAGTGTATATATTGAACCATTTCTATCATTATATGGAAAGCAGTGTCAAACACCAGATTTTTGGGAAGAGAATGTAAAAATAAGTAGATGGAATTAGAATTGGTAGAAGATATATCAGAAAAAGATTAGATGATTTAAAATTACATGATGGAATCCTAGTTGAGGTACAAAGGTAATACAGATAATCAGAGGAAGGATATTTTGATTCGAGGTAGGTGTTCACATCTTTCGTGATGTTTATCAATGATAAAGTGTGATGCATTTGGGTAAGAAATAGAGGCTAATTTCATTGTTCATTAGACATTATGAAATAGTGGATAAAGTTGGATCAGTTTCCTACTAAGTGGCATTACCTCCAAATTTATCCCAAGTGAAGAATGTTTTCACAATTAAATGTTAAGAAAAAAAATTCTGAATATATCTTATATTTTGATTCCTGAACTAGTTCAGTTTAAAGAGAACCATTCTTGTGAGGAATAACCAGTACAGATTCTATAATGTATAGAGAATGTTTTGTGGAATAAGTTGATTCATCAGGTTATAGTTGGGTGGAAAGACCATATCGTTAAAGAGGATTTATGGAATAAGTTGACTCATAAGGTTATAGTTTGGTGTAAAAAACATATCTTTGAAGAGGAAACATGGTAATCTTAAAATCCAATAAGGGAGAAATACCCCCACTTATTTGATAGGTGAATAAAACTATGTGGAAAAAATTTCCAAAAGTGAAAAGTATGTAACATCCCAGGTAATTATAGAATTATAAATATTCCTAAATATTAATATTATTATTTAGATATTAATTTTACTTTTTATGGGATGCATTGTCAGATTGTTTTCCCGACATGTAATAATGGGTTTCTCCAAAATCTTATGTTGCACACAAGACTGAGATATACCAAAAAATAATATATTATCAATATTATTACATTAAATGGTATTTAATATCAAGTAGTTGTATTTGTAGGAATCTACAAAAATAAAAAAATTATATTTACACATGTTTATGCAAAACATTTATGGACTTCTAATAAATTTTTGAGGCATAAAAAGATTATAATATAAATTTTAAGCATAAAATAGTCAAATATTTTTAAAAGGTAGTTTTACCTCTTTTTGATGGAGAACCCTTATTAAATATAGTTTTTAGCACTTATTTCTGTTCTAATTAAAAAAATAAAATTCTTCACAAGAATAGGGACATAAGAATTCAATTTGGTTGAATTTTTGGTATTCTCATATAAAATATATTTTTAATTAATAGTGAAAAATAAAGCATTTTAATTCAGAACTAAATATTTTCCAAATTTAATTATATTAAAATATTATACTTTACATGGTTTTAAGGAATTATTAGATGTATTTTTATAATTTAATCCAATTCTGTCAATTAGATGTAATTTCCCATTTAATTTGATATAAACACATGCCAATCTTTTGATGGTTTTTATTTTTTAAGAACATGTTTCATCAATCTGTCCACAAGATTAACATTAATTCATTTTTTGTCAATTTTTTGAATTTAATTCTTAAAAACAGGCATACATCGTTATAATTAGTATGAATAATTTAATCATATATGATGAAAATAATATTTTATAAATAGTAACATTATTATTTTATTTACCACAATTAATGATATATCTAGTAATTAATGGTAAAAATAATACTAAAATAACATAAATGTACACTAACACATGTAATTATCTTATTGGATGAGTTATGACTAACCAAAAAAATCCTTGGGTCTAAATGGTGGCCTTTTTATGCCACTTTGGTGTGATTATGACATTTATAAAATTTCATTTAAAATAAAGTATAAATGTCATAATCCTATCTCTTTATATGATTTTTTTTAATATGGTGTTATATAAGTGATATATTCATATATAAATATTAACTAGAAAGATAAAATTATTACCTACAACATGGTAATATATTTACAATTTTTAAGAAATAGATAATTGAACATAATTATGACAGAATGTTGATGTAATAATAGATTTATTAATTAAATAATTAAATAAGTGATATTGTAAATAATAAAATAAATATTGTATGACATAATTTATATCATCCATGAATTTTCTATGTGATTAAGACATGTAAGCAATCAATATTTTTTTTGTGATAAAATTTATATATTTATTTTTATTTTATTAAAATTAAATGAATGAATTAGTGTAAAAATTTAAATAATTGATATTTTAGAAATATAAGAATTTAGTAAATTATTTACAAATAATAAATTTATGTTAAATTCACCAAGTTACTATGATTGGTTCTATGAGTTCTTTAAGTGTCTAATTATATTAAATTGACCCCACATAAGTAAAATTTATAGCCTCTTAATATTTAAAATTATGTTACCATAATGAATATTTAAAGAGAATAATTATGGATAATTTGAAAAGATATGGTTTGAAATAAAAGCAATACATGTATAAAAATTTTTGGATCTGGGGATTTCAATCTATCCTCGTCGTATCTTCATCATATCTCAAGTTGGAGACATTTGGAATAAAAAATTAATTTATAATAATTTAAAATTTTAAAAGTTTCTAAGGGTGACCCTCCCCTATCATATAAAAAAAACAAACTATTTTCTAATACCGAAATTAAAATAACAATCTCGTTTGAAAAAACACTACCCAAACCCCTTCTTTGATTCCCTCCCCAATTTCATGAGGCCTTAGTTTTGGAAGAACACCATTCTTTGCAGTGTAAAGGTGTTTTTAAAAGGTGATCAACCAAATAATATGAATATAACTATTGGATGTGACGAGTTGGACTCAAGGTAAGGGATATTGTCTCGATATTTTTTTATGAAGGAATTTTTCAATAATATACACAAAAATAGTTTATATGGTATAAAATTTCCCTGATTGACTTTTAATTTCATTCAAAGTTTTTCAAAAAGAATCTTATTTATACAAATCATTATACTAAATTACAAAATGAATGTTTTTTAATGTACATAGAGACAAAAAAATTTACTCCATAATGAATTTTATCTGATATTTGGATTCCAATACAAGTCATAATGTTTTTAAAAGAAAAATAAATACCATATTTATTTTTCTTGTATTTTTGTATTGAAAATGGTTTTGAGAAGGGATTTATTATGTCAATATCTTGAAATTATATCTTGTGATTTCACATGTGGAAATTTTATTTTTTCCATTATTCTTTTTTATGTCTTATGATTATGTTATTGTTCATAGGAATTTTTTATTAATATGGTTGGTTCCATGATAAACCTAAGGTTGGTGAGTATGTGATGACTCTCCAATAAATTGGGTAATAAGATAGAGTTGTTCGAAAAGGATTTTCCTAAGTGATTTATGAAATATATTATGATAGGTATTCAAAAATATAACCATGATAGTAACAATATTTTTAGCTATGAAAGTTACAGTGTAAGTATGATCTGGATGCCACAAATTACCCTTTTGATTTATGATATCTATATGTTTTTCATGAATCTAATTATTTGACTAGTTATGTTAAATATATTATGTATTATGGGTTAATTGTATGATTTTAGGGGTTTATAAGTATTAATGGAATAATTTTTTTCCATATTTTATATTTCATTTCTGATCTTTTTGTTCTCATCACTAGTTTTGAAATTTATCTCATAGGGTATAAGTATGGGTAAAAAAAATAGGATTCCAGGATGAATGTTATAAAGATTTTTATCGAGAAAAATAAATCAGGTTTTATTTTAAACAGTTTTAATTTGTGAAAAAAAGGATAATGATTTAAAGTGTATACTTTTTAATATTTGATTTTTTATGTACTAGTTATTGACTAAATCCCTAAATCTATAAAACTGAAAAGGTCCTAGAAATGAATGAATTTAAATTCATAATAAAACTCAACTTTATGATAATTTAAATGCTAGGTCCTTATATTTTGATCGATAGTTTGATTAATCAGGTGATCATATACATAAAACTCTTCCCATATCAATGTATTCTTATAGGATGGTCTCTACTAAGTTTGGGGAACTAATAAAACATTACATGGTTAATGAAAAATGCTCTATATGTCTGATTGTTTCATTGTGGGTTAAACCAATCGTCTACATCAAGAAGAAGTATGCATTTATTTTCCTTTCATTGAATATAATGAGATCATAAAAATAATGATAATGAACAAGTACACCCTATAATGGAAAAATAAATACCTGACCAATGATGTGGGGGCTTGTATTTCAATATAGAGGCCCATGATTTTGGATACAAACAATTAAAGGCAAGGATGAAATATATTCCCAAGGTTGCATTTCAATGTGGTATAGACTCTTTGAGTTCATAGTGATTCCTTTCAGACTAACTATTTCTCTAGAAATTTTCATCCACATAACGAATAGGGACATTAGATATGTCATTGATTTTTTTTGTATTTATAGATGATATTATGATATAATAAAATTGATGAGCATCCTTATTTTTATTTGAATACCATGCTAAAAAATTTAAAAAGGGAGATAATATATAAAAAGTATTATAAATGTGAGTTCTGGATTGAAGAAGTATCATTCTTGGGTCATGTTATCTACAAAAAAGGTTTATCTATGGACGCATCTAAAATAACGGAACATGAGAAATTTTCTAGGCCATAGTCTATAAAATAGATCCAGAGAATCCAGGGTTTAGCATTGTATTACCAATGAATTTTTAGGAACTAATCACAATTTTCAAACCCACAAACCAAGATTGCTTGGAAGAGTGTAATGTTTATTTGGGCCACTGAATGTGATGACTCTTTAAAGAGTTAAAAAAGAGGATTCCCAATACACTAGTAATTAAACAACCGAAATTTGGTGAATTTTTTGTGGTATACAATGATGGTTCAAAAAATGTATCAGATAATTTACTTATGAAAAATGAAAATGTAATAGACAATTTCTCAAAGTACCTGAATATTTATGTAAAAAATATCCCATAAATGACCTAGAGTTTACAATTATGATCATCAAAGATTAAATTTTGAGGATTTATCTCTTTGGGGAGAAGTGTGAGATATATTCTAGTCAAATGAGACTCAACATATATTCACATAGAAGAAGATTAATATGAACCAGTGAAGATGGTTATCTCTCATCAAGGGTTATGACTACTCAAACAACTATAATCTGGGTAATGAAAAAGAATTGGTTGATTCCCTCTATAAAAAGTATCATGTAATATTATCATTGATGAAAATTGATAATATTCCAATATAATTTGATATTAAAGTGACAAAAATGAGAATTTTAAAGGATGGTAAATCATCAATCCTTTAAAAAATTAATCCCCAAATATCTATTTTTGTGAAGATAAGTATTCTTAATGAAATGATATTGGAATTCATAAAAATGAAGAATATATAAGAAATGGGAAATCCTCATTAATTAGAACTCATAATGAAGTATTTATAATGTTTGGGTCATCACTATTTTTATCGTCAATTCTATATAAAAATAAATAACATAACAGGATGGACATAGAACAACCCACTCTATTCAACTATGGAACACAATGTTATATCAACATCTCTTAGGGCACTATTTATGGGAAAATTAAAGACGGAGACAACTGGATATACATCAATGTGTCTGGGGTGTCTACAAGTGAAGGTTGAAAGAAAAATTATAAGGGTATGATTCTAAAATTACTCATACCAATGTGGAAATGGTAAAATATAACTTTGGAATTTATCATTAGAATTATGAATAAATATAGAGTACAAAATGCCCAATGGTCATTACAGATCATCTTAAAAAGACTAATCACTTTATTATGATTTGATATGAATTCTAACTTTACCAACATGCATGGTTATACATTAAAGATGTGGTGAGGCTATATGTAGTACCATTGTTGATTATATCTGATCATGATCAAAGATTTTCCATTATGTTTTTTTAAAATTCTCCAAAATCCTTCAAATATTGAGTTGAACTTTGGTAATGATTATCATCACCAATGTATGAACCCGTATTTTTTCGAACATTTGTTTTGTGAAAAAATTTGACTTTTTGTTGTTGGATGCTAGTGAGGGGTAAAATGGTCATTTAACCCTACCATCTGACCTTTTATAATTTCTATGACCACTCTATTGGTCCCTGAATAGTGTTTTTACCCTAGGACAAGACTTTGGTGGAAATCTGAGCTGTTTAAATTTTAGCAGAATATTTAATATTTAATATTATTAAATTAATTATTAAATTGTTCACTCAGGTTTGTTTGGAAATAACATTTAAATGGAGTGTCAGATTGAAATTTTTTCTGCTCCGTTGAGTCAGGAATGGAGTGTTTAGCCTAGGGTTGGCATAAACTCATGTTGGGTGCTAGGGCTAGCCCGAACCCCTTTTTCTTCTTTTTCTTTTCTTCATTCCTTATCTTTTCGTCTCTCTTCCATCCTTATCCTTCTTATGAATTCTCCATATTCACTCCTCCTTGGATGTGTCTTTTGGGGGATTTGGATATTGAGAAATAGGGAGAGTTTGGAGGCATGAAGGGTACCGATTCGAAGCTCTCGACACACTGAGTCTGCGTGCGGCAATGGGGATGTGTGAAATCAACTGAAACCTCAGCGGTTTTTGCCAAAATGTAGGGCCATTTATATTTTCTCTATATAAATATCGACTTAAAAATGTTTTTTTATGTTTTTACAGCCTTATATTGTTTTCTTCTAATCCCATGGGGCTCGATCTGTTGTTTCGGGGGTGAAAACTGGCATTTCGGGCGTTTTCAGGGATTTCCCATCGGAAAACCCAGAATACACGGAGTGTATTCTAGGGGTACACGCCGTGTGTTCTTCCGGTTCTGGGCGGATAAAGTTTTCTTATGTACATTCCGGGTACTTTGATTACACTCCATGTAGTGGGTAGTCGTGTGGCAGGCCGTGTGAGATAGAACACGGGATAATGGTTTTTATGGAGTACATGTCGTGTACTTTAAGTACATGTCGTGTAGTGGTACATAAGAAAGTTTTCGGGTGAAAACGGACATTGAATAACTTTTTGTGAATAGTACACTACATGTATAGTATTTTTCACACTCTGTATTGTTACACAGGCATTCCCATTGTGTATGGCCATGTACTCTGGCCATGTACTACTTCAATTTAGTAATTTTGGGATATCTTGGGCTCTGGAAGTCATAATTGGGCATGTGAGTAGTCTATTATAAGTGTTGTTTCACATAGATCACAATAGTGGAATCCTTTTGACATTTAGGGGTCATATAAATGGGGTTTGGGGGGTTTCTATCTAAATGTAGGGGTTCTTCTTCAACTTATCAAGTTCAGTTATCACCTGAGAGTGAGACTTGGTGTAGATGATAAGTTGTGTGTTCGTACCAACTTAGTTGAGACCTTTTATAGAAGATGAGCTATGAGTTATCTCATCTAACCAATGCTTTATACGACGTTTCCCTTGTGAGATGTTCCCTTCTGGCCTATGAGGCTTTGAGTACAGGAATTTCTAAGGATCCCCTGAGGGATGACTTTGCTTGTGTGTTGACCTGTGGAGTCCCTTGTAAGATCTATCTCGTGTTCTTCATTTGACAGGAACCATGTTATGGAATTACTAAGTTTTCCTTCCATTGAGGATGCCGTTTAGTATTTCTCTATTGCTCTTCGCTAAGGATCCTGCATTGGATGGCTTCACTCGTGTTTACCTAGAGGATCCCTAGTATGATGCCTCCTCTGTGTTTGACCTGAGGGACCCAATGGGTGCCCATTGTTTGACTGACCCTTAGCTATTACATCGGGTTTTGGTAGAGATGTTGATCAAGTGTAACCTAGAACCCGTGAAAAACTAGTAAATTCATTGTGCTATGAATTTATTGAAGGGTTGGGCGCTGGGGCCACCCTTACTATTTGTTTATATCTGACTTGGTGTGCTAATGTTTTAGTGTTAAATAGAGGTGCTTCCTAGTTGGTGGAGGATGATCCTTACATGATGCGTCTATCTTGTTTGTAGGGATGTCTACTTTTCTTTTTTTCCTAAGTAGTGGTGTTTTGCTTCTAAATAGAGTATTTTACCTTGCTGTGGATTTGTTTTCCCATGTTGCTTGATTTTGATCTTTTGGTCTAGATTCTTCCTATTAGACAGCCTTGTTTCCAAGCCTATTATTGTTAGGATGGAGTGGTTGTATTTGTGACATGATTATATGTTGTAGAATGTTAGCCAAGTATTTTTTGAGGTTTAATTGGGTCGTTACATGGTGCTATACTTTCTTGACTTATACAAGGCCGTGAGAACCTGGTGTAGTAGACCATAGGGAGAATAGACGTAAGGGTTTTTCCATAGTGTCTTTATAATTATACGATGCGAGACCATAGGGGGAATTGATGTTGATTGCCTCCCCAGAGTGTATGTAGTTCCTCAATGCAAGCCACATGGGGAATTGACATTGAGTGATTCCCTAGAGAACCTTTAGTACGATACGATACTATGGGGGGAATTGACGGTGAGTGCTTCCCTAGGGAGTTTTTGCTTTAGCTAAACTAGAGGGGTGAGACTATGTGTGCTACCCAGAGGGTTGGTTGTGTTTCTAAGTAGGACTAGAGGGTATAGGCTATGAGTACTTCCGAGAGGGTTACCTGTTGTGTTATCTTCTAGCTTGTGTTTGGTTGGTTGAACCAGAGGGTACAGGCTCTGAGTACTTCCCACCGGGTTACTTGTTATTGTTTAGCTTGTTCAAAGACATAATTCGGGCATTGGCCGAAGAAGGTACTTGTCAATGGTATTATAGACCTAGATATTGACTTAATGATACACGGCTTGAGTGGAATGACATCTAGCTCAATTACCTTGCATACGATGTATAGGAGATCGGGCTTATGGTCCCAAGGATATACTATTATTATTTTTCTTGTTATTTGAATAACCTAATCATGAATACTCATATTTGTGTATATGTGTATAGGTATGGGACAATACTTGTGTACATATATAGATATGGACATCCATGGTGGCACTTTCCCAGTTGACAAGGATTACATACCATATGTTTCGCTATGGTTTCACGTTTGGTTTACTTCTTTTTGTTATATTCCAGGTAGGCTGATCACATGCCTATTGCATACACTTTTAGAAGCACAATTATAGGTTTCTTGTCAGGGTTCCCTACTGATATTATTTCTCACCCCTTCTTGTGTAACACTATGTACGTGTAGACCTTATGTCTTCTTCTCAGGATGAGCACGAGTTGCATTCTAGATAGGGATGGGGCCCAGTGTTGCATGATCGAGAAGAGCAGCTCGAGTGGTTCTATTGACCGGGCTGATGCAGATCGACATTGTCTAGAGATCAGGTACATGGATTGGCTCGGTGTTAGTAACATAGACATGTAATTTTACATTCCGTTTCTTTTTTACTTGTATCATTATGTTCAGCCTGGTGGGTGACAAGTGTTGTATTGTATTGCATAGCTGTTCAGGCTTTTACAACATTTTACAATTACAACTTGTTCTACATCAGTTGTTTATTGCTTCCGCACTCTGTTTACTTTATGTTGTGTATGATACTTAGTTATTTCCATTGTTTTCTTCCTCCAGTATGAGGTAATAGTTTCCCCACTATCACACCCTAGTCCCTCGCTGTTATTATGTAGCCTCGGCATTCAGGGAGGCGCACATGAGGCCTTGTGGCGAACTGGCTCAGAGCACTAGTTTAGTAACTTCTTGGTCAGTACATTACAAAGTGGTATAAGAGGAGTTCTCCTTCCTAGTCTTTTCTATTTGGGATATTGAAGATATACTTATTAGTAATGTGTCGGAACATGTGATGGATATCGGGCTGGTGCATTGAGAACACTTGTTTCGATAAGAAATCCTAGTTGACAGGGTTTGGGATTTCTATTCTGGTTTTTCGATGTTATAGTTGTATATGATTTTTTCCTTCAGTGATGCACATTTTGTGTGGTATTTTGATTTACTATGGATCCCTGGCTCTTGTCCATTGGTAAGATGCGAGGGATGGATTTTGACTCCTGGCCGGAAAAGGCATGAGGCCTCTCATGCATCATACAAGGCACCTAGGATTCACAGAATATAGGCCTACTAGTGTGTGTTTTTACTGACGACTGAGACCTTTGGATTTTCTTAAACATACTTTTTACTCTGATGACTGGTTATGTGGATCTACATTTAGGCGTTGGTGTGACAATGATGACTCTATCCTTGTGAAAAGGTGGTGCAGTTACCCTATTTGGTCAATGTGGCATGTGATTCATTTCTGTTTAACCCTTATTGGATGTTGTTTCTCAGGTCTATCGTTATCTTGTAGGATCATTGAGAACGATGTTGACAGATAGCAATGATTTTCTTGTGAGCTGGACATCCATGTGGTATTTTTGTATAAAAATACTTGATGGTTGTTAGTTTAGTTTATCTCTTCTATTTTTTTGTGACCTCCATGGATTCATTCCTTCTGAGGATGCTCGGAGAGGATCGGTGCCCTTGTAGGTTGTGTTTTGGTTTTGACATTCATTTTTTGTTGTGATCTTTACTGTCTTATGAGAGGTTTTGGATCTGTTGGGATAAGTTGTTAGACCTTGTGACCTATTTGTGAGACTTTTTCTATAGGGATAGGAGTAAGACCTAGATACCCCTGGTTTTGACTCGAACCCTTGTAGGTCGATGTCTTATCTGTTCTATGGAATCCTGTGTGTGAAAGGTTGGCCAGCGTTTTCCAATGCCTTTTGGCGGTGTTTGTTTTTCGCAACTGGTTTCGACGAGCAGGCTTGTTCGGGTGCCTAGCTTGGTCGACCGGTGTTTCTGATGTTTCTATTGAGTGTGGCGTCATTTGAATCTAAATAGGTGAGTTGATAGGTGTGAGCTGAGGACCGATGTTTCAAGACTTTCTATGGACTCAGATCTTGGAATTTTTTTTGAGTGTCATTATGTTGTAGAGGTGACCTTGTGAAATTTCAGGATACCGTAAAATGTTTTACCCGTGCTTGAATCTGGATTGTGTTTTGGCAGTATGTTAGTGTGGATCAGAGGGAGCTATACATGCCTTCTATGAAATATTAGTGTCCTATTGTAAGAGACGATCATGTGATATCTTGATTCGTCTTGAGTATACAGAGAGAGATTCAACCCTACATTAATCTCCTTTTTTTTCTTAATGATCATTCGTGTGGTGGATAGAACCTCTTCTGGTTGAGCTCTTAGAGTCGTGTAAGGAAATCCATATGGTTGGGAGTGCACCATTAGCCTTTTGAGGGTGGTTTTCCAGGTTTAGGTTAAACTTTAGTGTTTTTCAAGAGCTTTTGGGATCACAGTTTTCTTTTAAGATGATGACACGGGTATTCCTACGGTGGGTAGTACCAGATTGGTCGTAGTTGAATATATTCTGTTTAGAAGGTGGTGGTTAACGCTATAAGGCATGTCGTTGGATAGTCTAGATAGCTTGGTTGTGCATATGCTTAAGTTATGAGCATTGTTGTTGGTTCTTTCACTGGGCTTCTTGGGGGCGAGAAGGTTTATGGTGGGTAGTTTGTAAGAACCCGTGTTTTTTCAGACAGTTGTTTTGAGTAGAAATTTGAATTGTTGTTGTTGGATGCTCATGAGGGGTAAAATGGTAATTTTAACCTACCAGTTGACCTCAGATACTTTTTCCGACAACTCCGTTGGTCCCAGAATAGGGTTTTTACCTTAGGACAGGAGTTTGGTGGAAATCTGAGCTGTTCAAATTTTAGCGAAATATTTAATATTTAATATTATTAAATTAAATATTAAATTATTCACGCAAGTTTTTTTGGCAATAAAATTTAAATTGAGTGTCAGGTTGATATTTTTTCTACGCTGTTGAGTCTGGAATGGGTAGTTTATCCTAGGGAAGGCATAAACTCATGTCGGGTGTTGGGGCTGGCCCGATCCCCTTTTTCATCCGTTTCTTTTCTTCTTTCCTTTCCTTTCCTTCTCTATTCTTTCCTACTCCTTTTTGAACACGCTTAATATACTCTCCTCTTTGGCCGTTTTTTGGGGGGTATTTGGACATTGAGAAAGTGGGAGAGTTGGGAGGCAAGAAGATTACCGATTCGAAGCTCTTAACGCGTTGAGTCGGCGTGCGGCAACCAGGAGCCATGAAATCAACCGAATCTTCAGTGGTTTCCGCCATTATGATGGTCCATTTATGTCTTTTCCATAGATCCCCTTAAAAAATGTTTTTTATGTTTATAAATCCTTATATTTCTTTCTTTTAAGCCCATGTGGATCGATATGTTGTTTCAGGGGCGAAAACGGGCGTTTCTGGTGTTTTCAGAGATTTCCCGTTGGAAAACCAAGAATACACAGCATGTATTCCAGGGGTACAATCCATGTATTCTTCCCATTAGGGGAAGATAAAGTTTTATTAAGTACACACCATGTACTTTGAGTACACGTCGTGTATTGGGTAGCCGTGTGGCTGGCCATGTGAAAAAACACCGAATAGTTGCTTTTAAGGAGTACATGCAGTGTAATTTATGTACACATCATGTAGTGGTACATGGGAATATGTTCGGGTGAAGACGGACATGGCATAACTTTTTTTGAATAGTACACGACATGTACAGTAATGTAGATTCAATGTACTATTACACATGTGGGCCCATTGTGCTCTGGCCATGTACTCTGGCCATGTACTACATCAATTTAGTAATTTTGGGATATCTTGGGCTCTGGAAGTCTGAATTGGGCATTTAAGTAGTCTATTCTGAGCATTTTTCCGTTTAAATGACAATGGTGGAATCATTTTTAAATTTATATCTCATATAAATTCGGTTTTGGGGGTTTCTTTCTAAATGAATGGGTTCTTCCTCAACTTATCGAGTTCAGTTGTCACATGAGAGTGAGACTTGTTGTGGATGATAAGTTGGGTGTTCAAACCAACTTAGTTGAGGCCTTTAATAAAAAATAATCTATGATATATCACCCATAACCTATGATTTGGATGATGTTTCCCTTGTGAGATGTTTCCTTCTAGCCTATGAGGCTTTGAGTCCAGGTACTTCTAAGGATCCCCTGAGGGATGCCTTTACTTTTATGCTGACCTAGGGAGTCCCTTGTAGGATCTCTTTCTTGTTCACCCTTTTACAGGAACCATGTTATGGAATTATTATGTTGTACTTCCTTTGAGGATACCATATAAGATTCCTCCCTTTCTCTTCACTAAGGATCCGGCGTTTGATTCCTTCTCCTGTGTTTACCTGGAGGTTCCCGAGTACGATTCCTCCTTTGTGTTTGACTTGAGGGACCCAGTGGGTGCCCATTGTTTGACTAACCCTTTGTTGTTACATCGGGTTTTGGTAGATATGATGATCAGGAGTCACCAATAACCTGTGCCAATCTAGTAAATCCATAGGTATATGAATGTATTGTTGGGTTGGGTGTTTAGGCCACCATCACTATTTGTTTATATCTAACTTGGTTTGTTGATGCTGTAGTGTATACCAGAGGTGCTTCATGGTTGGTTGCTGTTGAGCCTGATGCAATGCATCTTTCTTTTTTGTAGGTATGCCTACATTACCTACTGTGCCTGATTAGAGGTGGTTTGTTTCTAAATAGTGTATTTTACCTTGCTGTGGATGTGTTTTCCCATGTTTCTTGATTTTGTCCTTTTGGTCTAGCTTTTCCGATTAGGATGCCTTGTTTCATTGCCTAGTATTGTTAGGATAGAGTTGTTGTGTCTGTGACATGACGATATATTTTAGAAGGTTAGACAAGTAGTTCTTGATGTTTACTTGGGCCGTTATGTGATGTAATAGTTGCTTGACTTACACAGGTTTGTGATAACCTGGTGTATTATACAATAGGGAGAATGGACATAAGGGATTCTCTATAGTGTCTTTATAATTATACGATGCAAGACCACAGGAGGAATTGAAATTGAGTGCTTCCCAAGAGTGTCTGTAGTTCCTCAATGTGGGCCACATGGGGAATTGACATTGAGTGCTTCCCCAACACGCCTTTAGTACGATACGAGACTATATATGGAATTGACGGTGAGTACTTCCCCAGAGAGTCTATACTTTAGCTAAACTAGAGGGGTGAGACTGTGTGTGCTACCCAGAGGGTTTTTTGTGTTTCTAGGTAGGACCGGAGGGGATAGGATATGAGTACCTCCCAGAGGGTTACCTGTTTTGTAATTTTCTTACTTGTTTGTGATTGGTTGAACTAGAGGGGACAGGTTGTGAGTACTTCCTAGAGGGTTACTTGTTTTAGTTTAGCTTGTTAGGAGACATAATTTCGGCGTTGGCCGAAGCAGGTACATGTTGATGGGATTATGAACCCAGATATCAACTTAATGATACACGTCTTGAGTAAAACGACGTCCAGCTCAATACCATTGAACAAGATATATATGATATCAGGCTTACGGTACCAAGGATCAACTATTAATGTTGTTCATTTAATTTGAATCACTTAATCATGAATATTAATATTTATGTATATGTGTATAGGTATGGGACAATAAATGTGTATGTATATAGATATGGACATCCATGGTGGCACTTTCCTAGTTGACAGTGATTACATACCATGAGTTCAATTGTGGTTTCACGTTTGGTTTACTTCCTTTTGTTTTGTTCCAGCTAGGCTGATCACATTGCTGTTGCATGCACTTTTATCAGCATAGTTATAAGTTGCTTGTCGGGGTGCCCTGCTGAGATTATTTCTCACACCTACACGTGCACCTCGGTTTACATGTAGACATTTTTCATTTTTTCATGATGAGCATGAGTTGCACTGTGGATAGGGCTGAGGCCCAGTGTTTCATGATCGAGCAGAGATTCTTGAGAGGTTCTATTGATTGGGATGCTGCAGTTCGACATTGTCTGGAGATCGAGTACGTGGATTGCATCAAAGTTAGTAGCAAAGCCCTATACTTTTACTTTCTATTTTTTTGTACCTGTATCTGTATGGTCGGCCCGGTGGGTGAATAGTGTTGTATTTTATTTAATAGATGTTTGGGATTTTACAACATTTTACTATTACATCTTGTTCTATTTCAGTTGTTTATTACTTCCTCACTCTGTTTACCTTCCGTTGTGTGTGATACATAGTTATTTCTGCTATTGTCATACTCTGGTTTTAAGGGAATAGTCTCCCCACTTGCACACCCTTGGCCCTTTCTTCTAGTTTGCAGCCTCTGGCGTATGGGGAGGCATGCATGGGGCCTTGTGGGGAACTGGCTTGGAGCACCGGTTTAGTGGCTTCCCGGATGGTATGTTACAACCAAAATGATGGACAATCTGAGTAGACCTAACTAGAATTATAATTCTTGTTGATATCGTGATCGATGATCTTCAATGGAAGAGGGAACAATATCTTTCACTGGTCTAGTTTACATAAAACAATTGCTTCTACTCAAGAATCCATATTTGTCTATATGGATCCATTTATTTTAAAAGATGTTGAACACCTACATGCTATGATGATGTTGGGGAATGTAAGCTACTGGGATGAAAATTAGTCCATGACATGGAATACATGTTTAAAATAATCTATCATTATATCTAAGATTACAAAAGTTGATAGAAGTTCTATGTAGATAATATGTTATGCGGGAAAATTTTGAGATTGGTGACATGGTATTCCTCCTCACATCAATAAAGAAGAGGTTATGATATCTATGAAGAAAGGAAAGCTATGTAATAGGTACATCAACCACTTTGAGATTATTTATTGTTTTGGAGCTATGTAATATTAATTAGAACTTCCATAAATCACAAATCATGTACATGATCTATTCCATATATCCTTCCCGATAATGTTTATACATGATCTCTCATATGTACTAAAATTTTAGGATGTACAACTAGAAAATTTTCTATTATATATATTGTATTTGGTGGTTGTCTTGGATAATAGAGATAATATTCTATGTATCAGTACCACTCTCATAATAGAGGAACTATAGAGAAACCATAAGTAGGATGAATTGGAATGGGAACTGGAGGAAATGATTAAGGATAATTACCATTACAAGTTATCACCTTAGAATGAAAAGTGAAATTTCTAGGGTAGAATTTATATGATGGGAAGAATGTATCATCCCAGAATTCAATCAATAGTATTTCCATTCATATAATTATGTCATAAAAGATAGATATCACATAGAGAACCTAATAAAAACATTATTCCAAAATATTTGGAATAATACATTAGTTTGAAAATAAACCAATAATAATTCAAAATATTATAATAGAAAATAAATATAAAATAAATAACATGATAACATGTATATGCTCGATCCAATAGAATGACCGCAATCAAGAACAAATACATATAAAAAATAATAATTTTAATCATATAATATTCATTTTAAAGATGGAAATAAATAATCTTAATATAAAATATATGTTAATTAATAATGAATGAAATATAAGGTATTTACAAAATATAATGAACGTATAATGTTGGAATAATAATATAAATGCTAACTATAGTAATCATTCCATTATAATTGAAACATCTCAAAAGAAAGAATAAAATAAAATTTGGTATCTTTTAAATAATAATATGGTGTATTTATATCATTATATAAGTAATTAATTTTTTTTAAATGATAAATTAGGTGTTGGGATTTTTTTAAAAGGAAAATGTTTATTTGAAACTCTATAATTAATAAAAATATTTTTAGATAAATTTAGTTTCAAAAAATTAATTTATAAATTAATATTATGTTGTATTTTAATTATAATATAATTTTATGTTAAACTAATTAATTTTTCAAAGGGTTAAAACATCAATTATATTATTAAAATATGTATTTTTTTAATAAATAATGATTTAGAAAAAATTAAATTTAATATATTTAAATTTTTTATCATAAAATTGATTCCATTTTTGAAATATTCACATCATGAAATTGGTAAGGTGAATTTTTTGTATTTATATAAAATAGTGGAATATTATGTGAATAGTGAAATATGATAATTAATGGTACTTAATAGTATACACTAAATACATGAAATTTTTGTCATGGATGATGTAATTAATTATTGGCTCCATCTATTTTAAAACATTTACTCTATATAGTTATATTATTGACATTGTTGATATTATTGATCAAAAATAATAGATTAATGAATTTAATAATAAAACAAACCCCTTTTCTCTCCTTATAAATATCACCTGCCACCACCCCTTCACCTCACTATTTATATGCCTTATATCACATCAAAATTCTTTCTAAATAGATTAACAATTCTATCCCCCTTGAACATGTTCTACTGGTATCAAAAAAATTACAATTCTATGTTCTTAAATGGGTCATTCTAGGAGGTGATATTCAAGAGGTAACGCTATCAAACAATCTCTTTTAATTACAATTTTTTTCTATATTCTATTTAACACTATTATCCATAAAATCATAATAAATATATTATTTTTTATATTATTTAATGATATATTTCGAATATAATATTTTCTTTCTACCACGTTTCTAATTTCTTGTTATTCAATGAAAAGAAATTTTTGTCTAAATTATAACGGTTTACAGTCTTAATGGATAATGGGATTTCATTTCCCATTACCACCATACAGGTTAGTAATAAAACCATTAGTAATGTAATTTTTTTAATATTTATATTATAAATTTTATCATGTTCTATACCTAATACTTATACATAATATTAAATAAAACAAAACCTGCTAATGATGATCGAAATCCACAAAAATAAACTAAATATTTATTATTATCACAGTATCAAATGAATCATCATCATACCAGAAAAAATGATATGTGAGATCATTTAAAATTTTATTATTTAATTACTATTATATAATTTCACTTTTGGATAATTATTTCCATTTTAATGAACATCCATTATTTTAGACAATTGAACTAACTACTAAACTATAAATCGAACACTCCTAGAATGATGAAATATAACTTTATAACTCATTGAAATGTTAATAAATGAATTTAATAAAGTTATAATAAATAAAATAATCTTATAAGAGGTTTTCAATATGTATTAATTGAATCTAATTTTAATCTTGATGAAATTCTATGAAAGTGCATTACACCTTTGAACATAATGTAGGGGATCTTTACGAAACTATATATTTTCTTTTAGTTCTATTATCTCTATATTACCCTCAATTTATAAATTAATTATCAATATATTCATAAAATATATTCGGTATTATTTTCTCTTACATATATACTATGTTTATTTGAACAATTTTTTATGATTAAATGCATGTATTAATATATTTATTTTTTATTCCATTCGAAAAGTACATTATAGGGAAATTTTCTATTTTATTTTTATCATTTAGAATACCATTGCATAAAATGTTTTAATACATAAATGATTTCTAAAAAAATCCCTTATTTTTTGGAAAGCCATTTTAGTTCACTTTTGGTTTCATGTGAATTATTATTCTCTAACCTATTTTGAAGACTGTTTATTTATTCTCTAAAAACACCACTTATGTAGGTCATTTCCATGGATACTCAGCCAGTCTCATTACATGTTTTTAGCTTATATCAGCATCATTTCTCATGATCTATGTTTATTATTCCATTTTTTATGTCAGTGTGTGATTAAAAACTTTTTTTTCAAAGATACTATTATGATACCCCCTTTAGTTATCAATTATGACATGATTACAAAGCCTATTCAATTACATGGGTAACTCTTATGTTAGATTTATTATTGGGAAGAAATATAGATGAAAATGTTATGATGGGTATGAAAATGTAGTTATATAATTTATTGGGTACTATTTTAGTTTTATGATACATCATTAATGGGATTAGGGAGTAAACCTAATCAATTACCGGATATTCAACCATGTGATATAGTCTTGGAAGTTATCCTCAACTCAGGTTTATTTAATGTTTTTTGTTCCTTCCACATATTTATATTTACATGATAATATTATTACATGTTATATATTTTATTATATCATATATTTATTCATTTTCCATGACTTTTATGTTATAATTTTATGCTTTTTAACTCATGTGTTATGATTTATTCCCACTTTTCATCCCTTACAAGGATTTTTTGATCCTAACTATTCCCTATATATTTCGCAATGTTATCTTATAAACCATAATAATATCAAAGGGAGTTAGGTAACCATTATAGAGTTTAATAAAAGTATGTTTTTTCATGTTTTATATTAATGTGTTTGTTCCTCCAAATACACTATAATTTTGTATCCTTCGTTTGAATTGCATGAATTTTTTTGCTAAAAATATTGAATTAATATTTGTAAGAGGATTTTGTTGATATATAAGAACTAACTGGGGTCCCCTAAGTCTCATTGTAGGTGATGAACTATCATATTGTCAATTGGCCTCATGCATTGAATCTGGTCATCACTCGATTCTAAGAGGATAAAATGTCCCCTAATATCATCATTTGGTTAGCATATCCATACAGACTATATTGGGTATGCCACACCAGCATCTGTGTAAAATATTCCCCTTGACCCATCTCTACTGTCATGTCTATCTAGGTCTATCTGCTCACAAATCCCAATCATTCTATTCCTATAGTCCTTTCACACATGACTATATATCAGTGAACAAGAAAAACTAGGTCCAAAATCACCTCCAACGAATTTTGGAGGCCACCAAGTATATCAATGGTCTCATGTGGATTTATTGGTTCTGCATTTTCAAGTCACAGTACACTTCCATTTAGAGGTAAATAAGGTCCCAACATGAGGATATATTTTTCAAAATAGGGATCATCATCCCACTGATGGGGTAAGAAATTATCATTTTTTAGTGGTAAGAGACTCAACATTTAGTGGATTGGGCATTATGTATTCTTACTTTGACTGTCGTGTTTGTGCCTCTTTAGTCAGGACATCAAATTGACAAAAATATATTCACTTATTTATGTTTATTTTAATCATTATATTTAAATTAAATTTAAAATTGAATGAAATAGTGACCCACATAATGTGGTGATCCAACACATCCAATTTTATGTAAACCAAAATCATAAATTCATATTCTGTGTATGTGATTCCACTTACCTTTGAGAAGTCGTTAGAAAAATTATAAGGGTTAAAAATAGATTTTATGGACTATCCAGGCTTATCTCGCCTCATCTGTTACTAAAAATATCCATACTAACATCCCATGAACCTATATCAAATTCAAAATCAATAATAAATCAATTATAACATATTTAATTAATTAATTTAATCAATTTATCCTCTGTATATTTGGTTAAAACATATTAGGACATTACTCCATAGTTAAACTACACATAATAGAACACCAATGTTCCACGTACAATTTGTGTCTCAACGCTTACCAAATGACCCATCATCTAAAGAAAAATTAGTGGTATTTTCAATTTAATATTATAGAAAACCCTACTAAAAAACAACATCTCATTTTACCTCCCTTAAAAAAACATGTTCCTGTTGGATGATTTCCAATTATGATGTTGTATACATAAGTTACATTAAATTATTATGATAAATGACCAATTACACCATGATATAGTGTAATTAGTATAAATATCAGTAAACCACATCTATAGAATAATGTATGAATTGATTCAAAGAGAAAACCGAAGTAAAATAAATAACATAATATCCATAAAAACCATAAAAATAACCAATAATAAATTGATTGGAGGGGATGAAAGGGCGTCAGTCCTTTATTCTATATGGGAAAACTAAGAGAAATAGGAGGATCTGACCATATTTATTTGAATTTGGAAAAACAAATTTTTTCACTTATTAATACAACAGGTGAGAAAATGATTCATATTAGATGGTTGGTGGTACTACTACATATTTTGATGTAGTAGACACCCAACCACTACTAGGGATCCTCTGAGGGAAAAGGATTCCTAATACTCCAAAATGACTAAAAAATCTCCTTCAATGTCATGTATACTATAAAACACTATTTAAAATCATAATACGAAAATAAAGCCAACCACTAATATTAAGGTTTATAATTCCCCCTAGACCTTTCTCACATATACTGACATATGGTCTTAAAAAATCATTGTATGGTAATTGATATAAATGAATGGAATGATAAATTATTGGGTTATGTTAAAGTGAAATAATTGTTTTTGTAAATGTAAGTTTTTTTAAAATATATAATTTCTTAAATGGTGGAACTTGTAATTAAAACATTTGTTTATGTGTATTGGGTATGAATGTTTTCTGGACGATGCATTAATGGTAGAAGAAGATAGTAGTAGAGAATGTGAGACTTTTTGTGGATATTTAGAGACTTTTTTTGGCCTTATTGTGAACCCAATGTTTGGTTATACCATTAAATATTTTAATCATTTATTTAAATTCTATATATATTCCTGCCCCACTTATGTTATATATCGTTACTAAAACCCAATTTATTTGGGTTTAGGGAGTTTTCCCCAACGTCTAGTATGGTGGTGAATTAGATAACTATCCACCACCTCTTCTCATTCCTTCTTTAGTGGTGGTTAAATACTTGGTCATTGTTGGATGTCAACACATGATGATGATGATGTGGTGTATGGTTGGGGTAATATATGGTTGGAGAAGGGGGCAAGGATGATGTCCTTCATGTTCATAATACCCTATTTATTTGTATGTGATATGAGATTATGTGAAGTGGTTTTGATGCGTGGATTGAAATTAATGCTCGTATTAGTTTCCTAGCCTTTTGAGGGTTTGGAGGGTTGGGATTCTTCCCGACCAATAGTAGAGATGTAGTGATATAATATGAAATATGCATAAAAGGGATTAGATTATAGGAAGTTTGACACTTGTGTGTGAGAGTGTAAAATCAATGGGATGTGGATATAAAGTCTCATGATATGGATTTTTCAATGAAATATTATGAGACATCATTGAATTATTTAGTGATCATGCGATTGTGAGTCTAGAATGGGTTAGTTGACCTTTTTAGGTGCATGTTGGTTCTTCTATTTGTTCATCGGGGCATTGATATTACAATTTCACATGTGCATAAAGGACCCTATGAATGATACTATTGGTTATATTTGTTATATTCATCCTACATAAACACAAACACTTTTTTGGTTTATAAGAGGGATCCTAAGATCAATCCAAACAAAACTAGCTTGGATATTGTATCAATCATTGAGTTTTAGCCACATAATTTCAATTTATTTCTTATAGAGATTTTATATCTATTCATTTTACATTGTTTATAAATTGTGGGATGGTTTGGATTTTTTTATATTTATTTGATGGATTTTTTCAATTTTTGAATTATTATCTCTTAATTAAACTTTTCTATTAAGGTTATTCCTCCCATTTATATGGGATTATTTATACCCTTGATTCTAGTTTCTCACCCATGTTATAATTGATGGATTAAATTGGGAATTAATTATCTTCCATTATTGATGTACTAGACAAGGTTCATTTGGAGGGAGGTGTTCCTGAAAGAGAATTTTCATTACAATCATTATAAGGTGATTTTCTACATCATTCTTAAATTAATTGAATTTCTCAATGGACTCGAATTTAAACATCATAAAGTAAATATAACCATATCAACTCAGGACATAATGGAAATTTATGTACTAATAATTCCCACATATCTTTTCAACTAAAAAAGGTCCTTACACATCAGTCTATACCAATTTTATAATTTTTGTGGCCCTTTCACCCTCTAAATGAATAATGGTTTTTAATATGAATATGTAAAGAATTATGAAATTTTTTATGTTGTTTTAGATTAAAATATTTTGGATAACCCTCTTGATAGATCATTTTTATATGCAACATGTTTATGTTACGGAGATAGTGATTCAACTAATGGGTTCTAAATGAGTCATGTAAACAAGATTAATTATAAATTTCCAAAAACAAGTTGTCATAATTTAATACATTATTACTGATATTTTAATGTGCCATACCATAATTGATGATGTCTTTTTAAAATATAATGTTCTCATTTCAAATCATAAAAACAAATATATCAATATCTAAAAACAATAAAAAAATTATATTATTTGATATATTTTTCACAAAATAACTATCTTTTAAAACTAAAATCACCCATGTTGGAAATTGAATGTCATATTTTCTTATTTCCAAATGATAAATCCCTTATCCATTTTTTTATCAAAGAACCACAACCACTCTTGAATATTCATAGAATATAATTTTTTCCTAAATTTGAATATGTACGTGAGAATCACAAGTTTTATAAATTACACAAATTTTAGTTTGGGAATGATTACACTGGATGAAAATTGTACTAAATATAGCCTTGTTCTTTTTCTCGATACTATAATTCTTATAGTGTCCTATCCTATCCAAAGTAAAATTTATTGTGTGTTGTTCCTTTAATTTCTATTTGATCTTCTTTTGAAAGGATGATTCTTTGGATTCAATGACATGGAATGAGTCTTGGTGACATTATTTATATTATTTATGTTTTTATTCCATAAGAGGATTATTGGTTTTTAATTCCCCATTTCCTTATCAACAGGGAAAATTAATAAAAGAAGTTAAAAGAGATTATTCTACCAATTTATTTTGTTTTAGTTCATAAATAAACTAGAAGAAAATTTAAGAAATGATAACATAATGAGTTATTTTCAAGACAAGTCAGGGATAATAAATCCCAATATTTCTTAGAAAGCTATGTCGTTAATCATATAGAAAACATGAGGCTCAGGTGGCAACATGTCTCATGTTCTGTACCAGATTAGTAAATTAGAGATATCATATATCAATTATCATACCTTCACTTAACAATGATGATCAATGGGTTATGAGGTGCTATATGAATCCATAATATCATATTTTGTTGAATGATAATGACATATAAAGGATATAATGAAAACATCAACACCAATATCATCATCTATGTGTTTTAGGTAGAGAGATGCTTATCGTCACCAGCCCCATTAACAAGTGACCTACTTTTTTACCTTTATATGATTTTATCATCATTCCTAACCTTTATATTACTAACTAATGAATTTTTATTCATATATTACCAAAAACATTCATTATAACAAATTTTAATAGCGTTAATTATACTTTATTTGTATAATATTACATATTTTATAATACACATTTAATTAAAAATTGTTCTTTTAATAATTTCATGATTTCATTAAAATGTTAATGATAAATTCATGGAATTAATCAAAAAAAATTATTTTTTGAAACAATTTCTATATATATTTCTTATGTCCATTATTTATAATCATACCCACTAATATAATAACATGGTAAAAATGGTAAAAATATAACTGGTTAATTTAAACTAGGTGTTTCTTCTCTAGTGCATTTTTCAATAAGATGAGAACCATCCATGGATCCTCATGGATGATCATTCTTGAAAATGGTTCCCCTAGAGGATTATTTTAAAGCACTAGGTGGGTGAGATAAGATGAACATCTATATTGGATTCTTTTTTCTATTTTGGAGATTACATAAGTTGATACATCAAGGACCTTGGTCACATGGATCTCTACAAATAGATTAAGGATGGTATGAATAACTATTCCACATTTCACCTCTTATATTCTAATGACATTTTATTGCTTGGATAATCATAAAAGAGAACAATATATTAAAATAATGTCCTCTTTAATCATTATGAAGAGTTTTATGGATGTGAAATCAGTTGGGAGAAATCCTTTCTTGTATTTGGTAATGGTATTTTAGTAGGAAATAAAAATATGACCATTAGGTACCTTTGTGTGATGATGGGATCGTTTCCTTTAGAGTATCTTGGTGTTCCCTTGTTCTTGGGGAAGGTGAAATTGCAGTACCTAGAGGGAATATAAGCTGGTATCACATATCAACTTTCTATATGGAAAGCGATGGTCGTGTCCCTTGATGGAAGGGTATTCCTTGTTAATTCCGTGATCACATTCAAATTTTTCTACTATTTCTCTCCCTATAGACGTCTTAGAGTCCTTCTCTAATAGAATCAAAGCATGGTGTCGAATTGTTTTTGGACAAAGTCAGCACATGAGAAGAGTTTGATCACTATGTCATAGAATGAATGTAACAAGCCAGTTGAATTGGGAGGACTTGGAATCAAGGATCTTAGAACAATAAACAATATTTTTATTGGGAAATTTACATAGAGCTTGATATCCAATTATGTCTCTAATGAAATTATTTAAAATAGATTAACAAGGCAGATATTTAATAGCTACAAGTATTATATGGCATTATAGGATTGGTCATATCTCAAGAATTAATACATAAAGATCATTAATGACATAAAGTGGAATGTGTGTAAGAACTCCACCCTCAACTATTGGAGCACGAGATCTCTTGATCACTCACTTAAGGACCTAGGTGTCCTACCTGAAGTCGATAATCGTTACAAATTAGTACATATATCACAAATACATTCCTCTGATATCATGATCCCTTTCAATAGTATGTATGAAATAAATTCTTACACATTTATGGACTATAACACCTTAGTTTGGATTAATAAAATGTCTGGTCAGTTTAATTGCAAAGATTAATAGCGATATGAATGTGGGGGACTCTTTCACCCACCTGCCTAGATTATGATGTTTAGGGACTATTTTATCTGGCCCCCAGATTCATTCTGATCTACAGAATTAGTAAAAACTAACTCTTAATTTCTTAAAAGCACAAAAGGGCTGGTTTCCACTTGGATTCAATGTGTCATTTGTGAAATTGGGATGAAGATACAATACAACACATGTTTTTTGGAATGTTCCCAGGACAAACAGCTATGGTCATATGCTACATTTATGTTTGAGATAAATCTTGACTCCTACATACAACTCATTAACATGCTAACAAGGTTGTATAATGATAATTGAAATGGGTAGACCCAACACTTACTTCTTGTCTCTACTGAAACAACCATTACTACCCTCTGCAATGCTTGGAATACTATACTTTTTGACAGTGTGCACAATGTTCTTCAATATGGAATGGTGTCCATACACATAGAATGATATACTGCTTCACTTTTCCCTGTTGGTGCAATGATTAAAATTGTTTTTGACATGAAAACCATCATATTAGTTGGGGATTCTGGTCGACCCCAAAAGCCTCGTATGCTCATGTACATTTAGTGGATACCTCTGATTGCGTCATGCCTTAAGGTGAAAGTCAACAAAAAAAATATCGGGGGTAGCGGGTCAATCAGGATATGAAGTGGTGTTTCATAATAACCATGGGTTTGTAAAAGGATATTTCTATCAATTTATCATATTTTTTAATTCCTATTAATGTGAATTATGGGAAATGATTCATTTATTCAGGTAAGATATCTAGTTTAATTTTTAATGGCGACAGATTTAATCTGAGTCTCTGATTACAGTACATTCCTTAAAGACAAAGACACGTAATGTGCCTTGGAAAATATTATCTCACTGGAATTACTATCTAAAAAAACTTAATCAAATTCATTTGGTTCTATCACATACCTATCCGGAAGCCAATTTGGTGGAAGAAAATAAGGAAAAGATGGTGATCATTGAAATGGATACGAATTGGTCTTTTAAGGCCCCAAATTGTTGTGCCTCATTAATGGAGGTGCATATATGTGGTGTCAAATACACTCATTTCTGTAATAATTTCTTATATTCCTAACTCTTTATACCTTTTCTGCTTAATAATTTTGTAGTTCCCACGTCCAACGAAACCTAGACTTTTGGTTATGATATTGAATACCTCATGTTTATTTCAAAATAAATTCATATAAAATATGAGTGTGTTATTTCCTACCTAAAAACCATAGATTATTTTCATAAACTATATTGTGGGTTATGCGAAGTGAAATATGGATACCGTCCACTATAATTTCCACATGATAGGATATCCAGAATCTATTTTCAAGGGATATTTGGATTTGATAAAATTGTCAGAGACTAGGGAAATAAATTTATGACATCCCACTTAATAATGAATATAAATAACTAAAATATGATTTAGTTATTTATATATAAAGATGATTGAATTGACTAATATTTTATACCTATTTTATGTTTTGGTGAAAGAAAATCACTTAACCAGTACTAACTTCAAATATTGGTATTAATACATTCTCATCACAATATTCCAAGAGGATATGTTTTATGTGTCGAAGCACCATATTCCTCTATATAATTATATAGAGGAAAGTAAGGATGATAATTTTATCTTTGGGAATCATGTAGATGATGCATTGAATGTATAATGTCTCCCGTTGTCATCCATATCTAATGAGGTCTAGAATATTTTCAAATACATGATTTTATAATCCAACATATCTCACCTCTATGATCATTACCAAGATAATGAATGAAAATTAAGGTACAATGTTAATATAGAAAACATTAAATAAAATATAATAAGAAGGTCCTTCGGTTAAACATCATTTCAATAAAATTATTCTTTATATGGAGTGTTTGAAAAATCTATGTTTCCTGATACCTATGGAAATGTGTAGCTATATCATTGTCACCCAACATCCTTAGTGATTTTATAAATTTATTATTAATTTCAATACAAAAAATATAGAGATAAAATACCAAGATACTTTAAATTTGATTCACCGTGGAGATAACGAAATGATGTCTGAAAAACCATTGGTCCTTATGGTGAACAAGAGTACAGGAATGAAATAATCCCTAAAACGAATTCCAAGTTTTTTTCACTTTCTCAAGACCCTGAAAAAAGAATTGGAATAAAGGGTAATTCACAGAAGTAGTATGTGGAATGTTTTAATTATTTTAACAAGGACATTGGTAGAAAAAAATCAACTTATTGAATATGTAAGTAGATGAATCTAGTTTTTTATTTATTGAATACAATCACTATATATCTAAAAAATGGGTACTATATATAGCTTCTGGTAATCAAATTTTTATTAAAATATAGTAAATATGAAAATTCTAAACGATTACAATAGGTTTAGTGTAAATTGTAGCTGCAAAAGAATAATATCATGTTGAATTGGATATTTTAGACTCCCATATCACAATATCAACTATACTAATTCTTGTATTAGATATATGTTATTATGTTCCAATTGTAACAAAAAGAATATTATCATGTTCTTTTTTAGAATTTTATTGATTTAGTTTTAATATATAAAGTAATATATTCTACTTTCATAACTATTGAATATGATATATGATATCACATTTTAATAAAAAACATTATGTTCTAAAATTTTTAATTTAGGTATTTTTGATCAATAAAGAATAAAGATCACATTAACAAATATGACACACAATTATTTAATATCTAGATTAGACATTTAATTTATATATTTTTTAAAAAAAAATATCAAGAAGTGTATTTTGGTTCATTTTAACAAAAACTATAGATATGTTTCATTCTTGTTTGTAAGGAAAGAAGACCAATGTTTTATTCCGTAGAAACATTAAAAAATATAAAGATCCTATAAAAATTTATTTATATAGATGTGTTTGGAAATTTTCAAGTTGAATATATAGGTGGATAATAGTACTTATTATATTTTACTAATGGAATTATAAGATTTGGATATGTCTCCATACTATGGTATTTGTTTGATTCCTTTGTTAAATTTAAGGAATGGAATAATGAAGTAGAAAAGAATATTGGATAGTAGATGAGGAAAATATAATCTAACAATGGATGGGAATATCTTAACTAGGATTTCATAAATTATCTATGTGACTATGGGATACTATATAATTTTGACTTATACACCATAGTGTACTAGTATAGTGGAAAAGTTTAACAACACCTTGTTGGTACATGGGGATCTTAATGATGAGTCATGGAAATTTGTCAACATCCTTTGAGGGTATACATTATAAATTTTCACTAACATGAGAATATGAGTAAAGAATAATGTATTAAATATTGTTCCATAATAGCCATGGTATCTAAATAAACCCATTTTGTTATATATTCATGTTTGGAGATGTGAAGAATTTGTTTTGTCCATTTCTGGGAAAATGTATCCTTCTAGTACATAAAAAAATCTTTATTAGAAATCATAATGATACTAAAGTATATTATTTATTTAATTAATTAGATAAAACTATCATGGTTAATAGTTTTTAGAAATTTATAAAGAGGTAACATATCACCAATTGATATAATCGGAGTAATATAGAACTCTAGGAACCCAAGGATCAGTACACACAAACATTGGAATGAGAATAAATTCTATAAATCCCCCCATAATTTTGTTTTTATAGACACAAATATGTCATTATACAACATGATAGGTTGGATAAATATAGTGATATGTTTTTTAGTCATGATTTGGGTAAAAAATTAATATTTTTAGGCATCGAGTCTATTTCCAAAATGAAAGTTTCATCAAATCGGAAGTCACAAATTGTCTAAAATATATAATTTTTTAAATTGATTCCACGTACTGGAACCAAGTCTCGGATTTAGTAGTTACTCCAATTATGATAAAGAATTATTTGTAATAATGGGTTTTCATGATAATTCTAGACATTGATGGTAATTTCAACACCAATGAATCGTAACTAGTTATTAAAGGGTTTGAAAACATCAATAAATAAATAGTAAAATACAATTTTCCATTCATTGTGATAAGATCAATTATAATTCATCATTCCATATAATATTTCCTTGATTATGCGATTTCAAAAAATGATATTATAATATAATTCCATAATGGAATCAATTTATCATAAGTATATATGAAATAAACTTATGGGATTGTGAATATAAATTATTCCAATAAGAAATTAATGTTGTTGAGATCAACTTATTGTCGAAATAAAGCAATAATATATAGGAACATTCATTTTGAATAACAATGATGATATTTTTTTCATAATGAATGAATAGTAAAAAAATTTCTAAATGGATACAATGATTGTGTACCAGTTTTCATAGTAGTATATGTTGATGACACATTTAAAATTGGAAAAAAGTAACTAGTATTGTAAGAAAGTAATACTTTTTAAGAATTTATTCTCCATAAAAGACATATGTGAAAAAGACAATATAATAAAGTTAAAAGTTAATCATGATAGCTGTGAGATACTGCATAGACAATGTCAAAGTACAAATATTCACAAGATATTGAAAAGTATCATTTCAGAACTATCAAAGAGGGTATTGTTTGTAGTGTCACATGGTATACATCTCTACAATAAAATGATTCAATACACACAATAGCAGGATAATAGAATTTGTATAATAAGATATACATTTATAATTTGATCTCTCATGAATGAGAAGCTATTTACCATATTGTATGATTCATACAGCTTGAGCTTTGTACGAAGATATAAGGCTAACCCAAGTTAGGTATGTTTGGTGTCTGTAACGAATATCCTAATGCATACATGGTGTACAAAGGACTTGTAACATGTTTATAGAATATATGAGATACCAGTAATTAGTGGATTTAAATACAGTTGTTTCAAAACAAATAATATTGATTTCAACTCATTGTTTGGATATATATTGTACATTAATGGTTGATTTGTGTTCTAGAAGTGGTGAATGTATCTAGTAGTTAGTGTTTCTATAAAAGAATATGAGAATATAGTGTATTTTGGAGGATCTAAAGAAGTATTTTCCTTATGAAACATAATATAACAAATTCAAGTTGTTTCTATTATAAAATAATTTATCATAATGTATACTGATAATATTGAAGAAATGATCCTTGAAAAATAGACAATTTTATACTAATGGATGAATGTTTTGAGAGATTATTAATATTTATCTAAAATTTATGCTTCAATTATTAAAAAATACTTCTCAATTTAACTATAAATTTAATGTAAATTTACATTAAAAATGAATGGTTTTTAATGGATAATTTTAATTTCAAACAATAATTTCACATCATCATTATTTTTATAATGTACGATCAAGTCATTATTTATCTTTTTAAAATCCATATTATTTTAATTATATTAAATTCAAATTTTTAAAAAATTCAATTATTTAATTTTATAATTATATTTTATGTTTATTTTTCATATATTAGTTGATCTAACATCATTATTTAATCTACTTATTCCTTAATCATACTTATTCTATTAACTTTGTTCACCCTTGAAGATACAAAATCCATTAAACTAGTAAATTCTTGATCACACATATTAGGTTAAACTACTTATTTTATTAATTTACATATTAGTTGAATTAAATTTTTCATTGAAAATACTTCTTAATTAGACATAATTTTTTCTTGAACCTATATCTTCCATAAATGTAGTTCATTATTGAAACCACTACTTCCACAAACATATTCCTGATTCTAGTCTAGATTTTTCCCCAAGTACTCTTCAATATTATTGTTCTTCACTATACAATCATCTTTATTTCGACACATTTATTATTATATTAAAATCTAAAAACTCTGGGAATTTTTAGTTTTTCATTTTTATTTCCTTTTCGAGTTACTAAATTCAATTATTTTTTGATCAAAATGAATTAATTTACATTTTAATTAATTTTATTTTCTTATAATACAAGTGAAAGTTTTTTAGAATATATTTATTATTTTTATATAATGGTTTACTTATTCTATACATTCATATACACAATGTACATATATTTTCAAATAACAAAATTTTACATATTTCAAGTAGATTTATTTGTTTTATTTACCTCTAAATTAAATAGTTTGTTATTTAAGGGATTTTATTAACATAATTTTATGATGATATTTTTCTATATTTATTAATGAATTCAAATCACTTTATATTAGTCATTAGTATTTATATATGGATAGTTATTAATGAATAATTTTGTTATCTTCCATTACTTGATAATTTTTTATTCTTCATTATCTCTATGGGATAATTATTATGATTAATAAAAATAAGTTATATATATTTGAATTATTTTAATTATTTGAAAGGTTTATTATCATAGAATGACCTTAAATAATGAACCTGAGGTTTGATAGTGAAAAAGAAGCATACAAATACTTTATAACTAACAATATTTATAATACAAGTCCATGTGACATAGAAACCTAGTTATGTGAAAATGTGTTTTATATATTCTAAAAACATTCAAGCGATCAACAAAAACAGAATTGACTACATCTAGTACCTTTATGACTTAAGAATAATAAATCCTCAAGAATCTAATGTTAGTCATAGACATTCCTATTCGATTTTATATTGATTCTTTGAGTATGTAATTATTCTATTCTAATTTTTTATATGTAATATAGTAAGTTGTAACATTGGGTTATGATTCTCACAAATATTTGCACTCTTTGGGGTTTGAATCCCAAAATTCTAAATTCTTTTCATTCATTCATTTTTTTGAAATTGAGATTCTAATTTTAAGAGAGAGTATATTTTTGCATCGAATGCTTGTAAGGGATTTGACTCCCCATAAGTAATTAGGTGTGTATTTTTTGTTATAAATTAACTAGAAAAGATATGTGTTGTGTTAGGTTATAACCACCCTTAAGAAATCAGGTAGTGAAAACATATCTCTCTTTGAGTAGAAAGATATTATAATATAGTACGTCTACACACTACAAACAATATGGGCTTTTGAGCCCCTTTACCAATAGCGACCGCCACAGACGGTCGCTATAGGTAACCAATGGCGGTCAATAAGTTTCCCTAAAAAAATGATTCCCCCCCCCGAACCCTTCCCCCCTCCCCATCGCCCGCGCCCTCCCCATCGCTGTGCGCCCTCCCCGTCGCCATGCCCTCCCTGTCGCCTCGCCCTCTGACACCCCGCCCTCCGCCGCCCCGCCCTCCGCCACCCCTCCCTCCGCCACCCCGCCCTCCGCAGCCCCGCCCTCCACCACCTCGCCCTCCGACTGGTCGCCCTCCTCCGTCCCCACCCTCCGCCAGCCCCGCCCTCCGCCGACCACCCTTCAGCCGCCCTCCGCCCTCCGGCAACCCTCCGGCTTCCCTTCGGCTGCCCTCCGTCGGCCCTGCCCTCCTCCGGTCCTCCTTCGGCTGCCCTCCGCCCTCCGGATGCCCTCCGCCCTGCCCTCCATCTCCTCTGGGATTCCTCCGCCTCTGCCCTCCGGCTCCAACCACCCTCCTCCCTCCGGCATCGGTCGCCCTCTGCCCTGCGGACACCCTCTGGTCTCCCTCTTCCCTCGGGCCTCCTGCCACCCACCTCCGGCCGCCTGGCATCCCCCGGGCATCCCTCCGGCCGCCCTCTAGCCATCGGCCTCCATCCCCTCCATCCTTCGACCTCATCCCTCAGCCCTCCGCCACCTCGTCCCCCCCAAAACACCCCTAACATCCCCCCCCCCCCCCCCCCGCACCCCGCCAACCCCCGTCCCCTCCGTCTTCGTTCCCTCCATCTCTGCACCACCTCCACATATCCCCTCCTTCACCATACCCTCCCTCGCAGCACCAGCTCCAGCTTCGGATCCCCACTGCTGCCTATCCTCTCCCTCGCAGCACCGCCTTCGACTCCCCTCCCTTCCAGGTTTGTAGCACAATCAGGGATGACATGTGCTTTCACTTACATTATTATTTTATAAATGGATCACAAACAATTAATTTGTATTTATTTTAAATATATTTGATATCAAAAATGATAATGTAATAGGTCTTGTGTAAATGTTGGTTTTGTACATAATTTGTATATCTGTTTTGTGAACTTTCTGATTTTTTAAAATTAATTCACAACTAATTATTCAATCCCTTTTTGTTTGATTAACAACTGTACAAGTTTATTTATTTTTAAAACAATCCAATTTATCATATTTAAACTTTGGATAGTCCCCTTAATAATGTTTTCCATGACTGCAGGCATGTCAGGGGAAGAGGCAGAAGATCCACATCATCCATATGAGGCATCTACGTCTCAGGGTCAAGGTATGTTGGAATTTCATTGTCTCTATTTTTTATGTAATTAATACACACGCACATATATATATATATATTTATAACATCTTTCAATTTGTATATAAAATTGTTTTCAACAGGATCATACTCGACTGCTACTTCCTCTCACAGGAGAGGCCCTGGTCGTGGCATATTATCATGGAATTCCGACACAACTTTTGATGTTTCATTTGATGAGGTATTTCATCATGTAGGATGGAATGCCCATGCATTTATTCATCAGTTGGGTCATATCATACGTGATCCACATTGATTTCCATTGACCACGCGTGACTGGGCTTCTATCCCTCAGGACACATTAGATCATCTTTGGAGGGAGGTTCAGGTAAGAAGACAATTTTACTTTATTCCTATGTATAAACAACAATAACATATGTGAATTTTTTCTTTAATATCAAAATTTGAAAGTATGTCCCCATGAGTTTCAGCCAGTGTGTATGAGCAAATGCCATAAGATATGAAATGACTATAAAGGAAATGTCAAGAGGGACCACTGGGTACCAAATGTGGGTGCCCCAGACATTCTGGAAAAAGTTCCAAGAGGTATCCACCCAGCTCAGTGGCGTGATTTAGTTGCATATTGGTCTACTAAAGGTGGTGCGGTTTGTATATTTATTTTGGTATATATATTTTCAAGAATGTTTGATATGTTTTATATTTGAATGAATTGAATGTAGGAGGTGTCTACATGCCATTCTGAGAATCGAGCGTTGTAGGGACCACCTCATAGGCTCAAGACTCGTCACATGTCTCAGATCTGACATGCAGTATTTATTTTTCATTTTTTAATTTTTTTAATTAATACAGTTTTGTGTTTATATTCTATTCATATATAGTTGCGGGAGCAAGGTGCACCAACTGATAAAATGTCAGTGTGGATGAGGACTTGTGATCGCAATGATCCAGAGATTGCAGCATTGATATTAAGTGCTTACACTCATTACCAATAGATACATAAAGTTTGTATATTAATATATGTATATATATTTAAATATTTTACAGGCTCAATTCGAAGCTGAATTAGAACATCTGCCAGAGGACCAGTGACAACTTCCCATGCGAAGGGATGAGATCTTTCATCCCATCATTGGTCGGGATGGGAATGGATATAGTTTGACCTATGGAACAGGGATTCCTCATTCTGTAGTGTCATGCACTACGGTTGTCGGTCCTGCTGTTGATCAGATGACACAGCAGTTATCAGATTTCGAGGCACGGCTGCGGGCTTCCGAGGAGGAAAATGCGCAATTGGCTGCTGAGGTTAGAGCACTGCGGGAAAATGTGCGTCCAGGTGATGGTGTAGGGGATCATACGATGTAGGTTTATACTATATTTATTTATTTAATTTAAATTATTTTTGTTATGAAAATATTCATAATGTTTATTTTTTGTAGGCCCCTGGCCAATCGGATGGAGGTCAGTGATGAACACGCATGACGCATCATATTCATGAGGTGTGTTTCTGCTTTTAATGGTGGGGTTGTTATTGATATTTATGTTGGGTTTCTAGTGAGTTTTTTTTTGTGATTTGGGGGTATCATGTGTGTTTTGGCCTCATGCAATGTTTGTGTTCACGAATTGAGAATTAACCATGAAACAAATTATTGATTTGGATATTTTTTGTTCATTTAATTTTAAATGTTTAGAATTGCATGTTCTGTAATATTTTTAAAAAAACATGTGATTCCTAATATAAACCATTAATATTTTTTTTAAGAATGAGCGGAGTTCACTATTTTTAGACCCCGACCTACCCCAGACAGCCCTCCCCGCACGCCGGATGGCCCTCCACGCACGCCAAACAGCCCTCCCCGCACGCCGGACAGCCCTCCCGCACCCCGTACATCCCTCCCTGCACTCTGGATAGCCATCCCCGCACCCCAGATAGGCCCCCCACACCTAGGATAGCCTCCCCACACTCCGTACATCCCTCTTCGCACTCTGGACAGCCCTACCCGCACCTCGGACATCCCCCCCCCCCCACCCCAGACATCCCCCCTCCAGCACCCCGGACAGACTTACCCGCACTCCGGACAGCCCTTCCTGCACCCCAGGCAGCCCTCCCGCACCCCGTACATCCCTCCCCGCACCCCAGACAACCCCTGTGAACCCCGGACAACCTCCCTTCACCCCAGACAGCCCTCCCCGCATCCCGGACAGGCTCCCCGCACCCCGGACAGCCTCTCCCCACACCCCGGATAGCCCACCTGCACCCCGGACAGCCCTCCCAGCACCCCGGACAGGCCCCCCGTACCTATGATAGCCTCCCCGCACCCCGGACAGCCCTCCTCGGCCCGATTGTGTCATTTTCAACAGGTCGATGCGCGCTAAAATGGCGCATTGGAGGGTCAAAACCACCCGAACGACCTTGGAATTCCATTAAAACCTACAAAAACAGCCTTTGTGTGATTTTTGAGATGGTCTTGCCAACGACACGTCAATCGGAGGTGTCATTTGACGGCGGTGACTGGAAATGCGTTTCTAGTGTCAGAAAACACCAAAAACGGCGTGAGACGGTCAAATTTGGAGAAAACGTACTCCGAATGACCTAAAACCACATGAAAACATTAGTAATATTATTCGTGACATGAAGGAGGAGACGGTGCGCCCATTGAACGTGCAGTTAGCATGGTATTACCGATTGTGTCACTTTTAGCAGCTCGGCGCGCGCTAAAATGGCACGTTGGGGGGTCAAAACCACCCGAACGACCTCAGAATTCCATGAAACCGTACGACAACTGCCGTTGTGTGATTGTTGAAATGGTCGTGCCGATGGTATATCATTCATATGTGTCGTTTGACCACGGTGATCGAAAACGTGTTTATGGTGTCATAATACACCAAAAATGGCGTGAGACAGTCGAATTCAGAGAAAACATGCTCCGAATGAACTAAAACAACACGAACACATTAGGAATATTATTCGTGACGTGTAGGAGGAGACATCGCACCCATCAGACATGTGGTGCGCGCGGTACGGCAGATTGTGTCATTTTCATCAGCTCGGTGCGCGCTAAAATGGAGCGTTGGGGGTCAAAACCACCGGAAAGACTTTGGAATGCCATGAATTCGTATGAAAATATCCGTTGGGTGATTTTTAAAATTTCTGTGCTGACGGTACGTCAATCAGAGGTGTCATTTGACCGTAGTGACCAGAAACGCGTTTCTGGTGTCATAAAACACCAAAAACTGTGTGAGACGGTCGAATTCGTTGCAAACTTGCTCCGAATGACCTGAAACCACACGAAAACAATAGAAATATTATTCACAACGTTTAGTAGGAGACGATGTGCCCATCAGACGTGCGGTGCGCACGGTACGGCCGATTGTGTCGTTTTCAGCAGCTCGACGCGCGCTAAAATGGTGCGTTGGGGGGTCAAACCCACCTGAAAGACCTCAGAATTCCATGAAACCGTATGACAATATCCGTTGTGTGATTTATGAAATGTTCGTGCTGGCGGCACATCAATCGGATGTGTCGTTTGACGACGGTGACCAGAAATGCGTTTCCGGTGTCACAAAACACCAAAAACGGCGTGAGACGGTCGAATTCAGAGAAAACGTTCTCCAAATGACCTAAAACCACACGAGAACATTATGAATATTATTCTTGATGTGTAGGAGGAGACATCGCACCCATAGGACATACAGTGCACCCGGTACGGCCGATTGTGTCATTTTCAGCAGCTCGGTGCGCGCTAAAATGGCTCGTTGGGGGGTCAAAACAACCCGAACGACCTCGGAATGCCATGAAACCGTACGAAAACAGCCTTTGTGTGACTTTTGAAATTTTCGTTCTGACGGCACATCAGTCGGAGGTGTTGTTTGATGGCGGTGACCAGAAACGCGTTTCTGGTGTCAAAAAACATTAAAAAACGGCGTGAGACGGTCGAATTCAGAGAAAACGTTCTCTGAATGACTTGAAACCACACAAAAAAATTAGGAATATTATTTTTGACGTATAGGAGGAGACGGCGCACCCGTTGGATGTGCGGTGCGTGCGGTACGAACGGTTGTGTCGTTTTTAGCAGCTCGACGCGCACTAAAATGGCGTGTTGGGGGGTCAAAACCACCTGAACGATCTCAGAATGCCATGAAACCATACGACAACAGCCGTTGTGTGATTTTTAAAATGGTTGTTTTGATGTCATGTCCATTGAAGGTATCGTTTGGCCGCGGTGACAGGAAACACATTTTTGGTGTTATAAAACACCAAAAACGGCGTGAGACGGTCGAATTCGGAGAAAACGTGCTCCGAATGACCTGTAACCACAAGAAAACATTAGAAAAAATATTTTTGACATGTATGAGGAGACGGAGCACCCATCGTACATGCGGTGTGCGCGGTACGGCTGACTGTGTCGTTTTTAGCAGCTCGGCACGCACTAAAATGGCGCGTTGGGGGGTCAAAACCACCCAAACGACCTCGGAATGCCATGAAACCGTACAAAAAAAAATCCGTTGTGTGATTTGCAAAATGTTCGTGCCAACGACACGTCAATCAGAGGTGTCGTTTGGCCGTGGTGACCGGAAACGCGTTTCTGGTGTCATAAAACACCAAAAACAGCGTGAGACAGTCGAATTCAGAGCAAATGTGCTCCGAATGACCTGAAACCACACAAAAACATTAAGAATATTATTAGTAATGTATAGGAGGAGACAGAGCGCCCATTAGACGTGTGGTGCGTGCGGTACGGCCGATTGTGTCGTTTTTAGCAGCTCGACGCGCGCTAAAATGGTGCTTTGGGGGGTCAAAACCACTCGAATGACCTCGGAATGCCATGAAACTAAACAACAACATCCATTTTCTGATTTGTGAAATGGTCGTTCTGACGACACGTCAATTGGAAGTTTCATTTGATGGCGGTGACCGGAAATGCGTTTCTGGTGTCATAAAACACCAGAAACGGCGTGAGACGGTCGAATTCGGAGAAAATGTTCTCCGAATGACCGAAAAACACATGAAAACATTAAGAGTATTATTCTTGACGGGTAAGAGGAGACAGCGTGCCCATCGGACGTGCGGTGCGTGTGGTACTGCCGATTGTATCGTTTTCAGCAGCTCAACATGTGCTAAAATGGCGCGTTGGGGGGTCAAAACCACCCGAATGACCTCGGAATGCCATGAAACCGTATGAAAATAGCTGTTGTGTGATTTGTTAAATGTTTGTGCCGACGACACATCAATCGGAGTGGTATTTTGATGGCGGTGACCGGAAACGCGTTTCTGGTGTCATAAAACACCAAAAACGGCGTGAGACGGTCGAATACGGAGAAAACGTGATCCGAATGACCTAAAAACACATGAAAACATTAGAAATATTATTCGTGACGTGTAGGATGAGACAGCGCGCCCATTGGACGTACGGTGCGCTCGGTACGGCCAATTGTGTCATTTTCAACAGCTCGGCGCGCGCTAAAATGGAGCGTTGGGGGGTCAAAACCACCCAAATGACCTCAGAATGCCATGAAACCATACGACAACAGCCGTTGTGTGATTTTTGAAATTTTTGTGCCGAAGGCAAGTCAATCGGAGGTGTCTTGTGACGGCGGTGACCGGAAACACGTTTCCGGTGTCAAAAAACACCAAAAACGGCGTGAGACGGTCGAATTCGGAGAAAACGTGCTCCAAATGACCTGAACCACAAGAAAACATTAGTAATATTGTTCGTGACGTGTAAGAGGAGACGGAACTCCCATCAGACGTGTGTTGCGCGTGGTACGGCTGATTGTGTCGTTTTCAGCAGCTCGGCGCGCGCTAAAATGGCGCGTTGGGGGGTCAAAACCACCCGAACGACCTCAGAATGCCATGAAACTTTATGATATCATCCGCTGTGTGATTTATAAAATGGTAGTGATGAAGGCATGTCAATCAGAGGTGTCGTTTGACCATGGTGACCGGAAACGCGTTTTCGGTGTCATAAAACACCAAAAAACGGCGTGAGACGGTCGAATTTGGAGAAAATGTGCTCCGAATGACCTGAAACCACACGAAAACATTAGTAAAATTATTTGTGATGTGTAGGAGGAGACAGAATCCCTATTGGACATGGGGTGCGTGTGGTACGGCCGATTATGTCGTTTTTAGGAGCTCGGCGCGCGCTAAAATGTTGCGTTGGGGGGGTCAAAACCACCCGAAAGACCTCGGAATTCTATGAAACCGTATAAAAATATCCGTTGTGTGATTTTTGAAATGGTAGTGCTGATGGAACGTCAATCGGAGGTGTCATTTGACCTCGGTGACCGGAAACGTGTTTCCAGTGTCATAAAACACCAAAAACGGCGTGAGACGGTCGAATTCGGAGAAAACATGCTCCGAATGACCTGAAATGATAGAATTTCATAAATTGGGGATTTAAAATTATTATAGAACCATGATTTGATTTCAGATTTAATTTTATTATAGTTATAAAAAAACTAACTAATTATGTCCAATTTACGTTTGTTTTGTTTTGTTTTGTTTTTGTCTATTGTAGGTTTATTGAAGCAGAAGATTGAAATGGATGGACCTTCTCGGATTGTTGAAGCATGTTTATCATTTATTGTTTATGAAGATCTTGATGTTTATGCTGTATGAAATTGTTTTCCATTTTTTATGATTTTTACCTTGTTTTATCTCTGATTTTGCACCGTGAAGAAAAGAAACACAATTCATACATTTCATTAAAAAAATGAAAAATATTTTATTTCATATTATATATATATATATATATATATATATTTCTTTAATACATATATATATATATTAAAATATTTCAAACTTATTATATATATATATTTAAAATATTTTATTTAATATTTTATATATAAATATTTTCTTTAATATATATATATAAATTTCTTTGTGTAGGAATATTTTAAAAACAATTTCCCTGAGTAGCGACTGCCAAAGGCGGTCGCTGTAGGCAGCCTGCCGGGCAGTATTAGCGCCCGCCAGTGGCGGTCGGTGTAGGCCACTACAGCGACCGCCAATGGAGGTCGCTAATAGTGCCCCCCAGGAAGCCTATAGCGACTGTCAAGTGGTCGCTTAAGGCCGGAATTTTGGCCACCTATAGCGACCACCATTGTCGGTCGCTATTGGCCTACAGCGACGAAGCTGAAGCGACCGCCAATGGCGGTCGCTAATGGCCAATTTTTTAGTAGTGACATCAGAGAAAACTACTATTTAAATTTCATATCTGTATTCTCTATTTTACCCTAAATATTATGTATGTTAATTATCATTGATAATTTATATAATATAAATAAATAACCTCAAAAAAAATTTAATTTTCAATTCACCCATTGTAGATTAATTTTCATCAATGACATTGACTTAAAAATTTGTATCAAATGTTGGAAATTGTTAAAGATATGTTACCATTACTATAGATTTTCATAATTTCAAACACTTGGTATGATAACCTATTGATATTTGATATATAGTATGATTTTTATATTTTATTATGGTAACTGTTTCACATAAACAACATTGCATAATGAAAAAGTTAAATTTTATAATGGTTAGATTGAACATAAAAGATGCATGGATTTCACATATGAGGCCTCAATTTGATTTAAAACATTATGGTTGTTGGAAAAACATAATTGAGGTATACCACAAATATGTAATCATAAATAATTTATTGATCATGTAAGACCATAAAATTACTAGATCTTGTCTCGATAAACTTATTGGGAACAATGATACAATTTTTTTTTGAATTATAAAAAAATAAATATTATATATAGTTCATTTAATATAAGTGTGGTTAGTCATGGGTGACATGTAAGATATAAAATGACATATGGTTGATTCTAAAACATACTCTTCTTAGAGAAAATCCTAGAATATATTGTTCTTAATTCCAATAATTCATAATTGGAGAATATAAAACCATCATCTAAATTTTTCATCTACCAATTAAAATAGTGAATATAATGAAATACATTAGATAAAACTTAAATATCTATGTGATTTTTAATGAGTAATAATTTATCAAATAAGGAAGTGTCATGTAATGAATGTATAAAATGTTTAAATAAAAACATTTATGGTATTCACATTGGATGAAATGAATGGTCCATTATATCAATATGATCTACATTTAATTAAATTCACTAAAGAAGTTAATTAAAATAACTATGATGAATATAAATAATATATATTTATTTACACTAATTATTCATATTTTTAATCAAAAAACTGAGAGAGGGATATATAAAATTTTCTTATTTTTGTAAAAAAATTTGAAATTAAATGGATAATTCATGAAACTATGTAATATAGAAAAACACATGGATAATAAAAGGAAGAATGTTACCACTAAATATATTTATGATTCTAAAATCACATGTAAAAAGTGTATAAATAACCTATATATAAAGTTAAATTTTTATAATTTATATCATTTGAGAAAAGACAATAAATATATGAACGAGAAAAAAATATCATTTTCTACTAGATAGTTATGTATGAAATAATTTTCATAATGTTACTAAGAAAATGGGAAATAATATTGTCCATCCTTTTCCTAATGGAATAATTACTAATTAGGTTAGTATATAATTTTATTGTAGTTATTTTTATTCTAAATATTAACAACATAATATATAAGAATTCATTTAGAAAAATGAAATATTATAAAATATTTTTTAATAATTGATTAATTTGTTAGATTAATTAAAATGATAATATAATTTGATTATTAAATCATATAAAAATTGTCACCTGAAAATGAAATATTTAAATATATTTCTTCCTCAACAAATTAAGAAATATTTGGTGGTTTATAATTTTCACAGAAATAGATTTTGAATTTGAAATAAATATTTAATTAGTTTAGAAAATAATTTTACTAGTTTGTTTAAGAAAAGTGGTGTTTGATAAAATAATGTCAATTTTAATAAAAAATATGTCTAATAGTGGATTTTCATATATTAATTATATAATTAAGATATTAAATGATTCATTTTATAAATTATATAAACATATTTTATCTAATGTTACATGTAATATTTATTTTATATAAGGGAAATATGATAAGGAATATCTATTAAGGATAAATGAATCAATTGATTATTCAAAGAATGTAATTTTATATAATAATTAATATAGAATACTCATTAATAATTTTCTTAAAAAATATTTCTTTTAATGAAATATTATATTAACTTATCTGGACCCAAGAAACGTAGGGTGGACAAGTTATTTTCTACTTGTTTAATATTATCTGGAAACATGCCTTATAATTTTCAAATATCATTGTACATTGATAGTGGATGTTGTAGAAATATTACTAGATATCCATTGATTGTTGTTTCATATATTCATTGTGATAATATCTCTTTTATATTCGGTGAAAAATCAAAAGTAAAGGATTTGTGATTTGGGGTTGTAGGTATATATTTTACTATTTTAATTTACAATGTATTATATGTTAAAGGCTTGGAACACTAAATAATTTCTATTCAGAAATTATGTGATGATAGAATGGGTATTATATTTAAAGATAATGTAATATTAGTTTTAAAAAGTATAATTTTATAATTTCTTGGAGATGGGAAAGATAATATTTTTTTTTATTTTTGATGAATACATTAACCAAACATTCCAGAATCATAATGATATATAAATAGTTGATTTCTTATTTAATTAGAGGAACAAACATTTGAACATTATTCCTTTATATATCCTTTCAATTAAATCACATATAAATTATTTAAGTTATATAAAAATTATTAATAATTTTACATTTGAATCATTTTTAAAATGAAAATACAATAATATTAGTTCTAAAACCATCAATGAATATATAAGTCCAATACAACTATAGCTTATTAATATAGATTTATTTTTTTTATATATTCTTCTATATTTAGATGTAGAAAATATTTTATGTGATTATTAGGGATTTTAGTTGACTTAACTAGATATATTTTTAGTCTCATAATTGTGAAACATTATCTAGATTTACATTATTTTTCATAAATTTATTGGATATAATGAATTTAATTAAATTAATTATATTATAATACATAATGAATTTAAATTTAATAATTTTTATTATGAAAAAAATTGATAACAAAATGGTAATTTTCAAAAAAAAATCTTTTAGAAGACCACCGAAAATTATGTTGTATAATGAAAAAATAGAACAATTAATGAAATTGATAGAACAATATTTAATGAATATAATTTAATTAAATATATTTTGGTAGAATCTATTAATAATTTCTGTTATATTTTGAAAATAATTTTTATTAGATCTTTTCTCAAAGCCCCCTATAAACTACCTGAACATAAAAATCTAAATGTTAGTTATTTCAATGTTTTGGTGATAATTTTATATTTATTTTTTAAGTATAATATGGATAAATCTTATTATAAAAGTCATAAATGAATTTTTGTTGGATATTCTAACAAAATTAAATCGTTTTATGTTAAGAAAAAACTATTTATGGTTAACGAAAAATCTGCTACTTTTAAATTTTTTGGTGGCATTTTGAAAAATATTTTTATTTTTTATGATTTTCAAATGATTCGAATTACATTATATTTTTGGAAGAAAATATAAGAGATGATAATGTCTTATTGAGGGAGATCGTACACATTCTCATTCCTAATAATTAAAGTTTCTTAAAGATAATCGAGTTGATATTTTCATTGGTCATTTGGATTTATTTTATTTGTATTATTAGATTAGATTTTACATTTTATGGTAATTCTTATTTTCATTTTGAATGAGTACAGAAATATGTTTTTTATTCTATGAATAGTTCAAATTATATTATAACTATGCAAGTTGAAACAATAAATTTTCTAGAAATATTTTTTGTAATTAATATGAATGCCTATATAAAATACTATGACTATTAATAAATCATTATTTATAAATATAATGGACTAATATAGTAAATTTGTTAATAATAAATCTTTATTGGAAGCTCAAGGTTTTTTTCAAGAATAATATATATATTTTAATAAATATTTTTTGACCATTACTAGAACAGAAACTACAAGAGTATTATTTAATATAGAAACATTTCATGGTTTTATGTCATTTCAAATGGATTTCAAAAGTATATTTTTAAATGGTTTTATATATAAGGAATTTTAATTTTTTTCAACATCCAATATTTTAAAACTATAAATTTCTTAATCACGTTTTTAAATTATCAATGTCTTAATATGTTTTTATTAAATTAGATCATGGTTGTTATGATGGAAATAATTTGTTTATCCTGAATAATGACTTTAATAAAGTTAGTTTAGAACAAACCTTCTTTATTAAAAGGACTTTAGATTAAATTTAAATCATTCAAAATTATTTTGACGATATTTGTTTGTATTTAACAAAATTTATTTGTTAATGGTTTTCTAAATTAGTGTCTAATAAAATTTATATTAATTTAATGGGAGATTATATCTTTTTAGTCCTTTTAATTTTACATATAATTTATGTTTTATTCTTAGTTTATTCTAAATATTATAAAAATGTTGTTATTAATTTTTATTTTATTTGTTAAAATCTTATTGAAATATTAGTTGTAATAGGAATTTAGAATTAGTTAAAAATGACAAATCTATAAATTCTAAAATGAATTGAGATATTACTGGAAATTAGTTTTTTTATACTTAGTCTAGATATATATTATGTTAGTTTTTTTATTTTCAAGATACCAATATGATCTTGTGTAGTATTTCTTAAAACTATTAATCAAAATAGTAGATATGTCAAAGGAACTATTAATTTTAGTTTTTTAACTAAACTATCAAGATTTATTTTTTATACTGATTCATTTTTTATTGTATGCAATATTGATAAAATATGTGTTTCAAACATTTTTCACTTATTTAGTAATATTTTAGTTCTATATATTTCAATAAAAAAAATTTTTTTCTTAATCTACATGTGAATGTGAGTATATCTCCATTTTTTAGGTTGTTCCAAAAAATTATGTACAAAAAAATCTTTTTTAACTACATGTTTAATATTGAAAATATTAAAATTTACTATATAAATTCTTCTTTCATTTCAATCTAAAAAACACTTTAAAAAATTACATAACTAAGGATATCATCCAGATATTTCATTTTAGTAGATATTATATTAACAATGGTGACATTATTATTGAATATGTTACAAATAAAAAGGATCTTGTAGATATCTTACCCAAGAACTTGATTTTTTAATTTTTGGAATAAAATTATTGAGTTTTTAATGTTGCAAATTTCTTTTGAATATCATGTTTTAATATGTTTTTGTATTTACTTAATTTCCATTTTTATGGGGGGTACTTTCTATTATTTTTTAAAAATATGTTTTTTCATTATTTTTTATATTAAAATATTTTCATTTTAAAATATATAAAAATGTGAGATTATTTTAAAAATCCATTTTAATTTAGGTAATTTTTAAAATGATGGATTTTAATAAGATAATGAAAATAAATTTTTATATTTTATATTCGGAATAATACAAAAACATCTCAATTTTTTTAAAAATATATATTTACTATATTTAATTGAACAATTATTTTTTATTAGATATTTAAATTTTGGAAATGAAATTTTACTTCAAAAATATTTTATATAATTATATTTTTAATCATCTTTTATCTTTTCAAAAACATATTATTTTTATTCTGTTTAATTTTATTTTTTACATATTTTATGAGTTAATTTTCGAAATATTATTTATCATTATTTTTTAAATCTTCTTCGAACCCACACATTCCTTGAACAAACATCTTCTGTAAATGTACTTCTACCTTTAACCAAATTATTCCACAAACCTACTCATTCCTTAGACACACTTCTTCCTTGAACCAACTTCCTCCTTGAACCTACATTATACTTGAACCTACTTTAAAATTCAACATACAGCATACTTGAACCAACATAATACTTGAACTTATTAATTTAATGAAAAAATACACTTCTTCTAGTATATTTTATAAATCATCTCAAATATGAACATACTTCACCACACAGTCATGCATTATTCAAAACTATTAATTTTTCTAAAACATGGGATTTTTCTAGAATACAGTATTATTCGATTCATTTAGAATTTTTCATTACTAAATTAATAAATTAAGTATATTAGATTAATTAATTTCTTTATTAATTAATTATTCTAATATATGTTCCATGAGGATTTCTTTAAGAATATTTTATTTAGTTCAACGTGATGATGTAATTTATTCCTTAACTTCATAATGATGAAATTTCTCAATATTTGAATTAATATATTTTTATTTGATTAAGTTTTTTATTCATTTCTAAATTAACTTTGAGTAAAAAAAATTTATTCAATCATGTTATATAATATTTAATGTAATTCCATAAGTTTTTAGTAATTATATATCTTAATATATATAAAAAGTGATTTTCAAATTTTGTATTTGAAATTTACCAGAAAAAACAATTATATGTTAATGGGAATTTCGACACACATATTATAGGGAAATTTTTGTTTTTATTAATGATGAATTTAAATTTGTTTTATTTATTTATTAATATTTTGATATCATTTTTTGATAAGGAAAAATAATTTTCACTCTCTTTGAAAGTTTTGGAAAATAATTTTCCTCCCTATATTCATTTTTATCTTAATTTTACATCATGTTTTATTTTTTTGAACTGTTATAATGATTCGAATGAATGCATAACCTATAAAAATCCTATATAAAAAACTCCTCATTTCATAGTGAATAAAGAACATAAAAACTATTTAAATTTTAAAATAATCACTCTAAGCATTCAACCATTGTATATACCATGTCTTATTCCATTGAGATATCCTCTTCTAGGTAGTGTGTCAATCCTATCCTAAAATATCATTGACTGCAACTACTATAATTGAAATTTTATCGAAATAATTTCTCAACATTATATGGATGTGAATATTCTTTGATAACGGATTTACCTAGGTCTATTGAGTATATAACTCTCTCTATGAAAATTATTTCCATATTATCTTCTATAATGTATCATTAGTTTTATATTTTCTTAAAATATAATGACTTCAATTTATGTTTTCACTCTTAGGTTCTAATTTTATGTAATACATTTGGTTTATGACTTATTGAATCTAAATTTTGGGATTGTTAACAGTATATTTAATATGGTAGTATGGGTTATGATTCACTATATAAAATTCTACATGTCATTCCTGTTATTCCTCTACTAGTATAGGTACACATTGCATTAGGCTATGATTTAGTTTCAATAATTATGCTGCTAAAAACTTCTCTTTATGAGTAGATTGGGGTCATATTAGAGCATGTATAATTTTGAAAAATCAACTATGAAAATAAATTATGTTCATTCTTAAATTTATTTTACGAATTAAAATTGATAATTATGTTTTATAATTTATATTAGATAATTAATTCAACTCTGTAAAATTTTAGTCTGGCCTATTCACACCCCCTTTAAGCCACTTACATCGGTATCTCCACGTGAATAAAATAATATACATCATATGTATTTGAAAAACATAAGAGAACATTTAAAATGAATTATGTGTTTACATTTAATGTATCTATTAAATGTAGAGTAAATTTATGATAATTTTGGATGATGTTCAATCAAAAAGAGTAATAAATTAAAGACTAATGAGGTTATTCTCATATATAATTGATAAAAAAAATTTCATAATATATAGAAGTTAGAAAAGAAGATTTATGATTGTTATTTAAATAATAAATTTTCAACAATGAGTAATTAAAGACATATATTTATATAATAAGTTCATGAATATGGTTATTGTGGAGTTAATAATCATGGATACCATTTACATGTGCTTTTTTCGAGGAAAATTCATTATCTACAATAAGGTAGAATGGGTTCAATGAAATAAGGTAAATGAAAGGCTGATAAAATAAAATTAATTTCATTATTAAAATGTATTTATGTTTGATAAATCCTATGGTTATTGAGTTAGATAACAAATTTATTATATGTGAGTGGTCCTTTAGATGTAATTTTATGTAGGTGTATAAGATTGGAATGAGTGGAATTGGAGTGGTTCTAATCTGATTTGTAGATGTTTGGAAATTTAGTGTTAATGTTGTTCCCATGATTTCAATAGGTTTATCCACATTTCATAAGGTTCAAAATATAATTTTTAATGGTTCTCACCAAAAATTATAATATTTATCTTGATGATATTGTAAGGTTAGTTCTTGGAAGAAGATCCGGAAAATGAATAATAAAAAATATTAAAGTGATCATTGAAACCCTTGTAAGGATCACACCATAACATTATATAGCCCATTAGAATATTTATAAGGTATATATTAAAACATTATAAGGTTCTATAGAGTTCATATTATTTCTAACATTGAGAACAATAGGTTGATGAAACATTATAACGATCCTTGAGAACATTATATAGTTCCAAATTTAGATCTTTTAATATTTATGTGGTTGAATACAATACTTTTTAAAGTCCTATTACTTCCTAGGATCTTTTAAAATATTTATTAAGGTAAAAAAACATCATGCGGTTCACATTAAAATTTGACAACTGTATTTGGGAAAACTGAGTGATATATGGGATTTTAGAAAGGTAAATTATTGAGGAATTCTTTAATAAAATATTATGAAGAACCACAAATCAAATAAAACATGGGACTATTCTTTATGAGAATATATATCACTATTACTTAGAATAATATTCATTCATGAAGTGAAATTACTTGGTAAACATGAAACCATGGATAATTCGATGATTCTTTAAGGATGAAATGGAATTGTAAACTACAAGAAGGCTGTTCATTGTCACAATGCTTTATATATGTTTTAAGAACAAATGAATTAATTGAATGGATTTTTTGGTATTTTTTAAGGTAATAATATGCATACGTTCATGGAAATTTAAATGGAATTTTTTGACTAGGATTTTGAGATAGGATAATTGTAATTCTAATTGTTGAATGTCCCGCATTTGGAATTAGTGGACTTCTCACCACCATGAATTATGAATTTTCCAATTATTAAATATTGAAAATATATTTATTGATAATTTTAGAGGATATATAATTATTTTAGATGTAAAATATTAATTTCACGAATAACTAATATAGTCTTTGAATGAATTAAACATCAATTTAATAAAATTAACCTCACCCAATTTATAGAGAATAACATGTGCATTAAAGAAGAAAGAGAAGAAGAATTTTTATGATTCATCTATATCATTGAAGTTTATTTTCATGTGGGAGGATTTTTTTGACGTATATTGATGTGAAAAAATAGCTCAAATAGAAAAAATCACCAAAAAGAAGGTGAAATTAATGACATGATTATGGATTTATTGGTTGGAGCCATTGAATACTATAAAAAGTTTCCATAAAGACAATATTGTAAGATCACTAGAGTTTTTTAATAGATAGATCAAACTGGTGGGAGATAGTATTATTAAACAATTATAAGGTGGAAAAGGGATTTTCATGAGGTACCCACCGCTATACTCAACTATCTTATGAATAATTTAGATATCTTGTACAAGTACTCACTTTTCCTAACTAGGGGAAATCTATGTCTTAAGGTAACAATAAAATCTAGAAAAAAAATATGTACCCATACTAATATAGAAACTTTTAAATACTATCATGTTTTCTTGTGATGTTATATACATATTTATAAGAATGGGTGTTAAATTTACAAGAGAGAGGATCAACAATTTAATCAGTCAAAGAGGGTATTATAAAATAAGAAATCATAAAAACAATATTATCATTGATTCTCCCCCACCCCTATCAGTGATATAACTTGACCTGTGCGGTTTAATTGGAATAAAATCTAACTAATTTCTTATGGAATGATATTACCAGAATGAATTTCATATGTAAAATGTTTTCTTATTCAATAATATAGGACTTCTTATCCTTGATAGAAAGAATATTTATTATTGTAAGAATAATATTCTCATTACTATTTTATAAAAATTCATATTTTTTTAATATATTATAATGGAGTCCATTACCTAGTTTATTACAATTAATACAATAAAATATGTTGAATATAAAAAATAAGAACTATGTAGTGAACAATAAAATTTACTTTTACCATTCTACAATTATATGGTCTCCACTAATGAAATTTGAATAAGAACTTCCCCGGATCTCTGGGGTAATATTTTTGAATACTTATGAAGGGTTGAAAAAATAAAAAATGTAAACTATATATTGATATTTCTATATATGAAGATATCTAAATTGATTAAAGAGATACAATAGACAGCTACATTAAAAATATAAATTAAATTTTAATTTATATCATGGATAATAATGATACCTTATATTATTAAACCATTATTAGGTCACTCATAAGTTATTTCCCATATATGTTTAACCCAATGATATTATCCATGTAAAAAATTCTAAAAAAATATCTGGATGAGTTACAAAATTAACCACCCAAATTTATATTTGGAATGGTCATGCACTGAAAAATAAATAAAATGGGTAAATTGAATTACATTTGTCGAAGAATATAAGCTCAATGTAAATATAAATGAATCTGTTTGAAATTAAAATTTAAATGATGAATGAATGATCATAAGAGAATCACATATCTTATTTGAAATAATATTAGTGGAGTTAGTGGGAAATTAAAATTAAATATTTTTATTAAATTAATTAATTATATTTTTAAAATGGATATTTTCAGTTGTATTCACAGACATTTTTTATGGTGGTACTTAGAGTGATCAAGAAGAAGAATAAATATGTAAATTCGGATCTTTAAAAACCTGAAAGGGAGAAATGGGGTCAATAATATGTTATAAATTAAGATTAATATAACCTAATGAGTAGAGATTTATATTAAGACTCATCATCATGTTAGTAGATAGATGGTTAACATCCCAATCAATATCACAAAACCATTATTTCTCAAGTTGACATGAATTAATACAATAAAATTAGTGGAAAGTAAAATTAATATATCTCTAATAATCACTTATTAGAGGAAGAATACTAAGATCAATATATAAATCAATATACCTGAGAAATTGAAATGGAATTATTATGAGAAGGAAAATTACTTTCTATGATTATCAATAATTTCAAGGTTATAATTATATATCAAGATAAGATGTTGGATGATCATAATAGAACATTGTATGTAAAGGAAGGAAAATTGAATGAGACTAAATCTAGGTGTATAAAATATAAAATTAAATTATATAAAATGCTGGACAATAATGATAAACATATGGATGATGAGGTTCAATATTTCAAGTCTACTATTAAAATGAATCCTAAGAATAAGGTCAATGTTTTTTTAAATTACTAGATTGATTCTAAATTTATTTTATATTATAGAGAAAAATGTACTACTAAAAATAAAATAGCATGGGATAAAAAAAATCACAAAATCATTAATCTGATATCACGAATAACACTAGGTGTGTTGGTAAAATAATGTTCCCCAATACATAATGTAATAAATATTAATGAAAGATTCTAAAATAATGAATGATTTCACAAATAGTTAAATTGAATTATTATTATATATAATTATATAGAATATTTTAAGTCTTTTCTAGCCTTTTAGAAAAATTATAATGATCCTAAATTTCATAAAATAAATACCACACCATTTTATACAAATATTCAAAACATTTAACAAATACTCGCTTGAGGACCATTAAGCTTTATTCTCATTGGAGACTAGATATAACCTCTTTTTATTTAATGAAAGATCATAAAAAAATCTAACAAAAATCATCTCAACTATTTACCTTCTTAAAAATACCCATCTAAATTGTTTTTATAACATGGAAAAAGGATACCTATGAAAGAGATTTCATAGATTCTCAGTGATGGTAAACATATGAGATACTAATCGATGATCGAATGAAAGTGTATGATAAGAATAGTGGTGTGATTTCATGAATATAACATAACAATTTTTTACCTAATCTACTATGAACTATACACATGAGTCATGTCATAAAAAATTATTCTTTCAAAATAAATAATTCATTAGAGTTTGAAAACATATTAAATGAAAAAAATCAAAATTTCTTGGAATATAAGTGTGAAAACATTATAAGTATAGAAACTGTTTTATATGTAAAGGTTAAATACTGAGACCATAAAATAATTAATGATAATGAATCATAACTTCTTTCTTATAGTGGATCAATCACATCATCTTTCTTCCCATAACAAATAATGTATAGTGATTGTTTTGCAGAGTAGATCAATCACATTAACTACCATATTGAATTAAACATATCAACTAGTTCCCCATAATAATCTTATGATATATAAAACCTTACCTGATGGATTGGAGGTATATATTACTTGTGGAACATAAATCTCATAATTAAACCATACATACATGATATATAAAATCATAATACATCTATCCTAACATAACATCAAAACCCATGAAAACAAAATGAGTTTCATAAACATTTTATCAATCCGATTGAGGCTAAATCTTTGAAAATAAATGGGTTTCATAAATATCACCACATCAATAATCATAAACCATATCGATAAGGAATATTGACGGAATAATTTTATCATATATGAATTATAACATAAGAAACAACAATGGTATTTTTATTGATGAATATGAGTACCATAAAAATATCATTAAAAATAGTCCACTAGAAAATACTCATACCACAATGATAATAAATGGTTATAAATTAATAAAATTTAATATAAATAATTTACTTTAAAATATAATTGGAAAATTTTAAATTTAAATTTAATTCATTAAGAAACCATGATGTCATGAAATATTATTCATGTCGTATATGATAAAGCAAATATTCCTTCCATGTTTTCAGTAAAAATTTAGAACAGCACCCTATAGAAAATAAAAAGAAAATTCCGTTGAATTTTTTTTTAAAATTACTAATAGGGTAACAATTTATTTAAACCATCAATGGGGAATATAAAAAATCATTAAAAAATTATTAGAAAACATTGAGAAGGAATAGAGTGGATTTTCAACCGATCAGGGAAATAATTTTAGGTTTCCTTTGAATCATTATTTTTGTCTCATGAGAAAATAAAAATATGAAAATGAATCGTAAATTTGTAACATAAAAAATATCCCTTGTATAATATTACTAATTTTTTTCCTGATAGATGGATCATAATATTTTTTAAAATGTGGTACATTGGTAAAATATATAATCATAATATTTATTATCTAAAAAAGGGATTATGTGAATGTAAAAGAAATGATTCTTTTACAATATCTATCATAATGGGTTTGGAAATCAACCGGGAGGACATACAACTAGGTTGTGACATGGTTGACTCCCATATTTTCAATACCATCTTCTACTGTTTTCGCTTCATGAAAGGCATGACTAATAGTATTGTTGAAGTCCATAAGCAAGTGAATAATGTCAATCCAGTTTGTTGTAAGAGGCTTCTCGAGGTGCATCACAACATTACAAATTTCATGAATGATGGTAGTAGAGTCACTTTCAATGCAAATATTGTTCCAATCACGATTATTTGAAATGGTGATAATATATATCATGCTCATTATTTCAAACTCTAAAGCCGATGAGATGCCAAAATTTCTATAGAAACATCCACGAATCATCCCGAAGTGATTTCTAAAAATAGTACCATAAGTAAAAGAGCTCTGGTTGAATTTAGAAGCACCATAGACATTACATATAATCCATACTAGCAGCAGAACTTACTATTACACATTAAATGTGTGTCTAGGTAGAGAATAAATACCATTAATCCCAACATGATGCAGAATCCCAATGTCATTCACTATGTTGTTGATAAATCCATTTTGAATAGAAGCATCTTCTTGAATGGTAATGAGGATCTTCATCCGACTTGAATTTTAACTAAGTGAGTAGTTTTTATAAATTATAACATTAATATTATACTAGATAAAATGAATATGTTCAACAAAAACATTTAAAAAAATACCCATAATTTAAAGAGAGGATTCCAAATCCACACAATCTTGATGTTGAGAGTTGATTGAGTCATTTTGTAACCACCTGCACTAAAAATGATCAATAACATACATCAACAGAGCTGTATCAGTAACACATGAATGAATAATTTGGTTAATGTCTTCACGAGGTTGGTTATGAAGAAGAAATTTAGAGCAAAAATTGATTCAAAAATACTGAAGACCATTTCTAGTTGGAATCCTCTTCTATGCAATACGCCAAATCAGTGTTAATCTTGATGGTTTTAACCATTATTTATGAAAATGTTTAATCTAACTAAAATATTTTTTGGAAATAATAAATTCATGGTTGTAAAAAGTTTTTTAGTCCAGAATGCCATTATGAGCAGGTTCCCAAATTAAAAAAATTATTAGTGTAAGAAAAAGAGTATCAATTAATGACATAATTGACGTTGTCGAGAAAATTAAGGATGTGAGATCTAACAACATCTTTGATAGTATAGTTAGTGTGGCAAGGTTGTTTATTAAGAGAAATTGTAGACTTGAGAGGAGCACCATCCCATTTGTCGAGCCAAAAATTCATGGAATATTCTCTTCTCACCATCCATCTAGAGTAAGACATGATGTTGGAAAAATCATTCTTAATGGTTTTCCAAATACAAGAGCTCATGTAATTTGAATTTACCTCGATGAAATTTTCAAGAAATTTGTTTTAATGGAAATCAATGTAGTTAGAGTTGTTAAAAAGAAGGTACTAATAGGGACAATCTAGTAAGGCATCATTATAGAGTTTTATATTTTTTATATTGCGGCCATACTTCTCTAAAGGTTTATAATAAGTATACCATGGGATAGTCACTAGTTTCCTTTCAAGCATACTTCTACACCAAAAATTGATTTTGATGTCTATGAAAATTCAATTTAGAATACTACCGGTCTATTTATAAATCATCAATGAGTATACCATTTTAGTTAAAATTGTATATATGAAAAGTCAATTACTTCAAGCCATATAATGGGATTAGCCTTTCCAGGATGAAATTTGGTGGAGGATTTGGTCAATTGTTTTAGAAATGTAACAAGATTTTTTTCTTTCCCAGCGAATTGGAACACCAAGATAGGTGATGGGAATGGATCCTTCCTTAATACCTAAATCAACAAAAATATTGGATTTTCAATTTGTAGGAAACCTCTTCCCATAAAAGGTAATGGTTTTTTTCCCAACAAATTATTTGAAAAGAAATCTATTCATTGTGTGAGAAGGAGAATTTGTTATTTTGTATATTTCATTTATCCCCTTGTTAAAAAGGATGATATAATCCGCATATAATAGGTGCAAGGGAGTATTCAACATCCTAGAATCTTTAATCGGATTAATCTTGTTTTTGTTGAAAAGGAGAGTGATCAATCTACTTAAGTAATCTTCCGCAATAAATAAAATAATGGAAGTGAGAGGGTCACCTTGTCTGACACATGTGGTGACTTTAAAATAACCCTTATGAGATCATTAACATGGGTGGATATGATGGATGAGTTGAAATGATATTTAATCCATGGTATAAAAGGACTTCCAGATATATTTCTTAATGGAAATATTTCCACCCCAATTATTTCTATTTAATAAGTCAGTACATTCCGAGAAAAAACAAATACAAACATTAATAAACATTCCTTTAATGGAGCCAAATTAGTTCCATGGAACTATTTTATTAATAATAGAAGAATATCTATTGGAAATATGTTTGGTGATGGTTTTATAAATTTATTGATTAGTGCAATGGGTCTGAATTGGATAATTTTAGTGGTATTATCCACTTTGTGGATAAAAGATACAAACTAGGAGTTCATCCCATTAGGGATAATATCATTAAAAAAACGACTAACTATCCTACAAACATAAGTTTGAGTGAGATCACGAAATTGCTGATAGAATCCATTATTGAAACCATTATGTCTCGAAGCACTATAAAAAATTAAACTAAATATAGTGTATCTGATCTCATGATCAATAGGGATTCAGGTATGAAAATTTTTGTCCTAATCAGTGATCTAAACTGGGATTACATCTTATAGATAGTCTTTTTTAGTGGCATGTCCATTGATGATGTTCTCAAATTAAGAGACAATATGATTGGAAATGATATTTTCAGTATCTAAGATGTTTCCCCATCTCTCAAAAGGCAAAAGGTCTATTATATTTATTGATTCCTTGAAGGGAGTTGTAGAGTTTAGTATTTCTATCACCATCTGTGAGTCACTTGGGTTTGAAATTTTTTTTTCAAATGTTTTCTATAAAGGTGATCAAGGATACAAATTTCATCGTAATATTGAATTCATGAAGCCGATCAGTGAAAAAAATTGTGCCAGTAGTGTTGTTTTGATGTTGGGTAAGTTCATATTCCAATTGTAGAATGTCATTATAAATTTTTCTAGATTTGGTACTAAACAAAAACATTAAGGATCTATTTTATATTTTTTAATTTAGTGGTACAATAAAAAAACATTAAAAGAATGTATAGAAGACCAATAATGTTTAATAATGTTAACAAAAGAAGTGTCATAAGACCTTGTGTTGTTAAATATAACGGGAAGAACAAGATTCTTATGTTTGATAGAGTGAAATTTTTGGATATTATTGTGTTTAGAAATATGTATTGGGAGGGTTATGCAAGAAATTGTGTCCCACTATTACAGTTCTATATCTATTGTGAAATATATGTCCAATTTTCTAGCCACCATCCTTTTATAGTGTCTTCTGAACTATATATACATGTCAGAAATATGGTGAATTTTAACAAGTTTGTTAGCCTAAATAGATGATGTAAACTCCATTGAAGATATGGAGGAGTGAGTGGGTTCTATTTTCAAACTTGGTGAAAGGATAACGTTAAAGTCACCAACCCCAAGAAAGGGTCTTGAAAACTATTTCCTAAGTATGAAAGGTCATTCTAATGATATCTCATGTCTTAGTATCAATTATTATCATAGATAAAAGAACAATAAATATACAAGTCGACAATATTAAAATCACACGTGAACTCCTGCTCTAAAATGTAGAAAATATTACCATTTTGAATAGTAGAGTGAGTAAATATCCAAAGGGTTTCAATGGAAGTACACTTTTTATAATCACCATAGAATATATACCAAGAGGGAATAATGATGAGAAAAATGAGAGGAGAAACAAATCATAGGTTTTGAAATTTAAAATACACAAGGAAGATGAGTATTAATAATTATTTTTAATACAATAAGAGTGTCAGAGAAGGAAATGCCCTAACAATTCCAAAAAACAATATTCCTTGGAACCTGTTTTGGGGTAGGAACCCCCTTTTTATAATTCTCTGAACCCATCATCGTGGAAGATCTTTTAGGGGATTATTTCAAGCTTGGATAGGATTTATATCCCTGGTTACTCCTAATAGCAATAGGATAAATTTCTGTAATATCTGTAATAGACTGAGAATTTTATGTATCAGGTAATAAAGAATTTACAGGAAAATAAAATTGTATGCTATTTAAAATTGTCAAAGAGAACTCAGTCTGAACTGTAGGAATGTCCTTGAAAGGAGGATAAATGTCTAAGATTGAAGTGAATTTGGATAGTACATTGGATTCAATGGTATGTGTGTCACTACCTGCACCCGAAATTGAATTAATGGGGTTGCACTTGACCTATAGAGAAGATAAAATACTATCAAGTTCATTAAGAACAGTGGGATGATTCTTCTAGTTAGCATCATTTATAGTGTTATCACCCTTAACAAACAGGGAATAATGGGTGATATAGTCCATAGAAAGATTAGTTTTACTAAGTCCACACCCGAATTAGTTGTGTGTAGTGGGAGACCAACACGTTGGTCACCCAAATAACTTGCAAGGAGAACATTTTCTTTTGTTTTACACTTACAGTGGTCATTAGGTGTGTTTGAAGAGTTAGTGGACTGCTTGGAGTAGTTATTAGCCTTCATATGAGACTTAGATAACACAGGTTCTAGATCAAATTGATACTACTTAATGATCTCCATAATAACATATTCTAATTTCACAATAAAATAGTGTTCATTAAATGAGCTATCATCATCTTCAACAAATTATGCATATGATTTTCCCACATAATCCCCATTTAGATTCCAAGTCATTGAGTTTTGTTCACCCATTTATCATATTTATTCATGGTGGTCTCCATTTTATCAACGTAAGGTTCATTATCATTTTATATTTTCTAATTTTAGTTCATTCGGAGTCAATTGGTTGGGTGACTTTTTTCTTCACCGTTCTAAAATTTAAAATAGAATACCATATGATCATAAAAAGATCGCAAAGTAGGGTCTTAAAATCATATTCAATTCTAAAATCTGTTCTATATTCGTTATCGTTGATGGTTATTCAATGTAGGATCTTATATTCTAAATTCACTTCTATCAAAACTCTAGTGAAGAGGCCTTACTCACCATTCAATGTTCGATGATCAATATTAGGCAGAGTGCCTATGCAATAGGATATGTTATTTAAAATCATTGGGATCCAAATGGACCAATTGATAATATTTAATCTAACCCATATCTGGTTAGTAGTGTTCTAATGAGCATATAGATTTAATGAATAATCCCAACCATAAATAAAAAGTAGGCTAGTTTGGAGTTGAGTATTTCATATCTTCCTGACTTGATCTAATTCATCCTGGGAAGAATGTAGTATAAGAATACATCCATTCAATATAGGTACAATATTACAGTTTGAAAAACCCAAAAAATTTGAAATTAGATGTTTAAAATCAGAGTAGGACTAGGGTTTATCACCTTTTATGTATGAAAAGCGTCCCTTTACTAATAACTCACACATTTGGGATCTTTATTAAAGTTCTTTAAGATCATCTTTGACTAAAAATCCTCCATCATCTAACTTTTTTCAGAAATTAGGTTTTAAAGATGACATCTTGAGAAGATATGAGCCTTTGGGTGCCTAAAGGAAAAAATTCCTTTGTATTTGTCGATTGTATCATGAGTATGATTAACATCCTTGGGTGATTTTTTCTCCTTCATTTCTAAAGTCTTCGGATAAAAAAATGCTTCCATTTAGGGTTGAAGGATTCCATGACTCACCTGATATACTGAGGAGAGGAACAACCATCACAAAAAATGCATGATTTAGGGTTTCTAATCTGAGCATTCATCCCAATATTTTTAGATCATAATATATCATTATCATAATCATAATCATAAACAATCTCGATAATCAATGAGATTATATCATAAAACATTTACCAAATATATAGATTTTTAATGATAATCCCCATGAAACCATGAACAATATATGGAAATTTATATTTCATAATTTTAATAATAATCATCATAAAATAAATTCATGGTAATTATATTCACCCCAGAAAACAAACATTAGGCGTATATGGCATGTGTCCCTTGGAAATAAAAGTGGGATGAATATCACATACCTTAAATATCTTATTTCTTCTTACATATCTAAAATTTCAATATAATAAATATAGTTTTATTATTAATGTAATATATAATCATTATCATGCATATCCTAACATTTATTATTTACTTATACCTTTTTACAACCTTTCTATTAATGATACTTTGTTAAAATCACTATTTTGTGTAATAATGACTTTGTTTTCACATATGATTTTGTTCGGTAGACATAGAATTTGATCATTTTTTATTGTTACATTATATATATAATTTTATTCATGATATAATTATAACATTTATTCCTTATATATATATTTATAGTGATTTTTGAAAGACAGATACAGAAAAATGAATTACACAATTAAGGGAGACGGTAATCCATACATTCACATGATTGAGTTTTTAATTTTAATGATTGGTGAAATGACTAAAATTAAAATTTTAATTCCAATATAAAAATTAATTTTTATAACTTTTATATCAAACATATTCATTAAAAATATTTTTATTCCCATCTATTTCAAAATAATATAAAAATTTATCACATTTTTTCATATCAGTGGTAGATCACGCATATGATCAAATAATGTTATTATTTTTCAATAGATTCAATGGTAATAATTTAAATGTTATATTCTAATTTATGAAGTATAATTGAGTCATAAATATAATATATATTCATTAAAAACATCATTATATCACTCCATGAAAAGCGGTGACATACAATAAATTACATCGATTCACGAGGCAGTAGTCCTCCACAAACATGAATAACAGTTTCTTTTCCCATTTGATCGAAGATTACATTGATGGGTGTAAATAAATTAAATTAATAAAATATATGTTAATTTATGGTATTTATGTTATTATATCTGAATTTAGACTAGTATTGGACATATTTATGTGAAGAAAAAAAACTACACGGTAATGGACTATACCTATTCTATGTATAACCTCTTTATGTCTACAAAAAAACATTTTTAGGTGGATTATCACATAAATATACTATAGTAAGTGTTAATGGAAATAAATAATGTTTTTGGGAAGATATTGTATTAAAAATATGGTATTGTAATGTGAATATGTGATTAGATTGGGTTTTCTTTTACAAGCAGGGTATAGGAACCACTAGAAAACCACTTGGAAAATTTCCACAAATTACTAAATAATAAAGACAATCTAGTGAAATTTTTTCAAAATTAGAATAGATAAAAATTTGGGATAATATAATGTCTAAATATTACTATGAAGTTATATTTATACATGTCTAATACGAAATCATTCCCTTCTCTTTGTTTTTAACCCCCAATAAACTCATTTTAAACTTTATCATGGTAATAGATTTTTACTATTAACATTATTCATTGTGACCAAACTTAAAGTTACCCTTATTATATTATTATAATATTAATTATTCATACTATCGAACCAATTTTATTTAATCAAATTCTCATAATTTTCAAATATTTATTTAAATTTATAACCATATATAAGACGAAAAATCAGTTTTCCAATGAAAATATTTTCATGCGTATAAATTTATTTTATATGAAAAATGAACATAAAATTGATTCCAATGTCATAAATTTTATTATTAATAAATATTTGAACTAATTTTACATTTAAAACCACTTTAAATAAAATTTTATTATTAAATTATTTAAATGAAAATAATATTTTAATAAAAAATAGTGTCATAACTAGTCATTGAAAAAAATTAATCCATTCAAAAAAATTATAAACAATTTACTATATGATTATTTCTATATTTTTATTTATAAATTTTCCATTAATTAATCATTTTAAATTTATAAATTTTTAGGAATAATTTTTAATATAGGTATGAAAAAGTGGACTAAATAGGTTTTTAGAAAATAAATTAGTTTTTGAACATACAATTTGATTTTTTTGTATCACATACATAGAATAGATTATATGCGATCTATAAAAAATTATTTAATATATTATATAAAATATTAATTAAAAAATGTCACATATACTTACTAATTTAAATTATTAATGTAAAAACACTTTTCTTGTAAAAACAGTTTTTTTTTTCGAAAAAATATATCATTTACTTTCAAAAGAATTTTATATTTATAATTAATACAAATTTTTAAAAAAAGAGCTATTCATGTGTAAAACATATAAATTTTATAATTTAGTCATTCATATACATACACAAAAATTGAATACCTGATTTTTATAAATAAACTATATTATGGTTTATTAAAACACTATATTGTATGTAATTCATTCAATTCAAAAATCAACTTTATTAGAACAAAATGTTTCATAAATTATATGAAATCTAACGTATTACCCTATTAAAAAGAGTTTTAACCTATAAAAATCATCACATTGATTTATATAACTGAGGATACATTAGCCTCATCATATCCCTTATTTTCCTATATAGCTTCTTCAAATTGGTTCTTTTCCTACAAAATATTGACCAGCTTAGTCGTATTATTTTGTATATCGTTCTCCCTATGATTCAGAGTCTCCATTATAAATTACTAGTAAAATATATTTAAATATAATATAATTAAAATTGATTTTATTACATGTTAAGGATTAATTATTTCTTTATTCATGAAAGCTACATTGAACACATTGTGAACTTGAGAGTGTTTCGGTAGTTGTGATAAACGATAAGCTACTATCCCTACTCGATCAAGAATTTACATTGGGAAAATTTACATAGGTTTTAACATTACATTATTTCAAAATATCAAAAACTTATTCCAAGGATATATTCAAATAAACACACTGTTAATAACAAAATTGAGATCTCAATGATGATTGTTAGCATAACATTAATGTTGAATTTGTTCTTCTCTTATGTGTTGTTAAATGCATCAAATATTATATGATATTTCATAACCTATAATATGTCCCAATATATTTATTTATCCTTAATCACCTGAAAACATAGAATTCAATACTTCTTTCACTAAAGGGATTCATAATGAGCCATATAACAGCTCGAGTGAAAGATATTATTTTATGAATCCTATACTAGAGGGTGTTATTCTTCCTTACCACATTTGAAATAAATAAAAATATATTATTATATCATTTTTTGTTTGAATTTTTCTCTGAGAATATCCATCTTTATAACTATGATACAACGCTCTGAAACATATCAATTTATATATAGCCTATTAAATACTTCACTATAACATTGTGGTAATCCTTGGAACACAATATGATATAATATAATATAGTACTCAATTAAATGATACCACTTCCAAAATATATATCCATTAATTATGATCTATATAGAAGTTCTCTCTAATAAAAATTTTTTGTTCTAACATTGTATAATTGTTAACTATATTTTAAATAGTATTATGGTTATTATATGTTTTTGGGAGTTCAATGACAGAAACTATAGTGTTGTCTTCCAATTTATATTATAGTATGGTTAGTTATTATAACATCCACTTATAGTTTTATCTATAATCTTTAAATTTTTTACATAATAAGTAATGAGATTCAAAATCTATTATACATGACTTCATGTTTTTTCTCAAGAAATACACCAAATATTTATACATCTTCACACTTCTATGAAGAATTAATAATTAAGAACGATGATCCAAATCCAGTAATTACATATTTAAATATATTTTGGATGGAATTGATTCATGGTTATTACTCCTTATCATTCCATTATAATCAATGTTTAATACAAAATAATTTTTTACATTTCTCTCTAGCTCTACATCTTCCATATCTTCCAGTTTAATCTTCCATTTAATATATCGCTAAACACATATTTAAGAATTAAATGATTTTACACCGTCCTTTATTATTTCAAAATTAATCTTTTGAAAATAATTAAATTTTAAATCTTTTATGATCCTCATCATATTTAATCTACAATGATTCTTCTGACTATATAGAAAACCACATTTTTTATGTACATATGGTTTTAATGTATTGATAAATAATAATCATTACTAATTTCTAACCATATTATATAATTAATATTAAACTATTTATATGATAAAATATACCTTAAACCTTGTTTATCAGAATATATATATCACACATTTATCTATAAAGAAAATTCTTCAATACCGTTAATTTAATAATTCCCACATTTAACTATAAATCATGAGTTGGGTAATTATTCTAACAAACATTCAATTTCATGAAGAATAATCGATAACCTTGTCATTCCATTTAAAACACATACCATTACCATATTTTATTCACCATTAGGGATTAAAAACCCATCCCCACATTAGGTAAACATCTGTATATTTTTTTTACCAACCATCTCTTTAGTCTTTATTTTCCTCACATTCAACTATCCCAAGGAACATCACACTCATCCAATTTTATATGGTTTATAAATTATATATTTATGAGAAATTATCTATTTTTTTGATAATATCCCTCAATTAATAGAACAAATCATATATCAATCACAGTAGTTTGTCTAGACCTTTATTAAATAGCTACTAACATTTATGGATCCACTAATACACACTTTATTTAGATTATATGAACATAAAATGAATCCATTACAATCCAATGTGGCAATTTTTACATATTACTTCTCATTGCATAGGGTATTTACTATAATACTCAAGTGTTATTCATTATATTGATTTCTCATATGTTATATATGAATATTATCTATAAATAATACCATAAATTGATCATATTAACAACTAATGAATCAATTCATAAATCCATGAAGATAGTGGGATAATTTGTAAGAAAAGAGAGAATCACTATATATACATTTTATCTATTTTTTATATATAATTATTCATCGAGTATATCCACCTTAATGAAATGAAATTAATTATAACCATAATGAAGTTCAATAATATAATAGTGTTTTTATATGAAAATTTTATCAAAAAAATCATCAATATAGTGTAGAAGATACTTGTTCTTGACGTTGATCTTGTTTAGTTTTTAATAATCAATTGGAGTCACATTGGTCCATATTTCACTTTAACATATATATTCGGTTACCCCCATAGTTAGATAGTTGGATGAATAATTCTCATGTCAAGATTCTACTAGATTTTCATATTCATTTCCATCAAATCAATAGGGGACATATATATGGAGAATTTGAAATAGGTGTGGAATTAATTAAGATTTATATTGATAAATCACCTTTAAGATTTTATTTAATACTAGGTAACTCTACTATAAATACATAAAAAAATTCGTTCACACTTGGAATATATATTTAGTCGAGTTTATCACCAGTCAGATGGGAAAAAACCCTATTTTATTTGGAATTAAGAACCATAAAATGGATTTGATTTTCATATAAATCTCATAATTATCATCTCATTGATAGATGATCATATTTTGGTTCATTTTTAAAAATGTTAATTCCATTCCTTGTAAATTTATGTGTTATTTATGTAGATAAATCAAATACATGTCCTATATCACATAAAATTAATCCATTGGGATAATTACATGATTAGTATGAATAAAATTCATAGAATCTTCTGTAATAGAAGAATCATATAATTATAATGCAACCATCGTACTATTAAATATTTTCACTACAAATTAAAATTTTAAAATTTTATATATTAGAATTAACAATAACAGATACATTTTATGTAATAAGGGAATTAATATAAATAATATAATATTAATACAATTAAATATATTAATGTTATTATCACGCAACAAAAAATATTTTTTTATTTTCAATCCCAAATGAAAATGAAAATTATAACCATGACCATATTAATTCTTAGATCCAAGTGGCGAATCATGAAAATATTTTCATAGGATGTCTAAATAATAAAACCCTTTTTTCAATCTATGACACCATAGTATTAACCATGATCAACCATGATAATAAAATATTTAAATCCATTAGGATGTTTTATGAAGAATTTATAAATTTCTAAAATATATCCCTCGATAATGTGAAAGGAGATATATAGAAAGGAAAATTTTTATGTGTTAAGTGATGATCAATTCGATGCCCAATTAACACTTTTAAGGTTGTTACCCATAGTTAAAATTTTTATACAAACACATCCACTAGTAGTATTAGGATAATGATGTAATTTCTTGGAAACAACTCATTCTATTCTTTTCCAACATTCTAACACATTTTTCTATACATTGAATTATACCAAGGGTTATTACTAATCTTTTCTAAAAATACTATCCCAAAAGATCACAAAACACTACTATGATACAAACTCTAAAAACAATATATATTCATATATTAATATTAAATCTTTTTTGGTGAATATTTAATATATTTCAAAATTACTCAGTCATGGACCATAAAATTTTTGGGCCTTTGGAAACAAGATACATAATATATTTTTTCATGAATTATATTCGATATCCCCACAAAGATAATCACATATAATAATCATCATAAGGATATAAAAAAAATTATTCATAACCAGGGTAAAGGAATCATATTAATGGTTGTTATTAGATTCTCAACAAGGGAAAAAAATAGGTGATATTAATCAATGATAATATAAATAATAAGATGTGAATAAGATTATTAGAACATGAATATAACTAAAAAAGTTCATAACCATTCAATTACGGACTAAAAAATTGTATTAGATTAAAAAACATCATCATTCTAAATTAAAATAATCATAGGATTTATAAATTATTATACATAAATCATGAACCATATGTTTATGTCATATAATTTTAACACTATTATACGAATAAAAGCCATTTTCATATAATGTTTAACAAAAATTAGATAAAATCATAACGTATAAGAAATACTGTCATGTTTCCCATATTCGATCAATTACATGGAACTATTCCCCATAACTAATAAAAAACATTCTATTTCTTAACATAAAGGATCAAGAACTATGAATTTTTCACATTATAGATCAATCACATCAAGTTGGTTCCCACAATTATTTTATGAGATATAAGACATTACCCAATGAGTAGGTGGTATTTATATTATGATCCCACATATCTCATAATAAAAATAATACATACATTTTCCATAAAAATATAAAAAAATTACTATAACATCGTATCATAACAGATTTAAATAAAATGATTTTTATAAGAAATTCGATAATGTATCGTAAAATATCCCATAGAAAAAACGGTGTTCATAATAATATCATCATAAATAATAAAAAATAATATAGAGAAAGAATAAGGACATTACACAAAGATCATGTCCTTAGTAAGACATATGAAACACCAATGCTTTTTATTGTTGATTAATAGGAGTACCATAAAAATATCATTAAAGACATCCTTGGGAATGATAACATTTCCAAAATAAAAATAACTTTTTATAAATTTCAATAAAATAAAATAAAAATATTGTTATAATATTTTGATGAAGACTTGTAAATTAATCTTTATAAAAATTATTTTTCATAATAGTAGGAAATACCATTCACATAGTACATGTTAAAATAATTATTCCCCTCAAAATTTATATAATAAGCCATATGTGCCTCATATATAATATAAATAAGGTTATTTTATATAAATTTTATAAAAATTAAAACAACAGTAAAATTTAAATTATATAATCATCAGATAATTTTTAAATAAAAATTCTAAAATTCTTATAGAAAAAGGATAGTAATGTGAATGGAGTTTTAGTCAAAGTGGGAAATAATGTTATTTTTCCTTTAAATAAGTATATTAGTATCTTGAGTAAAAAATAAGATAAAACTGATATGAAAACATGTAACTTATATTTTTATCTAGTGGAAAATATTTTTCATTAGTTTCATTAGAGTTAGATTATAATATTTTATCATTGTAAGCGTAATCATAGAAAATCCAGATAAACAATTAAATAATATCATGAAACACTTACCAATTTAGTTACTTTTGTATCTTAAATCCCATAATAAAATACACCATATATGGATATGTATATACCATAATTTTCTATATAATTATCATAAAATAAATTCATGGTAAGTATATACACCACACTATTGAATAATGTTCTAAATATGGAATGTGTCCTACAAAATAAAAATGAGAAAAAAATCCCTTACCTCAAATAATAACATTTTTATTTAATTTTCACATTTAATGTATAATAAATATTCGTTTATTTTAAATATATTCCAGAACCATAATCATATATATGATACAACATATTATTTAATTTAATTATTTTACAAACTATTCACGGACACTAATTTGTTAAAATCATTATTTTGGTTTATAACTACTTTTTTTCTTGTATTTTTTTGTTTGGTAGTTTTGTTACTTGAAATTTCATTATGGTTCCATAATATATGTAATGTTAATTATTATATTAATATAAAATATAATCATTATATACTTATTTATAGTCATCCATAATTGTTATTTATAGAAAAATGAATTACACCATTCATGGAGATAGTATGTTCTATATGTACATAAATGTTGCATTCATTTTCTTGACTGATGGAATGGATGAATTGTATATATAAATTCATCTAGAATTAATTTTTTTTTTCAAAAAATAATATATAATCATTATATTTATTATTATTTTAATCCATCTAATAAAAATAATAAAATTTATCATGTCTCTTCACAGAGGCAGTAGACCACTTGTACAGATGAGTGACATTGTCATTTTTCAACATGATTGGATGGTAAAAATATAGATATGTTATTATAATTTATTTATTATAATTATTCCATGATTATATTATAATATATATATATATACATTAAATTAATCAATATATCCAGTTGTGGTAGGTGGTGATGAAAAATGAATTAAATCGGTTCATGAGTCGGTAGTCCACCATACACATGGTAGAGGGTTTCATTTCCCATTTGATGGAAAAGGATATTTATATAAGTAATTCCTTTAACATAAAAAAATCTCATTATATATGAGAAAATTATTTATTATAAAAAAATTTGATTAATATTTGATGTAGTTTGAAGGAGAAATAAAACCGCAAAGCATTATTAGGTACTGTATATAATCTTTGTAGAACATCTTTGGGATTACACATTAATACTTCACATTAGGGTTTCAGAATAACAATAATATACTCTATGTTTTGGGATGTGAGGAAAGGAAATAATTCATGGTATGGATTTTCTAAAACTAAATGGTTTGGAATTGTGGAATGGATAGGAGTAGAGGTGTCCTTCTTTAAGTGAGGGAGATAATACACTTGAAACCAATTTATAAACATTACAAAATAATAAAAAATTATAAATTAGTTTACAAAAAAACACTTACATATGGATATATATTCAAAGTTGGGATAATATAATGTGATAATCCGAACCCATATACCCACAAAAATAGCTACCCAACCTAAACATTATCATTCTTTAACAGCTTTCCCGACCCCCATTGGCTGATGAATAGAAACTCAAAATCAATATCAAACAAATGGATTTTCCCCCAAATGAAGAATTAAAAATAAGGACACACATACATGATGAGAAGAATAAATATAAGTGTATTTCATGGAATATATTTCATATAAAAAATAAAACAACTAAAATGATACAAATCAGATGTTCCAAAACAATGGAAAAAGTACAAGCCCAACATAAAAGGACAACTAAAATAAAAAATAGCTTCTTCATTTTATAAACTGAGAAAAATCACACCATCTCACTACAAGTTACATAGAAAAATCTGATAGAATCTATACTACCTTGTTCTAGAACCATGTTATTGTAGGAATAAAATTTCATAACAACGTTTATGTATTGCTAAAAAGGGTATAGGGTGTGAACTAAAGTTGCTCATTATAATCCAACAGAGGGTTTCCATATCATGTCTCTTCATAAAAATCAAAATATGGTAAATTTTAATGTAAAAATTTATTCTAATAAGTAAAATAGTTTTCATATAAAACAATTGAAAAATATTTCCCCCTTTTTCTAGAGTTATAAATAATCTATTTAAACCTATTTCCATGTATATCTCATATATCAATAAAATTCAATTAATGAATTAGTTATCATAAAAAATTCAAATTACTAAAAAGTAATAGCATATGTATTATGATGTCTTGGATTACAACAGGTCAGGCTAGCTACAATACTCATTCCGTAACATAGGTAATCACGTATATCAATTCTCTAGAAATATGTATCTAATCTTGAGATAGGGGGAAAACCCCAACATGGGATCCTCTCAAATGTTCTAACAAACCCCTTGAACAATGGTCCTAGGATGAATAGGAATAACCCATGAGTGAACCCCTAAACCATTTCAATATGGAAGGTATATTATCCTATTATCCTCCTATGTGCTTAAGCCTTCCTATTTTCAACACTTTCCTAACAAAATAATCAAAACCAGGATTTTAAAACCATTTCATATGTCCATTTTAAAATTATTTGAAACTATATTTTCATTTACAAAATATGTGGAAAACCACATTTTCTAAAATAACCCACTTCCCCAGAAATAATTTATTGGTTCCAATTCATTTATATAGATATTTATAAAACTAGTGAAACATAGTTCATACAATTTATGCTATAGACACAACCACATAACTCAAACCCTTGTTTAACATGCCTCAATGGGATCCACAAAATTGGAAGAAAAAAAATTAAAAACAGTGGCCCTATAATTTTTCATTACATCATATAATTAATTTAAAAGGAAAAAAGGTTCTTGTAGATGATAAAGTAATAAGTACCTAAATAAAATCTCACAACATATGACAATAAATAAAAAGGTAATCATATAAATGAATATCACACAATAGATCTACAATTTATCCATAGGAATCACAAAATAAAATGAAAGGATTTAAAAAAACATTAGAGTTCCACTGGTGTGACCATTAAAAATGAAGAAGTAGATATTTCACTTCTTTAGAGAGAGGAAACACAAAAAAAATAAAAATAAATTTCAAAAATATGATCATAAAGTATAATAGACCCCAACAATCACAAGGGATAGCTCCATAATTTCAGGATACGAGACTTCACAATGAATGTATATAAAACCATAAATATAGCATGGATAAAACTATTGCACCTATACATTTCACAACATGAAACCTATTTAAGACTCGAATTTCCTGATTTTTATGAGACACAAAAAAATTACTCTCCCATGGTTGGTTTATCACTAATAAACCTTTTCATAATTTAAACTGATTTCAAAACGTGTAAAATTTTAAAACTATATACCTATTCATTACGTCGGTATGGTGAAGGCTTCACATCATGTATCATTTTCACATAGTGAATATCCTAATAGGATGATTCTATATAAACATTAAGAATAATCCCTTAAGTCAACCACAATAATAATTGAAATCCTCTAGTTCATTTAAAAATTTATACCTGAACTCTATTTATCCTAAAAACCATATATAACTGAAATTTTGGTCATTCTTTCCATAAAATTCTCCCTATTAATAAAATTCCAAAAAAACACACAAACAAAGATGTAAATTAATATTGATATGAAAAATTAATGAATGACAGTATAAGTAGGATAAAATCACCCCCCACAATATGAACTATAATCCCAAAGAAGAAATATGAATGAATTCTACCTGTAATGTAGTGTTTATACTACTCCCTCATCAATTTATCATGCCCCTAAGTCTCATGATAATATTATTCGTGTTACCATAACACACTGAATGACTTAATAAATTTCACAGGCATGATTTTAATATATGGTTAAATTATCTCCACTATATTCTCTATAATATAAATGTATTGCTTCCACATAATCTTATATAAACTCAGAACATATGGGTTTCATGATAGTATTTATTGAGTTGAGATATATGGAAGACATCATGAATATTCATCAATTGAACAATAAATGTCAATGATCATCATCTATCCCAAGACACATAGTAACCTAATATGTTCCAACATATAATATATATATAATTATATTTTTTATATGGATATGATGAACCATCAAAGGTGAAAATTTTATGAATACTTGATCACCAATAAAAAACTATAAAGGATGATGCTGATGAACGCTAAACGATTTTTTCATATTCTGTGATGTAACCAGATGCTAATTTATACACAAAATCCCCACCATCATCTGATAAACATTACTTGGTCCTATAAGAGAGGCATTACCCACCTCTACCAAATAAATAGGTAAAATTTTTGATATACCAAGAAAATCAATGAAGGAATCTATTCTGATCAACAAATGATATATGTTGTTATAGGAAAAATAATCTGATTCCACATGACTATCCCATGATCCACCAAAATTAAATAAATAATGTAATAATATATCCACTATGATTGGAACAACAACCTTAATTTTTTTTCATATTTTTATGTATGGAAAACTATATAAATATAAACTGATTTACCATTACCACTTAGAGACTCTTCTAGAACTATGAGGTAAAAATATGATCCCTATCCAAAATAATGGTAGTGGGAAACCCATGTAGTCTCAAAACCTATTGTATATACATTGTTTTTATGTATTAAAATTTTCTACTGTTTTTAATCAAAATAAAGTTATTTGACTTTGTAAATTGATAAATTACACTCCAGATAGAGTTCCATCCTTCAGAAGACTGTGGCATTCCAAGAACTTTGTTCATAGACATGTCATCCCATTTCCAATCTAGCACATGATGATTCTTATGCAACTAAGAAGGTTTTAGGTAAACTGCTTTTACTTATTAGAAGTGGTAATAATGGGACACATAATATACAATGTCACAATTCATACCTATCCACAAAATAAATATGTCATGTCATAAAACATATTCACAGTGCTCATATTAAAATACCACAAGGATCTATCAAATTAAAACAAAAATTGGATCCTCACAAATATTGGGAAACCAAACCTATTCCCAATATAAATAATTCCTTATAAATGGAGAGACTATTAATGAATAGACTACCCATTGTTTAGGGGTAATTTATTTACCCTAAATTCCCCATCCTAAAATTGGTATAGTGGAATGGAATCTAGAAGAGATGATGATAACTGAAAACTATTTAGAACCACACCTGAAATATATTTCCAAGCATCAAATTGTAATAGATTGAGATCCCCATAATTGTTCACTCCTCGTTTGATACCAGAATATCCTATTATATTACATCCTTACTGAGATAACCTATAATGATATTATCCTTCCTTGGAATGTCGTCCATGTTGAATTCATACTTATGAAGGAATTCTACCCAATAACTCTTTTTGAGATTCAAGTTATTATAAAAAATATATATCTCACAAAATTATGATCAGAAAATTTCATGATCCACACCAAAAAAGGATAGAGACATCAATATTTAAGCATATAAACAACCAAGGTAGTCACTAAATCATGAGTAGGGTAATTATTTTGATGTGGTTAAAAATATAGAGACATGTATGACACCACATCATAATCCCACATAATATGAAAACCTTAACCATCACTAGAATAATCACAAAAAACCAAAAACCCTTTATGAGATTCACATGATGTAATAATTGGATCCAATGTCATAATCCATTTTAAATAATCGTAAAAGATTGATATTTTTTATCCCATGTATATTTCACGCCCTTCCTAGTATGATGTGTCAATGATGATGCCAAAATTGAGCAATCCTTGATAAAAATTTAGTCATGCCTAACATGACTAAGGAACTCTAAATCTCAAATATATTGGATGGATATTTCAATGAAAATACAACCTTCAATATCTGAGGATAAATAGATAAACCTTTCTTAGTAATGACATTCCCCAATAAATTCAATTCATGTATATGAAAACTATATTTTTGAAACACTTCCATAAAGTATTGTCTGCTTGGGATTTCAAAAACAAGAAAAAAAAAGGTGTTCTTGTTTGCAGTCTAATATCAAATAAAAAAACTCATATATGATCACTACAAAAAATGTGTCAAGATATACTTTTATCATTTGGTTAATTTTGTCCATGGAATCAATATGAGTGGTTGTTTGACCAAAAAACATCATAAGATATTCATAATGGTCATAATTTTTCTTGAAATCTATCTTGGTATATCTGACACCCGATCATTGATCTAAAGATAACCCAAATAATGATATTTCATCAAAAATCACTCTTTCGCATTTAATTGGTAAAAAAAATAATCCATTTGTGCAAAAGGATACCAATAATTATTTTTTACCCCATTTAAATTCATATAGTCCAAAAAAAATCAGAGTGAGCCATCTTCCTTATTAAAAAAGATCACCGGAGATGTCCAAGGTTTAGAACTAGGGATAAGAAACCTTTTTCCAATCAAATCGTCAAATTTTATTTTGATATATTATATCTCCTCATGTGTATTATGATAAAAGGGTTTCGAGATTGGCTATATATCTAGAACCAGATCAATTATAAACTATGCCACCATATCTAGTAGAATAATGAAACATTCATCTAGAAAACATCAAGAAGGGATTGAATATGATCAATAAGATCAATAATATAATAACATATATTAGGAAAAACTACTAAATTAAAATAACAAACTCCAAATTTTTGGATGGGATGGTCATGTATGACCAAATCCTGGATCACTCTCACTCTAAGACACTTTAGATCTCCCATCAACTGCAACGAAAAAGACATGAATATTTTAAAAATAAATCTCATAATAAAAAGTGATAAGAAAACATATTCTGATGATTATGTCGAAAATAAAATAAAACGATCCCAAACAAAGTCCACAACAAGTGTTGATAATGAACAACAATGAAACTAAAACCATTGTTCATTCTTATTCCAAATAGGTGTCACTAACTCTGAAAAAATTTAGATGAGATCCATCATATGATTAAGAATATCCTAATAACATGCATATATAAACGAGTGGGAGTAACCTTTATCAATTAAATTATTCACTAATGAATTTGAAATAAATGTTGAACCCATATCCGTCATTGGACCTACAACTACATAAATTGTAAAACATCAACTATGTTAGGGTGTTTAACTCCTGGTGAATTTAGTTGGATACCTATCGACATTGATGCATATAACTCCACAAAAGTAGAATTTTTAATTGGTGTGACTAGACTATATTGAGGAATATAAATATCATAACATAAATATTATGGATTTCCACAAAACCCCAAACTATTACCATTTTTTAGGTATGGAAGTAGAAAAATGGTTTCTAATAACCTTTTTACAAAAATATATAATATAGAGAAACTAATATCTATAGCTGAAGGTGTAAAGGAGTCTTAATACTAAGATCCACCCCACGTCTTTTGAGATAATCATGCCAATTCTACAACCTCCCATGTAAACATTATAATTTTTCACTAGGGGAAGCGAACATTAAGATTAACCATCCCTTCCTATTATATCCATAATTCCAATCACATCATCTTAAACTACCTCCACATATGTGGATTTACTTAGTATAAATAACTATGATCTGATATTCTGTCTCAAACACTATTGATACTTTTTATCCTTCAGTATATCATTTATTACTACTTATAAATAACAAAAAACAATCTCCACAGTCAAATTTGTGAACACTAATATCTAACACTCTACATAATACATAGAGATAAACACTAGAAATTTTTTCAACCAATAGTTAATATGGACTATATACTAAAAAATGTGGGTATTGAGACCATTCAAATATAAGTCTATGTGTTTTTCTACCAACACCATGATACCCCACCATCACTATCCAGTACTCTCAAGTATGAATTCAATGAACATTAACATTTTATCCTCAGGGTTATCCATTAATTTGAAGATCTAATATTTATTTTCAATCTATTATTCCCCATCATTGGGTTCATTATTAAAAATAAATTATGGTGTATTATAATGTATGAAATAATTTGATCAATCATTTTCTCCTAAAACTACAGAATATATCTCAAAAATTGCATTCTAGATTGACTTTACATTTTGTCTTATAACACAAAATGCATGAATGATATCCTTGATTAGATATCAATCAAGAATAGGATTCCTATGAGGATCATATCTTTCACCCTCTTGAGGAACCTATGTAAGATATCATGGAGGTATACTAATGCACACTTAATCATAAAAAAATTATCAAATAATATGATTATATCACTATAATATAGAAAATTATAATAATAAATAGAAAAGGTGATAATTAAATGAGATTAACAGACATGAATCCCAACATTACATGGCAACTTGAGTCTCATCAGATAAATAGATGACAATGAACTCATTGAAACTTATATCTAATGTCATCAAAATCCAATATAATTTCTATCAAATGATGAAAATGGAGGAAAAACTCATCTGAAACCATAATATGATGAACTTTAACTTGATAACCTCACAAACTAGTACCATCCCAAACTGTCAAACACCCGAAGGGTGTTCCCGATCGTCATGGATTGGTTACTAGAACTCATACATAAATAAAAAGGAAATTGAATTATTTTTTCCATATTAAATCGGTAAAAATTATAAATATATATATACACACACATGAGAGGATGAAGTACCAGAAGAGTAAAATAGGAAATATATATCACAAAGAAAGGGAAATAACAAATGTGATACAACTAAAAACTAGGTAAACAATCTCCAAGGTACAATTCTAACTACAAAGGATAACAAAATACTGATGTATCTACTCTAATTGATATCTTAGAAAACCCCCTCCCCCCCCCCCCACTTTCTCTCCACAAGATTACCTAACACACTTGACAAAAACCTCACACCCCAACTATGGCTCCTTGCCTTTCCCTATATTGATTGACATAACAAGTTCTAGGCACCGTTGATGGTTTCTACAAGGAAAGTGCTAAATATGCATAGTATAATTCATCCTATTTGTTCAATATTTGGTCTTTTTATGACAACCTAAAAAGATAAAAATTAAATAAAACATGACCTGATTACTAGTTAAATAGTTTTCATATAAAATCATTGTAAAATATTACCCCCTTTTTCCATAGTTTATAATTTTCCAGATAAAATAGTTATAATGAATATTATAAGTATCAAATCAGTTCAAATCATCCTTAAGATATAATTAAAATATAAAATAGTACCAATCAAAATCACTGGTAACGTCCCACTAAGAAGGAAATATAGATCAGGTTATATAGAAAACTCCTACCAAAAAAATGAAAATCATGAATATCATGTCTGTGGATATATTCATTGACTCAAGAGATTAAAATAACACCACTAAAATTGAACCTCCAAAACAGTCTAACAATTTCCTAGAACAATAAAACTATGGGGAAAAGTAATACCCCATGAGTAAACCCCATAATTGTATCAACATATTGGGTCTATTACCATACATTTAACCAAATATTCAAAGCCATACTATGTTATATATTTTAACATCTAATTCATTAAAATCATACATTGAAATACATTTCATAAATACATTTCATGATGCTCTGAAAATACCAATTCCTTAATCAAAATAATTGGAATCATCCTTTTCTAAAAAACCAACTTCCAGAGACAAAGTTTTTTCATGCCAAAAAATTTTAAAAAATTTTATAAACCATAAAAATAAATTTCATCCGTCACTTTAAATATATGGAACAATGTAAATCTAACTCATGTTGCACTTGACGTCAAAATGATCCTCCAATGTGGAATAATGAAAAGATAATAATAGAGGCTTTAAAACAAATACATACATATCCTACTCAAATACAACAAGAAAAATATTCATCAAAGATGATGAAAAACACACAAATTATGAAACATACACTCTACACCAAAACAAACAAAATGTTTAGCTTATAAGGAAAATTCACATAATAGATCAATAAAGAATCATGATTAATTAACACCATATGACTGATAGAAAATAAAATTCTGAAAAATTATTCAGCTTTAAAAAATAGAAATGAATAAGTAAGAAAGGTCAATTCCCCATAAAAATGATTCATAACCACAAGGAATATTAATTTCAAAATAAAACAATACTGAAATAGCGGAGATCCCCAAGATATCTAGGTAGTTCTCATACATTTTGATTAGTATAATTCACCTAGAATTAAAATTAAATCATATGTAGCATGTGGTTAAAATGACTCGATGCAAAACATTCATGACATTAAAACATTTCACCATATAAATTTTATAATTTTTAAGATACACCAAAAAAATAAAATAGATTTAATTCAACACTGATATTCCTTTTAATGATGTTAAATAACTTCACATATTGTGACCATTACTTACTTTGTACCAGTTCATGGTATCATCCTGAAAAATGATTAATGTCTTGTAACTAGTTCACGATGTAAAAAATCCAAGTTGGATGATTCCGCAAAAAAAGACACTAAAAAACCTTTAGGTCAAAACTGACCCCAATGTATATCTGCTTAAACATTTTCAAAATTTATACCCAGAATATATTAATTGTAACAACCATACCTCCCCAAAATTTTGGTTATTTTCCGGAGAAATTTATACCCATACTTGGAACTCCCAAAATACATCCAATGAATGTGGGAAATGAATGTATACATGAGAAATACCAGAAATATGGTAACATGATGTTCCATATATGGTTGAAATATTTTTAGGCAGTAATATTTTTAGATGTTTAATTGGAAATAATATCCTTTTTTTCATTTATCCCGAAGATAAAAACATATTATCCTTTACCATGTTCATAGATTTTTACTATTTTCACTCTTCAATAAATAAATAAAGTTTACCTTATTACATAATAGAAATTATAATTTTTCTTAATATCAAATCCATTTTATAAAATTATAATAAAAAATTTTGTATGACTAAATTTGAAATTAAACTCGTTGTTGTGATGAAAAGGAGGGTTTCCAATGAATTTCTTTAATACGTATAAAAAAAATTTACACCAAAATTTATCATAATATTTAATAAAGTTATATAAATTTTATTAATATTTCTAAATATTAAATAATTTTACTTTACAATATATTAGAAAAATGTAACTTTGTAAATTATTTTAATGGAATGAATTGTTTTTATAAATCTATATTTTTGACTGTTCCTTTAAAAAAATAATGTTATAAGAAAACTCTAAAAACCTGTATGTTTATTAAAAAACATTGTTCAAAAAAATCATGTTACTTCTTAAAATTATATTATTTAGAAATGTAAAAAATAATGAAAAAATAAGAATGAAAATTGTGACAAAATAAAATTTTAGAAAAAATATAATTTCTAGTAATAAATTTAGATTTTTTATTATCACATGATTATAAAAAAATTATACATATGAGAAAAATTTATTTAGTATATAGTATATAAAATAAATTAAAATATTTCACATGTAGTGATTAATTTTTAAAAAATATAAAAAAAACATTTTTTGAAAAACACATTTTTTTAAAAACTATTTATTTTACTTTTTAATGATTTTTTATTTTCATTTATAATTAGTTGATAACAGGTGATTTTATTTTATTTCTATATAAACCATATGTTTTTTATAATATATTTATTAATATTCAAACATGCGAATTTAAATTTTGGGTTATAAGGTTATCCTTTGTTACTTTTTTATTAAAACTCAGTGGTTCATGAAACACAAGATATCAAAGAAAATAAATTTATTTTAGAAAAATATTTCATAATTTCTTTGGTCTATACCATGAGTCTAGCTAATAAAAGTATAACATGACATTTCCATTTAATTAACATGAATATAAGAGAATGAATTTTATTATGAAAAGATGTAACTATATGAGCTAGATAAACACTCTTTTGGAAAAGACTTTTTTAGATGAAAAATTATAATGTCTATCTATATAATTTAATATGACTATCTATTGGATATATGAGTAATATGTGACCTATAATATCATTGTCCTAAATATTTCATGATAACAATTTTAAGATATACATTAAACAATACTATGGTTGAGAGAAATCATAGATCAGAGTCAAGACATGACTATTTTGATAAATGAATATGTTTTTCCAATGAGAATGTGATTAAATAAAAATAATTTTTTTCTGATAAATATAGAGAATAAAATTTTATAATTATGATTGGTTGTAAATTGATTTTAACTAATGATATTTAAGAATATGTATGTGTGGTGTCAGTAGCTAGGTGGAAAATCAGAAAACTCTATGAAATTGATTGAAACTCATGTTTAAACCCAAAATAAGGAAGAAAAGTCATATTAAAATTAAGGTTATTTTAGGTATCATAATAAGGACTATACACATGCAGTTTTACGTGATTTGTAGAACATGGAGATACTTCCTATAAAATATCATGATATAAAATAAAGAAAATAAGTAATGAAAATCTCATTGGGAGAAGAATTTGGAATGAAAAGTGAATCTTAGTTGAGAGGAAACTCTTATCCTTACATCTTTTATAGAGGATATAAAATGCTTCATAACTAAAATTTGTTTTCCCTTTTTAGAACGGAGTTGAAGGTTGTGAATTAAATGGGCTATCTGGATGGGTGTTTTATTTGTATTATAAAAAAAGATATTATCATCATAGAATTATTTGACATTAATGATTAATATATGTTAAAATACATCCCATGAGGGAGAGATGATATGAGAAAATAATTAGAAACATATCATTCTATAATATTCTAGATGTTTTGGATAATAAATATGAAATTCCAAAGTATGATGTTACTTACAAACTGTCAATCATTATTTTCATTATATAAATTGAAATTATTAAAGTATACTCTTGGTTTGTTAAAAATATTAGTTTAATTATATTTATTATTATTTTAAAATAAATATTTATATATGTTTTTTGATTAAAATTGTATGATATAAATTTCATAATAAATCAATTTTAAAATCTATTAAAATTGAAAATATAGTTTGGTACCAAATTTTGAATAACTTTCTAAAATATATTTATTTTTGGTTAATTAAACTTTTTCTCTATTAGGTGTTCCCATATATACCTAAATTAAATTATCCAAGAATGATTTTCTAATAATGAAATGGGATTTCCTCCATATCACAATAATTAGAGTGTTCATTAATTCTAAAAAATGAGTAGGATATGTTATTTTGAAAACCATAAGAGATGGTTTAATATGAGTAATACCTTCCATTATCCTTTCACTTGTACATTTATTTTTAATAGGGTGGATAACAACATCGATTTATTTAATATACAATTGTATAGGAAACAAATAAAAAAAGTTTAAATTGAAGAGATCAAGTGAGTATTTAGGTGAATATTTTATTTTCTATCAATATATATATATATATTAGAAGTAAATTATTATATGGTAAATTTTGATGGTACAGAAGTCCATGATTAATAATTGATGAATGGTGAAGAATATGTCATACATAAATAATTAATGATATTTTCTACCAATACAGTAGAATGAAATGGAAAATGATTTTTCTTCGTGAATAATATAGTACAACAAATAGTTATTAAATATATAGATTTTGATAAATAAATCTAAAATTTTATTATTATGGGGATGATATTATTGTATAGAAAATATAATAATTTATATATTATAAGAATCTATGTAAAATAAGTTATAATGTGTTAGGAATGATTTTTAGGTAGAGGATATTAATGAACTAAAATTAAATGTGTAAAAAATTAGGCATTAAGTAAGAGAAATTATCCAAGGATAGTTTATCATGAGAGGAACATTATCAAATGAATAATGTAATTTGGGTGATGTTTTTAGTTAATAAAATGTTCATAAAAGGGACATGAGTCCAATTGATGTTGATCTATCTGATTAGTAGATTAATTGGAATTCAATGATAAAGTTATTATTTTGGTTTCTTTAGGTCGGTTCAGACATCATGTGTTTTATCACAGTTCCTCATAGGATCATTATACAACATTTTAAGGATGATCAAACTGATCTTGTAATGTTATATATGTTATGAATATCATGAATATGATAAAAAAAATTGATTCCAAGATTTTGTAAGGTTCATTTTAAGACATACTTATGATTATTGGAATCATTATATGGTATATTTTGAAATCTCATAAGGTTATAAAGAGTTCATAAGGAACCTTAAATTTTGAAATACTAGAAATATAATCTTAAAATGGTTCCTTGAAAACCTTTTATGGTTCTTACATCATATGGTTAAAAGTTCATAATTTTTAGAATATTACTTTTTAACATTCATGGAAATGTTATTATCGACCAGAATTTATCATGATAATCACAAAAAAATGTATTGTTACTATCAAAAGGATTATCCATGTCATTATGTAATATTAGTGACATATGATATTTCTTAATGATAGATAATTTAGGGCTTCTAGAAATAAATATTTTGATGAAGATGAAATCAAACGATCCATGTGACAATTATTCATGAAAATAAATAAAAAATTTAATCAAATTAATTATGATTCAATCTAAAGAACCGATAATCGATCCATCACACCATGAATAATTATAAAATCTACATATATGTGAATGTATAGTCCATGTAAAATGAATGTGTCACATTTAAATTTTTTAAACATGGTTGAATTTTAATGGCATTAAATGTGGAAATTTTTTCAAATCTTTAGAAAAATATATCTTCAGTATATGTGGATTTAAATGGTAATTTTTTTAAATGGAATTTGAGATATTTAGAATTAATATATGAAAATATAAAATATCTTCTATTTTGAATGAGATGATAAACTACAACTGATATTTCTATACATTTAATATTCTAATAGTGGAATGAATATTCATAATAATTTTAGGGAAAATATATGTACATGAATGGTAGAAAAATGCATGTATAAAGAACTGACAATATTACTAAAATAATTAAACACTTATGCATCGTATATAAAATTTTAATATTTTGAAAATATAGTTTACGAATCAATGAATATGGATAACGATATGTTATATTATTAATATGTATTATTGAATATGATTTGGAAGAGTGAAAATACTATTGGAGCATATTGAGGTGGAAAATATAGAAAATGTAAAAACTAAACATAAAGGAAATATATGTTAAAATATGATCATTGGTTCATCTTAATGAACCTATAAATTCTATATGATGGAAACTCAAACTAAAGTGATCAATTATAAGGTTTTTTTCATAAGTGGCTATGAGAGTTTCTAGAGAATACACTCCACTATACACACTGATGTTCGTCCTTTTTGTGAGAAACTTCTAATTTTAATCACTTGTGTTTACTAGTGTAAATATTTTTTTAGATGATAATAAAAACCATAATAATTTAAATAACCACATTAGTATTTAACCCCATAAATCATCATGTTATTTTTTATTCTCTCTTCTGTAATCATATGTGAAAAGATGATACATTTAAAAAATATAGAATTGATGAATTAATCTGTCAGAGAGGTTGTCTTAATAGAATAAATCATAAAAATAATAAAATAAATAATTTACCCCTCCCATATTAGGTACATACTTGGGTACTATATTATCACTTCATGAGGGATTTTCATAGTGTGTTGAAGTAACAACAAGAAAAGTTTATAAGTAATAGAATTTGAAGGACATATTTACTAATGTCTCATATCAGAGAAAGGATTAATATAAATGAGAGATATAAAAATAAATGTATAGTGATTGGATTCTATTAATATTGGTGTCTATTGGAGTTGGTTATATATTATCAGTTAACATAGTACATTAAATTTCTTCAATATCAAAAAATATCTAATCAATTGACAATTTTTCTTCTTTTTAATAGTAATTTGATAATTTCCATATTCAATTTTTTATATTTAAGGGTTATTGATGTTCCCCTCTATAACAAGAACTTAAAAAAATTATTAAAATATTCTTCAACAAATATCCTATGGTATATATGAAAACATTATCATATAAAACGGATTTATTTTTTATTAATAGGTTATATATGATCATCAGTAAATGATACTTATAGTCACGAAGCTTCACTCTTGGTAATCATCATGGGACGTGGTTATGCAGATATAATCACTAATTGATATTCCATATGTTATATGTAACATGTTATATTATTTTCTAAAGTTCTCTAGATAGGTCCTTAGATTTGAAATTATTAATAATGCATATATTGAGTTGTATACTCTAATGTTTTGTTGAAAACTATGATGGAATATACTCATGGAGAAGTAGGATATATTGGGTGCATCATCAGTGATTTGAATTATATTGAATATATCATAAATATATATATTCCCTCTCTAAGTCATTGAAGGAATAAATCCCATTTAATATTTTTTTAAATAATTTTTTCTATGTAATTCCATATCCATGGTAGTTTATCTATCAGTTAAATTTAGGTCATATATGAATGATAAATAATGCATATTTGTTGATGAAACAAGTATTCCAACATCATAATGAGATATTGATATAAGTGATTATATTATACAGCAATCATTCATATGTGGGTATTATTATAGTTACATTATAATATTTTCATATTGTTTTTTCCATTTTTCAAGGATCTAATCATATAAAATAGCCAGGTTTTCACAAATTCACTACAAAGGGGGGGATAGAGGGTCGTAAAATATGTGTGTAAATAATATATGTAATAAAATAATGAGATTTAATATTAGAAGTATTTATTATAATCAGATAATATAATAATAATTATTCGTGTTTAATTTTTCCCATAAATTATATCACAAGTTATATAATTATAGAATATATGTTAGTTTAATATTCTATAAATATTTTTAATCTTGTTAGTGGATATTATATATATTTACTATATTGATGAATAATATAATGACATTTATTTATCTAAATAAAGATATTTTATTCGTTGTTTAATAAATTTCATGGATGATTGATGGACCATTTTAAGGTCCTAATTTACATGTTATGTTTCATTTAATGACTTTTAAATAAATATGATTTTTTTATTTTATAAATTATATTTAAATTTGTTTGTTATGACTTGTTATGAAATATATTAATAATACAATTATTGTAAATTTACATGGGGTTTCTTTTGGAAAATTAATTAGTAAGGGTCTCTATGAAATTATTAATTTTCATGCCTTAATATATAATCTGAATTATATAATTTTATAGGTGAGTGAGAATTATATTCACATTAGATACTCTAGGATATATTTTTTCAAATCCCTAGAGAACATTTCCCAATAATTATCTCAATTATGAGAGACAATCCACAACCTCTCTCTAAAGACCATAGAGGTAAGAGAAATAATTCATTCATACTTAGAAATTATTGTTTCAACTAATAGATAATGATATAATAAATTTGGTACTGATTTTATAGTGCTCAGAATACAAATAAAGATATCCTATGTTTCAATGAGTGCATTCAAATACAACTAGAAATTTTTTTCTTTGGAATCGTTATTGTATCAATGAAACTTGAGAGGGAATACTTAATTTATTAAAATTAATTAAATAATTATCAATATATGTTCATTATTCATTCAAATTTAATTTTATGTTATATAAAAAATGATCCTTTAGTTGAATAATTTGTGGGTGTTTATCTTATAATGATGATTTTATCTAACTGAACATATGAGTTACATTTTTGGGTACCCTCTTGAACACATCAATTGTGCCCCAAAACATTCAATTCATTGGTTATTTCACATTTAATATTGTCAATGTCAACAATTTTTATATTTATCACTTTAGCTTTCCTGATGAAACTTCTAATTTGATACAAGAATCAATTTTTAAATAGATTTTTGATTTAGTTCTCAATATATCACCATATAACCTAGAATTTTAATTAAGATAAAAAAACGATGTTCTGTGTTTTTGAGCTCAGTGCCTTATTATCCTTATGTAGATGAGATACAAATATAATTATTTTGGTGGAAATCATTTAACTGTATACAATATATAATTCATATTGATGTATAACAAAGATGATCATTAGAGTACTATATATCTCATTTCTATTATTTATGTTTTATCATGATCTAGTTTGTACTTGTTACATGAGTGTCTCTAATATTTCAGCGATTATATTGGAAATATATATTTTAACAATTCCATTTAATATATTAATGTTCTGTGTCAGTCTGTATAGCATGAAAACATACATTACACCTTTAATGAATTGTTGATTAATTACACTTAGCTTTAAAAATTGTATCTTGTATATTTTCTCTTGTTATTTCGTATTTCTACATTGGATTATCAATTGAACTCATATCTATTTTGGTTTTTATGAATGTGATAGACAATCACGGTGTTCTTTTTTATTCATGCAGGTCCAAATATGCTTAAATAACATAAAAATACATGTTATTTTATTTTTCAATTATCTATATGAGTATATACAATATTATATTTTATTATATCTATATTTTCCATTATATCATCATGAATTTCATTAATAGATTAGTATTTAAAATTTAAGAACAATAATAATAATTAGTGTGGCCCAAAATATATTATATGTGGTGGTAATTACATGAGAATCTAAACCCCAACACCACAATATAAAGGATTCAATATGTCAGTTGTATGATTTTTTTATTATAACTTTTATTCAAACATAAAAAATGTAAAATTATTATTTTTGTTGTCATTTTTTTTGTTGTAACATATTATTAATATTTTTATTTAATATCATATTTTTATTCTGTAGATACATTAACAAAAATAATTACATATATATAAGTTAATGTTAATGATATATAATAAATATGTTTTTCAATATTTATTTAAAATTTAAACCATTGTAAATATATGTTCTCAACTCCATCCATTAGTATTATACACTTTTATATTAATAAATTTTATATTTCAACCTTTAGAAGTAACATAAGATATGGATCAATCTATACCACTGACTATATTATCATATATCCTATATATATGGTGATATGATTAACTAATAGAACAATCTATTTTATTGTTTCTATCACATTTAATTGTTATTGTACTCCGACATTAATTCACTAAAATCTTCAACTTTGGTCTTTATCATTATCCATCCCTGACTAAAAATGCGTTTTTACTAAAATAAATGAATGTTTTAATAATGTTTTTTTCATATTTTATAACACATTGTTAGAATGAGTTATACTATGATAGAAGTTTTAGTATAATCATGTATGTTGAACATTCTATGGGAAAAAATATTAAAATAACTTTCCCTTTTAATTTCATTGAATATATAAATATATAAATATAATTTTATAACTTTACTATGAAATATAATAATTAATAACAATAAATTCAAAAAAAGTATTTAAAAAATAAATTAAAAAATTGACTAAATTCCCTAAACTAAATGTGTGTATAAGTGAGTTCATGTTAAATATAAGTTTGGTCATGGTCTATGAAAATATTATAATCCACATGGCCATAAACCAAAATCAAAGTGTAAATGACACCACCATAAGAACTTAAATAATGAAAACAGACCCTTGAATAAACCTATGAGTGATTAAAGTAAAAGTTTTTAGTATTTCATAAAGTGGAATTGGTCATGTAAATATCTTGTAATATATCCTTTTTTACATATTTATCAATAAACTATTAATATAAATGAGATAAGAATTTAAGAGAGCTTTGTAGACTAGGTATTGATGCATGAGGATGATAACAAAAATTTAAAATCTCATGATTATTAGAAAAGCCTAAAGGTTTTTTTCCACAATATTAATTTATGAATTATCATAATGGATATGTTCTTTTTATTTTTCATATTTTTCAATAACATTTTTATGTTACATTTATTTTTTTTCTTCAAAAATATGTAATTGAATTTATTTCGTTAAACAATGATAAAACAATTTATTTACATATTCATGTTATTGGTTTTGAAAACACTATAAAACCATATTAAATTGTTTTATTTTATTTATTACATTAATTGTGAATACATATTAATATAATATTATTTACCAATTCCAATTTATTAAAATATTTTAAAAAATACGTTTAATGAGAATATAAATCATTTTTCACCAATGAAAATCAAAAAAATAATCTATATTTATATTATTTTGAATTAATGAATATTATTCATATATTTGGTTATTTAGTTACAGTAATAAAAAATATAATTTCATTATTATGTCCTCAATGATTAAAAATATTATATATTGTTTTTGAAATGATATTTCCCCATTATGTGGACATTATATTTATATATTTCATTGTTTTATCATCAATTTTTTGATCAAATAAACTTTACTTAATTATATTTCATACCCAAATTAGTTAACATAAAATAATCATTATTCAAAATAGCAGTGTTTTTCATGAAGTAATCATTTTTTTAAAAAAATTATTAGTATTGATGTTACTAAATAAATGATTTCTCAAATTAATTCATTTCAGTTAGTGAACCCTTATATCAAATATTTATTGTACAATTTCATTCATATATGTAAATAAATGTATTTATGACAATTTTAATAAAATTTTTCTAATTATCCATGAATTTTTTAGAAATCATGTATTTTAATCAATAAATTTTTACATCATTCCCAATGTGATAAATATTTAAAAAATAATTCTATAATTTATAATCATGGAATTTATAAGGAATGTGTTATGAATCCTGATATTTTTTAATTATATATTATTGTTTATTATTTAAATTATTTAATATATATTAGGGATCACATCCCATGTTGACATAATTAAATATAATTGGGCTATTTGTTCTACAATATAAAATACCCACTTGGTGATTCTCTTAACCTGCTATAATTATATTATAAAATTATTTATTTATTATCTACCATTAAAAGTTTAACTAATAATAATTTTAGTAATAATATTTTAGTATTTTATGCTTTGATAAGAAAACAGTTTTTTTAAATATTGATTATAAATGATCATGAAGATCGTATATATATCTATCTTAAAATAAAAGTGTTTTAATTTTTAAAAATTATGTTATTCTTAAAGACTTGTATATGTTTTTTTATTAATCAATTCTCTTGATGTGTCAGTACATGATAATATAAATAACTTACCTAGTACTATATAATTAATTAAAGTCTCTATAAGAGAGGATATATTCTAAAAAAAATTAAAGAATTTTTTTTGTAAAAATGATTTATTTTACCTTAAGTCCTAATTAAATCTGTTGGTATGTAATGATATTAATAAAAAATCATACGGGGACAATGAATAAAATAAGATATGAATGGATCTATATATAAAAATTATTTAACAATAAAAAATTAATCTATATAATTTAAAATGGTTTATTTTTACTATATGTTATGAAGTCAATTATGGTAAACCAGATATTTAACTATCCTAACACATTATTTGTATGACAAGGTCGTTCAGGTGATCCATGATAAATTAAGATGAAAAATATTTATCAATGTATCCATAAGAATTGATTTTAAAAAAAGCAGTAGTTATCCATATTGGGGAGAGTTATTAATTTAATTAATGATTGTGAGTCTACTAAATTGAAACATATAAGAGAATTTTTCATTTTATCTGGATATTATGAATACCTCATATTTGGTGGTTGCCATGAGATATCTATTATGAAATATTATTAATATCATCATTATATATATTGAATGAATGTTTATAATATATATATATATAAAGTATCAATTATAGTATATATATATGTGTGTGTGTGCATCCACAAACCATTTGAGCCATGAAAATAGTTTTTAAAAACAATCATATTAAATCATCAAATTTAATATCATTTTCTATGAGATATATATAATATTGTATTATATAATTACAAAAATAAGTAGTGAGGATCACATAACATATACACATAAAATCTATATTATATTTTATTTTAGCAAAGCACTTTAAAGGGTTTAGTAAGAACCCAAATAATAAAGAAGAGAATATATTTTGGGGGGTCAAAAATAATGAACCCCCAATGAATTCCCCATGAATATTTTCATATCTTCCTCATGAAAAGAATCCAATTTTGATATGATTTTTATATGCGAAAAATGTCTTGATACAAATAATATAATGCCATTTTTCATTGATTGGAATGAAATTAATATATTTTTCCTTGAAAGAGGATAATGAATTTATCAAAAAAAATATGTGTTATAGGTAGTATACCATAACTGACATTGGTAACATAAAATTTACAACATCTTAGTAGTTATTATTTTTAATACATTTTTTTAAAATGACTCAAATTCTTAATTATAACAACGGATATTGAGAGATTTATACATAAAAATAAATATTCAAACATGATTGAAGCAATATCTATAATATTTAAATTATAATATTTGGGATTTAATATTTTAATTACTAATACTAGTAAATATTAATGACTTTATTATATAAGTTTTCATCATTATAAATTTATATATGTTTGTTTGTGTGTGTCTGGTTTCTATCTAATTTGATTTCAATTTAAATCAATATGGTGAAAATGTTTAAAATATATATATTTATGAATCATTGAAGAGTACAATATTATTGAATAATATTTAGTATTATTAAGGGTTTAACTGACTAGATATATAATTATATCAGCTAAAATAATAAAAAAATGTTTTTATAAAAAATTTGAATAAAAAAGGATGGATATAAAAAAATTTCTATAATCATATGTTTGGTATTAAATATATAAATTTTCATAAATAGTCATCTTTCTTCTAAAAAATAATTATATCAAAAATCATGTGGATATTTTAAATGTGGTGATATTCTTGCCATTAAATTCAATTTAATGTCCCTATATTTTTTAAATATTCAAATAGAAGTACTAATCATATATTGAGAATTATATTACATAATCACTAAAATAGCCTTATTATATAATATATTTTCTTATTTTCATGTGTGATATGTTTTATAAATAAGGAATAATGAGAAAATTATTTTTCCCTGAAGGATAAAATGTTGATACTTTTTTTATTTATCCCTAAATAATATAAACTTATAAGTTCATATATACCATATAATGAACAAAATATTTTACTAGTTTATTATTCTAATGTGGTATATTTTTTTGAATAATATAATGATAGATCACATATATATACATATATATATACACATGTGGTGAAATGACCATACCATGTGTGCTATTAAATATTTTTTTTTGACTCCTTAAAATCATATTGATTTGATTTCAATTTATGAGATAAGTAAAGATAGTTGTTTGGTTGAGGCTACTCATTCATCATATCAGAAATAGTTGGTGATTGAATATGAGTAAGAAAATTCATGTATTTTTAAAGGAATATTAATTTTTTACTAAAGATTAATGGTAATGTGGTTATATAATACATGATATTAAATTGTATATCTACTAAAATAATTTAATATTGATCTTGAAAATAATATGGAAATTGGAAAAGAGAATATAATATTATGTCATAATTTTATATATTTATAAGAAAATTAATTGGAAAATATATCTCTTGATAATTTAATTTATTTAAATTTAATGTTAAGAATATAAATTTTAGCATATTTTAATCAATGGTAACTGGGAATAATTTGTTCTCTATCATTTTTCCTCTTTTTGTTCTAGGATTTCCACAAATAAGGATTTTAAAAAGGTTGTAGAAATTATCATAGATTTCATGAATTTTTACCCCGCATGTTTTCTCTAAATTTTTATAACATAAATAAAAATAATTTTCCTACCAAAAGGGAGAGTTACGAAAAATAAAAAATAAAATTTATTTATTTTTAATAATTTTTATCTCTTGTGGATATAAGTTCAATAATCAAGTATTTAATATTATATGTTTATATATTATTACATTTTATATTTTTGTTATCAGATTTGAAATGAAATATAGGGAAAACTCTAGATCATTTCATATATTATCATCTTCCATTTATATATGTTGTGACATGATAATGAACTGGAACTATCCGTATTTATTGTTTTATAAATGTTATTTGTATTATGATTTTATAGTTATATTTATTCACTATAAACTTCCCCATTGATCAACATAATAATATTTCTATAATTAATATAATGTTTCATGTTATAAAATACATATTTTTTTAAATCGCTATTTCAATACTTTCTTATATAACAATATCTACACATGTTCTCACTTGATAAAAAAGTTTAGTATAATCACTTCTGTCATACATTACATGGTAAATATTATTAAAATTTCGTTCCACTATAAAATAAATGAATGTGTCTGTGTGTGTTTGTATTCCCTAATTTTTTATTATTATTTCTAGTTTTATATATGTGTTTTAATTGATTGTTTTTTTTAGAAATTTTCATTATTTTTTTAGATATATTTTTGTTGTTTGTAATCATATTTGAAATATATAGATACTCTTAAATTAAAAAACCCATGAATTATTTATTTACATAAAATATAATTTTAATCTGTAAATTTCTAATTATATTTATTTATCGATTTGTTATTTACATGATGGTTTGAAAAAAATAATTTAATTAAAAAACCTTTTAGTTTCCAATGTGTTCATATTTTACATCTATTCTAAAATCATTTGTAAAATTTTCAATTCGATCTTTCATCAGTTATAAAAATATTATTGTAACATTTTGCTTGAAAAAATACAAAAATAATTAAAATATTTATTATGAATATAAATATAACATAATTGTAACATATTGATATTTTTTGAAATTTCATTTCGAATAAATAATTTTGATATTCTGTATTTTATAAATCACAGAGTATATCTTGTGTTATATGAATGAAGTATGTTTTTATTTCATTAAACAAAACACAATGATAATATTGAACTAAAAAAATAATTAAATTTTTATCTGGTACAGTCAATACTATGTTTGGATTGTGTTACACATAATTCCAAGTTCCTTTAGTTTCTTGCCTTACATACAAGGAAGAAATTTATTCAAATACAATATACAATTAATATTGTTATTAAAATATTACTATAGTTACCACCTAGAATTTAGATATCTTTTTACAAATAATATTGGATAATGTGTGGAAATATTATTTACAAATTTAAATAAAATTAATCCTTTGGTTCTAAATAAGATAGAAATGTATATAAGAATAATTTAATTGTGAAGAAAACCCTTATAAATGATTATTATTTTTCTATGAAGAAACAATTTTTTATATAAAGAAGTTAAAAATAATATTTTGATTTATTTTTTAAATAATTTTTTTATATTATATATTCAATTAAATTTTTTTAAACTCAAACTATTTATTTTATATTCATAAGATAAAAACAAGTAAAATTTTATGAATATAAAGATTTATTTTTCTAAAATGTAATTTTATAAAATTTTATTTGTGAAATTATTTTAATTATAATTTTTGATAATATCTTTTTTATATATTTCTAAAGGAACATTATATCTCAAATCTGAGTATCAATGTTTAATTTTGGAGATTTTTTAGATATTTCATAGAAGATTCATTTTTTTGATAAATACTTAAAAAACTGAATTATAATTGAAAACCACATTTCCATATAATTTATTTATACTATTAAATTATACTTGAATTAATACAATTTAGTCCATTTTTATAAAAATACATTGAAATTATATATGATAATTATTCAATATTTTTAATTTTTTCCCTTTAAAAACTCATCATTTTGTCCCATCTGTGGGATTACTTTTTTGTTATCTTTTTCCAAAATATGTGTTTATAATTTGATAAATAGATTAAATTTTAGGAATCATAAAATCTTATACATTAAATTATTGTCAAATTAGTATTTTACTAAATGTATTAGTGAATTTAATTGAAATTAATTACCAATATTAAGGTAAAAATGAGTTTACACAGTGGTTAATATTTAACTTAAGTGGCTAAATAACATAGACACATGCCCAAAATCTATTAGATCACCAAATTTTCAATATATTCTACCTTGGATAAAAAAAATTGACCATTATCGGTGGAACATGGTGTAAGGGAGACCTCCCAATAGTGTTTACCTTTTCATATTTACCTGAATTCCAATCCCCCTCCAATATAAAAGGAAACTTACCCCCCAACATTTCATCACTCCTGTCAAACCCTTTTTCACATCAAAACCCTACTCAAATAAGCTCCCAAAATCACATGTCTTATATTAGAAGACTAAAATTGGAAAAAAATCCATCCAAGGTGGTATTTTGGTGAAAACCAATAGGAGCTATCCAAAGAAGAGGTAACATCCTTCACTAAGAACAATTGTTTTTTGTGGACTATCTCCTCCGAAACTAAAGTCATTATTTATTCCATTATAAGATATCATGATGGGTAATAATGATAGAAATGATGTTTTTATATGATAATTATGATAATTACGATAATTATGATTTAATTATACTTTTGGAATTATTATATAACACATACCGTCATGCTTTCTATTTTGCTGGAATATGATTACTTCGTTAGTGGATATATGGAATACCACCTCGTCAAAGTGATATAACTCATTCCCTCATTACATAGAATGTATTAAGGGTGGGGCTTAGTAAGTATATATGATATTTATGAAATTATAATGCTACTATAATGATATTATATATATATATATACATCATTTAAATTATTTCTTTCAATATGAATATAAAAAAAATAATGTTCATGCCTATGTATGACCTACCATCTCCATGAATAATGTATTCAATTTCATTTTTATAACATTTATAGATTGTTATAAATTATTATATATTTAATATATATAATATTTCAATATTTTTTTACATTAATAAATACGTAATACATTATCTAAGTTATAGGATAAAGAATAAAAAGTCCAAACCTCCACGTAAAACAAAGCGGTTATAACAAAATATGTAACATTAGCATTGAATTATTAAAAACTAGATAAAAAAGGGTCATAATAAAATTAAATCTGTTATGATATAAATTCATATGGTTATTTAATAGATTTAAAATAAGATTATATTTTTCATATTGGTGTTTTGAACAAGTATGGAAAGAGTCAAGACATAAGGTATGGGTTATCTCGACTCTCTTTTATTGCTATGAGATATATACTATATTCCACACTTGTTCCTGTTCTGTGGTGTATGTAGTACCATATGAAATTTTTTTCATGGATATAATATATTTCATTATATTAAATACTCTAATTGATGTCATTATTTCATAGGTCACACAACTCAATATTTACTCATGTAGTAATGATATTTCTAATCTCCCTTTAATTTTTGTAACACATATGCGTTATTGACCACAGATTTAATTTTTTGGGGAATATAATGTAACTAAATGTATTATATCATTATTTTAATTAGATTTATTGCAATTCACATATCCATTTTATGATCACTGTTTAATTTATTTTTTGGTTCAAATGTTATCAAATCGGTAATGTAATTTTTTCTCAATTTAATTCTTTAAGAATCATGTCATGTTTTTCACATATATTCTGTTAATAGGTGTGTATAATATCCCCTTACATGTTATATAAAAAATTTCCTTCGTTTCATGATATTTTTTATTTATGTAATGTTAATCTCTCCAAGGGATTATGATTTAATGTTACCAAGGTGGTAAGAGTTTATTTATAAAATCTCATTTTTTATCAAGATTGTTTAAGATTATACATCCATTCATGAAATAATAAGATAGATCTTTAAATAAAAATTATTAAATATATTATACTCTATTAACTAATGATATATTCAAATATGGGTTCCATATATCCACTCTTTAGTACTTAAGATAATTATGAAATTGTTTTTATGAAAATCAACCCTTAGTTTTCCTATCCATCATGGATCTATTTTATTAAAAAACAATGCATTTTCAAATGTATTAAGAAATGTTTTTAAATTATTCTTTATTCTCGTTTTATAGTAAAATTATTTAAAATAAATTTTTTAAAAATAATTTAATAATGGTTTACAAATCAACCTTTATATATTTTAATGGAAATTTTCAATGATATATGTTTCAAAAATGTTTTTCTATTAAAAATAAAATTTTCAATGGGGAAAAGATATTTTCATCAAATAAAATTTATATGATTTTTAATGATTAATTCATAAGTATTAAATATGGTTTTTATGGGAATGTATTTTGAAAATTATGTATTTCTTAAAAAACTGTTACTCAAGAATATTATTTTCCTTATGAAATGTCCCAAGTGATATTTCAAAATCCTTCTACATCTAAGATGAAATAATTTTATATATTCTATGCATTCTAAGAGATGTGATAAATGATAAATTTTATATTATTTCACTGAATGTATTTTTTATTATTGTCTTGATTTATATGGAAGAAATTTCTTTTACTTGGGATAATCACTTTTCAATGAGATAGAAATAATACCCACTTATTTTTAATGGGTTAATCAAGTTATGTAAGAGTAATTATATTTTTCTGTTTTTATGATGATGTAAAAGATATTTGTACATTATTCATGTTGTTGTTCATTGATTGTACTTATACTTTGGGTGGGTAAAAAGTGTCTGGTGATCCTATTAGAGGTTAAATGATGATGTGACCAAGATAAAATCCAGCAAACCGAATTCAGTCCATATAATGGGGTGGTACTAATTTTATTGGGTAATACCATTAAATTTTATATGATGGGGTGGTCCAATAAGCGATGTGTAAGTCCATTACCACTTATATGATGGGGTGTCCCAGATAGCAGTGGGAATTCCTGTTACAACATATATGATGGGGAGGCCATGATAGTGTTGGGTGATCCGGTTATATCTTAGATGGATGGTGGGACAAATATCACCCCCAATGCATTGTGTAATGATTTATATCTCATATGATAATGATGGGAAAATTTTTTGAAGCTTGATATACTATTAGAATAAGGTATAACATGATCTTCTATAACTAAATGAAAGAGAATGTGGATGGTGATAGGTTCCTCCAAGTAGGATTATCCCCCATGAAGTTTTTTGATATGTTTTGGAAATGATCTATGACATAAATGGAATGATTTTACATTCTTATGTGAATTCAAAAGTTCTATGTCTTATTCCTATGTTATTCTATCTTGGTTTATTCTCTCAATTACCTTATGATTCAACTCTTATTAACTATAAATTATTATTCCATGACTATTGATTATGAACTCTGATATGTATAGTATGATATTATATTTATATGACCATGTTCTCAAACCATAATGTTCATGTTATACTTACATATCTTCTTTATTTTTACCTTTACTAAGTATCTGATCTCACATATTCTTTTGTTTCATTTTCCCAGGTTTTTAAGAATATGGTTTTACTATTACTACTAATAGGGGTCATCGATATAGTACATGTTTAATATCATTCAAAAAATAATAAGAATGAGTTCCATGATACCTAAGAAAATAAAATATTATATTCCTCATGGAAGTACTTTTGTAATGTGTTGAATATTCATCTAAAATGATCTAATACCCATTTATGATAAGTAATTGTCCCTATAGTTGGTATCAATGTAATGGTTTAGTAAAACATTAAAAACTAGGTTGAAAAACAATAGTGGGATTTCTAGGAATATTTCTTATTATATGTATAGGTATGTCTCTAAGGATAAGACTAAAGAAGAATAAATGTATTTGGAAATGTCTTGAAATCTTGGTATAGGATTTAGAGGGTTTTTAGCATGAAATTCAATCCATATATTAATTCAAAAATCAAATTTGGCCCTATAATATATGTATATAGTAGTATAAACCTCGAAAAAGCTATATTGTCCAAGACTTGATTGTTTATTGTGGAACAACAACATTCTAGCTGAAAAACTAGTTATAAACTCCTAAGCGATATGATTTGGGAATATAAAAAACTTAAACCAACCTGAATGAAAGTCTTAGAAAAATAATTAATTTGAATGATCTAGTTCAGGACTAAGATTTGACAACATTAAAATAATGTTCCATGATTAAGAGATAATATATGTAATTTTTCCTGATTATGTGTTTTTTTACAAGGATTATTGTTGCTCAAAGTACGGTTTCTTGTCATATTAAATATTAATAACTAATAAGAAATCAGTTAAAATTTAATAATTGAGACATGGAAAGTGTGTAATTATGAAAATTGTTGTCCAAATTTATATTTCATGAATAGAATCATGAATCTGGCATGATTATTGGTTACACATATAAAGATAAAGAGACTATAAATGAAATGATAAATGTATTTTATGTTTTAATTTTAGTTTTTACGTAAAAAATATGAATAATTATTAAATTGAGGTCGATGAACCTTAATACATGATTCATATTTCAATTATATTAAAGGGATATTAAAAAATATGATAATGTATCCTGAATAATAGTTTAATAATTAATTTGAAAGATAATTATGAATATATATTGTACTTCAAGAATTATGTTTCATGAATCATGAACTATATGTTATTCATTATGTATTTGAAAAAATTATATTGAATGATACTGATGAAAAGGAAAAGTGACACAATGATATGATGATATTTTCATTATTTGAAGTCTTCATTTAATATGTCTTTGAAGTTTAGAAAATGATGAATATTTTGGGTAAATTGATGATTGATATAAATATATTAAATTGGATATTACTGATTACCTTAAAACTAATTATGGAATTATTGAAAATTGGTTAATATTATCATGGATGAAGTTGAAAACATTTTTTGATTTCACTAATATATCCATTAATCATTGGAATAAAAATTAATGCATTTTTTTATATGGAATCTTGGAAAATCATCTTGTAACCATGTTTCAAGAGTATATATAATGAAGATATTATCATTTATGGTATGTTCAATCAGGAGTTACATTAATATATATGGGGGTCAATGTTATATTGATTTTCAGAAATTAAGTGACCATATTTCTAATGTTTTTGACTTCCATATTTCTTAAGATTAATAAGGTTTACTATTTATATAATTGTTTATTCTATAAATACAATTACATTTTATAGATTAATGTATTATCTCACCATATGAGGATTTATGAAAATTTAATAATAGGTCCTAACCATTTTCCTGTGATGAAAAAATATTATAGGTGTAATGAATTATCATCTTATATAGAGATATTGATCCGTTAGAGCCTCAGTCTTAAAATTTCACCTTCACTTATTTGTTGTAATAGATGAAGTGGAAGATGGTCAAGACTAAACCAAGGGGAGATATTGTTCAAATAAATTTAATGAAATCAAATATTTTTATTTCATTATGTTATTAGATATTAAAGTATTTCCTATACTCTATTAAAAGGATATTTGAAAATATTTATTCTCATACCATCATTTCATTTCAACCATTGGCCATATAAGTCAATAATATTTTTTTGGATTTGAGGCACTTAACCATCCCTTGATAATTCAATTTCTGGTGATTAGTAACCATAATGAAACTCCATAAATATTTAAAATTTACATCCATTACCAATATTCAAATCCCACCTATTTTCTCTTCTCTGGAATGGTAGTAATGAGTTGATTTGGGAAACTGTAATTCTTCTTACATTCTATTTTTAAAGGAAGATTTAGTATTTATTTTTATGAATTGTTTTTATATAAAATTAACTTGTAAATATTAATAAATTGATGACCTCAATGAATTTATATGGGGAAATTCTATTTATGTGTTATAGAATGTAACACCTAGAGATTTTTTTGAATTATTGTTTTCATTATTCTGTATTAATTACAACACTAAATATTGCTTGTTTTCTATAAATAATCTATGTTTGTTTTGAGTTAAAAGTGACACCATGTTTATATTTTACTACAAAAAATACTTATTTTATCATTTATTACATGAAAAACAATATTTGGCTTATATTACTTGCAATTATGAGTTCTTTTGATTGCTTGTTTTACACACAAGACTAAGTTTTACTGAACTAAAATTTACTATTAATATTTTTTTAGAATATTATTATTGTTACCACCTTTCCAGTCGAATGTAATATAATGATAATATTACCTAATATTTGAAAATATTATTTAGACATGTATATAAATTTATTCTTATGGTTATAAATTAGTTATAAATAAAAGTAAGAACTATTTGAAGTTAATTTAATTCCATCAATAAGAAAACTATTTCTCCATTTTCAAGAAAATTTATTCTCAATAAATTATACAAACCACTTTAAACGTGTGTTTTTAATAAAATAAATATGTTATATATTAAATATTTGTTTTACACTCATCCAATATATTAGATTTGAAACAGATATGAGGAAATCAAATTTTATGAATAGAATGTTGTATTTTTCTAAAGGGTAATTTTTTCACCATTTAATGGGATTCTTATTTTGAATATAATTTTGAAACATAGATATTTTATCAATAAAAATAACCTCACTTTTAACTTATAATATCAAATTTTAATATCCTTGAATATTTGGTAATTTTGTAAAAAGATTCATTGTTTGTTGAATTGTGAAAATAGTGAATAGTAATTGAAGTATTAATTTTTATCTATTTTACATTTATTGTTAAATTATATTTAAAATTGTGATTATAATATATTATGATAAATTATATATATATATATATTAATATAGTATAGTTCATTGGATTCAATTTTAACATTAAAATTGGATATAAAAACATTTCAAACATTGGAACATTCTCACATTAAAAAAACATTATTTTGTCATGTCAGTAGGATTAATTTTGAATTTATTTCTTCCAATTTTGTGTTTAGAATTTTTAAAAATGGAATAAATATATAAAATCATCATAATATTATATTTACAGTAAGTTAAATATTATTTTTCACCAAAAAAATTAGTGAATTTAATTTAAATTATTTATAGTGACTATAGAAATAAAGAGATTACTTAGTTGTTAAAATTTTACATAAGAGAAAAAATAACCTATTAATTGGTAAAAAATAAATTTAATAAACATAAATACACCATTTAATCCATTTGATATAAAATATACCATTATTTTATGCAAATGATTCTATGGAGACCTCCAAATAGTTTTTAACTTTTAATATCTATAAGAATGTCACTCCGCCTATACTATAAAAGGGTAGTCACCCCCTAAATTCATTACACCTTGAAAGCCCATTGTCTAGTCCAAAAGCTTCAAAAAAATCTTAAAAATAACTTATCTAGTAGTAGAATACTACTTTTGGTATAAAACAAACCAAGGTGGTCTTTTGGTGCAAACTAACAAGGAGTCATCTAAAGTGGTAACATCCTTCAACAATCACTTTTGTTTTATTTATATAACTAAACCCTTAAATTATTCCTATTAAATGATTTAATAATAAACCAAATATAATATTTATAATTATAATTTTTTATTTTGAGGATAATACCTAAAATCACAAAAAAAAAATCCATCAAATTGACATGCAATTATTCTTGGTGTGTACGAAAGACTACAACCTCACGAACTAACGTCAATCACTATTCTATTAACACATATAAATGTTTGGAATATTGAAGGAAATGAGGTTTTTATATTTTATATATATAATTAATTTATTCTTTATTCTTTATTTAATTATTCTGCAACACCTACCTTCAAGATTTCAATTTTGTTTGAATATGATAACTTCATTTGTGGATGTGAGGACTACCAACTCCTTAAAGATATGTGATTCTCTCACACACTAAATATAAGCATAAATGATTGGTTTAATACTATAATATGACATATATTACATATAAATTTTACTATAATGATAATATATATATATATATATTAATAGTCATTAACTTTTTTTCTTAGAAAATAATAACAAAATGGAAACTACATTCATGCGTACGTAGGACATGTCGTACAAATAAACAAACTATTCCGTTTCCTATTTCTTTATTTTATATATTATTATAAATATTTAATAATGAATATATATTATACATAAATAATTTCTTACATTATTTATACAAGTAAATCATGATCAATGTTAAAGGATCATGAATAACAAGTGAAACATGTATGAAAAATAATGCAGTTATTACCCAAAACATATCTTTATCATTAAATATGTAAAAAATAGGTAATTAAGGGTCATAATAAAATAATATATTTTTTGATAAAAATGAATATTTTCCCTTAATATATTTATAATTACATAAAATTTACTGTTTAGGAGTTTTTGAAATGTAATAAAACAGTCAAGACATAATGAATGTGTTTTCACAACTCACTTTTATTTCTCAGAGATATAATCTATATTCACAACTTATAATTGATCTGTGGTGTATATAATACCCTATAAAATGTTATATCATGAATTTAATTAATTTATTTATACAAAAAGTTGTATTTAATTTTATTCTATCATGGATCCTAAAATTTAATAGTTACCAATGTAGTAAAGGGATTTTTCGTCTCACATTTATATATGTATAATTTATGCCTTGTTCACCACTCAATTTGTTTGTTCAGTTTATATACATCCCATGTATGAATTATATGATTATTATAATTAAATTTATTCATATTTAAATATAAATTTTATGATGTTTTTTAGGGATTATTGTTCAAATATACAAAATTAGTGTTGTAAATTTTTCTCAATCTTCCTTCTTTGTTATATATGTTATGGTGTGAAGCTATATTATTTTATGAGGTTTTTATACTACAGTTTTACAGTATATATAAATTATATTATTATCGTAATGATATTTTATCTTCATGAAATGTTATACTCTGATGGAGATTATGAATCAAATTTACCCATATAGTTAATTTTTATTGTTATTATGTCATAGTTTATCAGGATTGTTTACAATTATATATCCATTGATGCAATATTATAATTTGACTCTTTGGAAAAATTATTAATTTTTTTATACTCTTGCTACAAATGATATATTAATGTATTTGAACCATATTTTTTCCTTTTGAAATTATTATTATTAATAAATTGTGTTTAAGAAAATCCCCATGTTCGAAAATATTTTTTATTCGAAAACCATGTTTTTTTAAATGTTTTCAAAAAGGTTTTTAAATATTATTTTTATATTATTTTTATAAAAAAGATTTTAAAAATATATATATTGTTTGAAAATTTATATAATTTTTTTATCATATCCTCCTTTATATGTTTTAATGGTTATATTTAATAAAAAGGTTTACAGAATGTGTTGTCATTTAAATATCCTTTATAAAAATTGGAAATTATATTATAGTCAAGAAATGTTGAAAATTATTCTTAAATATTATATCATAAATTTTCTAATTGGTTTTCAATGACAATTAATTTTAAATGGTTTTTTTGTTAAAACTAATGTTTTCAAAGAAATTTTATTTTCCTTAAGAACTATTCCATGTGATCTTTCAAAATACTTCTCCATATAAAATGAAATATTATGATATAGGATATGATTTTATAGAGTTATAATACAAAGATAACATTCATATTATTTATTTAAATAGTTAATTATTTGATTTAATTATTTTTATATAACTCATTTCATTTCCACAGTTTAATCATGTCATAATGATATTGACATGAAACCCATTTCTTTTCAATAGGTTAATCATGTTCTAAAAGAATAATTATTTTTATGTGTTTTATAATTATATGAAATTTCATTGAACTTTATTCATGTTGTGGTTCATAGAAATTGATTATATTATGAGGTGTCCCCAATAGCCATATGAGAGCTTGTTATATATTATACGATGGTGTGGCCTAGATAGCATCGTGTAAGCTCTTGATAGATTAAATGATGGGGTGTCCTAGATAGAATAGGGTAAACCATTACAGATTATATTTGGGTATAACCCATATAACACTAGATAATCATGTCAAAACTTATATGAATGGATGGCACGACTAGTGCTCGGTTATCCAATTGTAACTTAAACTATAGGGTGGAACATATAGAGTTATGTGAGCTTATAAATGTATACGTAATGGGTGGGACCAATATCTCCCCCAAACTAATTTTGTATTATTTTATATATCATATGATAATGATGGGAACAAGTCAACATGATTGATCCACTAAGAGAAGATGTCACAACAAGATATACTATAATAAAAGTCTATGACATGCGATGATTTTTGGTTCCTCTGAATAGTTATAGCCCCCATGATGTTCGATATATTTTTCCAAAGTTTTAATTAACTTATAGGGAATGATTTTACATGATTTCAGGTATCCCTTGAATTCTATTCCTTGTTGCCATATTGTGATTTCATTTTTATGATCTCAATATCCTTATGATTGATGTCGAATAAAAAACCAATCTTTATACCATGTGACATTATTATGGTCTATGATTTTCACGGAATGATATTATCTTTATATGATTATGTTCTCATACCCTTATGTTCATTTTATTACTACATATCTCTTATATTTTATCCCTTACCAAGAATCTGATCTCATAATTTCATATTTTTCCTTTCCCCATGTTACGAAGTAGTGTTTTTAAGAAGGATTACTAATAGGGAAGATCATTATAAGATATATTGAAGGCATTTCAATTAATTAGAAATATGTTTTTCAAGATTCCAAAGACAATAAACAATTACAATCATTGGCTGTAAAATTTTATAATGTGAAAAATATTAATGCAAAATGACATAAATACATTTTATGTTTAGATATGGTCTCTATAGAAAATATATGATTTAATAGACCTACACGATAATATCTATAATATAGTTAAGAGGAACATATTTTAAGAAGATATAAATGGAGTAATTTAATATCCCATTATCTAAAGTGTAATCATTTATTGGAAAACATCAATGATCCATTGAATCTTAAACATTTTAATAAGTGAATTATTTGATAAATAAGGATTATCGTGAGTTAATAGTTCAAGGATATAATTTGTTTTATAAAAAATAATGTATTTAATGCACGATTAATTATGTAATTTTATTTATATCTATTATTTTTTAAATTTTGATAATAATTATGTTATTTTATAAATTATCAATAATTAGTTGGTTACAGTGACTCCAAATTAATGGGATGAGGTGGTTATAAGCTTCTACATATATATATTTATCATCTCTAGTTAATGTATGATATGATAATTTTCCTTACTGCATGCAAGAGAACATTCTGTGGTATCAATAATATCATTTAATCTTACTGTCATTGGAGTGGAAAGTTAATAAATCGATCCAGTAAATACTTTTGCATACTAAATAAATGTTCAGAGCTGAGGTGCTTTAGCTTGAGTTAGAGACTAGGAATTTAGTTGGGATCTCTTCTCATAAAGTATCTCATCCCCTTGATCTCCCCTAAACATGTTTTTATTATAAAAATTGATGGCATTTTTTGAAGAATAATGTGTCATGTCATGAAATAGATAAACAATTTTCTATAGTTTGGTGGAGGGATCACTTTGGAAAACTATGTCCAATATTCTATTCCAAGTTACTATCTCTGAGACAATAGTGTCCCAATGGGAATAATCAAAATAATTGATTACATCCACTCATTGTTTATCTGGGATGCTCAAGGGGAGTGTAAAAGGCAGTAGACCTCTTGGTGAAGGTTGGAAGGGCCAGTTCATGAAGGTGGCCTCAGAGTGTGAAATACCATGTATATGATGAATGGAAAGCATGCTAAGAATGTATGGGAATTTATAGGAGAGTAAAAAACCTAGGTTCAGATTAATGATATATAAGATTAACATAGGTATTAATGTTTAAGGATTGAACCGTTTGACTATCTAGCACACTATTCCCCCTCATTGTCATTTTATGAAATCACAATCTATGTGGATTATTGAAAGAGGATATATTACCATCTGGATACAAAATGGTTGTTTCAAAACATGGTTTTACATGATTTCCAGTTCCTAAAATAACTTTTAATCAATTAATTATGTAATCTATTTTCATCAATTATGTGTGAGATATTAATCATCAGGATACATTTAATCTAATAGATCCTAATGATGAATTAGACAAATGTGTGTTTAACACATCTTCATTAATGGAATTTATAATAAAGGAGTATCGAATGGTGGGAACCATCTTGGTTATCCATTACATGTGGTGCTCAGCCTTTTAGTTGAATGAGATTCATGTCAAGTAAAACTTTCTACATTGTTGGATTGGAACATGATTTTTACCCATGGATGTGAATATTAAGAGAATTGTATTCAATATGTATTATAGGTATCTGTGTTATAGAAACCATAAATATGAGTGCTCAAAATATTTTCTTTTTTCTATCCAGTTGACGAGTGTTGTATGGCTGGATTTTGGAGACTTCATAGGAACCAATTCTCCAGAACATATGGATTCGTCCTTTCTTGATCATTGGTTTCATGGACATGGGGAATTTTGACCGGAAAGGAAATATAAAGGTATGAACCTTGCTGCTAGTTTTTGGGATATTTGGGTTGCTAGGAATAAGTAAAAGCATGGGGGATCTATTTGTTCTTGGATATTATTGATCATATAAACTAAGAACATCATTTTTGATCTATTTCATCTTTATATGAAACGTCATTTGGCCCCTTTGATTTGACAGATTCATGTAGGCATTAGTTGTGATTATATTTTTAATACCAACCATTATGTTCACTAGAAGTTGTAACCTAGTGTTGTGAATCATATCATAGATAGTTCATGTTTATTTAATGTTATACAGTGTGGTGGTGTGGTCGAGGACTCATGGGGTTGGCTTATTTTAACATTCATCGCTCAATTTGAACTTGGGCATTCCCTACTGGCTGATTCTTTGGCCCTTATCTCCATCCTACTAGAATGTAAGTAATGGATCATTGGATTTTCTATAATGAAGATATATTCAATCATTATTAATGTGTTCAGTAATGACACTATCAACACTCCATGGTCTTTAAATTATGACATTCGAAGATAAAAAGGATATATCAGTGATTCTAGAGAGGTTCTTCATGTATTGTGGGAGGGTAATTTGCTGATCACCTTAATTATATCCTAATAAAGTGTAAATACAATAATTTTTTCTAATGATATGCATTATCTGTCTACCAAATGAGTTAATCCTGTAAGAGGCTATACCCCTAGGTTACATTACATTAGGCCTCCATAAATTTTTTGGTTATGTTATATGATGTTTTAAATGTGTTTGTTTATTTCTTGTGCTCTATTCTTATAAAAATAAATGAATTGATAGTGATAATATTAAGATATTTTATTTTAACCATAATATTTCAAAAAATTATATTCAATTGGAATCCATTTACATAATTCTATGTAATTCTTGAGAATCTATATGATCTATTTTATCCACCACATGACCACACTCAATGAGAAGGTTTAGATGAAACTATCCATGACCCAAATGTAAATTATGAGGGATATGGTGAATAATATTAATATATTAATGGATATAATATTTTTTAAGAATTGGAATCTAATGTATTTATTACTTTTGAATGTATAATTAAGATAAAATATATATCACATTGAATAAAAAGTATATGAGCTTTAATCAGAAAACCCATAGTAGATAGAGGCTTTAATAAGAGGAAAAATTATATTCATAATAACTAAATTCAGTTAGGATGTGATAACATTGAATTTATGGGTGTTCAATTTGAAAAAATATCATCTAGACCATAAATTAGTGATTGAAAATATTTATTTTATTGTCGGTCCCAAAAAAAATTTATTCAGTATTTACCATATTTTATTTATTACTGAAGATGTAAAATTTTCCTCAAGAGTATTTTAAGATTTTATTTTCAATTACTCAAAAGGATGGGGAAACTATTCAATAAAATATCACTTATGTTGATTTAATACAGACAATGAGAGCTAATAAAGAAATATAATATGTTGAGTCTATTTAATATAAGGGAATAATCATCACAAATCATTCCCAACTGGAGGAATAATCAACTAAATTTGATTAAGAAGTAACATATGATCAACCTAGATTTAATGTGGAGATGTAAATAGTTATATAATTTGATAAATATCCCTAACCTATATATATTTTACTCAAATAATAGTTTTATAAGAAACAACCACCATTACATATCATGATGTAGAAATATGTCACATATCTATGGTCTGTGGGAGAAAATTATAGTAATGATAGAGAAAGACGTCGAATACATTTGATAAGGTTAATTAGTTTCCCATTCTATGAAAAATATTCAAATTGTATTAGAATAAGTTAATCCCTTTGTTGATCTATTTTTTAATATCCTAATTTTTACATTGAGAATAAAATATCTATTTTTTATAAATTATAAATTTAATATATGAAAAAATTATTTATCAATGAAAAAAAACTTTAAATGTGTTAAATGATTTCCAAAAGGAGAAAAACCGGGTTATCATTTTTGAAGTTTCAATCAAATATTTTCAAATTAATTCACTAAGATAGTATGAGATTATAAGGCTCATAAAGCCTCAGTGAAGATGAAAAAAAATATTAAATGTTTTATATTACGCACAAGAAATTTTTGTTAACTAATTAAATGACTACACAATGGTGCATCTTATTGGTAATCTGAGACCACTGATTGGTGCTGGATAAGGTTTTTACCCTATAGTGAATGTAATATTTGATGTTTTCAAAAATTTATACATATCTATCAGGAAGATAAGATACTAAACGATATTTATTATATTATTTTCATCAAAAATAATTTAATCTCTCAAATGTTATGCTTTATGAAAAATAAGAGACAATTGTTAGGTTCGAAATGTGGTGTTTACACTAGGTGTGATATATTATTTATAATCATCAATAACTTGCACTACTTGATAAAAACCCCTTTTTATTTTAAATAATTATTTAATTAATTGTTTCAATATTAAATTATTAATATCTCTTAAACAGTGCACCATACGAGGAATCCAAGACCACTATTGGGTCTCAAATGAGGTGTTTACCCTTGGCGGGGTCTTACATTTTTATGTGTCATATGTTTGCATGCCTTTCACAATAAAATATCCTTTTAATTTTTAATTAATTTTTTTATCCGTTTTTTAATATTAAAAAATTAATATCTCTGAAATTGTATATCATATGAGAAATCCAAGCCCAATGTTAGGTCTAAGATGCCTTGTTCAGCCCAGATGACACATAATATTTGTAAACATTTGATGTTTTGTAAGAACCCATGCATGGATAATTTTTTTCATATAAGAATATTTTATTTGAAATATAAAATTAAAAATTTAATTATATTTCTTTTATTATTATTCTGATTAATATTTTTGTTTATGAAAGAAAATAAAGATATAGTCCCATGATTAAAAATGGTGTTACAGTGTAAATAAAAAGATGGAAATGTAATTTATGTGACATTATTAATTGGGACAGCTAAATTCAAGTAATAAATTTATTGTATTTAATTATACTCAATAAATTATAGTGCGTCCAATTAATAAAATGTATTTATTATAATATCGTTTTTATGAAATTTATTATTGGATTTCTAATGATGAAAATAAGATCAAATTTTTGTTAAAAAATTATTATTTTTTGTTATTACTATTATTATTATTAATGTGAGAAATAATTGGTATATATTTATGTGTGTGTAATATGTGTGTATATATATAGGGGATATATATGTGTGTGCTGGTGTAAATACATATACATATATATATATACACATATGAGGGTCTATACATATATATATTATAAATATATAAAATAATATATATATATATATATATATTTAATGGATTTAAATAGAACAAGGAGTTACCTGTATAAGATTATACATAGGAAATAAACACTCCATGGGAAACAAATGGATGGATTTAAAAAGAGGTGATAATGTTTTGAAGTATATTTAATAAATTAATAGTGATATTAATTTATGAAAGAGAAAAAAAATAATTTTAAATAAAGGAGGAAATCGATAGGTGCTTACTTATTCACATAAAAGGTCTCACCCCATATTCTCACGCATATCCTACTCCCTCTCTCCTCGATTTATTTTAATTTGTTATTTCATCCATACTTATTTCCTCGATATCTTCTTCTTTTTTATTCGATTAATATTGTCACACCACAACCTTATTTACCTAGAGTCTATGCATTATTACATAACATTAGAAAGATTATATAAGATCAATTCTCGAATGACCGATTAGTTTAGTAGCCTTGGAAATACTAGATAAATTTATAAGTTATACATTAAATTATAAAATGAAAAACAACAACAACATAGTCTCCATAGGTCAAAATCATATCCATTATATGATCCCTATAGGTCAGTCCTAATATTCTTCTTTGAATCCTAGGAGAAATAAAACATAGAAAGGGGTGAACTTAGATGCTCAGTAGGGATAAAAATATAGCAGAATCATTCATAAATAAGCATAAACATTTAATTTAATTTAATACTAAAACAAAATCCTTTTAAAATTAAACATCAGAATAATATAGCAGTGATAAAATCAAATAATTCCACTTACTTATTCACATGGATATTATACTATTCGAATAATCACATGAAATATCAATAGCCACTTTCATAATGATGGAATGCATAATGCCAGACTTCAAAACCACATAGTCAAGGCCTTGTGCCAAGACTAAAAATCATAATTTGTCAAGGCCTTGAGCCAAGACATGAGTATGTATCACAAGACCTACCAATGCATCGAAGAGAAATAGCAAGCTCCACCCATCACATACTAAGTCAAATTCATTCATCATATAAAAAGGTTTAAACATAACAAAAAAAATCTTATTAAAACTGTCATACGAAATGTCAATAATTTATCCATAAACCATGAATGGTATAAAAATAATGCATCCACAATCAAAAATAATCACAAAACCATCAATACAATATTGATGTTTTGTATCATAATAAATCAACTTCAAATTATCTCAACAATCCATCAAAAGATGTTGACATAGATTAAATCAAAACTTCTTTTAGTGAAACATCCCTTTTTATTTTGAAATAATTTAAAATTCATATAATTATAAAAGAAAAAAATAATTTTTAAAATATTCTTATAATCTTGTAAGGGAAACTATGATGATGTTATAACGTCGGAAAATACCAACACCCATCATATAAGTTATTAAAACATTCTTACCTTTATTTTTTGGAAATGGTCATAGGGTACCATATTTGGAAAATGAAGGAATGATTCCTATAAAAACATATTATAAATATTAAAAAAGGGTATAAATGAAATTAACCCATAGTCTAGTAAATAGTAAAAAAAATTGGAATACATTTTTATGAAACAAGGATGCGGATGATAAGGAGGTTCCAGTAGATACTAATGTAAAAATAACCTCTGATAATAACGAGATTGTGAAATTAACACTTGACATGTTCATTTCATTGGTTGAGGGTATGTTAACCTCCTCTATAATTGTTAAATATTTGTAATTAAATTATAAAAGAACCAAATAAATTAATATGATAACATATATGATCTTCTAATATTGGTTTTTTAATGATATTTCAGAAGTATCATCGTTTTAGGTGTTACCTGATTCGTTTTCCTTTATATGATTGGTTATGTAAGCCATGATTGTTATAGATAGGATGTATTTGAATCATATAAAGAATGATATTATGTTCATAAACATTATTTTTAACAAAATAATGGAAATTTTTCTTGAATGATTACGATGGGGAATGAATCTCATCGCGTTCGTGGAGACTGTAATCCGGACGTCCGCAAGAGCAACAATATCATTCTTTTGATATTGAAATAGTATATATTTTGATGGTATATCAAATATAAAGAATATTTAAAATGTAATGATTATTATTTTCATCATTTTTACTCATTATAATACACGTATAAATGATGATGTGTCTGAATAACAAATACACCACGACGTGGAGACGATAATCCGTAAGTACACACGTATGGTGACATTGTTGTTTATAAGATGGATAGAATAATGAATATTGTGGTACCATTTTTATAATAACATCAAAGAATATATAAGATACTGGAGTTATTATTTTATATTGGAAAAAACAATGAAATGGGATGTGGAAGAAGAAAAGAAGTTGAAAGAAGTGATTAAATATTTACCTCTTGTTTGGGTTCTTCCTTTTGATTTGATCAAAAGGGCTCCATCAGTTGGATTTATGACTAATAAAAGGAATCTATAATTAAGGTAGGATAGTTGAGAGGATATTTTGGTAGGTTTAGACCGATCCAAATGGCTATGATGGCGTGAATTTAAGAGAAGTGGAGATTCCCTTTTATAAGAGAGGTGTGGGTCACTTCTGGAAAATCAAGAAATATTATTTTATAATAAAATCATTTTCAGTTCCTAATGGGTCCAAAATGATTTCTTTAAAGGATAAGGTGGTTATGGGTTGCAAAACTATCAACCAATATGTTTTAGATAGGTTTAGGTCATCACATTAACCTTATGATTTAGATTTAAATCTTAGTTAAATTGTTTGACATTTACCTTGTCTCTTTGTATTTTTATATTATATTGTTAATAAACATACTATAAACATAAAAGGGAACCCAAAGTGGTTCATTAATGATGTATATATTTTTTTTGTCTCTTTGGACGAATCTTATATTTTTAGGAATAAAATACCAAATAATAATATAATATTTGTTTTAAAAAAACCTTTGTGACAATTTTGACACTATTTGGTATTTTGTTTGTGTTAAATTTATAACCATATTGTTACTTACAAAAGAATTCATTTAATCAACCCTATCAAGACATATTGACCTATAATGTTAATTTAATTCATTAAAATTTTAAATTATATTTATTTGGATATTTATAATATCAATTATTTTAATCATTCGTTAATAAGGTTGTTATTGCATCATCATTGTGTCATAAATAAATTTAATTATTTAATTCCTAAAAAATATAAATAAAATACCATTATGTAATAAATCATTTTATATTTTTAATTAATATTTTTAGTTGAATTTATCTTATGTATAACCCTATATTAAAAATGGGTTTGTTATTAAACATGGATTTTAACTCTTTTAACTTTTCTTTAAATAAAATAATAATAAATGTCCTAATCTAATCCATGTGGACCAAATGTGATCCTATTTTATTCTTATGTTTTTTTTTTCAAATTACACTTATATAATATAATTATGACATGTTTTAAGGTAATTATAATATCATTTTTACCATTAATTACTCTAGTTACTTTTTATCATGGTAATTAATGTAATTAGATATTATTCACCAATATTTATTTTCATATTATTGAACAAAAATTTACCTACTGATATTAACCATGCCTCATATTTTTTAAATTCAACTCACAGAAGTGGTAAAATTAAGTTTCATACAAATAGGAAAATTCTCATAGGAGGTGGGTAAAAGACGGTAAATAGTTCGATAAAATTGTTATATATCTAATCATATTATAAAATGACTCCAATGAATTATGTTGAACATATATATGTATATTTACTGATTTATATGTAAAATAAATTAAATAAAAATAAATAATTATTTAAATAAAAATTTGGTTTTAACTAATAATGTTGTGTTTTTTCACTATTCATCAAAAATCGAATGTTTTCATAAAAATACCAAAAATTCAGCCTAAGATAATTTTGATATTCTGAATCCAAAAAATGAGGTCCATTTTGAAAGTTAAAATTTATAATATATCAAAAAGTGGGTATTACTATTCATAATGGCTAGTTTTATTGGTTGTGGTGTGTTAGAATCTCTATGTTGCGTACAACGCAAGCTATTTCATTTTTTTCAAAGGGAAACCTACTGTGGAATCTTGGGGTGTTACATTATTCCCTCCATAAAATAATTTCATCCCAAAAATTTCTACAATACTACCGCAAAAAAATATTCAGGTAGTTCTTCATCATAATTTTCTCTGGTTCCCACATATCCTCTTCCATCTTATGGTTTCTCCATAGAGATTTTACCAGATGAGTCAACCAGTTTCTGAGCAGTTGTTCTCTCTTGTATAAAGAATTTTGACAGGATATTCACAATACGACAGATCAGGTTCCATTTCAATTTTTTCAGAGGTGAGTATATGCGTCGGGTAAGGCATGTATTTTCTCAAAAGTGAAACATGGAACACATCATGAATTTCAGTGAGACATGGAGGCATTGCCAAATGATAAGATACAACTCTAATTCGTTCTACAATTTAAAAAGGTCCAATGTACTTGGGACTCAATTTATCATTCTTAATAAAACATTTTACACCCATCCATTGATATACCTTTAAGAAAACATGGTCTCCTACTTGAAATTCAAAATCCTTCCTTCACTTATTGGCATAGATCTTTTTCCAACTTTGGACTGATCTGATGTGGGTTTGGATAACCTTGACCTTTTCTTTTGTTTCCTCAACATGTTCTGGGACTATGAGTTTTAATTCACCAACATCATCGCAATAAGTTGGAGTGCGACATCTCATTCTATATAACAATTCATATGGTTCCATGTGAATACTTGAATAGAATATATTTTTATATTAAAATTATACCAGAGGTAAATATTGATCCCCCATTACTTGAAAGTTATGTGAGAAAGATCTCAAAACTCCTTCTATGGTTTGAATAGTCTGTTCTGATTGTCCATCAGTTTGAGGGTGGTAGGGAGTGCTCAAACGAAGTTCAGTATCCGGGGCCTTTTGAATATTTTTCTATAATCTTGATGTAAAACAGGTATCACAATCATAAACAATTGATAAGGGTACTCCATTAAGTCTTACAAATTCAATAATATATAGTCTTATTTTACGTACAAGTGTTAAATTTTCTCTTATAGAAAGAATCTGTGCTGACATGGTATGATGATCAGCAATGACCCATATTGTATCTTTCCTTTTAATAGTCTTTGGTAGCCCCATGAAAATGTCCATCGTAATATTATCCAATTTCCAATCAAGTACGAGAAGAGGTTTCATGACTCTTCTAGGCTATTTCCTTACAGTATTCACGTATTGAAATACCATACATCTTGACACAAAATCATCAATCTCCCTCTTCGTGTTGTCCCACCAAATATGTTCCCTCAAATCACTATACATCAAGGTGCTACTAGGGTGTATAGGGATATTAGAACTATCAGCATCATCTAAAAATTTTCCTTTTAGATCTAGTATATCGGGAATAAAATGCCACTTCTCAAATTTCAAAATCCATTGTTCATATATGAAGTCACTCAATCTCCCATCATTCACAACTTTAATCTTATTTTGAAACTACTCATCATTATCCTGAGAACTTTTTATCCTTTCAAGTAACGATGGATTGGAATCCATTTGAAAAATTATTGATGTTTCACCTTCCATGATTATTCCCATATCCATTTTCACTATATTCATGAAAGTAGGATCCCTTTCAATTATCATCTTCTTCAAAACTCTATGATCATTCCTACTCAAACTATATGTTACCTTATGTTCCTTCCCCATGTGGTAGTGTATCATGCAATAATAATCCTTGAGTGGTTGATGCCATCACCATTGCCTCATGATGAGTTGTTTTTGTGAGAAAATATTATTCAAACTCTTCTGATTAGTGTAAATATAACATTTTTCACCATAGAGAGAGTGCCTCCATATTTTCATAGAAAATATTATAACTAGTAATTCATGATCGTGAGTAGGATATTTTTTATCATGAATTTTTAGCTATCCTGATGCATTGATAAAAACTATTTCATTTGGCATAAGGACACAACCATGTCCATTCTTGGAAGCATCACAATAAATAACAAACCCATCGTTCCCTAATGTTAGATTCAATACAAGAGCATTGATTGTTCATCTCTTCAGTTCTTAAAAAAATTCTATACACTATTTCTTCCTAACAAATTTAACCCTTTTACGTGTGATCTAATTTAATGGCTTATCCAATCGGGAAAAAATTTGGACAAAACGCCGACAATAACCTCCAAAACCAATAAAACCGCGTACCTTAGTTATACACATTGGTGTTGGACATTCATGGATTACCTTGGTCTTTGAAGGATCAACAAATATTTCATCCTTAGAAACAATATGGACAAGAAAAGAAATATCTTGAACCCAAAATTCACACTTTCTAAACTTACCGTATATTTCATTTCTTCTGAAGGATTCTAGAATGGTTCACAAGAGACTTTCATGATCTTCATAGATTTTGGAGTATACCAGGATATCATCAACAAAGACCACTACAAAATCATCATGATATTACTTGAAAACTTTTTCCATTAGATACATTAAAATAGAGGGTGCATTAGTCATCCCAAAAGGTAGTACTGTAAAATCGTAATGCTCGTACCTGGATGAAAATGATGTTTTAATAATGTCTTCTTTCTTCAAACACAACTGATGATATCCAGATTAAAGGTCAATATTTGAAAAATATTGATCTCTAGGAATTTTGTTGAACAAATCATCAATTCAAGGTAGGGGATACATGTTCTTTATTGTTATAGCATTGATCTCCATGTAGTCAATGCACAACCTTATAGATCCATCTTTATTCATTACAAAAAAGACAAGGGATCCCCAAGGAGAAAAAATAGGGTGAATAAATATCTTATTACTCAATTTATATAGTTGTTTCTTTAGTTCCACTAATTCCACAGTGAACATTCTCTAAGGGGCCTTCAATATGGGCCTTTAACAAGTAATTTAATCAATGGAAAAAATCAATTTCACATTCTTGAGGATTTCCATGTAAATCCCCTAGAAACACATCAACATATTTTCGAAAAATTCGTACGTCCTTTATTAGAAAATTGTTTTCCTCTCCCATAATTATTTCATTCTCATCCTCCCCAATAATTGAATTTAGTAGAGCTATTGGAGGGTGGATCTAGATAAGAATCAGGTAGTGACGTGTGTGCTCTAAAGATAAGGTACTTCTTATCATCATCGAAAATTGTATCCTCCTTCTTCTTATAATAAATTTTAGCATCATGGTAAGAAATATAATCCATACCAAGGATTGTATAAAATTAAACAATGGGTATGATGATGAGATCTCCAGATAATGACTATTTATATACCCTAATGGGTACTGATTCCCAAAACATTGTTGCAATGATATTTCCCTTAGGTGTTTTGACTGAAAACTCCCTTGTTAAGTCAAATTGAAAATATCTAATTTTATTAGAAAAATAGTAAGATATGAAACCATGTGATGATCCAAAATAAAAAAAATCATTTCCTAAAATTGAGGATACCATTATATTACCTTCCACCACATCCTTCGGAGCGTCAACCTCAGCAGTAGTGATCACATAAGCTAGGCCTTTCTCTTTTGGCCTTTTCTGAGGAATGTTCGCTTGGTGGTTATGAAATTCATTTGCATAATCACCCTTTTCCCTAAAATTGTAGCATTCAACATTTCCACCCTTCTTCTTCCCCTTACAATCACGAGCTTGGTGTCCTTTTTCCCCACTCTTGTAATAGACTCTCATTCCCTTCAGGAAAGTACCGAGGTGTTTATTCCCACATTTACTACAGGATGGATATTCAATTTTTCCCTTCTTCCCCTTATTTCCATTTTCATAGTGTTAAATAGATCTCTTATTCTCTTTCTTTTCTTTAAAGTCATATGACATAGACAATTCTTTTTCTATCTTGATAACACATGAGACAATATCTTCATATGATAAGAAGGATTGTGAGACTAATGCTCGATGAAGAAATGGTTTTAGCTCATCAAAGAATCGATCAATCATACTCCTTGGGATACGTATACAATCTGTTACATGCCTTTCTAAACTTTTAAAGTTAGCCTCATATTTTGTGACATTCTATAACACCCCAATATTTCATAGTATGTTATTTTTTCAAAGTAATTCAATAATGTGCACTACACACAACACTGAGTTAAATTGCACCATGACTTACCAAACTAGCTGTTCAAAAGCGGTTATGAAAAATATTAATTAAATTTTGAACATTATATAATCCTTATAATTTTAGAATCCACATTAGGAGTTTCTTAGACATAATGTAAGAAAAAATACATTTTTTTCTAGATAAAAGAAGTATTTTTCAAAAAATGAATTTTTATCGCCTTTTAATGGGGAACACTTTTTAAATACAATATTTGAAACTTTAATATATCCAATTTTAAAACACAAACTTCTTCTTTAGAATCTGGAAATAATAATTTAGTTTCAGTAAATTTTTGTCGTTTTTCGGATAACATTCATATTTTGGCGAATAGTGAAAAATACTATATTTTATCAGAAAACAACATTTTTAATAAAAATAATTTATCATGTTAAATTATAAATTTTAATATTTTGGAATTATAAATAGATTATATTTTTACCATTTAATCCAATTCTGGTCATTTTATGTAATTTTACATAAACATTTGACTAAACAATTGTCAATCTTTTGATAGTTATTATTTCTTAAAAATACACCTTTTGGTTTTTACAACAGATTTAATTTTAAACTAATAAATGAAACTTCTATGTTTTGAATTTGGTAAAATAGACAAAAATTTTGGATTCAGAATATCAAAATTATCCTAGGATGAATATTTGGTATTTTTCATAAAACATTCAATTTTTTATGAATAGTGAAAAACTCTAGGTTATTTTTTAAAAATCAGCTTTTTATTTAAATAATTATTTATTATATTTAAATTTATTTTAGGTAAAATTAGATACATAATACCTATATAAATTCAATGTAATTCGTTGGTGTTCGTTAATAATAAAGTTATATATATATAAATTTTAGTGAACTTTTCACAGTCTTTTTGCCACCTCCAAGAAGAATTTGTAAATTAACATAAAACATAACATTACCACTTCTTTTAGTGGAATTTAAAAAACTTTTAGAGACATGGTTAACCTCATTATGTAAAATTTTGATCAATAAGATGAAAATAATTTTTTGTGGAATGTAACTTTTGACTTTTATTTACCGCGGTTAAAGGTAAATAAGGTAATTCAAGTAAAATGAATATTGTAATAATTCAAAATTATTTTAACACATGTTATAACCTTATTTGATGAGTAATTTCCAACCATGGTCATCCTTGGGTCTATTTTCGAACAAATGGATCCACTTATTAATGATAATGACACTTTAGAATAATTAATTTAAAGTAAATATAAAATTGACATAAATAAAAATCTTTTAGTAATTAATTTTTATTTGTTGTTATATAAGTAATATATTTTACTATAAATATTGTTTGGAATGATAAAATGGTTTCCTACATCATGGTATTTATTTTCAAATTTTTATACATTAAATAATTAAATTTATTTATGACATAATGATGATGCAACAATTACGTTATTAATGAAAGAATCAAATAAATTGTATTATAAATATTCAAATAAATATAATTTCCCGGTTTTAATGATATCCACGAATATTATAGATTAATATGACATTTTTGGGATGATTCAATGTATATTTTTCGATGTAATCAAGTTTTGATGACATTCACAAAAAAAATACCAAATAGTGTCAAAATTCACATAAATTAATATTTAAAACAAATACTATATTATCTGTTGATATTATATTTTTAAATATGTAAGGTTAAGAAAAAGGGCTTAAATAATATGATATATGTCATTAATTAGCCACTTTAGGTTCTCTTGGATGTTTAGAGTATGTTTATTAACCGTATAGAGTAAGAATACAAGAAGATACGGTCAAAGTAAAACTATTTACCTAGGAGTTAAATCAATAAGATAATGTTAATATAGTGACCCAAAACTATCTAAAACCTATTGGATGAGTGTTTTTAGACCTATCCCCACCTTAAACTTTTAATAATATACTTTGGAGACATTATAAACCTGAATATGAATTTATTATAAAATAATATTTCAATCTTTTCCAAAGGTGCCCCTCACCCCTTTTATAAAAGGGTACTCCTCCTTCTCTCTAATTCACACCATCGAAGCCTTTTGACTCAGCGAAACCCTGGCCACATATTAACTAAAATTCCCTCAAATTAACCTAGATGCCTTATTTTTATCAGAAATCCAATCTAAATATCCCTTTTTTATCAAATCAAAATGAAGAACCCGAAGAAGAAGTAATGTTTTCACCACCCTTTTTTAAGTTACTTTCTTCATCCACTTCTTCTTTCTCTGTAATTTACATTCTAAAATAATAAGTCCAGTATTATCTATATACTATGATGTTATTATAAATATGGTACAACCGAATTCAGTATTTTATCCATCCTTTTAATGACATGTCACCATATGTGTGTACGTACGACTTACCGTCTCCACGTCGTGGTATAATTATAATTCAAAACATTGTTATTTGGATGGGTATGATAATGATGTGTAATTGAAGTAAATAATAAATATATCATTATAATTATTCTGTATATATGATATACCATCCAATTCTATATTATTTTAATATCAAAAGAATGATATTGTCGCTCCTGCATACCTACAAACAACCGTCTCCACGAACGCGATGAGATTCATTCCCGATCGTATCCATTCAAGTATAATTCCTATTTTATGATTAAAAATAATGTTTAAGGACATTATATCTTTATGGATATGAATAGTATACAACCTATCTATAACAAAAATGTCTTATGTAACAAAACATATAAAATAAAATGAGTAAGTTAACACATGAAGCAACGATAATACTAAGATATTACTAACAAAGCAATGTTAAAAGATAATATATGATATCATATTAATGTATATGATTCTTTTATAATTTAATAACAATTATTTAACCATTATACAAGATTTTAAACAACCCTCGACCACATAAATGTACATGTTAAGGGTTTATTTCACAATCTCTTCATTTTCCAAGGTTGTTTATACGTAATTATCTATTGGGACTTCTTTATCAAACACATCCATGTTATTAAAAAGTCTATTCCAAAATAATTTTACTATTTACTATACTATGGGTTAAAGTCATTTATACCCTTTTTGTATTTTTATAAAATGGTTTGAAAGGAATCTTTCCGTCGTTTTCCAAACAAGGTCCTTTTTAACATTTTTGACAAAATTAAGGTAAGAATGTCTTTATAACTTATATGGAGGGTACAACTATTTTACACCATTATTAAATTGATGAAGCTTACCTTACAAGACTATAAGAATATGTTCAATGTAAATTTTTTCTTTTATAATTATATGATATTTAAATAATTTCAAAAAAAGAGATATTTCTCTTAAATAGTATTTATTTCATCTATTTCAACATCCATTTATGGATTTTAAGCTTATTAGAAGATGATTTATTATGATACAAAACTTAAATATTATATTAATGGTTTTGTGATATGATTGAATTTGGATGTGTTATTTTTATACCATTCATGGTTTATGGAGAAATTGGTGACATTTCGAATGCTAGTTTTAATAAGAATTTTTATGTTCTGTTTAAACCTGTTAATATTAAGAATGCATTGGACTTAGTAAGTGATGGATGGAGCCCGATATAGCTCCTCGATACATCGGTAGGTCTCATGATACAAACTACTGACTTGGAACAAGGCCTTGAGAAAATCTTATTTTTAGTCTTGGCAGGAGGCCTTGACTATGTGGTTCTGATAGTATGGCATTATGCATTCCATCATTATGAAAGTGGATATTGATATTGCATCTGATTATTCTACTAGTAGAATATAGACAGGAATAAGTAAATGATATTATTTTATTGAATATTTGACATATTATCATGAAGTGTACGATTAAAAAGGCTTTTGTTTTAGTGTTATACATTTCCTTAAATGTTTATGCTTATTTATGAACTCTTTTGTTGTATTGTTATCCTTACTGATCATCTGAGATCACCCCTTTCTATGTTTTAATTTTCTCAGGATTCCAAGAAGTGTATTATGATTGATAAGAAGGGTTAATCTAGGAGACTAATGGAATTTTAAATGGATCATTTATGTTGTGTTTTATTTTTTAAAGTGTAATGTAACGTCCATGTATGTAATCTATTTTCCAAGACTGCTAAACTGATCGTTATTTCGGGACATGATTCCTTGTAATCATTATAATGTATTAAAATAATGCAGCGACTCTAGGTAACTGGGGTCGGGGCGTTACATTTGGTATTAGAGGAAGTGTAAAAATAAACATTAAAACTAGATATAGATAAACGCTGATTATGACACATTACCCTAAGATAGACATTGAGTATTAGTATCAAAGAACTTCCTAGAATTTTGGTAATGTAGAGATTTTGTGAGTTTTCCAAGAAAATACATCCTTGTCTAGATATGAGCAGGTTGAGGCGGCTCGCATAGATGTACCTAGGGGTAAAACCCAAAAACACCACTTTGAGATAGACTCTAACAGGAACTGGTGCACCACAACGGGCCTTGCTACACTCTTGGTTACGACACTCCTATAGGATATGCTTTGGATATTTTCCATTTTCTTTACAAATCATTATTAAGGATTTATGAGTATATATCTTCTCAAAGAAAATATTTTTTATGGATTATATCCATAAAGTGTTCAATTTATGTTAGGTATTTCACAGGTTTGGAATTATTCATTACAATTCATAAACTTACCTAGTGAATGCTATGGTATTGAAATGGAGCCCAGTAAAAGTAATGTGAACACCAGTAAAATGTATGATCCAAAGAGTAAAAATAATTATATCTTTCATAGTATTAAACAAGCATTTAGAATGGAAATAGTATACCATGTATTCTCAACATATAAAGAAATAGTACTATGTTTTAATAAGATATATAAATAATACTATGAGTCCTATGGTTTTGAAGGAAATCAAGAGAATAAAAGGATGGAAGAGAGAAATATGGATAAAGGGAAGAGGGAAGAGAAGGATTTTCCAATATCTGATAAATGTTGAAAGAATCACCTTGGTAATTTCTTGAAGGGAATGGGAGTTTGTTATAAGTGTGGAGAAAAATGACACCATGTACGTGATTTCAAGGGTAAGAAAAATTGTTCAATTGTAAAATGCTTTATCTACATGGTGTTGAGACACTGCGCGAATCAATTTCCCATTCATAAAATTATACCACAAATGATGTTTTTTGGATAATAATCAAGTTATGATACGTCCTCATATGAAGTGGAATGACTAGTGTTCTTATGTTTTTATTATAGAATTATTTTATTTGAGTGTTTTATCAACAGTATACTGGTTACATGAAATAGGGAGATAAATAGGGATTATACAGCAATACTATTTTTTATGAGGTTTTGAGATTATATGGTTCGAATAAAATTGACTTAATAGTATGTTATGATTTTTGGAAAATATATTGTTGAAGGAAATGTAATCCTTAATATGGTCCTGATAATGAGGTAGTGATTTTGGAATAATATATGGTTGATTTGGATAAATTATATTGGATATTCAAGACTTCCTTGAAACTAATTAATGATTCTTATATTCCATAATTGTTGGATTTTATAAAATTCTTTGGATAGGAGTATATCCAGTATTCAAAAATTAATAAGGGAGAATGAATTTAATCAATAAGGATTTATTATAATTCAGGATGTTACCTTGTTTTAAAATAATACATGATGAAGGTGATCACATGTTATTAGTGGAAAAAATGATCCTCATTGTGTTTAACTTATTTATAAATTTTTGATTGAGAGTTTCAATATAGGTATTTTGGATAATTCTAAAGGTTGAAATTGATTATGTTTGAATTTGGATACTATTGTTAAGGTTATTTATGGATTTTTATAAAAAGGTCAACCCAGAGGTCAGGCGACAACTAGTCGTGCCCGATAAGGCAGCGAGACTTGAACCTACAACAAAAGATCGATAAAGGTGCATCACCTATGAGTGGACTGTGTGATGTACCGATTTTTATAATTTAGTTTATTTAAATACTATGAAAAATGAATTATGAAATCATTATTTTTGGAACCTTATTCGATTTAGGTAAATATTTTTTTTTAAATCATTTGGAGTGAAAGATGAGTTTGTGGTAGGAATTAGTTGAAGGATGAAACTCTAATTGTCAAGAATATTTATATATATATATATATCATCTATTATTCTATGAATAAATAAATTGTAAAACTTTAGGTAAGGTATCTTAAAACTAAATATTTGTTATCCTAATACCTTATGTTTTGTTGAACCGATGATATTTAAAATCATCATAGATTGATGGCTTTGAGTCCCTCAATTCTAAAATTGTTTGTGATTGATGATCTGAATCACTTCCTATAAATATTTATGTATTTCATCAAATTATGTGTCTCTAATTTCCACCACTGTTCTCCAAAGCGATATCATAATTTAGTGGTGACTTTTTCATTCCCCTTTTCCTATAATTAAAACTAAATTTTATTAACCCAATTTCTGATGTGGGTTTTCCCACTAAGTTATTTTCTATTTTCAACCTTTTATTTTCGAAGAACAATTTAAAATTTCCTGGAATCAATTTATTGAAGGAGGGAAGAGAGTAACACCCCAAGATGTTATAGAATGTTACTTTTTCAAAGTAATTCAATAACATGCACTACACGAAACACTGAGTTCAAGTGCACCATGACATAGTAAACTAGCCGTTCAAAAGTAGTTATGAATAGTATGAACTGAATTTTGAACTTTATATAATCCTTATAATTTTAGAATCCATATTATGAGTTTTTTAGGCATAATGTAATAAAAAATACATTTTTTTCTGATAAAAAAGTATTTTTCAATAAATGAAATTTTTCATCCTTTTAATGGAGAACCCTTTTTAAATCCAATATTTGAAAGTTTTATATATTCAATTTGACAAAATAATCTTCTTCTTTAGAATCAGGACATGATTATTTAGTTTTAATAATTTTTTAGTATTTTTCTGATAAATTTATATTGGGTGAATTGTGAAAAATACTATATTTTAACTAAAAACTGCTTTTATTATCAAAATAATTTATAGTGTTAAATAATAAATTTTAATGTTTTGGAAGTATAAATAGATTATATTTTTACCATTTATCCAATTCTGGTCATTTTATTTAATTTTACATTGAAATTTGACATAAACAAGTGTCAATCTTTTGATAGTTATTATTTCTTAAAAATACACCTTTTGGTTTTGACAACGAGAATTAATTTCAAATTAAAACATGAAACATATATGTTTTGAATCTGGTATAATAGACATCTCTTTTGGATTCAAAATATTGAAATTATCCAATGGTGAATTTTTGTTATTTTTCTGAAAACATTCAATTTTTGACGAATAGTTAAAAACACTGAGTTATTGTTTAAAAATAGGCTTATTATTTAAACAGTTATTTATTTTATTTAAATTTATTTTTTTCAAAATAGATACCTAATATATATATAAATTTATTTTAATTCATTGGAGTCAGCTAATAATAAATTTAGATATATAAAAATTTTATTGAACTTTTCACCGTATTTTACCCACCTCTTATGAGAATTTTCAAATTCACATAAAACATAATTTTACCTCTTCTGTGAGTGGAATTTCAAAAATCCAAGAGACACAGTTAAACTCAGTAAGTAAAATTTTGTTCAATAAGATGAAAATAATTTTAGGTGAATAGTAACTTTTGACCTTTATTTACCATGGTTTAAGGTAAATAAGGTAATTCAAGATAAAAATAATATTGTAATAATTCAAAATTACTTTAACACATGTCCTAACCTTATTGGATGAGTAATGGTCGACCATGTGAATCCTTGGGATGATTTTTGGACCCCAAAGATCCACTTATGAATGATAATGGCACTTTAGATTAATTAATTTAAAGTAAAGACTAAATTGAAAAAAAAAACAAAACTCTTTTTGTAATTAATTTTTATATGGTGTTATATATGTAATATTTTTGAATATAAATATTATTTGGAAAGATAAAAATATTTCCTATATCTTGGTAGTTGTTTTACTAAATTTATACATTAAAAATTAAATTTATTTATGACACAATGATGATGCAGTAATTACCTTATTAATGAAAGAATCAAATAAATGGTATTATAAATATTAAAATAAATATAATTTCCATGTTTTTATGACATAAAAGAATTTTATAGGTGAATATGACATGTTTGGTATGATTCAATGTAACTTATTTGATGTAATCAAGTAGTGATGACTTTCAAAAATATAAAATACCAAATAGTGTCAAAATTGACATAAATTATTATTTAAAACAAATACTACATTATTGGTTGATATAATATTTCTAAAATGTATGGTTCAGAAAAAGAGATTAAATAATATTATATATGTCATTAATGAGATACTTTATTTTCTCTTCGAAGTTTAGAATATGTTTATTAACCATATAGAGTAAGAATACAAGAAGACATGATAAAAGTTCAACTCTTTATCTAATAGTTAAATCAGAATGATATAGTTAATATAGTGAGCCATACCTGTCTAAAACCTATTGGTTGAGTGGTTTTTGACCTATCCCCACCATAAACAATAAAAAAACTACTTTGTCGCAATTAGAAACTGAATATTAATTTATTATAAAATAATATTTCTAGCTTTTCCAATGGTTCCCCTCACCCCTCTTATAAACGGGCACTCCCCCTTCTCTCTAATTCACACCTTCATAGCCTTTTGGCTCTACAATCCCCTGAAAAAACATTCTCTAAACGTCCCTCACATCAACCTAGAGGCCTTAGTTTGATCAGAAATCCTACCTGTGGAGCCCGTTTTATCAAATCAAATGGAAAAACTCAAAGAAGAGGTAGTGTTTTCACCACCCTCTTTCATCATATTTTCTTATTACACTTATTCATTCTTCATTATTTACATTCTAAAATAATAAATCCAGTATATTCTATATATTTTTATGTTATTATAAATATGGTACAACCATATTCAGTATTTTATCCATCCTTTGAATGACATGTCACCATACGTGCGTACGTACGGCTTACCGTCTCCACCTCATGGTGTAATTGTTATTCAAAACATTATTATTTGGATGGGTATGATAATGATGTGTAATTGAAGTAAATAATAAATATAACATTATAATGATTCTTTATATATGATAAACCATCAAATTATATATTATTTTAATATAAAAAATATATATTATCTCACGTGTGTATGTAAGGACCGTCGTCTCCACGAACATGATGCGATTCATTCCCCATTGTATCCATTCAAGTATAATTATCATTTTATGATTAAAAATAATTTTTAAGGACTTGATATCATTCTGGATATGAATAATATACAACTTATCCATAAAAACCCGGCTTATGTAAAAAAACATATAAAAGGAAACGAGTAGGCTAACACCCGAAATGACGATAATACAAAGATATTAATAACAAAGAAATGTTAAAAGATCATATATGATATCATATTAATTTATATTATTCATTTATAATTTAATAAAAATTATTTCACCATTATATAAGAGTTTAAGCTACCCTCTACCAAGTAAAATTACAAGGTAAGGGTTTATTTCACAATCTATTCATTATCCATGGTTGTTTATACATAATTATATACTGAGAAATCTTTATCATCCACATCCATGTTCTTAAAAAATGTATTTCAAAACATTTTTACTATTTACTAGACTATGTGTTAATGACATTTATACCCTTGTTTGAGTTTTTAAAAAATGGTTTGAATGGAATCCTTCCGTTGTTTTCCAAACAAGGTCCTTTTTAACTTTTTTTGATAAAATTATGGTAAGAATGTATTTTTAACTAATACAGCAAGTGCAGTTATTTCCTAACATTATAAAATCACTTAAGCTTCCCTTACAAGCTTATAAGAATATTTTCAAAGTAAATGTTTTCTTTTATAATTATGTGACTTTTCAATGATATCAAAAAAAAGAGATATTTCTCTCAATTAGTTTTGATTTCATCTATGTCAACATCCTTTGATGGATTTTAATTTTATTTAATGTTAATTTATTATGATACAAAACTTCAATATTGTATTAAATGTTTTGTGATATGATTGACTGTGGATGTGTAATTTTTATACCATTCATGGTTTATGGAGAAATTATTGAAATTTAATATGCATGTTTTAATAAAAATGTTTATGTTCTGTTTAAACATGTTCAAATGAGGAATGCATTGGACTTAGTAAGTGGCAGGTGGAGCCCCACTACTAGAAATGTGGTTTTTACCCACAGTTCATTACTAATAGATTGCTTAAACCGTTAGTAAAGGAGGCTAGGAAACCTTTTCCCAACAGTTCTAGTTAACCGTTAGAAAAGGGTACCCCTTTGCCAACGGTTCCATAAAACTGTTGGCAAAGGGGAGCTTAAGTTACCCTTTCCCAATGGTTTTATGAAACTGTTGGGAAAGTAAACAACCTTTCCAATGGTTCTGTTGAAACCGTTGGGAAAGGGTACCCTGAACACCCCTTTCCCAATGGTTTTAAAAAAACTTTGGTAAATCTTTTCCCCAAATACAATCGGTCTGCTTCTCTCCCCTGGTCGCGACAGAACCCTAAAATCAATCTGGCACTCGGCTCCTCTCTCAAAATCCCCCATCCAAATAGTTGAAAATCCATATGAATCATCTCAAATCAGTTATTTTATTCTTTATAAAAATATCATACCCTGTTTTTATTGATATTGATATAATATTTCAGTTTTAAGTATTTATTTTGATGTGATTTCACCCTGACAAATAGGGAAATGAACGAATATTTTGTTAATTAATTAGTTTCCCATGGAATATCATTTGTGTTATAATGTCCATGAAAATTAAAGGGCTAATGTAATAGAAGAACTTGAATAAATTGTAGAAGTTGTGGTATGTTGCTTCTAGGAGAGGTTTTTTGTTCTGTTTCGTTGTATTTTATAAGCGGTTGTATGGTGATTGAGATGACCAGTTTGGATTTGTGATATGTGGGGTTGTAATATGATGGTTAGTGGGCATGGATGTGACATGTGAAGTTGTGTGATAGTGATGATATGTGGTGGTGGTGTGCTGTGTGGAGGTGTTGTGTGATGACGTTGTGGTGTATGATGTGGTGAGGTGGTTTCGGTTGTGCGGTGGTTTTTGATGTGTAATATTTTTGTTGTGATATGTGGTTGTTTTGGTGAGATGGTTGTCCGAGGTAACATGGAGATGATGGTTATTGTGAGATGGTGAGTTGTTGTGTGGTGGTTTTATTAGTTTCCTGGTTATCTATGGAATAAATTATGCTGTTCAAACAAAAAAACAATATAGTAAATAAATGAGATGGAATAGAAATGGATGTGTGGTAAATGGATTTAATTAATTTAACATTAAATGAATGGACAATGTAATTGTGAATGAAGTGGCTTATAAATGAATGTGGGAAATGCTATGTGTCTTGTGTGGTGGTGGTGTGGTGTGTTGCATATAGTGGTGAATGTGGTTGTGATGGTTTATGTGATGTATGGTAGTAGTGAAGTGTGTGATTATGTTGTTAATGTGAACCCATAGGTTGGGTATTTTGTGATATCTATATATCATGTATTTTATGTTATTTATACACATTCCCAAACAGATTTGGATAAACTTACCAACGATCAGAAGTTTTGAGTTATGGGTATTTTTTCTAATATCTTGGATGGTGGTTATATGGATGGATAGCTACCATGTCTTCCCTACTCTGCTTTCGTAAGTGATTGACCATGTGTTTTTAGGCAAGAAGCGATGTGATTGTCCATGTGTCTTCAGGTGAGATGTATTATGATTTCCCTAGTGTTTTCAGGTGAGGTGCGAAGTGATAAGGCTATAATATGATGTGGCATGTGGTTGGGGTCATGTAGGGTAGGAGGATGGAACACGGTTGATGTTATTCATGTTCATGATACCCTACTAATATGGTTATGGGATGAGGAATGCTATGATGTAATAACACATTACATTATAGTTGGTTTTACACTTTTTCAATAACGCATTAGTATTTTTTTCCACATGTGTAGTTGATACCTTGATCATTTTCTTCCTTTCTCATTTACTTAAATGTATTTTCTATTAAAGTTCAATCATATTGAATTGTTTTTGAAAAAATGACTTATATAAATTCTTTTTACAGATTGGATAGAAGTTGGATTTGTGAAACCGATCGGATCTCAATGGATTTTCAAAACAATTTGGAGAGATTTATAGATTTTGAATTTCACAATGCTTCAGATAGTGGTTGCATAAACTTCCCATGTTCCAGTTGTGTTGGTAGACCTTGGTTCAGCCGTGAATAAATCCCCTACTACAAAACCAAAAATGGTTTTTAAGAAAAATACTTTGTGTGGTATCACAATGGGGAGAAAATGAAATCTCAAACTGTTGATGATCGAAATGAAAGGACTGGATGGAGAATTTGTTAGATGAACGGTTTATATTTATTCATCATCATGAAAAAGAATGGATTTTGACTCAAGAAGACTTTGATATGCAGACAACTAATGCATCTCGTGAAAATTATGATATTGATAGGGTGAAAAAATGAAGGATGCTTCCACTACTCCAGTATATCAACAATTCGATAAAACGAAAAAGCTGGAATTTTTAATCTGATTGTTTCATGGGAAAACTATGTATGGGATGTCTAATAAAGAAATTGATTACATTCTTACCCTCTTAAAAGATTTACTTCCAGATGATGCAGATATTCCCTCAAACCACTATATGGCATGGAATTTTGTTGAGGAACTTGGATTTTCAAGAAATAAAATTCATTCTTTCCTGAAAGATTGCAGTTTATTCTGGGAGGAAACCGCTGAATGTAATGATTGTATAAAATTTGGCACATCCCGCTGGAAGTCAAAATCTTATGTAACACCATCCTGCATTCCACATAAAGTAATGTCGCACTTTCCATTGATCCCCAGACTCCAGAATCTTGTTATGTCTGATGACATATCAATAAAAATGAGATGGCATGATACCAAGAGAAAGAAGATTAATGATGAGTTTGTTCATCCTGCAGATGGATTTTCATGGCAGATATTTGATGCTCGACATCCTGATTTTTCAGCTGACGTGCGTAATGTGAGGTTGGGTCATTAATGTGATGGTTTTAATATGTTTGGGTAGATTCTTTCTTCGCACAGCACATGGCCAATTTTTATACACATTTATAATCTTCCCCCATGGTTGTGTATGAAAAAACTATTCACTTTCATGAGTATACTCATATCTGGTCCTTCTGATCCTAGCATTGATATTGATGTATACATGAAACCTTTAATAAAAGAGTTGAAACTTCTTTGGGATGTGGGTGTGCACATATACGATGCATGTTTAAAAGACATATTTCATATGTGTGTTGCGCTTATGTGGACGATCAATGATTTTTCATCTTATGCAATGATGTCTGGATGGAGCACGAAGGGAAAACTGTCATGTCTAGTTTGTTTGAAGAATACACGATCCAGAAGACTAAAAATTTGCTGTAGTTTCAGTTTTATGGGACATCGACGATTCATGCCAAAGGATCATCAACATAGAATGAATCAACGAAGATTTTATAATACCATAGAGACCGATGATCCATCACATCGTATGTCTGGAATTGACATTTTTATTGAATTGAAAGATTTCAGCTTTTCATTCGGGAAGGGTTAAATGAAATCTGGAAAGAGAAATAATGTTTCCATTGAAACCTGTTACAATTGGAGGAAGTGGAGTATCTTTTTTGATTTTCCTTATTGGTAAACCAATTTGTTATGTCATTGCTTAGACGTAATTAATTTTGAAAAGAATATATTCAAAATGTTGCTTTTCGTTCTTCTAAATGTCAAGGAGAAGACAATAGATGATTTACGATCTCGACGTGACTTGGTGGATTGGTGCATCAGACCAGAATTACATCCTGTGTGAATTAGTGAAAATACATGGCAACGTCCATGTGCTTCTTATGTGATGACACCTACGGAAAAAATAAATTTATGGATGTATTAAGGACTATTAGAGTTCTTTATGGCTATTCAAGAAACATATCTAAACGGGTCAACCGAAGAGAGTTGAAGCTAAAATCTTTGAAGACTCGTGATTATCACGTTCTACTGCATGAGTAACTTCCAATAGAAATCCGTCATCTTTTTTCCAATAATGTAAGGGAAGTTATTATTTGGTTGTTCCATTTGTTAAGAGATCTTTGTGCTAAGAATATTTCCAAGTCTTTCTTGCAAAAAATATTGACAGATTCCCCATTAATTTTGTGTGAGTGGAGAAAATATTTCCTCCATCATTTTTAACATGCATGCTACATCTGAATGGCCATATTCCCACTGAAATTATTCTCGGAGGACCTGTTTCTTTTCATTGGATGTATCCAAATGAAAGATATATGTTCACATTAAAGTCTTTTGTCCGAAATAGAAATCATCCGGAAGGTTCTATCGTGAACGGTTAATTGGATCAAGAATGTATGGATTTCTGCTCGATGTCTTTGTCTGATCATACTACAAGATTGAACAGACCAATGTGAAATGAAGAAGAACAGTATGAGAAAATTGAACCTAGTTTTCGATCAATTCCTCAAACAGGAGTAATTCCTGGATCATATACATTGAAGACATTAAGCCATGAAGAGCTGGAGATGGCATATCGCACAGTTTTGTTCAACTGTGATTTGTTCGATGACTATATCAGGTAACTAAATTGATTATTTATATCTTAAATATATATCTGTTATAATAATCATATTTTTTTATCTATAGGGAACATAAAAAAATGATAAATAGGAAGAATCATTCTTTATCTTTGAGAAGGAGAGAGACATTTCATAGCAAAGAGTTTTCTGCTTGGTTAAAATTGAAGGTAAAAATATTAATGTTTAAAAAAATTATATCTATATTTAATTAATTTTAATAGTCATTTATATTGCAGGTATTGAGTTTATCTTCTGACTCTATCTCTAAGGAAATAAGATCTTTGGATTTTGGTCCTAATATCATGGTTTGTGACTGTAAATCAATTGTTATCAATGGGTACAAATTGGTTGTCACTGAACGAGCAAAGAACATGAGAACACAACATGATGGTCTTATGGTTACTGCCACAACAGATTGTTATGCTAGTGCATCAGATAGTATACCATGATTTCAAAATGTGGGTTATTATGGAGATTTTGAGAAAATAATAATATTGGATTATTACTCTCATGGATCAGTCACAATGATGAAATGTTGTTGGTTTGATTCAATGACGATACATGGCACATTTATTGATGATTTTGGATGTCGAGTAATTAATATGACTCACACTCTTCCTACCAAAGAAGAGTGTTGGCATCAATGGATAAACATGTTTTTTATGCCAAATACCAACTTCAACCTGAATTTGGTGTCATAGTTGAAGTAATTCCAAGACATATTTTTGATGATGGTGGGGACGGAATTGACATTTTCCCTAGTGCCATTGCAACCAATCCATTTATTTATTTTGATGACTCCAATAGATCAATTGTCAGAGTTGATTGTGAACCTAATGTTGTGGTTGAAAATATATAGAATCATTCATCCATGTTCTCAATTATTTTGTTTTACCTCGAGTTTAGTTGTTAACGTTGGTAATATTAAAATTGATTTAGTATTGATCACAAATATATTTTAGCTTACTTGACTGTTATGTGAATTTTCAATGTTTATTGGTTGTAGTTTTCTTTGAATTGCATTTTCTAATTTGGAATTGAACTGTATTCAAACCTAGTCAAATAATATTTCTATCATGTTGAATATTACAACTTGTATGATTTATTAAATCCATTCAAGATCTTATAAAACAATTGATTGCTAAATTACCAATGAATCCACATATTCCCTCATATATTTATTTTTTTGGGTTACAAATTAGATTACTTTTTCTAATTAATTACATATTTGTCTTCAAAAGTAGGAAATGAATCCAATTGTAGAGAGACGAAGGAAATAAATGATGGAGAACAATCAACGAATTATGGATTTGGGAATTCCATCATTAGTTCCTATTGTGAGTACTTTATTTCAAATTGCTATATTTAAAGAATATATAATGTCATCTGATTAATTTTTTTTAAGCATTTTTGTAGTATCCACCTATACATCAATAGTTATTCGACGAGGATCCTAGTACTGGTCCTAGTACTCAGTTCGGTGGTACGAGGAGGGTTCGTACTAGAGGTGGACGAGCAGCTGCGCGTACCCGACTAGACCCTGCCCCTCCAACTGACATGTCATCCTTCCCAAATTCTGATCCTAGGGTGTCATTAGGGACACATGGGATATTTAGGCCTCTCATGTTTTCTCTACCTTCTACATCTTATGGCCCATCATTTTCATATCCCATGATGATTCCCACTCCCCAATCAGAATCCGGTTAGACAACTATCCCGTATTTTTTTCCATATACTTCTGTCTCTCCGAGCTTCCATATTCCATCGTCCTTGACTCCTATTCCACCAAAGGGTGTTCCATCAGTTTCTGTGGATCCAGGGGAACTCAGCGATCAGACGGCACAAGTAAATTTATAGAACCCAAACAAATTTTTATATCAATATTTATTTTCATTATAACATATTTTGATAAAATATTTGTTTTTCATTCATGACAGATACATCTACTAACAGGAGGCGTGGATGGGGGCGTACACGCATTCTTTCGGTGTAGAATAGCCGCACACAGGTTATGGTGGATTATAAAGAAGGCAACCAAATAGTTGAGAAAACAGGGCAGCAATGTTGGAGTTTTTTGGCGATGCTTTCCAAATACTCCGACATCATTCCCGTCAGCCCGCTATCTTGGAGACATTTGCCACATGAGGTAAGAAATAGATCTTGGGTAGAGATATGGGTAAAAAAATCTGTTCTATTTAATGCCATGAATTATTTTTTTATTTATATGAATTAATATTTTGATGTCAACTTCGATTTATTTTTCCCGATGGTGAGGGTGCATGACCGGAACGTCTAAAGGATTTAGGCGAGATTTGGAGAGACTATAAGCATGAGTTGTATATTGGTTAGGTTTCTAGAGTTGGCACTGAGTTAGAGGCGGTACCAGTGGTGTATGATTGTCTAATAGAGTAGTATCGTCAGAAGATTACTCATTGGACGAGTTCGCAGTTTAAGGTATTAATTACATTTGAGGTATTTAAATAATAACTTTCATGTTTTGCATTAGTACTATCTATTTCATTTTATAATTTTATTTAGGAATCATCTCGAAAAAATAAAAATAACATTGATGCAAAAAAATACCTCCTCACACTGGGACGCACTACGATGCTTGATCATGATAGGAAGCAGGTATGACAGTTGTTTATAAGATTTCTTTATGACATACACTTTCTTTTGTTTCCTCAATTATTTAATAGTTTGCTAAAGTTTTCATATAACTTTATTTTTCAATGTCATTGTAGAGTCAAATACAAAATATTGAAGGACGTGTGCCTCGAGAAAAACTATTTTTCTCGAGTAGATGGAAAAAGTATGGAAGTGCCATAAACGAAATGACTCAGTAGCAGATTGTAAGTTTTAATATGTTGAATTTATATTTTAATATCTATGTTGTAACTTAATGATATATTTATATTTGTAATAGTCTTCTTTAGGGGCCCTCAATGCCCAAGAACCAGACAATTTTGGGCTAATATATCACTTACATGAGGTGTTGGGAGAGGAGAATCCTGGCAGAGTACGCTGCCAACCTAGGGTAGCCTCGACGAGGTATTGGCTCTTCTCAGGTATAAGCTGTAGTGCCACATAGCTACAGCAAGTTAGGGCATAGGCAGAACAAGTTGATAAAAGGGCCATAGAGATGCCAGAACAGTCTTCTAGGGAAAACAGTGTGTTTATGAAAATTATTGAAGATCTACGTCCAACACTTCCAGCAGAGGTCAGCCCAGCATTTGATGAATATATGTTATCGATACATTCTATATATGGTGCACCAAGTGGCAGTTCTAGTGGTGGTCAAGATGATGTCCAGCTTAACGATGATGATGTCGACGAGTCTGATACGGAAGAAGAGGGAGAGGAGGAGGGCGAGGCGGGTGGTGAGGGCGAGGAGGAGGGCGAGGGGTGGGGAGGAGGGTGCAATGTCCCGGACCAGGGTGCCATGCAATGGGTGCCCCGAGCTCGGTTCACCACGTGATCACAAGTGCATTTCCCCAAACTCCAGAGGTTGTCGACTACTAGTGAGGGCCCAGGTCTGATAGTGGGGAAACTATGCCCTCATTTGTCAAACTGTAGCGTAGAGGAATACAAAATAAAACATACACCAATAGAGTAAGTAGTAAATAATACACAACTAAAATACACAACAGTAGTGGATATAACCAAAAATATATAAATTATGATGCTACATGTCTCAAGTTCTAAGAAAATAGCTAGAACATGTTATACATCATTACAATACAACCAAAAATAGAGTACATCAAAATAAAGCAAAATATCTAGCACTGGCATCGTGAGCCTAGGCTCGGTCCCATGCCCTCTACTCCTCTGCAATAGTCAAGTACCTGTACAGGGACTCTTTCCCCTATCTACACCTTCAGAAATGTAATCTGTTTGGGCCGAAAAATGTGACCCACACAGGGTGTGAGAAATATATCTTAGTAGGCACCAATAAAGGCTCGTGCCCAACTGCGTATAAGTATGCAATGATAGTGTGCAGTAATAAAATTCAATAATTTAAGAATAACTAAAAAGTAACTAACATAAAAATTAAATTTCCATTTTATTATTCATTTAATTTATTTAATTTAGTAACATTCTTGTGCTCAACAACACCAAGCCCTCAAGTCAACCAGAACCGTGCCCTTAGGCTAAAATAGTAACCATGCCCTCAGGCTTGCCCTCAGGCCATACAGAATCCAACCCGCAGGTATTTCCCTCAGGCATAATAGAAATTTCTCTCAGGCGTAGGAAGTGTCGCCCTCAGGCACAGATGTCAAACCCTCAGGCACAAAAGGATGCCCTCAGGCTGAATAACGACAACCCTTAGGCTAAAATAGTTACCCCCTTATGCTAATACAGTACAGTGCCCACAGGCTAATCACAACAACACCCTCGGGCTAAATAGGTAACCGGGCCATGCCCAATAGGTAAACAAGAAGTAAAAAATAAATTCCACTCAAGGAAATTCTATAATTACTACTTTAAAGTCATACTCTCGGGTATCCTGGCCAAACGGATAAACAGAGAAACACACCCCTGGGGTGGTTTCAGATCCAAGAAATGATCCCAACCAACATTTTATTATCACAATTTAATCAACTATGCAATTCTAGTAATTAAAAATTGAAACGGCCTCAGCCACATGACACCTCAACATGGGTTCGTTACACGAAAATGCACAAAAACGCACGACAGTTTGAAAATAACACAAAGCCGCCTACCTTATATGTCAACGAACATTATACCCGAACGCTGACTCCAGAAACGCCAAAGAACGGCGTTGATCTAATGAAGAAAAAAACCCATTCAAACGTAAATAACTTACATTTGGAGAAGAATTGGTAAGAACGGTACAGGGAGCGGAGAGGTCTTACCCGTACGGTTCCAACGAAATCGTCTGAAGTCAAAACGGATTCCAGACGAACGACCGGTGGATCTTCAAAGATCTGGCATCCTCCTATGGCTCCAAAATGGCTCAAATGCCTCCTCTACCAAATGAGGAGGCTAAATCCAGTTTTAAGCTGAAAAAAAGTACATGGCGTGTACTTCTGAGTACACTGTGTGTACTTCTTTTATTTAACTGTTCATTTGGCGGCACCGCAACACTGTTCATCCGTCGACCTGAGTACACGACATGTACTCCCAAGTACAGAGTGTGTACTATCGCCCACCTGGCAGCGACTCCACCACCTTACTATTCAAGCCTTCCAACTAACTACCAGCATGTAAGGCACCACTACACGGCGTTTAGTCAGTTCCTACACCCCTCGTTTCCGACAAGGCTACACGCCCTATGTACTCATCCCAACACGGCCAAAGTACATGGTGTGTGGACAAAGTACAAGGCGTGTAGTTTCGAAATCTAGAATTTTTTCCCATTTTCCATATTTTCTCAAAAACACTCAAGGAAAAGGAAAAAGAAGAAGCATGTACCTCAAAAATAAGAACCGGGTTCTTACAAACTTCCCCCCTTATAGAAATTCATCCCCAAATTTCCCATCCAAGGGTGGCGAAGATAAAGCACAGAACAGCTCTGGCCACTGAGCTCGTATGTCGGCCTCCTACTCCCAGGTCTCATCCTGCACTCGGCCATGCTGCCATAGCACCCGTACGAGAGGAACTGACCAGCCTCGGAGGACCTTCGTGCTCCTGTCAATGATACGGATCAGATGCTCCTCAAAGGATGCATCATGCTGAAGCTCAACCTCCTCAGGCTGAAAGGTGTGAGACGGGTCTGAATGGTATCAACACGACTGAGACACGTAGAAGATGTCGTGAATGGCTCGGTACCATTGCGGTAACTGCAACCGATAGGCAACCATCCCGACTCTCTCCAGAATCTAGAATGGCCCCACATACCTCGGTGAAAGCTTACATTGTTTCCTGATCCTCTTGTGTCCCAGCCTTGGCGAAACATGTAGAAAAACCTGATCCCCAACCATGAACTCCAAAGGTTTTTTGTGGCGATTAGCATAAGACTTCTGATGTTGCTGTGTGGTAGTCATCCGCTTCCAAATCAACTGGACCTGCTCAGATGTCTCCTGCATGAGTTGTGGCCTTAGTAAAGCTGCCTCACCTACCTCTAACCAACACAAAGGTGATCGGCATGGCCTACCATATAAAGCCTTGTATGGTGCCATCTCAATAGTTTCCTGAAAACTATTGTTATAGGCAAACTCAACTAAGGGTATATGCTTCTCCCAAGAGCCCCCAAAGTCTAGGACACATGCACGCAGCATGTCCTCTAGCGCCTGTATCGTCCGCTCTGACTGGCCATCTGTCTGAGGGTGGTATGTTGTGCTTAGAATCACATGTGTACTAAGAACCCTCTGGAAACTCTTCCAGAAATGAGACGTGAAGCAGGAATCCCTATCTAAAATGATAGAACGAGGGACCCCATGAAGACGTACGATCTCTCGGATATACAGCCTTCCGAGCTCATCCACATCGAAGTTCTCCTTGAACAGCAAAAAGTGAGCTACCTTCATGATTCTGTCCACAAAAACCCACACTGCGTCATTTCCTTGAGGTGATCTCGGCAAACCCATCATGAAATTCATTGCGACATCATACCATTCCCACTCTTGTATGGGTAACTGCTGTAATATTCCAACTGGCCTCTGGTGCTCCCCCTTCACCTGCTGACAGGTGAAACACCTCATAACAAAACCAGATATCTCTCTCTTCATACCTAGCCACCAGTACTGACGTCTCAAGTCTCGGTACATCTTGGTAACCCCGGGATGAACTGCCCAAGCTGAATCATGAAACTCCCTCATCAGCTCCTCGCGTATATCCCCTGGAACCCATACACGTCCATGGAAATTCAAAACCTCATCATCGCATATCGTCCAACCGGGAGGAGGGTCCTCACATGCCACCAACTCCCGTAGAACTAGGCCTTCTGAAACCAATAGGTGCCTCATCCTCACTCTATCTAGGAGGGTAGAAGTCACAGCTAACGAGGAAAGATAAGTCTACCCCTGTCTGTTATGCACCTCCAGATGCATCTCAGAGAACAAAGCCATGAGCTCCCACTCACCACTGGCCTCTTGCACTGCCTGTATCTGAGACTTCATGCTCAGTGCATCAGCTACTGCATTACCTTTACCAGGGGTATAGCCAAGCTCAAAATCGAAGGACTGTAGGTACTCAACCCCCTTTCTCTGTCTCAGATTCAGGTCACGCTGAGTAAAGATATGCTTGAGGATTTTGTGGTCGGTGGAACCCACAAAATGCTCTCCCAACAGATAGTGTCTCCAACAGCGCAATGCATGCACAACTGCAGCCAACTCGAGATCATGAGTCGAGTAATTCCTCTCATGTGGCCTCAACTGCCGAGACCCGTATGCCACAACTCGGTCGCCCTGCATCAAAACGGCTCCCAGACCAATCCTTGATGCATCACAGTAAACTGTAAAGCTCTTCCCCTGCTCTGGGAGTATCAGGATCAGTGCTGATGCCAAACATCCCTTTAGCGTCTGAAAATCTGCCTCGCAAGCTCCGACCAAACGAACTTCACACCGTTAATAGTCATACCTGTCAACGGTGCTGCTAAGCAGGAGAAGTCCTATATGAAGCATCTGTAGTAACCAGCCATCCCTAAGAAACCCCGTATCTCAAACATGTTCTTAGGCTGCTCCCAGGAAACTACTGGTCGCACCTTCTCTGGGTCTACTACAACTCCTGCCTCTGAGATAATCTGACCCAAGAAGTGAATATAATCCATCCAAAAGTGGCACTTTGAGAGCTTTACATATAGCCGATGCACTCTCAATGTACTCAATACGATCTCGAGATGGGTGGCATGGTTGTGTCGAGTGTGAGAGTACACCAATATGTCATTCACGAATACTACCACAAAAGAATCAAGATATGGATGGAACACATGATTCATCATAGCCATGAAAACTGTCGGCGCGTTCATCACTCCGAGCGGCATAATTGTATACTCATATAGACCATACCTACTCCTGAAAGCTGTGAGAGGTATATCAGATGGTCTAATGCACAGATGATGATATCTGGATCTCAAGTCAATCTTAGAGAACACTCGTGCTCCATGAAACTGATCAAACAGATCATCAATCCTTGGCAAGGGGTATCGGTTCTTAACCACCATCTGGTTCAGCTTCCGATAATCCACACAAAGCATAAGGGTACCATCCGCCTTCTTTATAAAAAGGACCAGAGAACACCATGGAGAAATACTGGGTCGGATAAAACCTTTCCCCCATAGCTCCTCTAACTGGCTCTTGAGCTCCTGCAACTCCGGCGTGGCCATCCTATAAGGAGGAATGGACACCGTTGCTGCGCTTGGCACTATCTCAATAGAGAAATCCACCTCATGCACCAGAGGTAGACCTGAAAAGTCGTCCAGAAAGACATCCCTAAAATGATCGACAACTGGAGGGAAATCTGTCTGACATGTCCCCTGGTCATCCAGATATAAGCTCGCAATCTGGGCTATGACTCCACCTCGCCCATGATTCTCTGGTCCAGCTTGACTCGCCTGAACATCCCATTCTCCCTTGTATAGAAACTCTCCGCCCTCTAGTGAGGTGAAACACAACCTGAGACGATAGCAGTCTACAAAAGCTCAGAAGGGAACCAACCAGTCCATCCCTAGAATGACGTCATAGCTTGTCATCTCCAAGACATAGAGGTCCCAAAGGAAGTGACACCCACCAACCTCAAGGGGGCACTCCTTGCACTGATGCACACCAGCCGTTCTAGTCCCCAAAAAAGTGTCTTGTGTCATGATATTAGAAGAAGAAGAAACACCGAGCCCAAGGCTCTCCACAACGGGTACAGATATGAAGCTATCTGTAACACCCTTATCAAAAAGTACTAATGACAAGAAAAAATATACTAGAATAGTACCTCTGACTGTTGAAGGTACGATATCCTCCTCCTTCTGGGTCTGTTGTACAGCATATGCCTGCCTAGTTCCACGGCCCTACGATACTGCCTGGCTACCCTGAGCTATCCCACCCTACTGCCTCTGCGATCCGGGTGTCTGGCTACCACGGCCACGACCACCATCTCTGCCCGCACACCCTGACGTATTCCAGTTCCCAAACTGGTAAGAAGCCACTGGTCCTACTCCCGCATGTGGAGTCTGCACAGAACTCCTCTCACTAGACACTGGTAGAAACTCCCTATGAAAGTGATATAGATGACCCATCATGCTGAAAGCTCGGCACTCAACTACGTCTCATGGACATTGCGGCCTCTTGTGCCCCTTTCTAACACACTGGTACCAACTGATCAGACCACCTGTAGAAGCCACCTGGTTGGTACTACCACCCTGAGATATGTCCATCTGTCTCTTCCTCTTGCCAGCAGAAATAGTACCAGTAACTGGTGCTGAACTGCCCTGGCCCACACCACCAGATTCATGCAGGTTCCTCTCTGTAATCAACTCCTGGTTCACTATCATATGTACAGTAGGTAACCTAAAAACATTCACCATCACTCGGATGTCATACCGAAGGCTGTTCTCAAAATGCGTGGCTCCAAGCGTCTCATCACCCACCAGCACGGTTGCAAAGCATTGAAGCTCTGTAAAACAAGAAGAATAGTCCATCACTGACATAGAGCCTTGCTGCTGATTCATGAACTCTCGAGCTCTATCTGCCCTCAGCGTCTCAGGAAAGAAGATGTAATGAAAGACTGCCTAAAAAATATTATCATGCCATGTCCCTGTGATGCTCTGACTGGGTGGTAATATCCCACCACATCTTGGAGGAATCACGCAGCATCTAAGTCGCGATCTTGACCCTCCGCCCTGGAGGCATCTCAAGATGCTCAAAAATAGTCTGCATCGATCCTCGCCAAGACTCTGCAGCCTACAGTCTTCTGTCCCCTGAAAACGTAGGCGGATGCTGCTGCTGGAAGATACGAGTCAGCTCACCCATAGACGTAGTAGCCTGTGATGCTCCCTGAAAGGTCTGAATAAACCCTATAAAACCTTCAAGGAACTTCTCCTCTATGCCTGTGTCCAGTATAAAAGCTGGTGCCGCATCTGGCTCTACTGGTGGATCAACAGGTATCCCATGGCCCACCATCTCCGGAGTATAGTTTTCACCGCTCTCCTGGCGAACAACTCGCGGTCGTCTCGGCGGTATGACACTACAAGGTCAAAAGCACACCTCAGATTCAAGATTATTAAGACCGAAAAGTGAAGGAACAACAAAAGAAACAAGAGGAAGAAGTCATTAAAAATTTTCAAAACAAGACTACACGGCTTGTACAATGACTACACAGCGTGTACTTGACTTTCCTTCAGTTTCCCGGGTCCTTCTACACAACTTATCCACACGGCTTCCGTCGAAAAAAACTACACGACGTGTATAATATCTACACAACATGTACGGTGTTACTTTCAAACTGCTTGTGTTGTCTGTGACATGGCCGACTGCTCGGCTTGACACAACACGGCATGTTACAACCGTACACGGCGAGTACACCACCCCATTTCCTAGCCACATGGCTAACTCCACACGGTCTGTCCACGGACAAGATTACACAGCGTGTCCCACAGGTCCACAACATGTTTAGGGAGAGGTGACATCGGGCCGTGTTGTTAGCTACACGGCCGAGTCCCCAGGTCACACTACAGGGCGTGTCTATTTTTGACACAGCGTGTTCTGCCAAAGAGGTCACCGACCCGTGTTGTTAGTTACAAGGTCGGACTCCGGGTCACATTACACGACGTGTCCATTCGGCACACGACGTGGTTTACTCAAGCCTTTCCCCAACCCGTGTCACCGCCCACACAGTTTGTGACACGGAAAGAGACTACATGGCGTGTACTACGGGTACACGGTGTGTACTAAAAAATTTTATTTTTCTTCCCGAACAGAAGGATATACACGACGTGTATAAAGTACTACACGGCGTGTATACTAGGTTTCCGGACAGTATGCCTCAGAACATCCCCGAAACGCAGAAAAACTGAAAAACAACACCTATGTGTCAAATTCCAACCTGTGGGGGCCCATACTCCCCACAAATCAAAGTTTGAAATATTATATGTTTATAACCAATAAACAGTCAATGATCCACCAAATTTCATTCAATGGGGGCCCATACTCCCCAAAAAACAAAGTTTGGCGTCCATTCTATAAACAAGGTCAAACAAAAATACCATATCACAAGGCAGGTATTTATCACGTAGCTATCATAACAGCATGCTTTATTAGCATAACATTTATCTTAACAACATGAAAATTCTAATGCACCTACATGGCATGGAAACTATGCATGACATGTGATATCTAGCATGTACCTATATGATGCATGAGACGGCATACCCTCATCTCATCCGGTTTCAACTCAAGAGAACCCATAGATAAAATATAAAGAGCACAATACAAGTGTGTCACCCAACGGTGAAACCTATCAACTGTAAAATTTGCAAAACCGAAATAATTACAAAAATATGAGGTAGACTGGCTTTTCCCTGTACACGGGTTAGCTATGCCTAGGAACAGCTTATTACCAACTACCGTTCCGTCCTATCACTGACTACGGCTCCAAATAGTAAGTAAAAGAAAAGAAACACCTTTGATACCACTTTGTAACATCCTAGACCGGGGTGACATGCATTGGGTGAGCCGAGCCCTGTTCCCCATGTGACCTCATGCGCATTTCCCAAAATGCGAGAGGCTGCCGACTAGCAACGAGGGCCCAGGTCTGATAGTGGGGAAACTATGCCCTCATTTGTCAAAGTGTAGTGCAGCAGAATACAAAATAAAACATACACCAACGGCGGAAGCCGTAAACCATACACAACTTAAATACACAGCAGAAGTGGATATAACCAACAATATACAAATGATGATGCTACATGTCTCAAGTTCTATGAAAATATCCAGAACATGTTATACATCATTACGATACAACCAAAAGCAGAGTATAGCAAAACAAAGTAAAACAGCTGGCAGTGGCATCGCGAGCCTAGGCTCAGTCTCATGCCCTCCTACTCCTCTGCAACAGTCAAGTACCTGTATAAGGACTTTTGCCCCTATCTACACCTATATAAATGTAATCTGTTTGGGCCGAAAAACGTGACCTAATTAGGGTGTGAGAAATATATCTCAGTAGGCATCCACCAAAGGCCCATGCCCAACTGCGTGTAAGCATGCAATGATAGTGTGTAGTAATAAAATGCAATAAAGTAAGCAGTACTATAAAGTAACTAACTTAACAATTAAATTGCTGTTTTAAAATTCATTTAATTTATTTAATTTAGTAAAATTCTTGTGCTCAATAGCACCAAGCCCTCCGGCCAACCAAAACCCTGCCCTCAGGCTAAAATAGTAACCACACCCTTAGGATTACCCTCTGGCCATACAGAATCCAACCCGCAGGTATTTCCCTCAGGAATAATAGAACTTTCCCTCAGGCATAGGAAGTGTCACCCTCAGGCATAGAAGTCAATCCCTCAGTCACGAAAGGTTGACCTCAGTGGAATAACGACAGCCCTCGGGCTAAAATAGTTACGCCCTTAGGCTAATACAGTAAAATGCTCATAGGATAATCACAACAAAGCCCTTAGGATAAACAGGTAATTGGGACATGCCCAATAGGTAAACAAGCAGTAAACAAGAAATTCCCCTCAAGGAAATTCTACAATTACTACTTTAATGGAATACCCTCAGGTATCCTGTCCAAATGGCTAAACCGTGAAACACACCCCTGGGGTGGTTTTAGATCCAAGCAACGATCCCAACCAGCATTTTATTATCACAATTTAATCACTTATGAAATTATAGGCATTAAATATAGCAACGACCTCATCCACAGGACACCCCAACATGGTTTCGTGGCACGAAAACGCACAAAAACACACGACATTTGGAAAATAACACAAAGCCACCTAACTTATATGTCAACGAACGTTATACCCGAACACTGACTCCAGAAACTCCCAAGAATAGTGTAGATCTGACGAAGAAAAAAACCCATTCAAAGATAAATAAATTACGTTAGAAGAGAAATTGGTAAGAACGGTACAAGGATGGAAGAGGGCTTACTTGTACGGTTCGAAAAAAATCGTCCGAAGATGAAACGGATTCCAGACGAACGCCTGGTGGATCTTCAAAGATCTGGCCTCCTCATTTGCCTCCTTAATGGTTCAAATGCCTTCTCTGCCAAATGAGGAGGCTACTACCTGTTTTCATCCAAAAAAACAAAGTACACGGCGTGTACTTATTTCATTTAACTGTTCATTTGGCAGCACCGCCACACTTTTCATCCGTCGACCTGAGTACACGGCATGTACTCCCATGTACACGGCGTGTACTATTGCCCTGCTGGTGGAAACTCCACCACTTTACTATTCAAGCCTGCCGACTGACTACACAGTGTGTGTGGTACCACTACACGGCATGTAGTCGGTTCCTACACCCCTCGTCGCTGACAAGGCTACACGCCCCGTGTACTCATCCCAACACGGCCAAAAGTACATGGCGTGTGGACCAAGTACATGGCGTGTAGTTTCGAAATCTAGCATTTTTTCCCATTTTCCATATTTTCTCAAAAACACTCAAGGAAAAGGAAAAAGAAGAAGCACGTACCTCAAAAATAAGAACCAGGTTCTTACAGAGGGCATTAAGGAGGGAGAGGACGATGATGGGGAAGAGGATGAGGGTGATGATGATGGTGATGATGGTGATGGTGATGTGGGACAATTTTATCCAATACATTTTTGACTAATATTATTGATATTTGATATTTAATCTATTCTATTTGTTGGTTTTATCTAGACTTGTAGTATAGTATTGGAGTTAATTTATTTTTATATATTATCTGTTTTTATGGATGTTGTTGTGTTTTAGTGGTTTTGTGTTTGGGAACCCCCCTCCTTCATGGACCATGGATAACCCCCCCCCCCCCCCACCATCCTCCTTGGACCACGAACAGCCCTTCGGACAACCCCTCGGACAGCCCCCCACTATCTTCCTTGGTCCCCAAACAGCCCCCCGAACAGCCCCCGGACAACCCCCCAAACAGCCCCTCGGACTGCCCCCCGGACAACCCCCCACCCTCCTCCCTAGACCACAGACAGCCCCCAGAAAGCCGCCCAGATAGCCCCCCGGACAGCCCCGCCACCCACATCCTTGGACCCCGGACAACCCCCGAAACACTCCCCATACAACCCCCGGCACAGTCCCCCCACCACCCTCCTTGGTCCCCGGACAGCCCCCCGGACACCGACTGGACAGCCCCCCGGACAGCCCCCCTGGAAACCCCCCCCCCCACCCCCTTGATTTCATTTACAACTAACAAATCTATAATATATATTTTATTTATTTTCATTATGATAATCAATGTATATCACATTTACACATCTAATCAATATCATAGATACATGGTATATTATAAATAGGATGTCTTCATTGTGCATGCAATTGTTAGCTCTGAAATGTTTCATAGCATGATAAACTAAAATCTATTCCATTTTATGAATGATATAAAAATATTCTATATGAATGTCCACAAGATTTTAAGTAAATACAATTCCACTAATAAACACATGAGCATCCTCATAAATCATGTTTACCTTAACATTTCCCCAAGTATTTTTAGTAAAAGTTTTATCTTCTATTAATTTTATGATATTCTCATTTTAAATGTAAATTTTTCATAAATAAATTAATTTAAAGACCCATAGTCAAATATTTTATTTGAATAATGTGAATAAACAGCTAACATACCACTCTAACTGTGTCACTTTTTTAAAATGGGCAGATTTATAAGTGAAAATAACAACTAGCATATGGAAAACCAACAAAACGCATTCGAATTATGTTGATAATTTATCACAACGATCCATGGGTCATATGTGATGTGTACGAGACAAATCGGTCTCAATATGTGGTACGGTGTGATCGGGATCAGTCTAAGTATCCCCCCTTAGTTTAAAATGGACAACACTTTATATATATACGGAAAACTGACCAAACGCATTCAGTTTCCATTGAAATATTAGGAGAATGATCCATGGGTCATATGTGAAGTGTATTAATCAACCTCGCCTCAATCGGAGATGCGGTGTGGCTGGCACCACTCAAAGTGTTTGTATTTTGTTTCAAAAGGACATCATTTTAAGTGAAAAACAAAAACTGGCATACAAAAAACAGACCAAACGCATTCGGATTATGTCAATACATTAGCATAACAATCCATGGGTCATATATGACGTGTAAAAGTCAACCCCGCCTCAATCTGAGGTGCGTTGTGGTCGAAACCATTCACAGTGTCCCTCTTTTGTTTAAAATGGATAGGATTATAAGTGAAAAAAAAACAACTGAAATACGAAAAACTGACCAAACGCATTCGGATTCTGTTGATAATTTATCACAATGATCCATGGGTCATATGTGATGTTTACTAGTCAACCCCTCTTTAATTTGAGGCACGGTGTGGCCGGGATCACTCTAAGTGGCACTCTTTTGTTTAAAATGGACAACATTTTAAGTAAATACCGAAAACTAACCAAACAGATTCTTACTGTGTTGATAAATTAGCACAACGATCCATGGGTCATATGTGACCTGTATGAATCAACCCAGCCTCATTCGAGGGTGCGGTGTGGCCATCACCACTCAAAGTGCTTGCCTTTTGTTTCAAAAGGTCATCATTTTAAGTGAAAAACATCAACTTGAATACGGAAAACCAACCAAATGCATTTGGCTTATGTCGATACTTTAGCACAACGATCCATGTGTCATATGTGACGTGTATGAGTCAACCTCTCCTCAATCCTATGTGCGGTATGGTTGACACCATTCACAGTGCCTCTCTTTTGTTTAAAATGGAGAGGATTATAAGTGAAAAGAACAAATGACATAGGAAAAACCAACCAAAAGAATTCGGATTATGTTTATAATTTATCACAACGATCCATGGGTCATATGTGATGTGTAAGAGTCAACTCTGCCTTAATATAAGGAGTGGTGTGGTCAGGATCACCCAAAGTGGATCTCCTTTCTTTAAAATGGAAAACATTTTAAGTAGATACAAAAAAGTGACCAAACGGATTTTGATTGTGTTGATACTTTAGCACAATGATCCCTGGGTCATATGTGACGTGTATGAATCAACCATGCCTCAATAGAAGTTTCATTGTGGCCAGTACCACTCAAAGTGTCTATCTTTTGTTTCAAAAAGGACATCATTTTAAGTGAAAAACATCAACTAGAAAATGGAAAACTGACCAAATGCATTCTCATTGTGTTGATACTTTAGAAAAATGATCCATGGGTCATATGTGACATGTACGAGTCAACCATGCCTCAATCGGAGATTCATTGTGGCCGACACCACTCAAAGTGTCTGTCTTTTGTTTCAAAAGAGCATCATTTTAAGTGAGAAACATCAACTGGCATACGGAAAACCAACCAAACGCATTCTTATTGTGTCAATACTTTATAAAAACGATCCATGGGTCATAAGTGAAGTATACGAGTCATCCCCACCTTTATCTGAGGCACAGTGTGGCCGAGATCACTCTAAGTGGCTCTCATTTGTTTAAAATGGACAACATTTTAAGTATATAAGGAAAACTGACCAAAAGGATTCTAATCGTGTTGATACATTAGCACAATGATCCATGGGTCATATGTGACATGTATGAATCAGCCCCACCTTAATCGGAGATGCAGTGTGGCCGGAACCACTCAAAGTGTTTGTCTTTTGTTTCAAAAGGACATCATTTTATGTGAAAAACATCAACTGCCATACGGAAAACCAACCAAATTCATTCTGATTTTGTCGATACTTTAGAACAACGATCCATGGGTCATATGTGACATGTAATAGTCAACCCCGCCTCAATCTGAGGCACGGTGTGGCTGACATCATGCAAAGTGTCTCTCTTTTGTTTAAGATGGGCAAGATTATAAGTGAAAAGAACAACTAACATACAAAAAACCAACCAAACGCATTCGAATTCTATTGATGATTTATCACAACGATCCATGGGTCATATGTGACGTGTATGAGTCAACCCCACATTAATCCGTGGCATGGTGTGGTCGGGATCACTCTTTGTGGCTCTCTTTTGTTTAAAATGGACAACATTTTAAGTACATATAGAAAACTGACCAAATGCATTCGTATTGTGTTGATACTTTAGACTAACGATCCATGGGTCATATGTGACGTTTATGATCCAACCTCGCCTCAATACATGACGCGGTGTGGCTGAAACCACTCTAATTGTGTCTCTTTTGTTTAAAATCGACAGGATTATAAGTGAAACGAACAACTGGCATACAGAAAAATGAACAAACACATTCGAAATGTGTTGATGCTTTAGGAAAACAATCCATGGGTCATATGTGACCTGTACGAGTCAACTTCACCTTAATACGAGGAACAGTGTGGCTGGGATCACTCTAAGTGGCTCTTTTTTTTAATGGGTAACATTTTAAGTACATATGGAAAACTTACCAAAAGCATTCAGTTTCCATTAAAACATCAAGAGAATGATCCATGGGTCATATGCGATGTGTACGAATCAACCCCACCTAAATCTGAGATGCGGTGTGGTTGGAACCACTCAAAGTGTCTGTCTTTTGTTTCAAAAGGACGTCATTTTAAGTGAAAAACATCAACTTGCATATAGAAAACTGACCAAACGCTTTTGTATTGTGTTGATACTTTCGTAAAAGTATTCATGGGTCATTTTATACGTGTTTGATTCAACCTCGTATAAATCCGAGATGCGGTGTCACCGACACCACTCTAACAATGTCTCTTTTGTTTAAAATGGACAGGATTATAAGTAAAAAGAACAACTAGCATACAGAAAACTGACCAAAATCATTCAGAATCTGTTGAAAATTTATCACAATGATCCATGAGTCATATGTGATGTGTACGGGCCAGCATGGGCTAAATCTGAGTCATGGTGTGGTCGGGATTGGTCTAAGTGTATCTATTTTGTTTAAAATGGACAACATTTTAAGTACATATGGAAAACCGACCAAACGCATTCGGTTTCCAATGTAACATTAAGAGAACGAACCATGGGTCATATGTGACGTGTACAAGTCAACCTCACCTCAATACGAGGTTCGGTGTAGCCGACACCACTCAATGTGTCTCTATTTGTTTAAAATTTTACTTCATTTTTAGTGAAAACAACAACTAGCATACGGAAAACTGACCAAACGGATTCTTATTGAGTCGATACTCTAGAAAAATGATCCATGGGTCATATGTGATGTGTACGAGTCAACCCCACCTCAATCCGAGATGCGGTGTGGCCGACACATTTCATAGTGTCTCTCTTTTGTTTAAAATGTACATCATTTTAAGTGAAAACAACAACTGACATACGAAAAACTGACCAAATGCATTCGAAGTGTTTTGATGCTTTAGGAAAATGATCCATGGGTCATATGTGACGTTTACGAGTCAACCCCACCTTAATCTGAGGCACGGTGTGGCCTGGATCACTCTAAGGGGCTCTCTTTTGTTTAAAATGGACAACATTTTAAGTACATATAGAAATCTGACCAAACGCAATCAGTTTCTGTTGAAACATTACGAGAATTATTAATGGGTCATATGTGACGTGTAAGAATCAACCCCGCCATAGTCTGAGATGCGTTGTGGCCGACACCACTCAAAGTGTATGTCGTTTTATTAAAATTGACTTCATTTTAAGTGAAAACAACAACTGACATACAGAAAATTGACCAAACGGATTCTGATTGTGTCGATACTCTAGCACAACGATCAATGGGTCATATGTGATGTGTACGAGTCAACCCCACCTCAATCCGAGATGTGGTGTGGCTGACAGCATTCATAGTATCTCTCTTTTGTTTAAAATGGACATCATTTTAAGTGAAAACAACAACTGACATATGCAAAACTAAACAAATGCATTTGAAATGTGTTGATGCTTTAGGAAAATGATCCCCGGGTCATATTTGACATGTACGAGTCAACCCCACCTTAATCCGAGGCACGGTGTGGCAGAGATCACTCTATGTGTATCTCTTTTTTTTAAAATGGAAAACATTTTAAATACATACTGAAAACCGACCAAACGCATTCTGTTTCCGTTGAAACTTTAGGATAATGATCCATGGGTCATATGTGACGTGTACAAATCAACCCCGCCTCAATATGAGATGTTGTGGGGCTGGAACCCCTCTAAGTGTCTATGTTTTGTTTCAAAAGGATATCATTTTATGTGAAAAACATCAACTGGCATACGGAAAACCGATCAAACGCTTTCGGAATATGTTAATAATTTAGGACAATAATCTATGGATGATTTGTGACGTGTACAAGTTAACTTCACCTCAATCTGAGGCACGGTGTGGTCGGTATCACTCCAGGTGTATGAATTTTGTTTAAAATGGACATCATTTCAGGTAAAAATATATGATATACAAAAAAACGATCAAATTATGAATTGAATTCCGGATTCCACATATAATTTTCATCGAAATTTTAAATTGAATTCTAAATGAATTATGTTTGTTTATGAATTCTAATTTAATTATGGATGTGTATAGTTATAGGATGAATTATATGTTAAATTTGTATGTATTTGTTCTCTATATGTATGTGTTAGTTGGCTACTGAAGGTACACTAATTATATATGTATGTTTTAGTTTATTGCAGGTACAATAATTGAATTGAAAATGAGAGGGAATGCACAAAATGAGGCATGTTGTGCAAATTTCAGAGCTTCTGTGCAAATTGCAAGATACTGTGCAATTTTCACAACATAGTCTATGCCAATGGTTTCAAACCTTTGGCATAGAATCTCTGGTTCATTTTTTACTAATAGTTTAATGAACTGTTGGTAAAAAACCTTTCCCAATGGTTTAAAAACTGTTGGGAAATAGGAGAGTCCTTGGGTTTTCCCAACGGTTCAAGCCAAACCATTGGGAAAAACTATCCCAACGGTTTTGCACAACCGTTGGGAGAGGTAAGTTTTTCCCCGACATATCACAACCGTTCATTGTAAACAGTTGGGAAAAGATTTCCCAATGGGTTACTTCCCTATGGTTTGCAGAACCGTTGGTATAACATATACCAAAAGTTCTGCAGCCTTTCCCAATGGTTCAAAACCGTTGGGAAAGACTGTATTTCTAGTAGTGCCCACTATAGCTCCTCAATGCATTAGTAGGTCTCATGAGACCAACTATTGTCTTGGAACAAGGCCTTGACAAAATATTATTTGTAGTCCTGGCATAAGGCATTGACTATGTGGTAATAATAGTCTGTAATTATGCATTTCTTCATTATGAAAGTGGCTATTGATATTACTAGTAGAATATACATGTGAATACTTAAATGGGATTATTTTATTATATCGTTTCTATGTTATACTGATGTTTATGTTTAAAAAGGATTTTGTTTTAGTCTTATACATTTCCTTAAATGATTATACTTATTTATGAAAGTTTCTGCTATATTGTTATCCTTACTGAGCATCTGAGCTCACCAATTTATATGTTTTAATTTTTTCAGGATTCCAAGAAATGTATAAGGATTGATAATCATGTTTAAGATAGGGTATTAATGGCGTTCTCAAAGGATTATTTATGGCGTGTTTTATTTTCTAATGTGTAATGTAACTTCCATGTATGTAATCTATTTTCCATAACTACTAGATTGATCGGTCTTTCAGGACTTGATTTTTTGTAATCATGACAATGTATTAAAATAATGCAACGACTCTGGGTAACTGAGGTCGGGGCGTTACACATTCTCATCCTCTTTTTTCCTAATACTCAGAAATTGTCTTTACATATCTGCTTGATGGTCACAAGGAAAGTATATTATAAATAAACCAACTTTAAACTCTCTCCAATACATATTTTATACTTCATCATCTTCCTTTGTGTTTTGAATCAATGACCACTATTGATCTACATCTCCTATGAGGTGATAAAATGCCATGACAACATTTTTCCATTCACTAATCCCCAAATCATGAAAGATTTTCTGTAAGGAATTTATCCATTTCTCAACTAATAATGGATTTATACACCTGTTTAGTGTTTGTGGTTGTTCCCTCATGTAGTGGTCTAACATTGATCTTCCGCCTTGTGGATTAGGGTTCTCCATATGGTAATGGTTATTATTCATATCCTGAGTGAGTTCTCCAAGTATGGTGATAAGCTGATCAACACCAGTTTCTTCACCAGCTCCACTGTAATTATCTTTAGCTGGAGGGAAATCCCTACATAGATTACGTGCATTAATATAGCTTCCATTCCTTCCCCTAGGATCCATTTTAAACAATGGAATACACTAGATTAGTTTATGAATCCCAATACATAACTCCAAACTTGTAAAACACCTATCATAAACTGAATAGTTTATAGATATAATCCATAATCATAAAAAAATTTCTTTGTGGAAGTATATACTCATAAACCATTCATAATAGTTTTTAATGAAAATGATAATTACCCTAAGAAGATCCCTTAGGAGTGTCGTAACCATGAGCGTAGTAAGGCTCATTTTTGTGCACCAGTTCCCATTCAAGTCTAGCTAAAACGGTGTTTTTGGGTTTTACCCCTTGGTACATCTATTCCAAAGCTGCCACTACCTACTCGTATCCAGAGAGGGTTGTATTTCTTGGATAACTCACAAAATCTCTATAGAAACAAAATTTTCAGAAATCCTTCTATACTAATCCTCAAAGTCTATCTTAGGATAATGTTCTCAAATCAGAGTTTTTCTAAATATAGCTTCCATGGTTTGTACTAAACATCCTATGATACCAACTGTAACACCCTAACCCGAGTTACCCTGAGTCATTTCCTTATTACATAACATTGGAATGATCACAAAAGATCAAGTCTCGAAAGACCAATTATTTTACTAGCCTTGAAAATAATCGATACATTCATATGTTTTAAATTACATTATAAAATGAAAAACTACACCAACATAGTCTCCATAGGCCACAATCATATCTATTATACTATCCCTACATGTCAGTCGTAATATACTTTTTCTCCACCTTGTAAAAATAAATCATTGAAAGGGGTGAGTTTAGATGCTCATTAAGGGTAACAATATAGTAGAAACATTCCTAAATAAGGACAAACATTTAAGGAAATGTATGTATAAAACAAAATACTTTTAAACATGAACATAATCATAATATGGAAATGATAAAATCAAATAATTCCATTTACTTATTCACATGGATATTATACTAGTCGAATAATCTCATGCTATATAAATATCCACATTCATAAAGATGGAATGCCTAATTCAAGACATAATAACCACATATTCATGGACTTGTGCCTAAACTACAAATAATATTTAGTCAATTCCTTATTCTGAAATAGTATTTTGTCTCATCATACTTACCAATGCATCGAGGAGCTATAGCGGTCTCCACACGTCACTAACTATGTCTAATGCATTCCTCATATGAAAAGTTTTAATCATATCATAATCTTTCGTATTAAAAATATCATACAAAAAGTCAATAAATTTTCTATAATCCAAGAATGGTATAAAAATAACACATTCAGAATCAATAATATCACAATACATTCATTACAATATGGATGTTTTGTACCATAATAAATCAACATCAAATAAGCCCACAATCCATCAATGGATGCTGACATAGATGAAATCAAAACTATTTTTATAGAAATATCCATTTCTATTTTGAAATCAGTTAAAATTCATATATTTATAAAATAAAACATTTATTTTGAAAATATTATTATAATATTATAAGGGAAACTTTGATTATGTTATAACGGCGGAAAATAGCCTCACTCGCTGTATAAGTTAAAAAAACATTCTTACCATGATTTTGTCGAAAAGGTCACAAGGTTCCTTTTTGGTAAACGACGGAAAGATTCTATTCAAACCATTCTATAAAAGTTCAAACAAGGTTATAAATGAATTAATCCTAGAGTTTAGTAAATTGTAAAAATGTTTTGGAATACATTTTTATGAAACATGGATGTGGATCATAAAGAGGTCCCAGAAGATACTTACGTAAAAACAACCTCGGATAATACAGAGATTGTAAAATTAAAGCTTACATTGTACTTTTCCATGGTTGTGGGTAGGTTAATCTCCTGTATAATGGTAAAATAATTGTTATTAAATTATACTATAACCAAATACATTACTATGATATCATATATGATCTTCTAATATTTCTTCGTTAATGATATTTCAGTAGTATAATCGTTTTGGGTGTTAACTAATTCATTTTCTTTTATATAATTGGTTACATTAGCCATGTTTTTTATTAAAAGAATGTATCATATTCATATAATGAATGATATTATGTTCATAAACATTATTTTTAATCATAAAATGAAAATTATTCTTGAATGATTACAATGGGGAAAAATCTAATTGTCTTCGTGGAGACGGTAATCCGGATGTATGCACGAGCTACAATATCAATATTTTGATTTTAGAATCATATATAATTGGATGGTATATAATATATACAGAATCATTATCATGTTATATTTATTAGTTACTTCATTTTTACTCATTATTATAACCATCCAAATGATGAAGACTTTGAATAAAAACTACACCATGACGTGGAGACGGTAATCCGTAAGTACGCACGTATGGTGACTTTGTCATTTCTAGGATGGATAGAATAATGAATATAGTTGTACCATTTTTATAATAATATCTTAGTACATAGAAGATTCTAAATTTATTATTTTATAATTGAATAAAGCAAAGAAATAGGATGTGGAAGAAGAAAAGAACATGAAAGAGGTGATGAAATATTTACCTCTGCTTCGGGTTCTTCCTTTTGATTTGAACAAAAGGGATATTTATGTTGACTTTATGACTAAAGGAAGTCCTCTAGGATGAAGGGAAATAGTTGAGAGGGTATTTGGGTAGGGTTTGGCTGAGCCAAATGGATTTGAAGGTGTGAATTTAAGAAAAGTGGGGGTTCCCTTTTATAAGAGAGGTGAGGGTCACTTTAGGAAATGTTTGAAATATTATTTTATAATAAACTCATTTTAGGATTCTAATGAATCCAAAATGAATTATTTAAAAGATAAGGTCGGTAATGGTCGCAAAACCTCTCAAAAAATAGGTTTTAGACAGTTTTATGTCATCACATTAACTATATCTTTTAGATTTAAATCTTAGTTAAATAGTTTTACATTTACCCTGAAATTTTGTATTTTTATATTATATGGTTACTAAACATATTATAAACTTCCAATAAAACATATTGTGGTTCATTAATGGCATATATAATATTATTTAATAACTTTGGCCGAACCTGATATTTTTTGGAATATAATACCAATTAATAATATAATATTTATTTAGAAAACTATTTTATATCAATTTTTACAGTACTTGGTATTTTGTTTTTGTTAAATTCATAACATAATAATTACCTCAAAAAAATTCATTTAATCAACCATAACATGGAATATTCACCTATAAAAGTAATTTTATTTATTAAAAGTCTCAAATATTATTTCTTTGGATATTTATAATATCAATTATTTTAATCGTTCATTAAAAAGGTAATTATTGCATCATCATTGTGTCATAGATAAATTTACTTATTTAATGTCTAGAAATTATAAATAAAATACCTATTGAAGGAAATTATTTTATCTTTCTAATGAATATTTATAGATGAATTTATATTATTTATAACAACATATTAAAAATGGGTTAGTTATTAATCAATTATTTTAACTCTTTTAACTCTTCTTTAAATAAAATAATAATAAATTTCCAAATCTAATCCAAGTTGACCAAAGGGGATACTATTTTATTCCTAAGGTTGTTTTTGGTCTAATTACACTTGTCGAATAGAATTAGGACATGTGTTAGTGTAATTATAATATAATTTTTATCCTTAATTACTCTATTTACTTATTAGCATGGTAAATAATATTAAAAAGTTACTATTCACAAAAAAAAATATTTTCATCTTATGCAACCAAATTTTACTTACTAATAATAACTGTGTCTCACAGAGTTTTGAAATTCAACTCACAGAAGTGGAAAAATTATGTTTTAAACAAATTTGCAAATGCTCATAGGAGGTGGGTAAAAGACGGTAAATAGTTCGACAAAATTTTTATATATCTAAACTTATTATAAAATTACTCTAATGATTTATGTTGATCATATATATATTATGTATTTATTTTGAAATAAAATAAATTAAAATATAATATCTAATTATTTAAATAAAAAGTTGGTTTTAACCAATAACGCAATGTTATTTATCTATTCATCAAAAATTGAATGTTTTCAGAAAAATACCAAAAAATTCATCCTAAGCTAATTACGATATTCTGAATCCAAAAATGAAGTCCATTTTACAAGATAAAATTTAAAAAATTTAAAAATGTGGGTAAAACTATTCATAATGACTAGTTTGATTGGTCATAGTGTGTTAGAATCTTGAAGTTGCGTACAATGTAAGCTATTGCATTATTCAAAGGGAAACATATCGTAGAAGATTTTGGTGTTCTAAATTCTATATTAGTTATTTTGTTTTGGTATAAATGATCATATAATTTATCCCCAGATTATTTTTGAAGGCAGCAACATAAGTTCAATCTGATTTGCACAATTTTTATTGATAATTTAGGAAAAAAATATCAAAAGAGAAATTATAAAAAATTACAAAATGAAAATTGCCAAAATTTTATCAATGAAAATTATAGAAAATTATCAAAATATAATTGTGAAAATATAACAATTATAAATGTGGAAAAGTATCAAAAAAATTGAGCAATTTTAACAAGAGATAATTGTCAAAAATTATTAAATGGTAATATATAATGTAAATTATCAAAAGTAATTACTAAATTTTAAAGGATAATTTGAATGGAAAATTATTGTAATATACAGGTAAAAATTATTCAATTGTAATTATAATAAAAACTATCAGGTGAAAAATATATTAAAATACCAGAGGATATTTATGTAATTTTCATGGATAAATTATTGGATAAATTAAAGAATAATTATTTTGTCACACAATCTATGTTCTTGAAATAATTTAGATATATAAATAACCATATTTGGTATTATATTTATTCATGAAGAGTAAATTACGAGTGCATGAGTTGATCTAATATGGTAATTTATGAATTATATATGAGGGACAAATTAGTATCAAATGTTATATTTTATTTCTTTTTGAAATAAAATTGATGGTTTTGGTTTTTGCAATCCTTGGCGTGCGATCATTTTTATGGTTGGTGTGGGAATGTGGTTTGGGTAACAATTGAATTGATTTAATTTGTTTTTTATGTTGATGAAATTTGAGATAGGATGTTACTTATCATTTTGAGAACAAGTTTACACATGTTACTGTATTTAATTTATGTGCTGACTAAATTGAAATCATGCTTGATTGTTATTGCATGTAGGTGTGTGTATAGCCCATAGTAAAGAACGTTTTTTCCATAAGATTGGTGTGATAGATAAATTCCATGATGATGTTTGACTCACCTAATGATGTATGTGATAATTTTATTTTCCCATTATGTGTGTTATGGTTGTTATCATGCTATTAATTGTTATGTTTTCCTTGGTATTATCCATATGTGTATAAATGGAAGGTGGTAATCATGATATAATTACTTCTTTTTGGAGTGTCTGCATGATCTTGGATGAAGACAATGACACAACATAATAATCTTATATCCAGGAATCTACTTGATTCCTTATGGATTTCGTGTAGATAACCAACTATTGATGCCTTGAATATTATGAGTGTTAGTTGATGCCTTGTGGATTTTGGGTAGGTTACAGATACTCAATACCTTGTGGACTTTTAGTGCTACCCAATTCCTTGTGGATTCCAGGTAGGTTTTTTTCACATTATTCTTTGTGGAGTCTAAGTAAATCATCAACAACCTTGTGGATAGTTTTTAATACATATCAACATACAATATATTTCATACATGGTGCTAAAGAGGGTACAACTGGGGTTTGAGAGAGCTGGTTTAGCTCAAAACCGCTATGTTGTGGATTGTGTGTTATGATGCTTGTTATAAATTTATTTTCTTATATAATACAATTGTATACATGGTCACATCAGGTTGAATATGCATTGCTGGTGTCCTACTGAGTCTCATACTCACACCCTACTTGGGAATTTCAGTATGCATCTAGATTGATTGAGGGATCTTGCTATGGGAAAGGACCCGATGGTAGATAGCTCAGTAGAGGATCATGGATCTAGTAGAAGACTAGGATGGACTCTGGAAGAAACAGTCATTATATATTTACATTATTTCATTTATTTCCTTTGGACATTCTCACCACATAAGGGGGTTGAATTATTTGGAATACATGTTTGTCATCTTCTATTTTCCGCATGTTTACTATGATTATTATTTATAATTTTTATTATTTATTATTAATCCAATAACAAGATATTGATGGTATAGTTTCATTACTAATGGATTTAGGACATCACTCTTAGTTGGAAGCCTCTTGCGTAGGAGGAGTCACACATGAGGTCACGTGGAATTCCAGCTCAGACATGGTGATTTTGGCCGTGATATTACAAAATGGTATTAAGGGATCATAACATTCTAAATGGTTTTGTCTCTTGTATTTTGTTTAGAATAGTTAGTTAAGTTATTTAAAATTGGGACTTGGTTTGGGGATCTATGACAGTGTTTGGCCAGCACTAAATGGTGGACCTCCAACTTTCCATAATGTGGGGAATTTATGTTATGTTGTAACTATTGATTCACCATGGGTGATGCACATGATGTTATATATGATTTATGATATTTCATGTATGTTCATGCATCATAAATATTCATATATGTTCACAGGCCCTATATATACATGTTTTTGTGTTGCATAATATTTCATTAATTATTTGTCATGATTTGTGTTATGTGTTCGAGATAGTCAGTTCTATGGGACATATCTATGTTAACATAATGTGTGATAAGTCTTTATTTACAATAATTATTTTAACATAGCATGTTGTTTTGTTAGTATATATATGATGTATGTGACTAACAAGAAGTGGAAAAAACATGGGATTGAGGACGGAACGCTATACCTTGGGATATGGGTAGACTCTTAGGAAAACCTTATTTTATCCCATTGATTGGTTATCTAAAACCTTGTGTGACATCATATATTGATTTGGATTTATAATAACAAATCTTTTTATTTTATGATGTGTGTTACTTCACATTACAAATGATTTTCTCCTCTACAAAGCCTTGTGGTGCTACTTGGGAATCATGCTGAAATTCTTCTACCATAGAGTATGTGTTTGCATTACCACATGATGTGTAATAGAATGTGGAAGAGCATGCTCCAACCCATGATCTATTGTTTAAATAGTAGGTTTTTATCAATTTAATTATTTTCAATAGTTATATCATAGGAAAATGAGTTCAAATCTATGTTTTAGTTTTCCATGATTTTTAAATCTAGTATTCTCTATCCTTCCAGAGCATCGAAGGCTCTCAGGATGCTGAATAATGGGTTGAAATATTTTTTAAAATCTCTAACCTAGTAGAGACTCTAAAGGATTAACACGTTATGTTGTGATTAAGATAATGTTTGGATTGAATCCATTTTGATACCCCATATCATTTATTGAAAAAAATAACAAGGAGATGATGATTTAGTTGGACGACTTGTAGAGGAAGAAATTTATAAGGCCAAATACATTACAGTGGGATTCACCTATGGTTATCCTAGTAGGAGGTCATTAGTCTTTGGATATATAATTATTACTAGAATCTAAACTAGGTTATGGTAAAGAACCAATATTTACTTCCTAGGTCGATGATCTTTTTGATCAACAATCAGGATCCTGGTGGTTCTTTAAAATTCATCTTCAATCGGGCTTCCAATAGTTGTGAGATATGAATGAAGGTATTCTAAAGGCAGTGTTGGGGTGTATACATAGGATTTATGAGCACTTTATGAATCCATAAGGGGTGACTAATGCACTGGTGGTGTTCATAGCACTCATGAATGAGATATTTCATCCATACATGGACACTTTCACTATAGTGTTCATCGATGATATCCTCATGCACTCATTGAAACCAGAGAAACATGTTAGGAACCAAGAGGTAGTCTTATGTATGCTTTAAGAACACAATATTTACATCATGGTGTCGATATGTGACTCCTTGATATAAGTGGTGAATGTTCTAGGTCATGTGGTGTTTGAGACTAGTATATCAGCAAACTTAGAGAAGAATGAAGAAGTATTTTCATAGAAAAGTCATCAAAACATTATTGGGATTAGATGATTTTTGGGGTTGATAGGATATTACTAATGGTTTATCCAGGAATTATCTCAACATTCACCACCAATGAAAGCACTGACCAAGAAGGTATTGAAGTTCCCATGGTCAGAAAGGTTTAAAAATGGTCCCTATTAGCTAAAGAGAAGGATGGAAGTGGCTCTAGTACTATCACTCTCTGATATTTGGATTGGTAATTTAGTGTGCCATGATTTATCAGGAATTGGTCTTGGAGTAGTGCCGATGCAAAGAGAGTAGATAGTAGTTTTTGGATATTTTCATCTACGACCCCATGAGAAGAACTACCATACGCATGACTTGTAGTTGGTAGTGGTGATCCATACTCTTATGTGTTGAATACATGAGATTTTCCATAAAACATTTATTATTTAGATGACCCACAAGAGTAATCTCTATATAATCACATAGAGGGACTTGAATACGATGTAATGGCATTGGGTTGTGTGTGTTGAGACATTAGATTTTTGAGATTTAATTAGAACTATGTAGTTAAGCATGCATGGGTGAGAGTAATACAAGGATCGGTGACCACCTAGGATGTTCTCATGTTGGACCATTAGGTGATATGACACCATCATTAATGCGCAATACCCCATTAGAACTTTTATAATTTTTCCTCTTAATTCCGTATCTAGAAAACGGTGAAGGCAGAGTACTAATATCCTAGTGGGTTGTTGCAGCCACTTCTGATGCTAATATATAAGTTGAAATAAGTCACAGTGGAATGTTTGATGCGATTACCCAAGACCCATAGGGTTTTTGATGTAGCCTTAGTGATTTTAAATTGGTTATCAATGTCTGCAAACGTATTACCAACCAGAGAGACTCACTCCGTTGATGATCTAGGAAAAGAATATATCCGAGATATAGAGAGACTTCATGGAGTCCATTTGAGCATTTCTTTTTATAGATATGCATGTTGTGTGTCATGCTTTTTTTGGGAATTTGAAAAATCTATAGGGGCTCATATGAGATTGAGCAGGACACACCATCATCAAACTGACAGAGATAAAGAGCAGACATCAATAATTTTAGTATATATTTTTTGAGCCTATATGCTAGACCTTGTGGGTAATGGGATGATCACATTGTCATTATAGAGTTGCATAAAATGGTAGTTATCAATATTCAATTCAGATGACAACATTGGAGGCCCTTTATGGGAGACCCTTTCACTCACCACATTATTGGAATGAGGTAGATGGTGCAATAATCAGTTGCCTCAGTTTGGTATTGGAAGACTGTATGAGATTGAATCTAATTGGAAAAAGGTTGATTACCACTCAAAACAGATAAATGAATTATGAGGATTGTTGGAGGTCAACCTTTGAATTGTTCTAGGAGATCATGTTTTCTTGAGAGTGATTCCAAGGCTGGGGACTAGATATATGGGGAAATATATCACGCTAGCACAAAGTTTTGTTTGGGCTTTTGAGATAACCATGAATATAAGGGGAGTGGACTATAATATAGAACTACCATCTCACTATAGATTTATGAAATATGTGTTCCATGTGTCAGAGCTTCAGAGGCACATACTCCATACTGCACGTGTTATGGACTGCAAAGGAGTTGATATAGATATAGACGCATATTTCAAGGAGAATCTAGTTCAGATTATTGATTTTAGTGAGAATTAATTATTAGAGGAGATGATACCACTAGTATAGATTAGCTGGAAGCATAGACGGATCCAGGAAGAGATATTGGAGTTTGATTCTGATATTCAAGATCAGTGACAAGAGTTGTTTGAGCTATACCGCTAGAGATACTTATTTAGGAAGAGAATTATATAGAGAGGAGGAATTTTAATACCCTAATTTTCACAATGGTATGAAAATACCACTTTTTAATAAATTATTAATGATATATGTGAACAAAATTATTTAATAATGAAAAATAACATTAAAATTGATAAAGTCATTTAAGTGGGTTAAAATACTTATAAACATATTTGAATATTTAATTAAATATTTTTTTTATTAAGTCTCTATGTTGGTGTTGTATTACAATGCTCATAAACTATCAGAGAATGTGATGTAAAAATATTAAATGTTTATAATAAGCATAAGTAAATTTTTTATGATAATTGACTAACTCCAAAAAGGGTGTCTTCTGGGAAATCTAAGACAACCAATAGGTCTAGGATATAGATTTTACCTTAAAAGTTTTATAAAATTCCAAGGCTACTAATATTTGGATGTTTAAATCTTGACTTAACGTTTTTAAATAATATTTAAAATAATATTTTGTTTCAAAATAATTTAATATCTATCAAATGGTGCATTGTATGAAAAATCAGCCACCACCTATATGTCGGAAATGTGGTGTTTTCCCTAGGAATATTAAAATATTTTTAATCTTCAGATGATTGGACGAATCACTCGTAAAAATATCCCTTTTATTGTAATTAATTAATTATTTATTTATTTTAATATAAAATAATCAGTATCTCTCAAAATATGCACCATACAAGAAATTCGAGACCACCTTGGGGTCTATAATGGGGCATTTACCCTAGGCGGGGTATAACATTCGTATGTTTTGGACGTTTGGATGTGTCACTCATGAAAGTAACATTTAGATATTTAATTAATTATTTAATACATTTTTTAAATATTAAATTATAATATCTCTCAAACAGTACATCATATGAGAATATGAGATCACAGTTACGTCCGGGATATGGTGTTTACCCTAGACGATGTATATCATTTGAACGAATTAGATGTTTAGTGAGATCACACGAAAGATATGATTTTTGGTATAGAAAAATTTTATTCAACAACTACAATGAAAAATAATAATTATATTATTATTATTATTATTATTATTTTAAGGATATAAAATAAAAATATAACCATGTGATTAAAAATGGTGTTAAATTGTAAATATTCAGTGTGAAATCTAATTAATGTAATATTATTGATTCGGAAAATTAAATGCAAGTAGTAAAGCTGATGTTTTAAATTGTGTTGGATAAATTATATTATGTGAGATAAACAAAATGAATTTAATAATATTATGTATTAAGGAAAATTATTGATCGAATGACAATGACAACAATAATATAAAATTGTAACACCGCAGTTAAATAAAGAATATGACATTTTCATATTTATCCATATTTTTGAATAATATATTAATATGTCTTTAAAGGGGACGCTATTCTCGATGGCGTACCCAACACGCAACAATGAGTTTCTTGGGAATCTTACATTGCACTCTAATAATAAAATAATATTATTTTAAATGGTAGTTAACATGTAGCCGTTGTATTGGCGGGAATGGATTGAAATAACTAAAATATGATTATATATGTTTTTAAATATTTTTACATTTATCCAATAAAAGATAAAGGCCTAAAATATAGAAAGAATTCAATTTTAGGCGTATATGCCCTAGTTTTCACTAAAGGTTCACTTATCTCCTTTTGATGGAGAACCGTCATTAAATATAGTTTTGTTCACTCTTATACATTCTATTGGACCAAATAAAACTATTCTTAAGAATTGGGACATAAAAATTTACTTTGTGTAAATTTTTGGTATCTTTCCGATAAAGTTCATTTTTTAATGAATAGTGTAAAACGTTGTATTTTAATTCAAAACATCTTTTTAATCTAATTTATTTATATGATTAGATTATCTTTTGAATTGGTTTTTAAGTGAAATTATAATATATTTTTACCATTAAATCCAATAGTGGTGGTTGGAATTAATTTCACTTTGAAATCAGACTTAAACTAGTGTCAATCTTTTGATACTTATTATTTCATAAAAACACGCTATTTGCTCTGACAGTGGGAAATAATTATTAAATTAATTAATTTGACTTGTATGTTTTGATTTTTTAAAAAATAGACTTTATTTTTGAATTCTGAATATCAAATATAGCTTAGGGTGATTTTTTGGGATTTTCTGAAAAACATCAATTTTTAATGAATAGTGAAACCACTAAGTGGTACTTATAAATACTAATTTTTCAGTTTAAATGAAAATTTTCCATCTTTGTGTTTTGAATTTCAAAAATCCGACATACATGGTTGTCATTAAGAAGTAAAATGTGGTTCAATGGGATAAAAATAATTTTTTTGGTGAATAGTAACTTATTAAGTTTTTAATCGCGATTAGAGGTAATTAGTGTAATTTATGGTAAGAATAATGTTTTAATAAAATGAAATGACCTAGACACATGTCATACCCTCATTGGATCTGTCATGGGTGACCAAGAAAATCCATGGGTCAACTTGGGGACCCCAGGAAGCCACCTTGGTTGGAAAATGACATTAATATCTTTTTATTTAATGTTAAAGTAAAAATGACACAAACATGAGATGTTTTACTAAAACAATTTTTACATTGGGTTATACAAGTAAGAATTTTGACTATATATAGTAATTGGAAAGATAAAACGATTTCCTACATCATAGTATTTTTTTATAATTTTTAGACATTAAATAAATTAATTTATTTATGACATCATGATGATGCAGCGATGACCTCATTATTTAATGATTTAAATAAAATGGAAAGATAATGTAATATCTAAGACCTAAACATGTCTAAAACCTATTGGATGAGTGGATTTAGAACCCTTATCAAATTATCCTCTAAATACATCAATGTGGGACCTTTAAAATCCGAAACGCTTTTGAAAATAAAGTAACATTTTGTAACTTTACAAGAGTGTCCCTCCTCTCCTCTTAGAAAAGGCCCCCACCTCTAACTCATTACCCACACTCCCAAAGCCATTGGCTAGGAAAAACCCTGCCCATTTTGTCTCTCCACATACCTCTATAACTCCTTGAAGCCTCACCTTGGGAATAATTCTTCCCAAGGAAGCCTTTGAGCTCAAACCAAAGGGAGTTACCCGATTTTAAGGTATTGTCTTCACTTGAGTCCTTTTGTTTTATTTTGCCTCTCCAACCCCCTAAACTCTTTTTATTCATTTATTCTGTAAAAACTAAAGTATCATCAATATAATAGGATGTTTTTATAATAATTATTTGAGCTACACTTTCACACACCTACATCTAATGGTTAAAGAACATACTGTTTCCGTGGATGGCAAATTTCAGCCTCCCGAAACGATGATTGTTCAACATCTTTTTAACACCTTCAAAGGTGTCCATTAAGATGACACTATATTTATATATGATATATAATATGTTTATGTTCTCCTTAATCTTATGTACTTTTCATTTTTTGCATACCTTTATGGTTTCCATTATGGGTAAATGCGATATCTTCATTTAAGGAAGTGCGGACTACCGCCCCCTAAAAGTGATGTGATTCGTTAATGTCATATGTGGGACGTATAAAGGATGGATTTAAAGTTATTATATATGATGTTATACTGGAATTATAATATACCTCTATATCATTATTATTTCATTCCATAAAAATATGAAATAGAAATGAAAGTAGCGTTCATGCATACGTACGGCTTACCGTCTCCATGAACGGTGCATTTCATTTCATATCCCCAAATGTAATGTACTATATATAATGGATATATATGATTAATGATACATATAAATGATGAATATAATTCTGTATATAATAATCATTTGACCACATGAACAATATGTAATTATAAGAAGTCCACTTTCGACTTAAGAACCAAATATCGACAAAACAAACATTATTAACTTAAATGATTACATAATGTTTATAACATGGAAATAAGTGATCTAAAAATAATAATGAACTAGAAGAAGGTTCTTAATAAAGTGGAAATTAACTCAAGTTTATTATTCAAGACATTAATGAACGATCGAGTCAAGTCAGACCCGAGGTAAGGGATCCTACTCCTCTCTTTCTTTTTAAGTACACTCTTTTATGTCATTCCTTCTATGCTCATATTTCTTGTGTTTGGGATATTATTTTATATTACTCTTTCGGTAATTTTTATGTTAATATGATTAGAGACCCTATTCTCTCTCATCAATCCATTTTGGAAGTTTTGAGTGGCGCTGTTAAGCTGCCAAATTTTCGTAAGAGATCTAACCTCTCTCTTTCTCATTAAGTACTCTCCTTTATGTCACTTCTTTTAAGATCCTACTTTTTATGTTGGGGGATGTTCTTTTATATTCCTATTTCTGTAAACTTTTTGTTAATATTATTAGAGACCCTATTTCCTCTCATCAATCCATTTTGGAAGTCTTATGTGGCGCCGTTGGGCTGCCGAGTTTTCGTAAGGGATTTTTCATCTCACTTTTATTTCCATGAGATTTATGCTACATTTTCCACAATTTCCTTTGAGTGGTGTATGTACTGCCCATTACTTTACTCATAGTGTAATATAATTTCATTTATGAGTATTTACATAAATTTTTTATTTTCTTTCTTTCACGGGGTGCATGTCTCGAAAGATACCCAAGTCGGTAAGGGAACCATTCACCCTTCTCTTTTTAAAAGACTTTGTTTGTTATGTCTTTTAATTCACATAATATTATGTTGGGATATGTTCTTATATATCCTTATTGATGTAAATTTTATATCCAAGTGATGAGATTCCCTTTTTATCTCTCATCAACTCATTTTCTGAATTTTTTAAGTGACGCTGTTAGGCTCTCGAATTTTACCAAGGGAACTTTTTAACCCAATTTCGATTTCTTTGGGTTCAACATGTAGTTATTGAATATGTCATCATTTGAATATGTGTGAATGACCATTTATTGTTTTACACTTAATATCCAATTATATTGGGTGTATTTATATTTTTCAAAAATAATTTTGAGATTGATTTATCCTTAATTTAAGGAAACCTTCTTTATAAGGGATTTCATCACATTTTACATCTCTATTGAGACGTCATTGTTGTTATGAACCAATTCACTCTTATATGTTGTATATACTGTCCTTTGGAAAATTATATCATGAATCCATTTATTCTCATGATATTATAAAGTTCTGATTAAATGTTATTCCTCAATTATTGTATTCAAGTGTCTCTAATTTTGGTAAAAACCTTTAACCAAAATATCGCTTTAAATGTTTTAATGATTTGTTCTTATTAATATCCATGTTTTCAAAATGGTTTAAAGGATTTATTTATATGCATATTAATGGTTTAAAATGTTAAAAGCCTCAAGGTGGTATGATACACTTTGATTAAAAAATCTCTTTATTAAATGTTTTAAATGGTTTTGAAAATGGTTTTTTTAATGGATTCATTATTTCAATATCCTAAAATGTTATATTGTGATTGAAATGTGGAAATGTAATATTTCATTTATGCATGTTTTATGTGATACATTTATGTTATGGTTCTTGGGAATTGTTATGAAAACAGGTGGTTCCGTGATAAACTAAGTGCGGGTGAGCCCGATATAGCTCTCCAATGAATTGGGTAACGCGAAGGAGTGAAACTTTAAGGTTTCTCTGAAGATATTTAGGGAATATACTGTGATGGTTATTCCAAATGTTACCAAGAGGGTTACTCCTTATGTAAGAATGTTATGAATGCCTCAAGTTACCTTTATGTCTTATGATTTCTATGATTTATGCATGGTTTGATGAGGTATGTTAAAGTGTGTAGAGACCCGGAGCCTGACGTATATTGACATTACATTACATTTGCGGAATACTTATTACATAACAAAAACAAACACACAAGGATCGTAATAGTTTAGTGTCTTTGGAAACTCGGAATGTAATCTTCTAATCGTGGTGAAAGATCTTCAATATCTCCCATAAAGATCTTCCTTTTTTTACCTAAAAACTTTCTTTATATCCTGGGGAAAAGAAAACATAAAAGGGTGAGCTCAAATGCTCAGTAAGGGTATACAAAAGAAAAAAATCAATCACATCATATTCATAAGAACATAACTTTTGGAAATCATAACCTGAAAAAGAGAGCATAATTTCATAACATGGGATAAATCATAGTAGTGAAATGAAATCCCAATAATCATAACATAAAACATGAAACTTTGTGGCATACACACATAATCATAGAGAATCATTTCTTTTTAGTCAAGACTCATTGACAAGACTATCTTAGTGGACAAAGTCCCTTTCTGAATCGAGTAACCTTCGTTTCAGTCCTGTTTCACTGAACCGGTATAACCTACCATTCCAGCCATGTCTATCTCATGAGATATAAAATCTTTACCCAATGCATTGGAGGGAGATATAGGTCCCACCCATCTCATAATGATACCATTCTTATGTGTGCCACAAAATCATAAATCATACATCATTTCATAACCCATGTAATAAAAATGGGAATCTTAAACATCATGACATCATAAAACAATTCTTATACGACAAAGGAATTCATAAAAATAATTCCATCAAAATATAATCAAAACAATGTAACAATAGGGATAAAAACAGAACCCTATATTATCTTAGATGGAAAATAATTTTCATAAAACAGTTGAACTCCATTATTGAGGAAAATATCCATTCTTCTTCAAAAACACTTTTCCTTTCTTAACATTTCATAAAACTTTAAAACTAAATGAAGTTGATTAAAAATAAACTTGAAAACTTGTAAAGGAAGCTTCTTGAAAATAATGTTTTAAAAATCCATTCATGCCGTATAAGTTAAAAAAAACATTCTTCTCGTACTTTTGTCGGAAAAGTCAAAAAAGTACCTCGTACGAAAAACGAAAAAAGATTCCTTTCATATCTTTTACTAAAAACTCACCGAAGGGTAAAATTGGATTTAAACAAGTTTAGGTGGATGGAAATAATATTACATATTGATGAAACATGGATGTGGATGATAAAATACACCCCAGTAAATACTTATGAATAAACAATCTCGGATAAAAATGAGATTGTGATATTTCCCTTACCTTAGGTCCGATTTGCTTCGTATGTGTCCGAACCTCCTGTATAATGATTTAAATAATGTAATTGACTTATTACAGAATCATATTCATTGTTATGATATCATATATGGTTCACTTATGACATTATATTACCCGTTCTTTTGTAAATTCCATGTTAAAGAAGCGTTTTGGGTAAAATCGTTTCATTTATCATAGGTGTTTTGACTTGTTGTTCTTGACATTATTATTACTTATATCATGATTCACTTACTTCCAGAATATAAAATATGATTTATATATCATATATATTCAGTATATATATATATATATAATAGATAGATAAATGAAATGAAAAACACCGTTCATGGAGACGGTAGTCCGTACGTACGCATGAACGGTGTTTTCCTTTCCTTATTGTCTTGAATGGAAGTAAGTAGATGACATACATACATATATATATATATATATATATATCCAGTATCTTTATATATATTTCATTATTATTTCTTATATATACTTTATAATCATTCTTAAATGGTTAACATGGAGAATGAATCTCATTGCGTCGTGGAGATGGTATTCCGTACGTACGCACGAGCGATGATATCATTTCCATAAATATTGAATTGAATTGGAGTGGATTATAAAATATATCAGAATCAATATGATGTTGTAATAACTATGTATAGTTATTCTTTACACCATTATACCCATCCGTGTAAGGTGGTGGTGGAAAATAGATTACACCACAGCGTGGAGACGGTATTCCGTATGTACGCACACGCGGTGATTTCTTTTTCCGTAGGATGGATAGATGGTGAAATAGGGTTGTTTCATACTTATAATAACATATCAGTATATGAGTGATACTGATGTTATTACTTCATAATGAAACAACCTAAGAAGAATAAATGGAAGAAGAAATAAAGATGAAAGAATTGGTAACGGTAATTACCTCTTCTTTGAAGCACCTCTTTGAGACCTCCTCTTAGGGAACTAAAATTGGTCTTTGAGGAAGACCAGAACCTATAGGATGTTTCTAGGGAAGTGTATAAGAGATTTTGGCAGGGGTTGGCCAAGCTTGAGTGCTCAAATTGGTGTGAGGAGGAGGGGGAGGAGGTGTCCTTTTATAAGGGAGGAGAGGGGCACCTTAGGAATACCTCAAAATATTATTTTATATTAATGTCACAATCGGTTTATAAAGGTTCCAAAGGGTCTTATTTCGAAGCTAAAGTGGGGATGGGTCGAAATACTCTCAACCAATAGGATTTAGACAAGTTTAGGTTATTATTTTAACCTTATCAATTAGATTTAACTCTAAGTTAAATAATTTAACTTTTACCGTGTCTTTTTGTTTTCTTACACTATATGGTTAATACACTTACTATAACATGCCAAACGAACCCCAAATTGTTTATTATTAATATATATATCCTTATCTATGTCATTTGGCCGAACTGTAGATTATTAGGAATAAATCAACAATTAATAATATAATATTTGTTTTAAAAACTATTTTGTGTCAATTTTGACACTATTTGATATATGATTTTTGTGAAAGTCATAACAAAATTATATGTTCGAACAAAGTTTATTAAATCCACACTAATATATCATAGTAACCTAGAAAATTAGTGGAATTCATAAAAAGTCTCAAATTACATTCATTTGAGCATTTATAACATCAATTATGTTAATATTTCCTTAAAAGGGTAATTACTGCATCATTGTTGTGTCAGAAATAAATTAATTTATTTAAAGTCTAAAAATTATAAATAAAATATCATTATGTAGTAAATCTTTTTATTTTTCTAATGAATATTTATAGTCTAATTTATCTTATGTATAACCCCATATTAAAAATGTTTTAGTTATTAAACTTTGATTTTAACTATTTTAACTATTCATTAAATAAAATAATATTAAATGTCATAATCTAATCCAATTGGACCTAAATGGTCATATTATATTCATAAGGTTGTTTTTGGTTGAATTAAACTTATCCAATAGATTTAGGACATGTGTTAGGGTAATAGTAATATCATATTTACCCTTAGTTACCCTATTTACTATTAACCGTGGTAAAAAAAAGTAAAAAGTTACTATTCACCAAAAATTATTTTCATCTCATTGAACCACATTTTAGTCCATGATATTAACCGTGTCTGTCGGATTTTTGAAATTCCATTCACAGAAGCGGCAAAATTATGTTTTATGCAAAATTCAGTTTTTAACCTACCACTTAGTGGTTTCACTATTCATCAAAAATTGAATGTTTTCAGAAAAATGCCAAAATTTCATCCTAAGATATATTTCATATTCCGAATTCAAAAATGAAGTCTATTTTACCAAATTCATAACATAGAAATTTCATTAATTAATTTTATAATTAAATCCCGCTGTTAAAACAAATAGCGTGTTTTTAAGAAACAATATCTATCAAAAGATTGACACTTGATTACGTCTGGTTTAAATGTGAAATTACATCCAATGACCAACATTGTATTAAATTGTAAAAATATATTCTAAATATACTTTAAAACAACACAAATTAATAATTTATCACTATTATTTATTTTGATTAAAAAAGTTGTTTTTAATTATAATTTAGTAATTTTCACTATTCATCAGAATATGAAAGTTATCCGAAAAGTACCAAAATTTTACCTTAGGCTAAATTCGATACTCCGAATCCAGAAATGAAGTCCATTTTGAGAGCAAAAATTTCTAAAATTTTAAAAAGTGGTTATTACTATTCATAACGGCTAGTTTTAATAATATTTTAATAGCATATCGTTGTTTCGTGAAACTCAGTATTACGTGCTTCACACGTTATCGAGGAAGGTTGTGATTGCGTGTAATGCAAGGAAAGTCAAGGATGCGTGTTGTGCAAGCTCTTTTTTGTGTTGCGTACAACACAAGACATTAGTGAAATTAAAAAGAATATTTTTCATAAAATCTTGGGCTGTTACATTCTACCCCCCTTAAAATGAATTTTGCCCTCGAAATTCGTCGGGGTTATAAATGGTTTACTATTTGAAAGTTTCTTTGATAGAAACCCACATCGTAAAAAGGAATACCAAAACTTGGCTTTAAAAACTAAAGTATGAAATGTAATGATTACCCCAATAAACTAATCACTGGGTTTCCACATATGTGAAAATATGTATATGGAAGAAAAATCTAACCATCATGTTCTGATGGAGAGTGGTAGAGAACATGGCTATGGAAAATCCAGTAATCACAAATCCATAAATTTGTGACGATCTAAGGTACCATCTGATTCATCAGGTATAAGATCACTAGGACAACATTTTTGGTTTTCAAGATCATTTCCCTAAAGTTGAAAATTTGAATTAGAATAAATACTTTCTTTATTTTGGTACAATCTCACTGTTGTTCATGCCTTGATCAATTTCCACTTCATCTCTTAAATAAATGAAGTTGAATTTGTTATTCGTGAAGTGTTAGCAGATCATGTGATAGAATGACGGGTCATTCCATTTGTCTCAAACAAAAGGTTAGCAAAAATTATATACATAAGTCGATCTATAGTGAGATTAATCACATATGGTTCCTAAAATGGACTTATACTTCATATATCATACTTCTTAATATAATAAAACTAGTTTCTACTAAACAGTGACTTTTTGTAGGCCAGTGGTAGGCGATAAAGGCCAGTCGCACTTCAGTTGTGGGTTCGATTTCCACAGCCTTGTCCGACGCGATGGGCTGTCGCCCGTCCTGCAGGTTGTCCTTTTTCTAAAGCTATATTACTATAACATCTCATCTATAATATCGAAAAACGTTTTATCCTAACTTATGTCCAACATAATCCATTACAATCTTTAGGCTTATCCATAATACTTCAGTCCACTCTCATAATATAGTGAAAACGATTACCAGAGATTTAATACCATCATTGATCCCTATATATCACAAGATATGTCTTGTTGGTCACATTCCAAACATTCCAAGGCCTTAATAATGTATTCTCTTGAATACCCATTGAACCATAGTGAAAACTTGAATGCAGTTAAAAGATAACACTTTTCACATACCAAAATCCTCAAAATTCTATATACTCAAACCATGATATCACTTAGTCCTTATATCAATCATGAGCTCATGAATACTGTCAAACATTTCATTTTCTCCTTATCCCTTCATTATGAACATATCATCTACTTTCCAAAATATTTGAATCACTTTTCATGGTTACCGGTACCTTAAAATTATTGAAAACCACAATAGACCAATACATAAATATTTCAATACACCATAAAAGTACCTCAACAACATTATTCTTGAATACCAATACATGAACACTTCAGTCCATCCACTTCAATGATTGTCCTGGAATAAGTCCTTCCTTGATTTAGAAGTAACTTTTTAGGTCAGGGCATTGAGTTGGGTAATGCCCATGTTCTCCACAAATAAGACATTGAACTCCATAACAGTCTGTCACTCTATGACCCTTTTCTCCACATAGATAACATCGGTCCCTCAATTTGAGGTATTCCTCAAGGTTCTTCTTCCCTTCTTTAGAAATCTCAATATTTCTTTCTTTATGCTCCTCAACATGAGAACATGAATAATAGTTTATCTTCCTCTTCTTTGATGAATTAGGCATACCACTAAATTTCACCTTGTTAATCATATATCGCGATGACTGATTCGGCATAATCACAATATCTTTCTCTCTAGGAATTACACGATCTTGTTGCTCATAGTCACCAATTTGTCCATTGGATTCAATGTTAACCTAATTCCTTCGGGTTCCCTTCATTAACTAAAACACAAAAAGAATATTGTGAGAGGAAAAAATCATGCTAGAGAAAAGAACATAATAAAGGGGGAGTATCCTCAATATCTAACATATTAGGTTAAATTCTAAGATCGTTACCGTAGTTCTAGGACTATATCCTATACGTATACTTATCCTTAGGGACATCCCTAGACATACCTTAGAAATATCTCTAGGGATCTCACTAATGTTTTCGCATCCTAGTTTCCAAAGGTTGACTAAACCATTCCTCTGATACCAACTGTAGCGGTCTGGAATTACTTCCAGTGGACTATAATTGATACCTATCAGGGCACTCCATGGGCGGCTACACCCCCTGGGCGGGACACACCACCATCCCCAGTGGCAGCCATTTCCTCATGAAGCCCTTGGGCGGAGAGCCATGATTCGTCCAACGCTCACATGTGAGAGTTCCCAAGGATCAGATACATTCTTACCTCCTTTGCCTCTGATACAACCTGTAGAGACCCGGAGCATGACGTATATTGACATTACATTAAATTTGCGGAATACTTATTACATAACAAAAACACACACACAAGGATCGTAATAGTTTAGTGTCTTTGGAAACTCGGAATGTAATCTTCTAATCGTGGTGAAAGATCTTCAATATCTCCCATAAAGATCTTCCTTTTTTTTACCTAAAACCTTTCTTTATATCCTAGGGAAAAGAAAACATAAAAGGTTGAGCTCAAATGCTCAGTAAGGGTATACAAAAGAAAAAAATCAATCACATCATATTCATAAGAACATAACTTTTGGAAATCTTAACCTACAAAAGAGAGCATAATTTCATAACATGGGATAAATCATAGTAGTGAAATGAAATCCCAATAATAATAACTTAAACATGAAAATTTGTGGCATACACACATAATCATAGATAATCATTTCTTGTTAGTCATGACTCATTTCCAAGACCATCTTAGTGGACAAAGTCCCTTTCTGAATCGAGTAACCTTCGTTTCAGTCCTGTTTCACTGAACCGGTATAACCTACCATTCCAGCCATGTCTATCCCATGAGATATAAAATCTTTACCCAATGCATTGGAGGTATATATAGGTCCCACCCATCTCATAATGATACCATTCTTATGTGTGCCACACAATCATAAATCATACATCATTTCATAACACATGTAATAAAAATGGGAATCTTAAACATCATGACATCATAAAACAATCAATATACGATAAAGGAATTCATAAAAATAATTCCATCAAAACATAATCAAAACAATTTAACAATAGGGATAAAAACAGAACCCTATATTATCTTAGATGGAAAAAGTTTTTCATAAAACACTTGAACTCCATTCTTGAGGAAAATATCATTTCTTCTTCAAAAACACTTTTCCTTTCTTAACATGTCATACAACTTTAAAACTAAAAGAAGTTGATTAAAAATAAACTTGAAAACTTGTAAAGTAAGCTTCTTGGAAATAATGTTTTAAAAATCCATCCATGCCGTATAAGTTAAAAAAAACATTCTTCTCGTACTTTTGTCGGAAAAGTCAAAAAATACCTCGTACGAAAAACGACAAAAGATTCCTTTCATATCTTTTACTAAAAACTCACTGAAGGGTAAAATTGGATTTAAACAATTATAGGTGGATGGAAATAATATTACATATTGATGAAACATGGATGTGGATGATAAAATACACCCCAGTAAATACTTATGAATAAACAATCTCAGATAAAAATGAGATTGTGATATTTCCCTTACCTTAGGTCCGATTTGATTCGTATGTGTCTGAACCTCCTGTATAATGATTTAAATAATGTCATTGACTTATTAAAGAATCATATTCATTGTTATTATATCATATATGGTTCACTTGTGACATTATATTACCCGTTCTTTTGTAAATTCAATGTTAAAGAAGAGTTTTGGGTAAAATCGTTTCATTTATCGTAGGTGTTTTGACGTGTTGTTCTTGACATTATTATTACTTATATCATGATTCACTTACTTCCAGAATATAAAATATGATTTATATATCATATATATTCAGTATATGTATATATATATAATAGATATATAAATGAAATGAAAAACACCGTTCATGGAGACGGTAGTCCGTACGTACGCATGAACGCTGTTTTCCTTTCCTTATTGTCTTGAATGGAAGTAAGTAGATGACATACATATATATATATATATACATAAATCAAGTAGCTTTATATATATTTCATTATTATTTCTTATATATACTTTATAATCATTCTTAAATGGTTAACATGGAGAATGAATCTCATCGCGTCGTGGAGACGGTATTCCGTACATACGCACGAGCGATGATATCATTTCCATAAATATTGAATTGAATTGGAGTGGATTATACAATATATCAGAATCAATATGATGTTGTAATAACTATGTATAGTTATTCTTTAAACCATTATACCCATCCATGTAAGGTGGTGGTGGAAAATAGATTACACCACGGCGTGGAGACGGTATTCCGTACGTACGCACGCACGGTGAATTCTTTTTCCGTAGGATGGATAGATGGTGAAATAGGGTTGTTTCATACTTATAATAACATATCCGTATATGAGTTATACTGATGTTATTACTTCATAATGAAACAACCTAAGAAGAATAAGTGGAAGAAGAAATAAAGATGAAAGAATTGGTAACGGTAATTACCTCTTCTTTGAAGCGCCACTTTGAGACCTCCTCTTAGGGAACTAAAATTGGTCTTTTACGAATACCAGAACCTCTAGGATGTTGCTAGGGAAGTGGAGAAGAGATTCTGTCAGGGGTTGGCCGAGCTTGAGTGCTCAAATTGGTGTGAAGAGGAGGGGGAGGAGGTGTCCTTTTATAAGGGAGGAGAGGGGCACCTTAGGAATACCTCAAAATATTATTTTATATTATTGTCAAAATCGGTTTATAATGGTTCCAAAGGGTCTTATTTCGAAGATAAAGTGGGGATGGGTCGAAATCCTATCAACCAATAGGATTTAGACAAGTTTAGGTTATTATTTTAACCTTATCAATTAGATTTAACTCTAAGTTAAATAATTTAACTTTTACCGTGTGTTTTTGTTTTCTTACACTATATGGTTAATACACTTACTATAACATGCCAAACGAACCCCAAATTGTTTATTATTAATATATATATCCTTATCTAAGTCATTTGGCCAAACCTTATATTTTTAGGAATAAAATAACAATTAATAATATAATATTTGATTTAAAAACTATTTTGTGTCAATTTTGACACTATTTGATATATGATTTTTGTGAAAGTCATAACAGAATTATATGTTCGAACCACGTTGATTAACTCTACACTAATATATCATAGTAACCTATAAAATTAGTGTAATTCATAAAAAGTCTCAAATTACATTCATTTGAGCATTTATAACATCAATTATGTTAGTATTTCTTTAAAAGGGTAATTACTGCATCATCGTTGTGTCATAAATAAATTAATTTATTTAAAGTATAAAAATTATAAATAAAATATAATTATGTAGTAAATATTTTTAGCTTTCTAATGAATATTTATAGTCGAATTTATCTTATGTATAACCCCATATTAAAAATGTTTTAGTTATTAAACTTTGATTTTAACTATTTTAACTATTCATTAAATAAAATAATATTAAATGTCATAATCTAATCCAAGTGGACCTAAATGGTCATATTATATTCATAAGGTTGTTTTTGGTCGAATTACACTTATCCAATAGAATTAGGACATGTGTTAGGGTAATAGTAATATCATATTTACCCTTAGTTACCCTATTTACTATTAACCGTGGTAAAAAAAAGTAAAAAGTTACTATTCACCAAAAATTACTTTCATCTCATTGAACCACATTTTAGTCCTTTATATTAACCGTGTCTGTCGAATTTTCGAAATTCCATTCACAGAAGCGGTAAAATTAAGTTTTATGCAAAATTCAGTTTTTAACCTACCACTTAGTGGTTTCACTATTCATCAAAAATTGAAAGTTTCCAGAAAAATGCCAAAATTTCATCCTAAGCTATATTTCATATTCCGAATTCAAAAATGAAGTCTATTTTACCAAATTCATAACATAAAATTGCATTAATTAATTTTATAATTAAATCCCACTGTTAAAACAAATAGCGTGTTCTTAAGAAACAATATCTATCAAAAGATTGACACTTGATTATGTCTGGTTTAAATGTGAAATTACATCCAATGACCAACATTGTATTAAATTGTAAAAATATATTCTAAATATACTTTAATACAACTCAAATTAATAATTTATCACTATTAATTATTTTGATTAAAAAAGTTGTTTTAAATTATAATTTAGTAATTTTCACTATTCATTAGAATATGAAAGTTATCCGAAAAGTACCAAAATTTCACCTTAGGCTAAATTTGATACTCCGAATCTAAAAATGAAGTCCATTTTGAGAGCTAAAATTTCTAAAATTTTAAAAAGTGGTTATTACTATTCATAAAGGCTAGTTTTAATAATATTTTAATAGCATATCGTTGTTTCGTGAAACTCAGTATTACGTACTACACACGTTATCGAGGATGGTTGCGATTGCGTGTAATGCAAGGCAAGTCAAGGATGCGTGTTGTGCAAGCTCCTTTTTTTGTTGCGTACAACACAAGACATTAGTGAAATTAAAAAGAATATTTTTCATAAAATCTTGGGCTGTTACAAAGTGCCTATATTTTATGGGTAAAGTATGATTTCATTCTTATGTATATATGAACTAATGCTTCCTTTCCATATTTTTACAACCCTTACTGATCTTAGGAATCCGTCTTTTATTTTAAATATGTTTCCGTTGATGGGAAGAATGAATATTGTCTTTTATGTAACCACATTGTTTAAATGTGGAATGTAATGCAAGTTTCATGATCTAATTCTCTAAAACTCTAACCCAAAATGATCCTCAATGTGTAATCTTGTAATAACTCATGATTATGTAAGGTTTAAGGCTGGGGCCTTATAGTTGGTATCAATTGTCGGTTTAGATAACTATAGAGGTTAGGGTATTCTTTAAGCATAAGTGTCATTACCATAATGGTTAGGATTTCAGAAATAGTACTAGTTTCAGATAAAGTGAATGTGTAAGTATATCTTAGTGTTTATCTTCCTCATTAGTACATGATGGTTTTGTTGATTTACTCACACTGACATTTCTATTTTTAGTGAATGGATGGATCTAGAAGGCACCAAAGAGACAAAAGGTTTGAAGGAAACTGTGGTGGTTCTCTGATTAAGATACTAGATAAAATGGAGGATTCAATGAGGAAACTCATGGTTGTTCTAAACCAAATATTAAGGATCCATGATCAACCACTTTAACCATTGTATGTTCTTTAATGAATCATGTACGATATGACCAATCGATGTGGATATTCAGGTAATAATAATAAAGGTAACCATTAGAGTTTATGTGATCCTTACTTTTGAGGTAATTATGGGTTATTATATGATATGCTGGAAAATGAAAGGCATGAGATAAACATGAGGTTAAAATATGTTATGTTCATTTTTTATGATTTTATCACTTTTTGGGGAATGATTTAAGAATTATATAGTTTTGGTAAAAGGACAACATGCAGACCGTGTGACAACCCGTCGCGTTGGACAAAGCTGTGGGAATCGACCCCACAACCAAAGTGCGACTGGTATTTATTGCCTACCACTGGACTACGTGATGTCCCTGGTTAGTTTGACTGATTATTTTTATTTATAAGATTTTATGAATTAAGAGTAAGTTGATTTTGGGTTATTTATGAAAATGATTAACCAATCATTGAGGATATGTGATTAGGTTAATTACTTTTCAATACGAGACATTAGGAGCAACTGATGTTGTTTGGAGATAAATGTTACGATTTAACTTGGAAGGCTATGTGACTAACTCCTTAAAATATTTGGGTTTCAATCTTAGATTGGTTTACTTTGAAGAATTTTATGGACAAATTGTTTATCGGATGGTCCTCGTTGAACTTTGGGTTTTGTTGGACAAATTTTAGAGATTAAGCATAGATTTTCTTTTTAATGGGTTATCCTTTTCTGGATTATCTGACCTTGTACTAAACTTTCTGCTTTTGGTTTTGGTTAAATCCTAAAGACATGCGATGTATATAGTTCTCTTTGGTGGATTAGGTGATTCTCTAGAAGTTTATTATAGTACTCTTAATGTGAACAAGTCTTCCTAAATACTCGTCTTTTGGAGAAAATATGATTTTGTGTAAAAGATGAAAGTCAACATGATAAGTGATTATGTTTCCCTATGACTAAATTACTCAATAAAAAGTAACTTAAAACAAAAATGTTGTCTATTAACTTTTCCTACTGGGGAATCGAATACCATTTAACCCATCACAAGTTTGTGATTTTCTTGTGGATAACTTTCTCCTAAACATGTTTTCTATAACTCTCCATCAGAATATGACCCTATGTTTTCTCCTCCATGTCCATATTTTTCTACATGGAATCCTTGTATGCGTTAACTCGGGTGACCTTTGTAGTTATCTTTCTTTATTTTAAAGTGATTGTTTTACCGACTTTTGTTCTGATGTTGGACTTTCAAGGATGTTTCCAAGCTCAATTTTAAAAATTGCGAGGACGCAATTCCCAATAGGGGGGAAGGATGTAACACCCCAGGTAAATAAAGAATATTTCATTTTCATATTTATCCATATTTTTGAATAAAATATTAATATGTCTTTAAAGGGGACACTATGCTCGATGGCGTACCCAACACGCAACAACGAGTTTCTTTGGAATCTTACATTGCACTCTAATAATACAATAATATTATTTTAAATGGTAGTTAACATGTAGCCATTGTATTGGCAGGAATGGATAGAAATAACTAAAATATGATTATATATGTTTTTAAATATTTTTACATTTATCCAATAAAAGATAAAGGCATAAAATACAGAAAGAATTCAATTTTAGGCGTATATGCCCTAGTTTTCACTAAAGGTTCACTTATCGCCTTTTGATGGTGAACCCTTATTAAATATAGTTTTTTTCACTCTTATACATTATATTGGAGAAAATAAAACTCTTCTTAAGAATTGGGACATCACAATTTACTTTGTGTAAATTTTTGGTATCTTTCCGATAAAGATCATTTTTTAATGAATAGTGTAAATTGTTGTATTTTAATTTAAAAACTCTTTTTAATCTAATTTCTTTATATGATTAGATTATCATTATAATTGGTTATAAATTTAAATTTGAATATATTTTTACCATTAAATCCAATAGTGGTCCTTGGAATTAATTTCAGTTTGAAATCAGACTTAAACTAGTGCCAATCTTTTGATACTTATTGTTTCATAAAAACACGCTATTTCCTCTGACAGTGGGAATTAATTATTAAATTAATTAATGTGACTCGTATGTTTTTATTTTTGTAAAATAGTATTCATTTTTGAATTTGGAATATCAAATATATCTTAGGGTGAATATTTGGGATTTTTCTGAAAAACTTCAATTTTTGATGAATAGTGAAACCACTAAGTGGTACTTATAAAAACTAATTTTTCCGTTTAAATGAAATTTTTCCATCATTGTGTTTTGAATTTCAAAAATCCGACATACATGGTTTTCATTAAGAATTAAAATGTGGTTCAATGGAATAAAAATAATTTTTTGGTGAATAGTAACTTATTATGTTTTTAATCGCGATTAGAGGTAATTAGTGTAGTTTATGTTAAGAATAATGTCTTAATAAAATGAAATGACCTAGACACATGTCCGACCCTCATTGTATGTGTCATGGCCGACCAAGAAAATCCATGGGTCATATTGGGGACCCAATTAAGCCACTTTGGTTGGAAAATGACATTAATATCTTTTTATTTAATGTTAAAGTAAAAATGACACAAACATGAGATGTTTTACTAAAAAAACTTTTATATGGGGTTATACAAGTCAGATGTTTGACTATAAATAGTAATTGGAAAGATAAAAATCTTTCATACATCATAGTATTTTTTTATAATTTTAAGACATTAAATAAATTAATTTATTAATGACATCATGATGATGCAGCGATGACCTCATTATTTAACGATTTAAATAAAATGGAAAGATAATGTAATATCTAAGACCTAAACATGTAAAAAACCTATATTATGAATGTATTTAGAACCCTTATCACCTTATCCTAGAAATAAATCAATGTGGGACCTTTAAAATCCGAAAATCATTTGAAAATAAAGTAACATTTTGCAACTTTACAAAGTGCCCCTCCTCTCCTCTTATAAAAGGCCCCAACCTCTACCTACTTACCCACACTCCCAAAGCCTTTTGCTCAGCAAACCCCTACGCATTTTGTCTCTCCACATCCATCTCTAACTCCTTGAAGCCTCACTTTGGGCAGAAGTCTTCCCAAGGATGCCTTTGAGCTCAAACCAAAGGGAGTTACCCGATTTTAAGGTAATGTCTTCACTTGAGTCCTTTTTTTTAATTTTCTTCTCCAACCCCCTACACTCTTTTTATTAATTTATTTTGAAACAAATAAAGTATCATTAATATTCTAGTATGTTTATATAAGAATGATTCGAGATACACTTTCACACACCTACATCTAATGGTTAAAGAACATACTGTTTCCGTGGATAGCGAATTTCGGCCTCCCGAAACGATGATTGTTCAACATCCTTTTAACACATTCAAAGGTGGCCATTAAGATGAAACTATATTTATATATGATATATAATATGTTTATATTTTCCTTAATCTTCTGTATTTTTCATTTTGGGCATACCTTTATGGTTTCCATTATGGGTAAATGTGATATCTTCATTTAAGGAAGTGCGGACTACCGCCCCCTCAAAGTGATGTGATTCGTTAATGACATATGTGGGACGTATAAAGGATGGATTTAAAGTTATTTTATATGATTTTATACTGGAATTATAATATACCTCTATTTCATTCTTATTCCATTCCATAAAAATATGAAACATAAATGAAAGTAGCGTTCATGCATACGTATGGCTTACCGTCTCCATGAACGGTGCATTTCATTTCTTATCCCCAAATGTAATTTACTATATATAATGGATATATATGATGAATTAAACATATAAATGATGAATATAATTCTGGATATAATGAACATTTGACCACATGAACAATATGTAATTGTAAGATGTCCACTTTCGACTTAAGAACCAAATATCGACATAACAAACATTATTAACATAAATGATTACATAATGTTTATAACATGGAAATAAGTTATCTAAAAGAAATAATGAACTCGAAAAAGGTTCTTAATAAAGTTGAAATTAACTCAAGTTTATTATTCAGGACGTTAAAGAATGATCGAGTCAAGTCGGACCCAAGGTAAGGGATCCTACTCCTCTCTTTCTTTTTAAGTACACTCTTTTATGTCATTCATTCTAAGCTCATATTTCTTGTGATTGGGATGTTCTTTTCCCTTACTCATGCTTTAATTTTTATGTTAATATTATGAGAGACCCTATTCTCTCTCATCAATCCATTTTGGATGTTTTGAGGGGCATCGTTAGGCTGCCAAATTTTCGTAAGAGATCTAACCTCTCTCTTTCTCTTTTAGTACTCTCCTTTATGTCACTTCTTTTAAGCTCCTCCTTGTTATGTTTGGGGATGTTCTTTTATATTACTCTTTCTGTAAACTTTATGTTAATATGATTAGAGACCCTATTTCCTCTCATAAATCCATTTTGGAACTCTTAAGTGGCGCCGTTAGGCTGGTGAGTTTTCATAAGGGATTTTTCATCTCACTTTTATTTCCGTGAGATTTATGCTACATTTTCCACAATTTACTTTGAGTGGTGTATGTACCGCCCATTATTTTACTCATGGTGTAATATAATTTCATTTATGAGTATTTACATGAATGTTTTATTTTCCTTCTTTCATGGGGTGCATGTCTCGAAAGATACCCAAGTCGGTAAGGGAACCTTTCACCCTCCTCTTTTTAAAAGACTTCGTTTGTTATGTCTTTTAATTCACATAATATTACGTTGGGATATGTTATTATATATCCTTATTGATGTAAATTTTATGTCCAAGTGATGAGATTCCCTTTTTATCTCTCATTAACTCATTTTCTGAATTTTTTAAGTGACGCCATTAGGCTGTCGAATTTTACCAAGGGAACTTTTTAACCAAATTTCGATTCCTTAGGTTTCAACAAGTTGTTATTGAATATGTCATCCTTTGAATATGTGTGAATGACCTTTTATTGTTTTACACTTAATATACAATTATATTGGGTGTATTTATATTTTTCACACGTAATTTTGAGATTGATTTATCCTTAATTTAAGGATACCTTCTTTATAATGGATTTCATCACATTTTACATCTCTATTGAGACTTCATTGTTGTTATGCACCAATTCACTCTTACATGGTGTATATACTGTCCTTTGGAATATTATATCATTAATCCATTTATTCTCATGATATTATAAAGTTCTGATTAAATGTTATTCCTCAATTATTGTATTCAAGTGTCTCTAATTTTCGTAAAAACCTTTTAACCAAAATATCGCTTTAATTATTTTAATGATTTGTTCTTATTAATATCCATGTTTTAAAAATTGTTTTAAGGATTTATTTATATGTATATTAATGGTTTAAAATGTTAAAAGCTTTAAGGTGGTATGTGACACTTTGATTCAAAAATCTCTTTATTAAATGTTTTAAATTGTTTTGAAAATGGGTTTTTTAGTTGATTCATTATTTCAATATCCTAAAATGTTATATTGTGATTGAAATGTGGAAATGTTATATTTCATTTATTCATGTTTTATGTGATACATTTATGTTATGGTTCTTGGGAGTTGTTATGAAAACGGGTGGTTCCGTGATAAAATAAGGGCGGGTGAGCCCGATATAGCTCTCCAATGCATTGGGTAATGCGAAGGAGTGAAACGTTAAGGTTTCTCCGAAGATATTTAGGGAATATACTGTGATGGGTATTCCAAACGTAACCAAGAGGGTTACTACCTACGTAATAATGTTATGAATGCCTCAAGTTACCTTTATGTCTTATTATTTCTATGATTTATTCATGGTTTGATGATGTATGTTAAAGTGCCTATGTTTTATGGGTACGTCCTCCTTGACCATGTGGATGTCATCCATGTTTCTATATTTTATGGTGCACACATGGTCCACCTCTATCGTCCAAGGTTTCATCATCACTAAGATCAATCATCTCTTTTACATTAGTTGTATGATAACCTGGATTTAAATCCTCTTCACTACTACTAGAGGAAGGAACATCAAAATAATTATGATTTTATCCCTTTAATTGAAATTTTCTCATAGGATGATCAATATGATTTTTTTGAGGAAGAACATCTAGAACCCATCCCATCATGCTCCTATGAATTGTTAAATCCTTTACTGATTGTTTTCACTATATTTAGTGGATTAGAGTCCAAAAATTGTGATAAATCATTCATCCTAGGCTACTCTATGGTAGAAACTATTGAAGTATCCAAGAAAACACAAAAATTTAATAAATGTTCATATCTACAGACACACCCCTCATTCTAGTAGTGGGGGTTACATTATGTAATTTAAGAATATATGTCAACATAAATATTTTATGAACTGGGGAATTTATGTTTCCAAAAGGCGACCCAAAAATCCCTTCCATAGAATAAATCTATAAGGTAGGTGTTGTAACAACAACAATGAATTTTTGTCTCTACCAGTAAAAGGAGGGGTTTTAGGCTACGGTTGAGGAATTTAGTCCTTCTAGACAGAAGTGATTGCAATTTTCTCATTGTTCATAATTAGGAAATCCATCAAACCCAATGACATTTCCCAAGTCTTGAGAATGGTATGACCATATCCTAAAGCATTAGAGAGTAGTATAGGCATTAAAAGAGGTTAGTTCCTTTTAAGAGGACATTCAGTCATCTCATTGAGGTTTATAAACGTCTTAACTTGGTTATGTTATTGATTTACATTTTATTTTTGATGTACAACATCATTTTTTGGATATCCCGTTGTGGTTCGTGGAGTAGACCCTTTTTTGTTCATGCCATTGATTAATGTCCAAAATATCCTTTGAAGAAGCCTTAATATCCTCTTGTATGTCCTAAATGACATCATCATCATGATAAGTTCTTAAGTACATCTCTAAAGTGTCTTTGAAAGAGAAACTAGTGATTACTGATGTATACTCATCAGTTATATCTATCGATGAATTATTTGGATTTTAATTCATCTGCACATGAGAATCCATTCCACATTCACAACATCCAGTATCATGGGCCATCAAAGTAGTAATTGATCTATTTTTAGGGGGAGGACTGACTGAATGTCCATTCCTCTGAGTAGTACCCTCAAAATATTCAAGGGGATATCCATTTGAAGAATTAATATTCTTGGGGACATAGAGGGAGACCTCATCACATTTGGAATGATCATTAACCATGCATATATTTCCATCAGTGGTCTCCTTCTTTTAAATATTCTGAAATTTTTTGAGATAATGAAATTTCCTTTGATATATATAACAAAATAGATGTATCACGAAATTATATTTATATTGTCCAATATTTTGGAAGTATTCATAGAACATCAGATTCATTTCAAACTAAATAATATGGTTAATGTGACCTAGTTTAGTCCATGGATTTTGATTTAGACATGAGCACAAGTGTACTTAACCTCTTTGGGGTTAAATTTGATACACCATTCATGATCTTGATGTATACCTGGCTGAAGATTAATAGTGACTAAGCTCCATTCCATATCCTTCAACTCCATAGATGGGGAAATCATTTGAAAAACCCTCATCAAAGAGATATACATTTGAATTTAGATAAACCCTCTAATAGAAGCAATATGGACAATAAGATCTAGAACATTATAAGGCATCATCCCCTTCGATAGTTATATATGAGCTATTCAGGAGTAATTACACAGTTTGAATCATTCGGAAATTGATTCATCTATGTCCAAAACATGGGCTGTAGAACCCTTCCTAGTGATTTGTTGCAAACCCGTTTTATTAGGGAAGACAAATGAACATTTAGTGAAACCTGCATATGACAAGAAATTGTTTACCTCATATATATACATATTTTTTTTTGAAGATGTATGAAGATGGAGAAATTTATGATTCTGAACATATTTGAAGATGTTTACACTTCTTAGATGATTCAATTCCCTATTATCTCAAGGCGGATCACACCACTCCCATTCTCGTTCATCATTCCTCAAGGTGTAAAGACACACACATGCACACACATATATTGGTTATAAATATATACTTGGGTCTATAAATAAATTTCATCAATGAATACAATAACCACATTATATATAAATATATATATTTAAGGTATTTAAATAGAACATGTTGTTACATGTCTAAGATGATACATGGGAAATAAACACTCCATGGATAACACATAGAGGGTTTTAAAAAGGACCAATAATGTTTTGAAATCAGTGTAATAAAGGAATTATGAAATTAGTGGATGAAAGAGAAAAACAATAACATTTAATGGTGTAAATGAAAATATCTTAGGGAATTCACGCATGATGTATCACCCCTCATTATCATTCTTATCCTACTCTATATATCTTCAATTGCTTTTTTTATTATTTCATACACAAATCCTTCCTCAATATCTTTTTCATTTTCTATAATAATGATGTGATTTCAGTTCAATTGGGTTCATATCGATGATAAGATATTAAATCCCATTTTTTTAATGTAGGAAGATTCGTTAGATCTTATTTTTCATAATTTTATGGATAATTTTTGTAAAAATCTTATCAAAAGATAAATTACAAAAAATTATCAAATTGTAATTGCACAAATTTTAACAACGATAATAATGGAAAAATTTCTAACAATAAAATTATTATTTTTACAATTACAATTTTGGAAAATTTGAAATCGATAATTGTCAAATTTAAAAAAAATATAATTGTCAAGAATTTTCAATTTGTAATTTCTAAAGTAAATTTTCAAATATAATTACTGAATTTCAAAGGAAAATTCTTATTGAAATTAATTGAAATATAATAATAAAAAAGTATTCAAAGGAAATTATAAAAAAATTATTAAGTGAAAAATATATTAAATTATCATACTATAATTATGCAATTTTCATAGATAATTTTTTTTATATGAGCGAATAATTATTTGGTCATACCACATGTGTTCTTGAAATAATTTAGAGATATATATTACTGAACATGGGAAAATAATTATTTTTGAAGATAAAATTGAGATCATATGTGATGGTCTAGACGGTAATTTATGAATTATCCCAAAGATAAAAAGTACAACTTCATGCTATATTTTATTTCTTTTTTAAATAAAAAGATGGTTTTGGTTTGTGGAATCATGGATGGGTGATTTTTTTTCTTGTCGGTGTGTGATCATGGTTTAGGTAATGATGCATTCGACCAAATTTGTTGTTGATGTTGACGAACTTTGAGGTAGAATGATTTTTATCCTTTTGTGCTATTTTTTACACATGTCTCTATATTTTATTTATGTGTTGACTTACTTGGAATCATGTTTGACTATGATTTCATGTAGGTGTGTGTATCCACTAGTATTGATCATTTTGTGTCCCCAATATTCATGTGATAAATTAATTCCATGATGATGTTTGATTCACATGTAGCTGTATTTGATGATGATATGTTTCCCATAATGCGTACTATTATTCTTATCATGCTATGAATTTTCATGTTTTCCTTGAGAGGATTTTTATGTGTATATGTGATAGTTGGAAATCAGGATATAATTAATCCTTGTAGGGTGTGTGTTTGATGTGGTAAAAAGATGACGGTGTAACATGAAAACCTTGTAACCTAGAATATGCTTGATTCCATGTGGATTCCATGTAGATGTCCAATATGTGATGACTTTTAGATTTATAATATTACCTGATGCCTTTTAAATTCCAGGTAGGATACATATACTCAATACACTGTGGATTCCAAGTATGACTTGATGCCTTCTGGATTATGGGAATTTTTTTAACTAAATGCCTATTGGATTCCGAGTGACTCGCCAATAGACTTATGGGTGGTTTTGGATACTAATCAACATACAATATATTACCAATATATAGCTGAAGAAGTTAGAATCTAGGTTTTTTTAATCATGGATAGCGCATGACCACTCAGTTTTGGATTGTGTATTACAATTCCTTTTAGACAATTATTTTATTTTTGCATAATCTTATATACATGATCACATAAGGTTAAGGATTCATTGGTGATGTCCCACTAAGTTATGTACACAAACCCAACTTGGTAATTTCAATGCACTTGTAGATTTCATGATGGATTTGGAGAAAGGAACGAACCTTGTGGTGGATAGGTGAGAAGAGGAGCATGGAGCTAGTAGTAGACCAAGTTGGACTCCGGAGAACCTTAGGTTTATTTATTCTTTTTATTTGCATTATTTTCTTTTGGATATAGTCACCCAATAAGAGAGTTGTATCTTTTTATTACATTTTTGTTATCTTTTATTTTGCTCTTATTTAATATGATTATTTATTATAATGTTTATTATTGATTATTTATCCAATGACATGATATCTAGGCCATAGTCTCCTCACTATTGGACTCAGACCCTCACTGTTAGTCAGTATCCTCTCATGTACTAAGAGACGTTCAAAAGGTCACATGGCATTCCAAATCAAACATAGTGATTCGGTTTGGAATGTAACATATTTTTAGATGAGTATGTTATATATCATAATTTAGATCATTTTATTGCAAGGTAATTTATTGAGACTACAATTTTGTATTAAGAAAATGGATGGAAACTTTGAAAATGTTTTGGAATTGATTTTTCTCAACAATCACAATTATAGAATGAGGTAGGAAATACATTAGTGAATCAAAGGGATATTAATCATTATTGTTCCTTGTAGACCCAATTTTTTTGAGAGGGAAAAACTAATTACAGGTTATATTTTCTATAATTTGATATTTTATAATTTCAATGGATATAAATTATATAATATATGTATTTTATATCCATTTATTAAGATTTAAAAATTTATTATCATGATTGATGTTTTATATCAAAATTTATTAGATCTAAAAAATATAGATCATTTGGTATCGGATAATGTATTATATTTTAGGCGGGAAATTGGTTTGATTTATATTGTACTCCAGCGTCACCATCTTTGATAATATTTTTGATATTGGGTCCTTGAGAAGAGGGTGCACTGATAATTGTTTTTCTAAATCTACCCATTATAAATACTCTAGAAGGTCCTACCTTAATTTTTTATCTTTAGAGGGTTCATATATGAGATTTTGGTAGATATTACTTCACAATTTTTAGAGATATTCTTGGAACCATGGACATTATTTGCATGAATTGGAGTATAGTTTGTGTTTGTTTTCAATCCTCAGTGAAAGTTCCAAATGTGTTCCAGTAAAGTGATCATACAGTTCAAGAAGACAACAGTATTGAAGGTGGCGCCATTTCCCAGTGTCTGCCAAATTTTTGGGCATTAAAATCAGAAAATTAATATATGGATTGTTGGAAAAGGAGGTCCACACAAAGAGGAAGTGGTGCACGAAAAAGGAGGGTTGTGCATGAAATATTTTAGTTGGGCACAAAAAACAGCATGGTGCGCGAAATAGTTGATCGATGTTTTTCGCGCAAATAGTGTTTCAGAATCAGAACATTGTAAAATGGAAAATTCATGGGTTGCACGAAAATCTCGAGATGTGTTCGAGAAATGATACATGTGCAAAAATATTACGTTCCAAATGAGAGGTTTTTCTCACCACATGGGGTTTTCCATGTGGGGGTCTGAGATTCCAATAAATAAGAGGTGACCCCCCTCATTTTGTATGGTGAAATACATAGATAAGATCTCATGTCTGATGCACATAAAAGGCTCGCGTAAAGGGAGTTTCACAAAAAAGGATAAGCTGCGTGAAAATGTAGACATTGGGATAAAAATTTGAGGTTGCGCGAGAAACTCCGAACAACATGAAAAAAGGAAATCTGTGTTGAAAAGGTGTTGCACGAAAAGATTTTCATAAATAAGGTTGTTGCGTGAAATATTTTATGTGCAAAAATCAAGTATTTCGAGAAAAAGTGTGATATTTTGTGAAAATCATAGAAGTTTCATGAAATATTCAGTATAACTGATTTGCACGTTTTTTATTGTCGGGTTCAGTGGTTCAGAGCATTCATGTGCATCAGTTCCAGACATAGATGCAAGCAGAGTCTCTTGCTATGTAGAGGCGAAGACTTCAATGCAAATCTATTGAAGAGACCTTCACATCTATAAACAAACTAGGACTTCACCAAAGGCAGTGAGTCAGTGCGAGACAATGGGAGTGACCCGAGTGATACAATGAGCTATCCCTGAACTTTTGTAAATGCAGTGTGTCTAGGACCGAGTGACTATTCCTGAACCTTTGTAATGCACAACTAGTGAAGAATAGTGGAATTCGGTATGACTGAAATCCTATCAGCATATTATTTTTGAATGTAGCCCTTAGTGGTGAACCAAGTAAAAAGTGATGTGTTTTCTCTTTCCATGTGAATGTTTGATTGCTTCTCATATCCATCATACATGTTAAACTAGTTCCTACCAATATGGGATCAAGATCCATCAGATTAAAAGAAAATGTTGACACCCCGATTCACCCCTCCCCTCTCAGAGTGTCCTGGGGTGCTACAAGTGGTATCAGAGGGAGGTTAGTGAGGTATGATCTTCACATTGTCGTCATGGAGAATACTATCAATGCTAGGGGAATCCTTCTCTTCGATGGAATTAATTATTAGATTTGGAGGAAAAAAATTATATGTCATTTAAGATCTCTAGGAATGGACATTCTATTTTTTACTATGCAAAGAATACATGTTATGATCCAACAGGACTTGTTATGACTAATACAGATAGGAAAGTTCGTGATTCTGATGCTAAAGCACAGAATACTATCACAGTGGCTCTTTCTGATCATATCTATCTAAAGGTGATGAGTTTCACCTCAGTAAAGTATTTGTGGGATAAAGGTGATAATATTTATGAATGAGACAACAATGTGATAGAGGAAAAACATCATGTCCTACACAATAGGTTTTCCAATCTAAATATTCATCCTGATGAGAATGTAGATTCAATATTCAATCGAATCACTAATGTAGTGGATGAAATTCGAGGGATTCGAGAGGAAATCAAAGACATTGATATCCTAATAAAATTATTGTGAATACTTCCTTTAACTTATAATGAAAATGTTTCATCCCTTTATGAAAGAGATATATCTACACAATCTATGGATAGCCTGCTTAGTAGTCTAGTGGAATGTGTGATTAGAGTCGAACCTGAAGAATCTAGGACTCGTGGTAGCAAGGAAATGGAATTCAAATCCATGGAAAAACTAAAAATTTCACAAGATAATAGTGGTGAATATTATTAGTAAAAAGAGATTCTTTCTCTCATTTCCAAGAAGCTGAAGAAGGTAAAAGGTAAATTTAATGTTTAGTTACCTCTAGCATGTTTTCGTTGTGGAATAGTTGGGCACATTGACTCTCAGTGACAAAGAAAGTTTGATGATGATGAGAGTGAAGCAGAAGACATCACGATGCCTGGGAAAAGGTTTTTCAAAAAGGGAGACTTTAAATCTTCATCAAAAATACAGAAGAAGTGTTTTTTCTGTGAAGAGGAGATGATGATATTGAATTTTGTGAAGAATAAGATCTCGAATTTAAAGGAAGAAATCATGATTACATGATGGATACCATTGAAAAGTCAGATCCCTCGATCAATAAAGGTAGAGAAAATCAGATTACTTCTAATGGTGAAACAAAGATTCAAATTAAGGATGATTTTTCCAAGCTTGAGAATAAATTTAAGAGATGAAATAAGTTGAAAGAAATGGTGGATGAATGATCAGAATAAGTTGAGGGGCTTGAATCAGAAATTTAACAACTAGAAGAACTAGTGAGAGTTCAGTCTTCAATCCTTGAAATCACAGATGACGTTGTGGATGTAAATCTTAGAATTGAAGAACAAGAAAAGTTCATAAATGACCTTTCATCCAGATAGGAAGAGAAGTCCATGACTTTTGAGAGTCTTGAGGAAGAATTTGTTACTATTAAGAGTAAAATTGAATGTCAATCGGCCAAAAATTAGGGTAATAAGAAAATTCAATTTGGAAGATTATAATATGTAGAATTACTGGAAAGAGCCATGTGAGGTTCGGATGGTGTTGGAAAATTCTTGAGTGAACAAAGACCTGATTTAATGGGATAGAGTGGAATTGGATTTGAAGTTGAGACATCAACTACTGGAAGTGATGAGAGAAAAAAATAAAGACAATATCAATGTTGGACATGTTGAAACTTTACCTGAATTACTAAGAAAGAAACCCTTAATACAAACTAGAAGAAGAATTGAAAATTATCCTCAAACTTTTCAAAATGACAGGTTGTCCAACTATTCTCCCAAGGAAAGAGGCATGAGGAGAAATTCAAGTGAGAAGGATTTTCTTCTCATGAAGTGTCAGTTCTATGGCTATATATGCCAAACCACGTCATATTACGAAGATAAAAGGAGATACTTGAATGGGGAATAGCTGGGATGTCAACAAAGGTGACTAACTTAATATCCTCCATCTTATTGAAGAAATAGTTTCTATGGATACTGTTTTCATTGTTATAACTTTGTCCATAAAGCTACATATTTCAGACATATATTCGATAGGAGAGATTCATAAAACACTCATAGACAGTTCAATATTCACCCTCCTAATGGTGTTGATCTCACAAACAGGTTTTCTCCTCTGGAAGAAAATTATGGGGATAAAGAATCTGATTATGTGGAAGAAATAATTATAAGTCCATCAATATCTTATACTCAATCCAATTTCTCATGGAAAGAAAAGAAAAAGATCAAGAAATCCAATCTTGCAAAAGTAGCCTTCAAAGCTACAAAGAGCAGTGACACCTGGATTACTAATAGTGGATGCCCTTCACATATGATAGTAAATGCTAACCTTTTGAAGAACATTAAAAAGAATGTTGATGGTACAGTAAGGTTTGATAATGATGGTACTTTGAAGATTAAATGTAGTGGGAATAGTGCTCTCTCCAATGTAGAGCTGACGATGACTGATGTTCATTATGTGGATGGTCTACACCACAATCTCCTAAGTGTGAGTCAACTCTGTGACTCAGGGATCACAGTAACTTTCAATCAAAATGTTTTCACTATAAATGGAAAAACACGGAATTCTCTTATGAAAGGGTATAGAATATATGGAAAATAATTTCAGGTTTACATCAAAGTAAACTCTTCCTATTTTTCTGTTGAAGAAGAAAACAACCTCTAGCATCAAAGGTTGGGGAACATTAACCAACAAAACATGGAAAAGATATGTAAGCTGAAGAATATCATGGATATCCCCATTCTAAAACGTGAACAGGAAAATTCTTGTGATGCTTGCATACGAGGGAAGCTAGTCCGTAATTCATATCGACCCAAGAAGAAAAGGGCATCACACCATCATGATCTCATCTATATAGACGTATGTGGCTCGATAAATATTGGTGGAAATCATGGAAAGTGGTACTCCGTCCTTTTCATTGATGATTATAGAAGAATTGCTTGTGTAATGGTTATTCACAAGAAGTGACAAGTACATGATTGCATGAAAATATATCACCGGATTGCGGATAATGATACTTTACAAATAATAAATGTTCTTTGAACTGATTATAGAGGGTAATACATGTCCATTGAGTTTGAGAATTACCCATAAAAACATGGAATACAACATGAGGTAGATTTCGTGAGAACTCCATAGCAAAATGGAGTTGTTGAGCACCAAAATCAACAGGTCAACAATATGGCTAGGACTATCCTGATTGAGAGTTGTATCTCTCACCATTACTGGAAATAAGCTATTGAATCTATAGTGCACATTCAGAATCGAATGGGGCATTATATGGGAGAAATGAAGACACCATATGAATTATTTCATGGAAGAAATCCTTTGTTGAAATACTTTTGTTTTTTTTGGAATCAAATGATTCATCTGAAATAACGAAGGAAATCAAGGGAAGTCTGAAGATAATGTTGATGAAGGGATATTTCTTAGGTATCCAATGAATAGAAAATCCTAAAAGTGTTTCAAAAATGGTTTGGGTAGGATTGTGGAAAGCAATTATGTTAAGATAATTGAAGGAAAAACCCTAAATTCTTCAAATAATTCTTATGATGATGAGATAAAAGATAAGGATGAATGCCGACATAGAGTAAATACAAATAATGAAATAGAGGAAGGTCTAAGAAACTCTCAGGAGTCACATAATGATGTTGAGTCAAAATAGGAATCTGAAGAGGAAACCTTGGCTAGAGAAAATGAAACATAACCTCACAAGAGGTATCGAAGAGTTGAGATTGATCCATCTAACATAATTGGGGACAGTAATCCACCCACACAATCAAGGAGGATGAGGAATAACACAGAATTTTCATTTCTATCTGTTTTGGAGCCATAATCATTTAAAGAAGAAGCAAAGGATGAATCATGGGTGAAATCCATGAATGAATAGTTAGATCAGATTGACAAGAATCAGACAGGGGATGTTGTCCAGAGACCTGAAGGTCACAATTTGATTGGTACTAAATGGATCTTCTTGAACCTGTTTGTTGAGCATATAAGAGTTATTAGAAACAAGGAACGACTGGTATGTAAAGGATACTCCCAGATTGAAGGTGTTGATAATGATGTAACCTATACTCCAGTGGCTAGAGTGGAGTCAATCAGGATTTTTATTTCCATGGCAGTCCAAAGAGGATATAAAGTATATCAAATGTATGTCAAGACTACATTATTGAATGGTGTACTCGAAGAAGAAGTCGACATTGAAAAACTAGTGGGTTTTATTATATGTACTTATTAAACAAAGGTTTGAAAACTAAATAAGGCTCTATATGTAATGAATTATCCAAAATATCAGTTCATTGTTCTAGTCTACATTGATGACATTATATTTGATGGAAGTAGACAGAAATCAGTGGATGAATTTTCCAATCACATGAAATCAGAATTTGAAATATCTAGGATTGGAGAGCTCATATATTTCATGGGGATGAAGGTGATTCAAAAGAAGGATTACACTTTCATTTCTCATGAATAGTAAGTAAGAAATCTACTAAATAAGTTTAATATGCATGACTCTAAACAGATGTCAACTCCGATTTCATTTTGAACCAAACACGGAAATCATGAGGATGGGACCTCTGTAGATCCTAAAATGTACATTAGGATTATTGGAAGCTTATTGTACCCGACAAAAACATAGATAGACATTTTCTTTGCAACATGCTTAGCAGCCCTCTTTTAGAGTAATCCAAAGGAACAACATATGGCAATAGTAAAAATGAATCATGAGTTATATTCAATGTACTCACTATTATGGCTTATACTTTTCTATAAGAAGGGATAGATAATTATTAGCATTTACAATGCTAACTGGTCTAGTGATGTAGTTGATAGAAAGTCCATCAGTGGTGGAGCATTCTATAATAGGAATAAATGTGTTGGCTGGTTTAGCAAGAAACAAGAAATTAATTATCTTAGTACTACTGAAGATAAGTATATCTATGCCACAAATGCATACACTAAACTGTTATGGATGATGAAGCAACTAACATATATTGGTGATGAGGTGATGCAGCCAATGATGATTTACTATGACAACAATAGCACAATTAATGTTACGAAGAATAATATTCTGCATTCTCGTACAAAACATATTGAAATCAGGTATCACTTTATAATAGAAAATGTAGAGAAAGGCGTGATTAGAATGGATCATGTGGGATCTGATGTGAAATTGTTTGATATCCTGAGCAATCAATTATCAGCGGCTGAATTTAAGAAACATCAGTTGAACCTCGGTGTTTAGCCACCTCCCAGTGCATAAGGAGGTTACGAAATATCCCTCTCCCCATTTATGTAAACTGTTTGTAATAATTTTATGGATATAATGAAAGTTTATGAGGGAGATACTATCCAGGGGGCGTATTGAGATGTTCCATGAGAAAATGATGATCTTTGGGTTTATTTCCAATGCGGTAGAAAGAATTAATTCAGGAAATGTTTGGTATCACGATGAGATTTAGGTGATAGGATAAGAAGGGATACATTGAACATGTAATTCTTCTTGGATTTTTAGGTGGATTTCTTGGGAGTCTTTGAGAACTAAAAAACACAGGATCCCAATTCACGCTTCCCCTATTGTTTTCTACACCGAGCATTTCTCATGTAGACTTAGTGTGTTGGTTGAGTTGATTCTTGCATTTTTTTCTTACATGTGGCTAGTGCTTTATTAAATTTACCTTCCAGTTGCCAACAAACCCATAGGGGGAGATTGTTGTAACTGTGGCTGTTCATTGCATGAATTAGAGTATAGTTTGTGTTTGGTTTCAATACTCAGTGGAAGATCTGAATGTGTTCCATTAATGTGATCATATAGTTCAAGAAGACAATAGTATTTATGGCGGCATCGTTTCCCAGTGTCTACCAAATTTTTGGGCCTCAAAATAAAAAAATTAAAACATGGATTATTGGTAAAAGGAGGGGCGCACAAAGAGGAAGTGGTGCGCAAAAAAGGAGGGTTGTGCCCGAAATATTTTAGTTGGGCGCGAGAAACTGTATGGTGCGCAAAATAGTGGATTGAGATTTTTCACGCTAATAGTGTTTCGGAATCAGAACGTCGAAAAATGGATAAGGCATGGGTAGCGCGAAAAATATGAAGATGTGTGTGAAAACGATACATGGGCAAAAATATTACACACCAAATGAGAGGTTTTTCATTCCATTGATGGTTTTGCGCATAGGGGTCTGAGAGGATTATAAATAAGAGGGTACCCCCTCATTCTGAATGGTTGAAGACTTAGAGAATATCTGAGGTCTAATGGGCGTAAAAGGTTCGCATAAATGGAGTTGCATGAAAATGAGCGAAAACACAAACATTACGCTAAAAATTTGATGTTGTGCGGAAAACTCCGAGCAGTGAGAAAAAGGGCAATATGCATAGAAAATGTGTGGCACAAAAAGTTTTGTGTAAACGGGGTTGTTGTGTGAATTATTTTCTGTGTGAAAATCATGTATTTCGCGCAAAATTGAGATATTTCGTGCAAAGTGTAGGAGTTGCATGAAATCATCAATATATCCTATTTGCGCATTTTTTTTATCTGGTTCAGTGGTTCAGTGCATTCAAGTGCATCATTTTTGGACTTCGATGAAAGAAGAGTCTCATGCTAAGCAGAGGCAAAGACTCCAATGAAACTCTTTTGAAGAGACCTTCACTTCTATAAACTGACTGGGACTTCACCAAATCCAGTGAGCAAGGGGGAGTCATCATGAGTGACCCGAGGGATGCAGTGACCTATCCCTGAAATTTTGTAAAGGTAGTGTGTCTGGGAAATATGGACTATTCCCAATCCTTTGTAATCCACAACTAGTGAAGAATAGTAGAGTTTGGTACAACCGAAAACATGTCGGCGTATGCTTCTTGGACGTAGCCCTTATTGGTGAACCATGTAAGAAGTGTTGTGTTCTTTCTTTTCATGTGAATGTTTTATTGCTTCTCATATCCATCATACAGGTTAAACTAGTTCCTACTAATGTGGGAATGAGATCCATCAGTTTAAAAGAAAAATCTGATGCCCTGATTCACCATTCCCCTCTCAGGGTGTCCTGGGGTACTACAGATATAATATTCCATGTTATTTGATACATTATATATTAATTAAAGGAGAATTAATGAGAAATGAGGATAGAAATAATATAATATCACTCTATTTTAAAATAAAACATCTTTCAATAGATAATAATTTATTATATTTAAATTCAGGTTGTTTTGTTTCATTTTCACTTAGAAATAATTGATCTAATTGAAAAAAAAGTTACTAAAATAATTGGATGAATCAATGAGAAAAAAAATATAATGAGTCTTTCAATTGATTATAATAGTATATTATTATTAATAATTTATGTTATTATTTTAAAATATAACTAAATAAGATTTATAAAAATGGTTCCATTTGGGATAAGTTTATCTACACTAGAGATTATTTTTAGAGACTAATAAATCATTTATTAGATATGTTTCAGGATTATATGGTATGGATTAATGTTTTCTGGATGAAATGAATAAAATGAGTATTGATGACTCTGTAGATCCTATTATATTTCAAGAACTTGTCATCAAATTGGTATATAGTGCAGCACTTAGATCATTAACCCAATCAATGTTTTCTAAAATTAAGTGCCTCTATTAATCCAATTTAAACTAAAATATATACTATCCATGAGAACAATAGATAGAATAAAAAAAATATTTTTCAATATAATGGATATTGTAATTACTCTACAATCAAAGGATCAATGAATGAAAAATATGAGAAGATTTCCATTTTTACCTTCCTGCAAGTTACTTTTTATCAATAATATGTATTTCCTTAATATCAAAAACTATAAATTTAATATTTATAAAGTGGAATTAATTTTTTATGGTAAATATATCTAAGAAATATATATCTTGCAACCATATTTATAAAATTCATTAATTATAGAAATTTCTTATGCATACAATATTATCATTTTAAAAAATAAAAATAAAGAGATTTCTATGATAATTCCTACAATACCTATATTTTGATAATTCAAAAGTTATGTCCAGATTGAGTTTAATGTGATGAATAAATTTAAATGATGTAGTTATAACAATTTAATAATATTCAAATCACTTAACATAATTATTATATACTCTTTTCAAGGAATGTTCAACTAGCTATGATAAAATATTCGTCAAACCATTACTGTGTACTTTATTGATTCACATCATGTTAGATTGACCCCGAATTAAGGAAAAACTATTCTTACTTATTATTTTCAAATATAAACAAAATTATTATAAAGTAAAATGGTGATGATATAAGATCCAAACCATCAATAAAACTTATGTAATAATGAATATTATTTTTAAAAATCTATATATAATAAATTTGAAATCTGGAGGTTTTATAAGATTGATTTAAAAAATTAATTCAATATGGAAAGTAAAATTTGTTCATATGATTAAAATTTAAAATTTTGAAAAACTATGTTAGATTTCACTATATTTAACTTTTGATATTTAATTGAGTTATTAAGTATTATTGATATGTTACTACAAATTTCTTCCTGTCCTATCTAATTGGACACTAAAATAGAGTCAAGGGTTTTGAGTTTACTATTCTTAATTCTTTGAATAATTATATTTATGGTATTTAATTCAATTATATGGATAGAGAGTTCTGGATACCAAAATTTTTATTAAAAGAAAAGTAATCATTTAATATTAATAGTTATTTTATAAATTAACAAAATATATTTATATGATGTATTTTAATTTTTAAAATACAACAATTACTAACTCCCTCCCTTTTATATAAACTTTTATAATTATTTACTTTTAAAAAATAAAAAATTAAAGGAGATCAAAACATAATTTTTTAATTATTCTTGTTATATAAAAGGAGTCTCCCTTATTTAATTAACACTATATCCAACTATCCATCTTACTCAGGCTGGCATAGCTTGTTCAAAATTCTTCTTGGTAGTTTCTTTATCTTTTTTATTTGTTTTATTATTGTATTGATATTTTTATTTTTATTGTACATGAAATATTCTATATTATTATATAAATAATAATGTCTATAATAATTATTCAATAATAGTATCACATATTTAATTTCCCTGCTCTTTGGGGAATATATTCCTAGTTTTGGATTTAATTAAGCAATATCTAGGTTATATAATCAACTATATTGTGTAAAAGTACTTTCAAAAAAAAAGTTTTCTTATACTGGTTCTCAAAAAAATTGATATTATTATTACCTACCTTTGACCAGAATGACATATTAAACAGTTTATGAATTTTCTTATAATATATCATTTATTTGTGAAATTTATTATCTATGTATTTTGTTGGATTCATAATACAACCTTTCTTATTATTTCTATTTTCAATGGATAATTATTTAATCTCAATATTATTTTTTAAAGATTCTTTTTCAAGAAAATAACCATGATAATATTATTTTCAATCTCTAATGTTGTTTTAGTTTTCTTTTTGGGTGATGTTGTTTCAAAAATTATATAATTTATTAGAGATTTTTAATAAAATATTTAACAAACGTTTAAAATATACTTTTTTAAATATTAAAAATATAAGACATGCTAATTTTATAAATATGTTAATTTATTTTTTTGGTTTTTTGGAACTATTTTTAATGTTTTTGACAACTATTTTAAATTTATATTGCTGAAATCACCTCCCCCACTTTTTTATATTCTAAAAAATACAAAACAATTGATTTTACGATTCTATGAAATAAAAATATAAATGGTACTGTAAGATATATTATATTAATTTGTAAGTGGTATTAAATAATCCTGATTTTATTTATTATAAAATTCATTATTAGATATCATAGGTTTAATTATTAACATAATAATATTGTAAAAAAGTAAATGTTTATTAAGAAAACAACTAATGATGAATGATTTAGAAAAAGGTGAGATATAAGTATGTTCAAGTTATTAATGAAAAAGACATGACATATGTCTTCATAGATGAGTATAAGAATTAAAAAATAACATAAAATACCATGTATAAGGTTTTTTTCATGAAAAAATAAATTATATGGGATAGTAGAGGAAATTAAAACATTTATATTGTGTGAGAATAATAAATTTCAATCAATATTTTGAAGGATGATAATATATAAGTTTTTATCATCAAGTATTATATAGATTAATTATATAAATATTTTTTTGGTAGATGGATATAGAGATTCAAGAACACCCTCCAATCATAGAATACATTAAATGTATATGATTAAATATACACTAAAACAGAAGGGACATTATCTTTGTGAAAAAATGGCCTAAATAGCACTTCTAAAGGACCAATAATGAAAATGTAGATAAAGGTAAATTATGTTTAATAGTTATGAAATTTAAGTAGTAATGTTAACCTCTATTATGACTATTTCAAACATTTATGTGTTTTATCTTATTTGAGTGTTTTCTTTACCAATAATAAAAATTATATTTTATAATTTTTTATTATTGATATTATAAAATGTATCTGTTATCAATTATAAAATAATAACATATTAAATAAATATATTATCAATGAATTATCATGAACTAATAAATTTTTTATATTTTAATATAACGTGTTGTACCATAAATAAACACTACAATTGATGAAACCAAACATTAAAAAATATTTACCTTTTAATTACTCAAAATATCAGTTAAATCAGTAACATATTTTCATTTCACCATTTGAATAAAAATAAATTTATATTAATGCATATTAATATAGTAAAATTACATTAATATATAATTAATTTTAAAAAATTAATCAATAAAAAAGTACATATCTATCATAGGATACCATATTCAATGGTATATTAAACCCCATATAATTTAAGTATAAGATTATAATAAAAATACTACATATTCTTATAATACAATATTAATAAATTTAAAAAATATTTTTATTCATATATAATCAATTATAAATTCTAATTCGAATGATGTGTGGTTAATTCATAAAAGTGGAATGTTAATTAATGATTATTTTATTATATTTTCATGAAAATCCATGTGTATTTTCATGGTTATGATAATACAATGTGCATTTTTGTAACACACAAAGATTTTGGATTTTTTGGAATTAATTTTATCTTTTTTATATTTTTTATTTCACAGAACACTAAATATATAAATTGATTTATAGATAACCACTATGTTTGGATTGTGTTATTCACAAAATTGTGTTAATATTTCATCACATGATATAAGAATATTAGTTTGTGGAACAAAAAACACTATGTTTCGATTTTGTTAAACACAATACCGAGTCACTTCGACAGATTTTGTTTATCCCAAGGACACATTTTATCTAACAACAATATACTATTAATATTATAATTTTTATAATTATATACTTGTCAATAAAATTAAATATATTAATGTGATCAACTTTATTATGGAATGGGAAACACTGTTTTTGTATTATGTTACACAAAATGTTTTTCGAATTCTTTATATTAAAAGCACATCGTCTCACCCCATATGTAGAATTGAATTTAAATTAACCTACAACACATATATTATTAGTAATTGGAAAAATGGATTCAATATTTACAATTATAACTTTTTATAATGTATAATAATTTCATGTTAGTTTATGATTATAAATATTATTTAATGTAATTGTAATCAAATATAGTGATTAAGGTAAATACATGTTTACTTAATGGAAAATATTTATTCTTAAAAGTGTATTTGACCATGAAACATGTCTAAATGAACCTTTATGGACATATTTAGACCATATACTACCATTTCTCAAATATTGACCATTAGTTTTGGCATTTATGTAAGGGAGACCCCTCAATAGTGATTGAATCTATATATATACGAGAATTACACTCCTCCACTATAAATGGTTCTCATGTCGTCACTTTTTACACCTATAAAGTGATTTGAATCATCAAATACATACCAAATTATCCTCCTAAATTCTATAAATTAACCCTATTAGTCAACATTTTTTCATAAATCAATCTGAATAATCTCTTTGGTTAAAACCAAAAGTAGTTACCAGAAGAAGATGTAGCATCCTTCCACATACTCTTTTATTTTATTTTCTTTCTCCAACCCCTCATTAAAAATTATTCCATAATTTTAACAAAAATAAAAATATCAAAAACATATTAAGTTGTTTTTTGTTAATAATTATACCAACACTCACACACACTTCCATCAAATGGGATAGCCAATAATCATTCGTGTGTTTAGTGGACTATGGGCTCACGAACCATTGTCGTTCATTGTTCCATAACCATCCCTTAGGGTTAGAAATGTTGATTGAATATAAATTTGGGTAGTATATATATGATATATGTTATTTCTCTTTAATTTTTTATTTATATATGACATATATATTATTTCATTACATTTTTTATGAATATGATAACTTCATTTATAGAGTTCTAGACTACCAGCTCCTCAATGCAATGTGATTTTCTCACACATTACATGGAATATATTGAGGATGAGATTATTATACATATATGAGATATATATAATATAATTTTTTAATATAATGGTAAAATATATATATACCAATATAATTATTTTTTTTCAAAATGACAAGAAAATATAAACATCGTGTATGCGTACGCACGACCTATCATCTCCATCAACAATGTATTCCATCTATTATTTATATCATTTATATATTATTATAAATATTATTATAATTAATATAAATGGTATTTATATCATTTTTCATTTTTTAAATAATTAAATCATGTTATAACATTATGGATTTAGAATAATAAGTCAAAACATATTCAAAACGACAATGTGATTACCACCCAAATGCAACTTTAACAAAAAAAATCTAATTAAAGGGTAATATAAAGACTTATTCAAATCATTTATGTTATTATATATAAATGTGGTTCTTTTTTAGATATATAATAAACTTATTCTTATTATACAAGGGGTTTAATCATGTATGAATAAAGTAATGACCTATACTAAGGGAATCTCATATCACTTTTTACATTTTGGAGATTCATGAAAAATTCACCACTCGTTTCTTTTATGTGGAATATATAAATTAATAAAAATAGTTATATCATGAATTTAAATTACTTAAATATATTAAATTTTTTAATTTTATTTTATTATTTCACACGAACAACAATTCAAAAGTAACTCATCTAGTAATGGGATTTATACTCCCACTTTTATTGTTGCAAGACTTATTTCATATTACACACTCATTTATTTTGGGGTATATATTAACCATAGATGTATTACATGATTTTTACTCTTAAATATTTTGGTATTTATATATACATTTTATTATATATCTTTCATGGGTTTTATGGATAAAAAGTTACCAAACTAGTAAGTTTGTTTTGTCTAAATATTCTTTCTTTTAGACACATGTTATGTTGTAGACCAATATATTTTTTAATTTTTGATATAATAACTATTGAAATTTTATATCAGGAATATATTTATTTTATTTATATTATATGGTTAATATAATTTTATAATTTATTTGAGATCATTATTCAAATTTACCAATGTAGTGATAGTTTATCGGTAGAATCTCAAAATATAACTTGATTTTTCATGATTATGATTTCACCAATAAAATATTATGATCAATATCTCAGGAATTATAATGAATTTTATTCTACTCTAGTTATTGATTTTACATCCATGGAATCATAATATTTTTGACCTCATTGTTACATAAAATAATTTTAAACATGTTTTTAATAATGTCCTACATAATATCTCATTTCTGTCAGAAGTCAATGTACTTTCAAATCCTGTTTTTATATTAATGTTTTCAACAATACTCCACTATACACATATGATTTGTAAAATAAATATTTATAATTTTTTAGAAAGAATGTTCTTTACATTTTATGATCAAAGCACTTTTCTAAACATTTTGTAAGGATTATGAATTTTTCATTATATATAGATTTACCCACCATTATGATTAACATTTCCATTAAGCATCCATTGAACATCTAAAAGGATATATTTTTAGAATTTTATTAATAATATATTTCAAATTATATTTTATTTTGTTTTCAAATAAAAGGTATATCAAATATATTTTTTATTTTAAAAAAATGTTTAAAATTATTTTCTTATAATCTTTTTTACATTTAAAGTATATTTTCAAAGGAAAAAGATTTGAAAAATGATTTCTGTTCAAAAAGTGTTTTTATTGATTTTCAAGATTACTTTCTAATGATTATAATTTTTCTAAATTAAATAATTTCAAAATGTTTTCAAGAATTCATTATATGATTTCAATGTACATTTCATTTAAATGGTTTCTGAATTGTTTTAATGATCACTATATATGTTTCAAAATATATTTTTAATGAAAATGCTTTTCAAAGTGATTTATGTTTCAAAAAGTGTTTTTAAAAGTATAATGGTTATTTTATTCCTGAATTTTTCTTTCTATGAAATGTATTTTTGAAAATTTCTAATGAATTGGATTTAAAATGAAATGTTATTTTCCTTAAAAAAATTAATCTATTTTTTCAAATTAATTCTCCCTATAAGATGAAATGCATTGGACTGTTTATGATTTAATGGGGATATGATCCATGAACACCATTATTATTATTAATTTGTGTTTTTTTGATTAGGATGAAAATTAGTTTATGAAACTTCTTTCTATTACATGTTATACGAGGATAAAATAATTATGAAGCCCTATTCTTTTTACAGGATTTTATATGATTATAAAACATGTCTATTTTTATTATTTTATGATATGATGACTTTTTATGATAACCATTTATTTTTATGGGTTATGACATAATGTTTTTTAAGCCTATATCTTTTTATGGATAATAATTTTATGACTTTTTTTGATATATTGGAATTCATATGTTTGTTTTTACTATCTGATGTATGGGACATATATCTCCATTTATTTCATTGGAAAATATTTACATCTCATGAATTAATGATCAGAAACAAGTGGACATTCTTGATCTACAATGGAAAGAAGGAGAAACCCAATCCACTATGGGATAAAGGGGAGACCTGATCCACTATGGTTAAATGAGGAAGATGGACCCTCTAAGGGAATAAGAGTGAACCCAATCTATAATGGGAATAAGTATTAACCTTATACACAATAATTAAAGGGCTACCATAGGGGATGGGGGTGTGTCTCTCTATGTAGGCACATCCCCTTGAATTTAATTGATAAGATTTATCAATGAGCCCTGACTTATATAGAATTCTTTTATATGAATATGTTTATGCCACAAGATAATGTCTTATTCAAATGTTATTCTAACATGAAACTTGCTATTTTATTTTCTCGTGACTCATGTCTTATTAGCTGCCAATATTTATTCCATGTCTCATTATTATGATCACTGATGTAAAGGGTATGAACTTCAAATGTAAAGTTCATCTTCTCATAACCTTATGTTAATTTTAAGACTATGTATCAACTTTATTTACCATTACTCAGAACTTGAGCTCACCATTTCTTATTTTTCCATTATAGAAGATATGAATAATAGTTTTATGTATGAGTAAAAAAAGGTCAAGATCATAGTGAGAAACAGTGATGACATTGTACTAAGATATAATATTCAGTTCCAAGATTAAAAAAGGCACATAACTACTTTGGTCCTCAATAATTTATTTTTTTATTGTGATGAATATTTATAAAAAATGATTTAATATCCATATATGATAATCCTGGCTTTATAAATATGGTATCAAATGAATTGTTTAGTCATCCGTTGGAAACTTGGATGAGAAAACATTAGTAAGATCCCTAGTGATATATCGATTGATATGTCTAGGTAAGAATCTAATGATAATCCTAAGGTGTAATTATTTAAAATAACATGTCATAATTTATTAATACTATAAGTGTTTTTTCATGATTATGTGGTATTGCTCTATGATAAGTGCTCCTCACACTTTTCTTGCTGTTTTTAGTCAATGGTGGGAACCATATGGAATTGGTTTTACAATAAATATGATGGGATATTTTAAAATGATAATCCATGTTGGAAGATAACATGAATAAAGGATGTTCTGATTATGCCAAATCATCTTTTAAGATATATGATTAACAACATGGAATTTGGTGAGATTCATTACATATCAATGACGAGGAAGATAATATTTTATAAATGTTCACATTGTAATGAACATTTAGTAAAGAATACTTGTCTTCCTACATGCCAATATGGTTGAAATAAAAAATGATGATGTATCTTAAATGGAGAGGATGATGTTATATCTGTGAAAAAATGGTCACACCCTGAAGAATTTTAGATGATTTCAATGAAATGTCTGTAGAAAGCATTGGAATTGACCAAATCAATGCTCTGACCTAACCATTTACTTCTATGTAAAGAAAAGATTTATTTTATGCAAATAATTAATCTAAAAAAAATTAAGTACTTCACTTTTTGGATTGAATCATTTTCCATTGTGAATTAGAAATAGAGTTTTCAATTTATTATTCTTATAAAAGATTTAGAATAATATGTTTAATAGTTTTAAGTACTATAAATCTGATTTAATGTTAAGGTGATATTCATGGAAAACACATGATTGATGGAAAGATAACCCATAAAATTCTACTGATGTGGATATAATGATGTTTTAATAATGATATGTTGGATATCAATATGTAATTTGGAGGTAATTAAGTAACATGGAAATGATTATGAAATTTTTGAAAATTTATATTTATGTTATACTCAATGGAGTTTATGACTTAAATAATATATCCAATAGTGTTTTGAAAATCTAAACATGCTTGTTTTTTATATGGATTTAAGGTAACTTAGAATATTACTATGTCTTAAGAGAATACATGATGAATGTATTAACATTTTTGGTATTTTAGAAATAATATATTCTTTATAAAATATATGAGATAAATGTTATAATTGTTTTTGATAAATTGGATTCCTTCTTTGAGATGTTTTGGATTTTCATATTTCGGAAGGGTTACAAGGTTAACCATTTATGGAAAATTGATTTTTATCATTCAACAAGGTTTCATAGATTAATGTATTGTATTACCATTGGATTATTTATGCACATTGGAAAACCTATACTAATTGTTTTTCTATAATGATGGCAAAATAACTATTTAATGAATTACCATTCTTTATCATTATCTGTTAGTACTTCAGGATTAAAATAACCACAAATTTATGTTTTTAAGTACCTTAAATTTTATTAATCATTCACTTAATGTTTATAAATGAACTTCATCACTCTCTATAATTATTTACCTCTTCCATCCATGTCTAATCATTACCCCTAATGAATGTTTTTCTCTGTGGGAACCTAGTTATGATTTATTTTAGGTAATGGTTTTGGTTCCAACTTTCCATTTATAAAAGAAGGATTAATATTCATATTTATGATGTGGAATTATATGAATGTACAATTTTTGTACTAAAAATTGATAACCAAGATTCATTTTGAGGCATAAATTAATTTTAAGGTGGTATAATGTTACAACATCAAATTTTATGTTTTTTTGAATTAATTTAATCATTTTGATTTTTTTCATTTCACTTGACTCAAAATATAAGTTTTTATAAAAAACTCTTTGGTTATATAAAATAAAATGTTAATCATACATTACAAGAAACAATTATACTATATTGTATTATACCCAACACTATGTTTTGATTGGGTCATATATAATACTGAGTCCCTTCGAAAGCTTGTGTTACATACAAGACTGAATTTTAACGAACTACAGTATACTATAATTATTATTATCAGTATTACCACATAATTATTATAATATAATATATGAATGAGATTGAATAAATTATGAGGATTTGGTTTACAAATGTATTCAAAATTATTCATTTGGTTATCAATTAGTTATAAATGAATGTAAGAATGATTTGATAAATAAAAAAATTCTTTTCATTGAAAAGAATTCTTCTATGTACAAATACCATTATTTATAAACAAATTAAAAAAAACCACTTTGGAATATTTTTCTAATAAAATTTATATATTATATATTAAAGCAATTTAATTTCACTCATCCAGTATATTTTATAGGAATAATCTAAAATAATTCCAATTTCATGAATAAGAATGTGTATTTTTTTCAAAAACATAATTTTATATCCTTTTGATTGTGAAAACATTTTAATTCTAACAATTTATTATTTTAATAATTTTTATATTAGAATATAAACATCATTTAATAAATTATTTAATCAAAACATAATTTGGGTGATTTTTGGTATTTTTCTGAAATATTTCATTTTGGGATGAATAATGAAAAATATTTAATTTAAATTAAACATTTATTTTTTGTCCATTTTATTTATATTGTTAAATTATATTAAAATTTGTTTTTTAGATATTATTAGATCAATTATAATTTACTTAATTTAATTTATTTCATTGGAAACAATTTTCTTAGAAATCTAATTTAATAACATTTTAATCTTTTGGACATTTTGTCTTTAAAAACTAAGTGTCTCATCACTTCTACAAATTAATTTTAAATTAGATTTTGTGAATTATGTTTTTAGAATCTGGAAAATTGTATTATATATTTATAATCATAATAATTTCTAATTCCAATTAATTTTTCTAATTATATTACTAAAAATATTATTAAATGTAGAAAAATTTATCTACAAAGATTAAGGTAAAAACATGTTTACATAATGGATAGACTTTAAGCACAAAATGATAAAGGAAATATAATAATGTAAAAAAGAATATTTTATAGCCATATCTAGATCATATATGATTTTCTTATATAATGTTTACCATTATAAGAGGCACATGATGTAAGGGGTACCTCTCAATAGTGATTCAATTTTTCTATATAATAGAATGAAACACCACTTCCTCTATAAAAGGACACTAACCCCCCTCACATGTTCACACCGATCAAGAAATTTGGTCCACAAAACATTTACAAAAATATTCTACCAAAATCTCTCACTTTATCCTAGAATCATTTATTTGATTAAAAATCCAACCAAGGATTCCCTTCGGTGAAAACTAAAACTAGTAACCAAAAGATGAGGTGACATATTTCCAATTATATTATGATTGATTTTCATTCTCCACCAACTAAATTATTCCATAATTTTATAATAACCACAATTTAATTATTATAATTATATTCTTTAAGGATATGATGTTCACTGACACACACTTCAAACAAATGGGACACACAATCATTGTTAGTGTGTATGGCAGACTACCTCCTTGTGAACCGATGTCATTTGTTTTTCCATTACCACCACTAAAGGTTTAGATATAATTATATAATTTATGATTTTATATGAAATAAATGATATTATTATTTATTTATTATTTTTAATAATTATATAGCACATTTCATCATGATTTTATTGTTTGTAATATGATAACTACAGTTGTGGGCATGTGGGTTACCGCCTACACAAAGATATGTGATTCATTATCATTTTAAACGGAATGTTTTAAGGTTGATTTTCATAATATTTTATGATATATATATGAAAAAATTATACTATATTGAATATATATAACCATATATTTCATTAACTATATTTTATTCAATATTAATTGATAATGGAAATAACTTTCTTGTATATGTATGACATATCATCTCAATGAACGATGTATATCATTTCATATTCCCATATTTTATATATTATAATAAAAATTTATATAATGAATATATATGATATTTAAATATATTTTTTACATTTTTCTAAATATTTAAATCACGATCTATATAATAGTGTCATGAAAAATAAGTGAAATTATATACAAAAAACAAATCTGTTATTATCTGAAACGTAAATTTTTCTAGAAATTATTAACTAATGAGAAATATAATGTCAAAATAAAATAATATATAGAATTATATGTTAATATTTTCCTATGTTATGTATATAATAAACATATAATTATAATATATGATGTTTAATGCATATGAATAATATAAACACATAAAGTGAGTGAATCACATTGCACATTTTATACACATGAGATTCACGCCATATCCACCTCTATTGTATTTTAATTGGTGTATATATTGTCCTATGACATGTTATATCATGAATTTTATTATTTTATAATATTAATAAATTTAAATTAATTTTATTCTTCCAGGGGAATTATGATTCAAATGTTACTCAAGTCATATAAAGATTTATAGCCTCTCTTTTATTTCTACGATAATTTTTCATATTCACAAAAAAATTATATTGTGTGGTTTATATATGAAAAGAAATATATTTTATTATTTTTATCCTTAAATAAATGGGTCTTTAAAAATAAATTTTATTTTATGTATTTCTTTACATTTACAATTTAAAAGTAGCCAAATCGGTATGGTAGTTTTGTCTCAATTTTCCTTCTTTAAGGAACATTTTGGGTTATGAAATGACATTTATATATGAGATATATATATTACCTTTTGAAATGTTGTATCATGAAATTAATCATTTTCATAATATTTTAGGCTATTTGTATTTTTATTCTTTTATGGGGGTCATGGTTCAATTTTACCAATATAGTAATGGTTTATTTCTATAATCACATTATTTACTGGTAATGTATATTATTATGATTCAAATAATGATATATTATGATAAATATATGAGTAATTCAAAACTTTTTTCTTTTACAATGGTTATTCATGTTATATCTATATAATGGTACTGTATTATAACTCATTTTTTACTTATGATAATTAAGAATATGTTTTTAGGAATGATTGATTTTATTTCCCTTTTTGGTTAGAAATATTTGTTCTTTCACAAATGTTATTTCTAAATTTTTCAATATATTATAATATTATAATATTATTATTAAAATAAATTTTAATTAATGTTTATTAATTTAATATTGTTTTCAATTTTTGATCATAGAACTTTTCTGTCCTTATTATAGTGAAAATGGAATGATCATCATGTATAGAATTACATACCATCATGGTTATCATTTCCATGATGTGTACATTGGAAGTTAACAATGTTATCCTTAAATAAATTTTAACTTATACATTTTTAATTAACTATTCTAAAATGTTTTTCTATGAAAAATGATTTCAAAAATATTTTATATTTCAATAAAATTATTAAAATTGTATTAAAATGTTTATAAAAGTAAATAAATGAAAATATTTGTTGTGTTTATAAAGTTTTTAAAATTATTTTCATGCATCCTTTATAAGTTTAAAAATATTTTTTCAAAAAGAATGATTTCCAAATTTTTTCTGCTCTCATCATATGTTTTCAATGTTTTTTTCAAATAAATTATTTTCTTAATAGTTTTTACATTACATTATAATTCTTAAAAAAAATTAAATAAAAACAATTCTAAAATGATTTAAGTTTTAAAAATATTTTATCAATTTTTAAAATATATATCCTTCATAAAACATTTTAAATGAAATTTCAAATCATTATTTATATGAAATGGATTCATTAAAATATTTTCTGAATGGGATTTTCAAAGAAGGGTTATATTACTAAAGAAGTATACCAAGTGTTATTTCAAAATACATCGCTCTCAAAGATGAAATCCAGTGAGAAATTTTTTGATTTACTGGGGATCTGATCCAAGGAATGAATTGTTTTTATTTATTTTAATGTTTTATTTTAAATATGAAAAGTTGTTTACGAGACCCATTTCTATTCCATGTATTATCCCATGATAAAATAATTATGAAACCTGTATATTATCATGGATATTCTTATTATTATAGAACCTATATCCTTTCCAAAATTCATGATTTGATAAAAAATTTATGATACCTATTTTATTTCATGGGTTACGATTTGATTATTATGAAACTCATCTCCTTTTAGGGGTTATGATATGATGAATGTTTATGATCTAGTGGAACACATATTTATGTTTTTATTATGTGATATGTGGGACACATTTGATTCCCCAATGTATTGGTTAATAATTTAAATCTCATGATAAATGATGAGAAACATGTTGATGCTCTTGCTCCTCTATGGGAATAAAGGGACACCAGATCCACTTTGGGATGAAGGAGAAATGTGATCCACTACGGGGAGATGGGGAAACATAATCCACTATGGGAATAAGTTATAACCTGACCCACTATAAGGAAATGGATGTGAATGTGGATGGTGTAGAGTCCATACTAGTTTTTACATCCCCAAATTATGTTCTCTAATATGTTTTGGACGTAAACCTTCCTTTTATATTGAATTATATTATATTCATATGTGTATTCCAGAATTCAATGTCTTATGAAAATATTCTTTTTCTTAAATATTGTTATTTGATTTCATTTTGATTCATGCTTAATGGACAAACTATATTTTTGTCATTTATCATGATTATTATTTTTAATGTAATTTTTTTCTCCTCAAATGTTATGTTCATTCTCTCATACCAATATGTTAATTTTATCCTTATGTATCTCTTTTAATCATCCTTACTGAGAATTTGAACCCACCCATTCTTATGTTTCATTTCCCCTTGTTATGGAAAATGGTTTAATGAATATTATTTCCCATGTTTCCAATGATTCAAAAACTATTAGAGTATCTGGGTATGTATTTTTGTAATGTGATAAATAATCAAAAATAAAGAAGCAATATCTATGTTATTTAAGCTATAGTCACTATATTTTTTTTAAAAAATGATAATTTTCAATTATAATCCCACACTTTTAGTAATATCAGATTAGCCACAGGTTGAAATTTTATGTAGTTTATTAGATATATAGCCTAATAATATATCTTCATTTCAATAAATATGTTCTTTAGTTTATTTTTTTATTAGATCATAATGTCATTATGTTTCTTATTATGAGTATCTTGTTATAACCTATGTTAGATATTAATAATTCATTGAAATTAAAAGCTCATATAATAAAATTTCATACTATTTGGGACCTAATTTATAATATATTGGGGGTTAATATTACAAACTCAAACATACATAATTGGTACCACTATACTCTTATTATGTATTTCAATACCTTATTATTTTTATTATGAATTGATATGGATCTAGAGTTTGTCCTAATTCTTGTATATAATTTATTTTATTATAGAAATGTTGACATATTTTTTATAATTTTTAAAACTTTTATTGAGTGTGTAATTAGATTAGTGACATGATAAATGATACACTAAATAAAAATTCATTTTTATGGGTTAACCAAATAATATATTGTCCCATTTCATGAGGAATTAGAGATAAAAAATCAACATAACTCTATATCATATGGGGAACAAAGCATTCAATTCCAATGTGAGAAATCATCGTTACTAATAGAGTACATGTAAGTTGAGAATGACATATTAATTTTTAAATTCATAACGTGTAGTTATGTAAGATTATGATAAGACATGAATTATATCAAAATAGATAACATGAAACTATAAATTTCATTCCACATCATGTCAATTCAATCAGTCTATTCTTGGTTGAATAAAAAGAGTTTTTTCAAGGCCTTCCATGAGTAAATTCTCCTGTGAGAACGCAATATGAAATTGTGACATAAAATATGTTGCTAAGATAATGTATTGTAGTGTAATAATATATTTGGTGGTTACTACTAATGTAATATTGATATTTTCCAAATTAATATGTTGAGGCATCATCATTAGATTAATTTGATACATGATATTCAATTTCACCAATTATTACCTCGAAATTTTCATATAATGAAAAATTAGACAACAAATCAAGATTATGAAAATAGTTTTTGGAATGCAAGTTATTGACAATTAATTTTTATAAGAAGATACAAATAATGTAGATGATATAATATTTTGAACAATTTTTTCCACAATAATTCTACAATTTTATCTATGAAGTCGAAAATATATTGAAATCAATTTTATCAAGTGATCAAACTTCAAAAACTATATAAAATTCATCAATTATATATAATTCCATTGTATTGAGTTGTATTTTCTTTACTCAATACAATATGACTTAAATATTTTGGTTTTATGATTTTCCCTTACAAAATACAATTTTATCACATTACACCTCCTGTTATGTTATTTTTCCTTATTTAGTACTTTAACATTATCAAAAGGCACATTTTTTATTATTTATTCATCTATTAAAAATGCGGGTTGTATGTGTGTTCTCCCTGTCCTATAAAATTAAGGATTCTAGTGTGATAAAAAACACTAAATGAGTATATGGGTGTTAAGAGTGAATGTCGAATATTTTGATCTGAGGTACAATTAGAATATTTTACAATTTCCTCTATTTTGGTTAATGATTAACATTGTCAATAAACCTCAATATTGAAATTTGTTACTCTACTTACCATATAAAATACAATTAATTTATCATGAAACAAATGAATAATTTATCATTTTAAAAATATCCATAGATAATCCTATCATGTTTTCTTATTTTTGGGTATCTTACATGTATTTTGAACGAAAAATCACTTTTAAATGGAAAAAAAACTTTTAATAAAATTAGAAACACCATTTTTCGGAATGAAATGTTGTAAATTTTTTGTAAAAAATAAATAATTGATTGTGAGTAAAGGGTTCAACTAAAATATGAGAGTTTAAATTTTTTAGAGTATCTGATGTGAAAATGAGCTAATTAGATTCCAAAATGAAAAAATAAACATTATGTAATTTCAAATCCATTGCATTTAATAATGAAATCATCTTTTTTCGTATATGTTACTAATGAATAATTGAATATTCCCATTAATTTATATGTTAATAAAAGTGTGTAATATTTATTTTGAGGATGTGATCCATGATTTTATGTAAATATTTCATTAAAGTTTATAAAAATATTGTAGACATACCAACTATAGTATTTTTCAGAATGATGTTTAGCTAGCTTATATAGGTCACAAATGAATTTTTTATTGGTTTCTTACTATATCCCAAATATATATGCATGTTTGGTTACTTTTAGTTGTGACATTACTATTTTTAATTAATATAAAAATATAAAATTGAAAATAGATACTTTTAGTCATTCAAATCACACTATGTTTCAAAATTACATTTGGAAAATTCTTTCTTATTAAAAATAAATAAGTTATCATTTTATAGTACTATAATAATAATATTAATATGTACACATAATTTTGAGTATGTAATGATTCATTTGAAAACAAAGTTTACTTTTAATTTTAAAACACAGACTTTCTGTCATATTTCAAACACGACCTATCATAATAGTATATAGTCAATTATTTAGTCCTATAAACGAATCGTTGATCAATGTGGTAGGTTTTTAAAATATTCTACGTGTAATTATGAATTTTTCATTATGTGATATATTTTATTAACTTATTTAATGTTTAAAATGGAAAAATACACTATATATCCTTACAACTCTAATATAACAGAAAATAACATGAGTATTACTTTTAAATTTAACTACTAATTCATTGATCGTTTTAGATTTTTTGGTAATATGTGTTTGTTTAAAAGACACATAAGATGTTATAACTGATTAAAAATGACACGTCTAGACTAGAAACACTCAATTTTAGACATAAAAGCCACAATTTATATATGATGGATTTTTTATTAATATATACATGAAAAAATGAATTAGATTAAATTTAAATTGGAATTAATTGAAATATTAGCATGCTTTTTTTATTTTTAAAATGTGATGCATATTTAGAACTAAATAATAATTTTAAATTCAAAACACATACTTTTAGTCCTATTATCCACTCTTTTTACTGTAATGAAATGAAATTAATTCATAATTTTTGAAAATTAATCAATGATTTTCTTGAAGAATTTTAGGATAATCATACCACATATTCTTTGTTTTGACCATTTGAACAATGTTTTGAACCATAATAGTATTTATAAATTGAAAAATTCACTTTCAACCCAACCAGATACACTTGGTGACATAAATATGTGAAGATAATTTATATTGATCAAATATGAATCATTAATTATTTTCCTAATGTATTAGGAAAATAAAAGTTTCTTTTCTCATTTTTTAGTACGTGGTGTGTATTTGTAACAAAAATTCCCCCATTAAAAATAAAAAAACAGAATTTTAATCATAACGACCACAAAAAAAATATGAATTAAATTTGATAATTCCAATATTTCATAAATGAATCAATATACAATTTTATAGTTTTTCATGATTATCTAATAATGTTCTTAAGTTCTAATTAGTCATTTTATTTCTAAAATTATTTAATTCTTCAAATGAAAAAAATTTATAGTATGTCATTTAGTCTCCAATTCATGTTGAAATTATATAAATATTACTAGAAAAGGTAAAAAATTTATCATTGAAATTTTTAATAACCATTAAAAATAATATAAGAGTGTCCTATCAATTTTCAATGACTGATGAAATATTTATAACTAAAATGTCACCATATAATTAAATACACCATTATTCAGAAAAACTAGCTATGTCATATATGAAAATTTCGTTAGGTTAATTCTCATATATCAAAAATGAATCATCAATCCTAAATATAAATTTTCATAAAAATATTTGTGGGGATTATTTATTATAATTTTGTAATTCACATTTTCTACTATATTGATTATTTTTAATAATAAATAAACAATTCAATCTTTATATCCACATTATAAGTTAAAATAAAATATTTTTAATTCATATAGTCTAAAAATAAATCATTAAAGTTTTTAATAAATAATAATTATAACACAAGTGAATTTGGACTATTTTAAATGTTAGAGTCATTTTTTAAAATAAAATGTAAAATTTTAATTTATGAAAACAAAAATAGTTAGACCCATGACACAATGTGTTGGAATAAAACATATTTATTTTTCAAATGCTTCAAATAAATTATTTATTTTTTTAAAAAAATGTCATTGAAATTTGATAATTTTGGTCAGTTTTTATTATGTAATGAATATATTGAACCAAAACATTTCTCCTAAAATGAACACACACATCTATAACCATACTAGATACACCACATATCAGAATGAATTTAGGGTAATTTATACATGTCCCAAATGAATCCTTCATATTTTTATTCATTTATAATTATAGTTTGAGTACGTATTCTTCAAATTGAGTATGTCATGTGTATTTTGAACAAAAATATCACACAAAAATTGTAATCACCCACTTGTAATCATAATGGTCACCTCACATGTCGATATAAAATGAGGAATGTTAACAATTTTCCTAGACGAATCAATAGTATTTTTTAAAATGTAACATAATAACTCATGTGTTTTCCATGATTTTTAGTATTTCATGATTTTTTTAAATAATAAATTCATATTTAAAATAAGAAAACACTTTTAGTTATATAAGACACACCAAATAATAAATTAATTGTGGTTACATTCAATATTAATAAATGATTCATTAGTAATTTTTTAATTTTCATAAAAATCAGAGCATGTTTTCTCAGTTTTAAGGAATTCAAAAGTGTTAGTAAAAAAATATGGATTTCAAATTGAAAACATTGTAATCTATGGTTACCATCATCACCTAATTCCATAATGATATCAAATAATTTCATACATATGATAAATGAATCATTGTTTATTGCCCAAAATTATCATTTCATTATGAGTATGTATTAATAGTTTTAGAATATATAACCTCTATTTTAAACATAAATTTCACATTAATTTTGAAAACACACACTTTTGATCAAAACTTTAACACCACAAATTCGAATTATAATTTTTAAAATTATATTCTTCTTTTAAAAGTATTTATTTTTAAAAAATAGAGAAAAAAACTATGTCATTATGGAACTAATATGTACTAGAATATAGTTTAGATTATTCATTGAAGATACAAATTAATCATTCATAATTATACTAATGTTTAATAAAAAGCATGTGTATTTTATATGTTTTGAGATTGTGATGATTTTTTTGAACTGAAATGTCACTTTAAAATTAATGACTTGTACTTCATGTCATATCAGCTATAATTAATGTTGTAATGACATGAGGTTATGTCTTATTGGATATAAATAAATAATTAATAACTTTCCTATTTTTTTATAATAATATGATATTTTATTCAATTTTGAGTTTTTGAGACTTATATTGAACTAATTTGTCACTTTTAAATAATGGTTAATGCCTATATATAATAGGATTATCACATTCAGGTCATTTCTGATCCTCTAATTTTTTCATAGTCTCAAGTTTTATCAATTTTAAAATATTTATTAAAATGTTCTTAACTATGGGTATCATCAACACACTTATCTTTTTAGAAATATTTCTCCCTAAATATATTTATTTTCTTTGATTTCCTGTGGTATATGCAAACTTGGGTCTAAATGAGCAATAATATATTATACCATTATAACCAAGATTTGAAATTTTGGGTGTAAAAATAAATGAACAAATTTTTATAATTTTATATAAAGGTTTTAGATATTTCAAATAAATTAATAAATTATTACTTATTTTATAGTAAAGTGTTCATATGACTAAATAAAATATTTTCCCTAAAAATTGTTGATATTTTTTTGATTAAATAATATTATTAATTTTTACCCCTTATTGAAAAATAATTTGATAAAAAAATTATATCTTTAAATAATCAGTTAAATTTTTTCTTATTATTTAATTTTCCTAAATTTTTCAAAATATTGTATATTCACTGAACAGAGGAAATTACTGAATTCCATTAGAACCTACCGTATCATTTAATTCATAGAAAATGAATAATTTTATTTTAAAATTATTTAAATGTAAATTTATTTCATTTATATTATTTATAATCAAGTTAATTTCTTTATAATGAATTAAATTTTTTGTTTAGTAATAAAAGTTTTAAACTTAATATATATATATATATATAATACAATTTTGTTTTTTAAATGTTATATTTTATAATAAATTATTCCACAAAAACGTAATTTATTTTATGTAACATTATAATGACTGAGGCTTTTCAAAAATGGAAATTACATCTTTTTAGATGAATGATCCTTACATTAAAAAACATATTCTCGAGGATTGAAATCATTTAGCGTCATAGGAAACCTATAAATTAGAATTATAGGCTTCTAAATGATCTTCATTATTCCCCTAAAAGATATCATCGTTTATCTCCCAAATTAAAAACATTGTTCATAACCTCTGGAATGGAAACATAAGAAATGGATGAGCTCGGATGATCAAAAATGGTAAACTTTAATTATATAAATTTATTTTATTGTAAATGAATTTTATAAGAAATTTGGAAACATAATCATAATCCAATGATACAATTTTAATACCAAACCTATCTTTGATCATAAACACGATTCATGGCATAAAACATTAACATTTAGAATGACATGAATCACAATAATGAAACATCATCCCTACTCAATCCTGAACCATACATTAAAGCCATGAATGTGTGAGGAATAACCATAAGTACAGTAAACAATTTCATAGGTCAATTATTACTACCAATACTCACAAATAATGCCTTATCACCTATCACCCCTAACTAATCAAGAACACCGACATGTATCTTATCACATATCCAGTGCATCGACTTATTTACCCCAACTATATCATGAGATATAAATAATTTCCCAATGCATTAGAGGGAGATATATGTACCACTAGTCAAATAAATAAAATTATACACATGTGTAACGAAGGAACATAAATCATTCAGCATGTCAAAACCTATGTAATTAAATGGGTGTTATAAAAACTTAATCATAACATAACTCAAAGAAATAAATTATATTCCAAAAAATATCATGTCATCATAAACACAAACTATTAAAAAAAGGATAACAATTGTAACTTTGGTTCATATAACTATTAATGAATATATTACATCAAAAACATTTATCTTATAAGTAAATTAATTTTTTTGGAATATCACTTAAGATAATTCTTGTAGAAAATATACATTTCTTTAAAAATTCTTTTTTGAAAAGAGCCACTCAATTATAAAAGAAAATATTTTATTTTAAACTAACATTATATTCCATTAGAATAGAATATCTAAATCATTAGGGTTTCATTATAGAGGTAAATTTCATTGATGCTATATTACCTAAGATAACACTCCATCCATATATTGTAAGAAAATTCACAAGAGTATTGTCTAGAAAATGGAAATATATATATATTTCAATCTATATATTAAAAATTAAAATATGGAAAAAAATAGATTTAGCCATTAATATTGTAATATTAAATAAACATTTTGAATATTTTTTAGAAAACATGGACATGGAATAAAAATATTCCTTATATTGTACATAAATAAAAATAAATCTCAAAAAAAATAATGACATTAAAAAATTACACATACAAATAACATATCATTGAGTTTAGAATTAATAGAATGAATATAATAAATTTTTTACCTATAAAAACACATAATACTAGTGGAAATACAATATAATATAACCAAATTCATTTCCCAAATAATCATAGGATGAAACAATCAATGAAATTGTAGTTTAACCAAATGAATGAAAATTGGGTTATGAATTCCCTTACTTCAAGTCCTACCACCTAATGCTCTAGTTCAAGCCTCATTTATAGAAAAAATAAATTTATTATACATTAATTAAATAAAATTTTGAAAATAATACCATGTATTTTTTGTAAATAAAAATCAAATTACATTTTTATTATTTACTAAATTAACTCTTAAGGTGATATTTGTTTTGCTTTTAGTGAAAGTTTCAGTTTGGCAGTCAATGTCCATATACTATGGTCATTATCCCATAATTTATATAATAATTAATCTATTAAATATATCATATATAATCATAAAATTCAACCTTATTACCACCCATGTGAAATATATATATAAATATATTCACATCACATGGTGGAGACGGAAAGTTATACAGATTCCCATGTGATGTTATAATTTCCAAAAAAAAGATTTGGTGGTAAAAAGTTATATATGATCTTAACATTAAAATTGTATAATTATTTCACAAATTCTATATATAAAACATAAACCCATCATAATTCCCACTCAAAGAATAAGGTGAAGTAAAATTAATTGTATCACTCTATGGAGATAGTACGCTGTACAAACACATGAGAAATACATTCACTTATTCTTTAAAGGGAAATGGGATATATTATTATGTTTTCAAAAATCTTGTTAATAAATATAAATATTTATTAATATGATTTTATTATTTTATGATATATATAATTGACTTATAAGAGGTATATAAAATTAGATATAATAGAGTGATTTGTTAGAGTGATTACCTCCTATTTGAAATGGCTCTGTTAGATCTCCACTAAAGGACTCAAGATTTTGTGATTTTGGAAGACCATATCATAAAGGGTGTGGTTATAGAACTAGATAAAGAAATTGGGCATGGTTTGATTTGGATAGAAGACTGAAATTGTGTGAGAAAGTTAGGGATGTGGTTACCTTTTATAATTTAGGTGAGGGGAACTTTCAAAAAAAATAATAGTTTTCAAATATAATAATGGAATTCCAGATAAAAATACATAAAACGGAACCTAAATAAATAGTGGAATATATTTTAGTACATATATTATCTCCTTTGGTCCTATGTTTGAATTATATGTATTTTTAAATAATAAATTAATATATTAATCAATAATTTTAAAATTATTATCAAATTTGATAATATTCATTTAATTTGACTTAAAATACATCAAAAAATAAAATAGTTTAAAAATTCTCTATTATATCCAATATATCTTAAAAATTCAGTATACATATTAACTCATCCCATATATATCCAAATTAAACCATTTAAAATAACGTTTTTATATTTATCTCTTAATAAAATAATTTTTTTTCTCACTATAGAAGGTTTTAAGGTAATAATAAAATTTTTAGAAATTCAAAATATTTTTCTATAATGAAATAGTTTTCATTAACCTCGAAATAGGAATTTCAGTTCATTCATATCTTGATTTTGTCTCTATATAGAAAAATCAATGGTATTAAATACCAATAGAGAAATATTTTGTAACTATCTATGATTTAAATATTATATAAATTGTTTTCATGGAAAATTATTAATTAAATAAATTAAATTAATGAACTAATAAGGTTACATATATTTCCCCATTCAATTTTACCTCACTGGGATCTGAAATTTACCTCTATGTTTTGGAAAAGTCTTTAGCAATATATGGATTCAGAGTTGTGTATTAATAATATTTATCATCCGTATATATATTTTATATATGGGAGAACTATTCAAACCATAGAGAATATGCTAAATCTTTATATATGGATTTAAAATGTGTTTACGATAGACACCTTCCACCAGTATAATTTTGATATAATAATAATATTCACTAGATAATTGTGATGATTCATTATGAATACCCCTATAGATATCAGAGTTCAACATCAATTTTTTGGGATGAAGTCAGAGAATAAACTTCATTACGGTATCTATTATCTAAAGAAATATTATAGAATTTTTGATCAATACTGATGTAAATTAATACAATAGAAATTCTACTAAAATGTTTTAGGAACTAATTGAAGAAATTTTGAATTTACCATTATTAACAGGGTATTATAGTTCATTTCACCATGGTAGAAAGTCATATGGTTAAGAAATTTAGGAAATTTTATCCCTATATATATCATCACATTCAACATTTATTATCATGTATTAATGGTATATTATCATTTAGAAATTCTAATGAACCTCTCTCATGTTCATGATGTGTTACATAAATCTGTATTGAGAAAGAAAATACATTATAATTTTAATGTACAGAATTACAAGGTTATACCACTAGAGATTGAAATTAATTACGATGAATAAAGTATAAATTTTGAAACATTTAAGATAATGTGATATAGAATAGTACTACTCATGACATTAAATTTCCCAGAAAGAATCAGAAATTCAAAAAATATACATGAGAAATGAGGATATGATCGAATAAATATATTCTTAAATTTTTTATATCATAGTGATTTAATTTACCTTATGAAATTTATTTTAGTTTTATTATAATGTAATAAATCATGATTTTATAAAATATTTATATACAAATAACTATAATTTCAATGATTTCTTACAATACATGCAAACTCAAATTTTAAGGAGCCATAATATTGTATATATTTATAAACATTTTATTATGTTTTATGAGAGAATAAAAATAAAAAACATTTTAAAAAGCATATACAATGGTTTTCTATAAAGAAAATATATTAATAAATAAATTCATATTTTTTAGTAAAAGATTTAATTTCTTCAAAAATACATTATCATCCAAAATGGAACTTATTTATTTTTATAATAAATAAATATAATTATGTTTTCCAAAAATATAAAATACATTTTAAAAAAATGTAATTAATTTTGTAAATATGAATTTAAAAATCATTGTAATGTGAAATTATAAAAATTTTCTAAAAATATTTACTTTTCGATGATGTGTGAATAATAATGATTTTTATTTAAATAGAAAATTTCATTTCATGTATTTTTAAATATTGAAATTTTTTTAAAATAATTTAAAAGTTAATTTAGTTTATTTATGTTAATAATAATAAAATTAAGTTCATTATAATAAATTTATTATATAATTTTAGTATAACAAGATTTTATACAAAAGTAAAACATTAATTTTGGAAAACAACATTTTGTTAGGTTTTTCTAGTATAATTTTAAATAAAATTATACAAATTCAGATAAATATATTAAAAAATTGGATTTCATATTTTAAAATAAAATAATTAATTTTACTTAACATGGTCAACTAAATTTTCAGTCACTATGTATAGTAAAGAATGAAAAATGCTTACGAATGATAAAAGTTAAAACAAGTTTTCAAAGGGTTAACCAAGGGAATAGTGAATGTTTGATAAATTTGAAAACTCTAAAAGTTATTATATTGAAATATTTCAAACGCACCCTAATATGAATTGTAATATTTGGAAATTTGGAAGTATTTTTATTGAGTTTTTCATTATTATATTTTAATAATTTATGAAATTCTAAGTGTTCCCTCTGACCAACTAATAAAAGAAGGCCCTCAATTTAACTTCTTTATAACACATTGAATCAACTATATCTGATAAACCTCGAAAAATTCACATATAAACATAAAAATCAACTAATTATAGGTTTTTCTCCTAAAAGGCCATTTTCAGGGTCCTTAAGAAGGAATCTAAAGGTGGCCTATCGAAGAAGAGTAAATAATCCTTCTGGAAATATTTCAAAATTTTCCTTCTTTCACAACCTATAAATATTTAGTAATCATTATAAAATAATATCTTCAGTATACTAAATATTCTAAAATTTTATTTTTATTTTTTAACAACCTTTATTCACCATCTTTTTTAGCAAATGAAATTAGAAAGTATCTCTCATATGTACATGTGGACTATCACCTCCACGTAGAGAAATAATTAATTTTACATCAAAATAATTAATGTATGGATATTATAATGTATTAAATGAATATATATAAGTCTTATAACATATTTATTCTTGAATAATTATAATATCTAATCATCCTTACTACATTTTTATATGTTGAAAAATGATATAATCGCTCATGCAATGTGTGGACTGGCACATTATGAAATGATGTGATTTATTTTTCATTTCCACTTTATATGGATAGTAATAAAGATTTATTTATTTCTTATATTTGTTATAATTTCAAAATGATGGTTTTTTAATAAAACATTTATTTATAATTTATTTTTATTCTTTTCATTTGAAAATCAAACTGTGTTTATCTGTATGTAGGTCCTTACCACTATTTGAATGGTGTAAATCAATTTTTTATGTCAAAATTGTATTAAAGAATCTCTATATTTATATATATACTAATATAAAAAAAATTACATTAACATAATTACTAATATTTCATATATTGTGGATTTATGATCAATTTTTAATGACTATATTTTGGGAAGTGAATCTCTCAAGAAAATCAAGAGATTCCACACCTAGAAATGATGACATTAATAAAACATTATAAAAAAATTTGTGTTCAAATGTGATAAGTGGAAAATATTTGATATTATAAGTTTGTACAAAATTATAGTATATAATTATAATAAATTTTATTTTTATTTTATATCAATTTGGAGTTCTTTTGAACAATATCGAACAAGAGGTAAAAGATTTTCATCTTATTTTTATTTCTACAAGACAGAAGCCATATTCACCACTTATTTCTATTAAATTTTTTATAAAATACCCTTGGATAAATTTTATTTATCATCTCATAAAAATTAGTTGGATTCACGTATCCATAAATGTTTTTACATTACATGATATTTAAATTTGAAATTTACCAAAGTGTTAAGTGTTTTATGATGTAATCTCATTTTTACGAAGATTATTTATGTTTATGGTTATTATATTGATACTTCTTGGTTTATCCCTTAATAATATAACTCATTTTATAATAATATTACTATTAATGGAATTTTAAATTAATAATACCATTTTCTATACTTTATACATAATTTTTGGAGGAAATTTTTAAAATAAAAAAACATACATTATTTTCTCATTGGTCAAGTGTATTTTTATTCCATGACAACATTTTAATTAAAATATTATCATGGGTATTTTTAATATTATCCTTTGAATTTGAATTTCAATTTTATCCAATTTTTAATTTTTACAAATTGTTTAAAATGAATATTTTTTTCATAACAATGTAATTTCTAATTTTTACTAAAAATATAAAGTGAATATTTGTTTTGGAGTATATGACCTGAATGAAAATTTTCAACTTCATAACTCCCCAATTATTCAAATAATTAAGTATATGTTTCTATGTAATTTTTAAAATAATATCTTCTCCATTATATTATATAAGAATTTAATCATTTTAAATAAGTGATTCAAAAATAAAAAATGGGTATTTTCCACAATATATATTCCAATTAAAGATTTATAGGTAAATTCTTTTATAAAATGATACATTGATGTTAATTATTCATTACTAGGGATATGATCGAAAGATACAATTCTTACTCAATCTTTGGACGGTTTATAATTATGATTTTGATATTTTTGTGATACCCATTTATTTTCTATAGGTTATGTTACAATGAATTTTCGAGATGATTTTGAAACACATATCTTTTCCAAGGGATAAGATATATGATTAATGTTTTATGATATTGTGGAAGAAATATAATTGGATTTTTATTATGTGATGTGTGGTCTGGGAATTATATATGTGTGTGTGTGTGTAATACATTTGGTAAATATGTATATCTATTGAGATAATAAGCACTTGAATGGGTATTGATGCATTTTCAATGAGAGACTATGTATACTATCATAGTATTATGAGTGAACATAAGATTGTGATTTGATCGAATGGAGAGTGAATCTAATTCACTATGATAGTTTTATTATTAATAATTCACTATGAAAACTATTGTATATGATTATGTGTATTCCCAAAACTTATGTCGCATTACAATGTTATACTCTCATGGATCATATTCTTTGATACGATAATGATTCATCTCTAATGAACAACCATATATTATTTCATAAATCATAATTATAATGTAGGATAGGATGAGTGTGGATTTTTAAATGTTAATATCATGTTTTGATACACTTATTTTAATGTAATGTTTATATAATAATTAATATCTCTATAGTTTACCATTATTAATCATATAAGAACACCCTTTCTTATATTAAATTTCCTATAGATATGAAGAATGGATTTAACAATGGTATGATTAAAAATATTACAATTTGGGAAGGTATTTGTCATAAATGTTGAATATTGTTCATCATATAAAAGAATTGTGTATATACCCCTAAAGTTACAAAACCATTATAGTCATTTGGTATGTATTTGAATTATATATTGAATATTAATATTTTAAGATACACTATATATTATATAAAATTATGGGAAACTATATATAAGGACGTATAGAATCTATTAGTTGATGACCAGTTAAAAAATTTAATATATAAATACATTATTAAAATATTAATATTTTTATGAAAAACATTTTATATAAAAAACTAATCAGTGGATTTTATCATATTTATTTAACTTTCTTAAGTCATAATATTTGAGGGATTTGGATCCTCTCTCAGTTATACCTTATGATATATAAGAAACCATCTATATTATGGTTAGGATAAAATAATTTATATTTTCCAATTGAAGTATCTTACAAAATGAATTTTTCATTAGATTGTATAACTGTTCTAGTTACTAACATAATAATTGAAAAATCTAGACGTTTAGGATTAAGAGTATAAATTACATGAATTTATTTTGATTCTATTATAAACTATTGATCCTTGTACCCTTACAGAAATTTTATTTCACAAATTCCAATTCTTCAATTTTAATTTTACTCTTATTATCAACAAATTTAAATTGAAAGAATAACTTTTTACATTTTATAATCAAAATCACAAGTTTTTTATGATGTAAAAATATGAAATGTACACATAAATTCGATATTTTTAATTATTACATAATACATGCATCTCCTCCCAAAAAATAGTAACTCCACTGATGTTCATCATATTTTTTTATATTTCTACTTTATATATAGAATATTTACATTAATTACATTTCATTTGAAAAATAATATTTATACTACTCGAGTTATCTATAAAATATTATGTATGAATTTAATTAATATATAAATATAATTATTTAAAAATATAGTAACGAACCATTAAGATCAAAGTAAAACCTTGAAAATTTTTATTTAATTCATAGTTTTTATTTGAATGTTTCTCATGTAAGTTTTATTATCCAATTACACTATTTATTTTATTTGTCATATCCCCATATAACTTATGTCTATGTGTTTTTAGTGAATGAGGGAATAACCATGAAGGATTTGAATTAATTATATTAGATAAAAAGATTTAGATTTATCACATTATAGGGAAAAACATCGTAGTCTATATCAAGTGAACCTGGAGAAATCATAATTGGAAAATTAGAATTTCATTCATGAAACTTTATAAATTAAAAAAAATTTCTTATAGGTGGAAAATCAATTTATGATCATTTTATAATTGTCTAGAATTTTATTTGCAGTGATTAGATGTGATCCCCACTTTAGTTTAAGTATTTTAACATAGTAATATTTATTTGGAGTACTAATAGATATCCACAGTAATGTTTTGATTAAAAATATATTTGTATTTTTTCAATAATTTTCTATCTAATAATTTTAGATAAAGGATATTTTTGGCTAGAAGTTGTTATCTTTGGTCAACGAGATGGTTGGTTTCCATGTCATGGATAGAAATGTTTTGTTGGGGTCATCATGGGAGAGGGACTCTATTTTTTAGAATTATGTGCTATGTATGATCAGGTTTATTTATGGATTATAAAATTAAGAGTAAAATTTTTCCATTTACTGGAAATTGATACTATTTTATAGGTTCTGGTCAAAGAATATTTTGGTTCATAGGTGGGATACTGTTATTTTTTTACAATTACATTCTATTTTAGTAAAAAGGAAAATAAGTCATTCCTCAAAATTTGTTTTGGTAAGTGATATCCTTTTCTATATTTATGAATATAATATTATACCCCTTTGGGTACTTATTTTTTTCTCTTATTACTTGGGTAATTTTCATATATGGTTATAGTTTTTATAACTAGTAATAATTTATTTAATTTTGGGCATATATAATTTATAAAATAATATGTGAACAACTAATAAAACATTCACTAAATTTACTTTTTGAAAAAAAATACATTGATTTTATAAAAATTTAGTATCATCCTATCCACTCACACACAGGTGGGAAGAATGTTTATCTATTTCCTTATTTCTATAGTTCAACACTTCTTATAGTGTTCCATATCTATATTTTTTGGACCAACAATAGGTATCAAATCTAGTATCTTTATATCTAATAAAAAATCTTATATTAGTTGTATTCATATATTTTTATCAGTCTAATTTATCATAATATATAATATAATCCCAAAAATAATGTATCTAAGAGAAAATATAAATTTTTTAAGTATTATAGGTACATATGTTGGATTAGTGGAGAATATTTTTCCCAAATTCCTGTCAAATTTTTTTTGTCGTTATTATGAGTTCTAGAATATCATGTAGATTCATAATTTATTAACATAGGTTTTGATAATTACATGATGATTTTAAAAAGTTATAAAATTGTAGAGAAATTTTTTTCTGCATTTACTCAAGATTGAAGGACTAAATTTCAACCCATCATTCAAGTGATAAATACCATTTTATAAACTATTTAAAGATACATTTATAGTCATGTATCCTAAAATAATACTAGTAATGGTATATGTATGAAATTAGATTTAATTCATTTTAGTGTATCTAAGATTCTTTATAATAGGTGTGTTATGATCATGGATAATTATCATTGTTATGGTTTCATTCATAGTCAAATTATTTCCCCAATGCATCAGTGGTTCATGAGTATTATAAGAAATCATAATTCACTCAGAGAGAATTAATATTAGAGGATAAATTTTGTTATAAAATTATAAATATATTAAAGAATGAATGATCACATAATGTGATAGCTATAGAGGATATAAATCATACTACAAATCCCACTTTGGATATATTAATAAAAACTTTAATGAAATATGAAAATATATTGATGAGAGTTGTGGAAAATGATTAAAGGGGAAGAGAGATTTGTTTACTTCACCGTCAAAAGATTAATATTTTTTAACTAAAAATTTTAAGCAAAGTACATAAAGGTGTAGAATATTTATGAACAATTAGGATAATAGTATTTATATACTCACTAATGATGAATTTGTTCATCTTCAAAAAAACCTTGTTTGATCGAATAATGTTTTTACAATGTTTTCAATATAACCAAAAGAATAGATAAGATAAACCAATGGAATAATACTATGAAACTATATTCTATGTGTCGATGAATCTTGGGAACATTTAGGATGAAGACCATAATTTAGATAAATAAAAAAATGTTACTTCCAAAAACAATCTCAAATAAATGGTAATAAAATGTTGAAATCATTAGACATGTGGTGAATTAGTGAAGATTCATCCATGGATAGTTCATCAAAATTAGTAATATGAAAAATAGAATTATTATATTTTATGTGATTGATTCAATAAATGATCCATTAATTGAAATAACTTTTTTGTGAATGATAACAACAATCACATTCTCTATTTTAACCTTATGACATGAGTTGTTTTTCCCATAGAGTAGTGAAACTCAATCAGATAATAAAGAAGATGAAATTCCCTAAAGTAAAAAATAGATAAGATAATACATAACTTAAATTTAAAATACATATCAAATACTATTTATGGTATTAATAGTTCTAAAATTCAATATTACTGAAATTAAATTTCAGTTTATCATGTTTTAATGATCTTATAAAAAATATAAATCAAATACCCATGACTTATGATTGAATTTAATAAAAAATATTTTTTTATAGGGATATTTTAGATTTGGATGAAATAATATATAATATTATTAATATCATTTCAGATTTAGGAAATATAAAGGGAAATTTTATAATTTACTAAAAAAATGGGAATCTGGTTTCCTCTATAAAAAATTAACATGAGTTTGTAAATCGAATTATTTGAACTATAATTATTGAATAAATCATTAACTAAAATTATTATTTTATGGTTTTCCATTTTTGAAGTAATATATATATTTTAAATATAATATAATAACTTCTGGACTCTATGAATAAATCCTTTAAAATTTTTAATTATTTGTTTAACTACTAAATTTCATGTAATACACCAATGTTATGATTTTTATAAAAATAATACACTGGAAAAATCATTTCTATTTGAAAAAACTCAGTCTCTGGGATATTTATCAATATATACATTAAACGATATTATTTTACATGGAAATAAAAAACAATATAGATCTGTGTTTTAATGTCTTTTTCTCTAACACTTGTATACAAAAGAATTCTAAGATTTCGAAGACAAAATTTTTAATCATGTGAGGACAATGTGTGTCGTTAGCTGGAATTCACTATCCGGTTCCTATATTTTTTTAGATTCTATAAAAATTACATTATAAACATAAATTATAAAATTTCTATATGTTTAAATAATTCCAAAGTGTTAGATTATATAGAGAATCTTTTTTATATGGGAGTTTCTCTATATGTTCATCCTTCCTATATCATTTTTTCAATTCAATTAAATTATGAAAAATATAATGATTTTTTTTTCATTTTTCTGGAAATATATTCTAGTGAAGATTACTAATAAGTTAATATAGAAGAGAAACTATATAATATTCCCTAACATTTTTATTATTGAGAAATATTTTTTTAATAGATTTATTATTATTATTTTCATAATTATCTATTTTATATACTAAAAAATGACCATTTTGTAGAAATTTTTTATATTATATTAGTAGGATATTTTATTTTAAAACATTTATTAATAATTAAAAATTAGTTATTTTTATCTACAATCAACATGGAAAAATAAATTAACTTTTATATTTTTCCAATTCACCTATTAAAGTTCTTCATCTCAATTGGTTCTCATTTATATCTTTTAGTGTGAGGTTTTATCCATCTCAGCCTTTTCCATCAGATTTCATATTATTTGGTTTCATGAGTACCATAATTTGTTCTAATGATAATTTTTCTAGAGAAATAGTTTAGAAAATTTCCATTGACATTGCATGGTTTAAGAATCATGATTCCATTATGATGAATGTTATCATATTTTAATTCTATGAGATAGTTTCTCTTCCTTACAAAGAACATAAACCGTTATTTAATCACATTTTTTATTAATTTTATACAATTTCTTTTTTTAGTGATTAGAATAGAGAAAATAAAATCATGCTCCTAATTCAAGACGATGAATTTTATATGACACGGAGGAATATACATAAATAAATTTTAATACCTCTAAAGTGGGATATATTTTTTACTATATATAATAATCCCAGAATAATATGAATCATTTATTAAGCAATTTTTTGAGGAAATCCTATTTATTAAAAATGAAAATTTTTATAAAATGAATAATATTTATCTATATTGTATGCTTTTTTAGAGATTTAGATCCTTTTTTCATCAATGAACATTTACAATGATACTCTAAACATTAAACACCTCTGTGAGATTGATTTTTTTGAATGATTAAGTTGAATATTTTGAAATTTATCATGGATTATTCAGATGATATTTATTGTTTCCTAGTTATATTGAGTTACAACACATTTTCTAGATTTTTAAATTTGATGATTTTGAAGATCCATTATATTAATGTTATCTCAAAAATAGGAATTGAATTGAAAATTAAAGAATTATTTTTAAAGCAAGAGTCTATTTAAAGGATAAAACTAGATTATGTGGATAAATTAATTAATTTTTTTAACATAAATCTTTGGTTAATCTTCCTTACATGGAGATGATACAAATGTTAAGAGATACATATTGAACATGATATGATGACTTTTATCTTATGAAATTTGATCACATCTAAAATAGAAAAGAAAATTCTTTTGAGACACTCAAAGAGAAATTATATATTATTTTTAACATTTATGGTGTTTCTTTTTCACCTAATGTAAATGATCCTTATCCTAATATAAAATAAATAATTTTTTTATATATAATCATTAAACTATCAATGTATGAAAATATTATTCAAATGTTTATTGATAAGATAAAATAAAATTCTCTAAACCAGGAATAGTATCATATCCTTCTTCCTCCAATTCTAATCAATGATCATTCTAAATAAACTATAAATGTTTTGATGAAATGCTTACTATATGAAACGTCAACTAAAAATGGAAAAGAGAATGTAGCGTAAGGAGTCATTCAATTATCATTTTAAAGACTATCGTGGACTATTTTTAAACAGGTTAATTATCTTTTTATCCTATTAAATGATTCTGAGAAGTTTCTCAAAAAAAAGATTCAACATACAAGGATCCTAAATTTAAAGTAACATCATCACATCATAGATCATGAAAGGATAAATAAAAAAGGAGAATCCTATTGGTGGAGATGTTCATATAAATTGAACAAATATAAAAATATATAAAGTATTTATCTTGGTTTATGATGTTTTCCAGAATCATAGAATAATTATAAAAGTTATTATTTCTTAGATATATGTGCATAAAAAAATTTTTGGAAATGAAATAATAAATAGTCACTAAATCTTATTAAAAATCATAAATATTAAATCATTTTTAATCAAAACTATATTTAATCTAAATATTTTGTATAGTTAACTATTTTGAAGTATATTAAACTAAGAATAAACAAGGTAATGAGAAGGTAATAATGAAAAATATTGGGTATTATCTCACATAAGGTTTTTTTATTAATAGTATAGTGAAAATTTTCAATCATTTTTAAATCATTTATTTAAACCCAAGGATGTAATTTATTTTCATTAATGTTAATTTTTTATTAAATTATTCAAAAAATAAATTATTTCTAAGAGTCATATTGAATTATTTCATATTTAGAATCTTAATGGGGTATAAATTGGTGATTATTAGTTGTCTTGCTAATGTAAGGTAATAATTTATTATTTAGGGGCATAATTTTATTATTTTTCATTGTATACATATTGAATTTTGATAATTTTGAGTAAAAAAGAATGTAAATATTTTGAATTTTGAGTATATCATCAAAAAATAAAATATTCTTGCATGGATTATTTTCCAAATAAATGTAATATTTTTATCAATGATTATTAATATAAAAATGGTGGTAATATTGAGTCAAATACTCACATTTATCCTTATTTATGAAAAAAATACAATCATATAGAATGTTTTTTAATTCTAAGTTTGTGTTTGAGTTTTTATTTTTTGTGTAGTATTATCTAATGGAATATTATTCAATACTCATTTGATAACTTAATAAACTATAGTGATGTTTTTTCAGTGGATGATGAATGTTCTATGATTCCCTTGAGTTCATTAGATGATAAAAGATAAGGTATTTCCTATATATGATGGACTAAAACATCTGATGTTGTTGAAACCAAACATAAAGATCTTAAAATATGTAGAATGAAGTTAGTTTCAAAGATATCTATATATTTTATCTAAGACTTATATGATGATAAGTGGATTATGAGAGTTTTAAAATTTCTAAAAAGTTTTTTTCTTTTTAATTCATTCAACCACTTTTAGATTTAGATTTGTTTTACTTTGTAATATATTATTTAGTTTACTATCAACCATACATAGAGAGTATTTGATTATAAACATTTTAGTATTTAATATTTTCTTCATTTTTATCATATAATTTTAGATTTAGGATCTTCATGTACTGAATCATGTATGTGTGATCACTTATATTGACAGATTTTAGGTCTAAAAACACATATGGTTTTTCTAATCATTAGCCTCCATGGTATTTCACTATTTGTAGAACATATCTATATGTGAAGAGTTTGATAGTGGGATTCCATTTATAGAGATAATGAGTGTCCATGTACTAGACACTAATACTATATGATTGGTCTTATTTTGGGGGAATAATTTTTTTTTTAAATTTATATAACTTGGTTCCAGTTATGAAATAAAATTTCATTTTTTCTAAAAGTGAATGATTCCTTCATTTTAATAACTACTATTAATTGATAACCATTTTGTCACTAGGAATATAATTAAATTAATTTTTTTTACATATTTTCCATTATTAATACATCTATAACTGTTATATTTTGTTGTAGTCTAATAAACTGTTATTCATTTAGTACTCTAATCACTCATAGATTTAATTACACTATAATTAATTTTTTAAATTTAATTTACATTATTATGAAAAGAATATAGTATCTATAATATAATTAATAATTAATGGAATGAAATTATTTATACTGTATTTTAACTACAATCATCATCCTATTACAGTCTATTTTAACCCTTGAAGGAACAATAGAAACATACATTTAAATTATTGTATATATATAACTATAATCCATTATTCATTACTTAATGGAATTAAATTCCAAAGAATTAGAATATGAGTTTCAAAAATTGGTGTGACCTCAATACTTATAAAAATATATAATGTTGAGTAAACTCCCATTCTTTGATGGTAATTATGATAATAGCTCTTCCTAAAATTCGTTCTTCCAAAAGGAACCTATTTTGATTGGACTCTAGATAAACATTAATATACACATCATATAGGTGTTTAAAAATTATTTCTGTATATTCTTCAAAAATATATCAATCCAAGATATAATCATATATGAAACTATTATTTTTGACAAACCCGTTCAAAATAATAATTTACCATTAAATATGATATATCCATATGTAATGTACAGGACCACGTAATCAGGTCTATTTTAATTAATAAATAATTATATCAAATAATAATAATGTAAATAACATATTTAAATCAAATAACATGATAATAAATCACATTTATATAGTTAAAATATTTATATGGTATATAAAATTAGTTTATAGGGAATTAAAAACAATCAAAGCATAGTTAGTGTGTTCTGGAAATTTTTTTAGAGAATATAATGTATATCTCAATACAGTAAATATCTTATGATAATACTAAAATCAATTAAACTTAATACCATTATCATAAATTTTATTATTGATATAGTTTTCATGATATATGATAAATACCCTTATAGAACCATTCAAAATAGTTAGGATATTCAAAATATAAAACCCGTCATCCCAGGAAAGTGTCCAAGTTAATAGAAGAACATATTTTTTTCTTCAATGTTTTATCATAAATAAATATACTTTTTTCCCTATATCAGTCATTTCCAACCAATCCTTGATGTTATATTTTTTTCACTACATCATTTGGTAACATATTATGGAAATTTTTACTTAAATGTTTTACTATAAACATAAAATTATGAAAATTTCTGACATAAAAAATACTAATATGATGTGTCAGTGAAAACTAATATCTTTTTACAGTATATTTTTAATTTTTTTATAAAATAATTTTCCATAAATTTAAAATATATCCTTACCATTATCATACCCTTTATCACTTATTATAAGAAATGTTCGTGTACCATCCTTTTAAATCCAATAAAATGAAATTGTCTAGGGTAATTATTAATATCATCAGTGTAAAAATTTAATATTTCCTATAAAACAAATTTTATTGAATTTTTTGATATTAATAATTGTGTAACTTATTAAAAATATGACACACGACCATTTCTTAAATATCTTTTCCTAAACAATTTCATAACATGGAATGTAATTTATCATTTAAAAAATAAATCTAAATATCAACTCTGCATTTTTATGAGAATTGTACAATGTGAAACGTGTATCTCTTTTAAATTTATGATGTTTATTTAATGGATCCATGGATACATCAATATCATTTAAATGTTTTATTGGTACTAAAATTAAAAGATACTTCTTGATGTAGTTTTTTCATGAATAAACATTGTTTATGGTTATAATTTATCATTATAATCATCCATATACAATGATTCTATATATAAACTCCAAAATCAATACCAATATCTTTAGATAATGTAAGAAAATGGTTCCATGTCTAATTTTTTAATCCATTATTATCATGATAAATTTTATTCAACTGAGGAAATTATTCTAGGTGATGATGTTTCCTATCTTGAATTATATTTTTAATGATCCATGTCAAATGATATAAAATCACTCTCTACAAATATAAATATTTAAATCCTATAATTAATTTAATTTTCTATAGAACTTTTGAATTAATTGATTCATTATATATGAATTGATCTACACAATAGTTAGGTAATAATTTAATTAATTTATATTCCTATAGAAATTGTATAATATAACATAGAAAGTAATTTTTTCATTCAATGGTCATACCTATTTAATATAAAATTCATTTATAATAAAAATTGTATTATCAAATATCATCTTCTTCTTGTATCATATGATTCTAGAGAGAACATTAGTTTTATTGTATAAATGTAAAAATATTTAAGAACATATATAATCATATTTTAGTTATTTCTATCCATTCCCGCCATTACAACAGCTACATGTTAACTACCATTTAAAATAATATTATTTTATTATTAGAGTGCAATGTAAGATTCCCAAGAAACTCGTTGTTGCGTGTTGGGTACACCATCGAGCATAGCGTCACCTTTAAAGTCATATTAATATTTTATTCACAAATAGGGATAAATATGAAAATGTCATATTCTTTATTTACCTGGGGTGTTACATCCTTCCCCCCTTTTGGGAATTGCGTCCTCGCAATTTTAAAATTGCACTTGGAAACATCCTTGAAAGTCCCACATCGGAACAAGAGTTGGTAAAACAAACACTTTAAAATAAAGAGAGATAAGTATAAAGGTCACCCGAGTTAACCCATACTAGGATTCCAAGTATGAAAATATGGACATGGAGGAAAAAACAAAGGGTCATGTTCTGATGGAGAGTGATTGAAAACATGTTTAGGAGAAAGTTAACCATGAGAAAATCACAAACTTGTGATGGGTTAAATGGTATTCGATTCCCCAGTAGGAAAAGTTAATAGACAACATTTTTGTATTAAGTTACTTTTTATTGAGGAATTTATTCATAAGGAAACATAATCACTTATCATATTGACTTTCAACTTTTATTAGATTCCTTACACAAACTCATATTTTCTCCAAAAGACGAGTATTTAGGAAGACTTGTTCACATTAAGAGTACTATAATCAACTTCTAGAGAATCAACTAATCCACAAAAGATAACTATATACTTCCCATATCATTAGTCCTTAACCATAACCAAATCCCAAAAGGTTAGTACAAGGTCAGATAATCCAGAAATGGATAACCCTTTATAAAAATAAAATCTATTCTTAATCTCCAAAATTTGTCCAACAAAATCCAAAGTTCAACGAGGACCATCCGATAAACAAATTTGTCCATAAAAATTCCTCAAAGTAAACCAATCTAAGATTGAAACCCAAAAATTTTAAGTATTTAGTCACATAGTCTTCCAAGTTAAATCGTAACATTTATCTCCAAACAACATCAGTTTCTCCTAAAGTCCCGTATTGAAAAGTAATTAACCTAATCACATATCCTCCATGATAGGTTAATCATTTTCATAAATAACCCAAAATCATCTTACTCCTAATTCATAAAATCATATAACCAGAAAGAATAATTCAAACTAACCAGGGACTTCACGTAGTCCAGTGGTAGGCGATAATTAACAGTCGCACTTTGGTTGTGGGTTCGATTCCCGCAGCTCTGTCCGATGCGACGGGATGTCACATGGTCTGCGTGTAGTCCTTTTTCCAAAACTATATAATTCTTAAAACATTCCCCAAAATGAGATAAAATAACCAAGAATAATCATAACATATTTTAACCTCAAGTTTATCTCATTCCTTTCATTTTCCATCATATCATAGAGTAACCCACAATTACCTAAAAAGTAAGGATCATATAAACCCTAATGGTTACCTTAATAATTATTACCTGAATTTCCACATCGAGTTGGCCATCTCGTACATGATGCATTAGAGAACTCACCAAGGTTGATGTGGTTGATCATGAATCCTTGATAGTTTGTTTAGAACAACTATGAGATTCCTCATTGAATCCCCCATCTCATCCAGTATCTTAATCAGAGAACCACCACAGTTTCCTTGAAACCCATTGTCACTTTGGTGCCTGATAGATCCAGCCATTTACTAAAACCAAAAAGGTCAGTGTGAGTATATCAACAAAACCATAATGTACTAATGAGGAAGGTAAACACTAAGATACACTTACTCATTCACATTATCTAAAACTAGGACTCTTTCTGAAATCCTAACCATTATGGTAATGTCACTTATGCTTAAAGAATACCCTAACCTCTAAAGTTATCTAAAACGACCTTTGATACAAACTATAAGGCCCCAGCCTTAAACCTTACTTAATATTGAATTAAATGAGTAATTCACATTGAGTATCTTTTCAGGTTTAGAGTTTTAGAGAATTAGGACATAACTATTACATCTCAAAAGATTACAAAGTAGTCGCTTCTACTAAATTTCCATAAAATAAAAACTCTTAAAAAGAAACATGTATAGTTCCATGTTTTAGGTAGCATGACTTTCCCTTGATCCCATCCTTGACCCTATTCCATGCTAAGTCCTGTGAAAAACATTTCAAAGACTTGGGATGAGCATAAGAAGCTCAGTAAGGGTTAAAAAAATATGGAAAGGAAACATGAGTTCATATATACATAAGAATGAAATCATACTTTACCCATAAAACATAGGCATATCAAATCATGAATAAATCATAGAAAACATAAGACATAAAGGTAACTTGAGGCATTCATAACATTCTTACATAGGGAGTAACCCGCTTGGTTACGTTTGGAATACCCATCACAGTATATTACCTAAATCTCTTCGGAGAAACCTTAACGTTTCACTCCTTCGCGTTACCCAATGCATTGGAGAGCTATAACGGGCTCACCCGCCCTTAGTTTATCACGGAACCACCCGTTCTTCATAACAATGCCCAAAGACCATAACATAATCGTATCACATAAAACATGCATAAAGGAAACATATCATTTCCACATTTCAATCACAATATAACATTTTAGTATATTGAAATAATGAATCCATTCAAAAAGAAACCATTTCCAAAACCATTTAATACATTTAATAAAGAGATTTTTGAATCAAAGTGTCACATACCACCTTGAAGATTAAAACTTTAAACCATTAATATCCATATAAATAAATCCTTAAAACCATTTTGAAAACATGGATATTAATAAGAACAAATAATTAAAACATTTAAAACTATATTTTGGTTAAAGTGGTTTTACCAAAATTAGAGACGCTTGAATACAACAATTGAGGAATAACATTTAGTCAGAACTTTATAATATCATGAGAATAAATGGATTCATGATATAATACTCCAAAGGACAGTATATACACTATATAAGAGTGAATTGGTGCATAACAACAATGAACCCTCAATAGAAATGTCAAATGTGATGAAATCCCTTATAATGAAGGTATCCTTAAATTAAGGACAAATCAATCTCAAAAATATGTGTGACAAATATATATACACCCAATATAAGTGGATATTAAGTGTAAAACAATAAAAGGTCATTCACACATATTCAATGGATGACATATTCAATGACTACAAGTTGAACCCAAAGAAATCGAAATTGGGTTAAAAAGTTCCCTTGACAGCCTAATGGCATCACATCAAAATGAGTTGATGAGAGATAAAAAGTGTATCTCATCACTTGGACATAAAATTTAAATCAATTAGGATATATGATAACATATCCCAACATAACAATATTTAAATTAAAAGACCCAATAAAAGAAGTCTTTTAAAAAAGAGGAGGGTGAAAGGTTCCCTTACCGACTTGGGTATCTTTCAAAACATACACCCCATGAAAGAAGGACAATAGATCATTGATGTAAATACTCATAAACGAAAGTATATTGCACAAAGAGTAGAATAATGGGCAGTACATACACCACTCAATGGAATTTGTGGCAAATGTAGCATAAATCTCACGTGAATAAAAGTGAGATGAAAAATCCCTTACGAAAACTCGGCATCCTAACGGCGCCACATAAAACATCCGAATATGGATTAATTAGGTCAAAGAGGGTATCTCATCAAATTACAATAAAATTTACAGAAATAGGAATATAAAAGAAAATCCCCCAACATTACAAAGAGGAGATTAAAATAAGTGACATAAAGGAGAGTACTTAAAAAGAAAGAGAGGGGTTGGATCTCTTACGAAAGTTCGGCAGCCTAACGGCACCACTCAAAACTTCCAAAATGTATTGATGAGAGAGAATAGGGTCTCTCATCACATGAACATAAAAATTACAGTAAATTTAAATATAAAAGATCATCCCAATAACAAGAAATATGAGCTTTAAAAGGAATGACATAAAAGTGTGTACTTAAAAAGAAAGAGAGGAGTAGGATCCCTTACCTCGGGTCCGAATTGACTCGATTGTTCTTTAATCTCCTGAATAATAAACTTGAGTTAATTTATAATTCCTTAATAACCTTTTTAAAGTTCATTATTACTTTTATACCACTTATTACCATGTCATAAACATTATGTAATCATTTAAGTTAATAATATTTGTTTTGCTGATATTTGGTTCTTAAGTCGAAAGTGGACTTCTTACAATTACACGTTGTTCGTGTGGCCAAATGTTTATTATATCTAGAATTGTATTCATTATGTAGATATCATATATGTCATATATATCCAGTATATTCATGAATTTATAACATTACATAATCATTTAGAGGTAAGAAATGAAATGCACCGTTCATGGAGACAGTAAGCCGTACGTACGCATGAACACTACTTTCATTTCTATTTCATATTTTATAGAATGGAATAATAATGATATAAAGGTATATTATAATTCCAGTATAATATCATATATAATATCATATTTCCATCCTTTATACATCCCACATATGGTATTTAACAAATCAAATCACTTTGAGGGGGCGGTAGTCCGCACTTAAATGAAGATATCGCGTATACCCATAATGGAAGCCATAAAGGTAAGACAAAAATGAAAAATACAGAAGAATAAATAAAACATAAACATATCATATATCATATATAAAAATAGTGACATAATAATGGCCACCTTTGAAGGTTTTAAATGAGTATTGAACAATCATCGTTTCGGGAGGCAGAATTTCACCATCCACGGAAACCGTATGTTCTTTAACCATTTGATGTAGTTGTGTGAGAGTGTAGCTCGAATATATCTTATAACAACATCCTAGTATATTGAAGATACTGGTGTTGTTACAAAAGATGTAAATAAAAAGAGTTTAGGGGGTTGGAGAAGAAAAATAAAACAAATGAACATGAGAGAATGAATTACCTTTAAAAGTGTAACTCCTTTTGATTTGAGCCTAAAGGCTTCCTTTGAAAGGATTCTGCCCAAAGGGAATCCTCTAGGATGAGGAGAGGGATGTGGAGAGAGTAAATGGGCAGGGGTTGGCCGAGCCAAAGGCTTGAGGAGTGTGTTAAATGAGGTTGAGGTGGGGGCCTTTTATAAGAGGAGAGGAGGGGCACTTTTGGAAAGTAAAGAAATATTACTTTATTTGAAAATGTGTTTCGGTTTCAAAAGGTCCCACATTTATATAATTCGTGGATAAGCTGATAAGGCTTCGAAATCCACTCATTCAATAAGTTTTGGACATGTGTAGTTAGTAGATTTTACATTATCTTTCCATTTTATTTAAATCGTCAAATAATGATGTCATCGCTGCATCATTATTATGTCATAAATAATTTAATTTATTTAATGTCTAAAAATTATAAAAAAAAATACTATGATGTAGGAAATATTTTTAGATTTCCAATGAAGATTCATAATAAAAAATATGACTTGTATAACCCTACTTAAAAATTGTTTTAGTAAAACATATCATGTTTGTGTCAATTTTACTTTTCCATTAAATAAAAATATATTATTGTCATTTTCCAACTAAAGTGGCTCCATGGGGTCCCCAAGTTGGCCCATGGCTTGTCTTGGTCGGCCATTACTCACCCAATAGGTGTAGGACAAGTGTCATGGTGTTTTCGCATTCTTATAATATCATTTTTACCTTAAACTACACTAATTACCACTAATCGCGATTAAAAACTTAATAAGTTACTATTCACCAAAAAATTATTTTTATCCCATTGAACCACATTTTTCTTCTTAATGACAACCATGTATGTCGGATTTTCAAAATTCAATACACATTAGTGGTAAAATTTCATTTAACTGAAAAATCAGTTTGCTTGATTACCACTTAGTGGTTTCACTATTCATCAAAAATTGGAGTTTTTCAGAAAAATACCAAAACTTCACCCTAAGCTATATTTGATATTCCGAATTCAAAAATGAAGTCTTTTTTACAAAATTCAAAACATATTAGTCACATTAATTAATTTAATAATTAATTCCCATTGTCAGAGAAAATAGCGTGTTTTTATAAAACAATAAGTATCAAAAGATTGACACTAGTTTAAGTCTGATTTCAAAGTGAAATTAATTCCAATGACCACTATTGGATTTAATGGTAAAAATATTTTCTAATTTCACTTTAAAACCAATTCAAAATATTATCTAATCACATAAATATTTTTGATTAAAAAGAGATTTTGAATCAAAACACAACATTTTACACTATTCATTAAAAAAATGAACTCTATCGGAAAAATACCAAAGAATTACACAAAGTAAAATTTGATGTCCCGATTCTTAGTAAGAGTTTTATTTGGTCCAAAAGAATGTTTAAGAGTGAACAAAACTATATTTAATGATGGTTCTCCATCAAAAGGTGATAAGTGAACCTTTAGTGAAAACTTGGGCATATACGCCTAAAATTGAATTCTTTCCATATTTTAAGCCTTTATCTTTTATTGTATAAATGTAAAAATATTTAAGAACATATATAATCCTATTTTAGTTATTTCTATCCATTCCCGACATTACAACAGCTACATGTTAACTACCATTTAATATAATATTATTTTATTATTAGAGTGCAACATAAGATTCCCAAGAAACTCGTTGTTGCGTGTTGGGTACGCCATCGAGCATAGCGTCCCCTTTAAAGTCATATTAATATTTTATTCACAAATAGGGATAAATATGAAAATGTCATATTCTTTATTTACCTGGGGTGTTACATAGATGGTAGGACAGTTTTAACCTAAATGCTATAAAAATTACAATATAAATTCCTTCTTATGTATATAGAATCCCAATCACCCTTATCCCACCTCAGATCATGCAAAACATGTTGACTAAAATTTTCATATATGAAGAATAGAATATAGTAAAACATATTGTTGTAAATATCCCCCTAACATGACCTCTACTCCTCACGATGTATACCTATATTTATTCTCCAGAAACTCAAGCCCTTGTGCCTGAATTTTTATTTCATGCTCAAACATCCCTTCATAAAGACACATGTTCCCTTATAGAACCTAATATGTAGGAATTTTTATTCCACAGAAAACTATCTCACGAGGGTATAATATCTGAATAGGTCACTCGAATAAAAGTTCCTTTATCAATCTCAATATCATCATAGTCAATCACAAGGATATAATCAGACATGTAATTCCAAAGCTAACACACATGGAACACATTATACATGTCATTTTATCAAGGAGGAATATCCAATAAATAAGCCACTATCTTGATATGTTTGATGATCCTAAGAAACCCAATGTTATTGTGAGGAAATATTCCTTTCATTCACTCATTCATATTCTACAATTTAGGGGACACCCATAGAAAAAAGATCCATAGAGAACTACTTGGTTTGTCACCATTGTTCATTATAAGACTGCTACACATTCAATTACATAACCAGTAATTTATAAATCAACTACAACTTCTCTAAGGCTCTTATTCCATACTAAATAAAATAAAATATTAACCTACCTTATTCCATCAATGTGGTGAATGTCCTGGATATTGGAAAGGATCCACAAGTGGACCCATCTGAATCGAGTAATTGATGTTGTTATTGTAGAAAATCTATACCAAAGCCAAGTGATCCTCTCAAATAGCCAAAAATCAATAAAATATGACCAAAAAGTATCCCTTAAATTCTATATCATTCTCTCTATAATAATATAATTATGAGTGGGAAAACCCATGTTCATCATTAACTGAGTCCCCAAATCTTTTTACAATCCATCCAAAAACATTTATGTGAACTAGGTGTGTCGATTAGACACCGCACTCAAAAAAACATCATGCAGATGTGTGATATCATAAACATACAGATTTTCTATATCATACACTAATTTATTCTCCCATATAGTTATATAGTGATCCACCTTTTCAATAAATCCACTAAATTCTCAATACTATATTATCCTCCCATGGTCCTAGGTAACCCAATCATGATGTCTGTTTTTACCTTATCCAACTTCAAAACATGCATTGTAAGTGGCTAAATAAACCCTAATTTTCTATTATGGACAACCTTCATCTATAGATATTTAATAGAATGTGAGAATATTCTGATAGTTTCACTTTTCATATCAATAAACTACAAATATTGTTTGACATCATGATAAATCTGGGTAGATCCTAAGTACACCTCCCACTACAAAATATGGGACTCTCTTTTACTCATATTTTATTCATAGTGGAACCATCATCCTACCATGAACCATAATCACACCATATATATTCGAGTACTATCCTTGAATGAAACAATTTAATGAAAAGCTATCATGCAATGTGATGAAATCGATATCATTTTTTGGATTGATGTTCAATTATTTTACTAATATTGACATGATCACTAAGGGTGGGAAATCCACTACCCTACAATCCTTAGTTTCTCACACCTATCATTATACTAACAAAACCATGATCTTCCACCATAAGTACTAAATTCTTTCTCCAAAATAATGTTTCTTCCTACTAATCACATCATCTCTATATATTCTTTCCCAATATTATAACCCATTTAAATGTTGAACATTTATGGGTTTTCTACCCAACACCTCTAACGATGATTTTGGCCATGATGGTAGAAAATATTCAATGTTCTCTTATGTTACATATAAATAATAAATATCACAATAAAGATGAATTGTCACCAAAATTTAAACACATGAACCACATCAAAAACCCTTAAGTCTTTAGTAGGCTTTTTCTACTATTTGGGTTACTCCTGATGAGAAATGTAAGAAACTCCATTGTCACCCTTCATTATAACTTCTACAAAGACAATGCTAAATGATTCAAAATAATCTAAATAATCAACCTCAAGATTGATAAGTATCCATATCCATGCCTACATTAACCTATTATTCATCTATTGGAAGACATATCCACAATATTTTTTCCATTTAAACATGATATACATATTGGTCAGTGTGGTTATGGGAACTCAATGGAGAGAAAAGTTATGAATGATTCTAATGTAAAATCTATAAATAAAAAGGATACTCCAAACCTTGAAAATATTTCATTGTTATGTCAACGAAATAATTTCATTTAAACTCTCTATGTGAACATAAATTCCTTCTTGATAAACTACATTACAATAAAATAGAACCTCTTTTTTATGGAAGTGACACTTCAAATAATAGACATAAAATTGATATGATAGAGGTGCAATCAATATGATATAATGGTTTCTTGTATGGGATTCTAATTTCATTAAATATATCAATTATCACTAAAGAAAAAGAAGTAATCAATTTATGGGTGTAATATCTTGTTTCTTTGAACCATGAACACTAACCGGACATTCATCAGTCCAAATAGAATAACAAAATAGAGATACATCCTAAACATGATCCTAAATGATTTATTTAGTTTGTATTAATTTAACATCCAAAAATAAAAAAACCCATAGCTGATATTTATATAACATTATCTGTACAAAGTACAAGATTTCCAAATACATTGAATATCTTAGTAGTCCTGAAAGTCAAGATGTATAAAACATCAAATTTAAAAAATAAGATACAACATGAACATTATTATCCATTCCATCAAATCCTATAAAATTATAAATATTACAACACTATTTTTCCATAGTAAAGGGAATACAATTGTGGAGATCAAAAATACATAGTAAGTGGTAGAATAAAATGCAGTGTTACATAACATAGAATTGGGATAAGTGATATGGACAAAATAAATGTAAAAAACTGCATCTATATTAAAATGAAACTGAGATCATTCTATATACATGAATATTAATGAAAACAAGAATAAACATAATCCCTAATATCATACTAATGGAATTAATTATTTTAGAAAACATTTTTTTAATAGCTTAAGAGAAGACATTTATCCTATGTTTTGAATTTGTATACACCAAAAAAACATATTTTCCCATATATTACTATTTTTAAATCAAGGTACTATATATTTATTAAACACATGCTCCCATATATTAATTTAAATTCATTATGCATAGAAGTATTTAATACCATTCATATCATTTCAAGAGGGACCTCTTGTATTACAAAACATGGTTATATGTATATATAGAAACATTGTCAAAAAATACTTCCTCATTCAACATAATAATAATAGTCTCTTAGAGAAAATCCCATAATCAATATTAAAATCATAGGGTATTAATAATGTAATTTTTTATACCATTATCAAATAAATATTGTTGTGAGGGTAACATAAATTTGATTGTTTTTAGAGAGAATATAATATTTGGGATCAATTTACACTTTAGTTAGAGACCAAGGAAATTCTAGGAAAATTTAATCATCATTGTTCATAAATATTTTTCAAATATTCTAAATCATATACCCCTAGAGTGTCCCTCTATTTTTTCACCCCTAGTTATAAAGGCCCCAAATTCATATATGTAAATATTATATCTTAATAAGTGAATATTTCATAAATAACATAATGATCCATGCTATAATTGTTTAGGTTTAGTGAATTTGGATGTATAGACACATAAACAAATGGTTCATAGGAAAACTACATCATCACCGACTAAGTTCATCATAACTTGAACCATTGATAGGTATATCATATGAAATATTATTCTCTATATCGTGAGGAAGGGAAACATAAGAATGGGTGAGTTCAAATGATCTGTAAGGGTAAAAATGGGATATATAAACTAGGATTATATAAAATGAAAATCTAAACATAATGTAATTAGATTATAAATATAAATTAAAAATCTCATACCAAATTTATCATGAATATAAACAAACTTCATGGAATAAAACATTACCATTTCAAAATACATGAACCATAATAGTGATAAATCATCGTAAATCAACTATAAACCATAAGATCATGCAATATAATTGTGGAACCATCATAAGTATTGAATCCATTTATTATTAAATTGTAAAAATCAACGATCAGCATGTAATATTGGATCAAGAATCAACATATGATTTCTATTTCATAATGGATTATGCATAAGAGCCCATTTTACCATATCTATCACAAGAGATATAATAAATTTAGTAATTAATTGGTGGGAGATATTGGTCTCACTAGAATATGTTTTTAACATGACCATTTCCATTGGTTATAACGTAATCACCAACCATGGTGATGATATAACCACAATACATAGTTATAATGTGACCAATAACATTTATTATAATGCAACAACCATCACATAATTAAAACCATACATTATTATTCCATAAGATAAAGAAACCTTCATCACATCAATAAACATGAAAATAAATTAGTTTCATAAATATTACATTTTATTATATCCAATATAAACTAAATAGGTTTCACAACCATTTCATAATTTACTCATAACATATCCAATGGAAAAAGAAGGGGGCCCATAAACAACTTTTCATCATAAACATAAATGATATATATAAATAATAAGTATGGTGTCATTGGAATATATCCCAAGTAAATCTAATGTAACATAAATGGATTTCATCATAAATGGAAAGTGATTTGCAGTGATCCCTTGGAATATTTCTTCAAAAAATAACATTTCTACTTTGAAAATGTCATTTAAACATGAAAATTTCACGTGAAACAATGAAGATCCTTATATTTTATAATTTATTTAACCTATAATTTAAATTTTTAAATTTTTCTTTTCTTGGTAGTAGAAAATAAATTTAATTTCATACACATTAAATTAATTATTCTATTCATATTTTTTGTAAAATTAAAATGTACTGCGTACATAAAATTAAAAGAAAATTCCAATAAAATAAATTTAAAAAAGATAAAAAAGTATACAAATTATATTAAATAAACTTTATATAATACTAAATAATTTATTTAAAATATTATTTTAAAACATGGATATAGATGAAAAAGTATTATTACCAAAATAGAGAAATAAAATCATTTTTCATAAAAATAATACTTTGAACTATTGTGTACTTGAAATGAGAAAATGTAATGTAAAACATGTATTTTAATGATCTAACCAGAGTATAATAATATTCATTTGTCTATTCAATGTTAGATCATAATATCACATCCTTGTAATTATAATCATAAATAAATCTTATAAACATAGGGATTGTAATATAAACACCTTACCACTTACTATCTTTTGAATAATAAGCACCATTAAAGAAAGAATATTATATGTATATTTATATCAAATAATTTTCATGCCATGAACCATAAATTACATTAATTATTACTATAAAATCCATACAAACGAAAAAATGGTGTATAATTCTTATGTTCCACAAAAATAAATACGAGACAAAAATCATTAAAACCATAGAAATGTTGAAATTGTAATCCAAATTAAATAAAATAAGAAATTAAACATGAAATAACATTAAATAATCATATTATTCTTGAAGCATTTTTAGTTGATAATATTTACACATCAAAAAATAAAAAAAAGGTAAATATGGTATACGTCACCCTAAAATAAAAGAGACTAGAAATCCCTTAACATAAGTCTTGAATTACATCACATATGTCTAAAATAATTGTATGACAACTATAATATTATTATAAATCAATTAAATAAAAATAATCATAATTATCATACTATAAATAATTTTATTATGATATTTATTACCCGTTTATTATCAAATCCCTGTTAAAATCTTGTTTTGGGTAATAATGGCTTCATTTTTTTCAAATGTTTTTTTATACTTTTGAATTGATAATAGTTACACCATCTAAAAAAATTTATATAGGATACAAATATAATATATATATATATTATATATATTTATAACAATCTATTACAATTAGAGATATAAAATGACGAACACCATTAATGGAGATGGTAGGCCATACTTTTGCATGAATGATGTTTCCACTAACTTTACAGATGAAATAAAATAAAGATAAAATTTATATTAACATTCTAGAATCATTTTTATATCATATATATTTATATATAATATTTTCATTAAAATTATATTTATTAAATTTCATTTATATAGTAATTGGAAAATAATCACGTTGCTTTGTGAGGTGTGTTTCCAGAATAAACATATTTACGTTATCATATTCCCATGGAATTTAAATTAAGAAGGTATATTAGATATTATAATTAATTATGTATACTGATATCATAAGCATCATATAAATAGGTTAAATAAATCATTATTTCCAAACATTAGTAGAGGTGATAGAAAAAGATCTAAATTTGTTCGTGGGGGGGAAGTATTTCATACACCCAATCAACAATTTCGTTTCCTACTTGATGATAGAGGAAATGGATGAGTTAATTATAATAACATAATGAAATATCAATATATATGAGATAATTATTATAATATGTCATAATTGTTTAGTAATATTTGAATTATTCATTTGGATGAAATAAAATGAAAATGCATGGTCAAAGATTTTACCTCTTCTTTAAAGAACCAATTTTGGTTTAAACCAGAAGGATTATTATGAGTGATTTATAATTAATGTAAGCCATCCAATTTTTGGGGGATATAATTAAGTAAATTATACTTTATATATAGGTCTAATAACATTTTTTTATTTTTAAAAAGGAGAGTATATGGCTTGGCCATTTATTACTGGGGGAGAGGACGCACTTTGAATTTTGTAAAATATAAAGTTTCACCCACATTTTAAACATGACACAAGGATTAAAAATTAATCAATATAGAACATTGTATGATATAAGCTTGAATTATTCTGAGCCGATGGGATTTGAAAAAAAATAGTCATTTTAAATTATATATATTTTTGTTTAACCCCTAGTAAACTCATCTTAATCTTAACAATGTTAATAAATTTTTACTATTTTTAGTAATCATTGTGAAAAAAAATTCTGTCGAAATTTTATTATAATATTAATTATTAGGATTCCAAAAAAGGATTATATTTATAAAAATTTCACTCACATATGTAAAAATAATAATTTAAAATCATACCTCCAGAACTGAAAAAAGGGTGGTTTTTTTAATAGAGAAAATTTTCAAGTATAGAAAGTATTAATATCAAATTTCAATATAGTGGTGACAATGATAATATAAATTTTATTAATAAATGTATAATTGAAAATATTTTACTTTAATTTTTTTTTAAACTTTATTGAAAATTTTAAATTCATTAAATATAAAGTCATTTTTTAATAAAAATCATATTTTTCACTATTCAACAAAAAAAATAATCCCATCAACAAAATATCAAAAAAAATAATAATATAATTTTTAAATTTTGATTCAAAAAAATTTTACGAAATATTTAACACAAATTAATTGTGTGAAATAATTATTTATTTATTTTTCACAAAAATAGAAAAAATCATTTTTGTCAAATATGTATTTTCAAAGAATTTAAAGTATTTATTAAAAAATATGTACTGATCTCTAAATATATTTTCATTACCTAATAATTTATCATTAATTTTATAAATTTTTATATTCCTACAAATAACACTTAATTTTAGTTCTATGTGATAATCTTAATTTTTAAATAATAACATTAATAGTAAATCATGATATTTTAAAACTCAGTGTTGTGTGTACCATATGTTATTGATGAAATAATTTTAAAAAAATTATATTTTTAATAAAATCATATGGTATTAAATTCTACCCTCCATAAATTTAATTTTTATCATAAAATTTAGAAATTATTGTATAGAAGTATTTGGATACTTCGGCTTCATTACATCCGCATGTTCCCATATAGCCTTCTAAAGCTGGTTATTCTCCAAAAAACATTGATTATGTGAGTGGTCTATTTTTGTAGAACAATAATTGTTAGATCAAAAATAAACACCCATTATTTCTCATATATAAGGTAATAATCTAGACTTATGACCTCTATGTATAGTACATGCGTAAGATTAGGTAATTGTATCATTAGGGGAGATCATGGAACATATTTTGGATATGAGTGATGTTTTGGGGAAGTGCCAATTGATACGATATATTTACAATATAATCAATAATTTTGTAGGCAATGATATAACATGGAATTAATTTTCCCATGTTTCAAAATCTAATTACCTTCTCCATTTTAGAATCATAAAAACACTTTACCACTGACTTCAAATTACATTTCATACCATTGATTATCAGTATATCTTTTCTACCGGTATTTTGATTCACTTAGGGGATATCAAATGGATCTAACCATCTATACCATTTCATTGACTTGATCAGATACATTAGAATTATTTTTGTAACAATACCCCTTTTTATTTTAGTTCTGCACTTATTTTCATAGATTGTTTCATAAGGGGCCAACTAAATTCTTGATTGAAAGATATTATTCTATAAATACAAAACCTGAGGAAGCTATTTATCCCAAAAACCATTCAAATATATGGAACAGTATGTCTCTATATGTGACACCCCACACCTACCTCATTGGTTTGAGGAGGCGGTGAGGGATACATGGCCTTTATTAGCATTCCCAAGGATCCAAAGGCGAGAAATAAATGTTGGGGACTTCGAGAAACAATTGGAGAACAGTTTTCCCTTGAGAGACAACCACCCAACCAAACGATCCAGTATCAACAAACTACATGATGCAGGTCAACAAAATAACCAAATCATACATTAACAAAAGTAAACTACAATATTCCATGATACAATCCTAATACCAATACAACCAACACAATATCGTAGTACTATATGGAAGAAAAAACAAAAGAACCAAAATAAGCCAAGACACACTCCACGACTCCACACCAAGATCCATGCTCCAAGAACCACCACATATCCCATGAATCACAAAAAACCTCTCGCAATGAGATGTTTTACCCTTACCTATATCCCAGAATACGTCATCTGCCAAAGCACCAAAGTGTCAAAGTAGGGGGTGAGTACTAATAATCAGTAGGCTTTCCATAAATGACTTCCCTACACACGCCACTGGGATAAAACTGTTATCATATTTATGTAAAGAAGTTTATATAAAATAATAAAAAGTGAAACCAATACCATGAGCCCAACATACTCTTACCAAGCCATGTCACACAATCCAAGAACCCAAGGGAAAGCCTAAAAATCAAGCCATAAGACATATCACCATTTACTATTAGCAAAACAATTTCCATCTTGAAAAGAAATGCACAACAAGACAACCAAAACAGTGGGACTTCTGCCCATCCCGTTCACCCCATTCTCAACTAGCGGTACTTTCCAACCCCTACTTATAACGGTGGTTATTCCAACCACTATCCATCACCTTTTATAGTGAGACTTCCCAACCACTTCCACACAACCAACACAAGCCATAACACTCAACCAAACAACAATCACAAAGCCCTAACGTCGTACAATATGAACACAACCATTTCAACACAGGCCAATTCACTCCAATAAATTGCCCATTTATTTACCTCAATGGCATGAGGAGGAAGTGATGGTTACATGGACTTAAGTTACCTTCCCATGGTGCTAAATGAAGGCAATAAATGTCGAGGGATTTGAGAAATTATTGGGGAATGATTTTCCCTTGAGACACTACCAACCAACCAAATGATCCAGTATCAACAAACTACATGAAGCATGTTAACAATATAACCAACTCATACATTACCAAAAGGTAACTACATAATTCCATGATACAACCCACAAACCAATACAACCAAAACAATATTAGAGTACTATACAAAAAACTAATCAAAAGACCCAAAATAATCCAATACATAGTCCACGACTCTACACCAAGCTCCATGCTCCATCCACCACCACATATCCCAAGCATCACCATGAACCACTAGAAATTTAATGCTTTACCCTTACCTATATCCCATAATATGAAATCAAAAAAAGTACTAATGTTCCAATGTAGGGGTTTAGTACTAATACTCAGTAATTTTTCCACAAATGACTTCCCAACACACTCCACTTGGTAAAAACTATAAGCACAATTATATAAATAAGTTTATATAAAACAATCATAAGTGAAACTAATACCATGAGCCAAACATACTCTTACCAAGACATATCACCTAAACAAAGCACCCAAGGGAAATCCAAATAGTAAATACATACTCCATATCACCATAGAACATTAGAACAATAATTTCCATCATTCCAAGCAATGAACAGAAGACAACCAAAATGGTGGGTCTTTCGCCCATCCCATTCACCCTATTCTTAACTGGCAGTACTTCCCGACAACTACCCATAATGGGGGTTCTTCCAACCACTATCCATCACCTTTTATATTAATACTTCCCCCCCACATCCACACAACCAACACAATCCATAACACTCAACCAACCAACATGCATAAAGCACCAAGCTCCTACAATATGCACACAACCATTTCAACACATGCCAATTCACTTCAATAAATCACTCATTTATTGAAAACTCCCTTTAATTTTTTTCCATTCCAAACATCAATTCAATTAAGCATCTTTAGTGAAACCCTTTTTCATCAACCATTATTTTGATAATAAACCACAGACAATTTTAAAACCAACATTTTAAAACCACATAACAATGCCCCTTTAGCAACAATAACCAATTTTCCCCAAAATCCCCCAAATCACCACTAAATGGATTTCTAAAAATATTTTCACATCATTATATCAAATAATTTAAAGAATAAGATTTAATTGTAACCAAGAACCACTCGTTTTAACAAATTGGAGTTGAGATAGAATCCACCTACCTTTAGGGTTCTGGCGAAATCGACCCACAGGAAAATGCACCCCAATCCGGGAAAACGCTTCACGAAAACCGCTATAGATATAATTCCCTATCATCCACAAACCTTGAAATCAACACCCAAGGAAACCCCAACACAATATCTACTTGAAAAAAATGTAGATGTTAAAAAATGAGAGAGAGATAGTGGGAGATAAAGATACAGTGGAAACCATAATGAAACCAAGATGAGAGACTTATTCGGGGAGAAACCACCTTCAAGAAACCAAAAAACCCCTTTAAATCCATTCAAAAATGAGTAGGAGAGCACATTCAACCTCTGTGAACCTAAAATACCTATCGATGCTCGAGTGGGAGAAGATTGGGAGTGAAATAGGTCAAGCCTGAATGAGCTCGAATTTAAAAAACCCTTCCTTTAATTGGCTGCATAGTTAGTCTGCACGGTTTGACAAACCATGCGCTAACCTGCACACGCCACTATCTCGAGAGGAGGGTTCCGCATGGTTTCCTCACATGGTTTGTAAAACCATGCGTAGGCCATGTGAAGCCTACTGCCTCCCCCTGAATGGTTTCCTGGAGAACCCGCATGGTTTCCCCAAACCATGATCAAACCGTGCTCCCTAAGAAAAGCCTCCAAACATATTCAAAATCATTCCAAAATCTCCCAACCTCTTCTCGACTCATCCTACACACTTTGAACACATAATAAAAGGATAAAAAATGGATACATACCTCAAATAGGGGGTGATAAATTCTCCCCACCATTGTAATTTCCGTCCTCGGAAATTAGTAAACCCACCCTATACCGAAAGAGCCTGGGCCATTTCTCGAACATATCTTTCTCCTGCTCCCAAGTCTCCTCTGGGATCTGGCCATGCTGCCACAAAATCCAAACCAGATCAATGATTTTACCCCAAAAGACTTTCTCTTTCCTATAAAAAACCTAAACTATCACGTGCACCAACGAAGAATCCGGCTCAAGCTCAACATGATCCCATCGAATAACATGGACCTAATCTAGCTGATACTTTTTCAACTGCGACACATGAAACACATTGTTCACCGCACTGAACCTAGGTGTAAATTCAAAACGATAATCCACCTCTCTAACCCTCTAAAGAATCTCAAAAGGTTCAATATACCGTTGAGATAACTTCCCCTACTTCCCAAACCGAGGATGTCCCAACAATGGAGAGATCCTCAAGAAAACATGGTCACTCACCTTGAATGACTATGACCATCAACGATGATCCACAAACGATTTACGATGACATTGAGTCGTCTCCATTCTCATATTGATTAACTTGATCTTCTCTATATTCTCCTAGACATGGCTAGGTCTAACCATTGAGGACTGACCTGTTTCCACATAGCATAGTAGAGAAGGACATAGCCTCCCACAAAACGCTTCAAACGGAGCCATATGTATGGATTCCTGATAACTATTATTGTACAAGAACTCAACCAACGACAAGTTATCCTCCCATGAGCCACTAAAATCCATGACACAAGCTCGTAACATATCCTCCAAACTTTTCATCGTCCTCTAAGATTGACCATCCGTCTGAGGGTGATACTCCATACTGATGGTCTACATAGTTACAAGGGTTTTCTGTAAGGATTTATAGAAATGATATGTAAACCATGGATATCTATTGGATACGATCGAAACTGGAACACCATGCCTATTTACCACATCCCAGATATAGATTTGAGAGAGATCCTTCACAGTATGAGATTCAAAAATTGGAATGAAATGGGATGGCTTAGCTAACTGATCCACTATCACCCAAATTGCATCGTGCTTTTGATCATTCTTGGGAGACCTATGACAAAATCCATCGTTATTTTCTACCACTTTCAAATAGGGTTCGGTAAAGACTCAAATATTTCCACTGGCCTCTGATGATCTGCTTTAACCTACTGGAAAGTCAAGCATCATGAAACAAACTCTGTAACTCTTATTTTCATTGCATCCTGCCATATCTCCATTTTAAATGCTTTATACTTTTTATGAATTCCAGGATGAACAGCCCACCAGGAATGATGATACTCCCTAATAATATCCACCTAAAAAGCAACTGGTATAGCAATCCGATTTCTAAAACCCAAAACTGAATCTCCATTCAGCTTCCAACCCTCAATGGTCTCCCCACAATTAAGTTTCTTCCTCATGGTTACACACTTAGAATCAGATATCTTTTCCTCTTTAACCAGGCCAACCAAGTTAGGAATCAACAAATACAAGAAAAATACCACTCTATCGCTCAGGTCCCCAAATTCCAACCCCGTATCAGCTATAGCTGACATCAACTGCCACTGGTCTGATACCTATTTCACCACATGAGCATATGATTTTATAATTAATGAATTTTCCACCATATTTCTCATTCCTTGTGTGTACATAAAGCTAAAATCAAACATCTAGAGATATTCCATCCATCTCCTTTTCCATAAATTCAAATCCATTTGTGAAAAAATGTGAATCAACCTGTTATGATATGTATATACTGTGAATTTCTCACCAAAGAGATAATGTCGTCACACTTTCAAAGCATGGACCACTACTGCCAATCCCAAATTAGGAATTTGTTATTTCTTCTCATACACCCTCAACTACCGTGAACCATACACAAACACATGATTCTTTTTCATGAAAATGCACCCCAACCCGGACCCCGATGCATCTCAATACACCATGTACCCATTTCCTAATTTTGGAAAAACCAAGATTGGTGCTAATGTAAGGAGACCCTTTATCCCTTCAAAACACTGCTGACACTATTCATTCTACAGGAATTGAACATTCATTCTTTTCAAAGTTGTCATCGGTGAAGCCAAACATGAAAAGTCATGAAAAAATGCTAATAATAACCAGCTAGACCGAAGAAACTCCATACCTCAAACATATTCTTTGGTGGTTGCAATGAGATAACAACCTCTATCTTTTCTGGATCCACTGAAACACCCCGTTTAGAAATCACATGGCCATCAAAACAGAAATCATGTATCCAAAAGTCGCACTTTGACAATTTGGCATATAATCGATGATCCCAGAAGATCCCCAGCACTATCGCCAAGTGCATCTCATGCTCCACCCTTATCTTTGAATAGACCATAATATCATCTTCAAACACCACCACAAATGAATCAAGATATATCTGAAATATCTGATTCATCATTTCCATGAACACTGCTGGCGCATTCATTAGACCAAAGGGTGTAACCACATATTCATAATGGCCATATCTACTTCTAAAAGCTATTATAGTAATATCATCCTTCCTCGCCTGAAATTGATAATATACGGACCTCAGGTTAATCTTGGAGAACCACTGGGCTACCCTCAACTGGTCAACAAATCATCAATTTGTGCAACTGGATATTTGTTCTTTATCGTAACTTGGTTTAGTCTAGGATAATCAACATAGAACCTCAAAGTTCCATTCTCCTTATTCACAAACAACGCTGGTGTTGCCCATGGAGTCATGCTAGGCTAGATAAACCCTTTGCTTTCTAACACTTCCGACTATACTTTCAATCCCTGCAATTCAGTGGGTATTATTCGGTAAGAAGGAAGTGAGATAGGACTGGTCCCATGTAACAACCCAAGATTTTATGAGAATTATTATTTTTAATTTCATTGATGTCTTGTAGTGTACGCTACACCAAAATTAGATTGTGCTATACGCAACACTGTATTAGCTTGCAGTATATGCAACACTATTCTTGGCTTGTGTTACACACAATTTCAAGTTCGTTTTGTGAAATTATTCTAAGAATCATTAAGAAAAGATTTTGTTTAATGTATAGATGATATATTTTTTGATTATGTTATACGCAACACCAAACAGAGCTTTCACTAAACGCATCCCTGACTTGGCTTGCATTACATGCAATCAATACCTTCCCTGATAGCGTGTGTAGTACCAAATACCGAGTTTCACAAAACAATATATTATAATAATATTATTATGAACTTGCTGTTATGAATAGTAATACCCAGTTTTTGAAATATTATAAATTTTATCTTTCAAAATGGATTTCATTTTTGGATTTGGAATATCGAAATTATCCAAGGGTGAATTTTTGGTATTTTTCTGAAAACATTCAATTTTTGATGAATAGTGAAAATATTGGGTTACTATTTAAAACCCGACTATTTATATAAATAATTATTTATTTTTATTTAAATTTATTTTAGGTCAAAATTGGTACAAAATACCTATATAAGTTCAATGTAATTCATTGGAGTCATTTTATAATAATTTTAAACATATAAAAATTTTATTGAACTTTTCACCGTCTTTTACCCACCTCGTATGAGAGTTTGAAAATTTACATAAAACTTATTTTTACCACTTCTGTGAGTGAAATTTTGAAAATCCGAGAGACACAATTAATATCAGGGACTAAAATGTGGTTCAATGAGATGAAAATAATTTTAGGTGAATAGTAACTTTTTACTTTTATTTAGCACGGTTAAAAATAAATAGTGTAATTAAGGGTAAAAATGATATTATTATTACCCTAACACATGTACTAATTCTATTGGATAAGTGTAATTCGACCAAAAACCACCTTAGGAAAACAAATATGACCATTAAGGTCCACATGGATTAGATTAGGACTTTTATTATTAATTTATTTAAAGAAGGGTTAAAATAGTTAAAATCAATGTTTAATAACTAAATAATTTTTAATATAGGTTTCTACATAAGATAAATTTGACTATAAATATTCATTAGAAATATAAATAGATTTCCTACATAATATTATTTTATTTATATTTTTTAGATATTATATAATTTAATTTATTTATGACACAATGATGATGCAGTAGTTATCTTATTAATGAAATATTACATAATTTATGTTATAAATTCCCAAATAAATGTAATTGGAGACTTTTTATGAATTAAACTAATTTTCTAGGTTAATATGACATGTTAGTATTGAATTAATTAACGTTTTTCGAACTAATCATCATTTTATGATTTTCACAAAAATCAATTACCAAATAGTGTCAAAATTGACATAAAAGAGTTTTTAAAACAAATATTATATTATTAATTGTTATTATAATACTAAAAATATATGGTTAATCCAAGATACTTATATAATGATATTTGTATCATTAATGGACCATTTGGGGGGTCTCTTGGATATATATGGTAAGTTTATTAACTATATAATATAAAAATACAAAGTTACATGATAAATGTAAATCTAATTAACTAAGAGTTAAAACTAAAAGATAAGGTTAATATAATGACGCAAACCTGTATAAAATATATTAGTTGAGAGTATTTCGACCCATCCCCACTTTAGCATCAAAATAAATCTTTTTGGATCTATTATAAACCGAATATGACTTTATTATAAAATAATATTTTGAGTTTTTTCCAAAGGTGCCCCTCTCCTCCCTTATAAAAAGGGCACCCCTTCCCTCTTCTCTTCACACCCTTTTGAGACTTTAATCTTAGACAAACCCTAACAATTTCTCTTCTCCACTTCCCTTGAAACATTCCGGAGGTTCTGTTCTTCTACAAAGAACAACTTTACTTCCTTAAAAATAATCTTAAAGGAGGTACGTCGAAGAAGAGGTAATCTCTTCTTCTGATTTTCTCATGTTTCTTTCTTCTTCTACTTCTTCTTCTTTAGTTGTCTCATTATAAATTAATAACATCAGTATTACTTATATACTGATATGTTATTAAAAATATTAAACAACCCTATTTATCCTTCTATTCATCCTACAGAAAATGAAATCACCGCGCGTGCGTACGTACGGAATGCCGTCTCTACACCGTGGTGTAATCTGTTTTCGACCACCACCTTACATGGATGTGAATAATGGTGTAAATAAATTACTAAATATGATCATTGTAAAGTGATATTTATTATGAAATATTATACACACACTTCAATACAATTCCATGATCATGGGAATGATATCATCGCTCGTGCGTACGTACGGAATATCGTCTCCACGACGCGATGAGATTCATTATCCTTGTTAACCATTCATGAATGATTATAAATTATATATAATTTATAATAATCAAATATATAAAATAATAATGATACTGGATTTTTTTACATATATATATATATGTATTTTGTTTACTTAATTCCATTCAATTCAATAAGGAAACGAAAACAGCGTTCATGCACACGTACGGCCTACCGTCTCCATGAACGGTGTATTTCATTCCATTTATCAATAAATCATATATATATATATATATAATGAATATATATTATATATAAATAATATTTTACATTATTAAATTATGTAAATCAGGATATAAGTAATAATATCATGAACAACAAGTCGAAACTCATACGATAAATGAAACGATTTTACCCAAAATGGTTCATTAACATGGAATTTACAAAAGAACAGGTAATATAAAGTCATAAGTGAACCATATATTATATCATAACAATGAATATGATTTTTTAATAAGTCAATGACATAATTTAATCATTATACAAGAGGTTTAGAAACATACGAAGCATATCAAACATAAGTTAAGGGATAATTATTCCAATCTCATTCTTATCTGAGATTGTTTATTCGTAAGTATTTACAAGGGTTATGTATATTATCCATGTCCATATGTTCTCAAGATGTTTTCATAAAATGTTTTCTTTTCTTCCATGTATATTTAAAGTCATTTTTACCCTTTTTATACTTTTACCACATCGTATGGAAGGAATATTTCTATTGTTTACCACACGAGGAACTTTTGACTTTTTCGAATAAAGTACGAGAAGAATGTTATTTTTAAATTATACTGTGTGAAAGGATTTTTACTATTTCATAATGAATAATTTTCATGAAGCTTACTATACAAAACATTATTAATATTTTCAACAAAATAATTTTCTTTTAAAATTTCATGGAATTTTTTGAAAAGAAAATGATTCTAAAGAAGAAAGGATATTTTCCTCAAGAATTCATTTCCAGTGTTTTATCAAAACCATTTTCCAGATAAGATGGAATTATTTCATATGTGTATGTTTCAAGTATAATTTCTATATTATTTACATGGTTTAACTTTTCAAATGATGAAACGATATCCATTTTTTGGATGGATTACGTTATGATGGGATGATGTTTATGAAACCCATTTTATACTTTGGGTAATGATGAATGATTAATGTTCATGTTGTGGAACAAGTAATAATTATTTCATTATGAGATGGGTGGGACCAATATGTCCCTCCAATGCATTGGGTAAAGATTTATATCTCATGAGATAGACATGGCTGGAACGGTATGTTAATCCAGTTCAGTATTACAGGACGGAAACGAGGAGTGAACTCGATTCAGAAAGGGACATTTTCCACTAAGATGGTCTTGGAAACAATGACTTGGATACTATTGAAATCATAACATGCACTTAATGTTTTCCCCAATTCCATGTTTTATTCCCATTTTATTTTATCATGATTGATGTCCCATTATGATCTAGGCCTTACGTACTGACATGTTTTATGTCATTTCTCAAGATCTTGATGTATAAACATTATGTTCATGTTTTTAAGATCAAATGTATAAGATTTGTTTTATTTACTCCATGATTCCCTTACTAAGCCTTTGAGCTCACCCTTATTTATGCTTTCTTTTCCCCTAGATTTAAAGAAAGGTTTTAGGCAATAAAACAAAAGAGGAAGATCTTTATCGGAGATGTTGATGATCATTCACCATGATTAGAAGATTATGTTCTCAGTTTCCAAAGACACTAAACTATTATGGTCCTTGAGTGTTGGTTTTTGTTATGTATTAAGTATTCTGCAAACGTAATGTAATTTCTAGGTACATCAATCTTTGGGTCTCTATAGTTGGTATTAGAGGAAAGGTTTAGTCAAACTTTGGAAACTAGGATGCGAAAAATTTAGTGAGATCCCTATAGATATTTCTAATGTATGTCTAGGAATTTCCCTAAGGTTATGTATAACTATAGGTTATTGTACTAGGATTATGGTAATGATCATAGAATTAAACCTAAGATGTTATATATTAAAAGTAATTCCCCTTTATTAAGTTGTTTTCTTAGCATGATTTTTGCCTCTCACACTTTTCATTTTGGGTTTTAGACGATGGCTAGAATCTGAAGGAACCGTGTTGATCAATGTAATGGAAAATGAAATGATTGTCCTCCTGATCAACCAAATGTGATGGTAGATGGAGTGAAAAATCTTATTTCTATACTTTCACAAGCTATGAATCATTCTGGATTTCCAAATGATCAGAGAAGGGAACAATATTTTGTTGAGTCCTTCATGAGGCAACGTCCACAGTCTTTCAATGGGTCTTCTGATCCACTTGTTATTGTACAATGGATCAGTACCATTGAAAAGATATTTTCCATACTTCGTTGTTCGGTACATGATAAAGACATTCTAGCTGTTTACCATTTAGAAAGTGAAGCAGACCACTGGTGGACTCTAATTAAGAATACAAGGCCACAAGATGAAATTGAATCCATGGAATGGGACGAGTTCAAGAACTTGTTTTTTAGTAAGCACTTCCCTCGTATTCTTTGAACAAAGATGGAAAAGGAGTTCCTTGAGCTTAAGAAGAAGGATAATGAATCGGTTGGTATATATGAAGCGAATTTTACAAGACTTTCAATGTATGCATCTGGTTGTATCATCCAACCCTAAAGTAAATTTGATCGATTTTTCAGTGGCTTAAAACCAAGTCTTCGAAGGGCATTAGCTATTAGAGACATTAGTAGCTATGACGAAATTGTGTGTTGTGCTATCAAGGTAGAACTGGAAGTTAGTGTAACATATCCATCTCATGGATTTGACATGAAATGAAAGATAGAGTTCAAGGAAAAACCTCAGAACAATGGTGAAAATAAGGTGAATGTTTCTTTATGCCCATAGTGTGGAAAGAATCATGGTGGAGAATGTCTAAAAGGTACTAGAAAATGTTTCAAGTGTGGAAAAGAAGGTCATCAAGCAGTTGAGTGTCGAAGTAATGGGAAAAGGTTTCTAATGATGTGAATAGAGAAAAGACTACAGAGAATGCTCCACCAACACTTCAATGCTTCAAGTGAAAGGAATTGGGGCATTATGTTAATCCATTCCCTAATACAAGGGTTAATGATAATCAACGTGAGAAACCTCTTAAGGCAATGGAAAATGGGAACTCACATGAGATCAATATTAGCAATGTTGATTATGATAATGATGTGGTGGAATGATTATGCGTTTATGTAAAGGGATTTCAAAATAATGTTGTGGAATCTCATTTATAGTATTGTGGAACATTGGAATATCTATGTATTGGTTTATTGTGGTTTTTGATAATTATATGGTACCGGTAACCATGAAAAGTGATTCAAATATTTTGGAAAGCAGATGATATGCGCATAATGAAGGGATGAGGAGAAAATTAAATGTTTGATAGTATGCATGAGCTCATGACTGATATAAGGACAAGTTTATATCATGGTTTGAGTATATAGAATCTTTGGATTTTGGAAAGAGTTAACTTTTGACAGCATTCATGTTTTCACTAAGGTTCAATGGGTATTCATTTTTCAAGAGAATACTAGATTATGGTATTCACATGATTGGAATGTGACCAACAATATATATGAGGGATAAATGATGGTATTCACAAGCTTGCTATATAACCTTCTTAGTAATCGTTCTCTTTATACTATGAGTTTGGAAAGAAGTATTTTGGTTAAGCCTATAGAATGGAATGGATTATGCTTAACATAAGTTAGTATTGTTTAACGCTAGAAATGTTTTTGATATTATGTATAGAATGTTATAATAGTGTAGTTTAAGAAAAGAGACAACCTGCAGAACGGGCGACAACCCATCACGTTGGATAGGGTTGCGGGAATCGAACCCACAACTGAAGTGCGGCAGGCCTTTATCGCCAACCACTGGCCTACAAGAAGTCCCTGGTTAGTAAAAAAAAGTTTTATTTTATTAATAGGTATGATAGATGAAGTATAAGTCCATTTTGGGAAACATATACGATTAATCTCACCATAATATGGACTTATGTATATAACGTTTGCTAACCTTTTTTTGAGATAGATTGAATGACCCATAATTCTATCACATGATCTTCTGACAAATTAAACTTTATTTCTGTAAGAGATGAAGTGGAAATTGTCCAAGGAATGACCAACGGTAAGATTGTACGAAAATCACGTAAGTATTTCTTTTAATGAAAAAAATTCTTCAACATTAGGGAAATGATCTTGAAAACCAAAACTGTTGTCTTAGTTTCCTCATATCTGATGAATCAGATGGTACCTTAGATCATCACACAGTTATGGATTTGTGATTGTTGGCTTTTTCAAAGCCATGTCATCTACCACTCTTAATCAGAACATGATGGTTAGATTTTTCTTCCATATCTATATTTTCACCTATGTGGAAACCCAGTGATGAGTTAATTTGGGTAACCATTATGTTTCTTTCTTTACTTTTTTAAATTATGTTTTATTATACCTTTTTATGATGTGGGTTTCTATGAAAGAAACATTCAATTAGTAAACCATTTATAACCCAGATGAATTTTGAGGTTGAAATTAATTTTAAGGGGGGAAGAATGTAACAACCCGAGATTTTATGAGAATTATTATTTTTAATTTCATTTATGTCTTATGTTGTATGCTACACCAAAATTATCTTGTGCTATATGCAACACCGTATTATCTTGCAGTATATGCAACACTATTCTTGGCTCGTGTTACATGCAATTTCAAGTTCGTTTTGTGAAATTATTCTACGCAACATTAAGTACAGATTTTGTTTAATGTATAAATAAAATATGTTATGATTATGTTTTACGCAACACCAAACAGATATTTCACTACATGCATCCCTGGCTTGGCTTGCATTACACGCAATCAATACCATCCTCGATAACGTGTGTAGTACGCAATACCAAGTTTCACTAAATGATATATTATTATAAAATTATTATGAACTAGCCGTTATGAATCGTAATAGCCACTTTTTAAAATTTTATAAATTTTATCTTTTAAAATGGATTTCATTTTTGGATTCATAATATCGAAATTAGACTACAGTGAATTTTTGGAATTTTTTTGAAAACATTCAATTTTTGATTAATAGGGAAAACACTAGGTTACTATTTAAAACCTGACTTTTTATATAAATAAATATTTGTTTTATTTAAATTTATTTTAGGTCAAAATTGGAACATAATACCTATATATGTTAAATGTAATTCATTGGAGTCATTTTATAATAATTTTAGACATATAAAAATTTTATTGACCTTTTTACTGTCTTTTACCCACCTCCTAGGAGAGTTTGAAAATTTACATAAAACATAATTTTACCGCTTCTGTGAGTGAAATTTTGAAAATCTGAGAGACACGGTTAATATCAAGGACTAAAATGTTGTTCAATGAGATGAAAATAATTTCTGGTGAAAAGTAACTTTTTAATTTTATTTACCACAGTTAAAAGTAAATAGTGTAATTAAGGGTAAAAATGATATTATAATTACCCTAACACATGTCATAGTTCTATTGTATAAGTTTAATTCAACCCAAAACAACCTTAGGGATAAAATATGACCATTTAGGTCCACTTTGATTAGATTATGTCATTTATTATTAATTTATTTAAAGAAGGGTTAAAATAGTTAAAATCAATGTTTAATAACTAAATCATTTTTAATATATGGTTATACATAAGATAAATAATACTATAAACATTCATTATAAAGATAAACATATATTCTACATAATGGTAGTTTATTTATAATTTATAGACATTAAATAATTTAATTTATTTATGACACAATGATGCTGTAGTAATTATCTTATTAATGAAATATTAACATAATTGATGTTATAAATACCAAAATAAATGTACTTTGAGACTTTTTATAAATTCAACTAATTTTATAAGTTAATATGACATGTTATAATTTATTTAACTATCTTTTTTCGAACTAATCATGTTGTTATTATTTTCACAAAAATCAATTAACAAATAGTGTCAAAATTGACATAAAATAGTTTTTAAAATAAATATTATATTATTAATTGTTATTATATTCCTAAAAATTTAAGGTTAGGCCAAGATACTTGTATCATGATAGGTGTATCATTAATGGACCACTTGGTGGTCTCTTGGATGTATATGTTATGTTTATTAACTATATAATATAAAAATAGAAAGTGACATGGTAAATGTCAATCTAATTAACTAAGATTTCAAACTACATGATAAGGTTAATATAATGACCCAAACCTATCTAAAATATATTGGTTGAGATTATTTAGACCCATACCGACTTTAGATTCAAGATAAATCATTTTGGAGCTATTATAAACCGAATATGACATTATTATAAAATAATAGTTTGAGTTTTTCCGAAGGTGTCCCTCTCCTCCCTTATAAAAAGGGCACCCCTTCCCTCTTCTCTTCACACAATTTTGATCCTTTAAGCTCATCCAAAACCTGAAAATTTCTCTTATCCACATCCCTAGAAGCATTCTTTATTTTTTTATTCTCAAAAGACCAATTCTACCTCCTTAAGAGGAAGCTTAAAAGAGGTGCGTCGAAGAAGAGGTAATCTCTTCTTCCGATTTTCTCAAGTTTATTTCTTCTTCTACTTCTTCTTATATAGTTGTCTCATTAAACAGTAATAACATTAGTATTAATTATATACTGATATGTCATTATAAATATGAAACAAACCTATTTCACCTTCTATCCATCCTGTGGAAAATGAAATCACTGTGAGTGGGTACGTACAGAATATCGTCTCCACACCATGGTGTAATCTATTTTCGACCACCACCTTACTTGGATGGGTATAGTGGTGTAAATAAATAACTATATATGATAATTTTAAAGTGATATTGTTTCTGAAATATTATACATACACTTCAATACAATTTCTATATTCATGGGAATGGTATCATCGCTCGTGCGTACGTACGGAATACTGTCTCCACGACGCGATGAGATTCATTCTCCATGTTAACCATTCATGAATGATTATAAAGAATATATAATGAATAATGATGAAATATATGAAATAATAATGATAATGGATATTTGTATATATATATATATATATTTCATCTACTTAATTCTATTCAATTCAATAAGGAAACGAAAAAAGCATTCCTACGTACGTACGGCCTACCGTCTCCATGAACGGTGTATTTCATTCCATTTACCAATATATCATATATATTTATATGCTGAATATATGTTATATATAAATAATTTTTACCATTATGGAATTATGTAAATTAGGATATAAGTAATAATATCAAGAACAACAAGTTGAAACTCGTACGATAAATGAAACGATTTTACCCAAAACGGTGCTTCAACATGGAATTTACCAAAGAACGGGTAATATAATGTCATAAGTGAACTATATATGATATCATAACAATCAATATTATTCTGTAATAAGTCAATGAAATTTTTTAAATAATTAAACAGAAGGTTCGGAAACATACGAAAAATATAGGACAAAAGGAAAGGGATAATTATTCCAATCTCATTCTTATCCAAGATTGTTTATTTGTAAGTATTTTCTGGGGTTATGTTTATTATCCATGTCTATATGTTCTAAAAAAATCATAAATTTTTTACTTTTCTTACACGTATGTTTAAATTCATTTTTACCCATTTTTTATTTTACCACATCGTATGGAAGGAATCATTCTTTTTTTACCATATGAGGAACTTTTTTACTTTTCTGACAAATGTATGAGAAGAATGTTATTTTTAACTTATACGGTGTGAATGGATTTTTACAGTTTCATAACGCCTCATTTTAATGAATCATAATTTAAAATATTTTATGATTATTTTCAAAAAAATAATTTTCTTTCAAAATTTCAAGGAATTTTTTGAAAGGAAAATGATTCTGAAGAAGAAAGGATATTTTCCTCAAGAATTAATTTGAAGTATTTTATCAAAACCATATTCCATATAAGATGGAATTATTTCATATGTGTATGTTTAAAGTATGACTTCTCTATGATTTACATGGTTTCACTTTTCTTATGATGAAATGATATCTATTTTTTTGTATGGATTATGTTATAATGGGATGATGTTTATGAAACCAATTTTATACTTTGGGTATGATGAATGATTAATGTTATGTTGTGGCACAAGTAATGAATGATTTTATTATGAGATGGGTGGGGCCTATATCTCCCTTCAATGCATTAGGTAAATATTTATATCTCATGAGATAGACCTGGCTGGAACGGTAAGTTAATCTGGTTCAGTATTACAGGACTAAAATAAGGAGTGAACTCAATTCAGAAAGGGACTTTGTCCACTAAGATAGTCTTGGCAGCAATGCCTTGGCTACGATGGAAATCATTACATGTGCTTAATGGTTTCCACAATTTCATGTTTTATTCGTATACTATTTTATCATGATTGATGTCCCATTATGATTTATTCCTTATGTACTGACATGTTTTATGTCATTTCTCAAGATCTTGATGTTTAAATATTATGTTCATGTTTTTAAGTTCAAATGTATATGATATGTTTTATTTTATCCATGCTTACCCTTTCTGAGAATTTGAGCTCACCCTTATTTATTTTTTATTTTCCCTAGGATTTACATAAAGGTTTTAGGTAAGAAAACAAAAGGGGAAGATCTTTATGGGAGATGTTAAAGATCTTTCACCATGATTATAAGATTATGTTCTGAGTTTCCGAAGACACTAAACTATTACAGTCCTTGAGTGTTGGTTCTTGTTATGTATTAAGTATTCTAAAAAAGCAATGTAATGTCTATATACGTCAAGCTTTGGGTCTCTACATCCCCGGAAGGAGATCAATTTTAAACTAAACTTCTCATACATGAGGTAACCCATAGAATTCTTCCAGAAAAACATCCATGAAAAGATCCACCATGGTTGGAACGACTCTCTCCTCAACACCCTCTACCAATTATAATGACAACACTTCAAACTGATATAATAATGTGCCCATTGTTAGTGTCAACAAACCCAGTGCACCCTTCCTTTCATGCCTCTCTCCGCTAAAGAGATTTCTAACGCCATCGTGTGTCATTAAAGCCATTGTTTGCGCATTCTAGTCAATGTGGGACTTAAATTTCATAAGCCAGTCCATTCCCAGGATTACATCATACCCATCCATCTCAAGAACTGAGAAATTCCACATTATCTCAACCTCTCTCACAACAATACAATATGCTCTACTCAAGAAGGCTCGACCCTCTCTTCGATCCATAGGAGTTTGAAATTTCAAAACTGAAGGCATAATTTCAACCCTAAAACCTTGCAACACAACCACACCTTCAGCAATAAATGACTGTGAAGCACCCGTATCAAACAAAACTTATATCACGCTAGAATTTAAAATAATAGTACCCGCACCGTGTATTTTCACAACTGATCATCCACTAAAACCTACTCGGCTTCGAACAATGCCTTGGTTGCCACACTCTGCTATGTATTTCCCAACTGAGAAGTTGTGGTGTTTCAAGAATTACCATGACTAAATTTTCTCTACTTATGTGGGGTATGTTGTTGTCCCCATCCCGTCAATGCATACGACATCTGTGATCCCTGAGGAGTTTCACACACACCCGACCATGGAGAATTCCTACAATAGCATTTAAGATTCACCATCCACTTGTAATTTTGACATGCTCGAGGTTTTTTCATATAGTCCGACTTGATGTGGGCCGTAGAGACACATTGAAAACATCCTGGTTTGATCTGGGGCTTCGGAAGAATATTTACCTATCCTATGGTCAGATTATGTTCCATACTCCCGCCCTAGGAATAAGTGTCCCTCCTCCGCTTGAACCCATCTTTATAGTTCCCACTATTTCCCATGGGTACCTCCATGCTTCCTCCGCCCGTAGCTCCCAACACATCCCGCTCAGCCATCGATTCACGATTCACAATCTCTGTCTAATCACCGATACACATAACTGCTATTTTCTAATGGATATCTTTCCTTAAACCTACATCGAAGATCCCAACCTTCAATAATGTGCTACCCACCACCTCGGCTGCAAACTAGACTAAGATCATAAATGTAGTTGAATACTCTATCACATACATATGCTCTCACTTCAGACTAAAGAAATCAGTTGTGTGTTGAATTGTAAATGAATGTGGGTAGAATTGTTTATTAAACCATTACTCAAAGACATCCCACATCATACCATGGTCCGTCCCCACATGGAATAAAAAATCCCACCACTGAAGAGAAAGATTCTCTAGAATATACGTTACTATATTTACTTTCAACTCTACATGTGTCCCCAAGAATTTGAAAATTCTATTCATTTTGGACAGCCACGCCTCTACCCTTTCCGGGTCCGAATCACCCCTAAAGACGGGTGGATCCTACTTTCTAAATTGATCCACATAACAAACATGATTTGGATCTTCCACTATATTCACTCTTCCCATAGTTTGGAATGATTGCACTATGCTCTGGACTAACTGCTGGTTCACCTGGGGCTCGGGTGCAACCACGTTCTTAGCGACCACTTTTGGTTGGTCTCTACGACACCTACCCCATGCCATTTCTTTCAACAGAAAACAAACAACCATGAGTCTCACTTCCGTAGAAATCAAGAAATCTCATTTCAAATGGATTTACACAACACTATCACAATGACGCTTTCCACCTTTCCACATTTTCCATGTTTTCTATTTTTGAAAACCAAATGACTTTCAAAATAACAAATTTATTCACATTACAATTTCATGCATTTTAAAACCCATTTCTCAATTAATCCCATAAATCATTATGCCCTATAAAATATGCATCCTAGAGGGAAGTAATTTCTACCATATATGGAATGCACATCTCATTGGTTACTCCCATGAAAACGAGATTACCAATGACTATAAGTGACTCCAAAACACTTATGTACCCAACTCCCTAGTTACTTGAATTTGAGCATAAAAGGGTTAGCTATTTCTTTTTATGCTATACATTCCATGTTCTGACATTCTTACGCCTATCTACTATCCTGAATCAAGGAATATACAACAATGAATGTCAACTCCAAATCAGAGAATCAACTCCAAAGGACCGAACATGCTTATACCACTTGTAACACTGCGCCCGTAACTCATTGTCTTGAAAAGGCAGTGAGGGTTACTTGGCCTTAAGCGACGTTCCCAAGGTGCCAAAGGCTGGAAATAAATTCTTAGGTCTTTGAGAAATGATTGGGGAATGATTTTCCCTGGAGACACAACCAAGAAACCAAACGATCCAGTATCAATAAACTACATGATGAATGTAAAAAATAACCAACTCAAACATTACCAAAAGGGAAATACACTATTCCACGATACAAACCCCAAACCAATAAACCCAACAAAATATCATAGTACTATGCAGAAGACTAAACAAAAGACCCAAAATAATCCAAGACTCACTCCACGGCCCACACCAAGCTCCATGCTCCAAGAACCACCACATATCTCAAGAATCACCATGAACCACTAGCAATGAGATGTTTTACCCTAACCAGTATCCTGGAATAAGACATCTAGAAAATCACTAAAGTTACAAATCATGGGGTGAGTACTAATACTCTATAGGTTTTCCACAAATAACATCCCTACACACGCCACAAGGTTAAAACTGTTAGCATATTTATATAAAGAAGTTTATATAAAATAATCACATTTGAAACCAATACCATGAGACAAACATACTCTTACCCAGACACCTCACCCAAACCAAGCACCCAAGGGAAATCCAAACAATCAATCCATAAGACATCTCACCATTTAACATTATCACAACAATTTCTATCATTCAAAGAAATGCACAATAATAATACCAAAATGGTGTGACTTTTTCCCATCATGTTCACCCCATTATCAACTAGCGGTACTTCCCGACCACTACCCATAATGGTGGTTCGTCCTACCACTATCCATCACATTTTATAGTGAGCCTTCCTGCCCACTTTTACACAAACAACACAAGCCATATCACTCAACCAACCAACAAGAACAAAGAACCAAGGTTGTACAATAAGCACACAACCATTTCAACACATGCCAATTTACTTCAATAAATCACCCATTTATTGAAAAAACCATTTAACTGTTTTCTATACCAAACAACATTTCAATTAAACATCTTCATTGAAACCCATTTTTATCAACCATTTTTTTTATAATCAGAATCTAATGATTTTAAAATAAAAATTTTAAAACCACATAATAATGACCCATTAGCAACAATAACCCATTTTCCCCAAAATCACCCAAATCACCACCAAATGGATTTCCATACAGATTTTCACATCATTGTCACAATTAATTTCAAGAAAACTATTTAATTGTAACCAATAATGACTCATTATAGTGAATTACAGTCAAAAGTGAAGCCACCTACCTTCAGGGTTAGGGAGAAATCGATGCAAAAGAAACTGCACCCTAATCTGGGCTAACGCTTCTTGAAAACCGCTCTAGATCTCCTTCTCTGTCATCTAAAAGCCTTAAAATCAACACCCAAGGAAAACCCAACACAATATCAACATGAAATAGATGTAGATATAGAAAAATGAGAGTGAGAGGGATATTAAGATCTATAGGAAACCACAAAGAAACCAAGAGGAGAGACCTACTTGGGGAGAAACCATCTTCAAAACACCAAGAAAATCCATTGACTCACTTCCAAAATGAGTGCGAGAGAACCTTAAACCTCTGAGAATCAAAAATCATGAGTGAGGCTTGAGTGGGAGAAGATTGTGAGTGAAATAGGTCAAGCATGAAGGATCCTGAATTTAAAAACCCTTCCTTTAAGTGGTCACATGGTTAGTCTACACAGTTTGACAAACCATGTGCTAACTGTTCACATTCCATTGTCTCGAGAGGAGGGGTCCGCATTGTTTTCTCAAACGGTTTTTCAAACCATGCACATGCCTTGCAAAACCTACTGCCTCCCCCTACAGGATTTCCTAGAGAACCCGTATTGTTTCCCCTAATCGTTCTCAAACCGTGATCCCAAAGAAAAGCCTCCAAACTTATTCAAAAACATTTCAAACTCTCCCAACCTCTTCTCAACTCATACCATAAACTTTAAACACATAAAAAGCATAAAAAAGGCTAAATAACTCATATAGGGGGTTTTATACCATATCCTCAAGGTTTTTAATTATTCTCTTAGTGTTACAAACTATTTGAGGATTACAAAAAAACCTAAAACACATAATTCTATCTAGGTCCTACTGAAGAGGTCACCAGAGATTTAAGGAAAACCACATATCCCAACCTGACATTATAAATTGTGGTACTCCATGAATCCTCACTACTTCTCTAATAAATATATTGGAAATCTAATCAACATGTAAATCTTCTCTAATAGTAATAAATTGTATGGACTTTATAAAAAAACAAATACAACCTATATAGTATTATTACCTTTATATTTTTTTGGGGAGTCCAATGAAAAATTCCATGATGATGTTTTTCCATTTACATTATGTTATGAGTAGTGGTTATAACACCCTCTTATAATTTTGTCTCTCAGACTTATATTTATAACATATAGAGCACTAAGATCCAAACTCTATGATAACTTTCTTTATTCCATCCCACTAGAAATACTATTATAGGTTTCTATACCTAATTTTACATCAAATAATAATATATAATTAATATATATGAGACACTTATAATAGATCCTTCATTAGATCTGATATGTAACACATAAACGGTTCTAGAAATATATAATTCCTTCAGGATCATGGATAAACTAAGGAATAATTATCACCTTATTCTGTAGTTCCATATTATCTTCCTAAACATATTCTATCTTCACATTGATAGATTGTTGAACACATATTTGAAAAAATAATATTTATCCCCTTACATCATGATTTAATGAAACATACTTTACTAATCCCTGTATATTGGATTTTTAAGGATCTTCATCATGGATAAGTTAGAATGATCCATTTAACTCAAAGCACTGACCACATTATTCTATTTTGTTGTGTGGTATCATATTGATCAGTCATAATCATTAATAAGCTACAATAATATTCTTAGGAATAAATTAAACTCATTATATGTGAATGTATACATTAATCATTTGTGGGAACTGTGTATACCACACTTTTCAACATAATGATATTGCCTCTATATCATTAATAATGAAATTACATTAGTTAACTCCCAATCATGAGTTCTGTAATCCTTCTCATGAACCATAAATTTTCATGAGACATAGGATATGATAAATTCATTCTTCATGATAACACGTACCAATAACTTATTATATGAATCAATATATATTATAAACCCATATAAACTATAGGGTAATATAAGTATAGGTGAAATGAATAATCATCTCTTAATTTCCTTGAACATTTTCACGTATTCAACAATCAAGTGGATCTCAGATGTATCACCCCTAGTTTCATTTATATTACACTTTTTTAATACCTTTTATGCATATTAAGTAAAAATGGGTTAATTTTGGGAGATATTGAATAGTTTATTTCTAGTCTTAATGGATTATATATATGTTCATAGAAGGTACATGGGTAATGGAAACTTTGAAAAACATGATGAAAATCATACACATTGATACAGTGGAAAAATTTACGGTGCACAAGAAGTGTACAGTTTTTCCAAACCATGCATCGACCTAGTAGAAATAGTGCACTTTAAAAAATGGATTCTGTAATTTTGGGATTGTGGATTTAGAATGGATGGTGTATTTTTTAGAGATAGTGAGGGACATGAATCCATGGGTAATCTTTAAGGTAGTGGGTAATGAACAATTAGAACAAGGTTTTCCTAACCATGTTACTAAACTTTGTGCAAAAAAATCCCTACTATAAAAAATGGATCTATGTCAGTTTGAGATTATATAAAAAAAATCCCTCCAATGGGATCCTAACTAGGGATTTAGAACCCTCAAAGGATTATAGTGGTTCTTTCATCGATCCAGAGGTGATCTAAAGGCTTCTATTGGAGAATAAATTCTGATTCCTTGTGGTATGTGACTGTTCTTGAGTATTTTCTTTGATATAAATTGTCATATCTCTCGTTTTCAAAGATCTATGACTTTTAAGGGTAGATATATGGTTTTAGATTCCAAATATGAATATATTTGGCTTGGTTTTTATAAGTTAATGAGATATAATGCATTTTCATGGTGTTTTGAAAAGTTTTTATGATGATTTTCAAACCCGTTATTATTTTCGTCAAAAATATTGATGTGTGTGGATTCACTCATGACTCCTATATATAGAAATAATATGATTAGTATAAATTTATTGAAATTTATTTTTGAAATTGTGGTGTAAAACATTATATAAATTTTATTTATTGATGATTAATGGTTTCCATGAAATTGTGGAATTGTGGTAATTTTTTGTGCAATGTAATTTAGTTTTGTGAATTTAAAATGATGATTTTTGAACATTAATTTTTTTATTTTTAAAATGTATTTTTGAAAAAAAATATTATTCAATAAAAGGTTGTTTTATTTATTTTTTTGGCATGTTTGGATTGGGATGAGTTTTGAGAACACTTGGAGTGAGTGTTCATATTACATTTATAAAAAATAATTGAAATATGACCTTATTCCCAATTACAATATTGTAATGGAAAATTAGATATAATATCCTTTTGATGACTAGGTTGATTGATGATAATCCAATAATTTTTATGGAAAAATCATAATGATTCATACATGGTTAATGGTGTGTATATTGTAAATGGAATTGATTTTCCAAAGAAAACATGTGAAAGTGTTTTAAATAATTATTCATTATAATTCATTAAAAATGGATTTGTTGGGAAATTAGATCATATGGTAATTGTTTATATTTACTTATAAGCTATTTTATAAATTGGTTTATATAAACAAATTTATATAAATTTTGCTAACTTTTAAATCATAGTGGTGTCAGTAAATAATTCATTGGGGAAAACCTACTGAGTTATATTAATCACCCCTTATATGGAACTTTATTGATTTTACAGAGGTTAATATCCAGTATATGGGAAAAGGTAATGTATCACATGTATTTACCTATAATTCATGAAACATAGTCTATTGTTTGGACTTGGATAATATATATATTATCTCTAGGAGTTTTACAGTTGTCTTGGTGTTTTACTAAATTTTCATCCAAAATTTACATTGATATTGTAGTCTTCCACTATGGTCCTTGATTTTATTATGATTTTTATAAATGAAATTTTGAGTTTTCATTTATTTTTTTTCACACATCATATAGTTGTTTGTTTGGTTATGGATTTCCTAGTTACTTATTTTATTATTAAATAGAGAATAATTACCCACATTTATTGAGGCCCTTAAACATTTATTGGTAGCCTTAAATGTTTCGTGGATATCCATTAAGGACAAGTAATGCCTCAACAGCCTTTCGAGCCAATGAAAAGGAATGTGATATTAAAAATAGTATGTTTTTTTGTCTAAATTTCATTATGAGACAAGAGGTACCATCATGGACATTTCCTTATGAGACAAATAGTCATTAGTTGTGTTCATCTTAGAGTGGATGATCATTCTTGTCAATGCCTCATGTTGGATTATATAAAGGAGCAGGATTCCCAAGACATTATATGTAGAGAATAAAAATATGTTGCAAAAAAAATTATATGCTGAAGTAAAAGTTACAAGAGTGATGGGTACATAATTGTATTAGATACACTTATAAAATCTTGAAATCTCATTATGAAGGGTTTAGCTAATGAGACGCGCATTACATGCATCAGAGGAATAAATTCCCACTAGGAATGCATATTTCATTTTGAGTAATGATATATGATTTGGTACAACGTGTTGATTTGTGAAATATTCTAAAATTGTTTTAAAAATAATGATTTTGAAAAATAGAATCTTTGTTATATTTTGAATATAGTTTTATTTTAAAAATAAATTTGGTTTTTTTCAAAAAATGGTTGAATGTGGACAAGGTTGATTTAGTAAAGCAATGCTTTGATAATTGATGTGATGGTATTTGAAATAATTGGACTTTACATGATCAATAGTGAGACTTATGATTTTTTTTGGTTGTTTATAAAATGGAGGCTCGTAGGAGTCATAGAAACCAGCCAGATGAAGTGGTTGGAAATGTGGTTGCACTAGATCCATAGGTAAAGAAACCACAAGTTCAGAGTATTGTCCCAGAATTTCATGTTGTGGACACTTAGAAACTACTTTTTGAGCCAAGAATATTGTTTCATTCAACTTAATTCAAAAAGTATAATCCACCAATCCTACATGGACATTTTGTACGAGAAAATATCGACATGTGTCTTAATTGGATAAATCGTATAGTCGATATTATCAACACACCAATAGAGATAAAATTCAAGATGGCAATATAAATTCTATAGGATCATGCATGAAAGTGGTGGGATATATTGGTCTATGATAATGAGGAGAAAGGAATGGTTATGGTGGATTTGAAAAATTATTCAACAAACCATTATATCCTCACACGTTCATGATTCAGAGAAATATGAACATATTCATCCCGATGTATGAAAATTTATCTATCATTGAGTATGATGCTAAATCTATGAATTCAGTCCCCTTTGGAACTAAATATTCAAATAGGGTGTCTTTAAATGCACACATATTCGAATTATGGATAAGACATAATATTATCTCGAAGATTTCTATACTCTATATTATAGACTATAATGAGATAGTCAATTGAGAAACAATGGATGAAAGGTATATATCATGAGATATGGGAAGAAGAAGTATATTGATACCAATTGTAACTAGTGGTAACTCTAATGATGGATGTTGTAGAAAGAGGTACACTTACTTCCAATCTAGATTCATGAATCAAATGTTGTTAGTGAGAGCAGTAAACCTTGCTCCCTGACAATAGTGAAAAATGGTATATTTACAATGTGGATCATTCAACCACATTATCAGAGAGCACAAAACACCATCGATAAGATTTTATAATTGTAACAAGATGAGGAATATTTAGTTCTATTGATATGATTCTCTATGTTCTGGTTCGTGGGACAATTCTCATCTATCTCGGCTATTGTATGCTACCACATGGTGAGGACAGCAGAACCAATCTCGTCAGTAGAACATAGTGAACCATTGTGATTAATGGAATACCATGAATCCTCAAAAGGGTAAATATAATTAGGGAAACACATAAAAAAGTTCAATTATGATGCGATTATATGGAACTAAGCATGTGATTCTGTATTATTAGGGTGGACCATCTACAGTGGGAGGTATGATTCTTTTGAAATTTACCTTTATTTAAGTTCTATTAGATACTAGGGCATCACAAACCTATATTGATTTTCATGATATTTATTTCATGAGTTGAAAACAAGATATTATTCCTTTAGTGATAAAATTTCCACATCCTCTTACTCAAAATGAATTTCGAGCCTTTGTGTGTAAAGCATTTTCAATAATCGATGATCGGTCCAAGTTGAAATGGGATTTCTCTGTGCTTGAAATTGATGTCTATAATGTAATCATAGGGAGGTATTGGTTTAAATTGTTCATGGATCACATTGATTTTTATACCATAAAACATCGTTTTACAATTGAATATATCATCAAAAATATCTTTTGAGGAAACCGAAGTGAAAAGTCTGCTGAAACATGCTTGTTAGACCCAACATTGGGAATGATATCTTACCAATTTCTAGTGTTGACTTTAGAATCGATGGAAGAGGTCAAGAATAGTAGATTTATTGAAATTTTTATTTTTTATTTGATGTATTTATTATATATTTTTTAGGGATACCATATATAAGTGATGTGTAGTTTACGATTGATCTCCTTCTAGGGAACAATCCAATTAACCATCCATCTTATTAGATGGAAAAAATCGAATCAAGGGAACAAAAAGTTTAGATGGGAGAACTAGAAAGGAAAAGATTTATTAGGTAGAGCATGAAATCATGGTCAACAACAATTTTGTTAGCCAAGAAGGCAAAAGGAACACTTTAGATTTATGACTATTAACATAAACTTAACAATGTTATGATAAATTATAGATATCCACATCCAGACATTGATAATATTTTTGGTCAATTAATGGTAGATTAGCAGTTCTATATGATTTATTTCCATTAAAGATATCACCAATTATGAGTTCATAATGTTGATATTCTAATGATATCTTCCATATGAATATATGAAAAAAAGGAATTTATTGTAATTCCATTCAGTCATACGAATGAACCAGTGGTCTTTATGAAATTCATGAATCCAATATTTCATAAATATCTAGATTCTTTTATTATGGTTTTTTGGAAGACATTCTAGTGGAATAAAGGAAAAGGGTTGAGCATGAGTAGCACATGGAAACAGTGTTGGTAATCATCGCAGACAATCATTTTTATTCCAATTTATCCATGTGTAATGTTTTATATAAGAAGTATAATTTTTTTCATGTGATTTCTTAAAAAGGAGTTTTACAAGATTTGGAGAAAATAGAATCTATTATCTCATGGAAACCACTAAAGAATGTCTTTGAGATATGTAGTTTTCTTAGTATATATGGCTATTACTGATTATTTGTTTCTGATTTTTAATGACTAGATTCCCATATGAAAACTTTTACAATGATAAATAATTCATTCCAATGGAGAAAGGAATTTCATATTTCTATTTTAAAGAGATTAAGGTCCACTAAACATCCACATCCATCCGCATTTTTATAGAATCATGATAAGAGTATATGGTGTAATATGATGCTTCAGATGTGTCATGTGGTATGTCCTCATGAAAGGAGACAATGTTGTTTTTTATCAATAAAGTAAGTTGAAAGTATATGAGAAATACTACACAACACATTATTTTGAGCTAAATATAGTAGTACACTCCTTGAACACATGTCATTATTATCTATTAGGTAAGAAATTTTTGGCCTTCAATGATCATAAATGTTTAAAAAATATTTTCTAACCGAGAGATTTAAATTCGAATTAAAGAATATGCATGGAATATCATGAGATATTTGACTTTTAATTGATGTATACACTGGGGAAATAAAACTTTCTGATCAATGGATTATCAAGAAAATCGTATACTAAGTTGGAAAAAGATTCTTCAAATGAGTGGTAGTTAATGTCGATCCTATCTAATATGAGATTGGAATGTGAAGTTTGAGGTGGTATTGTGCTTTTCTCTTTTTTCTCATTGATTCCTCATTTAGTGATGATGTATAAAGATTCAAAAGCATGTGATTTAGAATGTGTTTCTATCAGTTCAAAACTCAATGGTGGGGAGACAATTGAGGGATGAAGGTTGGATGAGTGTTTAGTTTTTTGGTTTCACGATCAGATTTTTGTAGATATGGCTTGTTAGGTAAAAATTATTCATGATTACAATCATTCAAGATGGTATATTAATATATAAATACATAATATTTATAAATCATTGAAATAATTGTATTGGTGGAATGTTATGAAAAAAAATTATTTAGTTCATTTCAAGATACATAAAATTTGAACAAGTTAAAGCAGAACATCATTTACCAAGAGGTATGTTGCAGTCTTTACCTATTCTATTATGTAAAAGAGAGTAGATAACTATGTATTTTTTAACTGGTCTCCCATTAATGGTTTTTAAACATGGTTCTACATATCTGATAGTTGATTGACTCACAAAGTAGTTACATTTCATCACTATTTGTAAAAATAATATGATTGAGGATCTCTCCAAAATCTATAATCAAGTAAATGTAATGAGCCATGTAATAATAGTATATATCATATCATATAATGATTCAAAGTTCACATATCATTTATAGGTATCCTTATAGAAATCATTGGGACTCAATTAAATATGATTATAGTGTACCATCTACATATTGATGGGAAATATGAAAGGATGATAAAAATTCTAGAAGACATGTTGTGGGATTATTTAATGGTTTTATGGGGCTTATGGGATGTTTATGTTCCATTGATAGATTTATCAAATAACAACATCTACTAGGCCTCGATACACATGGATACAATTAAATAATTGTATCAGATTTATTTTTATTCTCCATTTTGTTGGGTCGAAACATGTGATAATTCCATAGTTAGTCCTAGAATTGTCCAAGAAATAATAAAAAAGATTCAGTTGGTTAGGAAATGGATGGAAATGGTTTACATACATCAGAAATTATATACATATCATTATCGGTGATTATTATTGCTCAAGGGAAGTGACCATGTTTTATTTAGGATGTCTCCAAGAAATGGAAATGGATATTATTAGAAGAAAGGGATGTTATCACATTGATACGTATTCCCTATTGTGATATTGGAATGGGTGGGAGAGGTGGAATATCATCTTCTTTTCCACCATTGTTCAGTGTGGTGAGAAATGTGTTCCATGTATCCCATTTGAATAAGCCACTTCTATATCCTGGCCATTTTATCAGATGGGATATTGTTGAACTAGAGTCTAATGATTCGTCGTTACATATCCTAATGCAGATTATGTATACAAAATATAGAGTCTTTCTTGAGAAAATCAGCAGTCCAGTGTGTATTATATGGAAACATGGGCAGATTCAAGAAGAGACATGGGTCTGTGTGAATAAAATTAAAGATAAATAGACAGAACATTTTTAGGGAACCATTGGGTTTTTAATTAAAGTGGATGTAAATACTAGTGGTTGGGATAATTTATCATGCCTAGTTTTTTTTGTATGTGACCTTTTTTTATTCCATTTTGGTTTATAAAGTAAAGGGTGAATTTTGGGAGATTTTGTAAAACTTTTTGATAGTTTTTGTATCATTTCTATAGATGCATGGGTAGCCAATGTGTGGTCAAAACCATGATACACATAGAGGAAAACATTCAAAGTGGGATAGGGTAAAAATTGGAAGAGTAGGGGCGGCACACAGTTTCTCAAAAATGTGCATCATTTTAGAAGAAACAGTGTTCTTTGTAAAATGGAATTGGTCATTTTCAGGTAGTGGATTTCAAACAGTTGGCACATTTTTTTAGATCATCTAAGATGACCATGGGAGTCATCTTTAAAGTAGTGGCTGACGAATGGTAAGTGTATGGTTTTCTTAATCATGTGACTAAACTGTGCATGGTAGGAAACCACATTAATAAAAAGTGGATATGGGTCTGTTTAAGCTTTTGACCCACTCGTTTTCATCTTCTGTGACCCTAGCTTGGGATTTTTATCTCTCAAAGGTTAAGGAAGGTTATTCTATATATATGGACGTGATCTAAAGGCATCAAAAGGTTATCACAAGATGATTCCATATGGTATGTGATCATTCTTCATCATTACTGATGTTTTTCGTAGATCTACATCTCCCTATCTTCTAACTTCATATTTTTTATTATAAAACAGATACACTTTTAAGGAAAAAGTGAGAAACTGCAAGAAAACACATAGTTGTTAAAATCTACATATCCCTATAGCTCAGTTTCTTATATCTACACTATCTGTGGGTAGATATAAGTTTTTGGATGCCAAATGTGATTATATTTCTATGTGTTTATGTTAGGGGTAGAGTTCTATGGTGGGGTCATAGAGTTTCAACCCATTTATGTGATTTTTTTCATGTCATTTATAATTTTCACCAAAACTCTTAATTGAGGTGGCTTCACTCTCAACTCCTCTAACTAGATACAATTGGATTAATATAAAATTGATTTAATTTATTAGAATTTATTGAAAAAAATTCAAAGAATGTTATAAAATCACTTTAGTTATTATTTATGGTTTTTAATATGATTGTATAAATGTTTTTAATCTTTGGGCAATGTGATTTGGTTAAATGATTTTAAAATTTTGAAATTAAATTATGGATTTTCTGTATTTTTAAAACTACTTTTTGGAAAGATGTTTTCAAAAAAAAAATTTATTTATTTGAAATTTTTTTAGGAAGATTTGATTGACATGCTTTTTGGGAATATTTGGGGTGGGTGTTCATATATCATTTATAAGGATGGTTTGAAATATGACCGTGTTGTCAGTTAAAATGTTGTAATGGAACATTTTATATAATTACCTTATTATAACTTGGTAGATTGATGAGAAACTAATCATGAGTATTGAACTTTCATAACGAAGAATGCATGGTTTGTGGTGTGCATATAAAAAATGGATTGGTTGTGCTATAATGAACTTTTGAAATGGGATTGAATCATTTTTTGGTTGTTTTATTTGAAAAATTATTTTTTTTTTGAAAGTTGAGTTATATTGTACATTTTTATATTTAGTTACAAACTATTTTATAAGTTTTTTTATAAACTATTTAATATAATTTTTTCTAACCTCTTTATCCTAGTGGTGTGAGTATATAAGTCATTGGGAAAACATACGAAGCATTAGTACTCACCCATTCTTTTTTACTTTTTTGATTTTTCATATTTCTTCTATGAAGATATGAGAAAAGGTTATGTATGACACAACTTTATCTCTACTTTTTGATACATTGGATGTGTGTTGGATTTGGAGAGTGGAGATTGTGGATTTTGGAGTCTTGTGATTTTCCTATATTTTTATTAGTTTGTCTTGTACTGATTACTTGTATATCATAGTCTTGCACTACGGATATTGGCATTAGATTGATTTTGAAAATGGAATGATGATTTTTCTTTAATTCGTTTCATGAATCATATATTAGTTTTTTTATTTCTTGGTTAGATCTCTTATTATAAAAGGGAATTTGATCCCTCACAGGTATTAAATTTCTTCATAATTGATTTCCACCATTTGGTATTTTGGGATGTCGTTTAAGGACTAGTAACATCTCATCACCTTTTCAATCTAATTTTAAGTGGTGGTATGTCACATTGAATCCCTTATAATTTATTGTCATGAGTAGTTTAGATATACATGAGAAATTTTCCAAAAACACAGATAATATCCATCCAAACCAAGAAAGCATTGGATCTCAGTTACTATGGCTGGAATAATGCAATGTTCAATAGCCTATATATTTTATGGATCCACTGATAAACTCAATCCTGGGATTATATAACCCATAATTGAATACTTTTATAGTAAACATTAACAATATATAGTTTTTTTTGAATTTTATCATTCCACTTGTTTATCAGTACAATTCTCAAGTCATTTAAATTCTCTTCTATTAACATTGAATATAAAATAATATTATTTATAAAGACTACATCACACTGAAAATAGTTATCTTTGTAGTATCTATTCATTAAATCCATGAATATATAAAAAAAATTAGTATGAATGAATCAAATTACTATAATCTCATAGGGTCTATAACTTTTATCAATTTCTATATTGGGTATATCCTCCTTTATGAACCTCAATCTATTATATCCAGAATGAAGGCCAATCATGGAATAGTATTGACATAAATGAAATTGATTAAAAATGTCATCAGTATAGGGTAGAGGAAGCTTTTTCTTAATCGTGATTTTGATCATCTCTCAAAAAACAATTTATATTCACATTGATCCATAATTAATCACAATAAATTATTATCCCACTCCAAATTCACACACATTGTAGAGTGAATCTCTTTTCAAGGTTCTACTATGGCTATTTATTTAATTACTGAAACTCAGATAGGGAGACTCTATAGGGAGTATTTGAATTTTGTTTTGCATAAAGTACAAGTTCTATTATGAAATAATCTTCATGTTTCGATGGAGGATTTGGAAAATATTCCAAAAAGTACACCGAGATACTCTCACACAGGATGCATATCATCAACATTTAGTTTCTACCCAAAAAATTGAGATAGACATCCCTTCTAAATTATAATGAATACCCATACAATTGATGTGATATTTATTAAAAGTACAAATTTATTTTCCTAATAATAGACAATAATAGTTTGGTCTAATATATCAAATGTTACATCCCTTCCATAACAACCGATGAGGGATTTTTATAAATAAATTCAATCCATGACAAAGATAACATAAAATTTTACTACAGGGAAAATAACAAGATTTTATGGAATAAGATTCATAAAAACATCATCTACAGAAGAATAATAGAGATAACATGCAATCATTACACTCTTATGGGATTTAACAACTAATTAAAATTATAATTACTGATATGGTAATGTGATACTATAAAAAATTATTCATAAATAAATTAGTGGGTAGATCTATAGTTAAATAATACAGTTCAAGTTCAATATTTAATCGTATGTGTACCTTTCACCACATGAATATCATATACATCATTTGAAATAGTGATCAAAAGAGATTTTACTTTATACAAAATCGTATTATTTTATCATCATTAAAGATCATCAATAAAATTTGTATTTAAGAACATATTAGTATAATTTTCATACTCCAAGAATTTGAGGCATTAGAGTGTGGGTGGTTCATTAGTTGGATTATTATTTTCATCAATTTCATTAACAATCCCATTCATTATATTTAAACCTTAATTAGTATTTTTAACTTCGATTCCACATTTATTTCCCCTACCATATCCATTCAAGTAGTTCAATATATGTTTCCTCTCATATTTATGGAATGTATATGGTCTAAACATCATTCCAAAATTCATTTGTTTGAGTTTTCCTAACATTCAATATTATTTTATATATCAAAAACCTAGGAATGGAGGGAATATTTAATTTCCATTTCCACCCAATGTGTACAACAAACAAATAATTTATCTCTACTAATACCTATTATATATAAATACTTTTGGAGACACGAATTTATGACACCAAATAATGGATAATACTTAATTTTAGGTTGGATTATAATACTAGAATAATACCTCTCGTATATTGGGAATTTTTTCACAAGGCTAAAAAGAGATTCATTGTCATTATACTTTAGATAATGAAATTACTTCTTCATATTTGTAGGAATAATATGATTTATAAAATTATTTAAAAACAATATCTTAAAACAACCCACAACCTAGAGTTAATGTATTCATGTTCTCTTGTGTTCTTGATAGGATTCCATGACTAATCTAATTCACCATCTAAATTATAATCAAAAAAATAAATTTTAATGATTGGAACACTAGATAATTTAATTTATTCTCTCAATAATGCAGACCCATTTTATAGAAACATGTGTATCAGTAGAACCCCTAAAATAAATTGGATATTTCCTCATAAAGGACTCAATAAAATACATTCCCATCATTTTCTCATTTGTATGGTCTGTATGATTTATAACATGATATTGTTTTTAAGGGAAAAAAATATTTTTCATTCCAACTCTAATAGAATTTGGTTCTTAATGGGAAATTAATTTCATTTTCTATCACATTTATCATTTATGGGGTTCTATCATGTTTTATCCATTAATAAAAACCTAAACACATAATGTAATAAATAATAATCATAGTGGGAAACAATAAAATCATTAAAATTAATTTATAGTATATATAAATATGGAAATATATTCAATCTATGACACCTTAGTATTGACCTGGGATATTTGTAGTCATCATATAATCAGATATTTCAGGATTTTTTGTATTTATTTTTTGAATTTACAAAGCATATCCCTCATGAGTGCCAAAAAAGTTTTAATGAAAGGCACACTGTCATGCACTAGGTGATTATCAATTAAAGAACAATGATTCATTTCTGATGATATAAATCCTTGCTTTAACTATTTGAGAACCAAAAACACATGTATTATCTTTAAATTAATATAATTCCTTCAAATCCACAGGAACTATACTTCACTAAAATTATAGGAAATTTTTTAATACATTAACTTATCCATAGTCTTATCTATCAATATATCCCCATACATATCATTAACTTTTTATCATCCTAATTAATAAATGTTAGCTATACATTTCTGATGACAACATCTATAAATACCTAAACTAATCATACATATATATTACTTCTTAATAGGTGGATATTAATTACATAATAATATGATCCAAGAAATAATTTATTTGGTCTATTGCATTTGGAAACATGGACACATAAAAAACTGATCCATCGGTAAACTACATCAATTATAACAAATTTAATCATTATTAGAAACTATAAAAATAATATCATACAAAATAACAATCTTCATAACCTGGGGAAGGGAAACATAAGAAAGATCGAGAATAAAATGCTCAGTAAGGGTAAACATGAATGATATCAATTGACAATCATATGAATTTATAATTTAATAATGAGTATGAGATTATCAATAAAACATTAAAAGTTCAAAACCATTAAATTATGGATCATAAACATTACCCATGACATAAAATATTATCAATTCAGAATATATAAACCATAAGTGTGTTGAATCTTCATAAATAAAAATTGATCCAAAATATCTTATTGTATAACAATGGTCCATAAAATGTTGAGAACCAATTTAATATTTCAATTTTAACAACTAAAACCAACATATAATTATAAACCACGAATCAAAAAATAAATCCCATTTTAGAATAGATGATGATTCATTACCCATTTCACATAGTGGATCAATCCCATCAACTTATTTCAAGTAGAGGATCAACCATAATAACATGTTTAACTTATCTATAAAATGAGATATAATATCATACAACATTGGAGGAAGATATAGGTCCCACACATCCTTGGTTACAACATTACTACTATACATAGTTATAACAAAACTATCATCATTGGTTATAATGTAACCACCATTCATTTTTATAATGTAACCACCACCCTTGGTTAAAATGTAACAACAATCCTTAGTTATTATAAAACTATTATCACATAATAAAAATCATATATAGGTATTCTATGATATCATAAAATATTAATCATATGATAATATATTAAAATAATGGATTTTATTACCATTTTATCAAAGCATAATATTTTAAAAATTGTATTTTTTTTAAAAAAATTATTTTATTATAGCGTATCCCATTGAAAAAGAAGGAATTACAAAAAACAATTTCATCATAATGAAAAAACCAAATATATAATTAAAAACTATGGTATTGTTAGATTATATCACAATTATATTTTATGTAACATCATAGGATGTCATATTACATAGAAAATAATTTTGAAAGATCGCATCGAATATTTTTTAAGGATAATAACCTTCCGCATTGAAAATGACCATTAAAAAATAATTTCAATAAATATTATTTAAATCCATTTAAATAAAAATATAATTATAAAAATATAAATTATTATTTAAATAAATGTATTTTCATTATGGTGAAAAATATTATTAATGTCATATATGTTAAAATAATTATTATTTGTATATTTTTAGTAAAACTGAAATATAACTCATTCATAAATTGATAAGAATATTATATTAAGTCTATTTAATTCAAATTAATGAATTTATAAAAATAAAATAAAATATTAATTGAATAATTATAAATAAATTCATTTAAATATTTTCAAAAAACATGACTCTAGAAAAATAATAATTTTCGATGAAAAATAAAACATGTTTTCATTAAAAACATTCTTTGTACTCTTGAAAATATATAGTGAGGGAAGCAAATGAAAAAAATTCTTTTCACTAAAAAATTATATGACACGAAAATTTATTTTTTTCTTGACATTTGAACTATAATATATCTTCATTGGAATCATAATCATATACAATCCCAGTAAACAAATAGATTATAACATAAATTTATTTCCATTTTTTAATCATTTAAAATTTAATCCACATGAAATGAATTAAATTATATACTTATTTATATTCTTTAATTTTAATTATTGTTATAATATTATCATTCGTGGGATTCATATACACAACAAGGAAGAATAAATATTCATAAAAGGCATGTGTCCCACCGAAAGACGTAAATCGCACACCACTTTGGGGACTTCTGAATCAAAATAAAAATTATAGAATAATAAAGAATTAATATTTAAATATCAGGAAAATAATAAAATTCATTATATAAATCATCCAGGAATAAATATATACAAAAAAATGTTTTTAATATGTTATACGTCTCCTTGAAATAAAATATAGACAAGAATTCCCTTACCTTAATTCTAAAATTCCTTCATACAAGTTCAAATATATTGTAAAATATTTTTATTTTTAATATAAATATAATTAATATAAATAATAATATGTATCATACTATTTATTATTTACTTATTACAATTTATTAACCGTTTATTACAATTCCTTGTGAAAATCATGTTTGTGGTAATGAGTGCTACATTATATTTGTATGTTTTGGTAAGGTATTCTTAGTCCTTTTTAATTGATCCTAATTCAATCATATATTGAAAGTTAAACAAGATATATATATCATATAATTTAAAAATATATTTATTTAGATTAATTCTTTTATTTTAGTGGTTAAAATGAATTACACAGTTTATTGAGAGGGTAGGTTATATGTACGCGTAATCCTAGTTTCCATTTTCTCAACGGATCAAGATAAATAAAATTAAATAATATATTAACCTTATAGAATAATTAATATGACATATATATCACATAATTTTTTAAATTTATCCTTATTAACTTCTTTGAAAATCGTATATGGATAAAAATTCTCATATCTTTGTCGGGCGATAGTTTGTTTTTACATAGAAGGGATGTTATTATATTCCCACAAAATTGAATATAAGAACTTATAATAGATATTATAATTATAGAAATAAAATTATGTTATAAATATTAGATAAATATGTTAAATCCGTCATTTTATCCATCCATTATAGGTTGGTCTGGAAGAAAAACTACATTAGTTTTTGATGAGGTAGACTATCATATATATGATCAATGGTTTCAGTCCCCACTAGATGGAAAAGGAGACAGATATAGGTCATGAAATTAGCATAATTTCATCTCAATTTAGCTTTAATACTAATTTTACTATATTATAATGGTCCAAAAATATTTTTACATGTTAGAAGAAGAAATTAAACTAATACACATGGTTAGTGACTAAACCACTTCATTAAAGAACACATTTATATTTAATTCTAGAGACTTATAGGAGGTTTCCCTAATAATTTTAAGCGAACTAGAATTTTATATGGGATTAAAGGAATGAGACTATGTAGTTATTTTCTAAAAAAGTATTTTTTTAGATGAGTTAATTGGAGAAGAGATTTGTTGGCCTTCTATAAATGGAGAATTTGATCCCCTTGAAATTTTTTTGAAAAGTAAAAGGTGTAAAAATGATTAAAAATATTCCAAATGATCAAAAAATGGATAAATAGGTAAAATTATTTGAGATAAGTTCTAAATATATCAATCCAATGGTAGTTTTACAAGAGTATATATTATTTAACAACATATCAATTTAGTTTAGAACCCGGTAAAATAGTCACAACTATTTTTGTGTTAATTAATTATTGTTTTTTTATGTTATTTTTGAAAAACAAAAGTTGGCCAAATTATATAATAATAATTATTATTATTGAAATTATTATATCAATTATTCCCAATTAAATTCATATAATTGGAAAATATTAAATTAAAATCAATCATACTGATGTGATGAAAATACATTTTCCAAAGAGAACCATTTCAAAACCATATAGAGTTTTAAATTAAAAAATAAATATAAAATAAATTTAAATGATAAAAACTATATTAAAAAATTAATAATAGAAATTATTTTTCTATCAAAACATTTTTGTACAATATTTAGTTTCACAATTTCTTTAAATAAAAATATATATATTGAAAAAAATTAAAATTTTCCACCGTTAAAAAAATTAAAAATGTTATTAAATTCTTAATAATTAACTGAAATATAATTTTAAAATGTTGATTAAAAAATGAAGTTAAATTTTTTTAAAAAAATTTCTGATAGTTTTGAAAATTAATATCAACATATCTTCAAAAAAATCAATGGAAATAATTTTTTTGATAAATATGTACTTTCAAATTATTTAAAGAATTTACTAATAAATAATTACTTATCAATAAATATATTTTATTAACATAAAAAAAGTATATTTAATTTTTAAAATTTTGGTATCAAATTTCATACCATAAAATTTAAAGGGTATATTATAGATTTCGTGTTTAAATAATTAAATTAACATATAATCGTGATTCATTAAAACATAGTCTTTTTGGTAATTCAAGCAATCAATTAAATTAAATTTATTTTAAAAAATATATTTGATAAAATACAAGGGTGTTACATTAGGCCAACTCATCATGAATCAATGTGATAATTGAGTTAATGTCGGACCCTCCATTTTTGGGGTGATTAACCCTAGGTATATCTAATCCACAACATATCCCCCTCACATTTTCCAAAAATGGATGTCATTACTAGGAGACTACACAAAATTTTACATTACCAAAAAATATATGATAGATTTTCAACCATAGAGTGGGTAATACATGAAAAAATATGACTGTCATAAAAATATAGACATGTAAATATCTTAAAATTCATGATTGGCTAGAAAAAAATACATTCATGCCTATGTAAGAACTATAAAAACTAAAAAAGGTGGTCATTATCAATTGAGTCCTAAATAATCAAAATTAATATAGAAAAAACCACATCAGGATAGGGTTGTTGTTTAATTATAACCTCTTCAATTATAGGTCTCAAAAAATTCTTCAAAAAACGTAAATGAATGAATTTAAAAATATGATATCTGAATTAGTTATTATATATACACTACATGAAGTAGATTATGTGAATGATACAAAATATGTTGCTAGGAGAGGAATTTGTGAAGGAACCCCCTTACCCGATGTCCTGAATTACATGAACATAATTTAACATCCTGCGTTCTAACCATATATATCACAATAAAAATATTTAAAACCTTTGTCTTATTCATTTTCATTCATAATATTTATAAATATTCCTTCTTTACTTTAATTCACTTTATTTTAAACATCAGGTGCTTATAGATTTTATCATTTGTACAAGTTCATAATAGTGGTTTTCATATTCATTCAGGTTTAAAATTTCATAATTACTACGGAATTATAGATTTTATTTGGTTGTAATTATAATTAATTATGATGTTTCAACTCCATTTCATTGGTGTTGAAGTATTTTTCATTGATGATGAAATAAATAATAATAAACTTATTCTAATTCTTAATGACTAGAATATGTTTTATTAATTAGTGAAGTAAATTATTTATAACATCCCCAAAAATGAAAAACTGAGATTTAAACAATTATCTCATATTATACCAGTAATTATGTTCCCATTTTCATTTTTCATAAAAAATCATATTATTGTTAATGTAGGTTGTTAAATTCACCTAAATAGAAACATACCATGATTTAAAAATGATTATGAGCTATTTTTTTAATGTCATTATATCTATAGAATAATGATATTATTTATTTTGTTTTAGTGTCGTAAAAATTAATTAATAGTATCAATATGTTGAATTAATGGATATGAAATTATTTCACAATTTTGAATAATTGGTTATGCTCTTTGTAAACATATTTTAAATAATTAAACTAACAATGATTATTCATTAATAATATCATTAATAAGTTCTATAATGTGTAATAGAATAAAAATGATTATATCATAAATATCATATTTATCCTTTAGAATCATCCTTTCATAAATCATGTTATTTAGGTGAAGGAAAATGATACACATTATGTCAGGGATGCAGTAGTCCACGCAAGAACTGAATAGTGGTATTATTTTTCTAATTTGAATGGATATATGAATAAAAAATGAAGATACTCTTAAAATAAAAATTTTAATTTATATAAATGATAATTATTTCTTTATATAAATGTGTATATAGTAATTTGTGAAATAATAAAATTTTTAAATAAAACTAAGTAGTTAATAATACTCACATCAGGGACATGTATTTTTCTTTAATGTGTCATTGTTGAAGGGAATATACAAACAATGATTGAACATTGGATTTTTTAATGGGAGAGGGATATAGAGAGAGTAAAATAGATGTTTTTATTAGAAACTTTTGAAATATATATTAGTCTGGATGTAGCCAAGATGCTACACTTTAATATGTGAAGAATAGGGTAGTTTTGAGGGGTAATGATTTTAAATAATTTATGTTTATTATTAAAGGGTCTAGTTATTAAAAAATTAAAAAAAATGAGAAAATGGGTGGGGTTTGGTAGAGAAATACCTGAGTCATCCATTTTAAAACATGTTTTGGATAAGTTTTGGCCTTTCTCCATTAGTTAAAATCATTTTACCATTCTCATTTGTTTACCAAGGAATGCAATTTTTGAGCTTCATAATTAATATTAATGAACAAAATTTAAATATATATTATTAAATAATTTTAACCATATAATTTTAATTTTTAACACCATTTTAAAAATTTAATACATATTTATAAAATTTTAAATTTAAAAGACAACACATAAATGCATAAAATCATTTCCAAAGAAATAAGGGTTTGAAGCCTGTAATTTTTATATATGGAAAAAAAATAATGGATACTGATTCTAATAAAATATAAATAGTTAATATAATAAATAAGTTCACGTGGAATCCAATGAAAAAAACTCAATATATATTAAAGTATACATTATTTAAATAAAATAATAACAAATATTTATTATATTAAACTGAAAATTTAGTTTGTTATAATAATGTTTTCCATTAGTTTTCATAGTTCGAAGTATATTTTAAATTGAATAAATTTTATCATAACAGTAAAATCTTATTAACTGAATGGTTTTATAAATTTATAGGTCATTCTTATATATCAATAAAATATGAAAAATATATCTTTCATAAAACCCATAATATATTATTAATAATTGACCATTTCCAAAAAACCCAAAAACTAATAAGAATTTAATTTTCACATTAGGAGATCTAGAGGATGTTATTTTTGTCAATTCAAATTATAAAATTGATATTTTAAATAAATTTATGAATTAAGTTAATTATTTGGAAAATTGTTTTTTTAAGCTATGTTGTTAAACAACTGTTAAAGAGTCTTAGTTGTTACATCCACCAAATAAATTTTGAACAAAAAACTAGTTGATATATCATATATTTTTATAAATTTTGATACTACTTATTAATATTTTCATTAGTCTCCCAGGTTTCCAGCACTAATTTTTTATTTCAATGATGGACTCTCACTAATTTATTTACCAGATTCCATAATAATTTCTCTCTTATGTTAAGGATCTACATAGAATACCCATTATAATAACATTCATTCTTTAACACCAATATCTCGGATGTGATCACTTGTGTTAGAACGTGTATGTATTTGTTGAGGATTCCTGATCCATTCAACCACCAGGATGTCCTCTATCTAGTGATATCATCAGATATTCGTATGTATGATTGCACCATTTAATGCACCTACACATTCATGATTAAAACTGGATGAATAAAACTCAAAGAAATGATGTGGTTAAGGCTTATATAATACTAGTGAATTGAATATTTCCTCAAAATTTAGCTTCAGTAATTGTTTAGTCTCAGTACCCTAACAACTATACTGAGTTCTTGTAAATAGGACATTTCATTCCATTATTTTCATGATTTATCTATTTTAAAAACCCATGAAAATAAAAAAATGTGTTATAAATATGAAATAATATTCAAAAAATAAAATATATATATTAAAACTTTAATACATACATCCAAAATAAATGTGATAATTGAATAACATTATCAATTTCATTTGAACAAAACATGGTTACAAAGGAAAACATAAAAAATCTACAGTGATTAACGAAAGGATCCCCACAAATGTATCCACACACTGGATCTTCCAAATGATAATTGTCCATCCAAATATGGTCTATCTAAACATGTATTATACCCTTACAGATGAATGTGTTTCTAGGTACCAACATCATGTAGGTACACCTCAACTTTGGTTAGGCCTTTTCAACACCAATCATTCATAATGTTCTCATAATATTTCATAGGTTTCCAAATGGTATTTTTATAAATGATCCCAAAAGACCATAATCAAAAAAATGTAATTCTGAATTTCATATATTTACATCAATTTATGTGAGACTTGGTTGATCACTAGTATCTTCAACTGCCTCAACTATTGACATCTGGTGAACACTACATGTCATCTTCTAATTCATAAAAAGTCTTCGAACAACATTTCTATCATGGATTCTTGGAATAATGGATCTTGGTTTCAACCATATAGTTTTTTATTTAGAGTGAATTCTATATAAAAAATCAACAAACTCAGAAGTGTTTTTCGACTAGAAGACACATATTCTTCTAATAATCTCACTAAATTTCTCCTTAGCATGAGTGTATCCCCTAAGGCCATTTGAAATTTGATTCTTCTAATTTCTCAAACACTGATATTGGCATACAATAGATACTAAAACATAGTCCCTTATCATGAGTATAGTAATATTTTAGCTCCACTATAACTCTTTTTGAAACAACACCTATTTTGGTTTTTATTGAAACCTAAGTCCAATAGTCTCCATTATAATATCTATGTAGACCTCATCCAATGATCTCTATATGATTATATTCAATAGAGTTTATATAATGACCTTCCCTAGACTCTATCTAATGGAAGTTATCCAATAGAAATTTACCAGTGTAATCTATATGGTGGACTCCATCTAGTGATCGTGACTAGAATCCATCTTCTTGACTCATTCATGTTAATATTCCAAATAATATCCCTCAATAGTTTCTCTCTAGGTGTGTAGTATTAGGTCCAAATGTCATTTTTCTAGGTGATGATTAAATAAATGATCAACCAAACAATTTTTTATTACCCTTATATACATCTATGACATACCCACATCCACTTTCCATCATCCAAGTAGTTATGTATTATTTATGAAATTACACATGCTTTTATATTAACAAAACATGAGATGAATTTTCCACAGTGTAGTAGGTTACTCTTAAATAAATAGAATATGAGAGAGGGATAAAAGTATGGAATTTTAAATACCTTAAATTTTATAATAAATATGTAAAATATAATTCCATGGAAATTCAACCATGGAAAAAAAAGAAAATAGGATGCATTTATAACATCAATCCCTATGAAATACAATTATGTTAGAGAGACAACACATATGGATTTAGTATATATTAAATCATTAAATATTGTTAGATATGTGTTATAATTGATATTAATATATTTTTAATATAGTCATTTCATGTCATAAAATCATAAATAGGTAATATATACACCACCTAATAAAAATAAGGTTCATAATAAAAAAAAATATGTCCCAATTAGAAGAAGTTGATATGGAAAACCCTTACCACTTATCATGTATTTTTCATAAAATATTTAACAATTAATATTAAAAACATAAAATTATTAATAAATTAATTTATAACCATATCCTTATATATTTTCATTCATACTCTTCAAAAATAGACATTATCTACCAGAAATAGTGTGATTTTCCACTTCAACTGTTTATAATATTGATTATTTTAACTAATACCATTATTAAATTGTTCTATTTATTTATTTTTCATAATTACATCATTACTATGTAATTTTTTTAGTTTTATTTATTAATTAATAAATGTTATGATGTTTCAAATCACCATTAATTTTCTTTTAGCCTTTATCCTTGATGATGAAATCAATAATAAGCATGTCCTGGTGATTCTTTATGAATTGAATTTTTTTCCATAATCTCTAAAATTAATATTAATATAACATATCCTAAACTAAAATAACTCTATTTAAAATTTTAAATCATATTATACTAGTAATTATGTACTTATTTTATTTCATGAAAATTATTCATTGTATCATTCATGTAGGTGGGAGAATCAATCCAATCATTAACATACCATGATATAATAAATGAGTATAAAATTTTTTCATTGTAATATAATAATTTCTAGAGAATAGTATTAATATTTTTTAGTGTGATGCATAATAATAATATGTAATAAAACTTATAATAAAGAGATATGAATGTATAACGAAATTTGATTAAATTGTTATCCTCTTTGTAATATTATTTTAAATGATTAAGTTAGTGATGATCATTTACTGATAATATCATTAATTACTTCACTAATTTTTAAAACCAGAATATAATGATATAATAAATATAATAATTATCCTTTAATAAAATCCTTGCATTAAACTTTGTATGTTATTGAATGAAAAATGTGTTACGTCATGGTGGAGGTCGTTCGCAAAATATGTGAAAAATGGTTATGTTTTTATAAATAGTTGGGGTATATGAATAAATAATGATAATTACATTAATATTATAGAATTAAAATATATAAATGAAAAAGTATTATTATATTAGTGTGTCTAAAATATATTTTAATAATGAGAATTAATATGAAAACAAATTGGTTGATAATAGTCACATCCGGGACTTGAATTATCCTTTGGCGTATCATTGGTTTTGAAATGAATATGCTAAGAATGTGTGATCATGGAATATTTTGTTGGTATAGGATTCTATTGATGGTAAAATAGGAGGGGGTAAAGGATAAATTTTAAATATAATTGAGCCTAATGTGAGGAATATGTCATGATTCTATAAGTGAATCGATGGGTTGTTTTGGTAATACCAATTGAATTTTAATAAATAATTTTACTATAAGAGGTAAATGAGATTAAAAAAGGGGAAATAGTTAAGAGTATGTTTTCTTCAATAAAAACCAAAACCATCAATTTGGAAACATTTTTTTATATTTTTTTTACTTTCTGCCTTAATAAATAACCTTTTACAATTATTACTTTTCATCATGGTGACAAATATTTGACCATAGTAATTAATTTTAAAGACCAAAATTAAAATTAACCTGATTAATTAATTGGACCTCTTTGATATAAAATTTGAAAATAATTTAATCAAATAAAATTTCGATGTGCATGAATAGTTAATTTAAAAATATAAACATGTAAAAAAGTAAAACCATTCTTTGAGAAATAACATTTCAAAGGATTAAACTTTTATATATTGAAGACTTATCATGGAAAATGATTCAAATGAAATAAATTTATATATTATAAAACATATATATTATATGTGACTTCCAAAAAAATTAAAGAGTATACGTTGAAAAAAACATTATTGAAATAAATGATAAAAAATAATAATTTATTGTAGAGTAACATTCTAATTGGTTAAAAAAATTTCATAGTTGTTCTATGTTCAAATAATATTTCAAAGATATTAACAATATTACTAAAATTAAAACTTGAATACATAAATTATTTTTATAAAATTATAGGTTATTCATATGAATCGATAAAATCATTTGAATTACATTATTTTTTAGAAATATATTTTTTTGACTGAAATCATCCTTTTTAGTAAAATGTCCCAAATTCATACTGTAATAATTTTGATATTATGAGTAAAAAAATGAAAATATTTTGGTAAATTTAAAATTATTAAATTAATAGTTCATATAATTTCATGAATAAAAGCACGCTAAATAGTGTATTTCATAATAGTTTAAGATATGGTGTTTACCAACTATAGTAGAGTCGTAGGTGTTACACTTCCTCTATGTTATGAAAATGATAGTATCTAGTTATTAGATAAATGTTAAAAAAATAATATTCACCCCCTCATTTAGAAAAAGTAATTAATTCTTGTAATTGTGTACTTATTCATCACAGTGATATGATTTAGCTTCTAGAAGTCAATAGAGCTTGTGAGATTATTTTCTTCCTTCTTGAAGAACAATATAGGTGCACCCAATTATGAAGAGATCGATAATATGAATCCATTATCATAAAGATCTATTTTTCTACAACATGAGTTTTTTCAACATTGTAGATTCTATATGATATGGTGGAATTGATATCGGTTATGCGTTAGGAATGAACTTCATCAAAAACTGAACATCCATATGTGGAGATAACCTAAATAAATACTCTAGAAACACATCTCAGAAATGGTATTCCACATAAGGGATATTATAGGGTGTCTCTATCAGATCCACTAAAATGATTATAAATGTTATAATTTTTGAAAATAATTCTCTATGATAGAAATCTAGTCACCCTATTCCTACCTCAAAATCCCTCTCATTGTTCAACAATAACATCATCCCATTAGGTGTGGTAAAAGTCACTCATATCTGATAACTATTGATATGATCATATAATCTCATCAAGATTTCCATTCCAAGGATTAAATAAAATAATGTCATCTCTTGAATTATAAGGCTTCATACATTGTCTTAGATTACAAACCCAATCAGATATTCTATAAATGTGTTAATATGATACACTTTCTTATCCATGGGAGTATCGATGGATAGAAACTTGTAATAGTATTTCACCAGTTAATCCTACCAAAAACCCACTTGATCATATATAAATTAATGGTACATTACTATATCAATAAAAGTAAAAGTGAGAGTAGAGGATATCATGAAAATACCCTTAAACTGTTTAGGATACCTCTCCACCATCAACCAAATCCTAATCAAATGTAAAATTCCATCCAACAACTAGACCATGGAGACCCAATGTCTATAGTATAACTTCATACACATACCCTTTTAGGGTGAAAAATAATTCTAAGGGCCTTAACCTACACCACAGCCTATTTTTTTGTGTGAATCTATTATTATTTGAAAGAAAACTATTTCAAGTGGCACATATTGGCACACAAGTGAAATGTATCAGGCGAAATGAGATTGTTATTAAGAATCTGTTCCTTCCAATGAAACTTACAGATCCTAGAAGATCCATTTCCCAAAAATGGAGTTAAAAATCATCTACTATGGTTTATCTACTGACATCTTTCATATCATCTATCCTATAATATATTTCTTTTGTTTCCAAAATAATAAACTATGAAATATCTATTGAAAGAACTTTTAAATCTATTGAAATCTCGTAGATGACCTATGGATCAAAATTCCTTGACACATTTATCTATCATCACCACAATAAAAATAAATTAAATATTGGTCATCATATAAAATTTCTGATCATATCAATTCATGACATGATATATCCCAATCATTATATTTATTATTATATTATACTCATTCCCAACTAGAATATGAAAAAAAAATCGTCTTAATGATGCTTTACAAATCATATAATGATTTCATTATCCCCTACAAGAGCACTATGAACTCTTGAGCATGGTCAGAATTCAGTGAATCTAGAATGAACTCCTAGAAAATGATATACATTAAGTTCACCCATGTCATCCCTTCTGATTAGCAATCATAACTCGCCGTATCCCACCATCATCTAACTACATCTCGAAACATAAATATCACAATCTTAACCTTTATGTCCTTTGATTTCCCACTGGACTGATGATCCAATCAATAAATTGTATCCAGTCTTTCACATCTTGTGGTCCTCTAGTTCCCATAATGTAAGGGTGTACTAGAGAAATGATTTAGGACCATAATTTACCATAATTGGCCCACCCCTATGGGATCCTCCACCAAAAATATTCACTAATAAAAAGTGAATATTTTAGAATTTTTTAAATTCTTTTCCTAATAGGTTAATAATACGATCGTTCTAAGTTCCATCCTCCTGAAAAATAGGTAAATAACATTAAAGGACTAGTTCAGGAAATAATCAATACTGAGATATCGGTGAATATGTTTTCGTAACTTTGTAAATAGTTATAAGTTTTTATCATTATACATTCTAAGAGATCTTATAATCTTGATTATTTTATTTTCTATTTATTAACATATGGAACTATATAAATGAATGTAAAATATGAAAAATGATTATTTTTACAATGTTCAATACTAAATAAGAGTAGTTGTTCGTTATCATATATAGGGATGACCATTACACAAATACTTTACTATAATTTGATTCTATAAACAGTGGCATCGATAAGAATAATCATTATACTAAGTGTGTTTTCCTACAAATTAGGAGGGGTGGAAATAATCATGAATCCTGGACAGGTGATGACCTTTTCCAACTTATATCTCTTCACTACTTCTTTATACTGCATATATATATGGTTTCTTACTTATTCACTTATATAAATTACAACACAATGTGTGTATTTAATCTAATATAACTTTTTTTGGATCTCAAATTGATAATTTATTCTCCACTACATTTTTCTTAAATAGTTAGTTTAAATGGTGTGGGATATAAACTTTCCTTATTCTTCATTAACTAAATCTCATTCATGAAGATTTTACGTTTGATAATATATATTCATCCAAATCATCTGATTTTGATTCATTCATTCATACCATGTTTACATGATCAAAAATGATAAGAAATAAAATTCTCGTGTATAAAAGATCATTTATTCTTCTTATTCATCATCATATTGTACAAATTAGTCTGGTGTTATAGATCATTTGATACATCTTTTATCGATACATAAAATGATTAAAGAATAAATCCCATGTTTTTTGGTTGGAAATTTTTTATGGAATATCACTACAACATCAAAATTAATATCGTCACAATGATTGCTTTTCATTACATATTCATAAATCACGACTACCCCAATATATATGCTCTTGTTCCCCATTACTTCAAGTTGATGAACATAGTTCAAATTATAACATTCCAATAAATTTTTACAATGACCTACAAAGCATATTCTTCTTATTAACTTCCTTCAAACATCCTAACAGATAAGAATGAACCGATTTTTATATAAAACTTCCTTAGATAGTGGACTCAATGTTATTTTACAAACCTCACAAAATATCATCTAACATCAAGAACTCATTTATGATTATTAAGATGTTGAATATCGAGCTGAGAATACCCATATTGAATATCATTAAAATATAATAACGATTTTTCTAACTTTTATCTCATACAAATTCATAACACCTCATTCATTAAATGAAAATTCATTCTATGTCCTTTCATCTCTGTATAGTAACAACTCAAAATATTTTTCAAAACTCTTCCTAGGATCATTGACAAGATTTAAAATTATTTTTTATTTCCTTGCCTTGGATACCTTTGACCGATGAATTTTTTTAACACAATTTATAACATGATCCTAGAAACCTTCATTTGGTTAAAGCATAACAATTCATATTAATCAAGAAATATATACCTAAAGTCACTTCTATGAAAATTTATTCTGATGAAAATCACTCAAAAATCTATGTCTGATGAGTTCATATAGAAACTTATATGTGATAAAGAAGATCAAAAAACTCTTCAACAATTTTTCACATTGTCTTCATGTTTTTTTACTAAAATTTTGGGAATATTTATTTCAATCGATTATAAATGTTTATCTTCTAACTTCACAAAAAAAAATTTGTCTGATCATTTACTTTGGACGATTTTTCTCTGTTTGGAGACATATAAAACCCTCTATGATTATTCTTAAATATCACCATTAAAATATCTTGATTTATTTCATTTGGAATCATTTTATTGATAATATAATATATTTCAATCTGGTAGAGTTTATTTAATGGGATACCCAGTTTTTATGATATAAATTATACTTCCTTTCATCATTTATGTCCTAAAAAAATTTATTTCTTCATTTATTGAATCCATATAACTTTAAATATTTATATTTTTATAAGGACTTATGATATAATTCATCCAAATTTTCATTTAAAATCAATCAATACATTAAATTTTATTAGAAACCATAGTTCAACTAATATTCATAATTTACCAAATAACTTCAGGACAATAATATCATACATCCTCTCCCAAATCCCCATTGAGTATAAGATGACTGAAAACTATTATATATACTCTTATCATCCTCTGTATTTATAAACGAATCATATAAATGATTTATTGTGATGTTTTAATAATAAATAACACATCACATAATAGTTTCTTCTATATTTTTTCAGGTCATTAATTGTGAGATGTAACCATGAATATTTTCTTTCCTGAATTTCATCCTAACATTCTTCAGATCAACTGATTCATTTCAAATAATTTTAATATCATTTTTAATGTTCCATATGTGGTGTCCTAAAATATCCTCCCTCATTTTTTAATTTTCAACATGGTACGTTTAATGGACAATGTTATACGATGTGGGAATGTTTAATCAGATAAACTAACCAATGAAGGATTTAAACAACTCCATCCATTGGATACTCCTTCCAATAACACAAATCATAAATCTCTGTATGGTGTTTCTTTACATAAACCATAGTCATATTGAATCAATTTACAAAAATTAGTTGTATCATCTTAGTATGATTTAATTTACCCAATAAACACATTTTACTATCCTCTATTTGATTATCTTTATGATCTTCATAATTTTAGATTTAATAACATTACAATTATGCTTTATAATATTAATGAAAAACTCATCAATAATAATATATTAAAATCATATTATTCAAATGAACTATCATATTTCATTATATAATAAGACATTAGAACATCCTTTCATTAAAATTAATTAATCCAAGATATATCAATTTTTTGTAATTATTTGAAACATCAACCAAACTATCCAAAAATCATTATTTATAACTTCATAAACAATTATCATAAATAAACTATCTAATTTAATTCCAATTATGATAAATAAATTGTTTTCTAAATAAATACAAAAAATATAGAAATTAGGTTTTTCAATCTCACCAATTTAATTTATTGGATATACCTTCAATGTACTTTCAATGAATATATGTCAATATGGGAATCCTCATATTCTATTTGTAACACCCCGCATTTTATTGACCTATTTTTTGAATTAATTTTAATTTAAAATTATGGCTTTCAATTCAATAATTCAAATAATCATTTCACATAGAACTAACTCGGTGTATGAAATGCTGACTCAACATACATTACATTCAATGAAATCTTGGTGTATGATACACACAACATTGTGTTTCTATGAATAATCCTTTTTGTAATATAATTAATTAAATTAAATAATTATAAACTATCTATTAAACACATATATATGAATATTAATATTTTCTAAAATTGATTTATATAAATAGAACATATTTATAATTAAAGATACGATTTTTGGTAAAGTTCATTTTATGTTTAAAAAAATTATTTCTTGAATGAATCGTGTTTAATAATGAAATTGATTTAACAAAAATAGAAATCTAATTTGATAAAAAAATATTTATTTTTGAATTCAGAATTTTGAATTTTAAAAATGTTGGATTTTTTGAATTTTTCTGAGAAACATAATTTATAGATAAATAGTAAAAATACAAGATTTTAATTCAAAAGTGTTTTTAATTTAATTTATTTATGAAGATAAAATAAATTTTATTTTTATTTCAAAGTCAAATTATATAATATATTTTTAAAATAATCCAATGTTTGTCATTGGAACCATTTCCACATTTAAATTGTATATAAATATATTACAGTCTTTTGATCATTTTTGCTATAAAACCCTACAGTGTCGTCCCTACATCATGATTATTTTTAAACTAATATTATGAAATTATTTAATTAGAATTTGGAAAAATTAATCCCATATTTTTAATAATAATAATTTATAATTTTTAATGAGTTAGACGCTATTTTTTCCAAAAAAAATAAGATTAATGAATGTGATAAAAAATAATTACTTTGATTAGGAGACAAATTAGGATAATAATGTAATAACCCTTAAATTTAAGACCCAAAACAACTTATACACATGTAAACCCCCATTAAATATACATATTTATGAAATAAACATTCCATTATATTTTTTATTTGGCTGGATATTATTTGTTAGGTAAGAACATGTATACACCTAACCTGTTTCAATAAAATCCATGTCAGTCATTTTCCCTCCATATAAATAGAAAAAACAACAAACCATTTTTCACACCTCTCAAAAATTTTATGCTTTTCCAATACCTAACTCATCCACTACCCAAAAATCCTCCCTTCAACCTTGAATCCTTACTTTGGGAAAAACCCTCTTAAGGAAGGCTTTTTCCACAGACCCAATTGAGTTACCCGATTAAGAGGCAATGTCTTCTATGTGGCTCTCTTCCTTTGGTTTTTCTTCCCCACCCCATCCAATTTCTTTATTAAATTACTTTTCATGAAAACCACTATACTATATAAACTAGGATGGTTTTATGAAATTTTTATACTTACAATTACACTCAAATCTATCTAATTGGTGTTGAATACATCGTTTCTGTGTACGGCGAACAACTGCCTCACAAAACGATGATTGTTTATTTATCCTTTACCATAAATAATGGCGGCCATTATTATGTTAATTTTTTTATATATGGATTATATTATATTTATTATTTTTGTAAGTATATGTATTATTTTTACAACACAAATCTTTTGACCTTCCATTTGGCTTTAATACGACAATCTTGTTTGAGGATGTGTTAACTACCGCCCACTCAAAGCGATGTGATTCTATCACATAACACATGGAATGTGGTTAATGAACATATATGTAATATATAATATAATAATTATACTATTATAATGATATATATATATATATATTTATATTTCATTTACATACTTTATTTAAATACAATAACAAAAACAGAAATAACGTTCATGCGTACAGAGGACTTACCATCTCCATAAACAGTGTATTCTATTTCATAAATAATTATGAAATAGAATATTATAATGTACATTTAATAGATTTAACTTAAATATATAAAATTTTAAATATTCTAGAATCATGATATAATTATATGGACCAACTCTAAAATAAATTAAAACACATGCGAAGAACAAAGAGAATATTAACCAAAGTAAAAAATATAACATAGGAGCTTTAACAATAGGGTAATATAAAGTAATAATAAAACAATATATGGTTTAATTTATAATAGTATTATTATTTAAAATATATACAATAAACATATATTTATTGTATAGGTATCCTGTATGATTAAAGAGATTGTCAAGACACAAGGTAGGTGGATTTTCAGCTCACATTAAATTTCCAAGAGATACTTGTTATGTTTTCCAATATATTATTTTTTTGGGGTATTTAATGACCATTATTATATTATATGTGCATTATACCTATATTTATGGATATTCACAATCCCATTTGACGATCCTTCTTTCATGGGGTTTAAATATCACTTTTTATAGAATTTGAAAAATTCTTTTGCCACAATTTTCCATCTATGAGACTCATGTTTTGTTATTAACCTAATTTTTTGGGGTGTTTTTAATTTTTTTTTTCAATTTATATAATGAATATAATTATTTTAATAATTTATTAAGAATAATGTAATTTCCATTTTCTTAAATGTATAATATGATCCCATGTTAGTATTTTATAAGTGTTTATTGAGACAGTCTCATTTCTTTTTTGAGATTGTTTTGGTTTATGCTACCTTTGATGAAATATTATGATCCATCACTAAATAATATTAACTATTTATCTTATAATATATATATATATATTCAATGTATCACCATTTGTTTCCCAATTTACACTCTTTGGTACTTAAGATAATTTGTTTAGTAAAATCTGACCACCTCTCTCTTTGGTCGAATATCTACTATATTGAAAAACCATGTTTTCAAAAATGTTATTAAAATACCCAAGAATATAATTCTCTTAGAAAATTGGATTTTAATTTTTTTTATTGTTTCAAAAGAATAATTTATAATATTCCAATACCATTTTTAGTGAAAAAGTTATGTACAAGATCTTATTTAATAAAAAGCAATTTTTTTAAAAAATGATATTTTCCTCAATAACTATTTTTTAAAAGACCAATCAAAATTATTTTCTATATAAGATATCATAATTTTGTGTTACTCATGGATTTATGGGGAAATTATTCAATTTTTCCATTCAAATTTTTTTGTTGAATACATTATTTTTTGATGGAATGATGTTATGGAACCCTTTTCTCTTTCACATTTTATATGATTTTGAAATCATCCTATTTTCATGAGTTATGTTTATGATGTTATGATTAAAGATCTTGTATATATCCAATGGTTATTATATGACTACATTTTTTATATTAATTTCATTTCATGGGTTGTTATATTTTCATTTATGATCTTCTATAACATGTATGTATGATATCATATTGTGATGGGTGGGACAGAAATATCCCTCTAATGTGTTGGGTAATGTTTTATAACTCATGAGATAGACTATGATGGTATGATGAGAGAACCCGTGCTATTAAGATGGTCTTAGAAGAGTTCCCTGACTACTAATATGTCCATGGGAGTGAACCTTGACTACTATGATAGTATGAGGAGAAAACTCATTCTACTATGGTGGCCATGGAAATGAACCATAACCAAAAAGATGGTCTTGTTAGTAAGTACGTGGAAACTATGAAAATAATTATATCCTTATTTTTTTCCATAATTCCATGACTTACATTTACATTATTCATTCATGGATTTTGTCTATTACGTCCCTTTGATTCATTTCTTTTATACTACCATACATTTTTTCATGATTCATGTGTATAATCTTTGATATGTAGGGTATGATCATCTATTTTAATGATCATGTTCACATACCCATATTCTCATATTTATACTTACATGTCTCCCTTTTTCACCCTTACTGGGAATTTTATGTCACCCATTTTTTATGTTTCCTTTCCTAGGTTGTGAAAATAAATTTTATGTGTACGGTGTATAAGAATGGTTCTTGTCAAGAGGAACCTAGTATAAGATAATTCATCTCACTTATGTATCAGTGTTTATGTATTCCATGTTTCCAAAGGCACTAGACGAGTACGGTTATCTTGTGTCTATTTGTATAATACCTATGTATTTCACAAGAGTTATATAATGTTATTTTTTTTTAATTAAAAGGTCTCTATAGTTGATATTAGAGAAGAATTTTTGTTATCCTTTGGATACTAGGAAGTGAAAACCATGGTGAGAACCCTATGTACATGTCTAATAATATTTATAGGTATGAGGCATAGTAAAGGAAAATGTCCTGGAATTTTGGGGAAGGATGGAGTGAGTGGTTTTCTATAAATACATATATATATATATATGGATTCTATAATTGAATGTGTATCTTGCACAAAAGTACTTAGGTGTAATAACTTTGACACGATATATTGATCTTGACTTAGGGTAATCTGGTACACGACAGTTTGCCTGGCTGGACACCTGGTTTAACACACCTAGGGGATATTTTTTGGGAATTCAGAAACTGTTCATGAGCCATTATGACTGATATAAATATAGTTTGGCTATGTGTAAACTAGGATAAACCTAAGGTGTTATAGATTAATGAAGTTTTCTTAATATATACATCCTACAATTGATTTTTCCTGATTATATGGTTCCTCATTATGGTAACTATTTCTTACTCTATGCTTTTGGTTTTAGTCAATGGCTGGAACACGAAGGAACTTTGTTAATGGTCATTGTGACAGAAAATGAAATGATTATATTCATAAACAATTGAATGGTATTAGAGATTGAATGAAGAATAATCATGATATACTCACCTATATTTCTAATGCTATGAATCATAGTGGAATTCGAAATGAGAAAAGAAGGGAACAATATTTTATTGATTCTTTCATGAGGAAACTGCCACCTTTTTTCAGAAGGTCTCTTGATACACTTTTACCTGAATAATGGATTACATCCAATGAAGAGATATTAACTATTCTCTATGGTTTAGAGAATTATAAAGTCATTGTGGGAGTATATCTCTTAAAAAAGAATATTAGTGGTGGATTCTAATCAAGTATACGATGAAACATGATGGGATTTAGTCCATGGTTTGAGATGAGTTTAAGAAATTATTTTTCAATATGTACATTCATCAAATTTTTTTACCTATATTGAGAAAGTGTTCAATGAGTTAAAGAAAAGATATGATGAATCTGTAGGTACCTACAATGCTAAATTCAAAAGACTAGTGAAGTAGAATTTAGGAATTATCATCCAACCTGAAAGTAAAGTTGATATGTTCTTTAGTGGATTAAATCCATTTATCAAAATGGAATTGGCCATAAGAAAACATAATAGCTACGAAGAGATTGTGTGTTATGAAATCAAGGATGAAATGGTGGTAAGATTCATCTATCAATCTCATGGATTTAAAAAGTAGAGGAATACCGAGTTTAAAGAAAACACAATGAACCATGGTGAAAATAAGATGATCTTTCCTTTATGCATTATGTATGTGAAGAAGCATGGATGAAATTTCATTAAGGAGTATAATAAATGGTTTATGTATGGAAGGGAATGCCATCAGGGAATTGATTGTCTAAACGATGGGAAAATTTTCGATCAAAATTCCAATGGATAAAATAATCCACAAAATGAACCTCCTACGATTCCATGATTCAAGTATAAGGAGAATGGGAATTATACCGACGACTACCCAAACCCAGGGGCTGGTGATGATGATTGTCGTCAGTAACCTCTTAAGCTGAGGGATACAAGAAAATCTCATTCAATTGAAATTTCTGATGAGGGGCATGAAAATGATGGGGTGAAAATGACATGTAACATCCACTGTAGAACTACTAACTTCATATTTTATTTTCTATCTACCCAATCATTCATATCTAATGTATTTTATAAGCGAGTTAAGATTCCACGAAAACAATTAGATGTGGAATTAGATGTTAAAACACCGAATGGTATGTTGATTGCATCTAAAATCTATTATTACTCTATGGTTGATATTTTTTGGAATTTTCTTCTATAAAATCTTTTCATTCATTTTTTTGGTCCAATTTTATGTCATATTATGAAATGATTGGATTTATCTACATAAATACCATATCAATTGTTATTGAAGGGTAGTTACATATGATATTTCAAACCCTTTTGTGATTATCCATAAATGGAACAACAAGTATAAACATCCTATTGAGATTTCATCCAGTTTATGGGTTTTAATTCCCAATAAAAAGGGTTTTTATCTCAAATATTTAGGGACAAAGTCAACATCGATGATATGACTTTTGTTATGGATTTTGCGGGTGTCTTTCTGGAATAGTTCCATAGACTTACACCAAAATGTAAAGTTGAGTTCTCAATTTATCTTATACATGGTTCCACACAAATTTCAAAGACTCCATATTTAATGGACTTGATTAAGTTGTAGAAATTATTGATGAAATTCCATGAAACCCGTGATAAGGGATTCATTCATCCATGTGCGTCACCTTTGGGTGCACCTGTTCTTTTTTTTAAAGAATAAAAATTGATCAATGGGACTCTACATTGATTATAGAGAGTTGAAAAATATCACAATAAAGAACAAGTGTCATCTTCCTTGTACTGATGACTTGTTTGATCAATTTCATAGAGCTCAATTCTCTTCCAAGATTTAATATCATTCTGGATATCATTAATTGAGGAGCATGAAGGAGGATGTACCTAATACAAAATTTATTACAAGGTATAGTCACTATGAATTTATAGGGATTCTTTTTTATCATACTAATGACCCCTCTATCATCATGGATTTAATGAATAGTTTATTAAGAGAGTACCTTGACCATTTTTTTGTAGTCTTTATAGGTAATATTCTTATCTGTTAAATTAGTGAGGAAGAGAATGAATATTACTTGAGAATTGTACTGAAGACCATAAGGATGGAGATGATGTATGAAAAATCTACCAAGTGTGAATTTTGGTTACAAAAGGATTCATTTTTAGAGTCACATAATCTAAATAGATTTTATAGTAGTAGATACATCAAAGATATAGGCTATTAATGTTCTGTCAGGATATATATTATAATGACCTAAGAGGGGTTGGGGGTAAATCTGTCCTTTTAAAAATATTTCCAATATTAAAACACCCCGATTGAAATAAACTGATCAATTCCTTCTCTCTTAATATTTTTTTAGGTATAAAAATAAACAAAAGAAAAGAACAAGAGGTAGTATAGGGGTTTTGGGAAAAATCACCTAGTCCACTACAACAATTCTCTACAGCATTAGTTTATAAATTTTCATGAGTTGGTCCTCATATGATAAGACATTCCCCATATGAGTACATGTAGTTGACACCTTATACGGCCTTTATTAGGCCTTATGGTCCTTTTACAGAAAACCGAAATATCCCCATCTATGTCTGAGAAGCTGACACTCCACCACAACTTATTCCGAGTAGCCAATACTCGAAAATAAAAAAAGATGCGATGATATTTATTGTTAAATAGGATTAGCTCACTATTATAACATCAACTCATAGATGTAGATGATCTTCAATATAATACAACTGCAAAAACAAAATAATATTCAATGTTGAGTAGGATTCTTCTTCTTTAAACAGATTATAATAGATTAGAAAATTTTTCACATGATTCCTTCATCTTTACACCATGAGATAACAAGAATGAACAATGAATTTCAATTATCTATTAAAAAGTGTCAAACTATAATATGAATTTTTCAAGGGACTTCTTCTTAAAAGATTATTCACGTCTCTTATATTCTTAATTGGGTATTCTTTTCCTACTATAGGTAGATTTGTATAGAAAATAAATATTCATCATTTATAAGAACATTAATATTTTTTAGGATACTCAAAATAAATAGAGTTAATAGCCATCTTAAATAACCCCAAGAATAGTGTTGCACTGTTTCCTCTACTTCTATAGAATAAATCTATAATAAAAGAATTCAAAATAATTTGATTAAATCCTCCAATAAAATATCAATAATAATAGCATTGTCAAAAAAATTTAAACTCTTGTTTAAATCCATTCAAAACTCATTAAATATGGTTCAAATTATTCCTAAGAAATAGCCACAGAATAAATCATGAATATTTGAAATCAAATAATTCATTTAGATACATAACAAAACTTATAAATAGGAATGATTTAGTTTGTTCCCTAAAAGCCTATGAATTGGTCATAAAAATACTTTATAATGATCTCATATACTAAGGATACTGTGTAGAAATCATCCAATATATCACATGTTTAAAATAGAATCCACAAAAATTCAGATGTAGGGTTCCTTCAAGTAACAAAAAAATATCAAACGTAGGGTTAAACTAGGTAACATATTGTTACATTAAATAGCGTACGGTTCCTTGCAACGTATAATTCCTTATCCCTAATATCATATGCATGTAATGTAGTTATGATGATCCATAAATTATTCTTTTTCAGCATAAAATAAAAAATGTAACATTGATTAACCATATGTTCAACTTCCCGAACCAAAGGTTGCTGATCTATATGAGAATTATTCAGGGTAGCATAGGATTAATTCCTTATGTTACATTTATTAATGTAGGGTTTGAATATTGTTTCCAAAAAATGTAAATAATATAAATTCATACATAAATACTTTTTTGAACCCTTTACCATTTGATTCATCCTTAATCCCACAAGACATAATTTTAGGAAATCTATGTCTCCTTCCAAATATTCTAGATTTGAATCAATTTGACATCAACACCTCTCGATATCTTTGAAAAAACGAGGAAAAAAAATTCTGAAAAAATACAGCTAAAAAATAGCATTCCCAATCATTAGATAATTTATTGACCATCCAAAGGAATTATTTAGCCTTATATGTAAATATATTCAATCAAGAAAATATTATTGGATTTACATCTCCCCATGTTCTGAGTAATTTGGATATCTGTAGAATGTGGATAAAAATAAACACTATTGACTTCAAATCTATTCACTATATAGTTGAAAAAATGCTTTATAATATTCAGTGATTTTTTAGAGAATCAATAAATCCTTTTTAGGCTTCCACCTAAACTAGTTATGTTTAAATAATTTCATTATTTATCCAATTGTATAATTCTCCCACGAATCAATTCAATATTTCTTAAGGTATCATCATAAATCTAGGATTTCATTAAACAAAAACTTAAATATAACTTGAAAAAATTGTATGAGATTAAGTGAATTTTTGAACCATCGAAACAATTGAATTAGCTTACGATATAAATAGATTAAATGAATACAATCTCCTAATTTACCAATGGAATAAACAAAAATATAATCTGATCACTATTTTTATAGATATAAAATAAATAGATCAATGTACTAAACCTAAAAAACTTAACAAATTTAGTTGAAAACAAATATTTATAGGTTGAAGTAATTATCAAAACTAAATACAAATGTGAATAACAATGATCCAGTCAAAAATATCCTCCATTTTCATAATTACAAAACCCTAACAGAATACCGGCATTTCTCCCCCTTTTGTAAGGATAATAAAGATACGATCTTGTGTACATTAAATAATATTATATATTGATGTTTTTATAAATAATTGGACTTTGATATTTAAGTAAAAAATATAATAATAAAATAAATAAAAATAAAATAAAATAAAATTTGAAAAGTGAATTTTCTTAACTTATTTTTTAAAAATTTAAAATATTTTTTATCTTGTTTAAAATTTGAAAAAAAAAATTTAAAAAAATTAATTATTTAAAATAATACTAATAATTATTTTATTTTTATAAAATTTGAAAAATAATTTTTTATGTATTTAAAATTTTAAAAATAATAGTTTTTCATATAAATTTGAAATAATAATTTAAAAAAAACAAAATGTTTAAACTTTAAAAATTTTAAAATATTTTTCATCTGCAAAATATTTTTTTAATTATGTTTTAAAATTTTAAAACATTAGTTATTTGAAAATATTTTTTAAATACATAAAACAATATAAAATCCCCAAAATTAATGCTTCTTTCAAGAAGATAAAAAAATAATTAAGGATTCATGAAAACATATATAATTAATTGAGAAACAACGGTATTTAATAAATGTCCTAAACCATTTAATTTCTGTAATAATAAGGAATCATTTAAACACATACTAAATATTTATATAACTCCCCCAATGACTAAGCATTATTATTTATGATATTCAATTAATTTAAATATATGATTTTCAAGAAATTTATATCAAATATTTTTTTGATAAAAAATATAATAATAAAGTATTTTTAAATCATTTAATTAAAATGAATTTAATTTAATTATTTTTATATCATTTAATTAAAATATTCTCACAAAATTTAATGAAAATAACTTAAAACAATTCAATAAAAAAATTAAATGAATTTAATTAAAATATTATTTATGTCATAAATTGCTAAATTATTTTAATGTATTAATAGATTAATGTATCACAAACAATAAGATATTAATTTAGAACATACAATTAATTTAAACAGTCAAACATTAAACACTTTATGAGATGGTAGATAGCCATTTATGAAAAATATAAATAGAACATTTGATGGTCATTGATTAATAAAATAAATCAAAAAATTTATTAATTTGATAAAATAATAGTGTGAAAATATTTAATATGTTTAGAATAAGAATAATTAAATGTAAATGAATAAAAGGTAAATCCTAATGAAATTTTCCCCCTCTATAAAATAGTTAGTGCATATAAATTGAATAGTAAAATTGAAAATAAAATACTTCCTCGATTAACTGTTCCAGCTCTAATGATGTTTCTATTTAATAGAATAGGAAATTAGAATATAATAAATTCCCATACTTTTCAAGCATCCACTTGATTCTAAAATGATGATTTTTATTGTCTCATACCTGAAATATATCAAATACAAGGGCCTTTTCGTACCCATATACTTTTGGGTCTGGTATTCTCAAAAATAATTGATTTAAAAAACCTAATATGTTTATCTTGATAGAAAATGATATAATTAAAGCTAGATAATTATTTTTTTTGAACATGATTCTCAACACCACAAAATTGAGGTTTTATAAAATTAAAGTCATTATCATAATGTTCATTACTACCATAATGAAAACATTAAATAAAAAACATGATTTTTCTGGTTGATCTATGAAAAAAATTTATATATTTCTATATTTTCTCCATTACTACTAGTACCAGGTTGTCCTTTTGGAATTTTATGTTTACCAGGAATTTGATTCAAATAATTTTCTCTCTTAATAAGAATACTTGAAGCTTTGTTTAGATTAAAAACAACATCAAAAAATAATTTCATTTTAGTTTCATCCAGATCATAAGAAATTTTGGATGAATTTGACCTTAAATCAGCTATCTATTTTGAAAAATATTCATTATCAATTAAAATAGAATCATAATATTTTTATATATTTTTATGTTCTTTCATTAATGATTCATATTTATATTAAAGAATAAAACTAATATTATTAAGTTCATCAAATGAAAGACAGCCAAAATTAGAACATTTAGAGTAAGAATATTGTACCTCATCGACATGATTTAGAAAACACAAGTTAACTTATTTATTTTCATGCTAATATTTTGAGTTTTTAGTAGATTCATAGATTAAATTTTCACATTTGTTACTAGTAGCCTTCATGATTTTTTCCATTTCTTATATTTAGTTATTGTTTTTAGAATTATGAAAAAATCATTTGGATCTTAAATATACTTTCTTTTTACACTCGTATCATTTGAATTCTATCTCTTTATTCAACTACAATTTCTATTTTCTCCTTTTATACAATTTTCCAATTTTTTTAGTATGATGAAGTAGCTCATTATTTGAATCTGAATGGAGAGAATATGAATCAAAAAATTTATCCATATAAACATTCAGTGCCTTTGTTTCATTTTTTATAGAAATATGATTTTCATCTTTTTCTTGAAACTATAATTTCCTTCATAATAGATCAAATCAATTCTTTTATATCTAATTATTTAACTAGTGTGGATTTTTAAATAGTAGCTGAAATTCCATTCCTCATTGATGGTAAAACTCAAATACCTTTAATGACTGATATGGTTTTAGAATTGGAGTTCTCAAGGTAGAAACATTAGTAACATCTTTTGTTAATCTTCCATTCAACTGAGGGATGCTCTCATATTATTTCATACCGAATGTTTAAAATTATAGATTTTCATTATTGTAACTCAATAGTATGACACAATCAATTCTTTCATATAGAACTTCAATAGTCATTCATAAATCATAGATAGTAGCACATTGAGAAACATTACTATCTTTATCAATACCAAGACCATATATAATTTCATTCATTGATTTTGAATTAATATCATAAATAGCTTCCTTAGGATCATCCCACCTTTATTGTTCTCCAAGAATTTAATATGGTTTAACAATCATCGTTTAAATGTTAAAATCATGATTCTTTAATTATATAGCCATGCAAGATTTTGAGCATATATAAATATGAAAATTAAATTAAGGATAATAGAACACTGACATACCTTCTTTGAAGTTTTTCTATGAAATTTTTCTATATATAAATCTTTAACATGGGATTGTTAGAGCCAACAGAAGATAGAATTTCCATTCAACTAATTCAAATTGTTAGGTTGGGATGTCTATGAAAAAGAAACAAGAAGGGGGTGAATTGTGTCCTTTTAAAATTTATTAAAATATTAAAAAATTCCTCTTGAAATAAAATGATCATTTCTTTCACTCTTAATATCGAGCGAGTAGAAAAAATAAATAAAAAAAAGAACAGAAGGATGTATAGTGGTTCAGGGTACATAAATCCATGAGTATACTCAACTAAACATCTACACCACAATCTTTGTTATTTTCACTAGTCAGTCCTATTATCATAAGACCTTCCAAAACTATATAAAGGTAGTTGAAAACATATAAGGATTTTACAGGGCCTCTAGGTTCTTTTATATGGAACTGAATTATCCAATGCTTATTTTGAGAAGCTAAAACTCCACGATGACTAATTCTGAGTAGCCAATAAATAAAATAAAATTTATGAGGTGATGTTTGAGGTGAAATAGGTTTATATCAATGTTGAATAAGCAACTAAAAGATGTTAATGATCATCAATATAGCACAACAGTAGCAGCAAAATATTCATCAATTTCGATCATACTTCTTCATCTTTAAACAGAAGAAAATAGATTAGAAAATTTTTCACATTAATCATTCATATTTACATTGTGAGAGAATAAGAATGAATAACACATTTCATTTTACTCTTCAAAAGCGACGAGATTTAATATGAATATTTTTAGTGACTTATTTTAAAAAAAGTATTCATGTCTCTATATTTCATCATTATGTATTATTTTATTACTAGAGATAGATATATATAGATAAGAAATATATTGAAGTTGTAACAGTATTCCACTTATTTAGGATACTCAAAATAAGTAGGTTAATGTCCATAATAAATATCCATAAGAATAGTGCAACAATTTTTCCTCCTTATTCATATTGAATAAATATATAATAAAAGTTTTATAAAAAATTGAATAAATCCCCCAACAATATTTCTATAATAATATCATCATTTAAAAATTTAAAACTCTTATTTAAATCCATTCAAACCACATTAAATATAGTCAAAATAGTTACTGATAAATATCCACATAATAAATCTTGAATATTTGACATCAAATAATTCAAAGAGACTCATAACATCACTTATAAATATAAATAACATAATCTATTCCATGAGATCCTTTGAATTGATCATAAAACAACATTATAATGAACATTAATACTAAGAAGTTTGTTGTAGAAATCACGAAAAATATCACATATTTAAAACAACATCATTGAAACATTAGACATAAGATTTTATTATGTAATGAAAAAATATCAAACATTGGTTTAAAATATTTAATGTACGGTTCCATTGGATAGAATAGGTTTCTTTCCAATATATGATTCGTTATCAATACATTCATCATAGTGTAACATAGGTATGATGATTGATAAGATCATCCTTGTCAACATAATATCCCAATGTAACATTGATTAACCATACGTTCAACATCCTGAATGTAGGGTTGCTATTACATACGTGAGTTGTTCAACATAGCATAAATTTGATTCGTTATGTTATGTTTAACAACATAGGGTTTGAAAAATGTTTCTAGAAAATTTAAACAACTTAACTTCACACTTTAGTGAATTTGTTTAGCCCTTTAACATCAGATTCACCCATAATTCCACATGACATATTATTAGGAAATATCAAGATATTTCCAAATATTTTTGAATAAAATTACTTTGACTTCAATATCTCCATATATCGTTGAAAAACTAAAGTGATAACATTTTTTGAAACTAAAATTGGAAGATTTCATTCCCAATCTTCGGTGAAATGTTTGACCACTGAAAAGTATTTTTTAACCTTAAATGTAAACTGATGAAATCAAGATACACATATTGGATTTCCATCTCCCCATGTATTGAGATATTCCAAAATCTTTCAAACATGATTCAAAAGAAATACTCTAGGATTTTATATATGTTCATTATACCGTTGAAAACTTCTTTAGGGACTTCGGTGATTTTTCAGTATATCAAAAAAAATCCTTTTCAGGCATCCACAAAAAGTAATTATGCGTAGATAAGTCCATTAGATATCAAATGGTATTATGTTCTCATTATTACATTTAAGATAACATGAGATATCATTAGAATTACAAATTGACTATAAACTGAAAAATTTAATATAACATGAATAGTTTGTAACAACTTCAGTTAATTTTAACACCATCAAAAAAATTGAATTAGCATTAAATATATATACATGAGATTATGATAATAATTTTAACTTCCTAAAAGATTAAACAATAAAATAATATAATTACTCTTTCTTCATATAGAAAATAAATACTTTGACATAAAAAATCTAAAACACTTAAGAAATTTATTAGAAAACAATTATTTACGTGTTGTGGTAATTATCAAAACTAAATCAAAATTATAATATTAAAGATCAAGTATGTTGGTAACAAACGATGTTATTTTATAAAAAAAGGAGCATGGTTTTTTATTGTATTCAATCCTATCATGGATGAGTAGGGATATTTCAAGGAAATGGTATATAGAGTTCAAGATGAAAGTAGTTGGGATGGTGAGGTTGTTTCTCAGTGTTTGCGAAATTTTTGGGTCCAATATCTAGAGAATAGAAGGCATTGAGAAAAGTGGTTCTTCTTAAAGGCCTTATGAAAATATGGAAATGACATGAGTTTTGTAGATATGGGCTTCATGATTTTTGTTTTGCAACATTTTAATGAATTGAGACGATATTCTATGTGATTACAAGAGTTTAATCATTGATCTTCATGATCGGTATTCTTCTAGAATCAAAATTTCATTTCTAGGGAAAATTAAATTTTTCACGAAGAAATACATGAGGATTTATAAGAAATTATGATTTTCGATTTGATACGTTGTTTCTTTTCAGTACAATGATATCTGTGAATCAAAAATTTCATCAGATCTTTGCGAGATAGAGGAAGCACCACAAAGAAGTTTTTACCGATCTAGATTTCACACCTGAAGAATCTGATATCCGTGTTCTACTATAACTATAAATAAGAGGCCAACCCTCTTCATTTCACACAATTTTATGAGAAAATATCAGGGATCACTTTGACATCGTGAATCATGGGGTGCTCTGCAAAGATGACTGTTCTATGTGAGCATGAGCTCTGTGAAGAGACATTTAATGTCATGAATGATGAAAATTATTTTATGTTAAGAGAGATTCATGAATATGGCGTGTTATTCATATGTTCAAGGAGGTTCGGGAAGTAGGTTTCACTTTAACGTGGTTAGATCTATGAAGGTTTTTTTCTCTGTGAGGTAGTGAGCTGCGTAAAGGGTTGTTCTTTGCAAGGCATAGATCTTTGTGAAGAGTTGAGATTTGAAAATGGGATTTGAGAAGGGCTGTTTTGAGTATCAGTGTTGAGTGGTTAGGGATTTCTATGAGCATCTACTCATGTCTTTATTACAATAAGATTATCTTGTTGTACAGATACAAAAAATCCAATTCCAATCTTTTGAAGTGACAGTCAAGTCGATAAAATTAGTTTGACTTCATTCATTGTAGTGAGGTAGGGGAGTTTATGGATGTGTTCTGAGGTAAAGGGTTATCCATCCCGGATGTTTTTTAAGGGTAGTCTTCTTGGAAAAAAATTTATTGTGATAAAACTCTTGTAATCCACAAATAGTTATGATTAGTGGATTTAGGTATGACCGAGACACTCTCCGTGTATTGCCCTTAGATATAGCCCTTTATGGTGAACCAAGTTATAGTGATGTGTTATTTATTACTTTCATTTGACTGATAAATTTACTGAGTTCCTAGGAATGTGGGAACATGATCTAAAGCTTTTAAATGAAAAAGTTTACATGTTGATACGCCCATCATATCTCATGGTGTTCTGGGGTCATATAAATGGTATCATAGGGTGGTTTCTAATATTTTGTCTATCTTATACCATTAGGGATAATTCAACCAATTTAAGGGGTGTCTCCTCTTCAATAGAAGTAATTATCAGATATGGAAGAATAGAATGAGATCTCATCTATGATCTCATAGAATGGAATTCCTATTAACTATTGGGAATGGAATACAAATTACTGATCAAATAGTGTTGGTTATAGCTAATGTTGATAAGAAAATTCTAGATGCAGATTCTAAAGTGTAGAATTCTCTCACAACATCCCTTTCAGAGTAGATCTATCTTAAAGTGATGTGTTTCACCTCATCAATATCCTTGTGTGATAAAAATGAAAATATTTTTTATAGAGATTTAAAAGTAAAGCAGACAAAACTACAAATCCTACATAGTAGATTTGATGATCTAAAGATGCGTCTTAATGAGAATGCATGCTCCTTCTTCAATCGAATTACTAATGTGGAAGAAGAAATTCTAGGTCTGGGTGAAGAAATCAAAGACATTGAATTGTAAAGAAAATATTGAGAATAGTTACACCCATGTACAATGAAAAGTTCTAATCTCTTGAAGAATTATAACATTCTAAACATTTACTGGATGATCTACTAAGCAGCATATTGGAATATGAAATGAGAGTCAAGATAGAGGATTCTACGACTCGAGAAAGCAAGGAAATGGAATTCAATGATTTGGAACTACTAAAATTTTCAAGAGATTGTATTTGTGATGATGAGGAGTAAAAATAAATTATCTCACTCATTTCCATGAAGTCCAAAAGGTAAAAGTAAAATTCAATGGATATTTTCCTCTTGCTTGATTTCATTGTGGAAAATTTGGTCACATTGCCTCTTAGTGTTCAGGATAGTTCAAAGATGATTAAAGAAAAGGTTAACACATTGAAAAGCCTCATAAATAGTTTTTTAAAAAGAGAGAATTAAAATCTAGAATGATATTATATAAGAATAGTTTTGTATACGATGTGTAAGATAATGATAATAAATTTTATAAAGAAGATGTACCAAAATTTTAAACAGGAAACCATGCTTCCATGATGGCTACCATGGAAAAGTCAGAACCATCAATAGATAAATCTAGAGATAAGAAATTGACAACAAATATCTATCCTATGTTAAAAATTAAGGAATGTTATATTAATATTGAAAATATGTGTATGTGATGTGATAAGTGGAAATAAATAGTGGAAGAATCATTAGAATATGTTGATCAACATGAAGCTGAAATTGAACAACTAGAATAACTAGTGAAAGTATAGTAATCAATCCTTGAAAAGAAAGATGATGTTGTGGAAAAAAATCGTAGAATTGAATAACAGGAAAATTTCATCAATAAACATACCTTGAAAATAGAGGAGAAATCAAAAATTGTTTTGGGACTCAAAAAAGACTTTATTATTATTAGGAGAACTTCAAAAGTGAATCAAGATCCATATAATCAAAGAAAAAAAATACCATTTGGTAGGATCTTAGATATTGAGCTATTGGGGAGAGAAAAACAAGGTTTTTAAAGAGATAAAAATATATTGATTGATCAAAATCCCATATTCCTGGAAAATAGTGGAATGAGTTATGATACTGAAAAATCAAATGCTAAAAATAAAGTGGACCAGAATAAAGAAAAGATGAATTTTGATCATGTTTTTAAATCATATGATGTTTTGGAAAGATACCCTTAAATATAACATAATGAAGATCATATGAATATCCTCGAGCTTCCAGAAATAATAGGTAGTCAAACAATTTTCCCAAGGAAGAAGGCATGAGGGAAAATAGGATTGAGAAGAAATTTCCTCTCTTGGATCATCAGTTATATGTATATCTATGACATACTATGTCATATTGCAAGGAGGAAAGTATCTATCAGATAGGGGAGAGTTAGGAGTTCCCCAAAAGATAAAATCTTCATAGCATACAAATTACTGAAGAAACAAATTATATGGGTATTGTTTTTTTGTTCTAAAATTTTCCATAAATCCATTTATTATTGGTAGAGGCATGACATGGACACCACATACTGAAGACCAAGACAAGTCATAGCTCATCAACAAGACAGTGTTTCCCTTTCAAATAGGTTTTCTTCTCTGGAAGAATATTATGACTATGAATAACCCATGTACATGGAATATGGAATTGAAATCCCATTAGTTTCTTAAGATTAATCCAATGTCTCATTGAAATAAATGATGAATATTTGTAAATCCAACCTTGTAGAGGTAGACCTCAAATCTACAAAAAAAAACAGCACCTAGATTCCAGATAGTAGTTTTTTGTCTCATATGATAGGTAATTCAGAAATGTTAATGAATATCAATAGGAGGGTTGATGGAAGAATATGGTTTTTTAATGATGGTGATCGAAAAATAAGAGCAGTTGAAGTACATAACTAGCTAATGAAGAGCTAAAGAAAATATAGGTCCTATATGCAGATGGCCTACATCATAATATCCTCAGTGTGAGTCAACTCAATGTCTCAAGGAGTATATTTACTTTTAATACGTAATGATTCAATATCAAGGGAAAGATAGAAAATTCACTTATGGAAGGTTGTAGAAGAGAAGGAATCATATATCTGGTTTATAGTAATGAAAACATTTGCATCTTTAATATTGAAGAAGAAAATAACCAATGGCATTTGAGATTGGGGAACATCAATCAAAAAGACATAGAAAAGATTTCAAAACTGAAAACTGTCATTTCTTTTCCCTACATAAAGAGTGAATGCAAAAAAGTCTTATGATGCTGGAATTCTGAGGATGTTTGTCTGCAGTTCATAACATCCATCGAAGAAAAGGGATTCATGTCTTCTTGTTCTCATTCATACAGACATATGTGTCCCGATAAATGTTGTCAGAACACATAGAGAGAGGTATTTCATCCTTTACATAGATGATTATAGTTGAATGGCATGTGTAATGGTTATACACAGGAAATGACAAGGGCTTGACTGTATGAAAACATATGGTTGAATCACCGAGAATGATACTTGATGATCAATCAATGTACTGCGATCTAACATTAGAGGGGAATACATGTCCATTGAATTTGGAAATTACTTAGAGAATCATGGGATACAACACAAGGTAGTATTTGTGAGAACTCCCAATATAAATGAATTTTTTGAGTTCATAAATCAATAAGAGAACAACATGGCAAGAACTATGTTGATTGAGAGTCATATTCCTCAACATTACTGTAAAAACTCGTTCAATCTATAGTGTGTATTTAAAATAGAACAACGATTTATATGGGTGAGATGAAGACACCATATAGAATTTTCTAATTTATGGAATCCCTCTTTTAAATACATTCATGTTTTTGGAAGTAAAGGATTCATCAGAAACAATGAAGGAAAACAAGGGATGTATGGTGACAATGAAAAAGATGGCATTTTTCTTGGATACTCATTTAATATCAAAGCCTTCAAGTGCTAGAAAAAGTGCTTGGGAAGGATTATGGAAATCAGGGATGTTAAGACCATTAAATAGAAAACCTCAAGTGCTTAGAGGAATTCATATAATGATGTGACAAAAGATGAGGAAGAAGGTAAACATAGAGAAAATTCAAATACATAAATAGAGGATGGTGTACAAAACAATCAAGAGTCACATAATGATGTTGAGTTAGAAGAAGATTCTAAAGAGGAAACATTGTCTGTAAATAATATGATTGATTTTCAATGAAAGAATCCAAGAGATTAAATTGATTGATCCATCATTATTGGTGATTGGACAACTCATACATAGATGAGTAGAATGAGAATAATAACCAATCTACATTTCTATCAATTTTGGAACCATCCTCATTTAATGAAGCTACAAAGGATTAATCCTGGGTGAAATCCATGAATGATGAGTTAGATCATATTTAAAACAGTAAGACATGGGACCTAGTTTAAATAACCAAAGGTAATAATGTGATTGTTATTATGTGGATCTTTATGAAGAATTTTGATGAGCATGAAAATGTGGTAAAAAATAAGGGGTTCTAGTTTTGTAATGGATACTAACAAATAAAATGTGTTGATATTGAAGAAGAATTTTTTACAGTAGCCAGACTGGAGTCAATTAGGTTATTTATTTCCATGGAACTACGGATATGTTATAAATTTTATCAAATGGATGTCAAGACAGAATTCCAAAATGAGAGTTTGGAAGAAGAATTCTACATCGAACAACACAAGGGGTTCTTTCATGGTAATGATGAACTGAAGAGTTTTAAATTAAAAAAAATCAATATATGGACTAAAAAAGTCACCACAGGCATGGTACTCTTGATTGAACTCTTATCTGAGGTAGATTGAGTTTAAAATAGTTGATTTTGATCACAATATCTATGTAATGAATTGTCAAAAGGACTAGTTCAAGGTATTGGTATATGTGTATGATATTGTTTTCAGTGGAAGCATGCATGGATAAGTGGATGAATTTTCCAATCACATGAAATCATAAATTAAAATGTCTATGATTGGTGAAGTCACATATATAATATAGGTTCAGGTGTTTCAAAGGAAGGATTATTCTTTCAATACCCCAGAAAATTATACAAGAGATTTTTTGAATAAATTTAATATAAAAGATTCAAAAACATTTGTGACTCCGATTTTGGTTGGAAGAAAACTAAGAAAGCATGAGAATGATATGTATGTGGATCCCACAATGTATAAGAGAATCATAGGAAGACTATTTTACCAACCAGTGAAACATCATGATATTATATTTACAACATTTTTAGGGGCCCTCTTTTAGAGTAATCCAAAGGAGGAACATATGGAGGCAGGGAAAAGAATTATTAGGTACATTCAAGGTTCTCATAGTTATAGGTTATACTTTTTATAAGAATAGATAGAAAACTATCATCATTTTATTATACTGACTAGGATAGAGATATAATAGAATAAAAGTCCACCAGTGGTTTATCATTCTATATTGGGAAGAAATGTTATGGATAGTTGAGCAGGAAATAGGAAACTACATCACTCAGTATAGATAAACTAAATATATCTATGCTACCATGCCTTGCACTCAGTTACATTCAATGAATCATCAAATGAATGACATAGATGATGAGTAGAAACAAACAATAGAAATTTAATTGGAAAACAATAGAATAATTCATCGTATAAATAATCTTTTTCAATATTCTTATATGAAACATATTAAAATCAGATATCACTCTATTAAGGAAAATTTTGGACAAGGCGTAACTAAAATGGACCATGAGGGAACTGATGATCAAGTGGTTGATATTATGACCAATCCCCTATCATCGTATATGTTTGAGAAACATCGGTTGAACATCGGTGTCCATCCTCCTCCCAATGCCTAATGATTATACGAATTACCCATCTCTACAATTTTCTTAAATATGTTAATCTGTTTTTATATGTGTTGCATGTTTATGGGGAATATACGATCAAGGGGGTATGTGATGATCATTTCAATTTTTATGTACCCATATTTGGGTTTATTTCCAATTTGGGATAAATGACTAAATTTAATGAGAAAATATTTCTTACCTCTTGTTTTCTACAATGACTATTGGTCATGTAGACATAGAGTGTTGGCTGAGTTGATTTTCATGTAATAGGTATTTCTAGTGGCTAATGCCCAATTGCATTTATCTAGAGATTACAAACAAACCCAAAGGTGGAGATTGTTGGATCCAAGGCTGTTGTTTTCTTAAAAATAAGTACGGATTTTGTTTTTTTCAATCCTTTCATGGATGATGAGGGATATTTCAAGAAAAGGGTTCATAAAATTCATGTTGAAAGCAGTTTTGAAGGTGACATCATTTCCAAGTGATTTCCAAAATGTTGGGTCCAAAATTTGGTGAATGACATGCATTACAAAATGTGGTTCTTCTTAATGGACTTATAAAAATGTCACTATGATAATAGTTTGAAAATCGTTTTCTTCATGATTTCTGTTTCTCATCATTTTAAATAACTGAGATGGTGTGTTATGTGATTAAGAGAGTTTGATCTTTGAACTTCACCAAATGTATTCTTCTAGAGTCAACATTTCATTTTTATGGAAAAGGAATGGTTACCATGAACACTAGCATGAGGATTTTGATATAATAAATATTTTCTATTTGATACGGGGTTTCATTGTGGTTTTGAAAAGATCTGCGAACCCAAAATTTCAGCTGAGATTTTTGAGATGGTGGAAGCATCGCATTGATATTTTGGCTGATCCAAACTTCGCGTCTTAAGAAGAGGATCTCGACGTTCAAATACTTCTATAAATAAGAGGAAACCCCTCTTAATTTTACACGATATTTAGATAAAGTATCTGGGTTACCTTTTACTTTGTGAAGCAATGGGTTCTCCGCAAAGAAAACTGTTCTATGTGAGCATAAGCATTAAGAAGAGACTTTTAATGTCATAAATGTTTCCAATTAATTTATGTAATGGGAGATTCATTATTATGGGGTCTTCCACATTGTCTCTATGTTCTCCAAGATGTAGGTTTATTGGCAAGGCAGTCATCTCTGCAAAGGGTGTTTCTCTATGAGGAAGTGAGCTCAATAAAGGTTTGTCCTCTGTGGGGAAGAGGTCTCTGTGAAGGGTTGATCTTTTTAATGAGTATTTTTGAAGTTTTTTTTGAGTATTAGTGTTTAGTGTCCAAGGCATTAAGTGAGCATCTACTCAGGTCATTGATGCAAGAAGTTTCTCATACTAGATAGTGATAAACACTTCAATTCCAATCTATTGAATAAAATATCATTTCGATAAACTATGTTTGGCCTCTATCATATTAGTTAGCTAGGGGAGGTTTACATAAGTATTCCATGGGATGCAGTGAGTCATTTGTAAACTTTTCAATGGTATGTGTTCCTCACATAATATGACTGTGACCAAACTCTTGTACTCAAAAACCGATGAATATTAGTGGATTTATGTATGTATGACACACTATAAGTGTATGCTCCTTGGATATAGACCTTTTTTATGAACCATGTAAAAGTGTTGTGTCATCTCCATTCATTTATTTGACTAATAGATTTAACTTGTTCCTACAGACAAGGTAAAAAAATCCAAAACTTTAAAAAGAAAAAGTTGAAACCCTGATTTACTTCTCCCCTCTCATGGTGTTTCAGGGTACTTCACATTCATCAATTAGATGTTGGCCAAGACTATCCATGGTGAATAAAGTCCATAGTTTTCCCGATTTACTAAGATATTATTGAATATTTGTGGAGTATTTCAAATGAATATCTAATCCTATGACCATGTTAACTTGGAAGGGTGTTATATTTCTCTGGACATATGATTGTGAGGAAAATACCATGGAACCTAAACAATGTATGGTAATTGAACATGTTCTTACATTACCCTATATTGTAGAAAGGTTTTTTTATATTGATGAATCCAAGAAAGGATTGGTATGTTTCTTTATGAAAAAAAACATGGTTATTTCATATGCCTCATTAGAGTTAATTTTTTCTGAGAAAAATTACCCAACTCATGATTTGGTGTTATCAGTGGTAATTTTTGAATTAATGGTATGGAGCAATTATTTTTATGGGGAAAATTGTGATATATATACCGATCGTAAAAATTTGATATATATATTCACACAGAAGGAGATGAACTTGCGCTGGAGAAGATGGTTATAGTTGATAATGGTTTGTGATTTCTCAATGAATTACCGCCCGGGGAAATTGAAGAAGGTGGCTGATTCTTTAAATTAAAAATATAATTCTAGCTTATCAATGATGAGGATAAAAAATATCTAATATTTATAAATTTGAAATCGATAGATCTAGAAATCCTGAAGGAAGGGGGAAAATCATATGTTAATTAAATAATTGTTCAGCCCTCTATCCAAGGGAAGATTAAAGAGGCATAAAAAGAAGATGAAGTGTGGAAAAAGAAGGTTATAAATATTCATGAGTTTATCCTTGATATGGATAGAATGATAATTTTTCAGAATCGTGTATGTGTTCCTTCCATTCCAGATTTATTGATGCTATTAGAGAAATTTCATAGTTCTTCATTCATTATTCGTCTTAGAAGTATGAAGATATATAAGTACTTGAAAGAATACTTCTGGTGGGATTGCATAAAGAGAGATATCAAATATATAGTATCTCAATGTTTAGTATTCATGTATGTTAAGGTATAAAGAAAAAATTATAACGGGATGTTACATCAATTACCCATACCATAATGGGAATGGGAGAACATCAATATACATTTTTCGTTGGACTACCCCAAATCTCCTAATGGTTTAATTCTATATGTGTGGTCTATTATCTCTATACTTAGTCATAACAAGTAATTTCTATTAGATAATTTTTTTTCTTTGGATCATATTGCTAGGATCTACATTAATGATGTGTAATGGTTTCTTGGAGTTTCACGATCCATTGTATCAGATCTAGATCTGAGGTTTACCTTAATGTTGTGGAAAATTTTTCAGAAATATCATGATACAAAAGTGAGATTCAGAACTCCTTTTCATCCTCAAACATATGGTCACTATGATAGAATAATTTATTCCTTATATGATATGTTGAGATCTTTTTTTCTATAGTTCAAAGGTGTTTGAGATCAACACATTCCTCTAGTTGTGTTTTCTTACAACAATATCCTTACTTTAAGAATTTAGATGGAATAATATGAAGCAATTTATGGTAAGAAATATATAGATACAACATGTTAGGGAGAGGGTAGAGAAGGAAATCTATTTTGACATGAGATCACTGAGAGAATGGACAAGAGGGTTTGTACTATTGATCAGTATATAAAAAACTCAATGAAAGCAGAATATTTATACCAATAACTATCAACGTGATCTATAATTTGATGTTATTAAAGGGTATTTTCTAATAATATCTCCATGGAAAAATGTTACGAGATTCTGGAATAAATGGAAACTAATCCATAGGTATATCAGCCCCTTTAAAATTCTTGATCTTATCCGGACAGTGTCCTATGGCTTGGAAGTTCCTCTAAATTTCTCTAATGTCAATGATGTGTTCCATGTATCTCTCTTAGATAATTAAATACCATAACCTTCACATGTATTGAACTCAGAGGTCATACTGTTGGAGCATGATCTTTCTTATAAGTAGAAACCTATTGAAATTATAGAACAATTAGAGAAAAATCTACAAAACAAGACCACTCTTGTGGTAATTTTTTTAGAGAAATCACCAGTCAGAGAAATATACATGGGAACATTTGGATATGATGAAGTAGAATTATCCTCACATGTTTTTACTAGAGTGGAGAATTTCTAAGGAGGAATTCATTTTAATGTGGGTATAATGTAACACCCTCCATTTTTATAGACCCATTTTTTCTAATAAATTGAAATTTTAATTTATATCATAAAATGTACTAAGTCAAGGTTTTCTTTCACATGAAACAAACTCAGAGTATGAAACAATTACTCTATTTACATTACACACAACACTAACATGGCGTATGATTCATTCAACACTTCATTTCTACAAAAAAAAACATTTTTTTAATATAATTTTTTAAATTAAATAATTCCTACCTATATATTAATCATATTTATAAAAATATAAATTTTTTTTATTTTTTTATAAATAAATCATATTGACAATGAATGATTTTATTTTTGGTGAATTCAATTTCAATATTTAAAAAATAATTTTCATTAATGAATCATGTTTAATTATTAAATAAATTTTTGATAGTTTATGAAATATCATTTGATAAAATACACTTAATTTTTGAATTCATAACTTTTAAATAATATTTTGTTTAATTTTTGGGATTTTTCTGATAAACTATATTTTTAGATGAATATTTAATATACAATATTTTAAACAAAAAAAAGATTTTAATTTTATTTATTTTAATGTTAAAATTAATTTTTATTGGATTTCAATGTTGGATTATATAATATTTTTATCAAGTAATGAATATTTTTTCATTAGAACCATTTCCACATTTAAATTGGAGATAAATACGTAACAAAATTATGATAATTTTTACTATAAAACCCTATAGTGTCATCACAATAGTGGGATTATGTTTACATTAATTTATGCCACATTTGTTTTTAGAATTTTAAAAAATGGATTCCATATTTATAAACATAACACTTAATTATGTCAAATAAGGTCAAGAATGTTTTTAACAAAAAAATATTAGTGACGGTGATTACAATTTGTTTCATTGATTAAGATAAAATTTGGTTAATAACGTACTGATCCTTAATCTTAATACTCCAAAGTCTTTTACACATGTAAAAAACCCATTTTCCTTCCATATTTCAGCCTTACACCTTCCATTATTTTTTTGTTGGTTTTTAGGCCTTTTTAGGTAACAACAAGTGGACACCTAGCTTGTTTTTAAAAATTCAATGTGAGTCTTTTTCCATCACTATAAAAGAACACAAAATATAATAATTTCTCAAACCTATAAATACATTTAAATTAGGACAATAACTACCCAATAAACATCAAAAAATTCCTCCCTTCAACCTTGAAGTCTCCATTTGGGATGAAACCCACTTAAGTAAACCTTTTGGAACAAATAAAAAAGAGTTACACAATTAAGTGGTAACATCTCCTCTCAAACTCCTTTCCTTTATTTTCCATCAATACCCCCTACACTATCTTTTATTATGTTTCTTGGTAAAAAAACATGTAACATCTATATACTAGGATGTTTTTATGAAAATTTTATAACAAACATTTAAACACACTACTATATAATGGATGTTGAATGTACTATTTCTATGTACAAAAAACAATCTCTCAAAAAATGACGATTGTTCATTTCTCTTTTATTCATGTTGGAAATTATGATGTAATTTTTTTATATATGTAATATAATGTATTTTTTATTTCTTTAATATTATGTATTTAATTTAAAATTCACATATTTTTAATTTAAATTTTGTGTTAATACGATAATTTCATTTCAGGATGTGTGGACTACCACCCCCTCAAAGTGATGTGATTCTTTCACACACCACGAGGAATGGGATTAATGAAGTTATATTATATATATAACGTAATAGAAATTATATTATAATATATATATATATATACAAAAATATATATACATATTTCATATACATACATTCTATCAAAATGATAATAAAAATGGAAACAACGTTCCTGCGTAGGAACGGTTTACCATCTCCGTGAACAATTTATTACATTTCAAACTTAATTATTATATAAATTATTATAATATAAATATAATGGATATTACTGATATTTATATCATGATATAAATTCATGAATCATGATATATTTATAAGGACCAATGTTATAACACATTATGACAAATGCAATGAACAAAACAAATATTACCCAAAGTAAAACTTTTACATAGGATATTTTAACAAGTGCATAATATAAATCCATAATAAAAAAATATATTTTATTATGTATAATAATATTATTCTTTAAATTATATACAATAAACATATATTTATTATACATTAATCAGGTACAAGTATGTAGACAGTCAAGACACAAGGTACGAGGATCTTCATCTCACTTTTAATTCCTGTGAGATACATGTTATATTTTCCACGCTTCACATTTTTGTAGTTTATGTACTGAACATTATTTTATTATATGTATATTATAGATATATTTATGGGTATTCATAATCCCATTTTATTTTCCTTCTTTCATGGGGTTTAAAATTCAAAGGTTACAAAATCAGTAAAATAGTTTTGTCTCAATTTTCCTTATTTGAGGCTCATGTTTGGTTATACACCTAATTTTTATAAGGTGTATATAATTCCATTTAAAATTTTATATCATGAATATCCATCATTTCATTATATCTAATGCTTTGTTTAATTTAATTTTTCATACAATGATAGTATAATCCCATGTTACCAAGTTATAAGATTGTGTAGAGACAATCTCATTTCATTTTTGAGATTTATTTTGTTTATGATATATTTAATGGAATAATATGATCCATATCTCAAGAATATTATTGATTTTTAATATGAACATAATATTAAATATATCTTCATTAGTTATTAACATTTTCCCACTCTTTGGTACTTAAGTTAATGTTTTTTTTACATTATTACCACCACTCTCTTTGGTTGAAAATCTTTTGTATTCAAAAACCATGTTTTAAAAAATATATTTAAAAGTACATTGAAGATAATTCTAAATGGGAAATATACATGAATTTTTTTTGGTTTTAAAAATATTTTATTATATGTTTTCAAATAAATTTTCAATGAAAATTATTTTCAAAATATTTTATGTAAAGAAATAATTTTTTCAAAGAAGATAAGATATTTTCCTCAAGAAGTGTTTTTTAAAATATACATTAAAATTATGTCCCATGTAAGATAACATACATGGTTGTTAATCTTTCCTTTATGTGGAAATTATTCAATTTTTCCATTCACATTATTTCTTTTAATGGATTATCTTTTTATGTCATAATATTATGAAACTCATTTCTCATTCTTGGGTTATATGCTTTTAAAACCCGGTTTTTCTAACAGGTTTTGTTTATTATGTAATGATTGTGAAACATGTCTCTCTCTATAGGTTATGATATTTTTATATGTTTACAATAGAAATTACATTTCATGGGTTATGATATGTTAATTTATGATCTTGTGGCATATGTTTCTATGATTTTATTATGTGATGGTTGGGACCTATTTCTCCCTCCAATTCATTGGGTAATGTTTTAAATATCATGTGTTCGACTATTAAGGTATGTGGGGTGAACTCATTCTAAAAAATGTTATTGGGAGTTAACCTTTACTATTAAGATGTCCATTTGAGTGAATAAATACTACAATGATAATATGAGTATTGTACTAATGGTACTATGATGGTCATGGTAATGAACCATGACTACTAATATGGTCATTGAAGGAATTCCTTGGATACTATGGAAATAATTATATGCATATGTGATTCCATAATTCCATGTCTTACTATTATGTTATGCTTTCATGGTTTTTTCATTTACATCCTTTTGATTCACATCTTATGAACTATCAAGTTTTTTTTATATGATTCATGTGTATGATATTTGAAATGAATTTTATGACCTTAAATTTTCATGAAAATGTTTCCATACCATTATACTCAAGTTTATACTTACTTTTCTCCCTTTTTTACCCTTACTTATTATATGATATCAACATTTTTTATGTTTGCTTCCCCAGGTTGAGAAGATATGTTTCATTTTTGAGGTTTATAAGAAGGTTTCTAGTCCATAAATAACCTAGTGGAAGATAATGTATCTCACTTATGTATCAAGGTTTATGTATTCCATGTTTCCAATGTCACAATACTACTAACATCTTCTTACATATATTGGTATAATTCTTATGTATTCCACAAATTTTATGTAATGTTAAGGCTTCTAATATGAGGAATGATATATTTCCCTCCCAATTACTCTTCAAACCATTCATTTTCTTTTTTCCCTCCCTTATTAACAAGAAATAAAAATTCTCATGAGAACATGATATTAGTTAATTCTTAGGAATCATTCCATCGATCATATCATTATAATTGTATGTAATCCATACACAATGAAGAAAACATGAATATTTTTTTGAGATAAAAATGTTTTTATTTACCAATTTATCTTGATATGTCATTTAATGATAACTTATAAACATTTATTCATGGGTTTTCCTGATTTTTTTCATCGATGAATACACTAATTGACTAATGAAACACAATTGATATAGATAACAATAAAACATGTTTAATCACATAAATAAACATATCAAAAACATTTGAGTGTAATATGAGGGATATGAGTACCTAGAGAACTTTTATACTCCAATTTTTGTTAAGTTGTTACTCAGTTTAATTTATTTCCCTTTGTGTTTATATTTTTATCTAGATTTACCAAGAATATGATATTATGATAATTATAATTTTTTTATATTCATTCATTAAATATCAATCTAGAATAATTATATTTTTATGAGATAATTATTTTGATAGCATCTTTGTTATACTAAGATTATAACCACCTCAAGTAGAATTATATTATTATATTTATAATGATGAATATATTCAATTGATATGATTTAGAAACAACATGTTTATAGTCCTCTGAAATTGATCTTCCTTATGTTTCTACACAACATATTGACAACTTCTACATTTATACCAAGGTTTATCCATTAATATAAATTTTCTATTAAACCAAAATATGAAACATTTAAGGATATAAAATTTATCAACCTTGATATCCATAGTTAGAATCAATCCATTCCTCTTAGGTCCTCACCTTGAGTATATTATTCACCGTTAATTTATTATTTTTAAATAACATATAAAATATACAAAATATACGTAATTAATTTTCTATTACTTACTTATAAATTTTAGAAGCAAGGCTGGGATAAATTTCGGAACTAATCATCTCTATTTCATCCACTCTTCATTCTAATGTATCTAAGATTTAATTATGAATAGGGCCATTTTTTCTTATCAAAATATTAATTTTTTAGTGTATAATTTTTCTCATATAATTTTAATTTTAATATCTATCATCACCAAGTGAAATTTTTATATTCTATATGAACTCTTCATTTGATGAAATTTAACGTAAAAAATCATTAGGAGTGTGTTAATCTATGTTTCACCTCACACATAGATTCTCCATACCTTCATGAGGAATATTTTCATTTCATTTTTCATTTTCCTTTTCTTATAATTATTCCATTTACCATATTATTTAGTAATATTTCCTCTAGTTTACTAATATATAATGAGGCATGTTGGAAATAAGTTTGTATTTTCCATGTTAATTCTTGTATGTTGAATACTTATTTTTAGTTCCCTTTTATATGGTTATGTCCCTAACCCTAATCGTATAGAGAAAATTATTAATTTTTTACACTTTCATTAGATGTGATTAATCACATCCAGAAGCATAGATTATTTTAGTAGCATTCATAAACTAGATGCAAACCAGAAATAAAAATTATAAATGTAATAATAAAATATAGATTTTTTATTAGAATTACATTATTTCTCATAGAGTATCCTTATATTTCAATCACAATAATTTTCCTAGCATCCTGGGGAATATAAAAAATACGAAAGAGATAAGCTCAAGTGGTTAGTAAGGGTAGACATACAGTGGAATATTCTCTGAATATATCATCATAATCACTATAGAATATTAAATAAATGAAACCCAATCCATTATATCATGAAATTATTCATAATATTTTATAAATAAATAATGTTCAAATAAGACCACATATTTAATTATAAGAGCTTGAAAATTGTATAAAAATATTTTAATGAATTGAATAATCATTTGGACATTAGTAACTTGTCTCATAATTCAAGGATGAATAATTTTAGACATTTGAAATGTACTTTTAGCACCATTCAAAAGACAATTGAAATTTGTGTGTAGAACCCCATATAATTTATCCAAAAAAATTTCTTTATTGGACTTATTGATGAATCAATGGGTCTACTTATAGCTAAGACCCACATATCACGTACTTTGTCTAATGTGTTACTCTTATGAGTGGGGGGAAACATAACCTTATTAAACATTCTTATTGAAAATATAACATAACAAATTTTAATAATTTATCCAATCAAATAAATATAATCATAAATCATCCAGATTAATATGAAGACTGGTAATAAAATTTTATATTCCTATAAAAATAGATGTTAGGCCTTAAAAAGATATAATAAGTATCATATTAATACAAAATATCCCTATTGGGAAGTAATTACAATAAAGGGTTCATGTATTTAATGTGTTTAAATATCAAGAAAAAGTCATTAACTATTTTTAAAGAAAATTACCTTTTCAATTTTAAATTTTTTTCTACAAAAAATTCAAAAAAGATAGATTTTTTTAAAAAAAAATATTTTAATGATTTTAATATAATATTAAAACATTATCTTGACATGTTGGCAGAAAATTATGTTCATGGTGTACCTATTAAAACTATGATTTATTTCACATTGTTAATAAAATTCGAACCACAATTGTTTGAAAAATGAAATGTAGATTGATTTATAAAAAGTATGTATTTTGAATTTGGGGAAAAATATTTAAGACCAAATTTTTAGATTTCTAAAAACATTATTGATACAATTTTTAGAAAACATTTTTTTGGATGAAAAAATATTTTTATTTAGAATAGTGATAAAATTTATTTTCTTAAAAAATTATCAATAATTTTAATAACCAAAGAGTGGAATTATCATAAAATTAGATGAAAATATCATGACTAACTATTAGAAATGTAAATATATTGTTTGTAATGTATAAATGTTATATAATTCCTTAATAGGATTCATAAAAGTTAAAAATCCTTAATAATGATAAGATTGTGATATAAACACTTACCAAAATAGAAAATTCTGGATCATAAGTCTCATAAAAGAAAAAAAAATAAGGCGAATATAAATATATTTATGAAATAACACATTAAAAGGGATATTATATAATCCATAGAAATGAATATGTTCCATCATATGTGTATCAATCTCTTTTTTAATAAATACTGGTTTATTATAGATATATAATAGAAAAATACTCATATATTACCTAAAATATTTAATTTATTATAGCTTATTTGTTAAAAATACTTTATTAAGTCCTTATTTAAGGTGACAATTGATTAATTTTTCATGTATATTTTAGTTTATTATTTTTTTCATTTAAATTTGATCATAGTTTAATTATATATATATTTTTAAATATGATATAAATATCTTTTATATATTATATTTTTATATTTAGTAATAGATTAAAGGTGGTTATAGAAAATGGATTTCACCATTTAGGGAGATGCTTGGCCTTACGTACACAGGAACATTGTTTCGGTTCTTTTCTTGATGGTTTAAATAAAAGGAGAAAAAATATTAATTCACAATTCTAGAATCATTATTATTTCATAAAAAAATTATATTAATTAAATATATCCTTATTACCATCCAGGTTAAAATTAAATGAAAAACATTTCACATCGATATATGGAGGTAATAGTCAACATGTACACACAAGCGACTTTCTTATTTTCAAAAAGATTGAAAACTATGATATTATATGTGATATATTTTTTCTAGAAGTATATTTATATATTAAGTATAATATATATTAATTAAATTTTTTCCAACAACCTTTCATATAATGCGTCATCCAAAAATGTAGCACATCACTTCGTGAGGCTGTTGTTATTCGTACACACAAATGATGTTATCGTATCTCCCACAAAATTTCTTGTAAAAATTTTTATGTGATATAATAATTATAAAATTATAATTATTTCATAAATATGATATACATATGTTCAATCCATTATTATATCCATATGTGAAAGGTGGTGATGGAAAAAAATTATACCAGTTCGCAAGGCGGTAGTCTGCTATACAAAAAATCGACGATTTGATTTTCCATCTGATGGATGTGGGGAATAATCTAGGTTATTTCATTATAATAATAAAATATTAGTATATAATATATAATTGGTTCATTATATTATCATTAACTATGTAATATTGATTTATATTGAATAAAAAATTAAACAAATACACAAGTAGTGTAATTTTACCTCTTCTTCAGAGAGCCTCTATAGGATTATATCTAAAGTATTTATTGAAGGGAATACATATCAAAATATGGAATCTATGATGTTTTTATGGAATTATGGAAGATATTATATATTTTTTTGGAAAATATTGTTTTTGTAAGTGTGAATATGGGAGTATAGTAGGTAGCCTTTTAAAAGTGTGGGAGAGGACATAGATGTAATATTTGAAAAGATAAAGTGATAACAACTAGTATCTCTCATAAAATCCCATTAAATAGGTCATTATAGAACATTTGATTTGATAATGTTGATATGTAAACAAAAATAGTTTTTTTATGATTAATTTCATTTTTAAAACTTTTATTCCTAGTTTAATTTCACACCCTTGTAAACCCATTTTCCTTTTACTATAGTAATTAATTGTCTAAGGTTCCATTATTAAATATTTTATAAAAATTATATTACCTAATTGGATAAAATAAATTATTCTTATTAAAAATTTATATTCTATTTTCCAAATTCAATTAAGAGATGTGGTATATTTCAAATTAAAATTAAACCATAGACGTAACGAAAAAACAACTTTCCAATGAGAAAATTATCAAAAGTATTGGATGTTTTTATATAAAAACTAAATATTAATTAGATTACAATTAAATAAATTTGATAAATTTTAATATAATTTTCTCAATTATTAATTTAAAAAATTAAAATTTAATTTAATGTTTTTAATAAAATAAATGGAAATGTAGTTTTTAATATAAAATAGTATTTTTCACTAATCCTCATAAATATTATTATTTTCCGGAACATGACAAAAATTCAACCAAAGATAATTTTAAGAGGGATATTTTGAAAATTATTATTTTTTATTATATAAAATTCCAAACGATGTTGAAAATTTATAATAAGTTATTTGTTAAATGCATGATAAGATAACTTTTTAGAAAACTACAATTTCTCCGAAAACATTTATATTTTCATTCAATTCCTTTGTATTGTATTAATAATTAATATATTATAATTGAAATTAATTATCTAATTTTTAAACCATATTCTTTTTGGAATTTAGTTATTACTATTCATACCCACTATCTTTATGTTTATGTTATTATGGTCATTTTAAATAATAATATTTTAATAATTTATAATGTTCTCTTAAAACGTAGTGTATTTTTCATTGCAATAAACTGAAGAGATTGAATTTATTGAATAATAAATATATCATAAATTATTTTTGTGTTGCATTGTCTTATAATATTTTATTGGCATTATATATTTTGCGGCCAATGTTTTACAAATATAGATATTACATCAATTTAGATAAAAATTCATCACATTTTAAAATTTTGTGCTCGAGGACTGTAATAGTTTAGTATCTTAAAACATATAGGTATTATTTTTTTAACTTGGTTAAATATCATCAGTGTTTCCCATAAAGATATTCCTCAATAATATTTCTACTTAATACAATCCATTATAAACCAGGGAAAGGAAAAATAATAAAGGGTGATCCTAAATTCTCAACTAGGGTGAATTAAAGAGATACATAAGCATAACATGAGCATAAGGGTATGAGAACCTAAGAATAACAATTGAAGATAATACCTTGAATATTAAAGATCATATAAATGTTTCATGGAATAAATATTCTAATTTCAAAAGGTATGATTCATAATGGAATAAAGTGTACAATCCATGTGATTTTAAATTAGGAATAAAGAAAATAAGTTGTGGCATGCCCCTAAACTTATAAAATCATTACCTATAATTCAAGGATTATAGAAAAAACTATCAGGTCACTTTATGAAGTATACACTTTCTAGGTGGCCAACCCACCATCCCTAGTTAAAAACCTTACCTGGTTGTGGAATGGGTTCACTCTGAAATTGATCGTAGTAGTCAAGGTTAACTCCCAAGACCATATTAGTTTTTATGGTTCACACCCAAGACCATATTAGCTGAAAAATTATTTTACTGAACTGTGTTTACTCCTTATTCCAGCTATTTCATTCATAGGAAATCTAAATATCTACCCAATTCCTTGGAGGGAGATATAGGTCTCATCCATCCCATAATGAAATCATACATATATGTGCAACTTTCTAATAAAATATTTAAAATATCCCATCACGTTAAAAGATATGGGATTAATAAAAATCATATCATAACCCATGAAATGAAATTGGAATAACAAACATGTCATCATATCATAACCCATGAAACATATACTGGTTTTATAATCATGTAATTATATAATAACACATGAAATTTATCATGATTCTTAGGCATATAACTCGTGGAATAGAAATGGTATTTAGTAACATATATCCAAAAAAATATAAATGGGTTTTATAACTATTAATACATCAAAACATAAAAAATTACAATAAATAATATGAATGGAACTGTTAGATAATATACCCAAAAAGGCATGAGTGGCACAAATAGATGTCATCATAGATGGAAAATTATTTTTAAATATCTGTTAAAAACACTTTAGGATGAAAATAACTTTTCTTATCTAATTTTTTTTAAAAAAAGCCTTTTGAATAATATTTTCATTCATTATAACACTAAAAATATATATTGAAATATTGCGAATATTTTTACAACAAAACTATTTGAGAATAATTTAAAAAAAATTAAATATATCCTGAAAAAATTTTAAAAACCATTTTATTGTTTATAGGTTGAAAACTTATAAATAAATTATGATTACTTTTTGAAACTATATTTCCATGAGAGTACTTTCAGAACATTAAATGAAAGATTGAAAACATTTTTGAAAAAAATCAGTAAAAAAGGTAAAAAAACATTTATATAAATCATGAAAACATTTTGAAATTCATTATCCATTAAAATAATTTGGAAAGTTATAATGAAATAATGGAAAAGCATTGAAAATATTTTTCATTGAAAATTGATTTATATGTTATAAAGAAATATTAAAAACCTTTGGCAAACCTTTTTCTTTCAAAATATTGGGAATATTTATTGATAATTATTTGAAAACCACAAAGAAATTTCATTTTCATTTTTTACTTGGAAATGATATTAAATTTTTTTTAAAAAATTATTTTTGAAAATATTTTTGAAAATATGTTTTTTTGAATAAAATATATGTTCAATCAAAAAGAGAAATAAGATCGATTATTCATAAAAACACATTCATAATTTTCATAACTACCAATTAGAGTAAAAAGTGTACCATTAAAATTGTATATCATTATTAACATTATAATTTTAAAATTTATGAGTGCTATAGAGTGATTTATTATAATATCTCATCAATGGAATAATACTCATTAAAAATCATTGTAAATAATGTGATTATAGCAATAAACTCTTAGCACATTGGTGATTTTCAATAAAAATACACATGAATGAATAAAACTAAATGTATCTTAAAATATCAAACAATTAATAATGGTCATAATATAACATTTTAAATAAAATTATATAAACCTCATAAAATAATTTAGGTCAATAACTAATCATATTTCTCAATGAAATCATATGAAGTCAAAAATACCATGCCAATTTGGTATCCTTTGAAATGGAAAAAACCTCGAATGAAAATTTCAAAAAAAAATTGATCAGTATAAAACCATAAATATAAGTATAATAATCATAGGATACATTCATTGTAACTATTAAAACTATAAAAAATAAATTAGTGGTGAATAAGTTGTAAGGATTAAAAATAAAGGTAAGACAAGAAAACCCTTTACCTTATGTCACGACTTTCTTCATACACATTCAATCATCCTTTATAAGAAACAATTTTATTACAAATCTCCAAATAAAATTTATTATTATATATAATACCATATATTACACAATAGTGACATAAAATTACCTATATATTAACAATTCCATGTTAATGTTACGTTTCAAGCAATATCCTCTTTGTTTTTGTATTTGTTTTGACATGATATTATTGATCATTTTACATAGATAATGATTAAATTATTTATTAACATATAATATTATATAAATATAATATATATTATGTATATGAATATTTATAGTAATTTATAAAATATTAAAAAATTAAATGGAATACATCGTTCATGGTGACGATATGTCGTACAAACGCATGAATGCAGTTCCTATTTGGTTATCGTATTGATAGAAATAAAGTACTTTATTGATATATATTTTAATATATATATATATATATTCCATTTTAGTTATTATTTTTATATATATGTTTACTAGACACATATATGAAACATTCCATATAAAATGTGAATGAATCACATCACTTTGAAGTGGAAGCAGTCAACACCTCCACCAATGAAGTTATCATATTCACATAAAAAGGATAGAATGAAATATTTTTTTTAAAAATGTATAAATTTGGAATACAACATAACAATAATATATACCAGATAAGAATTGTATATCCATAATAATTCCTAACAATGTGAGTTTGTAAATGAAAACTCAGTGATGTTGTTTTATGAGGCGGTAGTCCTCTGTATACATGAATGGTATGGTTGTTAACCATTTTATGGATTTTTGTGTAGTTTTAGTTATAAAAATTATAATAAAAACATCCCAATATATTGTTGATACATTGTTTATTATAAAATCCTATAATAATAACTGTTGAGTTTGTGGGGAAATAATTTAATGAAAAGTGCTTCTGGAATGATGTTAACTCATCTCTCCGTAGCTCCTTTTGGTTTTCTCCAATGAGATTCCTTGGATGGTTCTTTTCAAAAATTGAGTCTTCATGGATTATTATAGAGAATTTGGAAGCCTATTTAGGCTGGGGTTTGATGTTCCATAGTGTCTTGAGAGGCCCAAGGAAGGACAAGAGGGTATTCATTTTTTATATAGGATAATGGGTGGAATTAATTAAATTCCAAAATATAAAAACTATTGGGAATTATCCCTTACCTAATGTGTTTAATGAATCGAAAAATAATGTATTAATATGGATTATTTTTTCTCCAAACATCTATCACATAAAAATATTTATATTTATATAATTTTTTTCCTTAACATCTATATTTCCCCACATTTACCATTTAATTTTTTATTAGGGAAACAAATAATTAAACTGATGTAAATTAACATTTAAAAATAATGTATTGATCAAATGAATTAAAAATATGTTATCAATAAGTTCATTACAATTATAAAATTTTCCAATTGATAAGAAATATTTTTTATTTAATAAAATTTCAGATTCATTTAGAAGAATATATGATTTTTATTAACATTTAAATATATTGATAAAATATAATTTATTAGAAAATAAAATTATTTTCAATTTTGACATTATTTTCTAAATTTAGATTTGAAAATATATAGAAATTTTTTTTTTGAATACATTATGTTTAAAATTTTCTAATATGATATATTAATAAAAAATGAATAACTATAATTCAATCAACATAAAACAATTTTAATATTTTTATATCATTTATTTTAGTTAAATATTATGTAAGTAATTACCTAATTTGGCATTCCATAAGAAGTTAATCTAAAAAATTCATCTCTAAAAATTTAATATAAATTAATATGATGAAAAAAACTCAATTAACTTTCATGATAACATGTACAACCAAACAACTTTGATTTTTTTGTCATTATCTCAAGGAATTATAAATGTTAATGGTAAGGAAGTTTCCATTATTTTTTTTCTCTATTAATGATATATTACACGTTAATGGAATAATGTCCAAAAAAACTCATATAATTAGAACCAAGAGGGTATATAGTCTAAATATTGGAATCTAAATAATTTGAATAATTTTCAATGTCATTTAACCCCTTAGATTTATGTTTAATAAGTATGTAAACTAATTTTCCCTTAATTATTATAATTAATTATAATTAATATAGATAATGTTTTTTCAAAAAAAATAATATTTATCTCAATATAAATTATAAATTATTCTGATTCAAAATATGGAATACATTTTTCCATATTCTAGGAAAATAAGTGTAGGAAATTAATTTAATATTAATCCCACATATGTGTCATGAATGCTAGGTACTAATGTGAAAAAGTTCAAAAGATTGAAATGTTTCTATATCCAATTTCACTGTGAAATTGGTTCCAATAAAAATAAATAAGATTTATTGATGAAAAATTGACAAAATTACAGTTTAAAACAAAATTCAAATATAATTTAACTATATTAATAAATTATAGGTAAAATAATTTTTGATTTATAGTTCATTTTTCACTATTCATCCATAAATGTAATATTTTAGAAAAATAATAAATATTCAGCCAATGTAAATTTTGGTATTCAAATTCTATAAAATAAATCATATTTTATCAAACAAAACTTATAAAAATATAAAAAATATATTTAAAATAGTTTATCCATTAAAAGCCTAAAAAGTGACCTTTATAAAAATTGATTTTTTATTTATAAAATTTGATTTATTCATATTTGTTGTCTTGAAAATATATAAGGTTAACGTTAAATTATTGAATGAATAAAATTCACATTTATTTCATTAAATTAATTTATCAAAAGTTTTTTACTAAATTTATTAAGTTATAATATGTCTGATTATATAAATATAGTCTTCCAGTAAATTATTTCTTATATTTTCAATAGGGTTTTATTTTTATTTCTAGATAATTGGTAACTAATTAATTCTTATTTTATATATGTATATACCATATTATTAAAATTTAATTTATCTTATTTTTAACCACCATTCCAATGGGTAAGTGACAACTATAAAATTATTTTAAGAACAATATTATTCGTACATTATATTTTAGAAAAAACTAGGCCTTGTATGTAACATAAGCTATCTAAGGGACATAATATTATGTGTAACACAGGCTAAAAAATAGTCTTTTCTATACTGAAATCTACTCTATTTTTTCAGGTATTAAAATCAGGACTTGGTGTTACATACAAAGAAAGAATAACTTGGTTCATTTATTTAACACAACCTATATTCACTGTTGCATGAAAAAAATATCAAAAATATTAAAGTAATTAAAAAATTCACCAAATCTCAGGGTGTTACAATCTACCCTAGTTAAAATTAATTTAACGCTAAAAATTATACACCATTATCAAAAGTAAAATTCATTGAAGTTACATTCCTAGATACCCACATCATAAAAATGAATTTTAAAACATCCCTTAAAATGGAATGTTGGAAACCTAATGGTTACCCAAAGTATCTCATAACTGAGTTTCCACATAAAAGAACATTTGAGTAAAGTGAATACATTGATATAAAAGTGAAATATAACCATGATTTTTTGATGTACTGTGATAGAGAATATCATTGGGAGAACCTTAATGGTCAAAATTCCATAAACCAGTGTTGTTTGAATGGGGAATTGATATCATCCAAAATGATAACAGCAGGACAAATTTTTATTTCAAGAACCTTTTACTAATATTAAATAATTTTAATGATATGATATACTTATATTATTTTATGAAAATATCAAATTTTTATTCATTTATACATCATATATTATTCCAATAAATATAGGTAAATTTTTCAATCCTAGAGCATTAGAAGATCTTGATATCCATAAATTTAATGAATGGTTATTCTAAAAGTATATATAAAAAAATGATAACACATGTTCTCCAATATGCATGAATCATCAAATGGTGAGATAATAATTTAATCTCTAAAACCTTATATAAAATTTAACATAATCAATTAATAAATGGATAAACTTATAACTATTTTGATAGATAAAAGTCCAAAAAATATGAAATAACATCACTAAATTTCTAAAAAAATAAATTATCATTGATCCACTGTAAATCATAATATATCTCTTGTTTGTCACTTACCAAACATGTGAATACCATTATCTTGTATCACATAGAAACATTATAATAACTTCAAATACCATAAAAACATATTTAAAATGTATATTCATTCTTATTAAAATTATTTTTGGATTTATTAATTAAATACTGAAAAATACTGTAATCTTCATCCTTGATATCAAAGACCACCTTGTCCAAAAATCAATATTCAGTTCAATGGTAATCATAACAATACAAATTAATTTATCAATAAAGTGACATATATTTATTCAAACATCATTATCTTAAAATTCAAAACATATTAAGGGTTATATTTACCCAAATCACATGTTTTCCATGAACATCATATTTCTATTAAGTAACATTTTTAATTAATTGGAACCATTCAACATATGCTTATAGATCCTTAGTAAAAAACATAATGTAAATAGTTATTATATATTTCAAAAAAATAATTATTGAATCCAAATACATAAACACTTTGATTATTCCATATCATCCTAAAGCCATTAATAAGGATACCTCATCCAATTTACTAATACCTCTTTCAATTCACATTTCACCTGTAGTCTCATCATCATTAGAAATATAATTATTACATGTACCACATAATTGGTAATTTTTATTATCATTCAAGATAGGAAATTGATTTATATACTTCCCATTATTTTCACATTTGATGCATTCTTCAGTTGATATTACTTTAGGTAGGACAATATTCACATCCATTGTGTAAACTAAAATTTTTAATTTTTCCTTTGTAGTTACCTACTCTGTGTCCTTATTTTTCAATGTCAAAAAATATTCTTATTCCAATAAGACATCCATTTAGGTGTTTCTACAAATATTCAAGACACATATTAATCTTAATCTTATTTCCTATGTGGTCTCTCATACCTAAAGTCTTATAAAACTCTTTTATTATTTTATTTGGAGAGTTTGAGAGTTATTTACTGTAAAAGAATTAATTTTTGTTCTATAAAAACTCACTATGCATGAGCACAATATTATTTATTCATATCATCATCCCAATTGACTTATCATCAACAAATTATCCATCATTGTCAATGCTAAACCAATTTCTTCTAGTTTACTCTATTTAATAAAACCAAAGATCGTTGTGTGAGAAACACATATCATACCTGAAAACCAAATAATCAATAAAAATTACATAAATGGATTATATCTTACATCAACTTATTTAATCTATAACACATTAGGTTTATCCAATGAGACATCCCTAGACATATCCATTTAAATAACCATAGTAATCTCACTAATGTATACTCTTCCTAGTTTCTTAAGGATGAATATATGATTCCAATGATACCATCTAGAGTGACCCCATCATAATATATATGGATACTACGTCAATTTAGGGGGGAAATAAGAACATTAAAAAATTACATGCCTGAAGACCATAATAGTTTAGTTTTTGTGAAAACTTAAAAAAATATCCTAAATCTGTGAATGATCTTCAATGTTTCCCATGAAGACCATCCCCATCAAAAATTACACTTAAAAGCTTCCATAAAAATATATCTATGGAAATATAAGAAAGGGTGAGATAATATTCTCAATAAGGGTAAAAAAATAATATACCTAATAATATCATGAGAATTAGGGTATGGTAAAATGAGAATAAAATTTAAAGATCATACCCTGATTATTAAAGATCACATACATGATTCATGGAAGAAAAATTTGAAGTTCATAAGATATGAATCATTATGTAATAAAAATGATCATCCATGAGATTATAACATAAGAATAAGACATTTAATGTTTTTTAATACATATAATAATATAAAATCATTCCCTATATGTCACATATTATTGAAAAACCCTATCTAGGAACTTACTTGGGGATTCACCTAATAAGAGGGACACACTACCATCCCTGGTCACATAACATTCCTTTTAGTGGAACACATTCTCTCACCAAACCATATTATGAGTGAAGGTTCACTCCCAAGACCATCATAGTAGTCATGGTTCACTACTAATACCATATCAGTAGACAAATTACATTACTGAACAAATTTTTATCATCATTCCACCTCTGTATATCTCACGATATATAAATATTTACCCAATGTGTTTGAAGGATATATGGACCCCACACATCACATAACAAAATCATACATACATGTGACACAAGATAATAAAACATTTAGCACATCATGAGCCATAAAAATAGATGTTTTTCATAAACATATTATCATAACCCATGAAATGGAATCAGAATCATAAAAATTCTATAAAATCATAACCTGCAGAACATAGATAGGTTTAATAATCATTTCATCAAAGAATAACTATTGAAAGGAGGTACATTTCATAAGAATGAAACCCATGTACGAGAAATGGGTTTCAAAATCATATAACCCAAGAAAAAGAAATGTTTCTCATAACAATCATGCTATCAAAGAATAATCTATTTTTAAAATTAATATAAACATATCCCAGAAGATAATATCCATATAAAGGAATGAGTTTCACCAACGGACATCATCAAAGATAAAAAAATGTTTTTTAAATATCTTTCAAAAACCTGTGTTGATAAAAATATCTTTTCTTCTACATAAATTTCTTTTTGAAACCTAAACCACTTTTAAACCCATTTTCTTTATAAATAACCATGAAAACTTATAAAGTAAGAGTCATAATATTTTTAATACTTTTTTCATTAAAAATACTTCAAAAAATTATAATGGAATGTTTAAAAAAATTTCAACCCATTTAATTCAAAATATATTGAATATTTATTTAAAAATATTGACAAAAATAGAAAAAAAAATTCATTGAAAATAAATTGACAATTTATAAAGAAAAAATAAAAACTTTTTTAAAAATGTTTTCATTCAAAATAAATTAAAAACATAAAATAAAATCATTAAAACATTTTGAAATCATTTTTCATAGAAAGTAATTTTAAAAACATAGAAAGAAATATTGGAAAAAATTTGGAAACTTTTTTCTATAAATATATCTTGAAAACTTATAAATGAATATTGGAAAACCATAAAACATTTTCAATGTCCTTTTCTTTGAAGAAGAGTTTAAAATATCATTCCAGAAACACCGATATAATTATATTAAGTAAACAATGAGTAGAAAAATGGAATCATTACTTGTATGTATCATGCATTAAAATAAGAGAAAAAAATAAAGGATATTTCTTTCTATATGGATCACAATATTTAATCAATATATGTACACTCATAAACAATCCTAAGAAAGGATGATATTATAAAAATAAACTCTTACCACATTATTAAATTTGAATCAATATTCCTATGAATGAATAAAATTACATCAATTATAACACCTAATAAAAATAATAATATTCAAAATATAAATTTCCTATGGAATTATATACACCGTAAAAAAAATTAGGTTAAAAAATTAATTTGTCTCAAAGATGGAAAATTGAGACAAAATTACCATGCCCATTTTGTAAACATTGAACCCTAAAAACTCATAAAAAATTTCATAACATTGATAAGTAAATACCCATGTATTATAGATGGAACTATAAACAACATCCATGGAATCCACTAAATGCTTCCAATAATGATCCAAGAGCATAGACAGATTAACATTCTTTGAATTTACTGGTCGTGGATCCCAGATAGTGTTTTGGATTTAAAGTTATTATTATTCAATGTCGGGCTAGAAAATTGGTTTTCATATCCCATTCATCGATCATGGGTTCACAGAGATCACTCAATGACCATTATTAATCTTTATTCATAAATATATGTGTATAAACCCCTCCATGAACACATAAAGGAATGTGACCATACTCATTCGTGTATAATGCCCACTGAGACTGTGGGAACGTCTTTGATGGACTAATCCTTGAGTATGATGGAGGTGTGGCCCTTTACAGAGACCTTTAAGATACATAGTGAATATATAATATTACTGAGACACCCATTCCTATAATTACCCAACTCATGACTTCATTAAAATAGGACATGTCTCTGGGATTCACCCTCGTGATATCAATTCGAGAATCCTCTGTACTCCATGGAGACCTTATATTATGGATTCATTATGCACTAGAAAACCACCTTTATTATGTTTCTAAGAGACTCCAACCCATGTAGATATTCCCTTCAGGAAGGAGTATTCCATTAATGAATGATTAAGGACCTATGAGGTACTTGAGGAATTGAAAAGAATTTAGCATCTACAAAGTACTCAACCCATGAGCCATGGATTCACTATAAGGTAAGAAACCCTACTTGGTAAAGACCACCTTTTCCATGAACTATGCTCTATGAAGCCCTATAATTTTTGAAACTCCATCCTTCATGATTTCTTGTTCATATCATGACTCCTACACCCCCACACACCCACTTGGTATCATTGTCAGTATGTGGTCATGGGCCTTTGGTCTAGGTATCGGACATTTGGGCTTGTACCATTCGGCGGCCCCACTCTCCGCCACTAGAATACTATGATTCAAGATACTCTTCCACACTCTCTCATATACCTTGAGTTAACTTACTCCCCTAGGTTCGTTTTCTATTCTCTATGTTAAGATTCTCAATATTGATTCCCTAAAAAAATTGAGTTAGTACATTCCATAAGAATCTCCTCATAAATCATCACATACCTCTAATTCTAGGTACAACCATAAATGGTCACCCTTATGAAATTCTAGCACCAGCCATTTGTAGGAATATTATTGATAATTTTCATAACTACATGACATTAAATTGTAGCATACATTATATTAAATACATAGGATAGATCTTGTCCCAAATGAGATATGCCTTATGCATCAAGAATATAATGTGTAACAATCCTCAATAAATGAATTTAAACTACAAAATACCCTATAATTCTTGAATATGATGCCTTATGAATCATGAATAATATTTCTTTAGGGAATTTCATGAGGAAGAAAGAATGATAATCACATTTCATTGGCCCTACACACCTCGTCCATGCACATGATGTTAAACTGAATCAATATCCTTTACCATGAACATGGCATTCCCTCGTGACTTGACGTGAGGAAGACATCATGGAAGAACCCACACATAATACCCTTCCACTAATTTCACTCTATAGAGGCACCATGATAGATCCCACACATAAGCCTTATCAACCATTTACACCCTATAACGACACTCGTGAAGCTTCTGTGAATAAGTCTCATCCACTATTTCCCTTTTATAGAAGCACCAGGACTGTTCCCATAAATAATCTACATCCACCATTTCCGCTCCATATTAGTACCCAGGTTGCTTCACTATGTACACTTTGTCCACCATTTATTCTCCATAGAACCTCGTGAGCATATACCACATGTAATTCCCCTACTCTATTTCTACTCCATAGCAGTACCCGGGATGTTCTCATGCATAACCCAATCCACATTTTTCACTTTATAAAGGAACCTAGGAAGATCCCATGCCTAATCACCATCCACCATTGCCTCTCCAAAATCACACCCAGGATTCTCCCACATGTAAACCCTACACACGATTGTCAATCCAAAGAGGCACCCAGGAAGCTCCAATTCATATGTCCCATGAACCATTACTTCCCCATAGCATCACTTGGGTATTTTCAAAGTGTATTCCCTATACACCACTATCGCTTCATAATAGTACCCAGGCAGCTCCAATTCATAAGCCCCATGCACAATTGTTACTACCTAGTGACCCATGGGCATCTTCTACTTTTTATCCTCATCCACTATTATCACTCTATAGTGGTACCTTAGAAACTTCCACGCACAAGCCCCATCCACCATTTTAGCTCCATTGTAGAACACATAAAGCTTTCATGCGTAATCCACATTCATCAATGCCACTCTATAGAGGAAAGTAGGCCACTTTTATGCATTAGCACAACACCATCCATCATTGGAAAATATTTCACGATGTGACCATGTGGTATACTACATCATATTGTTTCCCACACTATGAAAGTTTCACATGATCTTAGTGGTTATTAGTGACCATGAAAGCACACTCCATCTAATGAACAATGTGGGTTTTTATCCTTGCCTAAAAAACAGGGTATACATGATGCTTCAATGAGGATCAATCCAAAACAACGATAAAATTTGGTGCCACCTCCTAGGGGTGAACCATATAACTCCACCCTCAATGGTGTCTAGATTAGAATTCACCCATGATACCTCATTTCATAATACCCACTCCATACAAAGAACTACATTGATAGTGATTCCCAATCAATAATGATATGTAAGAATCATCAATAATGTTAAAGATTGTCACTAAATCAATCTCATCAATTCAATCCACCTTTAACCCATCATAATCTTAATTGGGCCTCCACATCCGAATAAAATAATTCCATCCATCTAAGTCATCCTAGTGCATAATCCCCATTCAATCCATCACTTCTCTCAGTAACACTTGGGCAGTCTTGGTGCATATGAACCAATCTATCCAACAAATAATTTGTAATTTTATTCTTATACAATGGGGATATGTAGGAAGCCTCCTTGAGGTTCAAGACTGACACTTCATCCATCTCATCAGTTCAATCCACCCACAACCCCTATTGGTTTTAACTAGGTCCCCACATCATGATGAAATTATTCCATCCATCTAGGTTGTCTGTGTGCGTAATCCCCATTCACTTCGTCCATGTTGTCAGTATCACCAGGGAAGCCATAGTGTGCAATCCCCACTCCATCCAATAAATTATGTGGGTTTTGATCCATGCCTTAAAAGCAGGTTATATAGGAAGCCTCTATGAGGCTAAATCGCAAATAAATGTAAACATTAGTGTACCCTAAGTGGGTTATACCTTTGGGATCCTCCTTTAGTGGTGTCTAGATCAGAATTCATGGTGAAACATCTTTCCTAATTGGGACACACAACTCTCAGTACCATCTTTATAGGGTGTTCTGATCTATTCCTCTAGTAAACATTCTAGGTGTTCTATTATATGGATTTAAATATCTAATCCCCATTCACAATTTTTATAATAATTCCATTACATCTCTACAAGGCATTAATATAGTGACACACTATCTCCAATATAAGTTAAATATATGTCCTACATCATGTTGAAAAATGGATTTCTGAGGAAATCCACTAAAAACTTTTCTTTGGAATAAGATACATCATGTTCTCTGTTGATGCCTCAGGATTACATGTCATTGAGAGGCCCTATTATGTGCCATAATTAAAGTGATGAATATTCTACATCATAGACATGCCAATGTTTCCCAACATGACTAATCCCTTGATAGAAGGTTGTTGTAATGACTAGAGCCATTCGAATGTCCAGATAGAAGAAATGTAATTAACTGGTGTCCAAAAAGAGATGGTCTCAAAAAACGTTTCAAGGACAAAATCTTAATATTTGAGGGAGAACCAAACTAAGAGAATATTTCAATGGCTGAATCCATATATTTATAGATTGGCATCCCATAATCCCATTTTGATCAAGGAGAAGACATTAACAAGAAACTGATGAAATATGTCTGCCTTGGGAAAGCATGAATATGGGGAAACAAGTCACATGTCATAAGCCGATGATGTGTGACCATATAGAAAGAATATTAATTAATTACATTATAAGAGCAATAGAATACATTTATGGGTAGTATGCACACCACACATAATAAATGATTGGTGAATAAGGCTTAAGTCTCACATAAATAAATGGTTTATTAGAAAACCAGAACCTTAAGTCTTTACTTTATTCATACACATTAAAACCTCCAATATAATAAATATATTATTATTTTAAAAATACCAAAGAAAAATATTATTAAATAAAATAACCATATATTAATTTTTAGAGAATTTATTTATCTTATTTATTAACAATAGAATGTTAATGATATGTTTTTGGTAATATATTCATTGTTTTTCGTAAATATTTTTACTTTTTTCTTTTATCCTCTTATATATATCATTATTTACTTATTTCTAGATTGTAAAACAAGATTTAATTTTAATATTTATTCAATATATATAATCTATAAAATACATTAATATGAAATGGAATAAAATGTTCATGGAGACAGTAGGTCATACGTACGAATGAATGTTGTATTCATTTTATTATCATATTAATATAAATTTAGTAAATAACATATATATGTGTCTGTGTGTGTGTTTTTGTGTGTATTATAATTATAGTTGAATTATTATTTCCTATATATTATATAAATTTATGGAAAACATGTTTAATACATTGCATGTAATGTGTTAACAAATAACATCACTTTTAGGAGGTGGTGATCGGCACATACTAAAAAAAGTAATCATATTTGAAAAACATGGAAAGAATAATGTTAAATTTTTTAAAATTATTAAAAATTTATAAATACATCCTTAATATCATATATATCATATAAAAACAGTATTTACATTTTAATTACTAACCATTAGAGTTGGTAAAGGAAAGAAAAAACGACATTGTTTTAGGAGGTTGTAGTTCATTGTACACGCAAATGGTAAATTCATTACACAATTATTGGAATTGTGTATAGGTGTAGGTAAAATGCATAGATTAAAAATATATAAGTATACATGGGATAATAATGTTATTATATAAGTATAGAATAATAATAATTGAGTTGGTAGAGAAAGAAAATGAAAAAAGTTACTGTTAATGGATGTTATATCTTCTTTTGGTAACACATTTTGGTTTTCATGAAGAGCTTCCTTTGTTAGATTAATTAAAAATGTGATTATTAAATAATAAAAGGGATATAATGGGGGATATTATTTGGGCATGTTATATACAAGACAATGTGGCGTGAGAGGTATGGGGAAGGGGATGATTGAATTCATTTTTTATAGAGGAGGAGAAATGGAATTCCAATAAATACAAAAAACATAAACACTATTTGGAGGATTAACTTATGTAATTTTCATCAAAAATGGAAAAAAATAGATTGAAGGTGTATTATTGTCTAAAAAAACTTCCACCACAAAAATAAGTGCAATTTTATAATTTTTTCGATAAAATAAATGCATGTAACGTGCAAAAACATGACATTAACATGAACCATGCTAACAATGTTTTTACCATTTTAAGGTCAATATGATAATTATAAAAGTTCAATTGGTACATGAATATAAAATATTTTTTTAATTAATTAAAATATATAAAATATTTTAGAAGATTCTATTTTTTATTAAATTTTAAATATTTTAATAAAATTTTATTTATCATAAAATAAGATTAATGTCATGTTTAATATTATTTCTTTAATTTTTATTTAAAATTATCAAGAAAAAGATTTAATTTTAATATATTATGTTCATAGATATGTAACATTATATAATAATATAAAAATAATTAAAATATTTCAATCAAATTACTTTCATTTAAATATTTTGTGTCATATATTTTTGTTAATTATTAACAACGTAGTTATCAAATTTGGCATTCTATAAATAGTTAATCTAAATAAACCATCTCTAAAAAAATTAATATGATAAAAAAATTAAATTTCAATTAAAAATAATTTTTACATATATAATAATGTGTTTTTTTAATATATAAAGACAATATAAATGTTAAAGGTATAGAAGGATCCTTTTTAGTATTCTTACTTACTTAACATATTATATAGGTCACTTTCATGGAATTGATTCCCACTAAAAAATATAATTCAATAAATGAAGTTATATGGTAGAAATATTTGTATAAATTGGATTTTGAAAATCTTCTAGATCATTTTCCCATATGATTAACGTTTAACAGTTATGTAAACTAATTTTTCCCTTAATCATTGAAATAAAGATTAATTTATTTTACTAATCTTTTTGGTAAAAAAACATTACTAAACATACCTGAAAATATAAATTATGATGATTTAAAATATTGAATCTTATTTGCTATATTCTGAACAATTAATTATAATAATTAATTTTAAAATTAATCAGTGAGATGTTTCGCAAAATCATGTTTTTAATGTGAAAAAGAAAAAAGATTGAAATATTTTTTTTCCAATTTCAATGTCAAATTATGTAAAATGACCTAAATTGTAATAATTAATGTAAAATTGATATATTTATACTTTATAACAATATTAAAAAATATTTTTACAATATATATATATAATTTACAAAATAATTAGTTTTGAATTACAATTCATTCTTTTAACTATTCATCCAAAAATAAAATATTTCATAAAACTACCAAAAATTAACACGAAGTAAATTTTGATATTACTATTTATAAAATAAATCATATTTTTTTAGATAATAATTCTAAAAGTGTTAAAATACTTTCTCCATTAAATAAAGTTAAAATTTTATTTTATAAAAATTCATTTATAATTCCTAAAATTTGATTTATTCTTATTTCCAATCATCAAAAAACGTAAGATTAAAAATAAATATTATTATGAATATATATTATATATATTTATTTAAAATAATTTATCAGACATTTTTAATTTATTGTTTGAGGTAAAATATGGATAATTTCATAAATATGGTTTTCTAGATTAAGATTTTATATTTTATCAAAATGGTTTTATTTTCATTTATAGTAAATCGGTAACCAAATAGTACTTATTATAAAAATGGGTACATCATATTTTCCTAATTTAATTAAAATTATTCATAAAAACCATTCCAAATTATCATTGAACACTATAATAATATTTTAATGACAATATTTTTAGTACACATTAGTTTGGTAAGGCGAGGTCTTGTGTGTAACAAAAGCTGTCGAATGGAAAATTTATTATGTGTAACGCAAGAAAAACATAGACTTTCATGTACCACAATATACTCTATGTATTTCATGTAGTGAAAGATTAACATGTTGTTGTGTATAAATCATGAGTAACATGGTTCTTTAATATGTCACAAGTTATACTCAGTGTAGAAAAAAAAATTAAATTATAAAAAAGATTAAATTAATTCAATTTTTTCCTCCAAACCATGGGGTGTTACAAAATATGATTTCAAATATGATGTTTTTACTTTATAATAATTTCTTGTTAAATTATACAACCTAATATAAATTTAATTCTTTCAAGTTAATCTTAATCTCAATATCCTAGGCTTTTACATTTGAAAAAACATTTTTGGAAACCGACATTGTAAAAAGTGTTAATAAATCAGCCATACTATAATATAGAAATGGTTGTAAGAAAACAATCCATATTTACACATTATTAGGATTCCATGTAAGAGAATTATTTTTGTGAAATTAAAACATTCAAATAGAAGAAATTTGTTAGAAATTATAAATAGTGATAGAGATCATTGATCATTAGAAATTGAATGATATATAAAATGTTTGACCATAAATACATAAATCTATGATGAGTTAAGGGATGATTTGATTCATAAAAAATGAACATAATAGGATTAAATTTTTGATTGAATATTATTTCATGTATTTATAGAATTACATTACTATCTATCCTAAGAAAAAATAGAAATATATATAATTGAAATATTTCTTTGGAAAAACTAACTCCTTTGGTTGTTCTTCGATCAATTCTCACTTACTTTGTTACTACAATATATGAATCTCCAAAATGGTTTTTTAATACAGAATGAAATTTTATTGATCATTAGAATAAAAAATCATTTCCCATTTATTAATATATTTTTGGGAACCAAAATGGTTAGCATAAGTTATCCAATAACTGAAAAAGTTCAACATAATCCATTCCATATATTTTTGAAAATAACAGTCATCCAAAATATACTAATCCAAATTCAATGACCAAAAATAATAATTTAAAGATCAATAAATAATTATTATATTTTCCATTTTGTATAAAGTGCCTCTTAAAGAAACATTCTAAATATGTGAATACCTTAATAACTATAAAACCTTAATTAAAACGTGTATTCCTAAAAAAATAAAACATAATTTTAGAAAATATTTTCCATAAATCCCAAAAAGTTGTAAAATTTTATAATGATAATATAAATCAGTAACCAATATAATGGTTACTAATGTTATACCATAAAATAAACATTATGATTATTTTCTCAAAATAATCTACATATCAAGGGTGTTTATCCCTTATTCTTGTTTTTTTTCAAAAATATCCACTCTACAAAGAATAAAATTTATTGGTTATTGAAACTATTCAACATATGATTTGAGATCTTTAAACAAAAGGTAAATAAGTTTGATCCTTATAAATTTTATGGCATAAATAACTATAACAACATGTATATAATTCTTATAAAAAAAAAGTTTTCTAAATCCAAATTTAGTCAATTTATTCATCTCACTTTGTATGTAGTACTAGTATAAAAATTTCCTTGATCCCTAATATAATTCTGAGGTATTGTAACACCCCAATATTTCATTGTAAATTATCTCTTCAAATTAGTTAAATAACTTGTGCTACACGCAACACTGAGTTTAAGCGCACCACGACTTTCCAAACAATCCATTCAAAAGGAATTTATGAATAGTAATAACTAAATTTTGGGTTTTATATACTCCATATAATTTTATAATTCATATTATTCATTTTGTAGACAAAATATAAGAAAAAATTCATTTTTTCAAATAAAAGAAGTATTTTTCATTAAATGCAATTTTACCACCTTTTAATTTTGAACACTTTTTGAAAACAATATTTGAAACATTTATATATTAAAATTAATGAAATTAAATTCTTCTTTTGAAGTGGCATAGAAAAATTTTGTTTGGATAAATTTTTTGGTACTTTTTTGAAAACTTTCATATTTTGATGAATAGTGAGAAATACTAAATTTTAATTGAAATTAAACTATTTAATATATATTATTTGTAGTGTTAAATTATGAATTTTAATGATTTTAAAGTATAATTAGATTATATATTTAAAATTTAATACATTTTAGGTCGTTATAAGTAATTTCACGTTTATATTTGACATAAACACGTGTCAATCTTTTGATAGTTTTTCCTTTCTAAAAACCCGCTTTTTGGTTTTGACAACATGAATTAATTTTAAATAAATTAATGGAACTTATAGGTTTTAAATTTCGTAAAATATAATCAATTTTTGAATTCAGATATCAAAATTATCTTATGGAATATTTGTGGCATTTTTTTAAAATCATTCATTTTTTTATGAAAAGTGAAAATCAATGAGTTATTTTTTAAAACTGATTTTTTTTAATAAATATTTATTTTATTTAAATATATATTAATTAAAAATATATATATATAATACCTATATAAGTTCAATGTAATTCATTGGATTCATTTTATAATAAAATTAGATGTATATAATTTTATTGAACTTTTTAACATCTTTTACCCACCATGTAGGCACATATGCAAATTTGCATAAAATGTAATTTTACTTTTTTGTGAATTTAATTTAAAAAATCCTTATGACTTTGTTGAAATAACTAAGTAAAATGTGGTTCATTAATATGAGAATAATTTTTGGTGAATAGTAACTTTTGATTTTTATTTACCACGATTAAAACTGAATAGGGTAATTAATGGTAAAAATGATATTATAATTACCCTAAAACATATCCTAATTCTATTGGATAAGTATGTTTTTACCACAAAAAACCTTAGGAATAAAATATGATCCTTTTGGTCCACCTAGATTAGATTAGTACATTTATTATTATTTTACTTATTGAAGAGTTAAAAGAGTTAAATTAAACATTTATAAACTAAACCATTTATTAATATAGTAATATACATAACATAAATTCAACTATAAATATTCATTATAATAATAAAAATATTTACTATATAATTGTAATTTATTTATAATTTTTAGAGTTAAAATATTAAATTTAGTTATGACACAATGACGATGTTGTAATTACCTTAATATTGAATGATTAAAATAATTGATATTATAAATATTAAAATAAATGTATATTTAACCTTTATATTCCATATAAAAATTTTCTAGGTGAATATGATATGTTAGAGTTAATTAATTAAATTTTTTTCGAAGTGATAATGTTGATATGACTTTCAGAAAACCCAAATACTAAATCGTGTTCAAATTGACAAAAATGAGTTTTGAAAACAAATACTATATTATTATTTGAAAAATGATTAGAAAAAGGGCATAGATAAGGTTATATATATCAATAATTAACCACTTGGTCTTCATGTGTCTTTTTATAGTATGTTTATTAACCATTTTTTATAATAATACCAGAGGACATAATAATAATTAAACAATTTAACTAAGAGATAAATCTAAAAGATAAGGATAATATGGTGACATAAATTTGTCTATAACATATTTGTTGAGAGAAGATAGACCATCCACACCTTATTTTCTAAATAAATTAATTTGTATCCGTTAGAAACTGAAAATGATTTTATAATAAAATTATATTTCAAAATTTTCCTAAATTGACCTTCACCTCTCTAATAAAAAAAGTACATCCACTTCTCTTAAATTCACACCTCCAAAGCCTTTTGGCATTACCAAAACCTATACAAATCTCTTCATAACATCCATCAATCCATCCTATAGGCCTTCCCTTGAGCATAAATCCATCTTCCGGAGACCACTTGATCAAATGAAAATGAAACTCTCGAAGAAGAGGTAATTATTTTATCTCCTATTTCAATGTTCTATTATTCTTCCACTTTCTCTTTCTTTGTTATTTACATATCAATATAATAACTCTATTAAATTCTACATATTGTGATTTTATTATAAATATGGTACAACCATATTCATTATTCTATAAATCTTATGAATAATAATGTCCCCATGCGTACGTACGTATAACTTACCTTCTCCACGCCGTGGTATAAATTTTTATTCACCACTAGGTTATTTGGATAGATTTAATGATGAGTAATATGTCTATTAATAAAGAAAATAACATTATAATGTTTCTTTAATATTAATATACCATACAATCCCACACCTTTTACTCATTAAGGAAATAATATCATCGCTCATGTGTACGAACAACTTATCATCCCCACGACGTGATGAGATTCATCTCCACATTCACCATTAAATGATAATTATAAATATATATATTATTAATAATTATATCATATATGACTAAATAATTAAACATGATATATATATATTTATTTATACATATATCTTATTTTCTTAGTTTTTTTTCAATATGATATGAAAACAAAAAACAACGTTTATGCATACGTACGACCTACTGTCTCTATAAACGGTGTTTTCCATTTCATACAACTATTTATTATACATATTTATATTCTAAATATATATTATATATAAATAATTTTTAATATTCTGGATGTATTTAAATCATGATCTAAACGATACGATCAAGATTAATAAGTTAAAGCAAATACGATAAAGAAATCGATTATTACCTGAAATGTAAATTTAACATGGAAATTATTATTAAATGGGTAGTATAAAGTCATAAATGAATCATTTTTTATATCATAAATATTAATATGGTTCTGGTATAATTTAATAACATACTATGGTCATTATACAATGGGTTAAACATACCCTCGGCCAAACGGAATTACAAGGTAAGGGTTAATTCATCAATCTCGTTATTATATGAGATTGTTTATGCGTAAGGATTTTTGGGGATAAATTTATCATCCATGTCCATGTTTCATAAAATACATTTCAAAATGATTTTTTAAGATAATCCTTTACTAAAACATCATTTTAAATGTTTTAAATATTTATACTTCTAAATCATTCTCATTAATGTACATGTTTTCAAAATAGTTTTAAGGATTTATTTATATTGACATGATTGTTTTAAAATGTTAATTCATTTCAAAATTTTCAAAGTGGTATGGGACACATTGATTCAAAAATCTACTTTAAATGACTTCCTTCATAAATTTTTGAATTTTAAATGATTTCACAAAAGGGATATTTCTCTCAATAAAATTTACTAATCATTTTCAACTATGTCAACATCCTTTACTGGATATTATTATTGATTGAGGTTGATTTATTATAATATAATCATTCATATTGTTTTTAATGAGTTATGATATGTTTTATTGTGGATGTGAATTTTTTATCCCCTTCATGGTTTATGGCTGAAGTATTGACATTTCTTATGCTATTTGTATTACAAATATTTATATAATGTTTCAGAATTTTCGTATAAGGAATGTAGAGGACTTACTATGTGATAGGTGGGGCCCGTTGTAACCACTCGATGCATTGGTAGGTCTCATGAGAGAAATTTGTAACAGCCCGAGATTTTATGAAAAATATTCTTTTTTATTTCACTAATGTCTTGTGTTGTACGCTACACCAAAAGGAGCTTGCACAACACGCATCCTTGACTTGCCTTTCATTACACGCAATCGCAACCTTCCTCGATAGCGTGTGTGGTACGTAATACTGAGTTTCACGAAACAATGATATGCTATTAAAATATTATTAAAACTAGCCGGTATGAATTGTAATAACCACTTTTTAAATTTTATAAAATTTAGCTCTCAAAATGGACTTTATTTTTGGATTCGTAGTATCGAATTTAGCCTAAGGTGAAATTTTGGTACTTTTCGGATAACTTTCATATTCTGATGAATAGTGAAAATTAATAAATTATAATTAAAAACAACTTTTTTAATCGAAATAATTAATAGTGATAAATTATTAATTTTAGTGGTTTTAAAGTATATTTAGAATATATTTTTACAATTTAATACAATGTTGGCCATTAGATGTAATTTCACATTTAAACCAGACATAATCAAGTGTCAATCTTTTGATATATATTGTTTCTTAAAAACACGCTATTTGTTTTAAAAGCGGGATTTAATTATAAAATTAATTAATACAACTTCTATGTTATGAATTTGGTAAAATAGACTTCATTTTTGAATTCGGAATATGAAATATAGCTTAGGATGAAATTTTGGCATTGTTCTGAAAAACATCAATTTTTGATGAATAGTGAAACTACTAAGTGGTAGTTAAAAAACTGAATTTTTCATAAAACTTAATTTTACCACTTCTGTGAATGGAATTTCGAAAATCCGAGAGACACGGTTAATATCAAGGACTAAAATGTGGTTCAATGAGATGAAAATAATTTTTTGGTGAATAGTAACTTTTTACTTTTTTTACCACGGTTAAAAGTAAATAGGGTAATTAAGGGTAAAAATGATATTAATATTACCCTAACACATGTCCTAATTCTATTGAACAAGTGTATTTCGACCAAAAACAACCTTAGGTGTAAAATATTATCATTTAGGCCCACTTGGATTAGATGAGGACATTTATTATTATTTAATTCAAAGAAGAGTTAAAAGAGTTAAAATCAAAGTGTTTTTACTAAAACATTTTTAATATAGGGTTATACATAATATAAATTAGATTTTAAATATTCATTAGAAAGATAAAAATAATTTCTACATAATGATATTTTATTTATAATTTTTAGACTTTAAATAAATTAATTTATTTATGACACAACGATGATGCAATAATTACCCTTTTTAAGGAAATATTAACATAATTGATGTTATAAATGCTCAAATGAATGTAATTGGAGACACTTTATGAATTCCACTAATTTTCTAGGTTACTATGATATATTAGTGTTGATTTAATCAACTTGGTTAGAACATATAATTCTGTTATGACTTTCACAAAAATCATATATCAAATAGTGTCAAAATTGACACAAAATAGTTTTTAAATCAAATATTATATTATTAATTGATATTTTATTCCTAAAAATCTAAGGTTCGGCCAAATGACTTAGATAAGGATATATATTTTAATAATAAACAATTTGGGGTTCTTTTTTCATGTTATAGTAAGTGTATTAACCATATAGTGAAAGAAAACAAAAAGAGACGGTAAAAGTAAAATTATTTAACTTAGAGTTAAATCTAATTGATAAGGTTAAAATAATACCCTAAACTTGTCTAAATCTTATTGGTTGATAGGGTTTCGACACATCCCCACTTTAGCTTCGAAATAAGACCCTTTGGAACCATTATAAACCGATTTTGACTTTAATATAAAATAATATTTTGAGGTATTCCTAAGGTGCCCCTCTCCTCCCTTATAAAAGGAAACCTCCTCCCCCTCCTCCTCACACCAATTTGAGCACTCATGCTCGGCCAAACCCTGACAAAATCTCTTCCCCAATTCCCTAGAAACATCCTAGAGGTTCTGGTCTTACTCAAAGACCAATTTCAGTTCCCTAAGAGGAGGTCTCCAAAAGGCGCTTCAAAGAAGAGGTAATTACCGTTACCAATTCTTTCATTTTTATTTTTTCTTCCACTTCTTCTTCTTAGGTTGTTTCATTATGAAGTAATAACATCAGTATCACTCATATACTGATATGTTATTATAAGTATGAAACAACCCTATTTCACCATCTATCCACCCTACGGAAAAAGAAATCACCGCGCGTGTGTACGTACGGAATACCGTCTCCACGCCGTGGTGTAATCTATTTTCCACCACCACCTTACATGGATGGGTATAATGGTGTAAAGAATAACTATACATAGTTATTACAACATCATATTGATTCTGATATATTGTATAATCCACTCCAATTCAATTCAATATTTATAGAAATGATATCATCGCTCGTGCGTACGTACGGACTACCGTCTCCACGACGCGATGAGATTCATTCTCCATGTTAACCATTTAAGAATGATTATAATGTATATATAAGAAATAATAATGAAATATATGACATTATAAAGCTACTGGATTTATGTATATATATACATATGTATGTCATCTACTTACTTCCATTTCAAGACAATAAGGAAAGGAAAACAACGTTCATGCCTACGTACGGACTACCGTCTCCATGAACGGTGTTTTTCATTTTATTTATCTACCTATTATATATATATATACTGAATATATATGATATATAAATCATATTTTATATTCTGGAAGTGAGTAAATCATGATATAAGTAATAATGATGTCAAGAGAAACAAGTCAAAACACCTACGATAAATAAAACGATTTTACCCAAAACGCTTCTTTAACATGGAATTTACAAAAAAACGGGTAATATAATGTCATAAGTAAACCATATATGATATCATAACAATGAATATGATTCTGTAATAAGTCAATAACATGATTTAAATCATTATACAGGAGGTTCGGACACTTACAAAGCAAGTCGGACCTAAGGTAAGGGAAATATCACAATCTCATTTTTATCCGAGATTGTTTATTCGTAAGTATTTACTGGGGTGTATTTTATCATCCACATTCATGTTTCATCAATATGTAATATTATTTCCATCCACCTACAATTGTTTAAATCCATTTTTACCCTTCGGTGAGTTTTTAGTAATATGTATGAAAGGAATCTTTTGTCGTTTTTCGTACGATGTACTTTTTGACTTTTTCGACAAAAGTACGAAGAATGTTTTTTTTAACTTATACAGCATGAATGAATTTTTAAAACATTACTTCAAAGAAGCTTCCTTTACACGTTTTCAAGTTTATTTTTAATCATCTTCTTTTATTTTAAAGTTGTACAACATGTTATGAAAGGAAAAATGTTTTTGAAGAAGAAATGATATTTTCCTCAAGAATGGAGTTCAAGTGTTTTATCAAAATTATTTTCCATCTAAGATGATAAAGGGTTCTGTTTTTATCCCTATTATTACATTGATTTGATCATGTTGTGATGGAATTATTTTTATGAATTCCCTTATCTTATATGAATTGATTTATGATGTCATGATGTTTCAAGAATCCCATTTTTGTTACATGTGTTATGCGATTATGTATGTTTTATGATTATGTGGCACACATAACAAAGGATTCATTATAAGATGGGTGGGACCTATATCTCCCTCCAATGCATTGGGTAAAGATTTTATATCTCATGAGATAGACATGGTTGGAATGGTAGGTTATACCGGTTCAGTGAAACAGGACTAAAACGAGGGTTACTCGATTCAGAAAGGGACTTTGTCCACTAAGATAGTCTTGGCAATGAGTCTTGACTAACAAGAAATGATTCTCTATGATTATGTGTGAATGCCACAAAGTTTCATGTTTTAAGTTATGATTATTTTGATTACATTTCACTGCCATGATTTATCCCATGTTATGAAATTATGATCTCTTTTGCAGGATAAGATTTCCAAGAGTTATGTGATGTGATTGGTATTTCTTTTGTTTACCCTTACTGAGCATTTGAGCTCACCCTTTTATGTTTTCTTTTCCCCAGGATATAAAGAAAGGTTTTAGGTAAAAAAAGGGAAGATCTTTATGGGAGATATTGAAGATCTTTCACCACGATTAGAAGATTACGTTCCGAGTTTCCAAAGACACTAAACTATTACGATCCTTGTGTGTGTGTTTTTGTTATGTACTAAGTATTCCTCAAAATTAATGTAAAGTCTATGTACGTCAGGCTTCGGGTCTCTACAGTTGGTATCAGAGGAAATGTTTAGTCAACCTTTGGAAACTAGGATGCGAAAACGTTAGTGAGATCCCTAGAGATATTTCTAAGGTATGTCTAGGGATGCCCCTAAGGATAAGTATACGTATAGGATATAGTCCTAGAACTATGGTAACGATATTAGATTAAACCAAAGATGATAGATATTTAAGTTACTCCCCCTTTATTATGATTTTTGCATCTAACACTATTCTGTTTGGGTTTTAGAAAATGGCTGGAAACAAGATGATTCACAATAATGGAGGATATGATGGAAAATGGAATGATATTCTTCATGAGCAACCAAATGAAATGGGATTTGGATGTCCAAACATCATTATTATGCCGAATCAGCAATCTCACAACATGATCAATAAAGTAAAATTTGGTAAGTTTCCTGACTCGACTAATAAGAGAAAGATGGAGTTCCATGATGATCATAGAGGAAAGAAAGTTCAATTTCCCCTATGTAAATCATGTTGGAAGAGGCATCAAGGAGAATGTTTCAAGGGAACTGGAAGATGCTTTGGGTGTGGAAATGAAGGACACAAAGCAAGTAAGTGCAAAGGAAAAGGGTCGGTTAACACCATGGATGAGGATAATGGTATTGCTACGACATCAAAAATGGTTAAGTGTTTTAAATGTGGAATGTATGGGCATTATGCAAACAAATGCCCTAAGGGAAAGACTCATGAAGAGAATCAGTATGGTCATATGGGTAGTATTTATGTGGATGATGATGAAGAGACTACAAATGATATGTGAGATGAAAGAATTTTTGAAGCTCGGTCAATGGTTTGAGAATGTAGTGGAATGATTACATGTTTATCATGTGTAATTTTGGAATAAAGAGACATCTATGGATTGTTACACTGTTGTCTTTCCTTATGTTTTGAAAGTGTATGATTAATGTTACCAGTATCCATGAAAGGTTATTCAGATATTTTTGGAATGTAGATGATATGCGCATAATGAAGGGATAAGGAGAAAATTAAATGTTTGATAGTATTCATGAGCTCATGATTGATATAAGGACAAAGTGATATCATGGTTTGAGTATATAGAATTTTGAGGATTTTGGTAACTTTTAACTGCACTCATGTTTTCACTAAGGTATTCAAGAGAATACATGATTAAGGACTTTGAATGTTTGGAATATGACCAACAAGACATATCTTATGATATGTGGGGATCAACGACAGTATTAAATCTCTAGTAATCGTTGTCACTATATTATGAGATTGGACTGCAATATTAAATATTAGACTGGATTATGTTGGACATAAGTTAGTATTGTTTAAGGATAGAAGATTTTCGATATTATTGATGGGATGTTATAGTAACGTAGTTTTAGAAAAAGGGACAACCTGCAGGACGGGCGACAGCCCATCGCTTCGGACAAGGCTGTAGGATTCGAACCCACAACCGAAGTGTGACTGGCCTTTATCGCCTACCACTAGCCTACAGGAAGTCCCTGTTTAGTAGAAACTAGTTTTATTATATTAAGCAGTATGATATATGAAGTATAAGCCCATTTTAGGAACCATATATGATTAATCCCACTATAGATCGACTTATGTATATAAATTTTGCTAACCTTTTGAGACAGATGGAATGACCCTTCATTCTATCACATGATCTACTAACACTTCACGAATAAAAAATTCAACTTCATTTATTTAAGATATGAAGTGGAAATTGTTAAAGGCATGAACAACAGTGAGATTGTACCAAAATAAAGTAAGTATTTATTCTAATTCAAATTCTTTAACTTTAGGGAAATGATCTTGAAAACCAAAAATGTTGTCCTAGTTCTCTTATACCTGATGAATCAGATGGTACCTTAGATCGTCACAAATTTATGGATTTGTGATTACTGGCTTTTCCATAGCCATGTTCTCTGCCACTCTCCATCAGAACATGATGGTTAGATTTCTCTTCCATATCCATATTTTCACATATGTGGAAACCTAGTGATTAGTTTATTTGGGTAATCATTACATTTCATACTTTAGTTTTTTAAAGCCAAGTTTTGGTATTCCTTTTTACGATGTGGGTTTCTATTAAAGAAACTTTTGAATAGTAAACCATTTATAACCCCGACGAATTTCGAGGGCGAAATTCATTTTAAGGGGGGTAGAATGTAACAGCCCGAGATTTTATGAAAAATATTCTTTTTTATTTCACTAATGTCTTGTGTTGTACGCTACACCAAAAGGAGATTGCACAACACGCATCCTTGACTTGCATTGCATTACACGCAATCGCAACCTTCCTCGATAGCGTGTGTGGTACGTAATACTGAGTATCACGAAACAATGATATGCTATTAAAATATTATTAAAACTAGCCGTTATGAATAGTAATAACCACTTTTTAAATTTTAGAAAATTTAGCTCTCAAAATGGACTTTATTTTTGGATTCGTAGTATCGAATTTAGCCTAAGGTGAAATTTTGGTACTTTTCAGATAAATTTCATATTCTGATGAATAGTGAAAATTAATAAATTATAATTAAAAACAACTTTTTTTAATCGAAATAATTAATAGTGATAAATTATTAATTTTAGTGGTTTTAAAGTATATTTAGAATATATTTTTACAATTTAATACAATGTTGGCCATTAGATGTAATTTTACATTTAAACTAGACATAATCAAGTGTCAATCTTTTGATATATATTGTTTCTTAAAAACACGCTATTTGTTTTAACAGCGGGATTTAATTATAAAATTAATTAATGCAAATTCTATGTTATGAATTTGGTAAAATAGACTTCATTTTTGAATTCGGAATATGAAATATAGCTTAGGATGAAATTTTGGCATTGTTATGAAAAACATCAATTTTTGAGGAATAGTGAAACTACTAAGTGGTAGTTAAAAAACTGAATTTTTCATAAAACTTAATTTTACCACTTCTGTGAATGGAATTTCGAAAATCCGAGAGACACGGTTAATATCAAGGACTAAAATGTGGTTCAATGAGATGAAAATAATTTTTTGGTGAATAGTAACTTTTTACTTTTTTTACCACGGTTAAAAGTAAATAGGGTAATTAAGGGTAAAAATGATATTAATATTACCCTAACACATGTCCTAATTCTATTGGACAAGTGTATTTCGACCAAAAACAACCTTAGGTGTAAAATATTATCATTTAGGCCCACTTGGATTAGATTAGGACATTTATTATTATTTAATTCAAAGAAGAGTTAAAAGAGTTAAAATCAATGTTTATTTACTAAAAAATTTTTAATATAGGGTTATACATAAGATAAATTCGATTGTAAATATTCATTAGAAAGCTAAAAATATTTCCTATATAATTATATTTTATTTATAATTTTTAGACTTTAAATAAATTAATTTATTTATGACACAACGATGATCCAATAATTACCCTTTTTAAGAAAATATTAACATAATTGATGTTATAAATGCTCAAATGAATGTAATTTGAGACACTTTATGAATTACACTAATTTTCTAGGTTACTATGATATATTAGTGTTGATTTAATCAACTTGGTTAGAACATATAATTCTGTTATGACTTTCACAAAAATCATATATCAAATAGTGTCAAAATTGACACAAAATAGTTTTTAAATCAAATATTATATTATTAATTGATATTTTATTCCTAAAAATCTAAGGTTCGTCCAAATGACTTAGATAAGGATATATATTTTAATAATAAACAATTTGGGGTTCGTTTGGCATGTTATAGTAAGTGTATTAACCATATAGTGAAAGAAAACAAAAAGACACGGTAAAAGTAAAATTATTTAACTTAGAGTTAAATCTAATTGATAAGGTTAAAATAATACCCTAAACTTGTCTAAATCTTATTGGTTTATAGGATTTCGACCCATCCCCACTTTAGCTTCGAAATAAGACCCTTTGGACCCATTATAAACCGATTTTTACTTTAATATAAAATAATATTTTGAGGTATTCCTAAGGTGCCCCTCTCCTCCCTTATAAAAGGACACCTCCTCCCCCTCCTCCTCACACCAATTTGAGCACTCAAGCTCGGACAACCCATGCCAAAATCTCTTCTCCACTTCCCTAGAAACATCCTAGAGGTTCTGGTCTTACTCAAAGACCAATTTTAGTTCCCTAAGAGGAGGTCTCCAAAAGGCGCTTCAAAGAAGAGGTAATTACCGTTACAAATTCTTTCATCTTTATTTCTTCTTCAACTTCTTCTTCTTAGGTTGTTTCATTATGAAGTAATAACATCAGTATCACTAATATACTGATATGTTATTATAAGTATGAAACAACCCTATTTCACCATCTATCCACCCTACGGAAAAAGAAAGCACCGCGCGTGCGTACGTACGGAATATCGTCTCCACGCCGTGGTGTAATCTATTTTCCACCACCACCTTACATGGATGGGTATAATGGTGTAAAGAATAACTATACATAGTTATTACAACATCATATTGATTCTGATATATTGTATAATCCACTCCAATTCAATTCAATATTTATAGAAATGATATCATCGCTCGTGCGTACGTACGGACTACCGTCTCCACGACGCGATGAGATTCATTCTCCATGTTAACCATTTAAGAATGATTATAATGTATATATAAGAAATAATAATGAAATATATGACATTATAAAGCTACTGGATTTATGTATATATATACATATGTATGTCATCTACTTACTTCCATTTCAAGACAATAAGGAAAGGAAAACAGCGTTCATGCGTACGTACGGACTACCGTCTCCATGAACGGTGTTTTTCATTTTATTTATCTACCTATTATATATATATATACTGAATATATATGATATATAAATCATATTTTATATTCTGGAAGTGAGTAAATCATGATATAAGTAATAATGATGTCAAGAGCAACAAGTCAAAACACCTACGATAAATAAAACGATTTTACCCAAAACGCTTCTTTAACATGGAATTTACAAAAGAACGGGTAATATAATGTCATAAGTAAACCATATATGATATCATAACAATGAATATGATTCTGTAATAAGTCAATAACATGATTTAAATCATTATACAGGAGTTTCGGACACTTACAAAGTAAGTCGGACCTAAGGTAAGGGAAATATCACAATCTCATTTTTATCCGAGATTGTTTATTCGTAAGTATTTACTGGGGTGTATTTTATCATCCCCATTCATGTTTCATCAATATGTAATATTATTTCCATCCACCTACAATTTTTTAAATCCATTTTTACCCTTCGGTGAGTTTTTAGTAATATGTATGAATGAAATCTTTTGTCGTTTTTCGTACGAGGTACTTTTTGACTTTTTCGACAAAAGTACGAAGAATGTTTTTTTAACTTATACGACATGAATGAATTTTTAAAACATTACTTCAAAGAAGATTCCTTTAAAAGTTTTCAAGTTTATTTTTAATCAACTTCTTTTATTTTAAAGTTGTATAACATGTTATTAAAGGAAAAATGTTTTTGAAGAAGAAGTGATATTTTCCTCAAGAATGGAGTTCAAGTGTTTTATCAAAATTATTTTCCATCTATGATAATAAAGGGTTCTGTTTTTATCCCTATTATTACATTGATTTGATCATGTTGTGATGGAATTATTTTTATGAATTCCCTTATCTTATATGAATTGATTAATGATGTCATGATGTTTCAAGAATCCCATTTTTGTTACATGTGTTATGCGATGATGTATGTTTTATGATTATGTGGCAAACATAAGAAAGGATTAATTATAAGATGGGTGGGACCTATATCTCCCTCCAATGCATTGGGTAAAGATTTTATATCTCATGAGATAGACATGGCTGGAATGGTAGGTTATACCGGTTCAGTGAAACAGGACTAAAATGAGGGTTACTCGATTCAGAAAGGGACTTTGTCCACTAAGATAGTCTTGGCAATGAGTCTTGACTAACAAGAAATGATTCTCTATGATTATGTGTGAATTCCACAACGTTTCATGTTTTATGTTATGATTATTGTGATTACATTTCACTGCCATGATTTATCCCATGTTATGAAATTATGATCTCTTTTGCAGGATAAGATTTCCAAGAGTTATGTGATGTGATTGGTATTTCTTTTGTTTACCCTTACTGAGCATTTGAGCTCACCCTTTTATGTTTTCTTTTCCCGAGGATATAAAGAAAGGTTTTAGGTAAAAAAAGGGAAGATCTTTATGGGAGATATTGAAGATCTTTCACCACGATTAGAAGATTACGTTCCGAGTTTCCAAAGACACTAAACTATTACGATCCTTGTGTGTGTGTTTTTGTTATGTACTAAGTATTCCGCAAAAGTAATGTAAAGTCTATGTACGTCAGGCTTCGGGTCTCTACAAAATTATTGTCTCAGCACAAGGCCTTAAGAAAAATTATATTTGTAGTCTTGGAACGAGGACTTGACTATGTGGTAATGATGTTCGGCATTAGGCATTCATCCATTAAGAAATTAATTATTACAGGTGATTATTCAACTAGTAGAATATCAATGTGCATGTTTATATTGTAATTTTTTATTTATTTTCTCCATATTATGTTTATTTTAATGTTGAAAAGTTTGTTTCTTTTATTATAAATATTTCCTTAAAAATTTATAGCTTCCGCTAAAATATTTACTCTTACAGAGTATCTGAGATCAAATATTTTTATGTTTTGTTTTCCCAGAATTCCAAGTTGTGTATTATATTTGACATGTAGGGTTAATATATAAGAATAATTTAATTATAAATTGATTATTTATGTTGTTTTTTATTTTTGAATTTGTAATGTAACGTTCATGTATTTAATATATTTTCCAATACTATTAAACTAATCAGTATTTCTGGAATTGATTCCTTATAATACTTCTAATGTATTAAAATAATGCACCGGATCTAGGCTTCTGGGTATGTGGTGTAAAATTTGATATCATAGAATATTTAGTATAATCCTTTGAAACTAGCACGTAGAGGAGGCACTGGAACATATGTACCTAGGAGTGAAAACTCTGACAAGGAGTTTCGGTCTTGACCTGGGGTTTCTTGGTACAGGACAATGGGCCTTGCTACACTCTTGATTATGAATCTCCTGGGGTCATATTCTTAAAATAATTCACATTTTCATTATAAGACATTATGAAAGATTAAGGATTAAATACTTCCTCAAAGAAAACATTTTTTTGTTGTTATAGATTATATGATTAATATTTTCAATTTATATTAGGTATTTTACATGTTTGGAATTATGAATTGTGATCCATAAACTAACCAAGTGTATTCTATTGTTTTGAAATAGCACCCAGTAGAATGAATGATAACTCCAACTATACACATGATCCAAAGAGTAAAACGTATCATATCATTCATGGTATTAATCCAATATTTATAAGAGAAATATTCTCTCATGCATTCTCATCATATGATGAAACATTATCATGTGTTAATAATATAGGTAAATATTTCTCTAAGTCCTATGGCATTGAAGGGATGTAAATGAAGAAAAAGATAATAGATATAAAGATGGATAAATGGAAGATGGGAAAAAAGGATTTTACAAAATGAGATTACTATGGAAAGAATCACCTTGGTAAATTAATGAAGTGAATAAGATTTTGTTATAAGTGTTGACAAAGATGACACCATGTAAATGATTTAAAAGGTAAGAAAAAAGATTCAAATGTACAATTATTCACCTGCAAAGAGTTGGTACACTACGCAATTCAATGACCAAATAATTAGAGTGTTCCCCAAATGATGCTTTTGGATAACAATCAAGTTATGATACTACCATAGATAAAGAGGAATGAATAGTGTTCTTATGTTGTTATTAAAGAATTATTTCATGTGAGTGTTCTATAAAATATGTACCAGTTATATGAAATATGGAAATAAAAAGGATTTTACTATAGTACTATTTCATTGAGTATTTGATATTATATAGTTCTATGAAAAGTGACTCAATTACCAGGTGAACTATTTTGGAAAATACATGGTTGAAGGAATGATAAACCTTAATATGGTTCTGATACTGAGGTAGTGATTTTGGAATAATAGATGTATTATTTAAATAAATTATAGTTGATATTATTGACTATCTTAGAACTGATTAATGGTTTTTTATTCCATCATTGTTGGAGTTTACAACATTACTGGATATAAGGAGTATATCCAGTATTATATAAATAATAAGAGAGAATGAATGTTTTCCAGAAGGTTTTATGGCAATTCAGGTTGTTACTCTATTTGGAAAGTATACACAATGAAGGTATTTACATTTAATTACAGGGAAAAATATCTTCATTGTGTTTGCCTTCTTTATAAATTTTGGACTATGAGATTCGAAAAACTTATTTTGGATAAGACTATAGTTTTGGATGGATTATGTTTGAAATTGGATACTATTGTTTAGGATAAATCATTTTATAAGATTATTTTTGGATTATTATAAAAAAGACAACCCGAAGGTCGAGCGACAACACATCGCGTCCGAAAAGGCCACGAGACTTGAACCCGCAACCGAAGGGAGACAAGGGTGCATCACCAACCACTAGTCTACGTGATTTCCATGTTTGTATAATGTAGTTTTTTTAATTGATCTGATAGATGAATTTTAAATTTATTTTTTTGAAACCCTATATGATTGGGACAAATAATGTATTTCTATGTTCTATTATGTTTTGGATTGAAAGATGAGTTAGTGGTAGAAATTTTTTAAAGGATGGAACTCAACTTGTCTAGTATATTTTTTTCTCTTATTCTATGAATAAATGAATTCATAAACATCATGTAAGGGATCTTAAATCCAAAAATGTGTTATCCAAATTCATTATTTTTTTTTGAACTGATGATATTTTAAATCATTTTAGATTCATTACTTTGAGGCCCTAAATTTTACACTTGTTTGTGATTGATGACCACAATCACTCCCTATAAATATTTTTGTTTTCCCTCTAATTATGTGTCTCTAATTTCCACTAATTCTCTCTTAATAAAGATCAAAATTTGTTGGTGACTTTTTCAATTCCATTTCCCTCTTATAAAGTGTAAATTCCATTAACCCAATTATTGTTGTAGGTTTCCCACAAAGGAATTTTTCTATTATTAACCTTATATTTTTGAAGAAAAATTTCAAATTGTGAGGAAGTAATTTATTAAAGGAGTGGATAATGTTACCCCCCAAAATTTCATAATATGTTATCTCATAAAAGTAATTAAATTACTAGTGCTACACGCAACACCATGTTCAAGCGCACTACGACATACCAAATTAGCCGTTCAAAAAATGGTAATGAAGAGTAATTATATTATTTTGAATTTTATTTACTACATATAGTTTTATAATCCATATTACATGTTTCTTAGGTATAATATAAGAACAAATTCTTTTTTTCAGTTAAAAGAAGTATTTTTAAAAAAATAAAATTTTACCACCTTTTAATGGATATCCCTTTTCAAAACCAATATTTGACACTTTTATAAATTCAATTTAATGAAATTAAATTCTTATTTCTAAGAAGGACATAAAAATATAGTTTTGATAAATTTTTGGTAATTTTTTGATAACTTTCATATTTTGATTAATAATGAAAATACTAACTTTTAATTGAAAACATCTTTTTCAAATGAAATAATTTATAGTGTTTAATTATGAATTTCAATAGTTTAAAGTATAGTTATATTATATTTTTATTATTTAATAAAATTTAGGTCATTATAAGTAATTTCACATATAAATTCGATATAAACACAAGTCAATCTTTTGGTAGTTTTTTCTTTTTAAAAACCCACTTTTTGGTTTTGACAACAAGAATTATTTTAAAATTAATTAATGAAACAGATATGTTTTTAATTTGGTAAAATAGAATTCATTTTTGAAATCATAATGTCATAAATAACTTATAGTGATGTTTTGGTATTTTACTGAAAACAATCAATTTTGAATGAATAGTGAAAAACATTATGTTGTAGATTAAAATAGATTTTTATTTAAATAAATATGTATGTTATTTATATTTATTTTATGTAAAAATAGATATATAATACCTATATGAGTTCAATATATTTTTTTGGAGTCATTTTATAATAAAATTAGATTTATAAAATTTTATTGAACTTTTTAACGTCTTTTACCCACTTTATAGGCACATTTTCAAAATTGAATAAAACATAATATTCCTTTTCTGTGAATTAAATATCAAAAAAATGAGAGACATAGTTTACATCAGTAATTATAATGTGGTTCAATAAGATAAAAATAATTTTTAGTAAATAGTAACTTCTGACTTTTATTTACCATAGTTAAAAAATAAATAGTGTAATTAAAGGTAAAAATAATATTATAATTATCCTATCACATGTCCTAATTATATTTTATATGTGTATTTTGATCAAAACCAACATTAGGAATAAAATAATAATATTTTGGTCAAATTGGATTAGATTATGACATTTATTATTATTTTACTTAAAGAAGAGTTAAAAGTGTTAAATTCAATGATTAATAACTAAACCATTTTTAATATAGGGTTATACATAAAATAAATTGGACTATAAATATTCATTAAAAAGATAAAAAATTTCATATATAATTGTATTCTATTTATATTTTTATGGACTAAATAATTAAATTTATTTATGACATAATGATGATATTGTAATTACCTTATTAATGAATGATTATAATAATTGATATTATAAACATTAAAATAAATGTAAATTGAACAATTTGATTCAATACAAGAATTTTATAGTTGAATATGATTTATTAGTGTTGATTAAATAAATTCCTTTTGAAGTGATGATGTTTTTATAACGTTCATAAAACCCAAATACTAAATATTGTCAAAATTGACATAAATTAGTTTTTTAAAAAATATTATATTATTAATTTATATAATATTTATAAAATATATTTTTCCACAAATAGACATATATAAGGTTAGATAAATCAATAAATAAGCACTGGTTCTTCACTTGTCTTTTTATAGGAATTTTATTAACCATTTATTATAATAATACAGGAGGACATGGTAAAAGTTAAACAATTTAACTAAGAGTTAAATCTTAAATAAATGTTTAATATGGTGACTTAAAGTTTTTTAAAACCAATTTTTTAGATGATTTCGACCCATACTAACCTTATCTTATAAATAAACCTATTTTATGCAATTATAAACAGAAAATTATTTTATAATAAAATAATATTTCAAACTTTTCCTAAAGTGACCCCCACCTGTCTTATAAAAGGGTACTTCTCCTTCTCTTAAATTCAATCTTGTAAAGCCTTTTGGCTTGGACAAACCCTACCCAAATCTCCTCCCAACATCCCTCACTTCAACCTAGTTTCATTTCTTTGATAAGAAAGCCATCCTATGGATCCCTCTTGTTAAAATGAAAAGGAAACAACCAATGAAGAGGTAATTATTTTATCACCTTTTTCAATGTTCTTTTCTTCTTCCACATTCTCTTTATTTGTTATTTGCAAACCAATATAATAAATCCAGTACCTTCTAAATACTGTGAGGTTAATATAATTATGTTACAATCATATTCATTATTCCATCCATCCTATAAATGATAATGTCAACATAGGTGCATACGCACGGCTTACCGTCTCTACGTTGTGGTCTACTTTGTTATTCAAAACTATGTTATTTGAATGGATATTATAATTGGTAATATCTATATAAATAAAAAAACAACATGATAATGTTTCTTAAAATTAATATACCATCCAATTCCGAACCTTTTAATCATTAAGGAAATGATATCACCCTTCGTGTGTACGAACGTTTTACCGTCTCCATGGCGGGATGAGATTTATTTCCACATTCCCCATTCAACAATAATTATAAAAATATATATTATTAATATTTATGTAACATATAAAAAAATAATTATAATGAATATATATATATACATATTCTTATATCTTATTCACATAGTTTCGTTTAATACGATTTGAAAATAAAAACAGCATTTATGTGTATGTACGACCTACCATCTCCATAAATAGTGTTTTCCATTTCAAATATATATAAATTATAAGTAATTATATTCTAATTATATTATATATAAATCATGTTTTATATTTTTGAATTATTTAAATCATTATCTAAATTATATGATCAAGGAAAATATGTTAAAACACATACGATAAAGAAAGTGATTATTATAAGAAATGTAAATTAAACATGGAAATTTTTATAAAATGGTTAGTATAAAGTTATAAATTAATCATGTATTATATCATAAATATTAATATGGTTCTTGAATAATTTAATAACATACTATGGTAATTATACAGGATGTTAATTGTACCTTCTACCAGAGATAAGTACATGGTAAGGGTTAATTCCACAATCTCATTATTATTTGAGATTGTTTTTGTGTATCTATTTTTTGGGTAATATTTATTACCCATGTCCCTAATTCATAAAATGTATTTCAAAATGATTTTTTAAGGTAATCATTAACTAAAAAATAATTTTAAATATATTAAATATTTATTCTTCTAAATAGCTCTCATTAATGTCCATGTTTTCAAAATGGTTTTAAAAATTTATTTATATAGACATGATTGTTTTAAAATGTTAACTTCTTTCAAATATTTTAAAGTGGTATGGGAAAATTTCATTAAAAATAATTTTTAAATTAGTTCCTTCATAAATGTTTGACATTTAAATGATTTCACAAAAAGGGATATTTCTCTCAAAAATATTTACTAATCATTTTCAACTATGTCAACATCCTATACTGGATATTATTATTGAATAAGTTTGATTGATTATAATACAATCATCCATATTGTATTTAATTAGTTATGATATGTTTGTCTATGGAAGTTCTATTTTTATACCCCTGATGTTTTATGGTTGAACTATTGACATTTCTTATGATACTTTTAATATGATTGTTTATTTTGTGTTTCATCATTTTCATGTGTGAAATGCAGTGTACTTAGTAAGGGATAGGTGGGCCCGTTATAGCCCATTGATGCATTGGTAGGTCTCATGAGAAAAATTAGTGTCTTGGCACATGACCCTGACCAATTTTTATTTTTATTTTTTGAACCATTATTTGACAATGTGGTAATGATATCTGGAATTATGAATTACCAAATTACGAAATTATCCATTACATGTTATTATTCGACTAGTAGAATATCCATGTGAATGTTTATATAGTATTTTTTGATTTATATTCTCCATATTAGGAGCAATTTTATGTTTAACAGTATGTTTTTTTATTACACATATTTCCTTGAATGTTTATAGCTTCCGCTAAATTATTTACCCTTATTGAGCATCTGATATCACCCCTTTATTATGTTTTGTTTTCCCAAGATTCAAATATGGGTATTATGTTTAATATGGAGGGTAACTCTAGAAGAATAATTACGTTCTCAATGAATTATTTATGTTTTTTTTATGTTTGATTGTGTAAGGTAATGTTCATGTATGTAATTTATTTTACAATACAGCTAAATTGATCAGACTTTCCAAACGTGATTCCGTCTAATCAAGACAATGTATTAAAATAATGTGTCGGTTGTGGGCTTCTAGGGTTGGGGCATCATAGGTATATTCCATTAACTTTTCGTGAATTTGTTTGTGTACTGATTTATAACCTTATAACTGATTTAATAAACATATAAGGATACAATTTTAAACTTGAATTCTTGTTTATGATGGCCTTTATCTCCACAGTTTATTCACTCTATCATTCCCTTCAATCATGTACCATGGTGTTGGTTTCTATAAGTAAAACATATGGGAAACCCTTCTTTCCCTTCATCCCCTTATCCATCTTCTCTCCCCCGTAATCTTCTTCTATTAACTCCCAATAAAGGCATGATTTATAGGTAAAATTTATCTATTTTTACAACACATGATATTATGTCCTCATAGGATGAGAATGTTTGGGAAACTAGATCCCTTAAAAATATTGGCTTAATACCATTAAAGAAACAATCAGTCTTTCTCTTTGAATTATATGTATTGATACAGTTTTCATTTTTTTATAACATCTATTTATAAATAATAAAATACAATATATATGATAATTAAATTATGTATTCTAATTTATAATCCCAAAAACAGTTAAACACGTATGATGAATTAAAAAACAAATTCATGTATAATCTCATACCCCTAAACATGTTTTTTTGGAATATTTCGAAATAAAAAAATTATTTTAAAATTCCTTATTATTTTTAGTAAATTTAATGAGAATTATCCTTAGCATATAGCCCATGAGTGTCAACCTATGTGCATATTGAGGCTTGTTGTCATATACTGGGTAATACTTATGTCATGTATGACATGAGTTTTTAGAGTTATTACCCCTAGGGACATCTATTCTAGAAATACGTCCACATCTATTACTTAGATAGTGATTTATTTCATGTAAAATAAAAATAATATCTAACTTACCAAAACATTATGATGATCTTATATATTAATCCTCAATGTTTATCATAGGTTATTTTATTCCATCTTTGATTTATTAAATCTAGTTCCTAGGGTTTCTACTCAAGATTATTAGATACCAACTATAATGACCCCAATCTCTATAGCTCAGATCTAGGGGTTAAATAATTAACTTGGAATAAGATACAACAAATCACATTTGAAAGGAATAAATAAGTATGTAATCTTGTAAAAATTGATAAATAATTGAAATTTCATGTTATAACTAAAAAAATAAAATACATAGTTTTTTTTCTATTATAATACAATTATTCCTCAAAGTGTATCCATGCATATCAATCACTAAAAATTTCTTTGTATCTTGGGAAAAATAATTTAAAATAAAAGGTTGTCCTTAGTTGCTCAGTAATGGTAATCATGCAGTGAATGAAATAAAGAATAAATTATCATAATCAATATGGTATGATATATAACCGAAACAAACAACAATTAATTAATAATCTAATCAAAATATTTCTAGAAATATATTATTGTCAAATAATTCCACATCATTAATTTAATAATCTAGAAACATATCCATGGATATTTTAACAAATATAAAAATCACATGGATATCAATAAATGATATCATGATAAGGTAATTAGTAAATATTGACAAATAAATCATACTTTCATGACCATTTACAAGATATTTTATATATGTTTTATGTAACCTAGTTCATTTAGCCTATTGGTTTTCATCACGATCCTTGTTGATGCATTAATGGGATATTAATAACTAGGCCCCATCTATCCCAGGATATGTCCAACAAAATTTTCTTTTTAAAGGGGTTAAATAGAATCATCATAAATGATTTTATTTAAAAACAGACATGTGAAATGTTAAAACATACTCCAACCAAATTAACATAATTGTAAGACTTCTAGGAAAATATGGTGAATGGTAGAAAATTTTCACAACCTCAATGAAAATGATAAATAACATCCAAATATAGGATTTTAATGATAAAATACAATATATCCCTAAAGTATCATAATTATAGTATTGTTTTCTTGTTTTTTTAAGAATATAAATACTATAAAAAGATAATTAAAAATATATTTGTGAAAATAACCATTTAAATTTGGAAATATGCTAAAAAAATTCAATTTTATTAAATAATTTTCTTTAGAAATAACCTTTTATGTCTTATAAAATAATATTTTAAAATTTTATTTATTATTATATAAGAAAATTACGTTCATGTCATACTTTTTAAAATAAATATTACATTAATATTTTCACTAAAATCCAAATAGGCAATGTTCTAAAAAATTTATGGAGATTACATTCAAAAAATATATAATGAATAAAAATGTGTAAAAATTTATTTAATATACCATTTTGTGAATTATAAAAATGAGAAAACACTTTTATAAAATATAGTTTTTGAAGAAAAAAATGATTTTTTAACGAAGAGATTAGAGAAGTGAGATTTTATTTAAAACATTTTCCCAATAATTTGAAGAACCAAATCGTGGGAAAATTTATTCATTAATTTAATAGATAATGAATTTCCAAATTTAAATAGAACAGATTTTTTTAATGTATAAAGGTTAAATAAATCTCCAAAAGAAAACATAAAAATAAACAATCTGGAATAATGTTGATACTTTTTAATAAACCACTACCACTTTGGTAACATATAATTCACAATAAACACATGAAAAATTAAATGAGAGTAAATTTTTTATAATGTGTATATAAATATATTCATGATATAACCCATAAAAAGAAGATTTATATTCCCCACACAATAGATTAAGTGGGGAATATGGCATATGTATCGTGTTTGTAATGGTGAGATGAGAAACATTTAATTTAGATTTTACTTCCTTAATTTATGTCAAAATATCTTTTATATTAAATATAATATTATTATAAATCTATTTTATTACCATAAAAATATATATTATACAATTTATGATTTTTATATAGTCATTTATAACCCATTTGTTAATAATTAATTTTTAAAATCACTGTTATGGGTGATGATTACTTCATATTTCATGTATGTTTCTGTTTAGTAATTATAGATCTTCTAAATTGATAATAAGTATATCATAAATACTAATTTCCTCTTGTTAAAATACCATTTATATTCATTTTATATGAATTTATAATACACTATAAAAGAATTTAGTTGAAAGTGGATTACACTTTTCACGGAGATGATATATTTTACATATAAAAGAACATTTTTAATTTTCATATTGATTTATATAATGAAAAGAAAGTAAAAATTAATTAATATTTATATAATAATTATTTTTTAATATATATAATTTATAATTTTCAAATACATCTTTATTAACATCCACTCAAAAATAAAAAGAAAATAATTCCAAATTTCCACGTGGATGTGATAGTCCACATATATGCATGAGGGACATTATTGTTTTCTAAAATATTTAAATGTATAAATTTATATGTGTTATTATATTGATATAAGTTTTTATATAATAAATATCACATATATTCATAAAAATTAACCTTATTACCTTTCATTTAAAGCATAGGTGGAAAATGAATCACATCGATTCATGATGTGGTAGTCTATCACACACACGATGGATGTTATCATATCACCCAATAAATGTTAAATAAGAAGGTATGTGTGATATTAAATTTCCTTATGTATAATAATTTCATAAATATCGTACAAATATGATAAATATTTCGTTATATCCATCCTTGAAATTTGGTGATGGAAAGTGAAATACAGATTTTTGTTATGTGGTAGTTGTCCACACACCCAATTGATGATTTCATTACCCATTTGATGAATGTAGATATAGATATGGGTTATGTAATTAACAAAATAACATATCAGTATATATTATATTCTTCTGAAATTATACTACCATAGTGCAAAATGGATTGATATAGGTCGAATAAGAAATAAAATAATTATGAATGTTTAAGGATTTAACCTCTTATATATATAGCCTCTTTATGATTATACGTAAATACATTATAGATGGTACTAATAGTCACTATAATGAATCTTTTATGAGGGTGTGTAAATATGTATTGCTTTTTTGGACAAGGTGGGTTTTGGATGTCTGGAGAGGGGAGGTGTGGGGTGTCCTTTTATAAGTGGGGTATAGGACGCATAAATTGTTTGAAAAGATATATTAATACATAAATTATTCTCCTGATTAAAATTAAAAATTCATAATTATAGAATATTAGAGTTTATATGAACGATATTTTTCTATAAAATATATTATTTTAAATTTTAGTTCATTTTAAACATTATCTTTATAGTTTGCTCCCATTTACTCATACGACAATGATTAATTTTTATTGATTTCACTATTCATTTTGATCAAAAATATAATTACTATTATTTGATAATAAAACTTATTTTGATTCCAAATTGGAATTTATTTTCCAAAATTTAACACACTAAAGTGGAAGAATTAAATTTAAAATTCATCCACAAATCAGATAAAAGAGCGTTTTTTCAATTAGAAAATTCTCCTAATTATAAATTTTATTCATATTAACATTTAATATAATATTGATTAAAATGATGTAAATTTGTTACATAATAATATAAATGAACAATTTTTACGTTAAATATAATTTAAAATATAACATTTTTTTGTAAATAGATTATGATAAATGGAAGTTTGCTATATAAAACTATATTTTTCAATAATCAACAAATGTTATAATTTCCAAAAGTTATCAATAAGTGTCCCCATGATAATTTGACATGTGGACTACAAAAATTAATATTAATCGGTGAATTAAATTTTATAAAGGTGTTAGAAAGTAGATTAAAAAGATTTTTCCAAAGCAGTACTTAACCACTTCTTAGAAAAATATATTTTTTCAAAAAACATTTCTATTACATTTAAATGGTTCTTATTTTAATTCTAATAAATATATAAACATTAAATTTATTTTATAATTGAATAAGTCATATAATTTTTACAATTTATTTATTATTAATGATACCCAATAAATTAATAGCAATATTTTAATGGTAATTAATAAATAATAATATTTAAAAAGACAATCATGTTTTGTTCAAATCGAACATCTTATGAATTATAAGATATCAAAGAGATTGAGCTTAATTAAATTGAAATATATCATAAAGTATCAAGGTGATGCATTCACATATAATATTGGTGTTTCTTATTATATATTCTATAAAATTTGATGTTCCAATTTGAACATCTAAGGGTGTTATAGATGCTACATATTTCATCAACTTTATAGATCTAGAGTCCTTGTTTTTTCCACTTTTAATCATTGATATCTTTATGGTGATGTATTTGAATACCAAATTTTTCTTCTTACCTATAAATAATTCTTTTCTTTATTAAGAACCCTTTGTGTTATCCATTTATTATCCTTTTTGGAGACATATAGATATAATAATGTACAAATCAAATTAATACCATGTTTTCCAACATTAATGGTATTTTCAATCATTCCTAATCTAGTGGATGTTTTCAGATTTTTCTATCACTATAGATGCTTCATATTCATATATTTATTTCTACCCCTTCTAATGGTATTACATTGTTCTTTATAATATAGAGTATTATACAAATAATAAAATTCAAAATGAAAGAATCTATTATAACACCACCATTGACCCAAAAAACATTGTCTTTTTTAAACTACATAATGTTTTTGGTATTATTCTACAATTGTTGGTATTTTTTGGGGAACAAACTTCAAAAATATTTTTCCATCCACCCTATGAGTGGTGGTAGGATTCTATTCATTTTAATTCATCCATACAAGTATATATTTTTTTAAATCCTACATTACTTATGTGAAGATATTTTTTAACATTTTTAAAAGATGGTGTGAATGTTACTAATTTCATTAAAGTAGCTTGCGATAAATATTTGAATAATGTCATGATATTCTTATCAATGTTAGAGGTCATTTATTCTTATATTCCTCTGGTGATCATTGGGTAGTAGCATTAAATTTCTCTCACTTTTGTGATGTCTAAATATTTGACTCCATAAAACTCACTAATTGAAATTCCAATTCTAATAAAATCATCTTGAGTGAGTTTTTTTATATTTGGTCATGAGCACATTCCATTCATAGTCATTTTAAATTATTTCAAAATCCTCTTTATGAGTCTTAACATTTTATTATATCAATGAGTAATGTTCCTTTATTTTGGTGGACTTCACATCCAATTGTAAATCTTTTCCATCAATACCTTCTTTCAACATTAATTCAAGTTCATGGATATATTCTTCTAGAGTATTCATTGTTAAATATTTCACATCAACTTATTTAAGACATTTGTAATTGAAATATGGTGATTTTATTTCATCCTCCACTTTTCCAAATCCAATGGCTCTATCATGTTTGAAGATATTTATAAATTCTATAACATTTCCTTGAAAATATTTCTTCTTATTGACTACTTATTATTCTAGATCGGTGATCAGTTCCTTTATACATTGAAATAATCACAAAAAAAGATAGAATATATAATTGGTAATATAATAAATAATATTTTTCAATATATAAACTGCCATATAATGAGAATTTGTGTGATTATCATCATTACAATTTATTATAGGATTATCTTCTTGAGGAAAATTAATTCAAGAATTATCAGAAAATACCTGAACACATAACATTCTTGATTAACTTATTGTTGGAATGATATCATTCTACTCTAGGGTATGTCAAAGAAATTATTATTTACCATCAATTATAAATTTATCTTTATTATTATCAGGGAAAGGAGAATATGATACTTCACATTTTCTCGATAAGAGGGACCGTTTCATCAACAATATTTTATCTTTATTTCTCATATTAATCATGGTATTGGTAGAAATATAATTCCTTTTAGAAATAAATTAATCTTCACAAAAAATAAACTTCATTAGTAATATAATAAAGAAAATAAAATTGGTAAAAGAAAATAACATCAATATAGAGAATTCACCAGAGGGGAACCAAGTTACTAATACCTATTAAGAAGATAACATTATGATATTCTCGATACAGAGAGGTGTGGGTGTATCAATGTTGGTAAATTTTTAACCAATTATACCTTTTTATCACAGTACGTATTATAATTATTTTCATCATGATTCTTTTAATTCTATTTTCCTAATAATATTAAGTAATATGAAAGAATGTAAAATAAGACGCATAATATTTTTTAAGGTTCACTAGAAAATGATATTTTCTAGTCCTTATCATTAATACTAATGACCAGTACACAATGCCTCCACTATAATTCCATACCATTTTCAATGGTGTGGATTGAAAAATACCCTTAGTATATGTGTTGTTCCATACACTTTTGGAGGGATATGGAACAACCATGAATCATTGGACTGGCCATGACCTTTTCTAGATTATATGTACACAATATTTCTTTATACATCCAAATAATTTTTTATTATAAGCCCATATTAATATCCTCCAATTTCATTTGATTCATAATTTTCAACACCAAATTTTTATTACACCATTTTAGACTTATTTTATTTTTTATAGAGCTAATTTATTATATAAATCCCTTTTCATCACCAGTTACTTTCATAGTAGAGGGAATGAAACATTAATTCTTATTTTTTATCTTCATACTTATTCCAAATATTTTCTATCCTATAAATTGATTTTAAAAATTCAACATGATTTTAATTCATATTGTGATGATCCATATAATCTTTATTCTTCACCTTGTTTGTTTTATCACAAACTAATAAAAAATCTATCTCTTGATCTGAAAGATACCCTCTTTTTATTCTTTATTTTTCAGTACTAGTTCATTAGGTGATACTAATATGTTCTATACTTAATTTATTTGTACTTAATATCATATGATAATATATATAATTATTCCTTATAATAACATACATATATTACATTAATACTTTAACCAAATTGAATATAATGAAACTATCTATTTTCATCACATGTTCTCATTTCATAAACACCACTTTATTTAGGTAGTGGTTATTTATAATTTTAGGGAGACATTCTTAAATTAAATTTAAACAAAATATTAAGGATTTAAAATGATCCGCTAAAAAAATTAGGAATATTTACAGTCTTTAATGTTACTAAATATTGGAGCCATCCAATTTTCATAGGAATCATCTTTTGGTCACAGTGCAAATGTTCTTCTTCAGTTCTCAAATATTTAATCCAAAATAAATTTTTTACATCATGCTTATTGTAACATTGATTTCCTATATTAGCATAACCACAATTAATATCTTTATAAAAACATCTTAAATAAAATGTAACCATATTTCTTGAAAAAAATCATAACACATCATTCTTCTATTGAAACATCATATGGAGTTCTTTATTACATTATAAGAACATATAAATTGGTTTCTGAAGACACTTCATATGATTATTTATTGTATTTTCAAATATCCTTCCATTTCAGCCATTTAAAAACCATTATTTGGTGAAATTAATTATATACTATTTATCAAATGATCCTATAAACATTTATTCAGTAGAAGAAAACAATTTTAACTTCTTTCCAAAATGTCTTTTGGATTCCACCACTCAAACGCTTCAGTTTGATGAATTTATTTGGAAATATTTTTCTAATAAAACTAATTAAAAACCTATCCAGCCTTTTCTTTGAGGATATTTTAATGGTTCCACTAACATTATTAGAACACTCTTGTCTAATAATTTAGAAACCATAATCATCAAAATTCATAATATGATTCTATCTAATCACTAACTTCAAATATTAATCTATCCCATGATTTGAAAACTCCACTCTTGTCATTCTAAAATCTCAACATTCAATGATCATCATGAATTTCATCTTTCAATTAACTATTTTTAAAACCAATGACTAATCATACATGATCATTCAATCAGTTAAAGTACATATGTTTTCAATACAACTTTATATTAGAGACTATATAAATTATTTCACCAGTTACAACCTCAAAAATACATATCTTGTTAATTAGTATAAAATTATTCAGTTAATTTATAGATATTTTTATTTTTTTTTTGTGGGGGGGGGATTTTTTATATCTATTCATTTACCTTCAATCAATTATTTAGACTATTTAGGAAACATAGTTCCAGTCAGTTCTTTTGTAACACTAATAACATTTTTAATTTAACATTTTTTAGCCTCTCCTCAATCATTTATGGTCTTATATCAATATATATCTATTTCAAATACTTTTATCATATTCAAAATATCATCATGAACCAAACCCAAATGGTGTTCTGATATTTTATCAAAGAAGAACAAATAACATAGTAATGATATGTTTTTTCCCAATCATTATTTGTTTGATGTTACAATGAATGTAGTTCGACATATATTTCATTACAACTATCATCTAATCAACTTAGTACATTCACGTTATTAAAATTTCTTTGTCAAAATTCTTTTTGTGGCATCCCTAACATTACACTATCAAATAATACATTCCATCTTTGTCCATCCAATGTAATATGTTAGATGACTTTGCCTAGTTTAATGTGATTGACTCAATGATAAATCCATGATAATTGTCCATCCATTTAGTACTTTATCTAATATCATAATTTGAAAACATCAATCCTATGAAAAAACGTAGAAAACTTTTTATTATGGAGTCACATCGATCAAAATTATTTTATCATCTCAATTTCCCTAAATTTATCCAATCACTCTGGTATATTAGCCATAATCCAACCATTTTCACTATCTGTATTTGATCGTCTATAAATATTTTCTTAATAAAACATCATGTTATGGAGGAAAATAGCATCAATCATCATAATGAAACTCAATATTTCAAAATAATTTTTTACCTTCCTTGAGATAATAATACTTGATAACTTCTTTTATTATGTATTCATTTGTCCAAACTATGTAATTATTATTTTAAATAGAAGATATTTGAGTCGAACTTTACATAACCTTATTATTTATAACTTATAAAAAATATTAACATAAATTACTCTTTCATTAATGGCCATTGAAAAAATATAACATCCATTTAAAAAAATTAATGTAATACATAACGTTGTATATTTATTTGTGAGATGTCTACATAGAGGAATTTCCTAAAATTCTCAAAAAACTATAGAGATTGAAATTTTAATATACTAGAAGACCATTAAAGTACACGTGAAAAGAAAAGGGTTCACAATAAGGTCCAACCTATGTTGATACCCAAAAACAAGTCATAACCCCTAACAACTACCCAAAAATTAATCCATGCCTCTAGTACCCGCATGATAGTCATGGACACATATACACACTCAAGAATAGAATCAATATGATGATAAAAAATAATGACTTAAATAATTCAGTAAGGTCACATATCACAATTTATATATGAATTTAATTATTTTTTCGATGTTTAATGAAATTAATATCTTAATGGCATGTCGTACTATATTTTTTAAAAACGGTTCATGAATTCACATAATATATTATAAATCAATATTCCAACATCATGTCCATTACATAAGGTTAATTAAAATCAAATGTTACATCGATAAAGAAATAACACAAAATCCAAATTTATAGGTAACACCGAGGTTCCACAATATTAAGTTATCTAGGCCTTGACATTGTTCCCATGACCGAGTCTACAAAATCCAATATCCTCCCTACCCTATCCAAAACCATGGAATATAGAGGAAAAAAGATACGGAATCTTGTTTGTTTACTCACTTTAGTAACACCCAGTCCCAAATCACCAATTCTAAGTCAGGATACCACACTGCCACATGTCCCCCATATACAATAGGTTGTAAAAAAAACCATGGATAAGGATTCATTATAGGGATAATATTCTAAATGTATCTGGTAAACATTACCTTATCAAAATAGAAGGGATGAAAAGTAAAAAATACTAATTAATAAATTAACATTAGGAAAATATCATACATAATAATTACTAACCCTTGAGTTATTATAATGACATGTAAACACGCAAACCAAAATAAAAAATTTGGGATCCCCACAGGTGGTGGATCAACATAAAAAGTTAATAAGATAAAAATAGAAGAAAAAAACCATACTAATGATCATCCAACAATTCCATCATCCTCTATATGAACATTATCTACCTTACATCATAGGTACCTTTCCATTTATTGTATCCCTAATCAAAATATCTATATGATCAATATAATTCCTTATTAGTGAGTGAGTAAAATTACTCGTATAACACCACCACTAATTCGTTATAAAATAAATGAGTTATATAGGAGAATTACATAAATTTAAAATGGATCAAGATAATATAAAATAAATCACAAAATCTCAAACCATGGGTTAGGTCTTTATATTCAAAAATTTCATGCTTCAACACCTTGCTAGAAGGAACATCAACTAGCCACCCAACACATACCCCATGATTAGAGAGTCCAATAAAACATCTTTGACACATCCACCTTGATATGATATACCATCTACATGTTGACCAAAAGTATGAAATGTAACCTGTTAGAGATAGTCAATATACATCTACCGATATAAAAAAATTAAGAGGTGAAATAAAACAAATTTGCTACATTATAAAAATTACAGATCTATATCACATCATAATATGAATGAATCATAATCTATAATAAATCCATGTGAAATAAAATCATCATTATAGTTCTCACGAGGATACACTTGCACACCTCTTGTGATAAATAATCAAGAATAGTTATCACAATGCCACACATAAATGTTAACATTCATGCAATGAGACCATATAAAACATGCCCCATTTTACTTCCATAATTTGATGAAACATCAATTGATGGTTATGGGCATTGTGTGAGTCTAAATAAACCACCAAATACAATAAACCATTACCGATCAAACATGATTTTTAATTCTATGATTACTATTTATGAGGATCTAGAAAAAAAAAGTTTGTTCAACAACAATCATTCCCAAGAAGTTATGCTTCCAAAAATGATCATGATTTGATTATCACAGAGATACTAATACCCTAAATCTGGGTTCCAATTTTACCATCAATTCACAAATATCATGTTATACATGGTAAGATACTATATGTTTTATCAATAAATCTAATATATACTCAGTTTTTTCCAAGGATAACATTAGAGGACTGTTCTAGAATAGGTAATATCACACTAGATCAGATAAAAAGGATCATTCCATTGTTTATATGTCAAAAAATAGATACAAGGGATTATATTGCCTCAGAATAACTGATTAGGGATCCTTAGATGCTATGGATTAAATATAGAAATATATAATGAGAGAAAATCTATTTGATGTTGGGTATAAAAAACAGTATAAACTGGTGGGTCTTATTGTTCCATAAATGATACAACATACTAGATGATGGGTTATCTATAGCTTAAAACATAACATCACTTCCAACATTCTCTGATTTATCTTTTTTTAGAATCCCAAGCACCTTTATCCCACTTTAAATCACTAAAAACATGTCTAAAAATATATATAAAAGATAAATATATTTTTCCCATAAAAAAGTGTCACTAAAAGAATCACTACACATTTACCATAGCATACGGTATCACACACCACTACCACATTTCATTTACATAGAGGAGTAGGAAAAATTACCTTATTACTATATAAATTATGGATAAATAGTCACTAATTGGTTCCCCTAAACACATTAGATAAGGTATCATATCCTTATTAATATAAGATAGTGTGATTGGGCTGATAACTTCGGTACCCTATTGGGCCTGGGATAACAACTCATCTACCCTCTTAGAATTCATGTTACAAATCACAAACTGTCTTAGGAATATGATAGAAACACATTTACCCTCTTAAACTTGGGATAAAAAAAATTACCTCTAGGGAATTGACTAAAACCCATTTTCCCTCTTTTTCATAGAATGAAAACTCATGAATCATAAAGGGTTTGAGTTAACAACCCATATACCATCTTTGTCATATGACATGTAAAATGTAAAAAAATAAACAATTGGGTGATATTGGACCCTAACCATCAACATCCATATATATGTATTTGGAAAGATATCATTCATTCAATATTTCATGAAAACCCATGGCAATAAGATGGGTTTTAATCCATTTACAAATGGTATAAAATTACCTGATATCAAAAGTGGATCAGTTGATACAAAAGATTCAACCTACTAAAAGGATTATTTCATAAATTCATGTATGGGTTGATTCATAAATAAAATATCCATGGGATATAAATCTTTTTGATTTAAATTTGAAAATGTAATAACAAATTGAAATAGAATTTAAAATTTATTTCCTAACATGGAGGAAAAAAGAAGAAGTTATAGGAAACATCCAAAAAAATCAATTTTGAGAAATTAAAAAAGAATGTGTATTGAATATAATTATTTCGAATTAATTAAGGATAATGAAAACATGGAAAAAATAATTGTTTCAAAAAGGATTGGTGATATATTTTTTAAAAAATTAACTTTTAAATGAATTTTTCCAATTTAAGATGATAAAAAAGGATATTGTTCTGAAAATGAAAAAATTGGATAACATTTAAACCTAATTTTAAAACTGTTGTAAAGAAAATTCAATAGAATTAAAATAACTTTTTCATTTATTATTTCAAGGATACGTATGCCCCGAAAATGGATATCGACATAGAAGATTAATATTCTCGATAGAAAACAAGCAATGGGTTTCGTTTAACATAAATACATGACATCAGGTAAATTATTTTCCACATTAAATAAAATGGTTATTGGGATTGTAAAGCCTAATAAATTAGAGGATGATAATATAATGGTTTGGTTATAAGTGATAAATACAATAAAAATTCCCTAATGAATTTTCATTCAATGTTAATATCGATTTAAAATTGAGATTTTCAACAAAACTGTTATGTATTTGGAAACCCATGAAGAAAAATTAATTGATAAATAGGACTTGATATGGGTATATAATCAATTATAAATAGATTTTATGTATGATAAAATTGAATCAATTAAAATTATATACACCACTTAATAAACAATTTAAAGATGTTGTATAAGTCTCTAATAACAAAAATTAAGATAAGAAACCCCTTACCTCAATTCCAATCATCCATGATTGTTCCCTAAAATCAAATATTATAAAAATTAAAAAAAAAATTAATAAACCATTTTACAACCATATTCAATTAAAATAATTTTTTTAATCTTTTTTTATATAAATTGTTTACACTATCATTAGTTATTTGTTATATATTTTTATTATCTGTGGTTTTAATTCTCATTATTTCACACATGTCTCATAATGTTGATGTCAAACACCATTATTTTAAAAAAAATTCTATAATGAATAAATATAAAAATATATTTAAACATTTTTTTAAATGATTTATACGTCTAAAATTTTAATTTACGGTATCTATGGGAACTATTCAATATAACGAGATCCCTGAAGAACTTGTTTCAAGTAAAAATCTAAATAGATTGCTTCATTATAATCATCATTGTTTTTATAACCTATGAAAAATATTAATTATATATATGAATTATTTATATCTTATATACCCATCGATTTTTTATATAGTCATTCAAGAAATTGAGTGGTGAAAATGGAACATGTCACTCATTTGGGAGGTAATCCACAAGTATGTATGAAAGATGTTTTTCAATCCGATTAAATTAAAGGAAAATATAAATTTGTTTTTTCTTTTTTTAATAAATATAGTTTTATTAATATAATATTTATTAACTATGTAGTATTTATTAATAATTCATTTAATTTGGTGATTGAAAATGAATAACATCTCATTGAATATGTGGTAGTTTCCACGTACACATGAATGACATTTTCATTTTCTCTAAGGAAAAACAGAGAAATGGAGATATTTTTTATCTGAAATACATAAAATATATCTATATATAAATAATTCTAATTTAATAAGGTTTTAATGTGTATTATATTTTTTGAAGATGATGAATGATAAGGAAAATTATTAAGGACTGGTTAGTACTCACATTGACATTTTGGACATTATCTTGATGTACATCTTAGAAGGAGAGAATATAAGAAAAAAATATTATATCTAGAAGATGGAAGATGTTATAAATCTATCTAAGGGAATAAAATTAGATGTATATATAAGAAATATCATTTTTTAGATTTATTATAAAGGTTGGTGGAAGGATCTTTAATAAGTAGATGAAATGGAGTTTTTTTAAATATAACTTCATAATATATAGGGTCCATTTGTTGGACAAGGTTATGTGAATCCAAAGTGGATAATAATAGAGTGGTTATATGTTTTGGTTGAGAAACACACCAAAAAACCTTTTAGATACATATTTTTATAATGTGTTATCTCTTATAGACTAGGTTAAACTTTATTTACATTAATTTAACTTTATCATGGTTTCTATATTTCAAATTTTGGTAACTATTTAATATGGATACAAATTTAAATAAACTAATTTCAAAATATATAAAATATTATTTCAAATATAGAAATAATTTATCAATTAAAATTTTAAAATTTGACAAAAACTAATTTTAATATCATCATACATTATGAAAAAAATCCATTTTTAGATAAATTATATTTTTATGTATAAAAATTCAGCTCATTATAAAATTATACATGTTGTTTAATTCCATAAAATTAGTTGTTTTATAATTAACCATATATTAATTTATTTTTTAAAAGAAATCCAAAATCTAAATACATCATTTGGATACTAAATTTGATAAAACAGACCAAGAATGTGTTTTATTAAAAATAAATAATAATAAAATTTCAAAATGTTTAACATGGGTTTTCTAAATTCAAAATGGCATTTTATAATGACTAATTTTAAACATTAACTAAATTATTCCCCTGCATTTTTTTATAATTATTAATGTAATAATGATTATATGATAGTGTTATAATAGTTATAGTATAGGTGTTGACTTATTTTCCACTATCCATCAAAAACTAAACTATCACAGAAATGTCCCAAAAATTAAAACTAATATAATTTTTACATAATGTATTAATAAATGATTTTAATTTCATCATATAAAATCTTTAATATTTATAATTTTATCTTTTAAATCAAAATTAAAAAATAACTAATTGTTATTATAGAAATGAACAAAAAACATTCATTGTTAAAAATATTATTTCAGATTAATTTATTATTAAACAAGTGTTAATATAATTTTATTAAATACTATATAATGTAAAACTGATGTTTTAAAAGTGATCATTTTAATTTATTATGTAAAATACACATCACTTAAAAAATAGATGAATGAGAATTATAAATTTTTTTTATTTTTTATTTTTTATATCATTTCATTAATTATAAATATTTTAAGCAATACATATTATCAATTTATTGGTATTAAAAGACACAAATAATCCTCAAAAAATATATATAATAAATTTAAATATATATTTTTATATTAAATCCATTTGTTATATTTCTCTTCACTTGAGGTATTATTTTTATTATAAATTTCTTTTTTATACTTAATATCAAATTGAATTATATAATGAGTTATAACAAGGTTCATTTTATATTTGTTTTTTTCTATTGCATACAATTCAAAAAAAATTCAAGGAAAATTAATACTAAAATCCAACGGCATTACATTCCCCCTTTAGTTAAAATTCATCCCAATATTTTAATTACTACATAATAATGGTAAACGTTTATTTGTATTATTATTAATGGAAGGACACTAGGTAATTTTTCTAAAGAAATTCCATCCTCACTATCATTTTACATACTAGGAAACTCATATTATCCAATACAATAAAAATATCCCCATAATTGAGTTTTTTCAAATATTTGAGATAAATTCCAATATTATGTTAGTTAATATGAAGTTTATAAGGATATATCAAGTCCATTTAATATATTTCTTCAAATTAATATAATATTTAAAGATAATATATTCCAATAAAATTCAACCTAGGAAATAATATTCATTTGATTAGAAGCTTTCATTGATAATCAAATCATCAGCGTAGTAATATAATAATATTGTATATATTATGAGATATACAATAGTGCATATAATCAAAATCTATTATGGCATAAACAAATTATGTGTAGAGGAACATTGTACCTAAATTACAAATATTCATTTCACTATCCTGACCTACATTATCCATACTAATTAAATACTCTTTTCTTTATTCAAATTGTTTTTAGAGTATCCAGGTTCCTTTTATACTTTCCAACCCCTTTATAAGTCCATTGATTTTCATAACTAACAAATTTCATATATTTTCAGAATTAATGTGTAAAAAAATATTTTTTTTGGAAATTTTGTACCTACATTTAATTTTTCTGATCCATTCATCTGTCATAAAAAAAATTTTTCTCGACATAAAATCATTCAACACGTTAAAATTTCCTTGTTCAATTGAGATATTTCCTATGATATTTGTTCGAATATTATAATATGTAAAGATTTGAATCTCTAATCTTATATTGTTCTTACCTGTTGAAAATATCGTAAATTTAATTATTTCCCCCTTCAGTATGTCTATGATTTTTTTAATCATAAATTCAAATAGATTGGTAAGGAATACAATGGGATTTTTGATACCATATTCTATACCATTAGGATTCACATCTCCATAATAATGGAAATGTATATTAATCCCATTTTAACTTGTTCTTTCATTAATTCAACCAATAATTTTTATAATCGAAATTTTCATTTTGAAAATTCAGAACTTTTAATAAATTTGAATATGAAAAATATAACCATATAAGGAATAACACTTATATGACCTAGAAATGAAAATATATGAATCTTCCAATTTTAATCTAGGTTATCCATAACCGTTTTCCAATTATAATGGTTACCTAAATATTTTTAATATATATAAATATATTTATAAGTAGTGTGTAAATTACCAAATCATATCTCATTAGAATATAAAACAAGGTTTCCATTTAGTCATAATTTTCAAGAATCGGTTAGTGATTGACTTAATATCAAACCCACCTTTTTAGTGTTATCTCCCCATGTATATTTATGATAGAACTAATATCCACATTTTTAACTTGTATATCTATGATAAGAATCGAAAAACTCTCTAATAGAAAAAATATTTTTAATGTTATATACTATATTCACTAATCCTTCGGGTTTTCAGAATATATCACTTATTCAATACCCAAAATGTAACACCCCATTTTTCTACAGTATGCTTCTCTTTGAATAATGTGATAGCGTGTGTTGTACGCATCATCGAGTTCTAACACACCAAAAAAAATCAAACTAGCCATTATGAATAGTGATACCTACTTTTTAAAGTTTTGTAAATTTTAATTTTTCAAAATGGACTTCATTTTTGGATACGGAATATCGAAATTAGCATAGGGTGAATTTTTGGCATTTTTCTAAAAAACTTCATTTTTTTATAAATGGTGAAACTACTAAGTTGTAGTTAAAAAAAGGAATTTTTCATAAAACATAATTTTACGGCTTCTATGATTGGAATTTAAAAAATCTGAGATACACGGTTAATATCAAGGAGTAAAATTTTGTTCATTGAGATGAAAATAATTTTTGGTGAATAGTAACTTTTTACTTTTATTTACCATGGCTAAAAGTAAATAGGGTAATTAAGAGTAAAAATGATATTAATATTACCCTAATACATGTCCTAATTCTATTGGACAAGTTTATCTCGACCAAAAACAACCTTAGTAATATAATATTATCATTTAGGTCCACTTGGATTAAATTAGGACATTTATTATTATTTAATTCAAAGAAGAGTTAAAAGAGTTAAAATCAAAGTTTATTTACTAAAACATTTTTAATATAGGGTTATAAATACGATAAATTAGATTGTATATATTAATTAGAAATATAAAACAATTTCCTACATAATTATATTTTATTTATAATTTTTAGAGATTAAATAATTTAATTTATTTATGACCCAATGATGATAAAGTAATTACCATAATAGTAAAAAATTAAAATAATTGATATTATAAATACCCAAATAAATATAATTTGACACTTTTTATGAATTAAACTAAATTTATAAGTTATTATTACATGTTAGGATTTACTTAATTTACTTTGTTCGAAGTAATCATTCTGTTATGATTTTCACAAAAATCAATTATTGAATAGCGTCAAAATTGACATAAAAGAGTTTTAAAAAAAATTATATTATTAATTGATATTAAATTCCTAAAAATACAAGGTTCAGCGAAGAGACATATATCATAATATGTGTATCATTAATGGACCACTTGGGGGTATCTTGGATTTATATAGTAAGTTTATTAACTATATAATATAAAAATACAAAGTGACATGGTAAATGTCAAACTAATTAACTAAGAGTTAAAACTAAAATATAATGTTAATATAATGACCCAAACCTATCTAAATTCTATTGGTTGAGTAGTTTTCGACCCATCCCCACCATAACCTTTAAATAATACACTTTTGAGCCATTATAAACAGAATATGAATTTATTATAAAATAATATTTCTAGCTTTTCCAAAGTTGCCCCTCACCCCTCTTATAAAAGGGCACTCCCCCTTCTCATTAATTCACACCTTCAAAGCCTTTTTGTTCGGTAAAACCCTTCCCAAATACTTTTTAAACTTCTCTCAAAACAACCTAGATGCCTTATTTTGATCATAAAACCAACCTAAGGATCCCTTTTGATCAAATCCAACGGAAGAACCCGGAGAAGAGGTAATGTTTTCACCACCCTTTTCAAATTCGTTTCTTCATAAACTTCTTATTTCATTGTTATTACCATTCTAAAATAATGAATCCAGTATCTCATATATACTGTAATATTATTATAAATATGGTACAACCATATTCAGTATTCTATCAATACTTTGAATGACATGTCACCATATGTGCGTACGTACGGCTTACCGTCCCCACGTTGTGGTGTAATTATTATTCAATATATTATTATTTGGATGGGTATAATAATGATATATAATTCATGTAAATAATAGATATAACATGATAATGATTCTTTATATATTAAATACCATCCAATTATATATTATTTTAATATCAAAAGAATGATATATGTCCCTCGTGCGTACGTACGGACTACCATCTCCACGAACGTGATGAGATTCATTCTCAGTCGTATCCATTCAAGTATAATTATCATTTTATGATTTAAAAATAATGTTTAAGGACATGATATCATTTTTTATATGAATAAGATACAACCTATCCATGACAAACATGGATTACGTAACAAAACATATAAAATAAAACGAGTAAGTTAACACCCGAAACAACGATAATACTATGATATTATTAACAAATCAATGTTAAAAGATCATATATGATATCATATTAATGTATATGATTATTTTATAATTTAATAACAATTATTTCTCCATTATATAAGAGGTTAAACTACCACCAAACAAGGAAACGTACAAGGTAAGGGTTTATTTCGCAATATCTTCATTATCTGAGGTTGTTTATACGTATTATCTACTGGGATTTCTTTATCATCCACATCCATGTTTCTTACAATTGTATTTCAAAACATTTTTAATATTTACAAAAATCTGGGTTAAAGTCATTTATACCCTTTTTTGACTTTTAATAAGAGGTTTATAAACGAATCTTTCCGTCGTTTTCCAAACAAGGTGCTTTTTAACCTTTTCGACAGAATTAAGGTAAGAATGTTTTTTTAACTTATGCGGCGGGTGATGCTATTTTCTTCCATTATAAAATCTTTGAATCTTCCATTACAAGATTATAAGAATATTTTCAAATAAAATGTTATATTTTATAAATATATGACCCTTAAATGATTTCAAAATAAAAATAGATATTACTCTAAAAAGAGTTTTGATTTCTTCTATGTCAACATCCTTTGATGGATTTTACAGCTTATTTGAAGTTGGTTTATTATGATACAAAACATATATATTGTATTGAAGGTTTTTTGATATGTGTGACTATGAATGTTCTATTTTTATACCATTCATGGTTTATGGATAAAGTATTTGCATTTCGTATGCTAGTTTTAATACGAATGATTATGTTATGTTTAAACCTGTTCATATGAGGAATGCATTGGACTTAATATGTGACGGGTGGAGCCCCCTATAGCTCCTCAATGCATCGGTATGTCTCATGAGACAAACTAGTGTCTTGGCATAAGGCCTTGTCAAATTCTTATTTGTAGTCTTTGAATGAGGCCTTGGATATCTGGTTATGATAGTCTGGCATTATGCATTCCATCATTATGAAAGTGGTTATTGATATCGCATGTTATTATTCGATTTGTAGAATATCCATGTTAATAAGTAAATGGAATTATTTCATTTTATTTTTTCCATACTATGTAGAAGTTAAAGTTTATAATTCTTTTGTTTTAGTTATACATTTCCTTAAATGTTTATTCTTATTTATTAAAGTTTTGGCTATATTGTTATCCTTATTGGGCATTTGAGCTCACCCCTTTTCCATGTTTTATTTTTCCAAGGATGTGAAGAAGTAATTTTTGAATGACCTACAGGGATTATATGAATGGATAATAGTGTGGAATATGGAGACTATATTGTTGTAGTTTTTTATTTTATGATGTAATGTAAACTTTATTAATATATCTAGTGTTACTAAGGATACTAAACAAATTGGTCTTTCGAGATTTGATCTTTCTTGTAATCGTGCCAATGTTATGTAATAATGCACTGAATCTGGGTAACTAGGGTTGGGGCGTTACAATTGGTATCAAAGAAAGATTAGTACAAACCTTGGAATCTAGACTTAGATAAACTCTGATTAGAGCACATAGATTTAAGATGGACTTTGAGGATTAGTATAGAAGAACTTCCTAGACTTTTGGTATTGTAGAGATTTTGTGAGTTTTACGAACAATACATCCATGTCTGGATACGAGCAGGTAGAGGCGGCTCTGGCACAGATGTACATAGGGGTAAAACCCGAAAACACCACTTTGAGCTAGACTCGAATGGGAACTGGTGCACGAAAATGGGCCTTGCTGCACTCTTGTTTACGACACTCCTGGGGGATATTCTTTGGATAACACTCATTTTCTTTACAAATCATTATGAAGGGTTTATGAGTATATACTTCCTCAATGAAATCATTTTTATGATTATGGATTATATCCATAAATAGTTCAATTTATGTTAAGTGTTTTATAAGTATAGAATTATGTATTTTGATTCATAAACTGATCTATTTTATGCCATTGTTTAGAAATGGTGCCTGGTGGAAGAAGTAGAAACGGTATCAATGCACGCACTCTATGTAGGGATTTTCCTCCTCATCAAGATAATTATAGTGGATCTACCGATGCAACTGGTGCCAATCAGCTAATCACCATACTGGGAAAACTCACTCAGGTTTTGAATAATAACCTTACCTGTATAGAGCACCTAGATCTGCAACGTGGAGGATCAATGTTAGATCACTTCATGAGGCAACAACCACCAACTTTCAATGGGAGTACAAATCCCTTAGTAGCTGAGCAATGGATAAATTCCCTAGAGAAAATATTTCAGGCTTTGGGGAGTAGTGAAAGGGAAAAAGTTATCATGGCAGTTTATCGCCTCACTGGAGATGCTGATCAATGGTGGTCATTGATTCAAAACATGAAAGAAGATGATGAAGTATCAAATATGTAATGGAGGGAGTTCAAAGATCTGTTTTTAGAAAAATACTTTCCTCGTGACCATCGAGTAGATATGGAAAGACAATTTCTGAGTCTGAGACAAAAGAAGATGAGAATTTCACAAAGTATGAGGCTAACTTTACAAGGTTAGCAAGGTATGATGGAGATTATATACGTAACCCAAGAAGTAAGATTGATCGTTTCTTTGATGGGTTAAAACCATTTATCCGTCGAGCATTAGTCTCACAATCCTTCTCGTCGTACGAAGATATTGTCTCATGTGCTATCAAGACCGAAAAGGAATTCTCTAAGTCTTATGACTTTAGATCAAAGCAAGAGAAGAAGATTTCTGCTGATCAATTTGGGAATGGAAATAAGGGGAATAAAGGAAAGGTTGAATATCCATCCTGTGGTAAATGTGGGAAGAAACACCCCGGTACTTGCTTGAAGGGAATGGGTGTCTGTTCCAAGTGTGGTGAAAAAGGCCACCAAGATCGTGATTGCAAAGGGAAGAAGGAATATACCAAAGTTCAGTGTTACAATTGCAGGGAGATGGGACATTATGCAAATGAATGTCCTAAGCATCAGGGGAACGTACCTCAAAAAAGGACAAGGGATCAAGGCCAAGCTTATGATATCACTACTGCTGAGGTAGAAGCTCCGAAAGACATGGTGGCAGGTAATTTAATGGTTTCCTCATGTTTAGAAAATGTATTATTTTATTCAAGATCATCACATTGTTTCATATCTTCCCAGTTTTCTAAGAAAATTAGATATTTCCAATTTGATTTAATAAGGGATTTGTTAGTTAAAACTCTTAAGGGAAGCATCATTGCAACAAAGTTTTGTAAATCAGTCCCCATTAGAGCACATAAATGTTCTTTATCTGCTGTAATCATCGTCATACCTATGATTGAGTATGATATAATCCTCTGTATGGACTAGCTTTCGGACCATGATGCAAATATTTATTGAAATAAGAAGGAGGTTACGAATTTTGATGATGATGATAAGGAACACATTATCTTTATAGCAGAATATTCACCACCTAATTCTTATCTAAATCTACCCCCTATAGGTCAACTAAATTCAATTATTGGGGAGGAAGAGAATTAAATGACTATGGGTGAGGAAAGGAATGTTCAAATAGAGGATGTACCTATTGTGAAAGAATATGTAGATGTGTTTCCGGACGATTTACCTGGACATCCTCGAGAACGAGAAGTTGAGTTTTCCATTGATTTAATTTCTGGATCATGAACTATATCGAAGACCCCTTATAGAATTGCCATTATAGAATTAGTTAAACTAAAGAATCAACTAGAGGAATTGCGTAATAAGGGATTTATTCTCCCTAGTCTTTATCCATGGCGATCCCCTGTTCTATTTGTCAAAAAGAAAGATGGATCTATGAAGTTATGTATCGACTACAGAGAGATCAATGCCATAACAATAAAGAACAAGTATCCTCTACCTCTCATTGATGATTTATTTGACCAACTGCATGGAGGTCAATACTTTTCAAAGATTTACCTTCGATCTGGATACCATCAGTTGTGTGTAAAGAAGGAAGATATTCCGAAGACAGCACTTTAAACCAGGTACGGGCATTACGAGTTTACAGTAATGCATTTTGGATTGACTAATGCACCCTCTGTATTCATGGATCTGATGAATAGAGTTTTCAAGGAATATCTCGATGAATTTGTGGTGGTATTTATTGATGATATCTTGGTATACTCCAAAAGCTATGAAGATCATGAAAATCACTTGTGTATTTTCCTGAAGACTCTGAGAAGACATGAATTATATGGGATGTTTAGCAAGTGTGAATTCTGGATTTAGGAGATTTCTTTTCTTGGCCATATTGTCTCTAAGTATGGAATCTCTATTGATCCTTCAAAGACCAAGGCAATCCAAGAATGGCCAGCACCGACGAGTATAACTGAGGTATGTAGTTTTATTGGTTTAGCAGGTTATTATCGATGTTTCGTCCTGAATTTTTCCCGGTTGGCTAACCCATTAACAAATCTCACACATAAAGGGGTTAAATTTGTTTTGACAAAAGAGTGTGAAGAATGTTTTAAAGAACCGAAGAGAATATAATTCAATGCTCTTATATTGACTCTACCATCGGGGAATTATGGGTTCGTTATTTATAGTGATGCATCGAAGAAAGGACTTGGTTGTGTCCTTATACATAATGATATGGTTATTGCCTATGCATCACGACAGTTGAAAATTCATGAACAAAACTATCCTACTCATGATCTCGAGTTAGAAACTGTGATCTTTTCTTTGAAGATATGGAGGCACTACCTCTATGGTAAAAAATGTGAGATTTATAATTATCACAAGAGTTTGTAGTATATTTTCTCACAAAAGGAACTCAACATAAGGCAAAGGAGATGGCTTGAATTACTCAAGGATTATGATTGTATGATACACTACCACCTGGGGAAAGCAAACAAGGTGGTAGATGCTTTGAGCATAAAAGATCATGGAGTTTTGAAAAATTTGAGAATTAAAAGGGATCCAATTTTCATGGATCTAGTGAAGATGGACATGGGAATAACCATGGAAGGTGAAACATCAATTCTTTTTCAAATGGTTGCGAAACCATCTTTACTAGAAATTATTAAGAGTTCTCAGACTGATGATAATGAATTTCAAAAGAAGAATAAAGCTGTGAATGATGGGAGATTGAGAGACTTTGTGTATGAAGATGGAATTTTGAAATTCGGGAAGAGACTTTGTGTTCTCGATATACCAGATCTAAAAAGGGAATTGCTAGATGATTCTCATAGTTCCAATTTCTCTATACACCCTGGGAGCACTAAAATGTATAGAGATTTGAAGGAACATTTTTGGTAGGACAACATGAAGAGGGAGATTGCTGATTTTGTGTCAAGATGTATGGTTTGTCAAAAAGTGAATGCTGGAAGGCAACAGCCTGGTGGAGTATTGCAACCTCTTCCCATACCTGAGTGGAAATGGAACAATATTACGATGGACTTTTTCATGGGATTACCAACGAATCCTATAAGGAACGATGCAATATGGGTTATTGTTGATCGTCTTACCAAGTCAGCACATTTTCTTGCAATAAGAGAAGATCTACCACTGGAACGTCTAGTAAGACTATATATTAATGAAGTTGTGAGACTTAATGGAGTACCCCTATCGATTGTTTTGGATCGTGATCCCCATTTTACATCAATATTCTGGAAAAGTCTACATAAATCCTAGGATACTAAACTTCATTTGAGCACTGCCTACCACCATCAATTAGATGGAAAATCAGAATGAACTATTCAAACCTTAGAAGACATGTTGAGATCCTTCTCACTTGACTTTCTGGGTATGTGGGATCAATATTAACCTATGGTATAATTTTTCTATAACAATAGCTTCTATTCGAGTATTTAGATGGCACCATATGAAGCGTTATATGGAAAGAGATGTCACACACCAACCTGTTGGGATGACGTTGGTGAAAGAAAACTTGTAGGCCCAGAATTTGTAGAGGAAACGATGGAAAAGGTGAAGGTAATCCAAAACCATATCAAAGAAGCTCAAAGTAGGCATAGGAGCTATGCCAATAATCGAAGGAAGGATTTGGAATTTCATGTCGGTGATCATGTTTTCCTGAAGGTATCTCCATGGAAGGGAGTCATACGTTTTGGTAACAAAGGTAAATTGAGTCCTAGGTACATCGGAACTTTCGAAATTCTAGAATGAATTGGGGTTGTAGCTTACCAATTGGAAATGCCGCCAAGTCTCTCCAAAGTTCACGATGTGTTCCATTTATCTCTGTTGAGGAAATACATGCCTGACCCAACGCATGTACTCACCTATGAGGAATTAGAACTGGAACTCGATATGTCTTATTGTGAAGAGCCCATCAAGATTTTTGATATGAGATAACAAGTACTGAGAAACCGGACAACGTGTCTGGTAAATGTTTTGCGGAGAAACCATAAGATGAAAGAGGCATCATGGGAAACCGAGGAACTTATGAAAAAGAACCAACTGAGTCTTTTCATGCGGTATTATTCTAGAAATTTTGATGGTGAAATTATTTGAAAGAGTGGAGAATGTAACACCCCAAGCTTCTACGGTACGCTTCTCTTTGAATAATGTGATAGCGTGTGTTGTATGCAACATTGAATTCTAACACACCACAACAAATCAAACTAGTCATTATGAATAGTAATACCTACTTTTTGAAATTTTATAAATTTTGTTTTTTAAAATGGACTTCATTTTTGGATTCGGAATATCGAAATTATCCTAGGGTGAATTTTTGGATTTTTTCTGAAAAACATCATTTTTTGATGAATAGTGAAACTACTAAGTGGTAGTTAAAAAACTGATTTTTTGCATAAAACATAATTTTACGACTTTTGTGATTGGAATTTCAAAAATCCGAGAGACACGGTTAATATAAAGGAGTAAAATTTGGTTCCTTGAGATGAAAATAATTTTTCGTGAATAGTAACTTTTTACTTTTATTTACCACGGTTAAAAGTAAATAGGGTAATTAAGGATAAAAATGATATTAATATTACTCTAACACATGTAATAATTATATTTTACAAGTTTACCTCGACCAAAAACAACCTTAGGAATAAAATATTATCATTTAGGTCCACTTGGATTAGATTAGGACATTTATTATTATTTAATTCAAAGAAGAGTTAAAAGAGTTAAAATCAAAGTTTATTTACTAAAACATTTTAATATACGGTTATAAATAAGATATATTCGATTGTAAATATTCATTAGAAAGATAAAAAGATTTCCTACATAATTAAATTTTATTTATAATTTTTAAACATTAAATAATTCAATTTATTTATGACACAATGATGATGATGTAATTACCATAATAGTATAAAATTAAAATAATTGATATTATAAATACCCAAATAAATATAGTTTTTGAGACTTTTTATGAATTAAAATAATTTTATAAGTTAATATTACATGTTAGTATTGACTTAAGTAACTTTTTTTGAAGTAATAATTCTGTTATGATTTTCAAAAAAATCAATTATTGAATAGTTTTAAAATTGACAAAAAAACGTTTTTAAAACAAATGTTATATTATTAATTGATATTAAATTATTAAAAATTTCAGATTAGACCAAGAGAATTATATCATGATATTTGTATCATTAATGGTCTTCTCGGGGATTTCTTGGATGTATATAGTAAGTTTATTAACTATATAATATAAAAATACAAAGTGACATGGTAAATGTCAAACTAATTAACTAAGAGTTAAAACTAAAAGATAAGGTTAATATAATGTCCCAAACCATTATAAATTATATTGTTTGAGTAGTTTTAGACTCATCCCCACCTTAAACTCTAAATAATACACTTTTGAGCCATTAGAAACCGAATATGAATTTATTATAAAATAATATTTCTAGCTTTTCCAAAGGTGCCCCTCACCCCTCTTATAAAAGGGCACTCCCCCTTCTCATTAATTCACACCTTAAAAGCCTTTTAGTTCATCCAAACACTGCCCAAATACTCTCTCAACATCTCTCAATAAAACCTGGAGGCCTTATTCCGATCATAAATTCAACCTAAGGAGCCCTTTTGATCAAATCAAAAGGAAGAACCCGAGGAAGATGTAATGTTTTCACCATCCTTTTTCAAATTCGTTTCTTCTTGAACTTCTTCTTTCTTTGTTATTGCCATTCTAAAATAATTAATCTAGTATCTACTATATGCTGTAATATTATTATAAATATGGTACAACCATATTCAGTATTATATCCATCCTTTGATTGACATGTCATCATACGTGCATACGTACGGCTTACCGTCTCCACGTCGTGGGGTAATTGTTATTCAATATATTATTATTCGGATGGGTATATTAATGATTTATAATTCATGTAAATAATAGATTTAACATGATAATGATTCTGTATATATGATATACCATCCAATTATATATTATTTTAATATCAAAAGAATGATATTGTCGCTCGTGCGTACGTACGGACTGCCGTCTCCACGAACGCGATGAGATTCATTCTCTATCGTATCCATTCAAGTATAATTATCATTTGATGATTTAAAAATAATGTTTAAGGACATGATATCATTCTGGATATGAATAAGATACAACCTATCCATGACAAATATGTCTTACGTAACAAAACATATAAAAGAAAACGAGTAAGTTAACACCCAAAACAACGATAATACTTAGATATTATTAACAAATCAATGTTAAAAGATCATATATGATATCATATTAATGTATATGATTCTTGAATAATTTAATAAAAATTATTTCACCATTATAATGGTGGTTAACCTACCCCCATCCAAGGAAAAGTACAAGGTAAGGGTTTATTTCACAATCTCTTCATTATCCGAGGTTGTTTATACGTAATAATCTTCTAGGATTTCATTATAATCCACATCCATGTTTCTTAAAAATGTATTTAAAAACAATTTTAATATTTACAAGAATATGGGTTAAAGTCATTTATACCCTTGTTTTACTTTTAATAATAGTTTTATAAAGTAATATTTCCGTCGTTTTCCAAATAAGGTGCTTTTTTACCTTTTCGACAGAATTAAGGTAAGAATATTTTTTTAACTTATACGGCGGGTGCGACTATTTTCCACCGTTATAAAATCTTCGAAGCTTCCCTTAAAAGATTATAAGAATATTTTCAATGAAAATGTTATATTTTATAAATATAGGAATCTTAAATGATTTAAAAATAAAAAGTGATATTACTCTAAAAAGAGTTTTGATTTCATCTATGTCAACATCCTTTGTTGGATTTTACGCTTATTTGAAGTTGGTTTATTATGATAAAAAACATTTATATTGTATTGAAGGTTTTGTGATATGTTTTTCTATGGATGTTCTATTTTTATACCATTCATGGTTTATGGATAAAGTATTTACATTTTTTATGCTAGTTTTAATATGAATGATTATGTTATGTTTAAACCTGTTCATATGAGGAATGCATTGGACTTAATATGTGATGGGTGGAGCCCGCTATAGCTCCTCGATTCATTGGTAGGTATCATTAGACAAACTAGTGTCTTGGCATAAGGCCTTGGAAAAATATTATTTGTATTCTTGGAACGAGGCCTTGGATATGAGGTTATGATAGTCCGGCATTATGCATTCCATCATTATGAAAGTGGTTATAGATATTTCATGTGATTATTCGATTAGTAGAATATCCATGTGAATAATTAAATGGCATTAGTTCATTTTATTTTTTCTATACTGTGTTGTAGTTAAAGTTTAAAAGGATTTTATTTTAGTTATACATTGCCTTAAATGTTTATTCTTATTTATCAACGTTTCCGATATATTGTTATCCTTACTGGGCATTTGAGCACACCCCTTTTCTATGTTTTATTTTTCCCAGGATGTGAAGAAGTAATTTATGAATGACCTGCAGGGATAATATGAGGGGATAAGAGTGTGGAATATGGAGACAATATTGTTGTAGTTTTCATTTTATGATGTAATGTAAACTTTATTAATATATCTAGTGTTACCTAGGATACTAAACAATTCGGTCTTTTGAGATTTGATCTTTCTTGTGATCGTGCCAATGTTATGTAATAATGCACCGACTCAGGGTAACTGGGGTTGGGGCATTACACAAAATTACTAAATTTAATCCAAAAATATATAGATAACATATGTTCGTACAAAATAATATTCCTCATACCCTCAACCATGTCTCATTTGATAAAAACATATAACTTAAAACTTGAATAGATTAATAGTGTTTTTTTTCAATATATATATGTTGGGCAAAAATCCCTCAAGGTAACATTGCAGTATTTTTTGGGTTGATTGTGTTTGTTGACAAAGCAGGTTTCCATGGAGAATTGTTGAGTTCCCGAGAATTTTTTGACAATCCTTATTGATAAAGAAAGATGACAAAGGAATGGACGATTTGGAGACGGTACAAAAGAGCAGTACAAGGTGGCGCCATTTCCCAGTGTTTGCCAAATTTTTGGGGTCCAAAATTTGGAGTTTGGTGAGCATCCCAAAAATAGTATTTTCATAAATATTATAATTTAATATGGCAAAGGAATGAATTTCGCGAAGATAGGATGCATGGTTTGGAAATCGCGAAGACCAAAATAATGGAGGCGCTGATTTTTCGCGATTACGACGAGCTTCGAGAACGGCAGAGGCTGAAGCGCATGGAGGCGGTGAAGGGATTTGCAAGGGAGCTTCACAACGATGAAGGGAATTTCGAGGGAGCTTCGTGGTGAAGGCGCGATGGAATTGACGGGATGCTCCACGATTACGATGATCTCTACGAACGGAAAATTTCTGTGGTGCTTCGCGTTTTTGACAGAATTCTGGCGGAAACTTTGGAGCTTCACGATTTGAGATGACATGGTGTTGACTTCGTGTGGAAAGTTGGAGGGTCGGTGAAATTTCCTATAAATAGAGGCCGACCCCCTCAAGTAAAGTAGGGAGAGAATTTTCAGAGAAAATATTTTTCTCTCGTATTGCGAAGGTGGTTCGTGGAGCCAGTGTGCTTCCCGAAAGAGGAGCTTCGTGATTGCTATTGTAGCTCCGCGAAAGTTGTGAGCTCCATGTTGGCTCAGTGATCTTCACGAGGGAAGTTTCTCTGCAATGTCTTGAGCTTTGTGGGAGTGCATCGCGATAGTGCTTCGCGATAGAGCTTCGTGAAAAGGCAGGATCTTCGAGAAGGTTTGTTTGAGCTTTGTGAAATTAGAAGCCTCGCGAAGTAGGGTACTTTACAAAGGTACTTTCCAAAGGTAGTTTCCCAGTGGTCAGAGGAAAAATGGTATTCATCAGTGGATGAATGTTGGACTACAACAGAGCACTTATCAACAGTTGAAGATGCATTATTTCATGCAAATAAAGAGACCTATAGGTCTATAAACTGTGAGTGGATCCCTTCCAAGTACAGTGAGCATAGGAAGAGGAAAAAGGTGAACTTCTCCACCGGCAGTGAGCCAGAGAGAGAAATTGGGAGTGACCCTTGGGAATGCAGTGATCTAACCCTAAACCTTGAAAAGGAAGTGATCTTGGGACAGAGTGACTGTACCCGAACATTGCAATCCACAGTTAGTGAAGTATAATGGAATTTGGTACGATCGGCGACCTGTCGGCATATGCTCCATGGACGTAGCCCTTAGCGGTGAACCAAGTTAAATTGTTGTGTCTTATACTTGCTTTACATTCTGTTTATATTGTGCAACAAGAATGATAGAGAAGAGTTTTTTTCTTAACAGCGAAACAAGATCATAACAGGTATTAATTTTAAATTACTCATACCCTGATTCACCCCCCCCCCCTCTCAGGGTATTCAGCCTTGTGGACCTAACAATTGGTATCAGTGTGAGAGGTTGATATTAGTTCTTCTCTCAATGGAAGCCACTAATCATAGAGGGATTCCGATCTTTGACATATGTAATTTTCAGATATGGAAGAATCGAATGCAACATTATTTCCGATCTTTGGGAATGGATGTGTTTTTAGCAGCTATGCATGGTATCACAACTGATATTACTAGTGGTGCATTATCAGAAGTTGAGCATAAAGAGTTGTATGTTTATTCCAAAGCAATCAATGCCTTAGGGGGAGCCCTTTCCAATCCCATATATATAAAGGTGATGTCATACAAAACGTCACATTCCATATGGGAAAATCTTTTGAATATTTATGAAGGGGATACAAAAGTCAGAGAGGCAAAGTTGCAAGTATTGTGGAACAAGTATGAAGATTTGAGAATGAACCCGAATGAGTCTATTGATGCATTCTTTAATAGGGTAAATGTTGTGGTAGAATACATGTGGTGTCTTGGAGAAATTATCAAAGATATAAAAATTATGAAACGCATATTGAGAAAACTTCCACCTCAGTTCAATCCGAAAGTTTCTGTTTTGGAAGATAAAGTCCCAAAGGAACTAACATTGGATAACCTGCACAGTACTCTTGTTGCATATGAAATGAGAAACAATGATAACGATACTATAGAAAAGGGTAAATCCAAAGAGGTGGAATTCAAGGCCATGAAGAAACTCACCATTGACGATTCTAATGAAGAAGAAGTGAAAGATGAGGTGATGTCATTCCTTTCTTCAAATCTACAAAGAGGAAGAGGAATGTTTAAAGGTAAACATCCACTAGCATGCTTTCTATGTGGAAAGGTTGGTAATCTTGCGGCAATATGCCCCAAGAAATTTCAAGATAACGATGATGATGATGATGAAGTTGTAATTCCCAAGAAGAAGACTTCAGCGTTTGTGAAAGGGAAGAAGCAATTCAAGAGAAATTTCTTCAAGAAAAAAAATATTCTTTCACAAGAATTTGAATGTTTAGAGGAGACTAAGGATGAATAAGTTGAGGAGTTTGAAAATTGTAAAGATAATAGGCAAAATTCTATGGTAGCGGTCTTCAGTAGTTCTCAGAAAAATGAAGAAGATGACGGTGAAGAAGAAGATGAAATTGAAGGGAGAGTTGATATGGAAGCCGAATTTGAAGTATCTTTTGAGGAGATAGATGTTTGGAGATCCAATGTAAAGAAATCCAATAAATTTTTTTGTGATTAAAAACTCTATATGCAACAACAGGATGAAGAAAAGTCATAACTATTAGATGAAATTAAAAGACTAAAATCCTCACCACCAGAGACCTCAAAAAATATTATTGAGCATAAGCTCAAAATTGAGGAACAAAAGAAGTAGATTAATTGTTTGAATAACACAGGAAAGGTGCAGGTCAGACGTATCAATGAGCTTGAAGAAGAATTGGTCAGTCTGTGAAGAAAAATGAAGGATCAAGAAAAACTCTTGACCTCCAATGTGATATCAGAAAAGGAGGGCATTTCGAAGACAGAGATGATGAAAGAGGAGGCTCGTAGTTCTGCAGGAGTGAAGAAGCAAGAAATCTCAAATTCTAAGGTTGATTCAGGGGATGATAAGAAACAAAAATCGGTGGCAGTTACTATCAGACCGCAAGCATCTGTCCCGAAATTGAAGGTTGATTTGCGCACAAAACAGAATCAAAATATTCAGAGATCCCAAAGGGAAAATCGTAGTGCTGAAGTATCACGAAGGAATTTATCCTATATCAGGTGTTATTGATGTGGGAAAATGGTACATTCATAGTATGTGTGTTCCATATCCATGAGATATAGAAGGTAATAGGAACAGAGATGGCAGCCAAATAGAGAACAGTTTTCCAGAACATATTTTGAAGGTCACTGTTTTTGGTGCGGAGGATTTGGGCACATGGCTAGGTATTGTACTTCGACCTTTCAGAGAAATGTGCCAAAGCAGAATCAAAACGTTCGCAAGAAGCTGGTCAATAAACCCACAGGTGAGTTAAAAATGCATAATAGATTAGTGGCTTTGCAAGATGAGGCTGGTCCATCATACTCTGAGAAAGAACAGAAGTCTCAATCCATACCGAGTGTGAAAGAAAAAGTATGGACCAAGGAGAAGAAAAATGAGAAGGTCGTGGTGGAAGAGATTTACCTTAAAGCATCAGATCGATCTGGTGTTTGGATCCTTGACAGTGGTTGCACATCCCACATGATGGGTAATAAGGATCTTGTTAGAGGCATCAAATATGACACAAAAGGAGTTCTCAAATTTGGAAATTATGAAGGCCTGAAGATTGTTGGCTCAAGGAAAGCCAAGTTTGGGGGTAAAGAGGTGAGACGTGATGATGTCTTGGTATTATAGGGTCTTAGTCATAACTTACTCAGTGTCAGTCAACTATGTGACTCTGGGCACTCTATCCGATTTACCAAGAAGATGTGTGTTGTGAAAGGAAAATATGGAGCAGCTTTTCTGCAGGGAAATTGGTCAAAGGGAAATCTCTACCTTGTAGGTGGGGAAGAAGATACATGTCTTTTATCCAGAGAGGAAGAAATCCAGTTGTGGCATAAGTGACTTGGTCATCTATGCCAACCATCTATAGAGGATCTCGTAAAGTGTGATGCTGCTAGAGACCTTCCCAAACTATCACGTGATCGCACTCATATGTGCGATGCTTGCCAAAAAGGGAAGATCATCAAAAAGACATACAGGCCAAAGGAACAGAAATCAACTAGAGTGCTCGAACTGGTTCATGCTGATGTATGTGGACCTCTCTCACCACGAGCTATAAATGGGAAAAGGTACTATGTTCTTTTCATTGATGATTACAGCAGAATAGCCTGGGTATTTGTCATTACCCATAAAACAAAGGTGTTTAGTTTCATAAAATAGTACAGGAGGGAATCAGAAAGGATGCTTGGGCAGAAAATTTTGAAGTTCCATACAGATAACAGTACATAATTCACAAACAGTCAAGTGGAAGAGTATCTCGAGAAACACGGGATAAGGCATCAAGTTTCATCAGTAAGAACTCCCCAACATAATGGTGTGGTTGAAAGGAGAAATTGGATCATCAACAACATGACCAGAACAGTGCTTATTGACAAAGACCTACCAGAGAGATTTTGGAAGGAAGTAGTGTTGACATAGGTCTATGTTTCAAATAGGTCTCTGTTGTGTCCGAAGAAAGGGAATACTCCGTATGAACTGTGGTAGGGAAAGAAGCCAACGTTGAAATACTTTTGAATCTTTGGAAGTAAGTGTTTCATTCTCAACAATGAAAATAATAGGAAGTTTGAGGCATGAGGAGATGAGGGGATATTCCTTGGAAACTCAGGGAAAATCAAAGCGTATAAATGCTTCAACAAATGGCTGGTAAAAATTGTTGAGAGCAATGATGTCACTATAGATGAAAATTAACAGAATACTCAACGACCCAGTGAACAGTTCCTGGATGAAAGTGATGATAAAGTAAGAAACATAGGGGGAGCAGAAGTGGCAGAGGCTGACTCAGAAGAAGATTCTGATGATGAACAAGAAAGTGTCAAGTCTGTGTCTGCAAGGAAGCCAAAGAGTCAAACTGAAATTGATAGGTAGAATATCATTGGTGATCAGACAGCTTCAGTTCAGACTCGAAGAATGAAGTCATTACAGCAAACATCGTTTTTATCTCAGGTGGAGCCAAAAAAAATTTCCGATGCAATTGAAGATGAAAACTGGGTTCAGAATATGAATGAAGAGCTTGATCAAATCGAGAAGAACTAGACATGGGAGATTATTTCGAGGCCAGTAGAGAAGAATGTCATCGGGACTAAATGGGTCTATCGCAACAAGATGAATGAATATGGAACTGTGATTCGTAACAAAGCACGACTAGTGTGCAAGGGATACTCCCAGATAGAGGGAATAGATGTAGATGAGACATTTGCACCAGTTGCAAGGCTGGAGATAATCAGATTATTTTTGGCCATAGCAGTGCAATGAAAGTTCAAAGTGTTCCAGATGGACGTGAAATCTGCATTCTTGAATGGTGTTCTAGAAGAGGAAGTGTATATTGAGAAGCCAGATAGTTTTCTCATTCATGAGGATGAGAACAAAGTTTCTAGGCTGAAGAAGGCATTATATCGGCTGAAACAAGCACCAAGGGCGTGGTACTCACGGCAAGATCAGTACTTGAAGAAGCTTGGTTTCCAGCATGGGGGAGTTGATTACAATCATTATTTCAACAACAATAGTAATCAAAGGATGATGGTGCTGGTTTATGTAACGCCCCGACCCTAGTTACCCAGAGTCGGTGCATTATTACATAACATTGGCATGATCACAAGAAAGATCAAATATCGAAAGACCGAATGGTTTAGTAGCCTTGGAAACACTAGATATATTCATAAGTTTTACATTACATCATAAAATGAAAAACTACTACAACAACATAATGTCTCCACCGTCCACACTATTATCCCCTCATAATATCCCTACAGGTCATTCATAACTTACTTCTTCACATCCTGGGAAAAATAAAACATAGAAAAGGGGTGAGCTCAAATGCCCAGTAAGGATAACAATACAGCGGAACATTCAAAATAAGCATAAACATTTAAGGCAATGCATTACTAAAACAAAAGCCTTTTAAACTTGAACTTCAACATAGTATGGCAAAAGTAAAATGAAATAATTCCATTTACTTGTTCACATTGATATTCTACTAATCGAATAATCACATGCAATATCAATAACCACTTTCAAAATGTTGGAATGCATAATGCCAGACTATCATAACCACATAGCCAAGGCCTCGTGCCATGACTACAAATAAGATTTTGTCAAGGCCTTGTGCCAAGACACTAGTTTGTCTCATGAGACCTACTGATGCATCGAGGAGCTATAGCGGGCTCCACCCGTCACATATTAAGTCCAATGCATTCCCATTTGAAAAGGTTTAAACATAATATAAACATTCGTATTAAAACTAGCATACGAAATGTCAATAATTTCACCATAAAATATGAATGGTATAAAAATAGCACATCCACAGTCAAACATATCACAAAACCTTTAATACAATATCGAAGTTTTGTATCATAATAAATAAACTTCAAATAAGCATAAAATCCATCAAAGGATGTTGACATAGATGAAATCAAAACTCTTTTTAGAGAAATATCTATTTCTATTTTTGAAATCATTTAAGAGCCATATAAAATAAAAAAATTTCTTTGAAAATATTCTTATAATCTTTTATGGAAAGCTTTGAAGATTTTATAATGGTGGAAAATAACCGCACCCACCGTATAAGTTAAAAAAACATTTTTATCTTAATTCTGTTGAAAAGTTTAAAAAAGACCTTGTTTTGAAAATGACGGAAAGATTACTCTTATAAAAAGTCAAACAAGGGTATAAATGACTTTAACACATATTCTTGTAAATAATAAAATTATTTTGAAATACATTTTTAAGAAAACATGGATGTGGATGATAAATATATCCCAGTAGATTATTACATATAAACAACCTTGCATAATGAAGAGATTGTGAAATAACCCTTACCTTTATTTGTCCTTGGTTGGGGTAGGTTAACCTCTTGTATAATGGTGAAATAATTGTTATTAAATTATACAAGAATCATATACATTAATATGATATCATATATGATCTTTTAATATTGATTTGATAATAATATCTTAGTATTATTATTGTTTTGGGTGTTAACTTACTTGTTTTCTTTTATATGTTTTGTTACGTAAGACATGTTTGTAAAGGATAGGTTGTATATTATTCATATCTAGAATGATATCAAGTCCTTAAAAATAATTTTTTTAAATCATCAAATGATAATTATACTTGAATGGATTCGAAGGAGAATGAATCTCATTGCGTTCGTGGAGACGGTAGTCTATACGTATGCACGAGCGACAATATCATTCTTTTGATATAAAAATAATATATAAATGGATGGTATATCATATATACATAATAATTAACATGTTATATTTATTATTTACATTAGTTACATATCATTATCATACCCATCCAAATAATAATATATTGGATAACAATTACACCACGATGTGGAGACGGTAAGCCGTACGTACGCACGTATGTGACATGTTATTCAAAGGGTTGATAGAATACTGAATTTGGTTGTACAATATTTATAATAACATCACAGTATATATATGATACTGGAGTTATTATTTTATAATGGCAACAACAAAGGAAGAAGAAGTGGAAGAAGAAAGGAACTTGGAAAAGGGTGGTGAAATCATTACCTCTTCTTCGGTTTCTTTCATTTTGATTTGATCATAAGGGATCCTTAGGTTGGATTTCTGATAAAACTAAGGCCTCTAGTGTGTTTTGAGGGATGTTGGGAGAGTATTTTTTCAGAGTTTGTCCAATCCAAAAGGCTTTGAAGGTGTTAATAAATGAGAAGGAGGAGTTCCCTTTTATAAGAGGGGTGAGGGGCATCTTTGGAAAAGCTAGAGATATTAGTTTATAATAAATTCATATTCGGTTTCCAATGGCTCCAAAGATGATTATTTAAATTTTAAGGTGTGGATAGGTAGAAAACAACTCAACCAATAGAATTTAGACAGGTTTGGGTACTTATATTAACCTTATCTTTAAGTATTAACTCTAAATTAATTAGTTTCACTTTTACAATGTCTCTTTTTAGTTTTATATAATATGGTTAATAAAATTACTATATACATCCAAGAGACTCCCAAGTGGTCCATTAATGATGAACCTATCATGATATAAGTCTTTTGGCCGAACCTTAAATTTTTAAAAATTTAATATCAATTAATAATATAATATTTGTTTTAAGAACTCTTTTATGTCAATTTTGACACTATTCAATAGTTGATTTTGTGAAACTCATAACAGATTTATTACTTCGAACAAAGTCAATTATATCAATCCTAATATATCATATTATCCTATAAAATTATTTTAATTCATTAAAAGTTTCATATTATATTTATTTTGGTATTTATAATATCAAGTATTTTAATTTTTCACTATTATAGTAATTAATTCATCATCATTGTGTCATAAATAAATTAAATTATTTAATTTCTAAAAATTATAAATAAAATATTATTATATAGGAAATATTTTTTTCTTTCTAATGAATATTTATAATCTTAAATCCAACATATATAACCCTATTTAAAAATTGTTTTTCTTAAAAGATATGTGCTTGTGTCATTTTTGTATTCATTTTAACTTAATTAAAATAAAATTTCCTATCACCTTCAAGTGGCACCATGGGGACCCAAAATCGACCCAAAGATGCCTATGGTCGAACCTGTATCAACCAATAAGGCTGGGACACATTTTAGGGTAATTTAGTATTATTATAATATTATTTTTTAACCCTTATTTACCGGATTTACCCTTAACCATGGTAAATAAAATATTTACCGCAGTAATTATTTAAAATGTCTAAAAATAAAAGTTACCTATTTTCACAATTTGAACATCTTGATTCCAAATATGGAATCCATTTTTCTAAATTCAAAACACAGAAGTGGCAGAAATTAATTTAAAATTAATTCCCGCTGTCAAAACAAAAAGCGTGTTTTTAAGAGATAATAACTATCAAAAGAATGACAGTTGTTTATGTTCGGTTTAATTGTAAAATTATGTCCAATGACCAATATTATATTAAATGGTAAAAATATATTCTAAATATACTTTAAAACCACTCAAAATAATTTATTACTATTAATTATTGTGATTAAAAAAGTTGTTTTTAATTAAAATTTAGTAATTTTCAATATTCATCAAAATATGAAAGTTATTCGAAAAGTACCGAAATTTCATCTTAGGCTAAATTCTATATTCTGAATCCAGAAATGAAGTCTATTTTAAAATATAAAATATATATAATTTCAAAAAGTAGGTATTACAATTCAAAACGGCTAGTTTGATTGGTTATGGTGTGTTAGAACTCGGTGTTGCGTACAACACATGCTATCACATTATTCAAAGAGAAGCGTGCCATAGAAGCTTGGGGTGTTACATTATACCCTCCTTTAAGTAATTTCGTCCTCGAAATTTCAAGAATACTTATCACATGAAAATACTCGGTTGTTTCTTCATCATAAGTTCCTTGGGATCCCACGTTGCCTCTTCCATATTATGGTTTCTCCACAAAACTTTTACCAGACGTGTCGTCCGGTTTCTTAGTACTTGTTCTCTCGTATCAAGAATCCTGATGGGCTCTTCACAATAGGAAAGATTGGGTTCCAGTTCTAATTCCTCATAGGTGAGTACATGTGTTGGGTCAGGCTTGTATTTCCTCAACAGAGATACGTGGAACACATCGTGATCTTTGGAGAGACTTGGTGGCATTGCCAATCGGTAAGCCACAGCCCCAATTCGTTCTAGAATTTCGAAAGGTCCGATGTACCTGGGACTCAATTTACCTTTCTTACCAAAACATTTGACTCCCTTCCATGGAAATACCTTCAGGAAAACATGATCACCGATTTGAAATTCCAAATCCTTCCTTCGATTATCGGCATAGCTCTTCTGCCTACTATGAGCTGCTTTGATGTGATTTTGGATTACCTTCACATTTTCCACTATTTCCTCTACCAGTTCTGGGCCTACAAGTTTTCTTTAACCAACTTCATCCCAACAGGTTGGTGTACGAAATCTCTTTCCGTATAACGCTTCATATGGTGCCATCTAAATACTCGAATGGAAGTAATTGTTATAGGAAAATTCTACCAGAGGTAAATATTGATCCCACATACCCAGAAAGTCAAGTGAGCAAGATCTCAACATGTCTTTTAAGGTCAGAATAGTCCGTTCTGATTGTCTGTATGTCTGAGGGTGGTAAGCAGTGCTCAAATGAAGTTCAGTATCCAGGGATTTCTGAAGACTTTTCCAAAATCTTTAAGTAAAACGGGGATCACGATCCGAAACAATCGATAGGAGTACTCCATGAAGTCTCACAACTTCATTAATATATAGTCTTGCTAGACCTTCCAGGGGTAGATCTTCTCTTATAGCAAGAAAATGTGCTGACTTGGTAAGACGATCAACAATAACCCATATTGCATCGTTCCTTCTAGGAGTCTTTGGTAGCCCCATGACAAAGTCCATCGTAATATTGTCCCATTTCCACTCTGGTATGGGAAGAGGTTGCATGACTCCTCCAGGCTGTTGTCTTCCAACTTTCACTTGTTGACAAACCATACATCTTGACACAAAATCAGCAATCTCCCTCTTCATGTTGTCCCACCAAAAAAGTTCCTTCAAATCTCTATACATTTTGGTGCTCCCATGGTGTATAGAGAAATCGGAACTATGAGCATCATCCAGCAATTCCCTTTTTAGATCAGGTATATCAGGAACACAAAGTCTCTTCCCGAATCTCAAAATTCCATCTTCATACACAAAGTCTCTCAATCTCCCATCATTCACAGCTTTAATCTTCTTTTGAAATTCTTCATCATCGGTCTGAGAACTCTTAATACTTTCTAGTAAAGATGGTTTGGCAACCATTTGAAAAAGAATTGATGTTTCTCCTTCCCTGGTTATTCCCATGTCCATCTTTACTAGATCCATGAAAATTGGATCCCTTTCAATTCTTATATTGTTCAAAACTCCATGGTATTTTCTACTCAAAGCATCTGTAGCCTTGTTTGCTTTCCCCGGGTGGTAGTGTATCGTGAAATCATAATCCTTGAGTAATTCAAGCCATCTCCTTTGACTCATGTTGAGTTCTTTTTGTGAGAAAATATACTTCAAACTCCTGTGATCAGTATAAATCTTACATTTTTCACAATAGAGGTAGTGCCTCCATATCTTCAAAGCAAAGATCATAGCTGCTAACTCGATATCATGAGTAGGATAGTTTTGTTCATGAATTTTCAACTTTCATGATGCATAGGAAATAACTCTATCATTCTGCATAAGGACACAACCATGTCCTTTCTTTGATGCATCACTATAAATAACGAACCCATCATTCCCCGATGGTAGAGTCAATATAGGAGAATTGACTAATCTTCTCTTCAGTTCTTCAAAACATTCTTCACAATATTTTGTCCAAACAAATTTAACCCCTTTACGTGTGAGCTTCGTTAATGGGTTAGCCAATCAGGCAAAATTCTGGACGAAACGTCGATAATAACCTGCCAAACCAATAAAACTGCATACCTCAGTTATACTCAGAGGTGCTGGCCATTCATGGATTGCCTTGGTCTTAGAAGGATCAACAGATATTCCATCTATAGAGACAATATGGCCAAGAAAATAAATCTCACGAAGCCAGAATTCACATTTGCTAAACTTTCCATATAATTCATTCCTCCTCAGAGTCTTCAAGATAATGAGCAAGTGATTTTCATGATCTTCGTAGGTTTTGGAGTATACCAAGATATCATCAATAAATACCACCAAAAATTCATCGAGATACTCCTTGAAAACTCTATTCATCAAATCCATGAATACAGAGGGTGCATTATTCAATCCAAATGGCATTACAGTAAACTCGTAATGCCCGTACCTGGTTCGAAATGCTGTCTTCGTAATGTCTTCCTTCTTCACACACAACTGATGGTATCCAGATCGAAGGTCAATCTTTGAAAAGTATTGAGCTCCATGCAGTTGGTCAAATAAATCATCAATGCGTGGTAGGGGATACTTGTTTTTTATTTTTATACCATTGATCTCCCTGTAGTCGATACATAACCTCATTGATCCATCTTTTTTTAACAAAATGAACAAGGGCTCCCCATGGAGAAACACTAGGGCGAATAAATCCTTTATTTCTTAACTCCTCTAGTTGTTTCTTTAGTTCTAATAACTCTACAGTGGCCATTCTATAAGGGGTCTTCGATATAGGCCTTGATCCAGGAATCAAATCAATGGAAAACTCAACTTCTCGTTCTGGAGGATGTCCAGGTAAATCTTCTGGAAATACATCTACAAATTCTTTCACAACAGGCACATCCTCTATTTGAACATTCCTTTCCTCAACGATAGTTATTTTATTCTCTTCCTCCCCAATAATTGAATTTGGTTGAGCTATTGAGGGTGGATCTAAATAAGAATTAGGTGGTGAAGATTTTTCTCTAAAGATAAGGTGTTCCTTATCATTATCATCAAGAATCGTAACCTCTTTCTTCTTACAATAAATCTTCACATCATAGTCTGAAAGCCAGTCCATACCGAGGATTATATCAAACTCAATAATAGTTATGACGATGAGATCAGCAGATAAAGAACATTTATGTGATCTAATGGGAACTGATTCACAAAACATTATTGCAATGATACTTCCCTTAGGAGTTTTAACTGGCAACTCCCTTATTAAATAAAATTGGAAATATCTAATTTTCATAGCAAACTGGGAAGATATGAAACAATGCGATGATCCAGAATCTAAAAATGCATTTTCTAAACTTGAGGAAACCATTAAATTACCTGCCACCACGTCTTTCGGAGCATCTACCTTAGTAGTAGTGATAGCATAAGCTTGGCCTTGATCCATTGGCCTTTTCTGAGGTAAGTTCTCCTGACGCTTAGGACATGCATTTTCATAATTCCCCATCTCCTTGCAATTATAGCACTGAATGTTGGTAGCTTCTTTCTTCCCCTTGCAATCTTGAGCTTGGTGGCCTTTTTCACCACACTTGTAATAAACTCCCATTCCCTTCAAGCAAGTACCAGGGTGTTTCTTCCCGCATTTACCACAGGATGGATATTCAACCTTTCCCTTCTTCCCCATATTTCCATTCCCAGATTGATCAGCAGAGCTCTCCTTCTCTTGCTTTGCTTTAAAGTCATAAGACTTAGAGAATTCCTCTTTGGTCTTGATAGCACATGAGACAATGTCTTCATATGATGAAAAGTATTGTGAGACTAACGCTCGATGGAGAAATGGTTTTAACCCATCAAAGAAACCATAAATCTTACTTATTGGGTTATGTATATAATCTCTAGAAAACCTTTCTAACCTTGTAAAGTTAGCCTCATACTTTGTGACATTCTCATCCTCCTTTTGTCTTAGACTCAGAAATTGCCTTTCCATATCTGCTCGATGGTCGCGAGAAAAGTATTTTTCTAAAAACAGATATTTGAACTCCCTCCATTCCATATTTGATACTTCATCATCTTCCTTTATGTTTTGAATCAATGTCCACCATTGATCAGCATCTCCAGTGAGGCGGTAAACTGCCATGATAACTTTTTCCCTTTCACTATTCCCCAAAGCCTAAAATATTTTCTCTAGGGAATTTATCCATTGCTCAGCGACTAAGGGATTTGTACTCCCATTGAACATCGGTGGTTGTTGCCTCATGAATCGATCTAGCATTGATCCTCCACACTGTGGATCAAGGTGCTCCATACGGGTAAGGTTATTATTCATAACCTGAGTAAGTTGTCCCAGTATGGTGATTAGCTGATCGGCACCAGTTGCATCACCAGCCCCACTATAATTATCTTGAGCAGGAGGGAAATCCCTACATGGAGTGCGTTCATTGATACGATTTCCATTTATTCCACTAGGCACCATTTCTAAACAATGGCATAAACTAGATCAGTTTATGAATCAAAATACATAATCTCATTCTTATAAAACACTTAACATAAATTGAACTATTTATGGATATAATCCATAATCATAAAAATGTTTTCTTTGAGGAAGTATATACTCATAAACCCATCATAATGATTTGTAAAGAAAATGAGAGTTATCCTAATCATATCCCCCGGGAGTGTCGTAACCAAGAGTGCAGCAAGGCCCGTTGTCGTGCACCAGTTCCCGTTCGAGTCTAGCTTAAAGCGGTGTTTTCGGGTTTTACCCCTAGGTACATATGTGCCAGTGCCGCCTCTACCTGCTCGTATCCAGACAGGGACGTATTGCTCGGAAAACTCACAAAATCTCTACAATACGAAAATTATAGGAAGTTCTTTTATACTAATCCTCAAAATTTATCTTAAATCTATGTGCTCTAATCAGAGTTTATCTAAATCAAGCTTCCAAGGTTTTTACTAAACTTCCTCTGATACCAATTGTAACGCCCCGACCCTAGTTACTCAGAGTCGGTGCATTATTACATAACATTAGCATGATCACAAGAAAGATCAAATCTCGAAAGACCGATTGGTTTAGTAACCTTGGAAACACTAGATATATTCATAAGTTTTACAATACATCATAAAATGAAAAACTACTACAACAACATAATGTCTCCTCCGTCCACACTATTATCCCCTCATAATATCCCTACAGGTCATTCATAACTTACTTCTTCATATCCTGGGAAAAATAAAACATAGAAAAGGGGTGAGCTCAAATGCCCAGTAAGGATAACAATATAGCAGAACATTCAAAATAAGCATAAACATTTAAGGCAATGCATTACTAAAAAAAAGCCTTTTAAACTTGAACTTCAACATAGTACGGCAAAAGTAAAATGAAATAATGCCATTTACTTGTTCACATGGATATTCTACTAATTGAATAATCACATTCAATATCAATAACCACTTTCATAATGTTGGAATGCATAATGTCAGACTGTCATAACCACATATCCAAGGCCTTGTGCCAAGACTACAAATAAGATTTTTTCAAGGCCTTGTGCCAAGACACTAGTTTTTCTCATGAAACCTACCGATGCATCGAGGAGCTATAGCGGGCTCCACCCGTCACATATTATGTCCAATGCATTCCCATATGAAAAGGTTTAAACATAATATAAACATTCGTATTAAAACTAGCATACGAAATGTCAATAATTTCACCATAAACTATGAATGGTATAAAAATAGCACATCCACAGACAAAAATATCACAAAACCTTTAATACAATATAGAAGTTTTGTATCATAATAAATCAACTTCAAATAAGCGTAAAATCCATCAAAGGATGTTGACATAGATGAAATCAAAACTCTTTTTAGAGAAATATCTCTTTCTATTTTTGAAATCTTTTAAGAGCCATATAAAATAAAACATTTTATTTGAAAATATTTTTATAAGCTTGTATGGAAAGCTTTGAAGATTTTATAACGGCGGAAAATAACCGAACCCGCAGTATAAGTTAAAAAAAATTCATACCTTAATTCTGTCGAAAAGGTTAAAAAGGACCTTGTTTTGAAAACGACGGAAAGATTCCTCTTATTAAAAGGCAAACAAGTGTATAAATGACTTTAACCCATATTCTTGTAAATAATAAAAATGTTCTGAAATACATTTTTAAGAAAACATGGATGTGGATGATAAAGAGATCCTAGTAGATTATTACATATAAACAACCTCGGATAAGGAACAGATTGTGAAATAACCCTTACCTTGTACTTTTCCTTGGTTGGGGTAGGTTAACCTTTTGTATAATAGTGAAATAATTGTTATTAAGTTATACAAGAATCATATACATTAATATGATATCATATATGATCTTTTAATATTGATTTATAATAATATCTTAGTATTATCGTTGTTTCGGGTGTTAACTTACTTGTTTTCTTTTATATGTTTCGTTACGTAAGACATGTTTGTAAAAGATAGGTTTTATATTATTCATATCCAGAATGATATCATGTCCTTAAACATAATTTTTTTAAATCATCAAATGATAATTATACTTGAATGGATACTATGGAGAATGAATCTCATCGCGTTCGTGGAGACGATAGTCCATACGTACGAACGAGTGACAATATCATTCTTTTGATATAAAAATAATATATAAATGGATGGTATATCATATATACAGAATCATTAACATGTTATATTTTTTATTTACATGGGTTACATATCATTATTATACCCATCCAAATAATAATATATTGAATAACAATTACACCACGACGTGGAGATGGTAAGCCGTACGTACGCACGTATGGTGACATGTTATTCAAAGGGTGGATAGAATTATGAATATGGTTGTACCATATTTATAATAACATCACAGTATATATATGATACTGGAGTTATTATTTTATAATGGTAAAAACAAAGGAAGAAGAAGTGGAAGAAGAAAGGAACTTGGAAAAGGGTGGTGAAATCATTACCTCTTCTTCGGTTTCTTCCTTTTGATTTAATCAAAAGGGCTCCTTAGGTTGGCTTTCTGATCAAAATAAAGCCTCTTGGTTGTATTGAGGGAAGTTTGGAGAGTATTTGGGCAGAGTTTGGCCGAACCAAAAGGCTTTGATGGTGTGAATAAATGAGAAGGAGGAGTGCCCTTTTATAAGAGGGGTGAGGGGCATCTTTCGAAAAGTTAGAGATATTAGTTTATAATAAATTAATATTCGGTTTCCAATGGCTCAAAATATTATTATTTAAATGTTAATGTGGGGATAGGTCGGAAAAAACTCAACCAATAGAATTTAGACAGGTTTGGGTACTTATATTAACCTTATCTTTAAGTATTAACTCTAAATTAATTAGTTTCACTTTTACAATGTCTCTTTGTATTTTTATATAATATGGTTAATAAACATACTATATACATCCAAGCGAACCCCAAGTGGTCCATTAATGATGAACCTATCATGATATAAGTCCTTTGGACGAACCTTAGATTATTATTAATTTAATATCAATTAATAATATAATATTTGTTTTAAGAACTCTTTTATGTCAATTTTGACACTATTCAATAGTTGATTTTTGTGAAACTCATAGCAGATTTATTACTTCTAAAAAATTAAATTAAATCAATCCTAATATATAATATTATTTTATAAAATTATTTTAATTCATTAAAAGTTTCATATTATATTTATTTTGGTATTTATAATATCAATTATTTTAATTTTTCACTATTATAGTAATTAATTCATCATCATTGTGTCATAAATAAATTAATTTATTTAATATCTAAAAATTATAAATAAAATATCATTATGTAGGAAATATTTTTATCTTTCTAATTAATATTTATAATTTAAAATCCAACATATATGACCCTATTTAAAAATTGTTTTTCTAAAAGATATATGCTTGATTCATTTTTTATTCGTTTTAACTTAATTAAAATAAAATGTCCCTATCACCTACAAGTGGCACCATGGGGTCCCACAATCGACCCAATGTTGAATATGGTCGAACCTGTATCATCCAATAAGGCTAGGACATGTTTTAGGGTAATTTAATTTTATTAAAATATTATTTTTTTAACCCTTATTTACCGGATTTACCCTTAACCATGGTAAATAAAATATTTACCGCAGTAATTATTCAAAATGTCTAAAAATAAAAGTTACCTATTTACACAATTTGAACATCCTGATTCCAAAAATGGAATCCATTTTTCTAAATTCAAAACACAGAAGTGGCAGAAATTAATTTAAAATTAATTCTCGCTGTCAAAACAAAAAGCGTGTTTTTAAGAGATAATAACTATCAAAAGATTGACACTTGTTTATGTTCGGTTTAATTGTAAAATTATTTCCAATGACCAATATTATATTAAATGGTAAAAATATATTCTAAATATACTTTAAAACCACTCAAATTCATAATTTATCACTATTAATTATTTTGATTAAAAAAGTTGTTTTTAATTAAAATTTAGTAATTTTCATTATTCATCAAAATATGAAAGTTATTCGAAAAGTACCGAAATTTCATCTTAGGCTAAATTCGATATTCCAAATCCAGAGATGAAGTCCATTTTAAAATATAAAATATATATAATTCCATGAAGTAGGTATTACTATTCATAACAGCTAGTTTGATTGGTTATGGTGTGTTAGAACTTGGTGTTGCGTACAACACACGCTATCACATTATTCAAAGAGAAGTGTACCGTAGAAGCTTGGGGTGTTACAGTCTATGTTGATGACATAATATTTGGTGGATCATATGAAGCTCAGTTCAGACAGTTTTCAGAATTCATGAAAATTGAGTTTGAAATGTCAATGATTGGAGAGCTAACATTTTTCCTTGGTCTACATGTGACACAAGGAAGGAATGGAACATTCATTTCTCAATCCAAATATTCCAAGGAGGTGTTAAGAATGTTTGGCATGGAAAATTACAAGGAGATGAAAACTCGGGTTGCTACCGGGATGAAATTATCAAAAGATGAGGATGGAAAGAAAATTAATATCACCGAATACAGGCAAATTATTGGAAGTTTGTTGTACTTGACCTCGACAAGGCCTGATATTGTTTTCGTCACATGTCAAGAAAAGAGATATCAGAGTAATCACAAGGAAATTCACATGGTCGCGGTGAAAAGAATACTTCCATATATCAAGGGCACGGTGGACTTTGGATTGACATACAACGACAAATCTCAGACAGAGTTATTGGGATATACTGATGCAGACTTGGCCGGTTCAGTAGATGACAGGAAATCAACATCTGGAGGTGCATTCTATCTTGGCAAACTATGTATTGCTTGGTTAGGCAAGAAGCAGGATTGTATTTCATTAAGCACCACAGAGGCTGAGTATATTGCGGCCACTCAAGCATGCACACCGTTATTGTGGATGAAGCAGCAGCTTAAAGATATGGGAGTTGAAGTGAAGTCTCCGATCGGAATCCAGTGTGATAACTAAAGTTCTATAAATCTTAGAAAAAATCCCGTTCATCACTCATGGACAAAGAACATTGAGATAAAGTATCATTTTATCAAGGATAAGGTTGAGCAGGGAATCGTGAAGTTGGAGTATGTGCCTACAGAGCTACAGGTTTCAGACATTCTGACAAAGGCCTTACCCAAGGAAGCATTCGAAAGGAATTGACTGGCTCTGGGAGTTCAGTTGATTCCCCACGCTTGAAAGTGTGTGGATGTGGAGACCCCCCCCCCTCTCCCCGAGGCATGATGTTTCTTCCCTAATGTGTTGATATGTGTTCTATACTAAGTTACAGACTATAAAGGAGTGACCTTTGGGTTCGTTGACCAAGGGGGAGAAAACAGTGACTGTTCAAGGGGGAGACAGTGTGGCTTTATGAAAAATCATGACAGATATGGGGAGAAGCTAACCAGTGGAGAATCCAGATAGGTGGAGAAATGAGAAAGGGGGAGAGTACAAAATCTGACGATGCTAGAAGTGATTGATCTAAGCATAGAAATCATGAAAGCTGAAGATTGTGATAAAAGTGGAACAGTGGTGTTGGAATGGTGAGAGAAGGTTTCCAGCTATCACCAATTGGGATCAGTGTGGTTCAACAATTGGTATCAATTTAAGAATTGGTATCATGTTGGAATCGACAATGGGTTTTTGACATGAAGTGATTCATTGATGAACTTTTCATACTACTCTTGTTTCTCACGCCGAGCATTGCTCATGTGGGCTTAGATTACGTGTTAAGTGATTCCTTGAATGCTATCAAAATCTCAAGAGGCGAATGGTGCTAGTAGCTGGAAGAGGACCCAGTGAGGTATCAAAGTTCAGAAAATATTTCTGTGCAAAGTTGTGAAGAGTTGTCAACAAACCCAAAGGGGGATATTGTTGGGCAAAAATCCCTCAAGGTAACATTGCAGTATTTTTTGGGTTGATTGTGTTTGTTGACAAAGCAGGTTTCAATGGATAATTTTTGAGTTCCCAAGAATTTTTTGACAATCCTTGTTGATAAATAACGATGACAAAGTAATGGATGATCTGGAGGCGGTACAAAAGAGAAGTACAAGGTGGCGTCATTTCCCAGTGTTTGCCAAATTTTTGGGGTCCAAAATTTGGAGTTTGGTGAGCATCGCAAAAATAGGATTTCCATGAATATCATAATTTAATATGGCAAAGGAATTAATTTCATGAAGATAGGATGCATGGTTTGGAAATATCAAAGACCAGAAGAATGGAGGTGGTGATTCTTCGCGATTACGATGAGCTTCACGGATGGCAGAGGCTGAAGCGAATCGCGATGGTGAAGGGCATTGCAAGGGAGCTTCGTGGCGATGAAGGGCATTGTGAGGGAGCTTCGCGGCGAAGGCGCGATGGAATTGACGGGATGCTCCGCGATTACGATGAGTTCCGCGAACGGAAAATTTCCGGGATTTCCAAGAATATCATAATTTAATATGGCAAAGGCATGAATTTCGCGAAGATAGGATGCATGGTTTGGAAATCGCGAAGACCAGAAGAATGGAGGCGGTGATTTTTCGCGTTTACGACGAGCTTCGCGAACGGCAGAGGCTGAAGCACATCGCGGCGGTGAAGGGCTTTGCAAGGCAGCTTCACGGCGATGAAGGGCATTGCGAGGGAGCTTCGCGGCGAAGGAGTGAAGGAATTGATGGGATGCTCCGCGATTATGATGAGGTCTGCGAACAGAAAAATTTCTGTGGTGCATTGCGTTTTTGACAGAATTCTGGTGGAAACTTTGGAGCTTCGTGATTTGAGATGACACGGCGTTGACTTTGCGTGGAAAGTTGGAGGGTCGGTGAAATTTCCTATAAATAGTGGTCGACCCCCTTGAGCAAAGTAGAGGGAGAATTTTCAGAGAAAATATCATGCTCTCGTATTGCGAAGGTGGTTCGCGGAGCCAGTGTGCTTCATGAAAGAGGAGCTTCACGATGGCTATTGTAGCTTCGCGAATGTTGTGAGCTCTGCGTTGGCTCAGTTAGCTTCGTGAGGGAAGTTGCTCTTCAACGGCTTGAGCTTCATGGGAGTGCTTCGTGAGAGTTCTTCGTGAGAGAGCTTCGTGAAAAGGCAGGAGCTTCGAGAAGGCTTGTTTGAGCCTCGCGAAATTTGAAGCCTCGCGATGTAGGGTACTTTGCGAAGGTAATTTCCAAAGGTAGTTGCCCAGTGGTCAGAGGCAAAATGGTATTCATCAGGGGATGAAAGTTTGACTTCAACAAAGCATCTATCAACAGTTGAAGATTCATTATTTCATGCAAATGAAGAGACCTACAAGTCTATAAACTGTGAGTGGATCCCTTTCAAGTGCAGTGAGTATAGGAAGAGGAAAAAGGTGATCCTCTCCACTGGCAGTGAGCCAGAGAGAGAGAAATAGGGAGTGACCCTTGGAAAAGTAGTGAGCTGACCCTAAACCTTGCAAAGGCAGTGAGCCTGTGACAGAGTGACTGTACCTGAACATTGTAATCCACAGCTAGTGAAGAATAGTGGAATTTGGTACGATTGGAAACCTGTTGACGTAAGCTATTTGGACGTAGCCCTTAGCAGTGAACCAAGTAAAATTGATGTGTCCTATGATTGCTTTACATTTTGTTTATATTGTGCAACAGGAATGAGAGAGAAGAGTGTTTTTCTTAACCGCAAAACAAGATCAGAACGGTCATTAATTTTAAATTAGTCATACCTTGATTCACCCCCCCCCCCCCCTCACAGTATTCAGCCTTGTGGAACTAACAATATATATATATACATATATAATTAAAAAATTACATCACACAATAATTATTACGACCAGTCCCCCAGGGCCCGTTCCATGACTACACGAAGCCTACCTTCCATAGGCCTAGGGCTGGAGACTATCACTGAAAGGAATATTTCCTAAAACGGGAAGGCATTGCCTTTAAACCTGTACATACACATGGTCTAAGAACACAACAAGAAGAAAATGTGAAGAAAACTGCTGTAGTAAAAGAGTGATGAAAGTAAAAGGGGTCGTAATACAAGCCCAACATTAAAAGTACAAGTATAACTGAAAGTACAGTAAAATTGTAAGGAAAAAGAAAAACAGCTACTAGGTCATCCTCTGATGTTCCTAACTGAAGGGTAGGTATAGATTCCCTCCAATACACTCCACATCCCCTTGTCTTCTCTATGTCAGGCCATGCTGAACGATCCACCTCTGAGGACCATCCGGTCCGATATCCCACAGCCTCGATCAATGATGCATGTCATGTACACAAGACACAACAAGGTGCGGGAGAAGCCCATGCAGGGGTGAGTATAATGATACTCAGAAGGGACTCCAAGACCCAGAAGGTCTCCTAAAGTACTACAAATAGAAACCAAAAGGTAACACAATGAAGGTAGATTTCCACACAAGTAAAGTTCCACATAGAATAACCTCAAACATAAGCACAAGGTAAAGATAGATCACACCAGGATTAATTCTATGGATAGTAAAAAATAACGTCCCAAATCACACTGTCAAACACCTTGACTGCTAGAAAACTCCTCTTCTATAGAGTACAATGGGACTGTTGGGTAACTCCGAGCCAATTCCCACTAACCTTGAACTACTGAGGTACTCCTCCCAACAGCATACCGTGGGTCTGCCTGGTCCCCGAGAGCCACCGACCCCCATTGTGGTATTTTATGGTACTCCTCCCATTGTGTTTCATGACTGCTACCCACCATGGCCTACCAGATCACACGAAACCACCCATATCCATCATGGTCAGCTAAGGTACTCCTCCCCATCGCGTACCTCTACTGTCAAGTCATTCTATGTTGAAAAGTCATCAATCATCAGGTCACAGCCAGTTGTAAGGTTCTATGTAACATCTCAACTAAGTAATGAATAATATATATTTTTATCTATGTCTATTTCTGAATTAGATATTTTTTAGAGGATTAAAATGAGAATAAATATAATCTTAAGCATGGAATACACTGATATTTTTTAAAAGATTTTTTTACTGCCTTTTGATGGAAAATGATTTTAAAATCAAAATTTTGACAATATTAAAATCTCTATTTGTCACAATAAACATATTATTTATGATTGGGACATTGAAATTTACATTGGATAAATTTTTGGTATTTTTCTGACAATGTTCATTTTTTAATGAATAGTGAAAAAATGCTGCATTTTACATCAAAACTGCTTTTTCATCTAATTTAATTATATTGATAGATTATCTTTTGAATTAGTTTTAAAATTCAATTAGAATATATTTTTACCATTTAATTCAATAGTGTTCGTTGGAATTAATTTCACTTTGAAATTTGACTTAAACTAGTGTCAATCTTTTGCTACTTATTGTTTCATAAAAACACGCTATTTGCTCGGACAACGGAAATTAATTATTAAATTAATTAATGTAACTTATATGTTTTGAATTTTGTAAAATAGACATCATTTTTGAATTCGGAATATCAAATATAGATTATGGTGATGTTTTGGTATTTTTCTGAAAAACTTCAATTGTTTATGAATAGTGAAACCACTAAGTGGTACTTAAAAAACTGATTTTTCGTTTAAATGAAACTTTACCACTTTTGCATTTTGAATTTCAAAAATCTGACATACATGGTTTTCATTATGAGGTAAAATTTGTTTCAATGGTATTAAAATAATTTTTTGGTAAATAGTAACTTTTATGTTTTTAATCGTGATTAGAGGTAATTAGTGTAGTTTAAGGTAAAAATAATGTTTTAATAATATGAGATGAGATTGACACATGTAATACCCTTATTATATGTGTCATGGACGACCAATAAAATCCATGGGTCATCTTGGGGACCCCATGGAGCCACTTTGGAAGGAAAATGACATTAATATTTTTTTATTTAATGTAAAAGTAAAAATGACACAAACATGAGTTATTTTACTAAAACAATTTTTAAATGGGGTTATACAAGTAATATTTTTTACTATAAATAGTAATTGGAAAGATAAAACTATTACCTACATCATATTATTTTTTTTGTAATTTTTAGACATTAAATAAATTAAATTATTTATGACATCATGATGATGCATCGATTACCTCATTATTTAATGATTTAAATAAAATGAAATGATAATGTAAAATCTAAGACCTACACATTTCAAAAACTTATTGGATGGGTATATTTAGAACCCTTATCACCTTATCGTCGAATTATATCAATGTGGGACCTTTTAAATCCGAAACTCATTTTAAAATAAAGTAACATTTCTTTACTTTCCAAGAGTGCCCCTCCTCTCCTCTTATAAAAGGCCCCCAACTCTACCACCTTACCCACACTTCCAAAGCCTTTGTCTCAGCCAAACCCTGCCCATTTTGTCTCTCCAAATCCCTCTCTAAATCTTAGAAGCCTCACTTGGGCAGAAGTCTTCCCAAGGAATCTTTTGAGCTCAAATCAAAAAGGGTTACCTGTTTTAAGGTAATGTCTTCACTTGTGTTCTTTTGTTTTATTTTGCTTCTCCAACCCACTAAAATCTTTTTATTCATTTATTTTTAAATAACACCAATATGTTCCATATACTAGGATGTTTTTATAAGAAGTATTCGAGCTACACATACACACACATACATCTAATGGTTAAAGAACATACTGTTTCTGTGGATGGCGAATTTCTACCTCACGAAATGATGATTGTTCAATATTCTTCTAACACCTTAAAATGTGGCCACTAAGAAGTCACTATATTTATATATGATATATAATATGTTTATGTTTTCCTTAATCGTCTTTATTTTTCATTTTTGGCAAACCTTTATGGCTTCCATTATGGGTATACGCGATATCTTCATTTTAGGAAGTGCTGACTACCGCCCCCTCAAAGTGATTTGATTTTGTTAATTCCATATACGGGACGTATAAAGGATTTAATTAATGGTATTATATATGATATTATACTGGAATTATAATATACCTTTATATCATTATGATTCTATTCGATAAAATACAAAATAGAAATAAAAGTAGCGTTCATGCATACGTACGGCTTACCGTCTCCATGAACGGTGAATTTCATTTCTTACCTCTAAACGTTATGTAATATTATAAATGCATGTATATACTGGATATATATGATATATATGATATATACATCATGAGTATAACTATGGATATAATGGATACATGAACAACTTGTAATTATAAAGAGCATATTTTTTACTCAAGTACCAATGATCGTTAAAACGACCGTTATTAACTTAAATAATTGCATAGTGTTCATGACATGGTAATAAGTGATATAAAAGGAAAAATGAACTTGAAAATGGTTCTTAAGCAAGAAGAAATTAACTCAAGTTTATTATTCAAGAGGTTAAAGAACGATCGTGTCATGTCGGACCCGAGGTATGGGACTTCGTCTCAATCTCCATTCATTGAGGCATATTTTGTTTTATACACAACCTTATTTTATATGGTGTATAAACCCCTTTGACTTTTACGTTTATCCAAAAGGAATATTTTTTATACGAACAATTTTACTAAACGAAAAAATGGAATGTTTTTGTCGTACGTATGCAGCGACAACGACTTCTCTGTGGCCTTGACCATTATTTGAGTTTCAGCTTCCTCTACAAGCCATATCTTCTTTTTAAAAGAAAAATAAATTCCAGGTTTTAATTTTTTTATTTTGGTATTGAAAATGGTTTTCATAATGTTTTTATATCAATGTGTTGTATTGATATCTTTTGATTTAAAGGTGGAAAGGTTATGTTTCCTTTATGCATGTTTTATGTGATACGATTATGTTGTGGTTCTTGGGAATTATTATTAAGACGGGTGGTTCTGTGATAAACTAAGGGTGGGTGAGCCCGATATAGATCTCCAATGCATTGGGTAATGTGAAGGAGTTAAACGTTAAGGTTTCTCCGAAGAGATTTAAGGAATATACTATGATGGGTATTCCAAATGTAACCAAGAGGGTTACTCCCTATGTAAGAATGTTATGAATGCCTCAAGTTACCTTTATGTCTTATGATTTCTATTATTTATTCATAATTTGGATGAGGTATGTTAAAGTGAATATGTTTTATGGGTAAATTATGATTTCATTCTTATGTATATATGTACTCATATTTCCTTTTCATATTTTCATATCCCTTACTGAGCTTTTTATGCTCATCCCAAGTTTTTGAAATGATTTTCACAGGTCAAGGGAAAGGTACATGATGTGAGGATAGTGTCAAGGAAGTGTCAAAAATGAATTCATCACTACTACAAATATGGATTATAATAGTGCTAAAAACGGCCTTTAACAGCGCTAAAAAAGCGTTGTTAATCTCAGCGAAGATAAAGGGGGGTCCCCTTTATCAGCGCTAAAAAATTGCTGATAAAAGTGCCCCTTTATCAGCGCTAAGTGGGTGCTGATAAAGGTAGTATTTATCAGCGCTATTTTCAGCGCAGATATATTATCCATTTATCAGCGCTTAACTAGCGCTGATAAAGGCCAAATATCATATCCAAATCCAGAACCTGCACAGAACCTACCCAGCACCTGCACAGTCCAAACAAAACCTTCACAAAACACACACAACACCCACACACAAAGCACAGAAGAACAAAAAATGATACATACATTTACTTGAAATCATGAATACAAAACAACACACATCTATATACGTTTCAAACAATGTTTAATTTGGTTACAATTACATTTATCCAACAAATAGTTAAAAAACAATGATGTTCCATCCTTTTTGCATCCATCCGCTCTAAAAAATTGTCGTCCATGGAGGAGGTTTCTGAACAAAGCATTCGAACTGAGGAAAAAGATTTCACCTACATAATAAAACAAATATTATGTTAGTAATACAATAATGAAATAAAGAATTGGGTTCCTAAATGGAATTATACAAGTGAGGCACAAAACATAAAATAACCAATTATACTAGTGGGGCACAAAACATAAAACAAATATTATGTCCCCCCATTCCATAAAAAAGAAGCACCCCTGCCCCCTTCCCTAGCACACCCACTACACACTGCCCACCCCCGAGCACACCCCCTACCCCTGCACACACCCTGCCCCCTGAACACCCCCTGCCCCCTTCCCCAGCACACCCCTGCCCACTGCACTTCCCCCCTACCCATTGCACACCCCCTGCCCACCCCCTATATATTTCAAAAGAACCCAACACACCCCCTACCCCTTCCCCATACCACTTTTCCCCCTTCCCCTCCCCCAGAATACCACCCCTGCCCTCTCACCCTGTCCCCTTCACATCATAAAGAAAATAACTTGTATGGAAATTGTGCTCAATTTACATTATACACAGCATATATATCAACACATTCTCATATACTTTCATTCAATGTAAATACACATATATAGAATCTCTACATCTCATAATAAAACCCTCTTTAAAATTCACAAACACATTAAATCGATTTGAAAACACCCATCACACAACTTTCTCATTTCTTAAAACACATTTAAAGGACTTAAGCATGAAAATACAGAAGAAATACAACTGCATTCATTTTAAAAATAACATTCAAGTCTATACACACCCCAAATTCCTTTGACAACAAATTTTTAACCACACAAACATTTCATATAGTACACTTAGCAAGCAAATACTGGATTATAAAATCATCATATAATGTAAAAGCATGGAATCACCTACATAAAGCGTGTAATATTCCGAAATCAGCTGGAAAACATAAAACCACACCTCCACAATACCTTAATAAGGACTGATTAAACATTAATATTGAATATATTAATGTAAACCCATGTTTAACTTGTGGTATTCCATGATTTTAACATCCCACAAGGTTAGAGGGTCATGATTTAATGTCTTACAGAGATGTAAGACCTGGGGGGATCAACACACTTATAAAGATGGATTAGGTAGGTAAATCTCTAGGAGGGAGCACCTGGAATGTTTACCTGATAGATGGATCAAAACTCCCAATGAGGTCTGACCCAAGTGTGGTGCATCCCATGAAGGTAAGGTTTCTCATTTTGAAGAATTATTCGGACACCACTAAGGGAAATACAATAGGAAAAATAATCCAAGGTGTACCCCAGTGAGGGGGTCACCATGGTTTACCATTGGTTGGGATTTAACCTCATGGAGGCTTCCTACGTACCCTATTTGGAATACAAGGATCAAAACCCATATATTTGAAAGAGGTATGTTGTGGGTATTACCCATGGTTAGCTTCCCTTTACACTAGGAATACTCTTGGATGGATGAGTATGTGTCTTTTGGGGCTTATGCATTGTCAAATTCTTAGGTTCTTCCAAGAGTAGCAATGGGATAAATGGGACATAATTTCTAAGATGGACCATGTGAATGGCATGATCCTTGTAAAGAGGCATGATGCACAAAAAACATGTTGAGTTGTCTGTAAACATTATTTATGGTGGCCATGTGGCTTATCAGACTCCCCATACCTTCCATAAACACCTCAAAACATCACAAGGACCAGATTCTACATGATGGTGCATCACAGGGTCGATTCTTTTGATGATGTACTGGTCGTTTGAGCTTGGATTTCATCTCAACCAGCCTTTCCCTTACTTGAATTATCCTGGGACACATATTTTGGTTCCAAAAAATCCCTCAACGATACTGATTATCTCATGAATCTACCTATAAATTATTGTGCAAGTCAAACAACAACACATGTGCTCAAATACAAGTTCAAACAAACGAGATACATAAAATGGATTTTGTTGATCCTTGGTGGTTTCATCGTTCACCCCATACACACTTCACACCATCATGACTTACATCAATATTGATTTGTTCAAAGATCAATAATATGAATCTAAGGATAGAAAACATTGAGTAATAAATTAAGATTTCAATACATCGGAGAATTCTCAATTCACCAAAGAAGGTTAGAGGATAATCAATGATAATATATAGATAACATAAGTGGTAGGAATTCACCTTCATCCTATTTATGTACAATCTTCCATCAGGTATCTTGCCCATTAGTTTCTAGACACATGTATATCATCTTCAGAATATGAGTTTTTGCGACAGTCATGGTAGTACTGAAAAAATATAAATACACAAAGGATTAATAAATATTTTAAATGAACTCATAATTATTCTCAAAAATACCTCATCAGGGATTATAGTTTGTTGATGAAATACGATCTCTTTCATAAATTTACAAACATAATAACCATAGTCCTTTCCGTTTATTTGTTTTAAACACTACAGAAACATCAAGAACAATAAGTAATTTGTTTTGATATGTGTTTGGATAGTGAAATGTTATTATATATACCCGGATACTTTTCCAGTTGTAGATCTTGTAGGCGTGCTTATCCTTATTCCCTGGATTCATTCCATGCATTAGACGATCTCGAGAACTTGCCTAATATTATGTTTTAATTAATCAGTTATAATTTTTTGGGTTTTATAAAAACAAATCATGGTACAAATGCCTTTAAACACATGTTAAATCCATATACATGGTGTGTCCAGTAGGGTGAACATCGTGTATGTATAAGATACCTGATTTAATCTGAAAAATTTCAAATTTATTCCAAGTTAGTCTTACAAAGACTTAATGATGCCTTAGAAAATACATGACATGCGAACAAGAGGAAACCAATGAGTAACAGGAGAAAACTATAACAAATATGATTCTATCTCAACGTACTCAAGGTGATGATAAGATGTTGGTCAAGATCAACTGTGGGTTGGGAGTACACTAATATTTAATTGAAAAAAACTACTAAAAACTGATCCAGAAAAGGATGAAATATCCTATTCATCAAGTCCCTTAACACAACCAATGCATTAGTTAAACCAAAAAGCATCGCTAAAAAATCATACAGGCCGTAACTACTCCTAAAAGCAGTCCATGGTAGGTCTATGGATGTCCAACTCATCTAATGGTATCTTAATGTCTAATCAATCTTGGAAAATATCATAGAACCTCATAGATGATCACTGTGACTATCAATGCGTGGATGAGGATACATATTCATGACTCTCATCAGGTTCAATCCCCAATAGTCCAACAAAATAATAAATACCAATCAACCATCTATTTTAGAGAAATATAAAACCCCCTGGTAAAGTACTAGGCCATATAAAGTTTATCTCTTTATTAAGAAGAAAATTTTATACCTCATCAGTGAAAACATCCTAAAAATGTACTAACATTGGGGAAAAATAATCCTACATCATTCTAGAAACATCTACAATATGCCTGACTATTTGAGCCATTAGGGTACAGTAAATATATAATTATAACATGCTATTTAAAATGAAATTTGGAAACAAGAAATCATACAGACTCCTGATTAACCCATAATACAAAACATATCACCTAGTATGTCTGTCACATATACAAATAAATAAATTAAAAAAAACATGCTACAAAGCATAAAGGTACCATTAAATACTTACATAGGTCAACATGTTTTAGAAATTGTTTATCTTCATACGTGCCTTGTACTTGCACCCATGAATTTGAAGGTGAGTATGCATACACAATAGTTGATCTTCTTAGAGAACGGTTTCTGGAAGAGTATAAGAGATATGAAGCAATAAAGATCTTGTTATTCATTGTGGCAATCATCTTTTACAACGTGGCCTAAGATACAATACCTGCAAGTTGTAACTTTGGTCGTGTTGCACAAGCTGATTGCCACATTGTTTGTAGCAACCACATTTGCTCCAACACTATAATGATATTCATTGCATAATGTCTCTTATACTCTTCCAGAAACACTTCTCTAAGAAGGTCAAATATCGTGTACACATACTCACCTTCAAATTCATGAGGGCAAGTACAAGGCATGGATAAAGATAAAAAATTTCTAAAACAAGTTAACCAATTTAAGTATTTAATGGTACCTTTATGCTTTGTAGCATGTTTTTTTCTAATTTATTTATTCGTATAAGTGACAGACATACTAGGTGATATGTTTTTTATTATGGGTTCATCTTTGTCTAATCATATAACTATGAGATTACTCTATGTGATGAAAATTAATATGGATCCCTCATCATTTCCATTGGGATAATCTTTGGGAATCCATATATCCATAATATTAAAAACTATTTCCTTTGTATCTCATTCATAAATATTCAACTTGAATGGGTAGAACATACCGCCCATGGTAACTCAAAATAAAAAAAATGAAAACAAGGGTTGGTTATCCATAGAAGTCATCACACATAACCTTGGTAGACCTCTCACACATGTGAACCATCATAACTAAACAATTACCATATACTTCATCTTAGAGTCAAGATATCCCTATGGAACCTATAGGGTATCCAATTCCAAATCATTCACAAACAACCCACTTGTGTTTCTAAATATCAATAACATCTCTTATTTCAACACTCATCACTAATTATGAATCACATCTCTAGACATAATCATAATCAAATTAAGACCACAGTATCTATTATGGAAATCCTTACTGGAATTAGGCTCAAGATATGTTATTATTCCTCTCTCACATCTATATTCACTATTTGGTCCTCACACACACAATATATAAATAATATACCAAGGGAATACCATCCATGGAACTCACCTCCCACCTTGAGAGCATGAGGAGGAGGAGGAAGAGGCGGTGGCGGTCGTGGCAGCGAGGGTGGTGGCGGCGGTTGCGGCGGAGAAGGAGTAGGATGAAGAGGAGGAAGGAGGAGGAATGAGGAGGGAGGAGGAGGACGAGGAGGACGAGGTCGCACGGTGAGGGGCCTGGTTCAGCTTCCGCGAGAGCTTGACCGCGTGCAAGCGAGGATGGCCTGTTAGGGTTATTAAATAAAAACCGAGAGAACCATTATCAGCACTCATTAAAAGCACTAATAAGGTATGTTTTATCAGTGATTTTTTAGCACTGATAAAGATATACCTTTATCAGCGCTAAAAAACGCGCACATAAAGGAATACCCCGTTATCAGCACTTTCTGTTTAGCGCTGATAAAGGGCAGCGCTGCCCTTTCCCTATTTTGTAGTAGTGCATGTTTTATATTAAATATGTTTCCATTGATGGGAAAAATGAATACTATCTTTTATGTAACCACTTTGTTTAAATGTGGAATGTAATGTAAGTTTTATGATCTATTTCTCTAAAACTCTAAACCTGAAAAGATCCTCAATGTGTAATCTTGTAATAACTCAAGATTAAGTAAGGATTAAGGCAGGGGACTTATAGTTGGTATCAGAGGTCGGTTTAGATAACATTAGGAGTTATAATTTTATTAAATGATTATCCAAAATTTTTTATGGTCAAATTGAAATGATATAGCATTTAAAGATTACCATGTTGCTTCACCTAAGATATTTCTGTGTTAAGAATGGTTTTTCATGGAGGAAACAGAACATATTTTCTGGGAAGGCATACAGAGGGAAATGACCTTTCAAATCAATATCCTGAGATGGTCAGAATCAGAACTAAACAAGTTGTTGCAGTGATGGCTCAGTTGACTCAGGTGAAAAATGTTGGTTGTTTTTATTGATGATATTTTGGTGTTTTCTAAAAGTGAAGAGGAGTATGAAAGACATTTAAGGGTTATTTTTCAAACCATGAAAGAAAATAAATTTTATGGGAAATTCAGCAAGTGTGAGTTTTGGTTGCAACAAATTTCTTTCCTTGGTCACATTGTTTCTAAAGATGGGATAACGGTTGATCCTGCAAAAACAAAGGTTGTTGAAGAATGGCCAAGAACCACAAATGTAACTGAGATTCGTAGTTTCCGTGGTTTGGAAGGCTATTGTCGAAGGTTTGTTAGAAATTTCTCACAGTTATCTAGTCCAATGAATAAGCTAACTCGGAAGGGTGTTAAGTTTATCTGGACAAAATAATGTGATGATTGTTTTCAGGAACTGAAAAGAAGATTTGTAAATGCTCTAGTTTTGGAACTACCTTCCAGGAATGGTAAGTTTGTTATCTACAGTGATTCTTCATTTAAAGGACATGGTTGTGTCCTAATGCAGAATGATCAGGTAATTGGTTATGCTTCATGACAGTTGAAAACTCATGAGGTAAATTACCCTACACATGATTTGGAATTAGCTGGTGTAGTTTTTGCTCTAAAAATTTGGAGGCATCATTTGTACGGAGTAAAGTGTGAAATATATACTGATCACAAAAGTTTAAAGTATATATTCACTCAGAAAGAATTGAATATGAGAGAGAGGAGATAGCTAGAATTAATCAAGGATTATGATTGTACAATTCATTACCATCTCAGAAAAGCAAATAAAGTGGCTGATGATTTGAGTCGAAAAAGTAATGCTTCATTAACAATGTTGCGTTTGGAATATGATCCTTTGGTTAAGGATTTAATGAAATTTGGCATAGAATTTTTTGGTGCATGATGTTCTTCTGTTTTGTTTCAGGTATCAGTGAAATCTTCTCTATCAGATAGAATCTAGCAAGCACAGAAGCAAGACAGTGGGTTGTAGAAAAAGTTAGAGCTGGTTCAGAAGGGTAAGTTTCCTGAATTCAACATTGATAATGATTGTGTTTTGAGATTTGGGAAGAGATTGTGTGTTCCTTGTGATTTTCATTTGAAGATAGAGTTGTTATGTAAAGCTCATAGTTCTCCGTTTTCAGTTCATCCTTGCAGTACGAAGATGTACAGAGATCTGTGGGAGTATTACTGGTGGGAAGGAATGAAAAGAGATATTGCTGATTTTACTGTGAAATGTTTGACTTTTCAGTAGGTTAAAGTAGAGTGGCAGTTACTGAAAGGGATGCTTCATCCTTTACCAGTTCCAGACTGGAAATGGGAGAATATATCCATGGACTTTGTTGTGGGATTACCGAAGACATCTCGAGATAATAATGCAATCTAGGTTATTATTGATTTCTTGAATAAATCTGCTCATTTCCTTTCTATACAATATACTTTTTCCCTGGATCAACTATCTCATTTGTATCTTAAAGAGATATTAAGTTTACATGATGTTCCTCTCTCCATTGTATCTGATCGTGATCCCAGGTTTACTTCTATGTTTTGGAAGGGTCTCCAGAAGTCGTTGGGTACTGAATTAAATTTTAGTACAGATTTTCATCCTCAATCAGATGGGCTGTCAGAATGAACGATCCAGAGATTGGAGGATATTCTACATGCTTGTTCGATGGATTATCAGGAAAGTTGGGACCAACATCTTTCTTTAGTTGAATTTTCTTATAATAACAGTTTTCATTCCAGTATATAGATGGCACCATTTGAGGCATTATATGTGAAGTAGTGTCAAACTACAGCTTTCTGGGATGAAGTGGGTGAAAGGAAGTTGATGGGACCAAAATTGGTAGAATAGTTGGCAGAAAAAGTTCAGCCGATACAGAAACACATGATAACAGCTCAGAGCAGGCAGAAGAGTTGTGCGGACAATAGGAGGAAGGATCTCTCTTTTGAGGTAGGTGATCATGTTTTTCTCAAAGTATCACCATGGAAAAGTGTGATGCGATTTGGTAAGAAAGGAAATATGAGTCCAAGGTTCATTGGACCACATGAAATTCTGGATAGAGTTGGATCAGTTGCATACCGAGTGGCTTTACCTCTGAGTTTATCTCAGGTACACAATGTTTTTCATGTTTCGATGTTGAGAAAGTATATGCCAGATCCATCTCATGTTTTGAGTCCAGAGGTAGTTCAGCCGGAAGAGAACCTATCTTATGAAGAACAACCAGTCCAGATTCTTGACCACAGGGAGCAAGTGTTATGGAATAAAGTGATTCATCAGGTAAAGGTTTTGTGGAAAAACCACATGGTTGAAGAGGCAACATGGGAATCTGAAAATGCAATGAGGGCTAAATACCCCCACTTATTCGATAAGTAAATAAATTGTTGGGACGAAATTTTCTAAAGGGGGAAGGATGTAACATCCCAAGTAAGTAATGAATAATAAATATTTTTATCTATGTCAATTTATGAATTAGATAGTGTTTTAGATTCTTAAAATGAGAATAAATCCAATCTTAAGCATGGAATACACTGATATTTTTTAAAAGATTTTTTTACTGCCTTTTGATGGAAAACCATTTTTAAATCAAACTTTTGAAAATTTTATAATCTCTATTTGTCACAATAAACATATTCTTTATAATTGGGACATTGAAATTTACATTGGATAAATTTTTGGTATTTTTCTGACAATGTTCATTTTTTAATGAATAGTGAAAAAAATACTGCATTTTACATCAAAACTGCTTTTTCATCTAATTTAATTATATGGTTAGATTATATTTTGAATTGGTTTTAAAGTTCAATTAGAATATATTTTTACCATTTAATTCAATAGTTGTTGTTGGAATTAATTTCACTTTGAAATTGGACTTAAACTAGTGTCAATCTTTTGTTACTTATTATTTCATAAAAACACGCTATTTGCTCAGACAGTGGGAATTAATTATTAAATTAATTAATGTAACTTATATGTTTTGAATTTTGTAAAATAGAAATTATTTTTGAATTCAGAATATCAAGTATAGCTTAGGGTGAAGTTTTGGTATTTTTCTGAAAAACTTCAATTTTTGATGAATAGTGAAACCACTAAGAGGTACGTCAAAAACTGATTTTTCATTTAAATGAAGCTTTACCACTTCTGCGTTTTGAATTTCAAAAATCCGATATACATGGTTGTCATTAATAATTAAAATGTGGTTCAATTGGATTAAAATAATTTTTTGGTGAATAGTAAATTTTATGTTTTTAATCGCGATTAGAGGTAATTAGTGTAGTTTAAGGTAAAAATAATGTTTTAATAATATGAGATGATCTGGACACATGTCCTACCCTTGTTGGATGTGTCATGGCAGACCACAAAAATCCATTGGTCATCTTGGGGACCCCATGGAGCCACTTTGGAAGGAAAATGACATTAATATCTTTTTATTTAATGTAAAAGTAAAAAAGACCCAAACAAGAGTTGTTTTACTAAAACAATTTTTAAATGGGGTTATACAAGTCATAATTTTGACTATAAATAATCATTGGAAATATAAAAATATTTCCTACATCATTGTATTTTTTTTATAATTTTTAGACATTAAATAAATTAAATTATTTATGACATCATGATGATGCAGCGATTACCTCATTATTTAACGATTTAAATAAAATGAAAAGATAATTTAAAATCTAAGACCTAAACTTGTCAAAAACCTATTTGATGGGTATATTTAGAACCCTTATAACCTTATCGTCAAATTATATTAATGTGGGACCTTTTAAATCCGAAAATCATTTTAAAATAATGTAACATCTATTTACTTTCCAAGAGTGCCCCTCCTCTCCTCTTATAAAAGGCCCCCACCTCTACAACCTTACCCACACTTCCAAAGCCTTTGGCTCATCCAAACCCTGACCATTTTGTCTCTCCACATCCCTCTCTAACTCTTAGAAGCCTCACTTTGGGCATATGTCTTTCCAAGGAATCCTTTGAGCTCAAATAAAAAAGGGTTACCCGTTTTAAGGTAATGTCTTCACTTGTGTTCTTTTGTTTTATTTTGCTTCTCCAACCCCATAACTCTTTTTATTCATTTCTTTTGTAACAACACCAGTATCTTCCATATACTAGGATGTTTTTATAAGAATTATTCGAGCTACACATACACACTCCTACATCTAAAGGTTAAAGAACATACTGTTTCCATGGATGGCGAATTTCTGCCTCACGAAACAATGATTGTTCAATATTCTTCTAACACCTTAAAAGGTGGCCATTAAGATGTCACTATATTTATATGTGATATATAATATGTTTATGTTTTTCCTTAAGCTTCTATATTTTTTATTTTTTGCATACCTTTATGGCTTCCATTATGGGTATATGTGATATCTTCATTTTAGGAAGTGCGGACTACCGCCCCCTCAATGTGATTTGATTTCGTTAATGCCATATGTGGGACGTATAAAGGATATAATTAATGGTATTATATATTATATTGTTCTGGAATTATAATATACCTTTATATCCTTATGATTCCATTCCATAAAATACGAAATAGAAATAAAAGTAGCGTTCATGCGTACATACAGCTTACCGTCTCCATGAACGGTGCATTTCAATTCTTACCTCTAAACGTTATGTAATATTATAAATGCATGTATATACTGGATATATATGATATATATTATATATACATCATGAGTATAACTCTAGACATAATGGATACATGAACAACTTGTAATTATAAAGAGCATATTTTTGACTCAAGTACCAATGATCGTTAAAACGACCATTAATAACTTAAATAATTGCATAGTGTTCATCACATGGTAATAAGTGATATAAAAGGAATAATGAACTTGAAAAGGGTTCTTAAGCAAGTAGAAATTAACTCAAGTTTATTATTCAGGAGGTTAAAGAACGATCGAGTCAAGTTGGACCCGAGGTATGGGACTTCGTCTCAATCTCCATTCATTGAGGCATATTTAGTTTTATACACAACCTTATTTTATATGGAGTATAAACCCCTTTGAATTTTACGTTTATCCAGAAGGAATATTTTTTATACGAAGCATTTTATTACAAGGAAAAAGAGAATGTTTTTGTTGTACGTATGCGGCGACAACGACTTCTCAGCCACCGTGACCATTATTTGTGTTTCGGCTTCCTCTACAAGCCATACCTTCTTTTTAAAAGAAAAATAAATACCATGTTTTACTTTTATTTTATTTTGGTATTGAAAATTTTTTTCGTAATGTTTTTATATCAATGTTTTGTATTTATATCTTGTGATTGATAGGTGAAAATGTTATGTTTCCTTTATGCATGTTTTATGTGATACGATTATGTTGTAGTTCTTGGGAATTATTATGAAGACAGGTGGTCCCATGATAAACTAAGGGCGGGTGATCCTGATATAGCTCTACAATTCATTGGGTAACGCGAAGGAGTTAAACATTAAGGTTTCTCAGAAGAGATTTAAGGAATATACTGTGATGGGTATTCCAAACATAACCAAGAGGGTTACTCCCTATGTATGAATGTTATAAATGCCTCAAGTTACCTTTATGTCTTTTGGTTTCTATGATTTATTCATAATTTGGATGAGGTATGTTAAAGTGATTATGTTTTATGGGTAAAGTATGATTTCATTTTTATGTATATATGTACTTATGTTTCCATTCCATATTTTCATATCCCTTACTGAGCTTTTTATGCTCATCTCAAGTTTTTGAAATGATTTTCACAGGTCAAGGGAAATGAACATGATGTGATGATAGTGTCAAGGAAATGTCAAGAAAGAATCCATGTTTTATATTAAATATTTTTCCATCTATGGGAAAAATTAATAATGTCTTTTATGTAACCACTTTGTTTAAATGCGAAATGTAATGTATGTTTTATGATCTAATTCTATAAAACTCTAAACCTGAAATGATTCTCAATGTGTAATCTTGTAATAACTCAAGATTAAGTAAGGATTAAGGCTACGGCCTTATATTCTGTATGTAGTGAACATGGAAGAACCTCTCCCCAAACCATTAGTATCATATCAACCAGTAATAAGTCTCACCAAGAAATAAATCGATGATCCGCCAAGTCAAAAGGGTTCCAACAAAATAGACGGCGCGTCAGTCAGACGCCCGGTCTATGCGTTATTGTAATTTCTGTGTCGAGGCCCCGGTTGGATTCAGGTGTGATCCAACCTGGCCAAACTCCAAGATTCTCTGAAAATCCGGTGGAGTAGGTAAAAATTACTATCTCGTTCCAAGGGTCCCAACGCCATATATGATTAGTCAATTTGGTGTCTGGTTTTCATGATAAGGTCCTATGAGTGTTTGTCAGCCTGTTGGGCCAGGGTCTGGCCTGGGCTGGGCCAAGGGGGACTCGGCCTGCTAGGATGATGTTCAGCCTTTCCCGCAAGAGGAGTGGCTCTCAGGGGCAGCTCATACCAAATATGGTGGCCCGAAAAGGGGAGGCCCAGCATGCATGGGTGGCCCAACCAGCATGGGGTGGTGGCTTTCTAGGGAGGCGGCCCAGTCAGGGGGTGGCGAACCGCGGGAGTGGCGGCCCAGTACAAGGGCGGTGCCCCAGTCCAAGGGGGAGGCTCAGTCTAATGGTGTTGGATTTCTAAGGTGGTGGCCCGGTCTAGGGGAGGTGACCCTGCCCAAGGGTGCTGACCCATCGTGAGGGAGGCGGCCTGGCTCGAGCGCGACGGTTTGCTCTGAGGGCAGCGGCCCGGTCTGAGGACGGTGGCCCGACGTGAGGGTGATGGTTCAGATCAAGGGTGGCTACCTCCTCCAAGGGAAGTGGCCTAGTCTGAGGTTGGTGGCCTAAATGAGGGCGGCATCCTAGGCCCAAGGACGGAGGCCTGCTATGAGGGCAGCAGCCCAATCCGAGGGTGGCGGCCGAACATGAGGGCAGCGGACTGGCCTAATGGCAGGGGCCTTCTCTGAGGTCAGCTGCCCGGTCTAAAAGCGGCATCCCTGTGTGAGAGTGACGACCCACTCTGATAGCGGCGTCCCGGTTCATCCTGACGTGGAGGGTGTAACCCCCTTGGTTTCTTAAATCCCCAACTAACCCGAAGGTCATTGGGTTTCCAAGGCGGTGGCGCCGCGTGGGCACTGCTTGGTCACTGTGGAGCCTACCTGAGGAATGATTGGCCTCATTCGAGCCTTTTTCCATTGCTTTTATTCTCAAGTGGAGCGAAGGTCACAATGCATTCCTTTCCACAGTCGGCCGTTGTTCCCACCACCTCCTCCGTTTTTCGCGACTAACAAGCCGCGACCTTCCTCTTGCGGCGTGCGTCGATGTGGTCGAGTTCTTCTAAGTTGGCGCAAGGATAGCAAGATAGTGGATGGTTCATGCTGGGTCTGTGAGTCCAGTTACCTCCAAGTAACTCGTATTATGAAGGATATTAATGGGTTAAATAATCAATTGAATTAAAAAACATGATAAAACCCACAATGATACCCTGCAACAAACCTCCCACAAAGACGAATGAATCATGGGTTAACCCGTTAGTTAGTTGACCCGCATTCTTAGTGTAATTTCAAGAACCGAGAAGAGGGAATAAAAAATGCACAAACGTAATAACCCCTACCGTGAAATGTTATAGAGAACTCATAGTTGAGGGAGTCTCATTGTTCTTCATCCCAAAAATCTGTCCTCACCGCCGCTCGAACATCAAACTCCGGTTTGGGGTTTCAGTGTTGCACGTAACCTCCTTCTGGGGTCAGCTGCATCCTCTAAGGGTTCGGCATTATGGAAATCCAACATCACTTCATTACATGGCGAAGCATGTCTGATACCCCACCCCCAAGCTCTATATATATAGGAAAGGGGTAGTGTACGTAATGGCGCGTTGAGTTAATGGGGCTCATAAATTAGGAAGCTTCCTAATCTCCCAACGACTTCGTTACTTATTATTTGGGAATCTAAGACATTCATTGTCCTGAATCACCACGGGTCCAACACTCAACTTGTCTGGTGGAGGAAGAGAAATAAAATAATGAGATTATTTTATTTCATTTCTTTTAAAAGCAACAAAAATTAACTTCTTCTCCAGACCTACTGCAGTCAAAATAAATATTCTCTTAAATGAATCCCAGTGATGTGGATTCAATGGTTCCCTAGGATATTTAATCCATGAAATGGTTCAATTGTTTGAAAATGTCGCTAATGCATTTACAAAACGTACCTGAAAAAATGTTCATAAATTTATTTCGGGCATATTGGGCCTCAAAATCACACGTAGTCAATTTTTGCAGACTCGTAATAATTCCATATAATAGAAAAATTAAAATAAATTTTTTTTCTTTATAGTCTCCACACCTTATGAATATACGTTCTTGAAAGACAAAATATTGACTAAAGAAACAAATGGGGGTACTGAGCACGAATCTGATCCTTCCACTACAATATTCTCTCCTGGAGGTTCCCATGCTACCAGCGAATGCGCACCTAAGTTATCAACCATCCATGAAGGACCCTCTATTATCGATCCTCAATATCTACTAGAACTTCCATAAACGTCGCCCCATATTCTAAGTCATTCTCTCGGTGGATTATGACATGAGATGGGTCGTGCACATATCTCGACGGCTGGGATACATTGAACACATCATGAACCTTCTCAAATTACAGTGTAAGTGACAAGTGGTTTTCCACCTCACCTATCCTCTAAAGTATTAGAAATAGAATGATAAACCTCGGAGAAAAATTACTACCTCAGCCAAATATTTGTAATCTCCATCGAGTAGAGACTCAGAATAAAAAGTGGTATCCCTCCTAGAACTCCAAGGGTATTTGTCTTCTGTAAGCATATGAATTTTGTCTACTCTGTGTAATATTCATCCACTTTTGGATGATCTGCACAATCTCAGTGGTAGATCGTACCAAATCTGGACCCATATGTGCTGATTCCCTAAGGTATGTCTAGCATAAAGGTGATCGGTAGGTTCAGCCGTATAGGAACTTAAATGGTTCCATACCGATGGTGGAGTGATAAATGTTGATGTATGAGAACTCCACCAAGGGAAAGTGATCCTCCCATCTATAGCCTAAATCTAGGATGCTTACACGAATCATGTACTCAAGCGTCTGAATGGTCTAATCAATTTGACCATCCATCTAAGGATGAAATGCGGTTCCCAAATGCAGTTGATCCCTGAATGCCTCCTGCAATCCCTTCCACAACCAGGATGTAAAACATGTGTCATGGTTAGAGCAGATCGTATATAGAACCCCATTGTGTTTCATGATATCCAGTATGTATATTCTTCCCAATCCCTCTATTTATCCCTGCTCTTGGATAGGTAGGAAGTGGGCCAACTTCGGGAGTCGATCAACGATCACCCATATGGATTCATGTCCCCTAGATGTATGTGGAATATCTGTCACAAAGTCCATGGAGATCCCATCCCAATTCCACTCTAACACCTCTAGTATTTGAGTAAAGCCTACGGAAACATGATTCTAAGCCTTCTCTTGCAGACAAGTGAGGCATCATGGAACAAACTCGGCCACTTCCTTCTTCATCCTTGGCCACTAGTGCTGACGCTAGAGGTACGGGTTCATCTTCTCCACACCAGTATGTACTTCAAGAGGGGACGTATGGAACTCTGACACACCTCCCCCCAGTAGCACTACTGGTACCATGGTACGTCTTTTGAAGAGGATAATGTGCTCCCCACCTTTAGAAAATCCAATAAGTGCATGTCTAGAGTATATATGAGCACGTCGAGCCTCAAAATCAGTGTCCCCAAGCTATGACTCCCTGACTTGCTGAAGAAGTGGGGGTGTGATTGCCATAGAATAGAGGTATGTAGCTCCATCTATATCCTCGAAGGTTATCTGAAACGAGGCTAGCTGCTCTGTCGCCTCACACAGCAACTGCAGACTAGACCTCCTGTAGAGTGAATATGCTACAACATTCTCCTTCCCATTAGTATAGACTAGCTCAAAGTCATAGTCCTGGAGGAAATCTAGTCATATCCACTATCTCAGGTTTAGAACCTTCTGAGAGAATATATACCTGAGACACTTGTGATCAGAGTAGAATGCAAGATGTTCTCCCATAAAGTAATTTTGACACATCTTCAATGCAAAGACCAATGCTTCTTATTCCTGGTTATGGGTAGCGTAGTGCTGCTCATTCTGCCCTTGGTATTGTGAACCATAAGTGATCATTTATCTCTCCTGCATCTGGACACATCCAATCCAAGTCCTTAATGAGTCGTAGTAGACTACATACCCAACTCCCTCTTCTAGAATCCTCAATATGGGGGTACTCGTTAGTCTCTACCTCAGATCCTGAAACTCTATTGGAATCTCTCCATCCATAAGAAAGTTTTCCCCTACTTTGTCAAATTTGAAAAGTCTACAACTACTCAAGAAAATTCATTCATTAATATTTGGTATTATCCAGCCAACCCCATGAAACTCTACACCTTCATCACACTTTTGGGTGTCTCCCATGATTGTATAACCACTATCTTTGCTGGATCCACTAAAATTCTAGCTTGTGAGATAACGTGTCCTATAATGTTGACCTCTCATATCCAGAACTGGAACTTCGAGACATTACTATAATGATGGTTCTATCGGGCTATATCTAGAACCATCTGTAGATGATAGGCATGCTCCTCCTCCATCGCTGAGTATATCAAGATGTCATCTATGAACACCACCAGGAAGCGATCTAGGTATGGCTGAAAGATATTGTGCATGACACCCATGAACACTGATGGGGAATTTTTCATGCCGATAGGTATATCCAAGAAATAATAATGACCATACCAACATCTGATGGTCGTCTCTTGCACATCCTTATCTCGTATCATGAGTTGATGATAGCCTGAACATAGGTCTATCTTCAAAAATCAGGGAGCTCCCTCTAGCAGATCAAAAAGATCATCAATCCTCGGGGGTGGATACATGTTCTTAACAGTTACATAGTTCAAGCACCGGTAGTCTACATAGAGTCTCAAACTCCCATCTGATTTATTTGAAAACAAAAGTTTTGCTTCCCATGGAGAAACATTGGGTCTTATGAACCCCTTTCTCTACAAGTCATCCAACTGTACACGTAACTCATGAAGCTCAACAGGATCCATCTGATATGGTAGTGTAGATATTTTTTTGGTCCTAGGGTACAATATGATGTAAAAATAGGCCTCTTAGCATGGTGGTTTTCTTGGAACATCATCCGAAAAGACATCGGCATACTGTTCCATCACTATAAGATAGCTCAGACTCTCAACCTCAACTGGTCTAAGGGTAAGGCTAGCCAACTGATGAGTAATCGGCTGCACCCTCCTCTTGGTAAGTCCATCCAATGCTCCAAATGTTTTCTTCTTGCCAAAGATAAAAAATAGGGTCATGTCAATGTGGACAAACCAAAAATTGTGAATAACATAGTCAATCTAATCATGGATTGCGGATAACAAGTCCATAGCCAAGAAGACATCGTAAGGAATCAACTGCACTATAGTGAGATCTCAGCTGAAGATCTCACCTCCTATAGTAATCTCACACTACCGGCACCAATGTGTAATTTTCAAATCGTCTCTCGTAGGTGTCTCTAGACGTAAGAATATAGCCAACAGCTCCATCAGAATCTCTGAGCTGCAAACGAGGGACATGGCAAGAAAATATTTACAAACCCATGTGTCTATTAGTAATGCAGTTAAGGTGGAGTATACATAGATCATATTTATAATCATCTCTGAAGAACCGTAATCATAGAACTCAGCTACGTGGTGTTGATCTAATCCATGTCCACCTACTCCCTGTGGTCGGGGTGGACCGCCTGGCGGTGATGGCGATAGAATCTCGAAAATTCACCCACCGCCTGAAGCATGAAAAACTCTTCTTCCACATATGCCACCATGTAGGCCTCCTTACTCGAAAATATACCTATTCCTCATTGGTCCCTTGACCATATAGTGGTCATCGATATGGTATGGTGGAAAATATCTATTCATATGTTCTGGCCCGTAGCACGTGTAACACTACGTGCCCCTCGCCTGTCTCCCTTTTCCTTGTGAGCCTTGCACATCTGGCCCTGTGTCTTGGGGATATCCACCATAAGGTCTAGTCATCTTGGACCTATGTTTCATATGCCTAGTACATTCTAGAGATGACTCATCTACCTATCATCCAGTGGTACCTCTCACGATCTGTGACTACTCAGATATGAATCTCTCCACCAAAAGTCCTCGTTCAAGCACTCTAGCCTATGTCGGAATGCTAAGGGATACCATTGATGCTCTTATATCCAATTAGAGACCCTACTCAAAGGTCCGGGCCATGATGAAAGGTTCTAGAACCATGTCGATGGAGTAGCGGGAGAGATCAGTGAACCTCGTCGAGTACTGGCACACTGTCATGTTGCTCTGCTGTAGGCGCAGCTTCTTCTGTATACACACATGGCGTAAGGTCACTCAGAAGCACATTTTCCAGAAAATTTCATCGAATTCCGTCCAGATTAGGATCACCTCATTGTGTATAAGGAGCATCTGGCTCCACCACATCCCTACTACTTCCTAGAAAAGGTTGGCTACCAGTCTCACCATAAAATCAGCTGGTGTCCCAACTAAGTGAAAAAATCTAGCCACAACCTCCATCTAGTCCTCAACCCCCTGCAGGTATGTCTCGCCTCGAAACATCAGAGGCCTCTTCCATTGGAACTCGTCCAACACACTGAGTCGATGTGCATCCTTTAATGGTGGGGCTAGTGGCAATGGATGCACAACGGGAAGTGAACCTACAGGAAAACCACCCAAAGGTGATAACTCTGTGAGAGGGCCCTAGACCGAGGCCTCATCACTCGGTGGGCCATCATCACACACTCTCCCAGAAGTCCTTGGTGTTATCTTCATGGAGGAATCCTAAAAATATATAGGTGTGCCATGATTAAAAGTTATACCAAGTTATCTATCTCATGAAAACAAAAGAAAGACTTTTCAAAACATAGGCAATCAGTTTTTTCGTGCGCTGAGACGAAAATCATAATTCGGGGTCTTGGTCTATGGATAATTCAGCTGCCACACCAACACTAGACTCTTTGAATAAAAAACCAAACTAAAAACACATAACACTATTTCCATAGAGAAAATATCAGAGACCTAGTTCTTTGGTAGAACCAAACTCCTCTAGTACAACATTATCACGTACAGTCCCCTGAGGCCCATCTCGTGACTACTCCAAGCCCGCGTTCCATAGGCTAGGGTATGTGTACTTGCACTGTACGTCATATTCCCTAATATGGGAAGGTATTTCCTTTAATACTATACAAACACACGGTCTGAGAAACCAACAAGAAGCAACTTTGAAGAAAACTGTTGTAGTGAAAAAGTGCAGAAAGTAAAATTGGCTGGAATACAATCCCAACTGTTAAAGTAAAAGTACAACTAAAAGTACATTACAATTGAAAGGAAAATGGAAAATAGATTCTGCATCATCCTCTGAGGTTCCTACATAAAGGGTAGGTACATATTTTCTCCACTGCACTTCACGTTCGCTCATCTTCGTTGCATCACATTACACTGAACGACCCACCTCCGAGCATCGTCCAGTCCTAGATCCCTCAGTCTCGTTAAATGGTGCGTGTCATCTTCACAAGACAGAAAAAAGTGTGGGTGAAGCCCATGTAGGGGCGAGTATAACGATAATCACTAGGGACCCTGAGACCCGGAAGCTCTCCTATAGTTCCACAATGAAAAACCACAGGTTAACACAATAAGGGTAGATACCACACAGGTATTGTAACACATATCATAACCTCAAACAAAAGCACAAGTTAAATATGGTACACACCCAGATTTATTCTAGGGGTAGTAACAAGTATCATCCCCTGTCACAAAATCGAACGCCTCAACTACTGGAGAAATCCTCCTCTATTGAGTATAATGGGTCTGTCGAGTCACTTCAAGCCACTTCCCTCTAACCTTGAACTGCTGAGGTACTCCCCCTTAACTCATACGTTGGGACTTCTAGGTCACACAAATACACCCACCCACATTGTGGTCTACTAAGGTACTCCTCCCCATTACATACTATGAACCCTCCAAATCGTGGCCCACTAGGTCACACAGAACCATGTACACCCATCGTGGTCTACTAAATAAAATCCTCCCCATTGTGTATCGCGGCCGTCAAGTCACTCCGAGTCGAAAAGTCAGCAGTCGTCACGTCTCATCCAGTCATAGGGTTCCGAATGTAGTGAATTTGGGAGAACCATATTACAAAATTAAATTAAATCTTTAAAATGGATATTTATCATAATGATGAAATAATGTATCCACACAAAAAATGTTTTAAATGGATGAATTTTTAAAAATGATGCATGTGGTAAATTTTAATACATTTTTCTAATAAAATTTAAATTAATTAAAACAGTATATTTAAAATTTAATCACATATTTAATCATGGATAAGGACATCTACAATATAAATCATTACATAGATAAGTATGATTATTTAGCGAAAAGAAGTTGATGGTTCAGTTACTATTATAAGAATCACAACAGGTATATTACATTCCAAGGGAATTAAAATGGTGAGAGGCCATCTAGAACCTAAATAATAATTGTGGATAAAGAAAAAAAATTACTAAAAATTAGCATAAATATTTTTTAAATGTATTATCATTGAAAATCAATCTTGATTTGAAATTTACACTTGTAAAGAAACCCTTATGGTTTTGATAAAACTTGGGCCAAATTTCATTGGAAAATAGAAATTGATAGGGATCAATAATACCTTAGATAATCATTTTATGTATTATAATGAAATACAAAAAATAAATAAATACAACACATCATAGAAAAATACTATTGGATGTGGAAAAACAGTAAACGAAAATTTATTGAGATGAGAAACCCCATACCTTTGTTCTCAACATCCTATAAATTTATTTGAAATATTATATAATAAAAATAAATATCATAGTATACTAATTAATAACCATAATAATAAATTTAATTTTTTACTTTTTTTAATAATTTATTAAAAATTTATTAGTTAATTTTTAATTATTTTAACTATTAGATGTTGTATTGAAGACTATTTTAAATATATTTCATAATCAAGACCTCAAACTTCACTCTATAAAAGTAATTTCATCATTATATGATACAAAGTATTTTGAAATAATTTTTTTCTATGATTACAATATATATATAGTCATTTAAATATATCCATCTATATAGTTTTAGATACCTAGACACATGACGATCTGGTTACAGGTAATCAACAGAAATCCACTAATTATTTCATAATGACTATGAATTTTTATTTATTCATTTATAAAAAAATTAATGATATATATGTGTATTATTTTTATCTTATATATTGAAAAACAATATTTTATTTCCATCCATTTATGTTAGTGATGAAGAATATAACATTTCACTCATGGATGTGGTGGTCATTAGGTTTGTACGGATGATGTTTTAATATCCAATAGAATGGAATGAGTGTAGAAATTATTTATATTTATATGATATTTATAATTTTTTAAATATAATATTTACTCATTAAATAACCCATATTAACCAACCATTTAATTTAGTTAGGAAACCTGAAACATGTCCCTTAATGGAGGTTGTAGTATAAATGTACGTATGAAAAACATTTTAATATTTTAATCTGAAAAAGGGGAAAGGTGGATGATTATTTTTTCATAAACATAAAAAATTATCTCTATAAAAAATTTGGATGACTTCATGATGTAGTGGTTACGATATTTTCGTAGGATATTATATATAAAGAAAAATATGAGATAGTGCATAATATTTATTTTCTAATATTGAACATTACTTTCAAGTACTTCTTGGAAATGCATGAATAGGTTAAAACATTTTTAGTCGAGTCTTAGAGAAGGGTAATAATATTATTGGAGAAATAATATTAATATAGATTCAATTGATCTTTTTTTGGATATTTTTTTGATAGGTGGTGGAAGACCTCTTTTATATGTTGTACTAACAGTCATTTTTGAAAATAAAGAAGCTTAACATATATGTATCACATGTCTAATAATAATGTGTAATCAAAAGAAGGAAATAAGGTATAATAGATAATTATATTTCAATACACACCTAAACCATTAATTTAGAGACATGTATTAGTTCTTTTATACATAGTTATACTCTTTGAAACCTAATTTCCCTTCATCAGGGAAAGTAAATGTTTAACCATTGTGACAATATTTTATGAATAAAAGTAAAAATACCCTTATTACATAATTTTTTAATTCTAATTTAAATCATGGAAACTATTTCAAAATTTTATATTTATAGTGGTGAAAAAAACTCATTTTAATATTAGTGTACATTGTGCATGAAATCCTTTTTTATAATAAGTGTATCTTTAAAAAAATTATGTTTGGGAAAAAATTATTCTTGTTATTTCCATACATGAAATTAATCAGTTATTAATAACTTAAAATAGTGTTTTTTACATTAAAATGAATATTAAACCCAAATAAACCTTTTGGATACATAATTAAATGAAACATGGTAAGAAATGTTTTTATTAAAGTGAATATTACTTATGTTTCAAAATATCAGACATGGATTTCCTATAATCGACATGATATTTTTCAATTAATAACTATAGTAATTAAATATATTTATACACCTAGATTTTTTGTATTATTTTTAAAATCATATTTATTTTTTCATATAATATAAATGTTACAATATAGGTATAGACTATATTTTTCACTACTCACCTAAAAATCAACTATTTATGGAAAATCAGTACAAATAATTTTAACATAATTTTTATATTATGAATTAGAAAATTACATTCATTTAAACTTTTTCAAGTTGATAAATTTAGAAATTAATTGTTTAAATGGAAATTAAATAGTATAAATGAAAAAATAGGTTTTATGAAAAAAAAATTTAACATTTAAATGTTCCTAATCAAATATACTATAAAAGAGTAATTAAATTATTGTTAATATATTAGTTTTAAATATTTCATATTATAATAACCATATTTTAAAAGTGGCCATTTTAATTTACTCAATGTAATATACATCTCATTAAAACATAGTTATTTGAAAAATATCTCCTTCTAATTTTTTAATTGTTTTCATAAAATTTGATTAATTATTTGATCAAAAAATTATATTTAAAATATTAATTGGTATTAAATAATCCAAAAATTATTTCAACAATAATATACAAAAACTTCAAATATATATTTTTTATAATAAATTAATTTATTGAATTTTTATTTACAAAAGGATGTAATATTATTTTAATTCTCTTCTGGATGTTTCATGTTATATATCATTTAATAATTTGGTATATCATGGTATGATTTATTAATGTGTTTTTTGTATCCTAATATATTAAAAAAATATTACATCAAGGGAAATTAACACAAATAAAATAGGGTGTTACATACTCTCCCCAAAAATAAATCATATCCTCACAATTTTAATTACAAGTAATTAATGATGAAGAGTTATGAGTATCCATAAGATATGAATGACTTGTGATTTTGTTTCTAATGATATATAGTCCTCACTATCATAGAAAGAGGATGAAAAATCATATTTTCTATCATAATAGGAATATCCAAGGAATTGATTTCTTTCGATCATCTATGCTAAATGATCTTATTCTAGTAATTAAATTGGAATATATATATTGAGATATTAAAACCATTTCCATAATTTCAACAAATTAATCTATGATTAACAAAAAAATATTATGTTATTTTGTAGATTTATTTAATATTGTAATTCAACTATGAGTTTTCTTTGATAATCAAATCATTAAGGAGTGATATTATTTTCATTAATAACATCCTTGATATACTTGGGTTTCTGGAAGAAAAATACAACAGGACATACAAAACTCATGAGTCGAGGGTAAGTGTACATCAATTATCATGATTTATATAGTTATGATGACATAATTATACCATAGTTATGGAATATTTTTTTCATCATACCTATGGTATTGAAGGATGCATATGCCTATTTTACTGGTTAACCCTTGGATTACAAAATTGATTTTTATAATAAAAAAATTCTATGTATTAAAATCATTGATATGTGAGAGGGGAAATTGTTTGAAATTTATATCAGCCTTTGTGGTGACAAAAATCATATTCTATAATTGAAAATTGTTGGATCAATGAGTATTCTTTCCACACATGAAAGGTAATGAATCTATTTTTTCCTTCTATAACATATGGAGTTTTTTTAAATATTTTCAGATACATAGGTGGAGTCAATGTGAGATTTTGAGGACAGGGATCCTTAGTAATTATATAGTAAAATTATTATATATATTATATCATTTTCTCATAGTTTATTTATAATAATGTAATATCTTATGGATAATAGTTCTAATAGATAATTTTATATCTAAATTAAATTTAGAATATGGGTTTTACCATAGGCATGATATAACCATTGTTTGCATTAGTTGATTGGATTTAGAGTAGTTGTGTGAGGATTGATAAATAAATAAATAAATCTTTTAGTTGTTTGAATATTCGATAGGGTAGAAGTAATTCATCTTTTATACAGTCAATGTTATATCCAAACTCTTAGGTTGACCATATGACCTTATTTCTTTTACATGATCATAATAGTGAAAAATATTGAAATTTGAAATCATGGGTTGAATATCATTGTGTTGAAGAGATAATATTTGAAAAATAAGTTCTAGAATGTTAATATGGACAAAATTGAAATCGTTCATCATCTATAACTGATCCAATCCTGGTGTAGTATATTGGTTTTTTTTGTTTTTAATCTACATTTTTACCATCCTATATCATGCATGGATTAATCCATTTAAAAGATTAATATCTAGGTCTATAATTATTAATTTTTGGTTTATCTTCCAAGATTTTTTTATTTTTTTTTGTCCTACAATATTCCATAGGTTGGATACCATCTCTATAAATAGAATAAGGTCTACCTGAACAAAGGAAAATTTCTATTTCTTTAGTTTTTATTTATGATCGACAGCATTTTTGAGGCATGATGTGGTGTGATGTTATATCAAGCATAGAACAGAGGTCTTTAGATTGTAGGTTTGGGCATTGATATTATGCGGTTTCATGGTAGGTTTGTCTCAAAAAATGGGGGGCTACAATTCATTCACTAGGAATGATTCAGAATCATTAGACTGTAGATCTTATATCTATGAGTGAGATTGATAGGTGATACAGAGGAAGTGGTGGAATAGGATAGATTCATTTTGCAACATGGAAATTATGAATTTTTTGAGCAACAATGTCTTTAGTTCAGAAGAACACACATCATGTTGAAAATATTATATGGTTCTTTAGGTTTCACATCAAGATAACAACATCGCATTATGTGTGGTCGTTACACACATTATCTAAACATTGATTGGGTATTGGAATGTATCTATTGGTATATGAGATTGGTAATTACAACATAGAAGGTCCCAACCATAGTATATTGGAATTCCATAGAACTTGGACAAGGATAGGTACATTTGAATGTCTAGTGTACATGGTAAAAATATAGAACACAATCATATATTGATAAACATGGACAAAAATCAGAAAGGTATAGAAATAGTGGTAAAAATCATGTTCTCCCCATACGTGTCATGTAATAATTCTCAGGATGGATAAATTCCTAAATCTCCTCAGTTCAGACCAGAATATTTAGGTTGAGTTCCCTTTATCTATTCATATGAGGATGTAATTAGGTATCCCATCCTAATATGTTGGTGTGTGATCCCCTTTATGATTTAGTCTCGGATAGTTTCTGGGTTCCCTTAGTGTGTCCTAGGGTGTGATCCTCTCTCACTCTTCCATTTGATGGCTCATGTATCCCATTTCTATTATAAAAGGCATGTTATCCCCATCCTAGTGGTTCAATTTGGTAAGGATTAAGTATCCCCCATAGGACGTAAGTGTGAACCCTGATCTGTATATTGACATATTATAATTTCTAGTGTATACTTCTCTATAGAGTGACATGAAAGTTGTGACAACTCAGATTATCTATATCAATGATTACAATACACTATGAGTGAGTCCTGTCAGATGATAGTTACCTTATAACCTTGAGAAAAATCATACGATTGCAGTATGATTGATATCTTCTTTGAGACATGGTGTAACAAGACTCTATTGTAGGAGAGATTCCAATGGGATCATTATATGGGCATGGTGGGGACTTATGACATCATAATAGGTATTTATGAGTTATTAGGAGTTCTTGATAATATTTATTGTTTAAAATTCAAAATATGTTTTTTCCAAGTGGATGGGAAGTTTTTCTTCTTCATAATTAATAAGAAAACTACAAAAGGGTATGATGGAATCATGTGGTAAAGGATACATATTATTACACCATGTTGGATAGTATAACCATTATAGTAGTGTATGTTATCATCTTTCATCTCCTTACAATGGTGGCAGGGAAGGAGAATGTCTTTCTCATAGATGTGTTGGTATTAATTCTCTACTTAGGGATTGAATTATATATATAAATTAACCCTTGTAATACCATTATTTATTCACTGATATATTATATAGATCTCATAGGGCATCAAGATCTAAAGGTGCAGTTTAGGGATTTAAAGTGGAAGGGATTTATTAGACCTAGTGCATCCCCATATGCATCTTTTAAAAAAATTTCTCAGAAAGGGGATGGGAGATTAATGTTGTGTGGGGATTACAGTCAATTAAACAAGGAGACCATCATGAATATTTATCCTTTATTTATAATCTATGACCTCTTTTACTAGTTGAAGGGGTATAGGTATTTCTAAAATATTGGCCCCATCTTAGGCTATCACCAAAACTCAGATCACGAAAAGTATATACCTATTTGACATTATAAAATTTCTATAGTATATTTGATAACTTGTTTAATCACTTTAATGTGAAAAATTCTTTTTTATTGTTCATGGGTCTCATGGACTATATCTTTTAGTACTTCTTGGACTTTTTCATGGTATTATTAGTCAATGAAATCATAGTGTAATTGATTTTAGGGAGTGAGGACATGATACATTTGATGATGATCTTATAATTACTCTATGTGGACAATATTTATAGGAATATCATGATTTTGTACTTATGGATTTGATAGGTCCTCCTCTAAGGACATGTCATCTTAGAGGGGGGAATCTTTTTGGACATTAAATGGTTGAGGATGTCCTATCATGGGATCCACCTAAGAGAAAATATGAGGAATGGTATTCCATTGGTTTCAAAGAAAAAAATGGATTATTGTGCCCAATTCCTTGAGGATTTTATAAACCATGTCAACATTTACCCTAAAGTGTTATTCATTCATTGTGATAGATAGACTATAAATATATTTTCAGGAGTTGTGGTTGAGTTTATCGAGTTCCTCAATCGCTAAGCTTCAGGAGGTGGGAATTAATAATATTGTGTTTTACAATGCTTTTAAATCAATTTCTATATTTTTTTGATGTAGATTAATATTTTGATTACATATGGGTCCCAAAAGCAGCGACTCTATAAGAAGAACCATGTGACTCATGAGTTATAGATTGTAATAGTTTTATTTTCATTAAATATGTTGGTCAACTACCTTAAGAGATAGATGTTTCTCATTTATTCTTATAAAAAATAGTCTCATGTATATATTATAGATTAAATATCTTAACATAATATAGAGGTGGTTTATGAAGTTCATCCATGATAATTACTTCATGATAGTATATACTCTCAGAAGGGTAATGAAGTGGACTATTCTCTCAGTAGGAGATCGTGTTTTATGTTTTTCATTGAGGCTTCAGAGAAGTTGGTCACATTTTTGGTGTCCTTATTGAATGTGGATGGTATATCATACCTCCATTAGATGGTTTTAACCCAACAATTCTTCATTATGTTATGGTGGATAATCTTGGAGATAATTATTTTTAGTATATACATTTATAGATATTGATTGGATGTGATCTGGTTGGATTTTATTAATGTTGGTAGAAAATCCTAATTTTTCATGGGTAGTGAAACATACCAGTTATGTTGAGAGAGGTGGCACTGAGGGTGTTTCGTACATCCCAATTAGTTGTACATCCTTGAGAGGAAAATATATACCATGAAACTTTATGTATATTCTTGTGGCCATGAATGTAGAGATCCATTTCAATATTTGTGTCTTAATACCTCACTTTTTATTTGGTGCAGGCTGACCCCCGGGTTCTAGTGGGTTTAGCTCATCCCCTAGATTTTGTAAAGTAGAAGTGAGATGATATATAAATGGATTTTTGAATAATATATCTATGATAATATATATGTTAGTATGATATCATGATGATAATATACTAGATCCCTATGTCATATTACTTCTTAACCATATGAGAGAAAATTACAATGGAGGGAATAGGGATACTTTACATTAAAAAGACATTCTAGATTGATTAATTTCCATAAATGATAATTTCAGGACATGAATATTGAATCCTATTCTGATTATGAAGAAGATTACATGGGGACTTTATGACTTAGTTTTGGGTGAACATGAAATTTTACCCCTAGGTAGACGACCCGAATAGGCTGACAATTCATGTTTTGGAGTTCATGCTTTGAGCATGCATGATTGAGATTGGGTATAGTAGGGAGGATCACCTACCCTTGGTGGAGTTTGTGTATAACAATAGGTACCACTCCACCATTGGTATTGAACCATCTCAGTCCTTTTATATTAGGACCTATAGCTCACTGTTGTTCATGAATGTTCTTTGAGAGCCATTACTAATGGACCCAGAGTTCTCATGAGTGACAAATGAGAAGGTGAAGATAATCTAGTAGAAGTTAGTGACTTCCCTAATCCTTCATAAGTCTTATGCAGACCGATGATGGATGTATTCATAAATTTATGGGTGGGTCCATATTTTACCAATGGTCTCACCATTTAGATTGTGACTATTTGGAATGGATAGAATGTTATCATCAAGATTAATTGGCCCAATATAGATATTATGTAGATTTTTCAATGTATAATACCACGTAGTACTACTTCAATTGATAGACTAGGTACATGATGTATTCCATGTGTCATAGTTGAGGTGGTATGTGGATAACTCATTACATATTATAAAAATTGGAACGTTGTACAGCGAGAATGAATCAACATTAATGGAGTACGAGGTAGAGATCGAGGACCAGTAGGATAAGATCCAATGTGGGTATGTGATTCATTTTTTCTGTGTCTGATAAATTCTTAGGAATCATATAGAGTAAACCTTAGAGTGGCATATCCTCATGTGAGTATAGAATACCCATGTTTTGGAGTAGGTTTTTTCTTTTTAGGATAGAAATCCTTGAGGTGTGTGAAATGTAATGACACTATTTCTTCTTGTAAAACTATAGATTATTTGGAAGAATATTTTCAAACCCATTTGTAGAGTCAATGTGTGATTATTGGGACATAGAATCCTCTATGTTGATATAATAAAAAAATAAAAAATATTATATCGAGCTCATAATGTTTTTATGAATTAATGTAATATCTCCCAAATATTTATTTAGATAGGAAATACGAGATAACAAGTTAATTTATAATGTAGGTTTTATCCTAGGTATGACTTATAATTGGTGTGAATGATGTGTTTATAGTAAGAGTAGTTATGGGAAGATTGATAAATAAATCAATATATATTTATATTTATATTAATTTAATTATTTTATATTAAATGAACCTGATAGAATTTTACATCTATATAATCACCATTATTACTAAACAGAAGGGGTGTCCATATAAATCCATTGTTTGGATTATATTATGGAGGATAGCCTTTAAAAAATCTAGATCATGGGTCAAGGATCAGTGATATGTGGAGATCATCTTCAACAATTTAGTTATTGGATCTCTATAATGACAATATAAAATATTAGTTCATTATCAGCTATAAATCCAATACCATGTTAGTAGGTTTTGGTTCTTGGATTGAATCCCAATTTCTATTATATATCATCTAACCTAAATCAATACCTTTACTGTATTAAAATGAGGACTACTATTTGATTTTATGTTTATGATTATCTTCTAAGAATTAGAAATTGATAATAATTGTTGATCCTTCATTTTTCCTTCATTTAAAAATTTTCACAAAAAAATATTATGTCCAACCCAAAAAATAGACAAAATACATTTATCACTTTTTTGGTTTGTAATTTTATCCCCTCATTTTTCATGCATTCATCTTCACGATTAACATTTTGTTTGTAGTTCAACAACAAATGGAAATGGATCATTGCACAATAATTCTTAGAAAAAAAACCATTTATATAGGTTTTCATCCAAAATAAAGCACATTATTTTGGAGTGATGTTGTCTAAATGTATATCAAGAAAAAGAAAAATATTTATTGTTTGCAGGTATTGGAATTATGGTAGAACGGTCTGACCAAAGGTTGTTAAAGAGTGGTAAAGTTTCAAAAATCTATCAACCATATATGGTTCTTTCATAGTAAATCATATATTTGAGATCTATGCGTGAGATTGGTGGAGGATCCATCGGTTACAAAAGTGTGGATGATACTTGTAGAATATCCTATAAATTATGTAAATAATAATGTTACACATCATGTAGTTTAGATGAACTTTACCATTTGACCACAGTCTATGATGGTTAGGGATTCACATAGAGATCTCAAGTTGTTTCATATTTCCACACATCATGTTTCTCGATACTAGTGACTTGGAATCATCCTCTTTTTATACATTCCTGGGAATGTACACATATATGTTCATGAACATAGTTCATGGGAATGGACAGGTACATTGACATGAATAGGTACACGTTCATGAATAATGTATATGAGCATAGACAAAGTTCATGGTAACGAGATTGTGATAATGGGAACATACTCATATTGGTATGGATGTAGAGGTAGATGTCATTTAATACATGTACATGTTTTGTAATATTTTAAAGAATGAATGAATCCCACATTCTCCTCATTTTAGACCAGTCCATGAAGGGTATGTTCCCATGGTCATTTTCAATGTGGGTATAGTGAGATATCCAATATTTAGTATAGGTTAATCGATCCATTCTATGATTTAGTCCCAAAAATATTCAGCTATACCATTATGTTTCTTGAGGTGCGATACTCTGTCATTCTTCACAATGTTGGGTCAAGTATCAAATGTCTAACCTCTGGTGCATGTGATATCTATATCAGTGGATCAATTGAGTTAGGGTTATGTATCCCCCATTGAACATGATTTATCCAATAACTATGTATATAAATATTCTATGTTCAATCATGTAATTTACCAAGGTGATTCCAAACATTCAAAACCTCTTGAATGTGTTCCATTTTTTTAACATCGATCGCATAGTGAGTTATCCCAAATAAGAATTACCTTAAATGCTCTAGGATAATCCTAGACCAGTGCTATGGTTGTGTCCTTCATTGATACTTTGAGTCTACATTAATTATAGTTGTCTTTTTGTTATAGTTTCTTTTAATTTTTCCATATTTATACTTTGTTTTTTCTATTTTTGAGGTATCTTACATGGTATGATTATATACACCCCTATATGGTAACTGTCTGCACATGTATTTCCTTATGAAAAAATAATCCGTCGATTGTTTTAAAGGTAGACTTTGAGTAGGTGGAAAATATTTAAACTAAAAAAAGTAATTTGGTTCATGGAGTATTATTTTATAGTATTTCCATTCTTACTTGAATGTGGAAAAATTTTACATTCTCAGGCCTTATATTTGGACCTTTATTCTTCTCCAAAAAATTTTCATACTCTGATGTGAGACATAGTTTAATGCATTCATATTTATCTCATATTTATTTTATTCCATTTTAGCATTATGTTGTTGATAGATATGTGTGAACATGTATAGATACCTTGAGATAATTATTTTCATGTTTGTTAGTCCTACTCAATACTTATCCCCATCCCATGACATATTGGTGGTGGTCTTGGGTGTCTCACCTGGATTGTTGATGTCCAGGTACACAATGAATGGTTGGTCCATGACCTAAATCATATCCTTGTTACATTGATACATTCCATTCGGTAATTACTCCAATATTCATCACCCTTTGGATGTAAAATAATCCATCCATTTGGGTTTTATCGATGAATTTCCATAATACTTCATCCTTATCATCTTTCCATATTTGGGTGTTTTTTTTGTGATTTATAATAAAAAATTATGATATCTTAGTATGTATGATAGTTATGTTTTGGAAAAGAAATTATATCTAATTTAGTTTCTCATTAAAAAATCACAAAATTTTCTATTTCTCTTATTTTTAACATAATTCAATTAGGATTCATCCATTACATTACATGATGAAAATTTGAGGTATTGGAATAATTATGTTAAAAAATGTAAAAAAATAATACTATAAACTTATAATAAATTACACATAAATGTCTTGTAAAACCTAAATTATAAAGACCTAGGATTCAATATAGGTTATCAATTATATGGTTTTTATATGTTCATTCAGCCTAAATATATTTAAATCATTCATAATGTATTATCAAGATATTGTGAATGACTATAACATATCCCTTGCTAGTGTCAAATAAAATATGAAATTAGTACTCATTTTCGTACAATATATGTAGATATATTTAATAAAAGACCTTATTTTTCAAAATAATTACCCCTTATTACATCTATTCATTGGTCGAAATCTATTTTTTTGTGTCCTGGAAAGGATTTCATTTCATTGGAACCATAAAATATATAAATTTCCAATACATTATGATTTGATCCAATTCAATGAGATATCCACAATATTTCCCCTATATTTTTCTTATCCTAATCCACAAAACAACTAATAAAATCCATGAAAATAACTAAACCCTTCTTTGATACCAACTGAGATGCCCCAAACCCAAAATTATTGGTTCAGTGAAAAAAACACATAATTTACAACTGGAATCGGTAAAAAGATAGATGTATGAATAAAAAGTAAAAAAAATTAATAATTTAATTTTTCAATTTACAAAATAATTATATAATCCGAAAAATGAAATTTTTCGTGACTTCAGGATCAAATACATAAGAAACCTAGTTAACAATTCTTGTAAACATTTCCCCATAATCGAACCACTCTATAGACATTTCTAGAATTATTTTAAATTGAAATCATCTTAATAACATGGGTAATTTAAAAATAAGAATGGGGTGATCTTAGATTATCTATAAGGGAAATAATAATATATAAAAATTATTGACCAAAAGATTGAATAATAAAGAATGTTGTTATGAGATGAGGTGCATATCATGATCAGTTTCCTCCACTACTATAACAACCCATACTTTACATAAATTGTTATTACTTCAGAATTGAAGCACACTTATTACAACATATTACAAAACCAAGAAAAGACCGTATAGGTATAGTGTCTTTAGAAACTGGGAAACATAAACAACTGGTTCATAAAGCGTCTACAGTGTCTCCCATTTATTTCATCATATCTACAGTCCCTTTTGGCATATCTAACTTAATAACCTTCTTCCTGACCTGGTGAAAGAAAACATACAAAAGGGTGAGCTCAAATGCTCAGTAAGGGTAAACAAAAGAAATGTCAATCATATCATATACATAAGAACATAACTTTTGGAAATCTTAACCTGCAAAAAAAATCATAATTTCATAACATGGGATAAATCATAGTAGTGAAATGTAATCCCAATAATCATATCTTAAAACATGAAACTTTGTGGAATACACACAAAATCATAGAGAATCATTTCTTGTTAGTCAAGACTCATTGCCAAGACTATCTTAGTGGACAAAGTCCATTTCTGAACCGAGTTCACTCCTCGTTTCAGTCCTGTTTCACTGAACCGGTATAACCTGCTGTTCCACCCATGTCTATCTCATGAGATATAAAATCATTACCCAATTCATTAGAGGGAGATATAGGTCCCACCCATCTCATGATGATACCATTCGTATGTGTTCTACAAAATCATAAATCATACATCATTTCATAACCCATGTAATAAAAATGGGATTCTTAAACATCATGACATCATAAAAAAATTCATATAAGAAAAAGGAATTAATAAAAATAATTCCATCACAACATAATCAAAACAATTTAATAATAGGGATAGAAACAGAACCCTATATTATCTTAGATGGAAAATAATTTTGATAAAACACTTGAACCCCATTCTTGAGGAAAATATCATTTCTACTTCAAAAACATTTTCCTTTCGTAACATGTCATAAAATTTTAAACTAAAAGAAGTTGATTAAAAATAAACTTGAAATCTTGTAAGGCAAGCTTCTTGGAAATAATTTTTTAAAAATCCATTCATGTCGTATAAGTTAAAAGAAAACATTCTTCTCGTACTTTTGTAGGAAAAGTCAAAAAGTACCTCGTACAAAAAACGACAAAAGATTCCTTTCATATCTTAGACTAAAAATCACCGAAGGGTAAATTTTGATATAAACTATTGTATAAGGATATAAGTATTACATGTTGAGGAAACATGGATGTGGATGATAAAATACACCCCAGTAAATTTCAAAGTATAAACAATATCGGATAAAAATGTGATTGTGATATTTCCCTTACCTTAGGTCTGATTTTCCTTGTAAGTGTCCAAAACTCCTGTATAATGATTTAAGTAATGTTATTGACTTATTAATGAATCGTCATTATTATTATGATATCGTATATGGTCATATTCTTAGCTTCTTGGTAGTAATATTTCATTGTTACTTGTTATTCGGGTGTTTATAACTTTTTGTTCTTATGCATGTTTTGTCGAATAAATTCTTATTCTTATCTTTAGGTTATATATACATCAATTCAATAATTGTATTAATGTAATATATATCATATTAATTCATTCAATTAATTTATATATTTAATATGTAATGAATATCATGTAGAACGAGTCGCATCACATCATGGAGACGGTATTCCGTACGTACGCACGAGTGATGATATCGTTCCTATGATCGTGGAATTGTATTGGAGTGTATGTATAGTATTTCAGAAAAAATATCACTTTACAATAATCATATATAGTAATTATTTACATCATTATACCCATCCAAGTAAGGTGGTGGGGGAAAATAGATTACCCCACGGCGTGGAGACGGTATTCCGTACGTACGCACGCGCGCTGATTTCATTTTCTGTAGGATGGATAGATGGTGAAATAGGGTTGTTTCATAATTATAATAACATTTCAGTATATTAGTGATACTGATGTTATTACTTCATGACGAAACAAATAAAGAAGAAGAAGTGGAAGAAGAAATAAAGATGAAAGAATCTGTAACGAGCATTACCTCTTCTTTGAAGCGCCTCTTTGAGACCTCCTCTTAGGGCACTAAAATTGGTCTTTGAAGAATACCAGGTCCTCTAGGATGTCTCTAGGGAAGTGGGAATAAGGAATTGGCAGGTTTTGGCAGAGCGTGAAGGCTCAATGTGGTGTGAGGAAGAGAGGGAGGAGGTGCTCTTTTATAAGGTAGGAGAGGGGAGCCTTTGGAAAACTAAAAATATTATTTTATTATAAATCGAAATTCGGTTTTAAATAGATCTAAATTGATTTATTTTGAAGCTAAGGTGGGGATGGGTCGAAATCCTCTCATTAAATAGAATTTAGACAAGTTTAGGTTCCTATTGTAACCTTATCATTTAGATTTAACATTAAATTAAATAATTTTACTTTTACCGTGTCTTCTTGTGTTCTTTTACTATAAGGTTAATAAACTTACAATAAGAAGCCAAACGAACCCCAAGTTGTTTCTTATTAACATATATAACCTTATCTATGTCATTTGGACGAGCTGTAGATTTTTAGGAATAAAATAACAATTAATAATATAATATTTGTTTTAAAAACTATTTTATGTCAATTTTGACACTATTTAGTAATTGATTTCTGTGAAAATCATAACAGAATGATTAGTTCTAAAAAAGCTAATTAAATCAATACTAACATGTCATATTAACCAAGAAAATTATTTTAATTCATAAAATGTCTCAAATTATATTTATTTGGGTATTTGTAACATCAATTATGTCAATATCTCATTAATAAGATAACTAATGCATCATCTTTGTGTCATAAATAAATTAAATTATTTAAAGTCCAAAAATTACAAATAAAATATAATTATGTAGAAAATATTTTTAGATTTATAATGAATATTTACAGTCGAATTTATCTTAGGTATAACCCTATATTAAAAATGATATTGTTATTAAACATTGATTTTAACTATTTTAACCCTTCTTTAAATAAATTAATAATAAATGTCCTAATCTAATCCAAGAGGGCCTAAATGCTCATATTTTATTCCTAAGATTGTTTTTGGTCAAATTACACTTATACAATATAATTAGGACATGTGTTAGGGTAATAATAATATCATTTTTACCCTTAATTACCCTATTTACTTTTAACTGTGGTAAATAAAAGTAAAAAGTTACTATTCGCCAAAAGTTGTTTTCATCTCATTGAACCACATTTTACTTACTGACATCAACCATGTCACTCGGATTTTTGAAATTTCCCTCACAGAAGCAGTAAAATTATGTTTTATAAAAAATTCAGTTTTTTAACTACCACTTAGTGGTTTCACTATTCATCAAAAATTGAAAGTTTTCAGAAAAATACCAAAATTTCACCCTAGGCTAATTTCGATATTACGAATCCAAAAATGAAGTCCATTTTGAAAAAAAAATAATAAAATTTCAAAAAGTGGTTATTACAATTTATAACGGCTAGTTTTAATAATATTTTAATCGTACATCATTGTTTAGTGAAACTCGGTATTGTGTATGATGCAAGCTATCGAGGAAGGTCGCGATTGTGTGTAAAGAAAGTCAAGAAAGTGTTGTGTAGAAAAAGATTACTTTGATGATTTATATAACATAAAAGTCTCGGGTGTTACATTATACCCCCCTTAAAATGAATTTCACCCTCGAAATTCGTCACTTTGTAACAAACAGATGAGGATACCTCTCCCTCATCATATCCTCAAGCTCCCATGTAGCTTCTTCTAATTGGTGGTTCTTCTATAAAACTTTCACCAAGCGAGTTGTCTTGTTTCGTAGGACTTTTTTGCTATGATCTAGAATCTCTATAGGCTATTCTTCATAAGAAAGATCTTTCTCCAATGGTACAACTTCTGAGCTGAGTACATGTGAAGGATCGGGTATGTACTTTCTCCGGAGTGATACATGGAACACATCGTGAACTTGAGAGAGATTCGGTGGAAGCACCAATCGGTAAGAAACCTTCCCAACACGATCCAGTATTTCGAAAGGACCGATATATCTAGGGATCAACTTCCCCTTCTTTCCAAATCTCATGACCCTCTTCCAGGGAGATATTCGTAAGAACACTTTATCACCCACTTCAAACTCTAGGTCTTTTCTTCGGTTGTCGGCATAACTTTTCTGTCGACTCTGAGCTACTCTTATGTGATGTTGAATAGATATGACATTTTCTGCCATTTCATCAATGAGATCAGGTACTAATAGCTTTCTTTCCCCAACTTCATCCCAGCAAGTTGGAGTCCTGCATTTATTTCCATAGAGAGCTTCATAAAGAGCCATATTAATACTGGAGTGAAATCTATTATTATAAGAAAATTCCACCAAAGGTAGGTGTTGATCCAAACCACCTTTGAATTCCATCGAAAAAGATCTCAACATATCTTCTAGATTTTTAATTGTTCTCTCAGACTGATCGTCTGTCTGAGGATGATAAGCAGTGCTGAAACTCAACTTTGTAACCATAGTATGCTAAAGACTTCGCCAGAACTTCGAGGTAAACCTTGGATCCCGATCAGATATAATAGAAAGTGGTACTCCATGAAATCATACTACTTCCTTTACATATATCCTGGCAAGCTGATCTAGAGGTAAATCCTCTCTAATAGCGATGAAGTGTGCAGAATTTGTAAGACGATCAACTATGACCCAGATAGCATCATTGCCTTTGGATGTTTTAGGAAGTCCGGTGACAAAGTCCATAGTGATGTTTTCCCATTTCCATTCAGGTATGGGTAATGGTTGTAACATCCCCTTAGACTTCTATCTCTCATCTTTAACTTGCTGACAAACCAAGCATCGAGAGACATATTCAACAACATCTCTTTTCATTCCATCCCACCAGAAGTACTCTTTCAGGTCCCTATACATCTTCTTGCTTCCAGGATGAATAGATAATGACGAACTATGAGCCTCATCCAACAGCTCCTTCTTTAATTCAGGTATGGGAGTAACAAAAACCTAATTCCTAAACATTATTATCCCATCACAATCAAGGTTGAATTCAGGAACATTTCTCACCTTCTTTTGTAACTCTACATCTTCTTTCTTTGCCTCTTTAATCATCACATGTATTGATGGTTGAACACTCATTTAAGAAAGATACGATTTTCCACCTTCCATTATAATTCCAAGATCCATCCTTTGTAAATCCATAAATATTGGGCCTTTTGTGATCCTCATCATGGATAAACTGGCATGGTCTTGTCTACTTAATGTATCTTCCACCTTGTTTGATTTCCCATGGTGGTAATGGATTGAGCAGTCGTAACCCTTAATCAGCTCCAACCATCTTCATTGGCGCATATTCAGCTCCTTTTGTGTGAAAATATACTTTAAACTTTTATGATCAGTATAAATGTCACACCTTTCTCCATAAAGATAATGCCTCCGAATATTTAATGCAAAGATTACTGCATCTAACTCCATATCATGAGTTGGGTAATTTTGCTCATGTATTTTCAACTCTCGTGAGGCATAAGCTATCACCATATCATTTTGCATGAGAACACATCCCAGTCCCTTCTTGGATGCATCACTGTAGATCACAAGCCTTTCTCCACTACAAGGAAGTGTGAATATAGGTGCATTGGATAACCTTCTTTTCAACTCCTTGAAATTCTCTTCACATTCCACCGTCCAAACAAACTTAACTCCTTTCCGAGTCAACTTGGTGAGTGGATTAGATAATCGTGAAAAATCTTTCACAAAACGTCGATAATATCCAGCCAAACCAAGAATACTTCGGATCTCGGTTACTGTTGTTGGTCTCGACCATCTTTCGATAACCTCTGTTTTTGATGGATCCACAGATATCCCCTCTTTTGAGATTATATGACCCAAAAATGAAACTTTTTGAAGCCAAAATTCACACTTGGTAAATTTGGCATAAAGCTTCTCCTTTCTTAGGGTCTTCAATATAATTCCCATGTGTTCTTCATGTTCATCCTTGCTCTTTGAATAGACAAGAATATCGTCCATAAAGGCTACCACAAACTGATCAAGATAGTCTCTAAATACTCAATTAATCAGATCCATGAAGATAACAGGGGCATTAGTAAGACCAAATGGCATCACTATATATTCATAGTGTTCTTACCTTGTACGGAAAGCCTTCTTTTGTATATCCTCCATTTTGACCCTTAATTGATGATACCCTGAATGAAGATCAATCTTGGAAAAGTATTGAGCTCCGCATAGTTGGTCAAATAGGTCATCAATGCGCGGGAGAGGATATTTGTTCTTGATAGTGATCTTGTTAAGTTCTCGATAATCAATGCATAGTCTCATTGATCCATCTTTCTTCTTAACAAACAGAACAGGTGCTCCCCAAGGGGATGCACTAGGGCGTATGAACCCCTTATCAAGATTATCTTGGAGTTGCTTCTTCAATTCCTGCAAATCAATTGGGGCTATTCTATAAGGTGTCTTTGAAATAGTCAAAGCACCTGGTACGAGCTCTTTTGAAAACTCAACTTCACGATTTGGTGGAAGACCCGGTAATTCCTCCGGAAAGACATCATCAAACTACCGTACAATGGGCATATTCTTAATCGCTAGTTTCTCACCAACCATTTGAGATAAAAAACCTTCATTTAGTGGAATCAACTCACATAATATTGAAGAAATTTCCCATGGGAGGTTATGTTCATCCTTGCATTGATAGACGATCATAGATTGATCTTGAATATGAAATGTGACTTCCCTTCTTTGGCAATTGATATGAGCCCCATATAAATAAAGCCAATCCACGCCATGAATCACATCAAATTACACTATAGGAAGGATCACAAGATTTGAAGGAAGCACTTTCCCACAAACTTCAATCAGAGAAGAATTATAAACTTTTGATGTGACTGTTGTGCCATTAGGGGTTGTCACAGCAAACTCAACATCTAATTGTTGAGGTAATAAAGTGATATCATTAGAAAATTATTCAGAAATAAAAGAGTGGGTGGATCCTGAATCAAATAAAACATTTGCTACTTTAGAGTGGATGGTAAGTGTACCATTCACCACATCATTATCGTACTCCACATCGCTGATAGAAATTGCATGTGACTTTCCTTTGTCTTTGGCCATAAGAGTTTGTTGATGTCGACCATCATCATCAACCCTTGGATTTGGGAATTGATTGGCATAATTCCCCATCTCCTTGCACATGAAACATTGAAGTGTAGTAGGTTCATTCTGTGCATCCCTTCCTTTGTTTGCATCATTAGACATCTTCTTCCCATCATTACGGGATTCAAATGCCCGATGACCTTCCTTTCCACATTTGAAACATTTACTTGTCCCTTTAAGACAAATCCCTCCATGTTTCTTTCCACACTTTGAGCATAAGAGAAAGCTCATCTTCTTTTCAGTGTGCTATTTAGATTTTTCTTTGAATTCCATTTTCCTCTTCTTATCAAACCCATATGACTGATGGGTTACTCCAATCTCCATCTTGACTTTGAGATCACATCAAACGATTTCCTTGAAGCTATTGAAGTCCCTTATGGCTAACGCCCTTCGAAGACTTGGTTTTAAGCCACTAAATAATCGATCGATCTTACTCTCAGGTTTGATGATAATACCAGAAGCGTACCTTGCAAGTCTTGTAAAATTTGCTTCATAGGTACCAACCGATTCATCATCCTTTTTCTTTAGTTCAAGAAACTCCTTCTCCATATTTGTTCGGAGAATATGAGGGAAGTACTTATTGAAAAATAAGTTCTTGAACTCGTCCCATTCCATGGACTCAATTTCATCCCTTTGCCTCGTATTTTTAATAAGATTCCACCAATGATCAGCATCACCTTTTAAACAATACACTGCTAAGATGACTTTATCATGTTCAGAACATTGAAGAAATGAAAATATCTTTTTGGTAGTACTAATCCATTTTTCAGCAACTAATGGATTAGTAGACCCGCTGAATAAAGGTGGACGCTGCCTCATGAAGGATTCAACATAATGTTGCTCCTTCCTTTGCTCATTTGGAAGTCCTTCATGATTCATAGCTTGAGAAAGTTGTGTGAGCATGGCTACAAGATTTTGTATTCCAGCTCCCATAATGTTTGTTTGCTCAGGGGGACAATCATTTCATTGCCCGTCGCATTCCGCATTAACATGGTTCCTTTGGGATCCAGCCATTGACTAAAACCAAGAAGAATAGTGTGAGCAACACTAATTATAATAGGAAAACCACATAATAAAGAATAAAATTTCACACTTAAGGTCTTATCCTAGGTTATTCATGGCCATTTCTAAAACACTAATATTGTGTTCTATGCTTAGACTTCTCCTTATGGTTCTTACTAAGGCTTTCACATCCTAGTTTCCAAAGGATGACTGTACCTTTCCTCTGATACCAACTATAACGACCCATACATTACATACATTGTTATTAAATCAGAATTGAAGCACACTTATTACAACATATAACAAAACCAGGAAAGGACCGTATAGGTATAGTGTCTTTAGAAACTGGGAAACATAAACAACTGGTTCATAAAGCGTCTAAACTGTCTCCCATTTATTTCATCATATCTATAGTCCCTTTTGGAATATCTTACTTATTAACCTTTTTCCTGACCAGGAGAAAGAAAACATACAAAAAGGTGAGCTCAAATGCTTAGTAAGGGTAAAAAAAAAGAAATTTCAATCATATCATATACATAAGAACATAACTTTTGGAAATCTTAACCTACAAAAGAAATCATAATTTCATAACATGGAATAAATCATAGTAGTGAAATGTAATCCCAATAATCATATCATAAAACATGAAACTTTGTGGAATACACACATAATCATAGAGAATCATTTTTTGTTAGTAAAGACTCATTGCCAAGACTATCTTAGTGGAAAAAGTCCATTTCTGAACCGATTTCACTCCTCGTTTCAGTCCTGTTTCACTTAACCTGTTTAACCTTCCATTCCAGCCATGTCTATCTCATGAGATATAAAATCTTTACCCAATGCATTGGAGGGAGATATAGGTCCCACTAATCTCATAATGATACCATTCTTATGTGTGCCACAAAATCTTAAATCATACATCATTGCATAACCCACTTAATAAAAATGGGATTCTTAAACATCATGACATCATAAAACAATTCATATAAGATAAAGGAATTCATAAAAATAATTCCATCACAACATAATCAAATCAATGTAATAATAGGGATATAAACAAGACACTATATTAACTTATATGGAAGTTAATTTTGATAAAACACTTGAACCCCATTCTTGAGGAAAATATCCTTTCTACTTCAAAAACATTTTCCTTTCATAACATGTAATAAAATTTTAAACTAAAAGAAGTTTATTAAAAATAAACTTGAAAACTTGTAAGGGATGCTTCTTGGAACTTATTTTTAAAAAATCCATTCATGCCGTATAAGTTAAAAGAAAACATTCTTCTCGTACTTTTGTCGGAAAAGTCAAAATGTAGCTCGTATTAAAAATGACAAAAGGTTCCTTTCATATCATTTACTAAAAATAACCGAAGGTTAAAATTTGATATAAACTGTTTTTATAAGTATATAAATATTACATATTGAGGAAACATGGATGTGGATGATAAAATACACCCCAGTAAATTTCAAAGTATAAACAATCTCGGATAAAAATGAGATTGTGATATTTCCCTTACCTTAGGTCTGATTTTCCTTGTAAGTGTCCGAACCTCCTGTATAATGATTTAAATAATGTTATTGACTTAATAAAGAATCATGATTATTATTATGATATCATATATGGTCATATTCTTAGCTTCTTGGTAGTAATATTTCATTGCTACTTGTTATTTGGGTGTTTATAACTTTTTGTTCTTATGCATGTTTTGTCGATTAAATTCTTATTCTTCTCTTTAGGTTATAGATACATCATTTCCAGAATGGTATTAATGTAATACATATCATATTCATTCATTCAATTCATTTATATAATTATAATTCAATGAATATCATGTAGAATGAGTCACATCACATCGTGGAGACTGTATTCTGTACGTACGCATGAGTGATGATATCGTTCCTATGATAGTGGAATTGTATTGGAGTGTATGTATACTATTTCAGAATCAATATCACTTTACAATAATCATATATAGTAATTATTTACATAATTATACCCATCCAAGTAAGGTGGAGGGGGAAAATAGATTACACCACGGCGTGGAGATGGTATTCCGTACGTACGCACGCGCGGTGATTTCATTTTCCGTAGGATTGATAGATGGTGAAATAGGGTTGTTTCATACTTATAATAACATATCAGTATATGAGTGATACTTATGTTATTACTTCATGATGAAACAACTAAATAAGAATAAGTGGAAGAAAAATAAAAATGAAATAATCGATAACGGGCATTACCTCTTCTTTGAAGCACCTCTTTGAGACCTCCTTTTAGGGAACTAAAATTGGTCTTTGAAGAAGACCAGGACCTCTAGGATGTCTCTAGGGAAGTGGAGAGAATAAATTGGCAGGATTTGGCCGAGCTTGAATGCTCAAAGTGGTGTGAGGAAGAGAGGGAGGAGGTTCCCTTTTATAAGTGAGGAGAGGGGCACCTTTGGAAAACTAAAAATATTATTTTATTATATACGAAAATTCGGTTTTAAATAGCTCCAAATTGATTTATTTTGAAGATAAGGTGGGTATGGGTCTAAATCCTCTCATCCAATAGAATTTAGACAAGTTTAGGTTCCTATTTTAACCTTATCATTTAGATTTATCATTAAATTAATAATTTTACTTTTACCGTGTCTTCTTGTGTTTTTATACTATAAGGTTAATAAACTTACTATAAGAAGCCAAACTAACCCCAAGTTGTTTATTAATAATATATATAACCTTATCTATGTCATTTTTCCAAACATTATATTTTTTTGAATAAATAACAATTACTAATATAATATTTGTTTTAAAAACTATTTTATGTCAATTTTGACACTATTTAGTAATTGATTTTTGTGAAAATCATAACAGAATTCATAGTTTGAAAAAAGTTACTTATATCAATAATAACATGTCATATTAACCTAGAAAATTATTTTAATTCATAAAATGTCTCAAATTATATTTATTTGGGTATTTGTAACATCAATTATGTCAATATTTCATTAATAAGATAATTACTGCATCATCTTTGTGTCATAAATAAATTAAATTATTTAAAGTCTAAAAATTAAAAATAAAATGTAATAATGTAGGAAATATTTTTATATTTCTAATTAATATTTATAGTCGAATTTATCTTATGTATAACCCTATATTAAAAATGATTTAGTTATTAAACTTTGATTTTAACTATTTTAACCCTTCTTTAAATAAATTAATAATAAATGTCCTAATCTAATCCAAGTGGGCGTAATTGGTCATATTTTATTCCTAAGCGTGTTTTTGGTCGAATTACTCTTATCCAATAGAATTAGGACATGTGTTAGGGTAATAATAATATCATTTTTACCCTTAATTACCATATTTACTTTTAATCGTGATAAATAAAAGCAAAAAGTTACTATTCACCAAAAATTATTTTCAACTCAATGAACCACATTTGACATACTAACATCAACCGTGTCTCTCGGATTTTTGAAATTCCCCTCAAAGAAGAGGTAAAATTAAGTTTTATGAAAAATTCAGTTCTTTTAACTACCACATAGTGGTTTCACTATTCATCAAAAATTGAAAGTTTTCAGAAAAATACCAAAATTTCACCTTAAGCTAATTTTGATATTATGAATCCAGAAATGAAGTCCATTTTGAAAAATAAAATTTATAAAATTTCAAACAGTGGTTATTACTATTCATAACGGCTAGTTTTAATAATATTTTAATAGTACATCATTGTTTAGTGAAACTCGGTATTGCGTACGACGCAAGCTATCGAGGAAGGTCGCGGTTGCATGAAAAGAAAGTCAAGCAACTATTGTGTAGAAAAATATTCCTTTGATGATTTATATAACATAAAAGTCTCGGGTGTTACAACTACAAATGGTGGTTAAACCCGTGGATGTTAATTTTTATAATTTATTTTCTATAAATATAGACCTCTACAAAAATTTATTTTTTGAAATTGTCAATACATAAAAAAATATTCCTCACAAAATTTTACTACATATTAAAGAGAAATTAATATACATATTTTATATAGTTTAGATCAAATGATCAATCCCACTACTTATCAAGGAAAGTTTCACCAAATAAAAAGATATTATTTTCACTATATCTCAATGTGAAGTCCTCTTAAATGTAATCAAACAAAAAACCCACCACACATGTCATTATCCACACCAAACATTATATATTAACACGGTAATATAAGAAATGATTTAAAAATAAATTTTATCAATAGAAATACAATGTTTCATTGGTAAAAAAGAATGAAAAACCACATCCATGTGCCTCAATAATATACATGAGACAATATCCCATAGATCATGCTTGTATTATTCTACAAAAATAATAAAAGACTCAAATTAGATATCCTAAAGAAACGTGTTTCATCTAATGATGATTTATAATGATTAAAATATTTCTATGTAATCTCATTCATCTATTTTCTTGCATCACTTTTGTGCACCAAAAATAATCTTTATAGGTAGAGGTAAAAAGGATTTACATTTAAACCAAGCCACAATATTAAGTCCTTATGTTTTTTTCAATTTGGAGAGCACAACTGATGATCTATATTATAGAAGTACCAAATAGAAATGCATCATGGCCCTTGATCTCCCTTTTTATAGTAAAATAATATCACTATTTAAATCTCTTTAACAAATGTTGCATGATCCTTCGAAACAAGCTATAATCAAGCCTTAAACATGAAGTCCCTTGATTATTAAAATTATTAAAAACTATTCAATCATAATAATAAATTATCCAAATATATAATCCGACATAAATCTCATCCATTCATTGAAAATTTTCCAAAATATGATTTTGGAGAATAAATAACAATGTATAAGTCAGATACGTGCTTGTAAAAAAGAATTTGATAAGTAGCATCTTCTCCTGTGTGAGTTGGTATTCATATTCATTTTTAGAAGATAACACTATTCTCCTCATAATTATGTTATGTCAATAATTTAGATTCATAAAAAAATGGATATGTGAATATCAATGTAATCTACAATGATCATTTAGCATTGTGAGGCATTGAGTTAAGTCCTTGAAAATGGACACATGAATTTCATAATCGACATTTTTGATAATTTAACTATGTGAAACATGGAATTATGTTGATGAAATGGATTTGTGATTTTACTTCATTGTAGAAATTGATATATTAATTATCTACATATAAAGAAATCTATGTGAATCAACCCTTTACAAATTCAACAATGTGGATCTCTAATTCACTAACAACACAAACAAAACTGATTCGATTGTCCACTAGACAATCTAAAAAGACATTCATGAATCATAAAAATTAATTCCACGATACATGATTACATTAAATAAAGATAAATATCTATAAAACGTATTAATATGTTCATGATGGTTTTAAATGCCTATAATGACCTTAAATCACCTAGAACAATGGGATCCTAATGTTCCATCAAACTATGCTACTATATCAGGGGGATCTTTAATATAACCATTTGGATCTGTTGAAAATAAGTTGAAAATTCATAAAAATAATTTAAAACAATAATACTAAAATCATATATATTATCAAATATATGTATCCAAACATAGCACTATAGAATAGATTTAGTGTTGTTGAGAGATTTCCTTCCCTTAGTAATAATCATGTTTAGATCAAGTGAATCAAATGAATCTTATTCCAACATCATACTTATATTCTAATACTCTCTTATTTATTACACTCTCCATTAATCACAAAATGTTCTTCAAATTTAGATATATAATATAATAAACCTCGTGGGAAAAAATCTAGTTTTTAGTGAGGGGTGAATATTATAAATCAACCATGAATACATGAACCTCCCACATGGTGTTACATTTGTGAAGATGTCATAAATCTATTCATTGGTTCTAATATATAGAATTTTAATTCATTTGAATCTACCTTCTCATTGAAGATATGATATAGAATGTAAATATGTTCTGAATGATAGTGTTGAATTGTAATTTTTAATGACTATCTCCACTCTCATTATCACACAAAACAATCAACAGTCACTGAATATCAACCCTCAATTATAATAGTTGAGCATACATATAAAAATTAAATACAAATACATGTTTTGTTTCCAAAAACTATAAATCATCTAGACATTGGTTCATTGAACTATGTTTCATACTTTGACATTATATTGAGCCATATCTAATAAATAACACTCCACTTTATCTAGATCAATGGTCTATATAGTCACCTACCCATTCTCCATCAGTGTAACTAAGAAAATATTGAACCCCAGTTCATTTTTAGAGTATTCTATAATTCATTGTGACTCTTACATCCCTCAAAATTGATTTCACTACAAGATTATGTGACTTCTTGGGTTCACCTTGATATGTTTCGCAATTACTCAATGTTGAGGTAATATGATCTCTAGACATTGTGGGATACAAAAAAACTATTAATTATGCTTAAAATTTATTCTAATCAATATTTTTTTTAACTCTTCATAACATTGTTCCATTAGATATAGGTATAGAAAACTCTTTATCATCATACATTACAAACTATCTCAAATTTTATTTTCCATAATTATCATTATAAATAAATATATAATCAAAATTATAATCAACCTATAAGTGAGTAAAGTAGTTTTATTCTCCTTTCATGGGAATATCATACTACTTTTTAACATTGGTTGAAAATTACCCAAATAAGAAACTATTATTATTGTAAAAATATTGGTCAACCACATATACAATCACCATTAGTGTGTCTATTAAAACATTCTCCAAGAACATGTTTTCATCAATAATGCCTTTGAAAAATCCCATTTTCATCATTAAATATTCATGTTTAGGATACACGACCATTTGAAACTTCTTTAATACATATATTTTTTCATAAATATTCAACCAATAATTCCATTACATTCATGATGGAATCCTTATTGTTGTTATATAAAAACACCTTCTTTAAGTTCACTATTATGAATCATAGACTTTATATCTATTCGATAAACAATTTAATTAATTTGAGCTACCACATCTTTGAGAATTATTATTATATCTATACTATAAATTGACTAAATGTATCTTTAATATCCTCAAACACTATTTTAGGATTGATGTATGATATAAGAGTGGGTTGGTACACAAATGTTTTTCACCTTCTTGTATAAACTACAGAACTCTCCTTCCCAATTACATTATTATGGCCTATAAGTTTCTTTAACAACAAAAACTGGTTTCGGTCACCACCCACAACTTCCTCATCATCAATGGAACATTCTGAAATAAATGGAATAATTTTTCCAACGTTTTCAACTATTTCTTAAGAAATATGCTCATTGCTTTCTCCTAGAAATTAAAATTCATCTGCATTATAAAGAATTTATTTTATTATTTTTGTTAAAATCCTTCTCATCTGAAGACTGTATAATTCCATTTGATATATTATTCTAGAATATTTATCCACTTCCATTTAAAAAATATCCCATATTGACTCCATCCTCAAACATTCCAAGACTGCTTCCTTTGATTTTAATATATCAATGAATTCCAAAGATTGAGAAATATTTCACCCTAGGATTTTATTGATACAAAATTTTATAGGTTGTATCATGGGGAATGGTTCCCAAAGGATATTTGTTTTGAATATCAATTATAGTACACACTAATTATCTTAAAAAAAATTAAATATCATTATCATCTTGAATTTTTCAATCCATTTTGGAAAATTCTCGAACTCCTCATATCAACAAAACCATTTAGTTCTAATGTATATGGTATTCAATAATGATGAATGATACCATGTTTGTTAAAAAATGATTCAAATACATCACTTGTTTATTATTTCTTATTATCATATCATATATTCTTGATAAATATAAAAATATTATCATCAACATGTCTTCTATAAATTTTAAACAATATAATATCTACACGTACGTTCTTGATGAAAAAAAATTATTCATAAATACAGAATAATTTATCAATGAAATGAAATAAATATCACCTCAAGTAGAATTCGGCCTCATGTTCCCATGATGAATTGTGTGTATTAACTCTAATGGTCTTAAGGTAGTAAAATACACCTTTGTTTGATTCATTAGAGTAATCTTACCTTTTTAGCATGTTCCATATATTCTATATTAGTCTCTACTTAGAATAGGTAAATATATTTCATATTTATATTTCACAATCATTCTTTAGGATCCTTTTCCCAACAAGCCAATGTATTATAATTCATAACAAGTTCTAATCCTTCATGCTCATGTTAAATTTATTTGATGGATCACCATTCAAGAATATATTTCCATTTATTCTACATCCTTGATAAACAATTAATACAACACCTAGAATTTTAATTTTTCAAGTGTTTTTCATTAATGTTACTTAACTCCCACTGTTAGAATGTTTCCTAACTCTTAAAATGTTGTTTCTCAAAACTATAACATACTAAAAAAATCATTATTAAAATTAGAATTAACAATGTGATTTCTCTAACGCCTCTGGTTTTTACGGAAGAGTTGTTAACAATTGTTATTGAACATCTGTTTTATTCCTGAAGGTTCATTATAATTTTATCCTCTCTTATAATATGGGATTAACATCAAAAACCAAGAATTCAGGAATTTTTCCCCCAATACAGTAAAATATAATTATATAAGAATGACTTTTCATCATTATACACTTGATCTCAACTCCATTTAACATTGACTGGGAAGGTATCATGTTATCATATAAGGAATTTTTCTTCTCTATGTCCCTTATGATCGCACCTTACACATATATGATCATGGGAATAAAACCTATATTGGGTTTTCAACTAATAGTATGTTTCCATCCTAGTTATCTCCCATTCAAAATCATCCACCATCACATTGGACCTCCTCCCTCTATGTGTTTTCCACAACTTATCTAAAGAAATTTTATGTAGAAAAGATAATATATTATGTTAGATATTCCATAGTAGTAGAAATAACCTTGAAATTTTAATTATAAAGAAAACCCATTGTTGTTTCGAAAAAATTTATGTCCCAAATTTGACCTTTGGTTTATTTTTTTATTCATATTTTTTATTTATTAAGGAAAATAAATACCATTCACTCTTATTTTTTCATTATGTAGTTTTTTAGTTTATTTAATTCTATTTTACATGATTCTTATTTCACCTGAATCTATATTTTAAACTATATCCTTAGTATCAACATCATTGGAAATTAATTTTTTATATGATAACCTTATGATAATTTTTTTACATATTAAAATTATTATCCCTTGACTTCATTAGAGATTTTCTAGTCCTTCCTGATCATTTAAAAATCATTCAAAACATCAAGAAATTATTATTAAGTCAGTAGTAATTTTTTATCCATCAAAAAGTATTTTTATTATATATTTTTATTATTTTATCTTATTCACAATCTTTTAATATGATATTTTTATTTTATTCTTCAAGATATATACTTCTTTTTTCTATATCTCTATTACAGAAACTAGTTTCATGTTCTCTATTACAAATAACATCTTATTTTTATTGAGAACGATGTTTTGGTCAATACAAAACTCCAGTACAACATTGACCATGTATTAATTATCTATTAGTTCTAAATTATATTCATCACAACTTAATGAATCAAAAGTATTATAAACATGATCCATAAAATATGTAAATTTTTTTTTTCTCTTCATTAGAATCACTACAGAAGTAGTGATTCTTTCTCTTCTTTTTTCACTAGATTTATGTTTACCAATCGTTGAAATCACTTCATGCATCGACTAGGCTTTGAAGATTAATTGGATATTTTTTATCTTAATTTTCATAGATTATTTTCTTATTTTTCCAATTTATACTTATTTTATTTATTCTCTGGAAAATTACATTTATAGTGGCCAAGACCTTTGAATTTATAAAATTTAGCTTATAATTCATCTCTATAATTTTTTTTCCCTTATGAAGTCTATTTCATATATAAAAAATTACTCTTTGACATTATTTTTTTCATTATTAAAATAACATATATTGACAACATCTTCTTTATTATAATTATTCATATTTTATATTTATTCAAAGTAAATCGCTTCATTGACATTAATCTTGAGATTAATATGTTCATTCGTTATATAATAAATTATAATATTATGTATCCAGTCAATAGAAAGATCTTACCTATATTTATGTGATGAATTTTATAGATCAAATATAAGTAGAAATTTTCTCATCAAATCCATCACATTTTTTTAATCGTCAAGATTTTCACTAAAGCAGTTAGTATTACTTGCAATTTAATTTTCATGAGTAATGATGTCAACAACATATTAGTATTCATACATTCTAATTTATTCCAATTATCTTCTCTAGATATATTATATTTCCTCTTTGAATTTCAAATTACCATTATAATTTATATCCATCTCATCCCTTATTTATTTTAAATTATTTAGGCACATAATAATCAACTAAATTTATTGTAATAATGTCATGAAAAATAAAAAATTATTTATTTCGTCAACTTAAATGTTAAAATATTGAAAAAAACCTTTTGAAATACAATTATGAATGGTTGAAAGCTGAAGGTCATTGCATCATGAACTTTTAGACATAGTGAAAAAAGGTAAGGAAGTTTTATATTCTTATAACTATGATAATTTTTCAATTAAATTTTGGTTCACCCTTAAAAGTAATGGAGGTCATATTATCGATGGACAAAAGGATAATTTTTTGGATCCTACATAGGTAATTGAGTCAAATGTCTATTGATGTGAAAATATGGATTGTTTTCCTCTACTAAAAAGAGGTGTTGAGTTAGAGGAGGGAAATTATCACAATTTCCATTCAACAAATATAAACATCCATAAATATTATAGATTGAACCGCTCAAAATGAATCTATCTAAAACTCGCAAGTTCATGAAGAAATAGAAATGGAAAGAAACATTTATATTTTATGAGGATTATATCCAGTGTGGAATCATGCTCCCTGTCGAGCATTGTAACTCCACCTGACCATGGATTATTTTCATTGTACCCCCAAATGAAATCATCTTACAAGCATTCATGAATTTTCTAACCACACATGTCAGGAATTGAATCCAGCATCATTTCTTCAGGCTACAGTACAATAGTTGATTAATGAATAATGAAGATTTATAGGTTATAAGCATATTTGAAACATCCTTTGAAGGTTTGAAAAACACAGTTTTTTGTCTTAAATAATGTAAATTTGTTTCATTACATGATCATGAGATAATTTCAAGAATATAGTTGATTAATAGACTATATGAATACAATTGAAATGAAGTTATAATTCCTTTACATGGAATTTATAATTAAATTATTAGAAGATAAAAAATATTACCTCAATGTTTAATTATTCTTTTCTTGATGATCAAGTGGAATAAATTTCATGGAATTATCATTACACTATATTATTGAAATTTATAATCAATTTAGTAATGAATCATACATGAACCATAATAATGGATCAATGTTTTCAAATCTTCAGGTGCCAACACGACTGATCTAGATTTTTGTTATTGTGGTTGACAATAATAATATTCCTCATGAAGAGGTGGAACTCTTAGTTTTTCTTGGTGAACTGAGAGAGGAGGTAGAGATAGATATTTATAGAAATCTAGATATATATATATGTCTATCTAGATATATCCCTTTATATATATCTAGATATATCTCTAGATATATCTATAGATACATCTATATAGATATATCTCTATACATATCTCTACATAGCTTTCTAGATATATTTCTCTAGATATATCTCCATATATCATTCTATATATCTCTCTAGATATCTCTATTATCAATTATACACATCCAATAATACAAATTCAGAATTAGATATAAGTATATATAAATAGATATTTATTATAGCAGTATTAGGGTTCGAAAATTTCACAAAACCCATATCCATTTATTATATTCTTATTTGACCCCAAGTCAATTAATAACAATATTATTATTATTAATTGTTTGCAATGTGAATCACATTAATACTCTAAGAAATATTAATTGATTCAAATTAGATGATTACATTGTTCCTTATTTCCCTCATCAACATTTGTCGATCCCCAAATATAGAATATTTAATTAAATTAACGTCACTTCTTTATTTATATGATAAATATAATAATTATTATATTCACTAAACATGAAAACTAAAACTTATTATTTATTTTTAAATTCACATTATTTTATTGAATAAAATGAAAATAAATTATGTTTATCAACAAAACCTTCATTAAAATTATTTATTATAACATGTTTAATTCATTATAAAAATTTAACTAAGAGAACAGATACACATGGTATGTGACCCTCTATATGAATACCCATTTCTTTATTAAGCAATAATTCATTATTTATGAGATAAACCTACACACAATATATCACATAAGATCAAGATGTCTATTGATTTTGGTTAATTAGGTTCATTACATAAAATATTTGTGTAAGGGGTACATTTACATTATTGGAAATGTCATTAACATTCTCATAATATTCCATTATACCAAAAATTGTATGGGATAATGCAAGGAAATACAATATAATTGGGTGATCTATAAAGAAAATTATGGGAATAAATATGGATTAACATAGATAAATTATTACATTTTAGTCAATAGGAAATTAAATTTGGCAAAATAGGGCTAGAATTATAAAAACAAAGGGGAATGAAATCACATGATAACTTAAACATTGGGATGTAGAAACAAATTTAAATAGGATATCATAGAAAAATGATAATGATAAATACCCAGATATCATAACATTGTCAAAAAATTCCGATGATTGAGTAGCTTCACTCCACGATTCCTTTCATAACATCTCATATGACTAAAACATTACCCAAAGAATTAGAGGATAATATAATTTTGGGCTCAATAATTACATTCATATTATGTATTGGTATAATTTTTCAACATATATCAATCAACATAGGATCATATTTCATAAAATTTTTTTCCTTGATAATGGAGTGTGTGATACATAAATGTATTTCCACAAAAAGAGAGAGAGTATATTTTGGTCTAGGATAATATAAGTGAGTGGAAATAATGATGGTATTAAAAAAATAAAGGTTTAGAATGGGAAAAGGTGTAATGAAATTTCAGCATCATGATATAAGTACAAGGATATTGATAAAATTATTTACTGAGAGTGAAATGGGTATATAATAATTTTTACATTAAATGGATTGTGAGATTGTTATGGAAAATTGTAACGTCCCGATTCCGGGTGCCACTCAACGGTGCCCTGAACCTAGTTCGACACATGACCTCATGCGCATTTCCCCAAATTCTAGAGGCTACCGACTAGCAGCGAGGGCCCAGGTCTGATAGTGGGGAAACTATGACCTCATTTGTCAATGTGTAGCGCAGCGGAATATAATACAACATACAACATCAAAGGAAGCAGAAACAGTATATATAACTGAAATGGATAACAGATAACAAAAAGGGAAACCAGTAGTCATGTATATATGAAGATGGGTCATGTAACTATTCTATAAAATAGACAGAACATGTTACACTTCAATACAATACAATACAACTTAAGTACAAGTACAGGAAAGAAACAGAACATCCAGCAACATCGTGATCCAATGCTCGGAACCATGCTCTCCTACACCCCATCAGCAATCAAGTACTTGTATAGGGACCCATTCCCTTATCTAAACATGCAGAAACATAATCTGTTTGGTCAGAAAAGCATGACCCAAACATGGTGTGAGAAATAAATTCACAATAGGCACCCACCAAAGGCCCGTGCCCAACTGTGTGAAGCACGGAACAACAGTGTGCAGTAGTAAAATTCAATAATGTAAGAAGTACTGAATGTAACTAACTTAACCAGTTATATAGCCATTTTAATATCCATTTAATCATTTCATTTAAAATACCACCCTAGTGAATGTTTTAAGTAAACAGCCAATGTACTCATACACGTAAACCCCTACCCTCAGGTAAAGAGAATCCAACCACAAGAATCTTCCCACAGGCATATAGATATTTCCCACAGGCATAAGAAGTGTCATCCCCAGGAACAGAATCAGCTGCCCATAGGCATGGAAGTTGTTTCCCACAGGCTAAATAGTACAGTGCCCACATGCTAAATCACAACACCGCCCTCAGGCTAAACGGGTAACCGGGCCAAGACCAACATGTAAACAAGCAGTAAACAAGAAATTCCTCTGAAGGAAATTATTCCATCATTATATTAAAGGCATAATATAAACAAGGCATACCCTCAGGTATCCTGGCCAAACAGCTACACAGAGGAATGCACCCCTGGGGTGGTCCTGGATCCACGCAATGATCCCAAATAGCATTTTTACATCACATTCAATTACCTATACAATTATAGGTATTTAAAATATCCACGGCCTCACCCACACGGCACCCCAAATATGGTTGTGTAGCTCAAAAACACAAAAAAATGCAAGACGGTTAGAAATAAACACCAAGTCACCTATCTTAAACGCCAATGAACGATATACGTGAACGTCGATTCCAGAAACGCCCAAGAACGACGTAGATATAAAGTAGAAGAAACTCTGTTTAAACTTAAATAACTTCCATTATAGGAAGAATTGTTAAGAGACTCACCAGGAAGAGGATGCTCGTACCCTTGCGGTTTCAACGAGATCGACAGAGGCGGAATCGGATTCCTGATGTGCACTTGGCGGATCCTCAAAGCCCCTGCCTTCCTCTCCCAAGCCCTCTCCCCGTTCTAAGCCTTCCCTATGAATAGGGGAGGCTACTGCCCATTTTAAGAGAAAAAAACAAAGTACACGGCATGTAAATCCAAGTACACTGTGTGTACTTCCCATTTTTTAATTGTTCCTTTGGCGGTTTCCCACCAGTGTGGCACTCATAATCTGCCGAAATGACTACACAGTGTGTCTCCATGAGTACACGGCATGTTCTGTCGCATAGCTAGCCACTGCCTTACTATTCGTATGTCGACTAACTACAAAGTGTGTAAGGAACCACTACACGGCGTGTAGTCGGTCTTCACACCCTTCGTCACCGACATGGCTACACGCCCTGTGTACTTATCCCAGAGGGCCAAAAATACACAGCGTGTAAAAAAAGTAAACGGTGTGTACTTCCAAAATTTAGTATTTTTCCCCATTTTCCTTATTTTATCAAAAACACTTAAGGAAAAGAGAAAAGAAGAAACTCATACCTCAAAAGTAAAAATGGTGTTCTTACAAACTCCCCCCCCCCCCTTAAAGCAATTTGTCCCCGAATTTCCCTTCCAAGGGTGGCGAAGATAAAGCCATGAACAACTCCAGCCACTGAGCACGTACATCAGTCTCCCACTCCTAGGTTTCGTCCTGCACTCGCCCATGATACCATAGCACCCATATGAGAGGAATAGACCGGCCTCAGAGAACCTTCGTTCTCCTATCAACAATACGAATCAGATGCTCCTCAAATTACGCATCTGTCTTGAGATCAACCTCCCCGGGTTGAAAGAAGTGAGATGGGTCTGAATGATAGTAGTACAATTGAGATACATGGAAGATGTCGTGCATGGATTGGTACCTCTGAGGTAACTGCAACCGATAGGAAATCAGCTCTACTCCCTCTAGAATCTCTAATAGCCCCACATACCTCGGTGAATGTTTACCCCGTCTCATGATCCTCCTGTGCCCCAACCTCAACGAAACACGCAAGAAAACCTGATCCACGACCATAAACTCTAAAGGTCATCTAAGGTGATCAACATAAGATTTTTTATGAGACTATGTGGTATCCATCCACTTCTGAATCAACTAGACCTTCTCAAAAGTCTCCTGCATGAAACGTGTTCCCAGTAAAGCTGCCTCACCTGCCTCTAACCAATACAGGGATGATCAGAATGTCCGACCATATAAACCCTCGTAAGGTGACATCTCTATAGTTTCTTGAAAAATATCATTATAGGAAAAATCGACTAGGTGTATATGATTCTCCAAAGAGCCCCCCAAAGTCTAGGACGCATGCACGCAACATGTCCTCAAGCACCTATATCATACGCTCTGATTGGCCATCGGTCTGAGGGTGGTAAGCCATGCTCAGAAGAACCTGTATACCCAGTTCCCTCTGAAAACTATGCCAGAAACGAGACATAAAGCAGGCATCCATATCTGAAATGATAGAAAGAGGGACCCCATAAAGACGTACGACCTCGCGGATATACAACTTCTTGAGCTTGTCAACACCGAAGGTCTCCTTGATTGAAAAAAAGTGAGTTACCTTCGTGAGTCTGTCCACAACAACCCACACGACATCATTGACTCGAGATGATCTCGGAAACCCAGTCATGAAGTCCATCGTGACATCATCCCATTTCTACTCTGGGATGGGTAACTGCTGTAATAGTCCTGCTGGCCTCTGATGCTCCATCTTCACCTACTGATAGGTTGAACACCTCGTAACAAAACCAGCTCATCACTCTTAATACCCAGCCAACAGCACTGACGTCTCATGTCTCGGTACATCTTGGTAACTTCGGGATGAACTGACCCAGCTGAAGCATGAAACTCCCTCATCATATCCTCTATTATATCCCATGGATCCCATACTCGTCCATGGAGATGCAGAACCTCGTCATTGTATATCGTCCAACCAGGAGGAGGGTCCTCACTTGCCACCAACTCCTGTAGAACTAGGCCTTCCGAAGCGTATAGCTTTCTAATCCTCATTCTATCCAGGAGGGTAGAGGTCACAGCTAAAGATGAAAGATATGTTTTCCCCTGACTGTTGTGCACCTCCAAATGTATCTCAGAGAACAATTCCATAAGCTTCCACTCATCACTGGCCTCTTGCACATCCTGTATCTGAGTCTTCCTGCTTAGTGAATTAGCTATTGCATTACCTTTACCAGGTGTATAGGAAAGATCGAAGTCGAAGGACTAAAGGTATTCAACCCACATTCACTATCTTAGATTCAAGTCACGCTCAGTAAAGATATACTTGTGACTTTTGTGATCGGTGAGGACCACAAAACGTTCTCCCAAGAGATAATGTCTCAAACAGCGCAACGAATGCACAACTGCAGCCAACGCAAGATCATGTGTCGGTTAATTCCTCTCATGTGGCCTCAACTGCCGAGACCGGTATGCAACTACTCGATCACCCTGCATCAACACTGCTCCCAGCCTAATACCTGATGCATAACAGTAAAATGTATAGCTTTTCCCCTGCTCTGGGACTATCAGGATCGGTGCTGATGTCAACTTTCCCTTTCGCTCCTGGAAGGTTGTCTCACAAGCTTCTGTCCAAACGAACTTCACACCCTTCTTAGTCAAACCCGTCAATGATGTTGCTAAGCAGGAGAAGTCCTAGATGAAACTTCTGTAGTAACCAGCCAGCCCTAAGAAACTCTGTATCTCAAACACATTCTTAAGCTGCTCCCAAGAAACTACTACTCTCACCTTCTCTGGGTCAACTGAAACTCCTGCCTCTAAGATAATATGACCCAGGAAGTGAATCTGGCCCATCCAAAAGTGGCACTTTGAGAGCTTAGAATATAGCAGATGCTCTCTCAGTGTACTCAATACGATCTCAAGATGGGTGGAATGGTCATGTTGAGTGTGAGAGTACACCAATATATTGTCCACGAATGAAACCATAAAAGAATCTAGATAAGGATAGAAAACATGTTTCATCAGATCCATGAAAACTGCTGGTGGATTTGTGAGTCCGAGCGGCATCACCACGTACTCATAGAGACCATATCTGCTCCGAAAAGCTGTAAGCGGTATATCTGATAGTCTCACGCATAGCTAATGATATCCTGATCTTAATTCAATCTTCGAGAACACTCATGCTCTATGAAGTTGATCAAAATCATCATCAATCCTTGGCAAGGGATATTGGTTCTTGACCATCAACTGGTTCATCTTCCGATAATCCACACAGTGTCTGAGGGTACCGTCCACCTTTTTCGCAAAGAGGACTAGCGAAACCCAGGGAGAAGTACTGGGTCGGATGAAACCCTTTGCATGTAACTCCTCTAACTGCCTCTTGAGCTCATGCAACTCTGGTGTGGCCATCCTATTAGGAGTAATGTAATGCGGCGCTACTCCTGGCACAATATCAATAGAGAAATCCACCTCTCGCTCCGGTGGTAGACCTGGAAAGTCATCCGAGAAGGCATCCCGGAAACAATCAACCACTATTGGGAAATCCTTATGACAAGTCCCCTGGTTGTCCAGATATAAACTCGCAATCTGGGCTGTGACTCCACTTCTCCCATTATGATCTAGTACAGCTCGACTCGCCTGAACATCCTATTCTCCCTTGTATAGAAACTCTCCGCCCTCTGGTGATGTGAAACTCACCCTACGACGAAAGAAATCTAAAAAGGCTCGAAAGGGAACCAACCAGTTCATCTCAAGAATGAAATCATAGCTCTTCATCTCCAAGACATAGAGGTCCCAAAGGAAGTGACACCCACCAACCTTAAGGGGGAACTCCTTGCATTGATGCACACTTATCGTTCTTGTCCCCAACAGAGTGTCTAGCATCATGATATCAGAAGAAGTAGAAATACAGAGCCCAAGTATCTCCTCAACAGGCACAGAAATGAAGATATGTGTAGCACCCATATCGAAAATTACTGAAGATAAAACAGAAGCTACTAGAATAGTACCTATGACAGTAGAAGGTATGGGATCCTGCTTTTGCTGGGTCTGTTGTACTGCATATGTCTGCCCAGTGTCGCGGCCCTATGACACAGCCTGGCTTCCTTGAGCTATCCCGACCCTGCTGCCTCTGAGATCCTGCTATCTGGCTACCATGGCCACGTCCACCATCTCTTCCTACACGCCCTGACGTATTCCAGTTTCCTAATAGGTAAGAAGCTGTTGGTCCTGCTCCCACATGTGGAGTCTGCATAGAACCCCTCTCACTTGACATTGGTGGAAACACCCTACAGAAGTGTTGCAGATGACCCATCCTGCCGCAAGCTCGGCACTCCACTGGGTCTCATGGACACTGTGGCCTCTTGTTCCCCTCTCTACCACACTGGTAGCACATGACCTGGCCTCCTAAAGCATTCTTCTGACTGGTACTTCCACTGTACGAGAATTCCATCTGTCTCTTCCTCTTACTAGAAGAAATATTACCAGAAACAGGTGATGAACCGCCCTATCCCACACCACTAGCTTCCCACAGTTTCCTATGTGTTATCATTGCATGATTCACAATAGCATGTACAGTAGGCAACCTGAAAACATTCACCAATGCTCGAATGTCACAAAGAAGACCATCCTCAAATCTCCTATCTCTTAGTGTCTCATTGCCCACCAGAATGGCTGAAAACGCTGAAGCTTGTTAAATTGAGCAGAATAATCCATCACTGACATAGCACCCTGCTGATGATTCATGAACTCTAGAGCTCTATCTACCCTCAGCATCTCTGGGAAGAAGAAGTCATAAAAGGCTATCTGGAAATCTTCTGACACCATGTCTCTATGATGCTCTGATTGGGTGGTATCATCCCACCACCTCTTGGAAAAATCATGGAGCATGTATGTCACGAGCTTGACCCTCTGCCCTGGAGGCGTCTCAAGATGCTCGAAGATAGTCTGCATCGACCCCAGCCAAGACTCTACAGCATGTGGTCCGCCATCCCTTGAAAACGTAGGCTGATGCTGTTGCTGAAATATATGAGTCAGCTCAGCCATAGATGTGGCAGTCGGTGGTGCTCCCTGAAAGGTCTGCATGAACCGCATAAAGCCTTCATGGAACTGCGGCTCCGCACCTGTGTCGGGTATAATATCTAGCACCACCTCTGTCTCTACAGGAGGATAAACTGGTAGCCCATGACCCACCATCTCTGGAGTATAGTCGTCGTCGCTCTCCTGGTGAAAAACGCCCAGTCGTCTCGATGGTATGACTCTACAAGGTCAAATGAACACCTTAGAACAAGATTATTAAAGACTGAAAATGAAAATACACAAAAAAGGAACATGAGGAAGAAGGAATCAATGTTTTTCAAAACACGACTACACAGCGTGTATACTGACTACACGATGTGTGCCTGACTTATCTTCCCCTGCTCAGGTTCTTCTACATGGCTAAGCCACACGACTCTTGTTTGAACAAAACTACACGGCGTGTATATCATCTACAAGGTGTGTATGTTGTTATTTTCACCCGCCCGTGTCGTTTTTGATACAGCCGACTACTCGGCTTGATACTACACGGTGTGTTACACTCACACCCGGCGTGTACACTACCCCATTTCCCATCCACAAGGCTAATTCCACATGGTCTATACTCGGAAAAGACTACACGACGTGTACCATAGGTACACGGTGTGTACAAGACGAGCTCCGCTGACCCATGTTGTTAGTTACATGGCTAGATACACGGCTCAACCTACATGGTGTGTTCTGTATACACACGACATGTACACGAAAGGATTTCCCCGACGCGTGTTGATAGTTACATGGCCGAGTCCCCAGGTCACACTACACGATGTGTTCTTCATTGACACGGCGTGTTCAAGAATCATCTACATCGGTCCGTGTTTGTTAGTTACACGGCCGGGTCTCCGGGTCAACACTACACGGCGTGTACATCCGGTACACGACCTGTTCTCCCCAAGAATTTCCCTTCCCTGTGTCGCTGCCCACACGGTTTGTGACATTAGAAGATACTACACACCATGTACCTACTCAAAAACTTTATTTTTTTCTTCCCGAACAGAAGAACATACACGGCATGTTTAAGTATTACACGACGTGTATACTAGGTTTCCAGATAGTATGCCTCAAAAACTTCTCTGGAACCCACAAAACACTAAAAAACAACACCTAAGTGTCAAATTCCTATCCGTGAGGGCCCATACTCCCCACGAACCAAAGTTTGACATCAAATCAATGTTATAACAAAATAAATAGTCAATGATCCAACAAATTCCGGTAAATGGGGTCCCATACTCCCCAAAAAAAGGTTGGTGTCTATTCTATAAACAAGCTCACACCAAAATACCTTATCACATAGAAGGTATTTATCAAGCAGCTATCAAAACAACATGATTTTCTAGCACAACAACTATCACAACAACATTCAATGTCGAATGCACCTACATAGCATAGAACTATGCATGGCATGTGATTTCAAGCCTGTTCCTAAATGATTCATGAGATGGAATACCCTCATCTCATCGGGTTGCAACTAAGTAGAACCCATACATAAAATATCAACCGCACAATCAAAAGTACATCACCTTTCAGTGAATATCAATTCAACTGTAAAATTGAAAAATCAGAAAAATTGCAACACGAGGTAAATTGGCTTTTCCCTGTACATGGGTTAGCTATACCCAGGAATAGCTTATCACCAACTAACGGTCCGTCCTATCCCTGACTAAGAATCCAAATAGCAAGTCAAAGAAAAGAACCGCTCCAATACCACTTTGTAATGTCTCGGTTCTGGATGACACTCAACGGGTTCCCTGAACCCAGTTCGCCACATGACCTCAAGCGCATTTCCCCAAACGCCAGAGGCTACTGACTAGTAGCGAGGGCCCAGGTCTGATAGTGGCGAAACTATGCCCTCATTCTTCAAAGTGTAGCACAGGTGATTATAATACAACATACAATAGCAACGGAAGTAGCAACAGTATATATAACTGAAATGGATAACTGATAACAAAAAGGGAAACCAACAGTCATGTATGTATGAAGATGAAGCATTTCACTATTCTATAAAATAGACAGAACATGTTACACTACAATATAATAGAATACAACTGAAGTACAGGTACATGAAAGAAACAGAACAGCCAGCGGCATCGCGAGCCAATGCTCGGTGCCATGCCCTTCTACAGCCCAGCAGAAATCAAGTACCTATATAGGGACCCTTTCCCTTATCTACACCTACGAAAACGTAATCTGTTTGGTCCGAAAAGCATGACCCAAACAGGGTGTGAGAAATAAATTCCTAGTAGGTACCCACCAAAGGCTCATTCCCAACTGTGTGAAGCATGCAACAACAGTGTGAAGTAGTAAAATGCAATAATGTAAGCAGTACTGAAAGTAACTAACTTAACCAGTTATATCGCCATTTTAATATCCATTTAATAATTTCATTTAAAATACCACCCCAGTGAATATTCTAAGTAAACAGCCAATGTCCTCAAACACGTAAACCCATACCCTCAGGTAAAGAGAATCCAACCACAAGAATCTGCCCACAGGCATAGGGATATTTCCCACAGACGTAAGAAGTGTCTCCCACAGGCACAGAATCAGCTGCCCATAGGCATGGAAGAAGTTTCCCACAGGATAAATAGTACAGTGCCCACAGGCTAAATCACAACACCGCCCTCAGGATAAACAGGTAACCAAGCCAAGCCCAACATCTAAACAAGCAGTAAACAAGCAATTCCTATCAAGGAAATTACTCAATCATTACATTAAAGGCATAATATAAACATGGAATACCCTCGAGTATCCTGACCAAATGGCTAAACAGAGGAACGCACCCCCGGGGTGGTCCTGGATCCACACAACGTTCCCAAATAGCATTTTTACATCACATTCAATTACCTATACAATTCTAGGTATTTAAAATAGCCACGGCCTCAGCCACACGACACCCCAAATATGGGTTCGTTGCTCAAAAACACAAAAAAAATGCATGAAAGTTGGAAATAAACACCAATCCACCTACGTTAAACGCCAACGAACGATATACGTGAACGTCGATTCCCGAAATGCCCTAGAATGACGTAGATCTAAAGTAGAAGAAACTTTGTTTAAACATAAATAACTTCCATTAGAGGAAGAATTGTTAAGAAACACACCAGGAGGAGGAAGCTCGTATCCGTGTGGTTCCAACGAGATCGACGAAGGCGAAATTGGATTCCCGAAGTGCACTCGGCGGATCCTCAAAGCTTCGGCCTTCCTCTCCCAAGCCCCCTTCCCGTTCTAAGCCTTCCCTGTGAACAGGGGAGGCTACTGCCCATTTTATGAAAAAAAACATAAAGTACACGGCATGTAATTCCGAGTACACGGAACGTTCATGGCATTTTGTAACTGTTCCTCTGGTGGTTGTCCACCAGCATGGCACTGTTCATCTGCCGACATGACTACATGACATGTCTCCAAGAGTACATGGCATGTTCTGTCGCACAGATGGCCAACGCCTTACTGTTCGCCTGCCGACTGACTACACGGTGTGTAAGGGACCACTACACTGCGTGTAATAGGTCTTTACACCCTTCGTCGCCGACATGGCTACACACCCTGTGTACTTATCCCACACTGCCGAATGTACACGGTGTGTGGAAAAAGTACACGGCATGTACTTCCAAAATTTATGGTTTTCCCCCATTTTCCTTATTTTCTCAAAAACACTTAAGGAAAAGAGAAAAGAAGAAAATAGTACCTCAAAAGTAAGAACCAGGTTCTTACAAAAATCATATCCCAATATTAGTAATTGGAAATAAATCCATAAAAAGGATATTATGGTTGAATAAATTTGAAAAGGAATTGAAACCTTACATTAAAAGGGTGATTCAAAATTATTTTTAGTAGATTCATTGTAGATTAAGGAAACCACTGGATGAATCTTAAGATGTGAGGTTATAGTAATAATATGACCTAATGTTTTTAAATAATAGGAAGATATCTTTGGTGGTCTTATATTTGAAAATTGAAGGGTGTACTTTATGATTTCCTAGACATAGGGTTCAGAAATTATATCATAATGTAATCAAAAACAAAAATAGTCTCATTGGATATGACCAAGGATTAGGCCAATGGGGAATTTTTTTCATATTTTATAAGGTCAAGGTTCATCACTTTAGTAATATTACACATTGTGATGTGGAAGTGAGTCATGTTCATAAATAAATTTCTTTAAAAATAGAAAATATAATAATGATTTGTAGGACTCAAAAAGGATTTATAAAATTAATAAAAAATCCTAAAAATGAAAATATGTTAAAGAGAAACATATATTTTGTCATATATATATATATATATTTTAAAAATTTATTAAACCATTTTTGGGTTATTATGATGTCATAATACACACTTTATATTCATACCATGTTAAGATTTTACCAAAAATATCAGTTGTCTTAAGAAATTACAAAAACTCCACCATTAAATAATTTAAAAAATCTGATTCCAAAAATAATATTTATTTTATGATAATGATTCTATGAATTTATGCATTTTTAAATTTAAAATAAAGTGGATATTTGTTGATAATTGTAAGGTTTTTTGACAATTACATTTTTAGAATGATTATAGAAATTACATTTTACACCATAATGATTATATTTTCATTTACATTTTATAATCATATATTAATAGTAATATTTTTATTTTATTTTATTAAAAAATATTTCAATTAATAAAAAATAAAAGTATTAATTGATATTTTATAATATTAAAAAAAAAATTCTGTTTATCATATCAATATCAAAATCATTTATAAACTAACAAAAATAAGAAATAAACTATAATAATTATCCAATAAAATGTACATATTCATATTATTAGAGTATTAATGCATATCTCATTAGTACACTAGAAAACACCCTAAGGGTAAGGTGCATGACAATGAGATTTCCTAGTTCTGTTTTGATATACATGGTTTTGGACATGATCTCGATGAGCTTGAACTTCTCTCACAAATGATTCCATTCATGCAGTAGTTGTTGGATAGTGGTTTGTTCTTTCTCACAGGAATGGATTATTTATTCTACCTCCCAATAATCATTGATAAATGGCGTTCATTGGGTGTGATCCTATTAGTTGAGGCCATCACATCCTTTGTATGTGTCAATTGAAATTTTCAAATCCTTGTATTTAAAATTATCACATGATCACTTTTAAACTTTTATATTACCAACGGTTTTTATTAATAAAATACTTTTTAAATATGATATGATATAATAATATGAATGATTTGAATGAGTTCTCTATAACAATAATATATAATTTGAAATTTAATTTAACTAATAATGTAATTTTATATAAAATTTTACGGTCATTACAATATTCTCCACTCTAAATATGATCCCTAAAAAAATTCATTTCTTATAATAAGATAGATGAGGGAAACTATTTTTCAACACCTCCTCCAATTACCATGATTTTTATTCAAACTTATGGATTTTCCATTGCACTTCGACCACGTGAATTGTATTATTTAGTAAAGCTGGTTCTCTACAATCTAATATAATCATTGGATTCTCCTCATATGAACGATCATTATACAATAGCACCATATATGGATTCGGCACATGTAGGGGGTTTGGTACTTAAATACATATGAATAATACGAGTAACTCATCATGTACTTGAGATAGGTTAGGTGATAGGAAATCAATCTTATGTGATCAATGATATCATAAGGACCAACTTATCGTATAATAATCAACAACTTATTCTTAAATCACATGACATTATTCAATGGAGATATATAGAGGTATCCCTTATATATAACCTCAAAATCTAGGTCTCGTAAATGATTTTCAATAGATCTATTATTTGGACCATATGTATCCAAAATGTGCTTCTGATTAGTCTTGACTTTTTCAACCATTTTCTCCACTATTTTAGGAATCATTAGTATGTGTTCATGAACTTCATCCCAGTACGCAGGTTTTCAACAAATCTATTTATAAAGGAATATATTGGGATCCATTTGGATTCTTTGGTAGAAACTATTATTGTTTGATAACACCACTTAATGAAGTTTCAGATCCATTCATCCTTTTTTATTAATTATGAGTTTTCTCAACATTTTTGGAGTGTCTATATTTTGCACTCAGATATTCCATCTGTTTTAGGGGCATTGTTAATGCTGATGTTCAACTCATTATTTATATCATGTTAGAAAATTTTCAAGATCTTGAAAGTTAATATTGGATCTCGATTAGATACAATAAATTATTGTGTTCCATGCATCCTCACCTCTTCTATAATGAATTTCATTGGAGTATTATTGAGTATTAATTTCTATCGAATTATAATGAAGTGAGAAGTCTTTGTAAGACAATCCACAATAGCCAATATAGAATTATTTAATTATTATGTATTTGAAAGTATAGTTATTATGTCCATGGTTATGTTTTCTCAGTTTCATGTAGGTATGGGTAATGGATGCATCATCCCCATTGATATTCTCATTTAAAACCTCACTTTCTAACAAAAAAGATACCATTAAGTATATTTTTAATCTTCTTTACCATATTGACCCCACAACAGTTATCTCATTGATCTTGATATATAATTTTTCTTTATATATGGATGAAGAAGGTCAAGATATGTGCATGATCCAATAGATCTTTATTTAACACTTGATTTTATGGTCTACATAGTCGGGGAAAAAATCCTAAAACTCATTCTTCATTAATTTTTAACTCTATGTATTTTCATATTGGTATAGCTTACACATTCATTGGAATTTCCACATCATCTCACTGATAATTGTTTTATCCTCTTAAAATTGGATTGTTGAGAAATAATTCTTCAAAAGATTGATGATATTCCTTCCTTTATGGTTCTCATGTGAATGCTTTTCATTTCTATAATGATAATTTCCTTCTAAACTATCATAAATGACAAAATTTATCAGTCATTTATACTTAGAGCGTCTGTCACATTTTTTGATTTCTGATTATTATAGTATTATAATTATTCATCATCCTAAATTTGTTCTAACCACCTTTTATGTCACATATTCTTCTGATTTTGTGTAAATATATACGTGAGGCACTTATGACTTGAATATCTTTCACATATCTCCCAAAAAAACATAATTCCTCCAGATTTTCAATGTGAATGATTGTCTTGAAAAATATATATCATGTTTTTTATAGTTATATTCATAAAAATTTAATTTCCTTGCAAAAAAGGATATCACTTTTTCAATCATCACTAACATATAACCCATGAAATTCTTCGAAGCATCGTTGTATAAATGAAAAAGTACTCCACTTGTGGTTGGCATATATATAGGTGTAGTAAAAAGACTATAATTAAAATCCTAAATTGTATCTTAAATTTCATTATTCCAAAAAAATTTGACTCGATTAAAATTTTATTGTGGTTCATGTGTTATAATATCATATTAAAATTATGAAAATTAGATTATAATACCCATATAACATAGTGGAACTATGTATTTATATATAAAATGATGACCTTGGTCATCCATAAATTTCATCTACCTTTAAAAGGGTCATAGGTACCCCATTACTTATGATAATATTCCATGATAAGAAGAGTACCTTAAACTATAACTCACATTTTTTGTTCGATTCATAAATCTTATCCTTTCATAATTTATTTGGAATAGTTATCATATTCTACTTATACTCCTCCTTGATTTTGGTGTATATTTGAATATCATCTATAAATACTACGACAAATTTTTCAATGTAATCTCTAAAGTCATTAATCAACATTACTTGAATATTTATGAATAATTACCGTGATTGAATTGAATTACAATTAACTTATGGTACCCATAGCTTGTAAAGAAATCCATCTTGGGGATGTCCTTCTCCTTTCACCTTTAAATGATAATACCCCAACTAAAGATCAACCTTTAAAATTTAGTAGGATCAATGCAGATGATAAAACATATCATTAATCTATATAAGAAGATAGTTTTATTATTGTTATGTTCTTATATCGCTATAATCAATTCAATGATTCATTGAACCATACTTATTCCTGATGATGAGGACTGGTTCACCCCACATTGAGCACCTGGGCATATGAAATATTTATCTAGATTATCAAGTAGATTTTTCATCATTTTATCAAGTTCCTCCAGATTCATTTTATATGAAATAGTGGACATTGGGAATGCCTAGTGTATAATCATGACTGGAAGTTCAATATTTCAGTTTAGGGGAGTCTAAGTAATTATTTAGGAAATAGTTTAGCCTATTCCATCACAATGGTAATGTCATCAAGGATTATCTTTTCCTTAAACTCATTCATTTAATCAAGATACTTTTTATTTTATGGAAATAATATATATACATGATATGTTTGTGATAAAAAAACTCATTCTCCTCCTTATAATTTCATAGAATCGAAGTAAAATTTATGATACAAAGGGTGATGTCCTTCTCATAGTAATTTATATTATCTCTATATAATTAAATTCAATACATACCAATAATTTCATCAAATTCTATTAAATAGATAATGAAAATGTTCATCAAGAATTGTAGCACAAGTATTTTAAGAGGGGTGGAGTTACATAATTTGATTTAATAATTTACCCATTTTTCATTTTAACCAATAGTTATACTACCATGATTTGTGTTGAGGTCTCAATAGTTCAACTAAACCTGAATGATTTAAAGGAATGAGTAGATGTATAATAAAAAGGTAATTTTTCTGTTCTTGAATGAATAGCTAGAGTACCTATCACCACATCACTATTGTGTTCTACCTTGGTTGTTTTAATTTCATATTACCTATATTTTTTCCTTGGAGGTTGTTGTAATTATTTTTCTAAACTCCCTTGTCTCGGTGAATTGGTTTTCATAGTTCCCTTTGTTCATTGTAGTTCATACATTCGAGAAAATGTTTAGTTTTGACTATATAATTCCCCTGTTAAATTAAATTATTGGGTTTTTACCATTATAAATGTCTAGATAGGTTCCCTTTTTTACCTCAGTTAAATCATTTCCTCATCCCCTTTTAGAAATTCACCGGGTGATTTATTCTACTCTATTAATAATTGGGATGTTGAATTTTCTTTCCATTGGCAGATTTCTCAATCACATCACCATAACTAAACACCACTTTCTAATTATTATACCCCATGAGATCCTGGAAATTCAATTATATCCATTTTAACATCAAGGGAACATCAGACTATTTCCTCATAAATATCAATGTCTCATATTACTTGGGATTTTCATAGGATCAGTTTTAGCCTACCAAATAAGTGGTCAACATTTAATTCTTGGGTAATGAAAAACCAATAGGTGTATCATAAATGTCTTATGAAGTTTAAATCAAACTCCACAAGAGTTTCATCATTTTTTTTAATGGAAAAGAAATCCAAATTCATTTTTAGTTAGACGGTGTGAGGAAAATATTTATTGATGAGTATTTTATATAATTCCTTCCACACCATTGTATTGATTACTTATTTAGGGGTTATAATCCAAATTAATGTCAACCAATGATCATATTATCCTTCCATATGATAAAAAAATAGTATAATATTCTTCATTTTGTAACATTAAAGGATGTATAAGATATTCTCAATGGATTTGATCGATTATTCTACCATCAATATATTATATGATCCATTGAACGTTGGAGGAATTCATCACTTAAAGTATCAACATAATCTAGTTATGTCATTGGGGGTGGATATTCCTCCTAATTTTGGATTCAATTCAGAATCTAAGTCAAATGAGAGTGTATCATTATAATTCTCAGGATTCCTTCTCAAATTGGGTTTGGAATCTTGTTTGGGAAGTCATCACATTGCCCTTTATGTTATTTTTTTACATAATTACTCCAATTTTTTTCATTACCAAGAATAAATACAAAATTATAGATGATTATTTCCAAACTATTAGACACATAAATTGGAATCCAATAATGTAAAAATTATAATTTCGAAATGATTTTAATTTCCCAAAAATATGAATTTCTAGTATTCAATCTATGTTGTCTGTGATCTACGTCCTAAAAATGATAGTAATGAGAATTTGTATTCCCTTAATAATGATTCATAATGATAATGTATAATTAAGAAATCATATCCCCTTGGATTGTAAAAATAGGGGTATATCAAGGCATGTTGTTGAGCACTAGTTTCTTACAGTGTGTAGAAAAATGTTGTGTTTTCACATTTTACACCTAGGTAAATCTGTTCTAGATCTAAATCCACTTGCAGTATCCAAAAATGGATGTAATTTCATTGAAACTACTTACTCAATACATTAAAAACATGTAGGAATGTCTTATTTTGATTAATATTATCACAAAATATTTAAATAATATTTTTAACACTATTCATAAAAACAACTAAGCATTATTTTGATACCAATTATGACAACCATTATCTGTATTACATATTAATTTAATATTAATTACTTAAAGGTACATGTAATAATACATCAAAATTTGATGAGTCTCATGTTTTTGTGTAATTAGGTCATTACATAACAACTTAAAATATGGTGTAAATCTCTATTATTGAAAACATTCTTAACATGATCACAATATTACATCATATTAAAAATTGGATGGATAACCAGGGGACATACATTAGAAAGGGGTGAGTTTTAAAGTACAATAGGGGAATATACATTGAATAACATGATGAATATTTTATATTTTAGAAAATAGGAAATAAAATGGGACATAAAAAAGGGTGATAATCATAAACAAGTACAAAGACGTATGATGTAGCATGATAACATAATGTCATCACACAACTGGATAATCAGGCTATAGAAACAGTTTAAAAACATGGATATAGGTCATAAAATGGTGTCTATTGGTAATATATATGGTTTTTGGAACTCTATAAATGTTTGGTGTGGCTATAGATATACATATGACGTCCAAACCATGTTAATGTCACTATATTCATGGTTTAGAAATGTGGCTATAGGGTTTGAAAATCCATCAAAATAGACTCACCCCAGGAACCCCTCGCCCCCAACTCCCCTAGTAGTAAACTACCACCATGCAGCCCCATCCCCCTAAATAGTCCCCCTACACCCCCCCCCCCAAACTCCCCTTCCAGTATCCAAACCCACCGTAGCCACCCACCCCTCTATAAAGCCCCCTAGACATTCCCTCTTCTCCTTATAAGTCCCCCCTGAATAGTCCCCTTGTTCCTGGATAGCCTCCCCCCCCCCCCACCAATATCCCCCACCCTCTACCCTTGACATCCCCACCCTCTCCCCTACACAGCCCCCCAGTAGTATCCCAACCCTTGGGGTCACCTCCCCCTGTAAATCTACCCTGGACAACCCCATCCCACCTATAAATCCCCCCTCCCTCTTTCACCCCCTCATTTAATGATCGTCTACTAATCTTATGCCAACATGGGAGATTGTTGAGCGGTTGTACAAAGATCATGTAATGATTATATTAATGTTATAGTGTAACTCATTAGAACTATGGTTCCCAAAAATTGTGATGTACTAATTAATGTTGAATGAAGAGTTATATTATTTCAGGAAAATATAATTTTAAAAAAAATAATATGTGTAGTTTAAACGTTATTCTGAATTGAATGGAGAAATTATATAATGTGGTAGCCCACCACCTACCTATAACACCCCTCCCCCTCTTGGGCGCCCCTCCCCTAGACACTGGATACCCACCCCACTCCCCAACCTCCTTAACAACCCCCCCCCCCCCCCTTAGAACACCTCTCCCATGGAAACTGGACACCCCCACCCTCTCTCCTGAACACCCCTCCTACTATACACCTCTTCCTAGACACCCCCACCCTCTCTCCTAGACACCACCACCCCCTTGAAGTAGACACCCCCTCCCACCTGCTAAAAATCCATCCCTCCACTCCCCCTAGAAATCCCCCTCCCACCTCTGGGAACCCCCCCCCCTCTCTTGTATACCCATCCCTTCTGGACACCCCTCACCCTCCATCCTAAATAATGGACACCCACACCCCTCCCTCGTGGACACCCCACCCTCCCTAAGGGACCCCCATTGTAGTATCCCCTCCCCCTCCCCCTCCCCCCTCCCCCTTAAAAAGAACCCTCATTGACACCCCTCCCCCCTCAGACAGACCCCTCCCTCATGGATACCCCCACCCTACTTATACCTCCCCCACCCCTCCCTCTCAAAAACCCATCCCCCCTCCGCCCTAGACACTAGACACCCCAACCCTCTATTCTGGACACCCCACCCTCTTTCATGGACACCCCTCCCCACCTACACCCATGTACTCCATCCCCACTCCCCCCCTGCACACTGCGTTCACTACCCCCTCTCCTTGCACCCTCCCTCCTGGACCTCACCTATAACAACCTATTCATTCCAGAAAAAACAGTTCTTCTGCATATTGAATCCATCTTCATCCATATAAAAAAATTATTTAGAAATTAGAGGATGTCATAGGGTGGAACACCCAACTCATCACCTTCCCTTGTTGGGTGCCAATGGTTTGGTTCATTTTAGAATTATATCTATGTATTCTGAGTCCTAGGTATGTAGTTTAGAGTTTATTTTTATATTAGGTTATTTTTGGAAACTGAAGGAAATGGTGTTAACAAGTAAATTGTTTGTTTATTATCCCAGAGACCCCAATAATGGTTTGATGGCCAATGTATCCATTCACACCCATCCGGCCCTCTTTCCTTATCACACCCCCTACCCCCCCCCCACCTGCACACCCTATACCCCCATCACCCCACATGCACTCCCATGTATTCCTTCCCCATGAACACCCCCTCCCCCCACCTGTACACCCCATTCCCCTCCTCCCACATTAACACCCATCCCCCTACCCCCAACACACCCCCTACCCCCACCTTCATGCCCCTCCCTCTATCCCCATCACACCCCTTCTCCCAACACACCCTCGTCCCCCTTCCCCCAATCTACACAGGCACCCCTACCCACCCGACGCACCCCATTATGGCGTTCAACAGGAAGAGAACGTATTGAGACAACTATTCTTATTCCAAAAAAATTTCCAATTTTGACTATGCCTAGTGTTGAAACTACAAAAGGAAGAGATAAATTGGAGGGAGAGCATCTATCAATGGATACAATTATCATTGGATCACATTCTGATGGAGATAAAACTAATTATATGGTTATGGTAATTTTTGAACATTCTCACACACCACCTATACTATCACCACCTCCAAATGTGCATGAGGAATCACCCTGTATTAGTAAGATATCATGAGGTTATAAATTGTAATATTTTTCCCTAGATATTGTAAATGAGTTTGATAATTATTAGGAAGAATATAATGCGGTGAAACAAGAGTTAAAATCTAATAATGATTAGATTAGAGAACTGATGTCCTCTATTCCCAAGGATGATTTTTACATGTCGGTCGGGTTAATGACTATCCAAACATATTTGATTATGAATCTCTAAAAATTCCCTCATATTCAAATTTTTTTTATAAATTAATTATAAAACTGAATAAAGATGTGAATTTTATAGTTATATATTTGATAGATATTTATACTACCAAGTCCATGTTCAATTATTGTGGTGTTATGGTTGTATCTCAAAGGTACATGTTCTATAATCTTTCAATAGTGCAATTTGACATGTCTTAAGATGTTCTTGATGAGGTTAAGTCTTTCAGGTTGAAAATGAAGTGAATACTACACACTTTATAATGATTTGTATTAATATAGTTTTATTTCATCAAATAGTTTCAACCCTATATAATTTCCACCTTAAAACCTTCAATTGTTCTATTTTTTTAGAGTGAAGTTGATCAATCTATCTCAAAATTTAATTATGAATCCATATAGATTATATAACAACCCTTCCCTTTATCACACATGTAAACATGATTTATTACATAGAAATGGACTTTATACAACTATGAGGATCGATATTTCTAGTATCATGGGAAATTAGGGGCATTAAATGACAATTTAAATCATAAATATAGAACATATTTATTGAAAAAATAAATTACCGGAACACAACATTCCTTCGTACTTAGCATTGCATGGGATAACATGATGACATACATGTGAAAAGGGTGATCTATAAAAACTAGTAATGGAGTAAACAAGGCATAACATGAATAATATAGTACATTCTAGGGAATATGAATATCAATAGAGACAAAGAGAAACATGAACATAATGTTCTAATATTGCATGATTGTCATATCATTGAAATGTGGCAATACAATTTAACATTATATTAGATTGGGTCAAGGCTCATTGCACATAAATCATGAGTAAACCCTCTTTTAAAATTTAATTATCATGAGTAAACCCTAATTTCACAAGACATATCTAGATACTAATCTTTAGCCAATGCATTGGAGCACTATTAGGGCACACCCTTATATATCATTTCATTTCATGCATAAGTGTTCCACATGGATCCTACAACACAGAATCATTCAAAATAATCATTTATTTCAAAATTAAGTGATTTTTAATACATACAAGAAACTATATAATTAATATGTAAATGTTCTTAATGGATAAAACACTTGACAGAGTAATTGGCATGGTATTCACTACATAATGAATTTGGCTTGGAAAATCACAATGCAATTTCAGCAACATAATGACATGAGATAAGAATTCATAAAAATGGTAGATGAGATATAATTGGTATATAATCCTATTTAAATGAAATATAAAGTAAGGGGTCATATAAATAAATCACCCAACAAATTTAATGCAATTTAGATGCATAATATAAATGAATTCCTTGAATGTAAATGAGAAGAGAGAAATACATTACAGAATTTTGGTATGGTAATAGGTGTATATGGGATTCATTAATTAGATCACAATAGGTATATAAACATTAAACCAAAAGTATGGTAGTGTGGGGGATGTACGAAATCATACCATAGATGTTTTATTTGAAAATAGAAGGGAATAACAACCTAAAGAAACATGGACAAACAAGAGAAAGGAAGGAGACCCCTTACTTGGATGTGTGATCCCAAAGGCTAGATAGATTATTGAGAGAGGATTCCTAGGAGCTTGGGCATCCTTGGGAGGATTATAGAAGGAGGAGGGTAGATTTCGGACGATCTATATTGGTTTTTTAGTGAATAATAATGAGATATGGAGTGGGTTTATATAGGAAAGGGGAGGAAATTCTTTATTATTTAGGTTTTGAACACTACACATTAAACTAATCAAAACCACAAACAATTCCATGGTTTGTTCCCATGGATTTATTTAATTGGAAAAGGAATAGTTTATTTTATTTGTATAATGGTATGACATATTATGATATTAGTATTTTATATGTGGAGGTGAGTCATAATCGCAAAAAAATAATTTAAAAATGTTAAAATGTTTTATATGTTTTAGAGGGTCCACTAAGGATTTGTAAAATAATTAAAACTAACCTAAAATCACATTATTTTAATTTTAAATGAAATATTGGAAGAAAATAAAATTTTTAGTTTTTTATTACATTAATATTGGTTCATTATTATGTCATAAAACACATTATATATTTAAACCGTATTTAATTTTTACCAAAAAATCCAACTATCTTAGAAAATTATGAAAAATTCACCAATGGATAATTTCAATGTCATGATTCCAAAAATAATATTCATTTTTAATAAAAAAATTATAAATATGTTATTTTTTCCTTTAAAATAAAATATGAATCTTTCAAAAATTCATGGGTTTTGACAAAAACACTTTTTAAGCCTTAATAAAAATTACAATTGTATTTATAAAAATTATATGATCATTTATATTTAATAAAAATTAATTTAGTAATAATATTTTATTAAAATATTATTTAGTTAAAAATCCATTAATTCACCATAATAGATTTCATTAGTTAAATATTATGATAAAGATACAATTTGTAATTTGAAAATATTTACAATGAAACAATAATTAATTAAATGTATTTTACTTATTCTATACACAAAATGTATATAATCATAGTGCTAGGGTCTTATTAAATAACCCCTTATAACACCCGCATATGACCTAAGGGTAATGTGTGTGATGGTGACATATTCTTGGTGTGGTACGATTAACATCTCTTGGGTGGTAATCTATATCAACTTCAACTTCTCATCTAGGTGTTTCCATTAAAGATTAATGTGTTGAAGCTCAGCATGGGCTTGGCCAAGAGAGAAGCCCAATGATACCACCTCTTTTCTGATCTTCAACAAATGGGCCTTGTATGGTGAAATTCTACTAGATGAAGCCATCACTTTCATTGTCTGAGTAAATTGGATTTAGTAAATCCCAAAATTTATACTAATCAACTGGTCACTATTCAAAGACTATATTAGCAATGATAAAAATTAATTATGGTATTTTAGAATCTACAAACATAAAACAATGAAATTGAATATTTTTAATATAACCATTTTACAATATAAGACATTTAATCAAATCAAGAATAATTTTCCTTAATAAGATTTTAGGTCATTACAATTTTCCCCCTTAATAAATTCCTCCCATAAAATTTCTTTTTACAACACTAAAACAGATGATGGTAACTCTACTTTATCACCTCCTCTGATTCCAATGTTACTTCTTCAAACATATGATTTCACCACAACACCTTGACGAATGGAATTTTATTATTTTATAGTACTTTTTCCCATGATCTATGATATCCACTAGATTCTCTTCATAAGAGAAGTCATTATCTAATTGTACAACCTCTGTATTGAGTATATGTGATGGATTAGGTGTAACAGCCCGAAATTTTGAATAAATCTTGTTTCCTAATTTCATGTGTTATTTTATTTTATTTTTATACTCAACAAAAATGTTTTACTTGATAAACATGATTATAATTAAAATGAGACCATTGGGTTCTGACTATTATATGACCATCGGTCAATATGACCACTGTGAACAAAATGTTTTTATTATTGTCTCTAAATACAAGTAATCTTGGTTAATTATTATAGAAAGAAGATTCGATGGCCTCACCTAGTAGTCTTGGACCGATCGAAGCCAATCTAACAGAACTTGGGAAGGAGGTAGCACCATTGGGATTTTCTCTAGACCAAACCCAAGCCGAACTTCATCATGTGAAGCTATAACGGAATCGCCTTCACGAGAAGTTCAAACTGATAGAAATTACTACTCGGGAAATGTTGGCCGAGCCTCCCTCAGACTCTCTCACCTTAGCACACCTTACACTTAGGTCCTATTCTAGTGTGATAAGGGGCTATGTAAGAAGACCGTAACTGCCTTGTGTAATCCTTTGTTTTAAATAAAAATTGGGATTTCTTATTATGATGATGTTTATGAATTTTCAAATGTCCGGATAAATATAGTATGCATATTTTTGATAAATTTTAGAAAAAGGATATTTTAAAAATGTTTATGTAAACCTTAAATAATTAAAAATGTGTAATGATTTCCAAAAAATGGTAATCTACAATTATGTTCAGTACAAAATTTGGAGACTAATAAGATCAACTTGATTTTTGATGAATAGTAAATTATGAATAGTACTTTTATGATTAGTATTAGTAATATGACCAAATGGAGTAGTAATCTCACTTAAAGAAAGTTTTAAAATAATCTAGGCACCTTGATTAAGTAATGTGATTCAATAAAATACTTAAATAATGGCTTCATAAATTATTATTCAAGTATTAGTTTTTTTCGGATGAATAGTGTTTTTTAATTAAAAATTAAATTAAAAATATTTAGAAAATTATTTTTATAAAATGGATTTCATTTTTGAACATAGAGCACCGATATTATGTTATGGTAATTTTTGGGGTTTTTTCTAAAAAATTGAATTTTCGGTGAATAGTGTATTTATTTAAAAAATAAAATAAAAATATTTAGAAAATTATTTTTATAAAATGGAGTTCATTTTTGAAATCAGAACATTGATATTTGATTAAGGTGAAATTTTGGGATCTTTTTGAGAAAGTTGAATTTTCAGTGAATAATGAAAATACAGTTTTAGGGTTTCGGTATGATTAATGACATCATAACTGTGTCATGATGATGTCATGAGATATTTTAAGGGTTGGCCGGCCAAGGGTGATGAATTATTGTTTTGGGGGCCCCATGTGGCCTAACTCCATGGTAAATGCCAAAGGAGAGCACATGGGTTTGAGAAAAGCACATGTGAGGTGTCCCTTGGCCATTAATGCCTTGTCCCCTCACTTTCCCTATAAATACCAAGACCTCCTCTCATCCATTCGACTCCCCACTCTTCCCCAACGAAGTTCGGGTCTCATTACCTCCCATGGAGTCCTCTCAAGGTTCCCCCAAGCCCTCAAGGTCCCATCCTTTGAGGTTTAAGAGTTACATTTTAAGGTAAGGGATCTGACCCCTCTCTTTCTTTTCAACTGATCTCTTTTATGTCATTCCTTTAATGCTCCATGTTCGTATGTAGGAGGATGTTCTTTTATACTCCACTTACTGCTCTTTTTATGTTCATATATTGAGAGATCCCCTCTTACTCTCATTATTTCGTTTTATGATGTTTTAAGTGGCGATGTTAGGCTGCCGAAATTTTTGTAACAGATTCTTTCTCCCTTCTCATTTTGCAAGATCTATTTTCAGGTAATGTATTTCAAGTTCCTTTTTATCATGGTGGGGTATGATCTCTAGATTTATCATACTGATATTTTATGATCATATGATTAGAGACCCCATTTTATCTCTTCAATTCAGCATTTTGAAGTTTTAAGTGGCGTCGTTAGGCTGTCGAATTTTAGAGAGATTCTTTCACCCTTCTCTTTTTCAAAGTTATACTTTCATGTCAAGTCTTTCAAGTTCCTTTCTATTATGTTGGGGTATTATCTCTATATCTATAATACTGGAATCTTATGTTCATATGATGAGAGACCCTATTTGAACTTGTCAATTCATTTTTGTTGAAGTTTAAGTGACGTCGTTAGGCTGCCGAATTCTCACAAGAGAAATCTTATTTTTGTCTTCCTTTAATATTCTTCATTTCATATGTTATATTATCAAATTTCATTACCATGTTCTTAAATCCCTTATATTTTGTCCCTCTACTGTTTTATGGGTCATTTATGAATGTTTGACCCATGTCCCCTCTCTTTCAATTTTATCTAAAACCCTGAAACGTAACCGTTATGCTGTAGGATTTTCGTCTCAAAATGCATCTCTCTTTTCTCAAAATTATTTTATGTTATTAAGTGAATACTAAAAGATATTATTTCTATAGTGGTATTCACATATATATCAAAATGTTCTAATTTAAATTCTGGGATTTACATACATGAAACCCGCTTTCTCTTTTTGTGGGTTTAAAGTGACATAAAGATCATGTCTTTAAAAGTAGCTTTCAAAACGTTATGATGATGAAATGAAACCCATTTTTTTATGCTATATGGGTTGTTAATGAAATGATTGATGATGATATACGTGGCTCACATTATAATAAAGGAAAATTTATGGGTGCGCCCTGATAGCGCTCCAATGCATTGGGTAATGATGTAACCACAAGAGATTACAATTTAAGGGTGCGCCCTGATAGCACCCCATTGCATTGGGTAATGATGTAACCACTAGAGATTACAATTTTCACGATATCTTGGTGAATAACCTTGGTAATTTTTTTTAATGACACCTTGGGGATGGACCTTGGTGATATGTTCATGATTGTCTATATTAAATGATGTAGCCACAACTTAATGTTATGAAAAATGTTATTTTTTTATGATATGCCTCACGATTTCTTTCTCATGCCTTAATGTTCTTTTCATGGCCTTATTGAAGTATCTCAAGTTCACATGTAAAATGTTTCTATTGTTTCCATTACTAGGCCTTCTGCTCACCCTTTCTTTTGATGTATTTTCCCAGGTTATGAGATGCAGTAATGAACCTAGGATGAACATGAGGAGAAGCCTTCAAGTGTTTAAGAAGAATGTTTTATGTTTTCATGTTTTAAGTTCCTAGTTTCCAAGACACTAAACCCTAAAGATCATCGTTTTTGTAAAATGTAATGAAAGTTTATTTGATAAAAAGGAGGGATGCTATATTAGGTATATAATTTTCCAGAGTGATACATGGAAGACATCATGTACCAGAGATAGTTTTAGTGGGAGTTATAGACAATAGGATACTACCCCAATGTTATAAAGAATCTCAAAAGGGATGATGTAAATTAGACTAAGAATTTCCTTCTTCCCAAATCACATAACTCTATTCCATAGTGATAAGTTCAAGAATACCCTATCTCTAACAAAAAAATCTCGGTCTCATCGATTATTATTAGCATAGCTCTTTTGTCGACTCTGAGCAGTTTTAATATGATAATGGATGGCCTTAACCTTCTACACCATTTCTTCAATCATTTATGGACCTAGGTGTTTTCTCTCCCCATCACCATCACAAAATGTCATTGTTCTACCCTACTTCTTATAATGGGAATCATAAGCTTCCATTTGGATTCTTGAGTGGAAACTGTTATCGTAAGGGAACTCTACCAGAAGAAGATGTTGATCTCATCCTCCATTGAGGTCCATTGAGCATGCTATCAACATTTCCTCATGTGTTTCGATAGTCCACTAAGATTGGCCTTCAATTTGAGGATGATAAGTTTTACTTATGTTTATATCAGTATTCCAATCATGCTAGATATTATTCCATAACATAGAGGTGAATCTTGGATCTCGATCGGATACAATTGATAGTGGTACTACATGAAAACTTACCACTTCTATGATATATATCTGTGCTAGTTGATCTAATGATAAATCTTATCAAATTGTAATAAAATGTGCAGTATTTATAAGAAAATCGACAACAACCCACATAGTATTGTTTCCTTTGGACTTATTCGAAATTCCAGTGACAAAGTCCAGGGTGATGTTCTCCCATTTCCATGTTGGTATGGGTAATGGTTTCATCATCCCCTTAGACATCTACCTCTCAGTCATCACATGCTGACATAAGAGACACTTTGATGTATACTCAGTGATCTGCTTCTTCATGTTATCCCACTAATAATTCTCTCAGACATCTTGATACATCATTGTGTTTCCTGGGTTAATGGAGAAAATTGAACGAAGTGAATCATCAAAAAGTTCATTCATTATCTCTGAAATTTATGGTATGCATATTCTTGACCCAAATCACACAATTACTTCTTTAGTAAAATTGAACTCCAAGGATTTCCCTTTTCTTATGGTTTCCACTTTATTTTAAATTACCACATAATTCTTTTAATCATCCATTAACCTTTCTAGTATAGATGGTTAAGAAATCATTTGTGTAAGGTTTGAATATTTTCTCTTCTTTATGATTCCCATGTTCATATTCATCGTATCTAAAAAGATTTCACACAATTAAATTATCATCAAGGATATAATCGCTGGTTCCTTTCAACTTTTATCACCCAACACCTTGTTCTATTTCATTGGGTGGTAATGGATTTAGGACTCATAGTTATTGATCAGCTTTAACTATCTTCTTTGTGGAAGGTTTAACTATTTTTGTGTGAATATATACAATAGGATATTTTGATCTATATTTATTTTACACTTCTCCCCAAAGAAGAAATGTTTCCAAATGCTTAAAGTGAATATTAAAACATCCCACTCTAGTTCAGGTTTTTGATATTTTTTCTCATGAAAATTAAATTTACCTTATGCATAGGTACTGACTACAATTTTTCATCAACACACAACCTATGACCTTTTTTGAAGAATCACATAATAACAAAATAAAATTTTCCACATTTGGGTATTGTGAGCTTGTGAGCAATAATAATCCTTTTTTGGAACCACTTGAAGCTATCTTCACATTCATCACTCTATGAAAACATCACTCCCTTTAGAGTTAGCTTTGTAAGAGGGTTTGACAATCATTGAAAATTTCTCACCATTCAACGATAATATCCATCCAACCCCATGAATCTATGGATAATTTTCACTAATAATGGCCCCGACCACCCATCAATTTCATTTTTATTGGAGTGATCCACATATATATAATTTCTTGTGATGATATGACCCAAGAATGAGACCTCCTTCCACCATAATGAAAACTTGTTGTACTTTGAATAGATATTCTTTTTTTCCAAGGTCTCCAGTACACTCCTTAGATGATCCTCATGCTCCTTATTGGTCTTAGAATATATTAGAATATCATAAATAAATATTAACAAAAATTTGATGAGTTAATCTCTAAAGACACTATTTGTACTGTCCATGTAGATTGCAAGAGCATTAGTCAGTTCAAAAGGAATTACGATGAATTAATAGTGCTCATATCTTGAATGAAAATAATTCATGGGGATATCATTATTATTCATCATTATTTTGGAAATATCCCGACCGTAGATGCGCCTATGATAAGTATTGTGATCCCTATAGCTGATCAAACAAGTCATCAATTCATGGTAAAGGATAATTTTTCTTTATTGTGATTTTGTTGAGCTCACGATAATAAATGCAAAGGCTCATTGACCCATACTTATTGTTGACGAAGAGGACTGGTGCACCACATAGTGAAGCTCATGGCCATATAAACCCTTTATCCAGATTCTTATTTACTTGCTTCGTTAGCACCTCAAACTCCAAGATAGTCATTCTACATAGAATCTTAGATATTAGCAATTTCCCATGAATATGATCGATCGTGAATTCAAAATATCTTCTAGGAGGAAGACCAGGTAATTACTTGGAAAACACTTGTCTGAATTCCCTTACAATAGGCATTCAAGGATGTTTACTTCATTATACTCAATCTTCTAAGCAATATACACATCCTCAAAGGGTAGTAATATCCACACTTGAGATGATGGTGAAAATAAAGATTCATCGGCTTCTTTGCAGTTGTACATAATCAGGGATCGATTATCCATATGGAGAGTGATTTCCCTCTCATGTAAATTTATGTTGCCTTTATATAATGAAAACCAATCCATGCCAAGAATTGCATCAAATTACACTAGATGGAGTATGTACAGGTTTTCCAAGAATTTAAATCAAAAAATCATGATATGGGTGGAGTTATATTCAAGGGATGCAATGATTGCCCCATTTTTTTGTTCTCACTGACATCATTATGTCCATGATTTTTGGTGGTGATGGGATTTTTATAATAAACATTAACGATATAAAATAATGAATAGAACCAATATAAAAATGTATATTCACTATTCATGAATGATTAACTAGTGTACCTATAACCACATTATTGTTGGTGTTTAGTTTGGTGGTAGTGATGGAATAGGATCACCCTTTCTGCCTTGAAGGTTATTGGTTTCCTCTAAAAACCCTTGTCTTAGGGCACTAGTTTCAAAAGTTCCTTGGTTCTTTGAAGTTGAATCAATTAAAAGTGTGTTATGGGTCGAACATAGAGTTTCTCGCCTATATCACAGTTGCATGGATTTCTTATTGGTAATTAATATCTAGGTTCCCTTCTCTTCCACAAATAAAGAATTTCCTCATCCATTTCAGGAAATTTCCCTGGTTCTTATATTAAAACCTTTGATGTGCGGTGAAAGAATTTCTGAGCACCATTGGATTTATCCATCGGTCCACAAGAATTAATTTCCACCTTACACTTATTATCCCTAGGATACACTTGAGATTCACTGATCTCCATTTCGACTACGAGGGCACATTCAACAATTTCCTCATAGATCTCAAATTCACAAATCCCTAGGTAATTCCATAATCTTGGTTTTATTCAATAAAAGAAGTGGTCAACCTTACATTAAGGGGTAATGACCACGCTTGAGGAATACCATGAAAGACTTGTGATTTTTTACTTGTACATTCCAATGGATTCATCCTCTTTTCTTAGGAGGTAAAGGAAGTCCCTTTTTCATCTTATGTCGGAGTGTGTGTGAAAAATATTTATCGAAATGCTTTTTCCAAAAATCCTTCCATTCCATTTTCTCGCTATCCCCTCAAGCTTCTTATTTTTTATCAACGTCCACCATTGATTAGTGTCACCCTCCATATGAAAATCATCCCAATGAAACTTATCTTGTTTGAAACATTTAAGGAGGGATAATATCATTTCAATGGAGATTATACATTGGTCGGAAATTGAGGGATAAGATGGTCCATTACAAGTAAGAGGCCTTTGTCTCCTAAAGCTATATATTGAGACTTATTCATTATTAAGTGGGGTGGGTTGAACGTTCCACTTGACCCATGACTATTCAGAACATTAGTTATATATGAGTGTATCTTGAAAAAGTTTGTGATTCTTGCTCCCATCGGATTGGGAATCTCATTAGAACAATCGTCGCAATGATCATTGTATCATTTGATAGCCTGAGTCCTATTATTACTGGAAATTGTCTTGAATAAAAGGAATGTTATGGGTAACAAACAAAAGGGAAATATGAAAAAAAAAATGGATAACATATAAATTACATTTATTTCCCTAACATGATAATTTTTATGTTTCAATATATTTTTTACTTGATATACATCCTAACAAATATTCTTAGGGGAATTTTTTTATTTACATAACAATGGTTCATACTAAGCTCATGAATTATCCAACTATATCCCCCAAGAGAGTCATAAACAAGAGTGAAAAAAGGCCCATTGTTTTGCACCAATTTACATTCAATTCTAGATCAAAGCAGTGTTTGGGGTTTTACCCCTAGATACATCTGTGCCAGAGCCATCTCTACCTACTTTTATCCAGACAAGGATTTATTTTCATGATAAACTACTTACTCAATACTCACCAGAATTTACAGATGATTTTATTAAACATAGTCTAATCTGTAAGTATTTCACTAGGGTTTTGAAATTATATATCCCAAAAATGACTAAACCTATCCTCTAATACAGACTACAACAACCCTATTATTTATTACCCACATCACCATGATTTATTATGTAAAAATATGCCTAAGAAAACTATGAAGATTGAGAGTATTACTGTATGGGGAAATTAGAGACCTTACATGAAAACCTAAGACATTAAATTATAACATCATTATTGAAAAAATTCATTATGTGACCACAAAAGTTTTTCGTACATAGCATTTCATGGGAAAACCTGAGTACATACATGTGAAAAGGGTGAGATATAAATCAATTTACAAGAGTAAACAAGACATAAAATTATTAATATAGTACATTCTATGAAATAGGAATATCAATGAAGCACATGAGAAACATGAACTTAAAATAATGATATAGAATGATTATCATATCATGGAAATGAGGAAACAACATTTAACATGATATAAGCATGATCCAAGGATAATTGCACATGGAGCATGAGTAAACCCTTACTGAACATGAATTAGAATGAGTAAGACCTCATTGTACTTGATGTATCATGATATTAATCTTTACCCAATGCATTGGAGCACTATCAGGGCACACACTTATTAATCATTTCATTTCTATATAAGTGTGCCACATGGATCATACAACATAGAATCATTCTACATAATAATTTATTTTGTGATAAAGGAATGTAAAATACATACATTAAAATATATATTCAATAAGTAAATGTCTGTAATGGTGAATTCCAATGATAGAGAAATGGTCATCGAATTCACTACACAATGGATTTGGCTTGGAAAATCATGGTGCAATTACGACAGCATAACTATGTGATATAAGAATTAATAAATATGGTTGATGAGAGATTATTTGGTATCTCATCATATGTAAATGAATGGTACAGTAATGGGATATATAGATACATGTCCCAACATATGTAATGGTATTTAGATGCATAAAATAAAAGAATAATGTAAATGTAAATGAGAATATTGAAATTCAATATAGAATTTCATCATGGTAACAGGTGTACATGGGAGGAATTAAGGATAAACAAAGAGGTAAATCTTTATTAAACATATGGAGGGACATATGTGGGAGGTCAGAAATTACACACCAACATTTTTAATTGAAAATAAAAGTGAATAACAACATAATGAAACATGGACAAAAATGAGAATGGAAGGAAATCCCTTACTTGGACATGTGATCCCCAAGGCTTGGGAGAGGTCTGAGAGAGGCCTCATTAGATATTAGGGCGCATTGAGAGGATTTTAGATATAGGAGGTCAAAATTCGCCCTAGTTTCAATAGTTTTGAGTGAAGTGGAATGGGAGATTAAGTGGGTTTATATAGGAAAAGGAGGCAATTCTTTATTATTTTGGTTTTGGACAGTAGAAATTTAACTAATCAAAACCACAAAAAATCCCATGGGTTTTGCCATTTATTTTTTCAAAGGGGAGTGGGTAAAATTATTTAGTAAAACCAATGGAATATATTATTAAAATATTAGGCTTTCTTATGTGGATGTGAGTCACACTCTCAAGGAAATCATTTTAAAATGATAAAATGTTTAATAAGCCTTGGAGGGTCTACTAAGGCATTGTAAAATAAATCCAAAAAACCTAAAATCACATAATTTAAATGGTAAAAAATTTCACTTCTGAAAAACGATTTATAGTATTTTATTAAATAACTATTGGGTCATTATGATGACATAAAACACATTATATAATTTAACGGTATGTAATTTTTACCACAACATTCGACTGTCTCAGAAAATTATGAAAAATTTATAGTAGAATAATTTTGATTTCCTAATTAAAAAAATATTAATTTTATCTAAATATTTTTATAATTTGTGAATTTTTAAATTTAAAATAAAAATTGAAATTTATCAAAAATTCATGGGTTTGGACAAAAACATCTTTCAAGACATAAAAAAAATTACAATTGTATTCATAAAAATTATACAGTAATTTATATTTTTAAAATTGTATCTTAGTATTAATACTTTATTAAAATATTATTTAATCCAAAAATCCATTAATTCATCAAAATAGATTTCATAATTGAATAATAACATAAAAATACTAATATTTGATTAAAACTATTTAATATGTAACAATAATAGACTTTGGTGTGTGTTTGTGCTATAAATTAGAGATTCATTGGAGAGGGACTTGTAATTTTTCATATAAAATGTTTGTAGTCTATGTGGGGTGTCCTCTAAATTAGTTTCTAGAGTGTCTTGAATCTTTCTACTCTTGTTTAATGGTTACAGGTTTTGAAGATCCATTTTAGGTTGCATCGTCATGTGAAGATAATTATGGTTGGTGTTGGATGGAAATTTTAGGAAATATCTACTTTACATGGGATTTTAGGTTGATGTGGAATCAACTATTCGATCATTTTAAAATCACACCAAGAGCATCATCAAATTCTTAAGGGTGGGCTTGTAATGAAAATTATGATGGATTTTAAGTCATAGACTAATTTTTCCACATAATGTTAAAGAATAAGGTGGGAAAAACCATTGATTGGATGCTTGACGAGATGATGAGGTGATCATATCTCTTGTTGGATTGACTTGGTTAAAATTCGTCTTGGTGTTTAGTTGGAAAATGAGCTTTGGATCGTGTTTTAAATGGAGTAATTTACATTTACTTTTGAAATGCTTAAAGATATGTTGGGCATTTGGGAATGAAACATATCCATTTGAAAAATAATATTATGACCCTGGTAGGTCATAGGGTTAATGTTGTTCCCAAAATCTTCTTGGGGACAATATGATTTAAGGTCGTAAGGTTTTAACAATCCATGTTTTGCATTAGACTAAAAAGTGATGAATTTTAAACATTCTTAATTATTGAACGAGTATGTTGACGCTCCTTTTCATCACATTGTCTAAAGGAATGGAAAGGGAAATGACTTAGCACAAATTGATTTAGCCTTTGATGAAAACATCAAAAATCGACAAAGGAATGAAAAAGGAGTCAAATACCCTTGTGTCGCACAAGTTCCCTCGCTGTCGCGCAAGTACACTTGCGCGCCACCTAATGGTCATGAAAGTGACTTGCGCACCCTCTTTGAAAACCTCCCAGGGCCTTCTCCAACCAATAAATACCCCAGTGGGCCCCCCATTTCAGGAGGAATTTTTCCAGAATTCAGATACAGAGCTCTGAACGCCCAAGTATCTTCTTTAAGTCTTTCGAACACTTCTGAGGTAATTCTTTACCTATAATGGAATGTCTAAACAAGAGGAATAAGGTCTAAGTGTTAGAATTCACTAACACATGCGCGCCTATGTGTTTTACCCTTAATGGAAATGGACGCACTTGTGCGCCTCCTTACCTACTCATTAAAACTTCCGCGCCACTCTTCTAGAAGTACCTCGGGATAATTCTAAAGGCTTTCGTCAAGGATCTCCCAAGTATTACCCTACTGGTTGAGAGTCACGCAAGTACCCATGTGTCGCGCAGGTATACCTACGTGATCAGGACTTGCGCGCCCTTCTACTTTTTGGGTGCCCTTTCTGCCCATTTCACCTCTCTTATGACATTCCACCTTTCCTATTCAAGATTCTGTCTTTAAGACACACTTCAAAGCCATTTATGGCATGTTTCCTTGATTGAATTCCTTATCTAAAAGGAGTTCCGTGGAATATCTCTCAAAACATAGTGATTTTCACATCTTTATATCACTAAAGTTATAGAGTTCATTCATTCAACCTCATCCTCTAAAATGAGAGAATCATTAATTTGGGCATCCTCCTCAGGAGTAATCCCCAACCATAATTCCCTTAACCTGGGCTTCCTTTTCAGGAGTAAGACCCAATCCAAATTCTCATTTAATTTGGACCTCCTTCTGAGGAGTAATTCCCAAGTCCCAAATATGGGCATCCACCTTAGGAGTAATCCCCAACCTTAATTACCTTAACTTGGGTTTCCTTTTCATGAGTAAGCCCCTGTTTCAAATATAGGCATCCTCCTTAGGAGAAAGCCCCAAGTCCCTTAATTTTCAAAACCCTTTAACCTGGGCCCCCTTTTTAGGATTAAGCCCCAGTCCCAAATATGGGAATCCTCCATAGGAGTAAGCCCCAACCTTAATTCCCTTAACATGGGTTTCCTTTTCAAGAGTAAGCCCCAGTCTCAAATATGGGCCTCCTCCGTAGGAGTAAGCCCCAACCTTAATTCCTTTAACCTAGGTTTTCTTTTTAGGAGTAAGCCCCAGTCTCATATATGGGCATCCTCCTTAGGAGTAAGCCCCAACCTTAATTCCCTTAACCTGGGTTTCCTTTTCAGGAGTAAGCCCCAGTCTCAAATACGGGCATCATCCATAGGAGTAATCCCTAACCTTAATTCCTTTAACCTGGGTTTCCTTTACAGGAGTAAGCCCTAGTCTCAAATATGAGCATCCTCCTTAGTAGTAAGCCCCAAGTCCCTTAATTTTCAAAACCCTTTAACCTGGGCCTCCTTTTCAGGAGTAAGACCCGAGTCCCCTAATCTGGGCTTCCCTCTTAGGAGTAAGCCCCAATATTAATTCTTCTTAACCAGTCTTAATTTACTTTTTTGATCTGGGTTTCCTTCTCAGGAGAAAAACCCAATCATGAGTCCCCTTCTAATTTGGGCATCTTTCTCAGGAGTAAGCCCCATGTTAGAGTACCCAAATCTCCATGAAGTACATATACCTTTATGGACCTTGTTCCTATATTTCTTCCCTGAAGTAAATCTTAATCCACATCTATTTTGGGCAGTCATACATACATAATCCCGACATCATTGCATCTTTCGTGGCACAATTTTCTGGTTTCACCAATACCTCTTGTTTCTCACACCGTGCATGACTCACGTGAGCTTAGAGTGTAAAAGTAATCATGAAATCTTTCTTTGAGCCATTAATCATGCATAAACATCATACTCCCTTACTCGAACTATGTGGGTTCTGATTCCTTTTCCAAAACAAAGGATACGTAGGAAGCCCATCAGCGAGTACGATCCTAACTCTGAAATAATTCATGTCCTTCTGAATGATAATAAACTTCAAGTGCCAGACTGAGTGGCATTAATACCAGTATAGTTATCATAATGACCAAGAGACTTTTATGTATCAAAGGATACAATTGACTAATAATCTCTAACAAATACAAATGATTCTCTATCGATAAAGAAGCTCGAATACATATAAAAGATTCTCTAAATTTCTTACATATCAATCATTGATTGTCAGATCTAAAGGAAAGCTCATTTTATACTTGGTAATGTAATAAGGATTCACAAACATAAATTAAATCTATAAAGAGATTCTCGGAGTAGACAATAATTCCCCTCAAAAAGGTGTGATGAGTCCAACCTCCCATCCTTTCGACAAATGAAAATTCCTAAGCCTCATTGGTCCACAACTAATGAGCGCCTATCTTTGGAAAGTAGGTCCAAATGGATATAGAATCATTGGATGTTTCCGGTTCTATGAACAAACCCGGTAGAAACCGATTGAAATGTTTGAACCCTGAATCAACGAGGTCATCCCCAATTCCCGAGGAAACAAAAAATGGTGAACCCGACGTGAATCCTTAAACAAGTTAAAAAAATGCTTTGCTTTTTTGTTAGGCCCCGTTTTCAAACTCAATGAGAGGTCCAACTAAAAAATCAATAACATATTTTTCTCATCCAAAAGATGTAGTGGCCAAAATTATCTTGATTATGTCTGTTATATCAAACATGCACTCTTTTCCAAGATCTTCTGCATTATGAAAATGTCTTCTCTCAAGTTTACACCCTTGAATACATCTGCTGTGAAAAATTCTACTGCAAATTCCACTACTGCTACTCCTGCTGGATAGTCGTCTGCTCTAAGGACGACATCACCTACTCAGTATCTTCAACGTTGGGTATCAAATGCGCTGGTTAAGGAGTACAGTCAAAACGGTACTATTCTGACTCTAGAGGCTGCTCAACAAGCCCTCTAAGTCAAAAATTCTACCTGGTCATCTAGACAGCGATGACCAATGATCATGAATCAGGTGGTGCTAACCGCCGTCTCCAACCGTTTTGGGTTGTTATCCCCGAAACTCAATAACCATTCACTCCCATATTCTGAGGAGGTGACTGAGCAGGTCCCTCGGGGCCTTAGTTCAAGGAGACAGGAGTCCTTCCCGAGGGCTCCCATCGACAATCAACTCCAGACTCGTGCAGCAGTGCTCCCTCAACTTGATGAGGGTATCGCTTCCAGGCATTCGGCTCATGTTCCTCGAACCCGAGCAGGCAAGACGAACCACCAGAGGTGAAATCCAGTCAACCGTGAGCAGGTTCTCATCTCTGCCATCTCCATATATGTCCACCAACCTAACTTGGTGAAAAAAAACGAGCGGGCACCCATCCGTTTTACTTATGTTGTCCAGCAAACTCGTCTGGCAGCATCACGTCAATCCCACCAGGCAATTCCAACAGATTACTATAGACAGGAACATACACCTGTTTATAAATCATCAGCTAGTCAGTAGTCTCGTTTGACTACATATGATGGAGCTCATCAACCATGTATGGCGATGTGAACTTAGCATACACATACACCTTCTAGTACTGATCAATCCTACCAACAGTGTCGTTTGGTAACATTCAGAGAAGTCAGTCGGAAATCTTCGGTGACAAACCGGAGGCAGACTCAACTCTATACCACCACACTTGAGTACTTTTAGGATTCATTGACTGGAAAAGGAGGGTAGGATTAGGCACACACAACTACTCCAGGCTCAGAATGGATGTATATCCCTATTCCGGCAACTAAAGTCACCAAGTATATTCTATCAATGGTGAAAGAGCAGAAGAAAATACCTGCTCATATTCGGGATGCCTTCCAGAATATTATAACATCTACATCATCATCTCAGGGAAATAGACATAAATGTATCCCTACCAGTGGAGTGACACATCAACATTTCACTCCAGAACAGACACACACATCTATTCCAGTCCAAGAGGGTTGTGGGGCGTACTCCCCCATATCATACGGACAACCAAGTCGGGCACATACACCTAGTTTGAGCGGAGATAATCAGCCTAACCTGATCATTTCTCCTGATCAGGCACACACACCTGCCAAATTGAGTAATAAGGTGTCTAAGAAGAAGACCCACCCAGAACAGTCAATAAATCTATGGCCGATCTGTAACAATTCCTTACTCGATGCTATAGTCCTTTATGCAGTCAGAAAACTATCTGTTATAACTCATGATTCTACTCTCTTAGTTCCGAATAGTCGGGACATTAATTCTGAAGGTCTGCATCAGATACTTCCTCATAAAGGATTGTTTCATGACAATTCAGTCGATCTCAATGTTTTATCTTCATATGAGAGCCATAAGAACCCTCTGTGTGGTCATAAGGTCAAGGATAAAAATGTTTCATTGTTTGTTTTAACCCACCATGGTGGTCCTCCCCATGATGATTAATTTTTTTGTGAAAGTCCTCTCCGCATTAGTGATACACATTGCTTGGAAAATTCTCTAATAGACAATGTAGTGACGAGAATGCCCTCTTATCTTGAGGAACTTGAAAATGTGAATCCAGTCATGTCTGATGCTTTACCATTAGCAGGCGAAATACTTTCTCGACAAGAAGATATCCCAGGGTGTAGGTCATTCTCCAAACCACCCCTAAGTCATGGATCTTCTAGTTTGATCAGTGATTTATCTACCAATCTTGTTGAATCCGATGAAGGAAAAAGTAAGAGCCATCTTTGGTCTAATCAGGTAGAAGAATATTCAATGAATGATAAAGAGGAAGTACTGAAATAGTGAAAACAACTAGCGAAAGGTGAATTGCCAGTCATGTTTTGGCCTCTGGCTGACTCTTAGAATGACATTCCAGAGATGTTGATGGAAGATGGAATTCATGATATTTGTCTCAACATATGGAAAACTCTTTATCAGTTGAAAAAGAAATTATTATCTTATGATGAATATGAAAATCATGTTAAGATAATAGAAGGGTTACAACGTCAGATTGACTTGGCATCTCTATCAGTCTCTCGATATCCGAAGGCTAAAAAGCAGCAAAGATCCCTTCAATGTTCATGCCTTGGCGCACTAAGAAGATTGGGCCAGTTAATTGCCAATGCCCCATCTGGTATTCATGTCAGAGGATGGGGTGTTCATGGAGCACTACATTTCACTGTTCTCTCCAGTCAGCAATGTCCGCTGAAAATGGTATCATGCAATGTTATTGACCATGGCTGGCCAAAGTCAATGGGTTTTATTTGTAATCAAAAGCTTTCCCAAGAACAGGATTCAACTAGTTCTTCTCAAAATCAAGAATACAGAGAAAAAGTTGTTGAATTACTCCTACATCAAGAAAATGAGAATATTAAACAGGTCTCTCATATGGATAAAGCACATCATCATGTGACAGAAGTGTCAGAAATCATTCAATGGTCTTTTGAACCGAGTGATAAAAGTTGATGTCGGTTGATGCATCCAGTTAATTTTCGAACAAAGTTCTGCAAGATCAGGAGAGATTTTAATAAAGTCTCAGACATATAATGACAAGATCCACCTCAGCTTTCCAGACTGGGGACACTATTAACTCAACCCTCAGAATCAACAAATAGGATTCGAGGAGTTGAGAGGGAACAGCTGGAATAGCCCCAGTCCACCGGACTGGGGAATTATTCAAATCATCAATCCCCTCTTCAGTGAATGTTAGTCTTCTCTCGTTTGGGGAAAAATCCACATGAGGAACAAAGAGCCAAATTCTTAGGAGATTCTCTCCAAATTATAGTTCACCAAGAAGTTCTTGAGGGATCATATCAACAAAAGTCAATGTCTCATCAGGGACATGGAAGAAGACAATATCACAGAAATGATGATAGAAGGGATGTGATGCATTATGAATCAATCAATGTCATCAATGCCATTGTTGTTGATCCCCCAGATGAGGCTCACTCAGAGGGATCAGATGAAGAGGTTCATACTTAAGAATTTGTACGCACAGACACAAATGAAGAAGGTGTGCGTACACAAAATCAAGGATTACCCAGAATCTAGGTAATCCTTCAAATAACCCACTTCCCCCACTCTAAAAGGAAGCTAACAAGGGGAAAGGAAAGAATCAGGTTACATACCCTTCCTCTAGAGAAGGACAATCGCTCTCAATAGAGAAAAGATTTGCACAACAGAAGGAATAAATGAATGAATTGAGGATGTTGAATGTAGAACTACTTCAAATTAGTCTTCCTCCTAAGCATGCTGGAGTTATCCAGCCAAGGGAATTTGTTGTGGAAACTGAGAGGTGTTGAGTCAATAAGGTTTTCCTTATGTCTTTTCCATTCCTTCTTGTTTTGAAAATCACAAACACCTTATCTTTAAGAAAATTTCTTTTATAAGGAAAATTTCTTTTATAAGGAAAATTTCTTTTATAAGGAAAATTGATTTTATAAGAAAAATTTTCTTTTATAAGGAAAATTTCTTTTATAAGAAAAATTTCTTTTATAAGGAAAATAACTTTTTTAAGAAAAATTATCCTTATAGTATTTTCACCTAGATTTTTCTTAAGTATGAGATTCGGATTCACTTCTATTTTCTCGGAATTGCTTGAAACTTTGATATGAAGTATTCTGTTTTAGGATCCGAATTCTAGATAAGAACTGTGATAATGTTTCACTCCGAAATCCAGAATGAGAACTGTGATAAAGTTTCATTCCGAATTCCGGATATAGTTTTACTCCAGATTTAGGATACGAATCCTTATGAAGTTCGACAATGAATTCTCATTACGAATTCTAATGATGAATTCTCATTACGAATTCTGATGAGAAATTCTCATTACGTATTCTGATGAAGAATTCTCATTCCGAATTCTCATTCCAAATTCATCTATTAAATAGAATCTGATCATCTTTGTTTTATACACTCTGAGTTTATTCATACTCCGAACCTTCACTCTGAATTTTTCATTCCGAAATTTTGAGATAGATTTTAAAACGATGTCATAAATTATGTTTCACTTGTTATAAAATGATGTCGTCTATTTTGTTGTAAACTAACTGTTGTCTAAGTGACACATGTACAGGTCCCTCCAATATTTAAGGAAAATATGACCGTTGGAGAAGGAGCCGTCCTTAGCTATAAATAGAAGCTCATTTGAAAGAGCTCGACACCGATGAATAACTTGGTTTTGTGCATACATGCTGTTGAAGAGATTTCTAGAGAGAGAGGCTCTTATTAACTCTCAACGATTCGTGCGACTCCGAATGTTGGTGATTACATTCGAGGACTTCCGGGTATAGGAAGACAGAGGTTGCCGACTACCTTGAAGTTCGAGGGATTCCTTGTTGAGGAAGATAGGTTTCCAACTACCTTGAAGTTGAGGGCTTGCAGGGATAGCAAGACTGAGACTCTGATCTTCATATCGAGGGCTTACCCTAGTGTGGGTAAGACAGACTTTATTGAAAGCATAAATCAAGGGACCTTTATCCAAGGTTATTGGATACCCTTCTATTTGGGTTAAAAGACTCATATCTTGTTACTTGTAGTTCTACTACGTGTTTATATTCCGCCGCATTTTGTATTATAAGGAAAGTATATCTATCTTATACTTCCTTACTTGTACTCTATTTCATTTAGATTCTATACGCTTTAAGGTATAATCTCATATTGTAATCTTTTATTAACTTTCAATTTCCGGAAACATATTTCCGGAACCATATTTCCGGAACCTACTTTCGGAATCTCTTTCCATGTTTTCATTCGGTGTTAGAGGTGTTGTGAATTTGCTTAGTTTAACTTTTTTAAACTTATTTCTTTCCTTTGCTTAAGGAAAACCTAGTTATTTGTAACTAACTTTAAAGGTTCCAAAGGAATTTTTAAAGTATACAATTCACCCCCCTCTTGTATATTGAGCATCTACATGAATATTTCGATCCTACAATTTGTATCAGAGGTGGTCTCGGAAATACTTATACTCACGAATAAGTTTTTCTTGCTCATTTTCCCATTCCTAATTTTCCCATTCCAAACTTTCTCATTCCGAACATTGTTATTACAAACTTTTTCTACTAACAAACTTGTGTTCCAAAGGTTGTTCTAGTATGGTAGGAATTAATATTGGTTCAATTGATAATCGAAATCCTACAAGACCACCAATCATTGATGGTAATGACTATGAATACTGGAGAGATCGAATGAAGTCTTTCGTTATCAATACTGGAGTGGACAACTTTGTTATGCTTACTGGTGATTATAAAATTCCCGAAAAGGATGTTAGAACTTTCACTAACCAGGAAAAGAAAGAATATCAACTCAATTATAAGGTACTCAATACTTTACTATGTTCAATGACTAGAAATATATATAGCCAAATTTCTTCTTGTGAAGCAGCTAATTGTATCTGGAAGAAGTTAGAGGTTACACACTTTGGAACTTCTAAAGTGATTGAGACTAGGAGAGCTATGCTTAGAGCTGAATATCATGGCTTCAACTTTCCTTATGGTGAATCAATCTATAAAGTTCAATAGAGATTTATGAATATTGTTAATATATTACAATCTATGGGAGAGAAAGTTTTATATGATGAAGCTCTTGTAGATAAAATAATTTATATTATGCCCAATGAATGGGAATCCAAATGAACTGCTATAGATGAAAACAGGAAGGTCACTCAAGTTACTCTTGATGAATTATTTGGAACTCTTCTAAAACATGAAACCAGAATCAAGAGAGATGATGACAACATCAAGAAGAAGAATGGAAATGGTAATGTTTCTTTTACAACAACTTCAAATCAGATGAAAGCTAAGACTCCTGAGAGAGTAACCATATCCAAGTCTAAGAAAGTTATTTTCCAATCTGAATCTAGTGAGAGTGATGTCTCTGAAAATGAATTATAAAATCATGCTCGAAGGATGAAAAAGATAGCTGGACAGAGAAATTTCCAATCCAAGTATAATAAAAAGGACAGGAAAGATAAGAAAGATGGAGAAGTTACTTGTTATGAATGCAAGAGAGCTGGACATATTAGACCAGATTTCCCTTTGCTCAAAAAGAATGAAAGGAAAGAAAGGAATTCAGACAGGAACAGAAAGAAATATTATAAATCCAAAGCTAAGAATGTTTTGAAAGTTAATGACACCGGGAGTGCCAGTTTTGGTGACTCTTCAAATGAATCTTCTGATTATGAATCTTCAGGAAAGAAGAATCTTGGTCTTATAGCCAGATTACCTATTGATAATCATTTTTTTGTGGCTAAGGTACGAAATGCTGAATCATTGACCAATGTTTCTTTAAATTCTAATGATAGTAAGTATTATAACTCTTCTAATGAAGAATCTTCTTCTGGTGAAGAAAATAATTTACCTACTTATGAACAAGTCTCTAGGTTTGCTGAACTTCTGGAGATTGAGAATTCCAAACTCAATAAGAAACTTGATAAAGAAATCTCTAGTAATTCTATTCTTACAAAAGAAATATTAGATCTGTCTAAAGATCTTGATAAGAAAAATGTTGATTTTGAAAGTATTTCAAAAAATCTTGAGGAAGTAAGTTCTGAGAAGAACAAACTTTCTAAAGAATTAGAAAAAATAATTTCTATGAAAAATGTTTTCGAGCCTAGCTCTAGTTCTTAAACTAATTATTTTGGGGACAAAAACTTGTTTATAAAACTCAAGTCCGAAATTTTTTACTTAAATAAGTGTTTATCAAACTTTACTCATGGTAAGGAAAATTTTGATAAAATTTATTCCCAAATACGACCTTTAAGAAATAAATCCAGATTTGGTTATACCCATGCAAAACCAGTTTTTAGTAACAATTATTTTGTTCCTCAAAGTGCCCCATTTTGTACCAAGTGTCAATGTGGTAGTCACTGGGAAAAGAATTGTTCCTTAAATAAAATACAATCTTTAGGATTTCATAAAGCTTAGTTTTCTAAGAAGATGTGGGTTCCTAAAATTTTATTATTTGGAAATCTCGGATCTAAACAAGTTTGGATTCCGAAAGTCTAATTGTATTCTTGATTTCAGGAAAATAAAGAGAATACCAGCAACAATACATGGTACATGGATAGTGGATGTTCCCGACACATGACTGGCAACAAAAGCTATTTTGAAAAGATTATCAAAACGAAAGGTGGAAAGGTAACTTTCGGAGATAATGCTATGGGTGAGATTGAAGGTATTGGTAATATTTTTCTTTTAGGTAAAACCTTGATTTCAACTATTCTTTTTGTTAAGGGTCTTAAGCACAACCTCATTAGCATAAGTTAGTTATGTGATGAAGGTTACCTTATGAATTTTAGAAATGATAAGTGCTTGGTTCACAATTCCAAGGAATAATTTATTCTCTCAGCCAATAGGCAAGAGAATTTTTACACTTTGAACCGAGAAGACCTCAGGAGTCAAGATTTACCATGCCTAAGTGAAATGGAATATCATTCCTGGTTATGGCATAGAATACTAGGTCACTGTAACCTTAGAAACTTATGTAAACTTTCTAAAAAGAAACTAGTTAAGGATCTACCGGAGCATAGATTTGATTTTTCTAAAGTTTGTGATCCTTGTCAATAAGGCAAGCAACATAAATCTAGTTTTAAATCAATCAGTGAAATCTCAGCAACTGATGCATTATAGTTAGTGAACATGGATCTTTTTGGTCCAACACAAACTGGAAGTATTAGAGGCAAGTACAATGTGTTTGTTCTAGTTGATGATTACACTAGATTTACTTGGGACTATTTTCTAACAAAGAATTCTGAATCTTTTTCGTATTTCAAAAGTTTTAGATCTCATGTTAAAAATGAGAAAAACATTCCATTGAAAACTATTCATAGTGATCATGGAGGAGAATTTCAAAATTCTGATTTTGAAACTTTTTGTAGTAGAAAAGGTATTACTCACAATTTTTCAGCACCTAGAACTCCTCAACAGAATGGTGTAGTTGAAAGAAGAAATAGAATTCCTCAAGAAATAACTAGAACCATGTTGAGTGAATATTCTATTGCTAGACATTTGTAGGCTGAAGCTGTAAGTACTGCTTATTATACTATAAATCGAGTTTTGATTAGACCTTTTCTTAATAAAACTTCTTATGAGTTATGGAATGGTAGAAAACCAAGACTATCCTACTTCAATGTTTTTGGTTGCAATGTATTTATTCTAAATACTAAAGATAACATACATAAATTCTCACCAAAATCTGATGAAGTATCTTTCAAAGGCTATTCCACAACTTCTAAGGCTTATAGAGTTTTTAATAAAAATACTTGTAGTGTTGAAGAAACAGTACATGTAAAATTTGATGAGTCAGATCCTTTTGTTTTTAAACCACCTCAACCTACAACCTTGGATGTGTTTTCAAAAACTGATTTTCATCCTTTAATAGAAGAACCTTCTGATAAGGAAATTTTTCAAGAAGATACTTCTGAAACATTTACCCTAGAAGACTTTCTACCCTATGTTGATGAACAGGTTTTACAAAATCCAAATAAGGTGTTTCTTAAGAATCATCTCAGTGATAGTATCATTGGTGATGTAAACCAACCTGAAAGGACTATAAGTTACTTACGAAATGAAGTATAACATCTAGAATTTCATTCCCAATTAGAACCTAAAAGAACTGATGAAGCTTTAGGTGATGATGATTGGATCAAAGCCATGCAAGATAAACTAAATGAATTCAAAAGGAATAAAGTCTGGACCATGGTTGAAAGACCTAAGGAGACTTCTGTTATTGGAGTAAAATGGGTTTTCAGAAATAAATGTGATGAAAATGGAGTCATAGTAAGAAATAAATCTAGACTTGTTGCTAAAGGATATAATCAGCAAGAGGGAATAGACTATGAAGAAACCTCTGCTCCAGTAGATAGACTTGAAACTATCCGTATTCTACTTGCTTTTGCATCATTCATTAATTTTAAAATTTTTCAAATGGATGTGAAATGTTCTTTTCTTAATGGTTATGTTCAAGAGGAAGTTTTTGTTGAAAAACCTCCTAGATTTGAAGATACAAAACATCCTGATCATGTTTTTAGACTTACCAAAGCATTGTATGGCCTTAGACAAGCCCCACAAGCATTGTATGATAGACTCACTAGATTTTTACTTCAAAATAACTATGTTAAGGGAAATGCAGATCCAACTCTTTTTATAAAGAAAAATAAGAAAAATGTTTTTATTGTTCAAACTTATGTTGATGACATCATATTTGGATCAACTCACCATTCTTTAACCGACTCTTATCCATGTCTAGTGAAATCTGAGTTTGAAATGAGTATGATGGGTGAGTTAACATTTTTCCTTGGTTTTAAAATTTCTCAAAAACCAGAAGGAACCTACATATCTCAATATAAGTATATTAAATATCTTCTTAAAAATTATGGTTGTGACAACACTAAGAGTATAAGTACTCCCATTGGTACCTAAAACTCTTTAGATATTGATGAAGCTGGGAAACCAGTAGATCAAACATCTTTTAGAGGTATTATAAGAAGTTTACTTTACCAAACAACTAGTCGACCAGACGTAATGTTATCAGTATGCTTATGTGCAAAATATCAATCCAATCCTAAGGAATCTCACTTAAAGGCGGTAAAAATAATTTTTCGCTACCTTAAGGGAACCATAGATCTAGGATTATTTTATACTTATGGAAATGATTTTGTTCAAAAAATATTTTCTGATGCTAACTTTGGTGGATGTAGAATGGATAGAAAAAGTACATCCGGAACTTTTCATTTCGTAGGAGATTCATTAGTTTCTTGGTCCTGCAAGAAGCAATATTCTGTAGCACTCTCCACTACTGAAGCTGAAATGTAGCAACTGGAAGTTGTTGTGCTCAAGTGTTGTGGATACAACACACACTCACAGACTATGGCTTGAGTTTTACTAAAACTAACATTTTGTGTGATAACACAAGTTCCATTTCCCTTAGTAAGAATCCTACACATCACTCCCGTGCAAAACACATAGTCATTAGGCATCACTTTCTTAGGGATCACACACTTAAAGTAGATATTATTCTTCAATTTATCAGAACACAAGATCAACTTGCTGATATTTTCACAAAATCATTGCCTTCTGATAGATTTGAATACATTAAACAGAAGTTAGGAATGATAACCATAAGGTAATCCTCCTTAATTAACTTTATATTGGAAAATTATCCTTACAACAATAAACTGCTTTTCATAGGGGGAGTACATCTGATTGTTACAATAACAAAATTTTCCAAAATTTGATTTCAAACTTTTCGGAACAAAAATTCCAGAATGGAATTTACGGAACTAAAATTTTCCAGAATAGACATTTTCGTACAGAATACTTCTGGAATGGAAGTCCTCATATTGAAAACATCCGAAATGTCAAATTTCATACTGGTATTTTCATAACGGGATTTTCGTACCGAAACTTTCTTTAAGAGTTTTTAGTTTTCAAATTCTGGAATGAAATTTTCGTACTTAGTTTTTCCTTACTAAGTTTGTTTTTCGTTCTGAGTTTTCCGTACTGAGTTTGTTTTTCGTTGTGAGTTTTTCCAATTTCTGTCCTTTCATAATAATGTTTTTTTTGTTTTCGTAAGAATATTACCAATTATAAATAATCTTCCTAAGCCAATATGAAAGGTATGATTTCCTTACATAAGTTTTCGTAGTCATACTGTTCTTGCTGGCATTTTCTTATATTTTGTTCTTGGGTTATAGTTTTCTTAATTCTTTGTTTTAATAAAAACATCAAAAGATCGGATTTAACAGAATTAGTTTTCAACCGTCAGATCTAACCTCAGCTTATCACAACCGTTCGATCAAACGAGGAAGTTGAACCATCATCTCATTTCATATATAAAGAGTACCCAAATAGTTTTCCCACATCGGTTTTCAAGCTCTCGCATCCCGAAGCTCTGCCTCTCTGATTTAAGTCTGTTCCGAACTTTATCTTTCTCCATTCCGAACTTCTCAGAGGCTTCAAATCAAATTGTCTGTGGAAGTAGCATCGCAAGACATGTCTTCCTCCTAGCCGATTTCGAAGTGGTTAGTATACAGAGAGAGACTGGTCCATTCGGATTTCTTCAACAAATACAACTCTCTTTTTTCCAAGAATATCAAGCTTAATTGTTGGGAAGATGTTGCGGTGTCAAAACCTGGGAATCATGATGAAGTGTATTCGGATTTGCTTATCGAATTCTATGAGATAGTTTCTTTTCTTCAGGAAGATGGAAGGGACATGTTGTCTTTTAAGTCTTATGGAAAGACATATAAGCTTTCATATGCCAAGGCAGCCAGCTTGGTAGGGATGAATAATGAAGGTGAAGATGAGTTTATTTCTCATGTGTTGCCGGATTCTAAGGGTAGATTCGACAAGGAAAAAGCTTTAGAAACTCTCGGACTGGCTGATGACAAGGATCCGAAGATTTCTAGTTTATCTACAAATTTCTGGATTCTAGAATTATGGTTACAAGGTCTTATCATACCGAGGAAAGGTGATAAAGATAGCTTGAAGAAGAGTGAGATCTACATCCTAGATTTTCCGATAAATCTGAGGAAGTTCAACCTGATGAAGCACATTCTTATCACTCTTGAGAATTTGAAGAAAGGGAATCTGAGAGCTCAGATTATAATGTATCCAGAAATCCTCTCCAAGTTAATAGTTCGGTGCCTTGAGTCTTTCAAGGAGGCTTGAAAATCTAATCCAAGAGTTTGCAAGATTATGCTGGTGAGTGATGGTACACTCAAAAGAATGGATGTAACCTTTGACAAGGAGTCTGGATAGTTTATTGATCTACCTGCTAAAGAAGAAACAGTTCCGAAAGTTGCTGATCCGGAATCCTCTAAGCCAGTAAGGAAGAGAAAGTTGAAAGAAGTGGAAGTAGAATCAGAGAATCCCAAGTCTAAGGAAGTTCATTCTGCACCTCCAAAACCAAAGAAGAAGAAAGCTTACCCATCTTAGGTAGTTTCTAAATGGAGGGAAAATAAAGAGAAGAGAGTGCAAGGGGAGCCTCAGTTTGGCTTGGACCCTGCAGAGGCTAAGGCCTTGATGGAGAAAACTACAGATGAGCTAGAAAAACAAGTGAAAGAAAAGAAGCTTAAGAAGAAGATGTTTGAGGTTGAGGTAGCTCAGGCTTTGTTGAAATTCAATGAGATGGTTTCTACGAACATTCATGTTCCGAGATATTTTTCATTGGAATCTCTACCTGAGACTCCAGGAAGAGAGTTTATTGCTCCGGAAGAGGTAGTAGCTAAGCCTGTTGAGCAAGGTGAGCAGGTTGAGCAAGTGGAAGAAGAAGAAGATGTTGCTGAAGGAAGTGGTGAAACTGGTGATGTGTTGAAACAAGTAGATGATTATAAGGGGACACCTTCGGAACACTTATCGCTCCGAAATTCAGAAGCTGAATCTTCGAAGCTAGTCACTCCATCAATGGAAGAAGAGGGAGGAGAAGAAGAAGTAGCTTATCATGTAGAGGAAGAACAAATTCTACATGATATTTCTCAAATGAAGAATATAAAGGTTGGTGCTCAGGGATTTTCTGATGAGGAAGACATTGTTGTCCAAGTTTCTAATAGTGTGAAGAGAACTCCGGAACCGGACTCTATTCTGAAAAGAGACAAGGGAAAGAAAATTCTTGCTGATACTCCCAGTTCAGTAGTGGTGAAGAGAAAAGAAGTTGGTAGTTCTTCAAAGAGAAAGCTTGACCAAGTTGAAGAAGAAATTTCTCCAAGAAGAGTCTCGGATTCAGAGTCATCCTCATTGGGGCATGATTTTTTTGTTGAGTCATTAAAGAAGCTAGTAGGTTCTATTCCGACCTTCTCAAGCATTGACTCAAGATGTCAGATTCTCCAAAATGCTTTAAATTAGAAAACAGACTTCGTATCTATGCTTATGGACAAGTTCGTTGAGATTGAGGCTCAGTTTAAAACCTTTTTTTTTTGGCTACGAAGCTCATAGAAAAACTTACAAGAGGATGACAAACTGGTCGAGGAAGACTGTAGAAGAGATGAGACTCTTTGATGAATTCCAAGACAATGTCAAGGATGCCTTTGAGACAAAATACAGAAAGATAAATGAGCTAACTTCTTCCTTTGAAGAGAACCTGATAGATGAAAAGAACTTCTGGATTCAAAAGTCAGAGATCTGAATGGGAAGCCGAATTCTATTTCTCAAAACTGGAAGTTTGAAAGGAATCATCGGATTGAGTTTCAAGAGAAATTGAAGGCTCAGGAAGAAAATATTAAAGCTCAGGAAGAAAAGCTTCAAGACCAGGAACAAAAGATTGAAGCTCAAAGTGCAAGAATAGTGGTCTTAGAGAAGCAAGCTGAAGAAGATCATAAAGACTTGAAGAAGATCAAGACTATTCTTAAGAGTCTCATGGTGAAGGAAAAAAGATACAAAATAGACAGATCCGATATTTTGTTGTATCTAATTTTCTTTGTTGCCGAGATTTCAAACTTAATGAAATTTGTACTTTTCATTTCTTTTTTTGTTGCTACTAATTTTTTCAGGTACTTTGTTATATTTTTCATTCCCTCAAATTCTTTTTGAAACTCACAAAGGGGGAGAAGGAAAAGATCCTTAAGGAAAAAGAACTCTAATAAGAGCTTATCTAAGGGTGAGTTTTTCATTAAAGAAAACATTCTTTTTCGTAATGAAAAGTCACTCCGGAAATATAGAATATGATCCTTAGAGTTTCAAATCCTAATAGAGAGTTATTCGTATTCATCAATATCCTTAAAGCAAGGGAGATAAGATTTAATGTTTTTATTTCTTCTTAGAATTTCTTTTTCGAAAGAATGTTTGTGCTTTCCAAAAAGGGGGAGATTGTTGAGTCAATAAGGTTTTCCTTATGACTTTTCCATTCTTCTTGTTTTGAAAATCACAAAAACATTATGTTTAGGAAAATTTCTTTTATAAGGAAAATTTATTTTATAAGGAAAATTTCTTTTATAAGAAAAATTGCATTTATAAGGAAAATTGCTTTTATAAGAGAATTTGCTTTTATAAGGAAAATCGCTTCTGTAAGAAAAATTATCCTTATCATATTTTCACCCAGATTTTTCTTAAATATGAAATTCGGATTCACTTCTATTTTCTAGGAATTGCTTGAAACTTTGATATGAAGAATTCTGTTTTAGGATCCGAAATCTGGATAATAACTGTGATAATGTTTCACTCCAAAATCCAGAATGAGAACTGTGATAAAGTTTCATTCCGAATTCCGGATACAGTTTTACTCCAGATTCAGGATACGAATCATTATGAAGTTCGACAATGAATTCTCATTACGAATTCTAATGATGAATTCCCATTACGAATTCCAATGAGAAATTCTCATTACGTATTCTGATGACGAATTCTCATTCCGAATTCTCATTCTGAATTCTCATTCTGAATTCTCATTCCGAATTCATCTATTAAACAGAATCTGATTATCTTTGTTTTATATACTCTGAGTTTATTCAGACTCTGAACCTTCACTCCAAATTTTTCATTCTGAAATTTTGAGATAGATTTTAAAACGATGTCGTACATTTTATTTCACTTGTTATAAAATGATGTCATTTATTTTGTTATAAACTAACCATTGTCTAAGTGACACATGTACAGGTCCCTCTGATCTTTAAGGAAAATATGACTGTTGGAGAATGAGACGACCTTACCTATAAATAGGATCTCATTTGAAAGAGCTCGACACCGATGAATAACTTGGTTTTGTGCATACATGCTGTTGAAGTGATTTCTAGAGAGAGAGGCTCTTATTAACTCTCAAAGCTTCGTGCGACTCCGAATGTTGGTGATTACATTCGAGGACTTACGGGGATAGGAAGACAGAGGTTGCCAACTACCTTGAAGTTCAAGGGCTTCCTTGATGAGGAAGTCAGAGGTTTCCAACTACCTTGAAGTTGAGGGATTGCGGGGATAGCAAGACAGAGACTCCGATCTTCGTATCGAGGGCTTACCCTAGTGTGGGTTAGACAGACTTTCTTGGAAGCATAAATCAAGGGACCTTTATCCAAGGTTGTTGGATACCCTTCTCTTTCGGTTAAAAGACTTATATCTTGTTACTTGTAGTTCTACTACGTGTTTATATTCCGATGCATTTTGTATTATAAGGAAAGTATAACTTTCTTATACTTACTTACTTGTACTTTGTTTCATTTAGATTCTATACTCTTTAATGTAAAATCTCATATTGTAATCTTTTATTAAGTTACAATTTCTAGAACCATATTTCTGGAACCATATTTCCAGAACCTACTTTCGCAATATCTTTCCAAGTTTGCATTTGGTGTTAGAGGTGTTGTTAATTTTCTTAGTTTAACTTTGTTAAACTTAGTACTTTCCTTTTCTTAAGGAAAACATAGTTATTCGTAACTAACTTTAAAGGTTACAAAGGAATTTTTAAAGTATAAAATTCACCCCCCCTCTTTTATATTGAGCATCTACATAAATATTTCGATCCTACAAGAGGGATCAAGAATATCCTCCTCTATCAATACACGCTCACAGGTTTAATCATACGGTTCAAGTGCAACAAAAATTGGCTGTGCTACCATCAGTTGCAGTACCAACCACCACATCTGTACCAGCTCCAGTCATTGCACCTGTTCAGGTCCAAGCTCAACTAGATGTTTCTCGAATGTTAATAACTACTATTGATTCATTAACAACTTAGTTGGAAGATATGGAGGGAAAGCGTTCTCAAATTCAATAAGAAAATAAATCTTACCCTGAATGGGTAGATTCAATCCCTCCCCCATATTGTTTTGGGAACCATGTATTCCCTATTTTCAATGGATTAGGAAATCCTGAACAGCATTTGACGCATTACGTGTCTTGTTGCGATCCTATGATGGGAACTCCGAAACCTCAAGAAGAAGTGAAACTCAGATGCTTTGTGCAAACCTGGCAAGGACCAGCTTCTGTCTGGTACATAAGCTTACAATCTCGGTCAATTACCGGATGGGAGGATCTTCATCAAAAATTCATTCTTTAGTTCAGCTCAACGTTGCCAAAGGCAACTGTTTTTTATCTTATTAACTGTAAGCAAAAGGAGAATGAAAGGGTCTCAGATTTCATTTCTCTCTAGAAGGGATTAACGTATTCCCTAAGCTTAGAACTCCCTCAAAAAGTATTGCTGCCAATCTGTGTGGAAAATTTACGTGATGAGTTGTGCACACCGCTGATCCATGTGAAATACACAAGAGGGTTTCGATACATTACTTAAATTACTCATGATATTGAAGATTCTCTTATAAAGACTAAGGATAAATCTCATGTAATTCCATTAGCTCTAGGAAGGAGAATGGGTAAAGCAGAGACTACTACAGTTATGCTTAAACAAGGACCTATACTGTAGAGACCCGAAGCTTGACGTACATTGACATTACATTACTTTTGTGGAATACTTAGTACATAACAAAAACACGCACAAGGATCGTAATATTTTAGTGTCTTTGGAAACTCAGAACGTAATATTCTAATCGTGGTGAAAGATCTTCAATATCTCCCATAAAGATCTCCCCTTTTTTTTAACCTAAAAAATTTCTTTATATTCTGGGGAAAAGAAAACATAAAAGGGTGAGCTCAAATGCTCATTAAGGGTAAACAAAAGAAATATCAATCACATCATATACACAAGCACATAACTTTTGGAAATCTTAACCTGTAAAAGAGATCAAAATTTCATAACATGGGAGAAATCATGGCAGTGAAATGTAATCACAATAATCATAACTTAAAACATGAAACTTTGTGGCATTCACACATAATCATAGAGAATCATTTCTTGTTTGTCAAGACTCATTGCCAAGACTATCTTAGTGGACAATGTCACTTTCTGAATCGAGTAACCCTCGATTCAGTCCTTTTTCACTGAACCGGTATAACCTACCGTTCCAGCCCTGTCTATCTCATGAGATATAAAATCTTTACCCAATGCATTGGAGGGAGATATAGGTCCCACCCATCTTATAATGAATCCTTTCTTATGTGTTCCACATAATCATAAAACATACGTCATCGCATAACACATGTAACAAAAATGGGATTCTTGAAACATCATGACATCATAAATCAATATATATAAGATAAAGGAATTCATAAAAATAATTCCATCACAACATGATCAAATCAATGTAATAATAGAGATAAAAACAGAACCCTTTATTATCTTAGATGGAAAATAATTTTGATAAAACACTTGAACTCCATTCTTGAGGAAAACATCCTTTCTTTTTCAAAAACATTTTTCCTTTCATAACATGTCATACAACATTAAAATAAAAGAAGTTGATTAAAAATAAACTTGAAAACTTCTAAAGGAAGCTTCTTGGAAATAATGATTTAAAAATCCATTCATGCCGTATAAGTTAAAAAAACATTCTTTTGTACTTTTGTCGAAAAAGTCAAAAAGTACCTCGTACGAAAAAACGAAAAAAGATTCCTTTTATATCCTTTACTAAAAACTCATCGAAGGGTAAAATTGGATTTAAACAATTTTAGGTGGATGGAAATAATATTACATATTGAGGGAACATGTATGTGGATGATAAAATAGACCCCAGTAATTACCAAAGTAAAAACAATCTCGGATAAAAGTGAGATTGTGAATATTTCCCTTACCTTAGGTCCAACTTGCTTTGTACGTGTCCGAAACTCCTGTATAATGATTTAAATCATGTTATTGACTTATTCCAGAATCATATTTATTGTTATTATATCATATATGGTACTCTTATGACTTTATATTACCCGTTCTTTTGAAAATTCATGTTAAAGTAGCGTTTCAGGTAAAATCGTCTCATTTGTCGTTCGTGTTTTTAACTTGTAATTATTCATATGATTACATAGATCATGATTACTTAATTCCAGAATATAAAACATTATATATATATATATTCAGAATATACATATATAATAAATCAGTAAATGGAAAGAAATACACCGTTCATGGAGACGGTAGTCCATACGTACGCATGAACGCTGTTTTCGTTTCCTTATTGAATTGAATGGAATTGAGTATATGACATACATATAAATAATTCCAGTATAATTATTAGGTCATATATTTCATTAGTACTTATTATATATACTTTATAATCATTCACTAAGGGTTAATCATTGAGAATTAATCTCATCGCGTCGTGGAGACGGTAGTCCGTACGTACGCACGAGCGATGATATCGTTCCCATGGTCGTGGAATTGCGTTGAAGTGTATTTATACTATTTCAGTATCAATATCACTTTATAATAATCATATATAGTTACTCATTAAACCATTATACCCATCCTTGTAAGGTGGTGGTGGAAAATAGATTACACCACGGCGTGGAGACGGTATTCCGTACATACGCACGCGCGGTGAATTCATTTTTTCTGTAGGATGGATAGAAGGTGAATTAGGGTTGTTTCATATTTATAATAACATATCAGTATGTAAGTAATACTTATGTTATTACTTTGTTATGAAACAACTAAATAAGAAAGTGTTGAAGAAGAAAGAAATTGAAAAGATCGGTAATGGTTATTACCTGTTCTTTGGAACGCCTCTTTGAATCCTCCACTTAGGGAACTAAGATTGGTCTTTGAAGAAGACCAGGACCTCTAGGATTATTCTAGGGAAGTGGAGAAGGGATTTTGGCAGAGGTTGGACGAGCTTGAGTGCTCAAATTGGTGTGAGGAGGAAGGGGGAGGAGGTGCCCTTTTATAAGGGAGGAGAGGGGCACCTTAGGAATATCTCAAAATATTATTTTATATTAAAGACAAAATCGGTTTATAATGGTTCCAAAGGGTCTTATTTAGAATCTAAAGTGGGGAAGGGTCGAAATCCTATCAACCAATAGGATTTAGACAAGTTTAGGATATTATTTTAACCTTATCAATTAGATTTAACTCTAAGTTAAATAATTTAACTTTTATCGTGTCTTTTTGTTTTCTTTCACTATATGGTTAATACACATACTATAACATGCCAAACGAACCCCAAATTGTTTATTACTAATACATATATCCTTATCAAAGTCATTTGGCCGAACCTTAGATTTTTAGGAATAAAATAACAATTAATAATATAATATTTGATTTAAAAACTATTTTGTGTCAATTTTGACACTATTTGATATATGATTTTTGTGAAAGTAATAACAGAATTATATGTTCGAACCAAGTTGATTAAATCAACACTAATATATCATAGTAACCTAGAAAATTAGTGTAATTCATAAAAAGTCTCAAATTACATTTATTTTGTTGTTTATAACATCAATTATGTCAATATTTCATAAATAAGATAATTACTGCATCATCATTGTGTCATAAATAAATTAAATTATTTAATGTCTAAAAATTACAAATAAAATACCATTATGTAGGAAATCTTTTTAGCTTTCTAATGAATATTTATAGTCGAATTTATCTTATGTATAACCCCATATTAAAAATGATTTACTTATTAAACATTGATTTTAACTATCTTAACCCTTCTTTAAATAAATTAATAATAAATGTCCTAATCTAATCCAAGTGCGCCTAAATGGTCATATTTTATTCATAAGGTTGTTTTTGGTCGAATTACACTTATCCAATAGAATTAGGACATGTGTTAGGGTAATAGTAATATCATATTTACCCTTAGTTACCCAATTTACTATTAACTGCGGTAAAAAAAAGTAAAAAGTTACTATTCACCAAAAAAATTATTTTCATCTCATTGAACCACATTTTGCTTACTGACATCAACCGTGTCTCTCGGATTTTTGAAATTCCATTCACAGAAGCGGTAAAATTAAGTTTTATGAAAAATTCAGTTTTTTAACTACCACTTAGTAGTTTCACTATTCATCAAAAATTGTTATTTTTCAGAACAATGCCAAAATTTCATCCTAAGCTATATTTTATATTCCAAATTCAAAAATAAAGTCTACTTTACCAAATTCATAACATAGAAGTTTCATTATTTATTTTTATAATTAAATCCCGCTGTTAAAACAAATAGCGTGTTTTTAAGAAACAATATCTATCAAAAGATTGACACTTGATTATGTCTGGTTTAAATGTGAAATTACAACCAATGACCAACATTGTATTAAATTGTAAAAATATATTCTAAATATACTTTAAAACCACTCAAATTAATAATTTATCACTATTAATTATTTCGATTAAAAAGTTGTTTTTAATTAAAATTTAGTAATTTTCACTATTCATCAGAATATGAAAGTTATCCGAAATGTACCAAAATTTCACCTTAGGATAAATTCGATACTCCGAATCTAAAAATTAAATCCATTTTGAAAAATAAAATTTACAAAATTTCAAAAAGTTTTTATTACTATTCATAACGGCTAGTTTTAATAACATTTTAATAGCATATCGTTGTTTAGTGAAACTCGTTATTGCGTACTACACACGCTATCGAGGAAGGTCGCGATTGCGTGTAATGCAAGGCAAGTCAAGGATGCGTGTTGTGAAAGCTCCTTTTGGTGTAGCGTACAACACAAGACATTAGTGAAATAAAAAGAATATTTTTCATAAAATCTCGGGCTGTTACATTCTACCCCCCTTAAAATGAATTTCGCCCTCGAAATTCGTCGGGGTTATAAATGGTTTACTATTCGAAAGATTCTTTAATAGAATCCCACATCGTAAAAAGGAATACCAAAACTTGGCTTTAAAAACTAAAGTATGAAATGTAACGATTACCCAAATAAACTAATCACTGGGTTTCCACATAGGTAAAAATATGGATATAGAAGAGAAATCTAACCATCATGTTCTGATGGAGAGTGGTAGAGAACATGGCTATGGAAAAGCCAGTAATCACAAATCCATAGATTTGTGATGATATAAGGTACCATCTGATTCATCAGGTATAAGATCACTAGGACAACATTTTTGGTTTTCAAGATCATTTCCCTAAAGTTGAAAATTTGAATTAGAATAAATACTTACTTTATTTTGGTACAATATCACTGTTGTTCATGCCTTGAACAATTTCCACTTCATCTCTTAAATAAATGAAGTTGAATCTGTTATTCGTGAAGTGTTAGCAGATTATGTGATAGAATGATGGGTCATTCCATCTGTCTCAAACAAAAGGTTAGCAAAAATTATATACATAAGTCGGTCTATAGTGAGATTAATCATATATGGTTCCTAAAATGGACTTATACTTCATATATCATACTGCTTAATATAATAAAACTAGTTTCTACTAAACAGGGACTTCCTGTAGGCCAGTGGTTGGCGAGAAAGGCCAGTCGCACTTCGGTTGTGGGTTCGATTCCTACAGCCTTGTCCGACGCGATGGGTTGTCGCCCGTCCTGCAGGTTGTCCTTTTTCTAAAACTATATTACTATAACATCCCATCAATAATATCGAAAAAACTTCTATACTTAAACAATACTTACTTATGTCCAACATAATCCATTCTAATCTTTAGGCTTATCCATAATACTGCAGTCCACTCTCATAATATAGTGAAAACGATTACCAGAGATTTAATACTATCGTTAATCCCCATATATATGTCTTGTTGGTCACATTCCAAACATTCAAAGTCCTTAATCATGTATTCTCTTGAATACCCATTGAACCATAGTGAAAACTTGAATGTAGTTAAAAGTTAACACCTTCCACATACCAAAATCCTCAAAATTGTATATACTCAAACCATGATATCACTTAGTCCTTATATTAATCATGAGCTCATGAATACTATTAAACATTTCATTTTCTCGTTTTCCCTTCATTATGCGCATATCATCTTATTTCCAAAATATATCAATCACTTTGAATACCACATCAATAAATATTGCAATACTCAATGATACAACATTATTTCTAAATCCCATTACATAAACACTTAATCATTCCACCACATCGTTGTCATATTCAACATTGCCAATAGTGATCGCATGTGACTTCCCTTTGTCCTTGGCCATCAGTGGTTGCTCATGTTGATCATCACTAACCCTTGGATTAGGGCATTTATTAGCATAATGCCCCATTTCCTTGCACTTGAAGCATTGAAGTGTTGGTGGTGCGTTCTCTGCAGTGTTTGATTTATTCACATAATTAGGAACCTTTTTTCCATTACTTTGACACTCAGCTGCTCGGTGACCTTCTTTTCCACACTTAAAACATTTTCTAGTCCCTTTAAGACAATCTCCACCATGCTTCTTTCCATAATTTGTGCATAAGGAAACATTCATCTTCTTTTCACCATTATTCTGAGATTTCTCCTTGAACTCCATCTTTCGTTTTTTGTCAAAACCATGAGATGGATATGTAACACCAACTTCCATTTCTACCATGATAGCACAACACACAATTTCTTCATAGCTACTGAAGTCTCTTATAGCTAATTCCCTTCGAAGACGTGGTTTTAAGCCACTGAAAAATCGATCAACTTTACTTTCAGGTTGGATGATAATGCCAGATGCATACCTTGCAAGTCTTGTAAATTTCGCTTCGTATATACCAACAGATTCATCATCCTTTTGCTTTAGTTCAAGAAACTCCTTCTCCATCTTTGTTCGAAGAATACGAGGGAAGTACTTATTGAAAAATAAGTTCTTGAACTCGTCCCATTCCATGGACTCAATTTCATCTCTTTGCCTTGTATTCTTGATAAGATTCCACCATCGATCAGCTTCACCTTCCAAACGATATACTGCTAAGATGAATTTATCATGTTCAGAACATTGAAGAACTGAAAATATATTTTCAGTGGTACTGATCCATTGTTCAGCAACAAGTGGATCAGAAGACCCACTGAAATAAGGTGGACGTTGCCTCATGAAGGACTCAATAGAATATTGTTCCCTTCTCTACTCATTTGGAAGTCCAGAATGATTCATAGCTTGTGTAAGTATAGCAATAAGATTTTGCACTCCATCCCCCATAACATTTGTTTGTTCAGGAGGACAATCATTGCATTGTCCATTGCATTGATCAACACGATTCCTTCGGGTTCCAGCCATCGTCTAAAACCCAAAAAGAATAGTGTGAGAGGAAAAAATCATGCTAGGGAAAACAACATAATAAAGGGGGAGTACCTTCAATATCTAACATCTTAGGTTTAATTCTATGATCGTTAGCATAATTCTAGTACTATAACCTATACGTATACTTAACCTTAGGGACATCCCTAGACATACCTTAGAAATATCTCTAGGGATCTCACTAACGTTTTCGCATCCTAGTTTCCAAAGGTTGACTAAACCTTTCCTCTGATACCAACTGTAGAGACCCGAAGCTTGACGTACATTGACATTACATTACTTTTGCGGAATACTTAGTACATAACAAAAACACACACACAAGGATCGTAATAGTTTAGTGTCTTTGGAAACTCGGAACGTAATATTCTAATCGTGGTGAAAGATCTTCAATATCTCCCATAAAGATCTTCCCTTTTTTTAACCTAAAACCTTTCTTTATATCCTGGGGAAAAGAAAACATAAAAGGGTGAGATCAAATGCTCATTAAGGGTAAACAAAAGAAATATCAATCACATCATATACACAAGCACATAACTTTTGGAAATCTTAACCTGCAAAAGAGATCAAAATTTCATAACATGGGATAAATCATGGCAGTGAAATGTAATCACAATAATCATAACCTAAAACATGAAACTTTGTGGCATTCACACATAATCATAGAGAATCATTTCTTGTTTTTCAAGACTCATTGCCAAGACTATCTTAGTGGACAATGTCCCTTTCTGAATCGAGTAACCCTCGTTTCAGTCCTGTTTCACTGAACCGGTATAACCTACCGTTCCAGCCCTGTCTATCTCATGAGATATAAAATCTTTACCCAATGCATTGGAGGGAGATATAGGTCCCACCCATCTTATAATGAATCCTTTCTTATGTGTGCCACATAATCATAAAACATACATCATCGCATAACACATGTAACAAAAATGGGATTCTTGAAACATCATGACATCATAAATCAATTTATATAAGATAAAGGAATTCATAAAAATAATTCCATCACAACATGATCAAATCAATGTAATAATAGGGATAAAAACATAACCCTTTATTATCTTAGATGGAAAATAATTTTGATAAAACACTTGAACTCCATTCTTGAGGAAACATCCTTTCTTTTTCAAAAACATTTTTCCTTTCATAACATGTCATACAACATTAAAATAAAAGAAGTTGATTAAAAATAAACTTGAAAACTTCTAAAGGAAGCTTCTTGGAAATAATGATTTAAAAATCCATTCATGCCGTATAAGTTAAAAAAAACATTCTTTTGTACTTTTGTCGAAAAAGTCAAAAAGTACCTCGTACGAAAAAACGAAAAAAGATTCCTTTCATATCATTTACTAAAAACTCATCGTAGGGTAAAATTGGATTTAAACAATTTTAGGTGGATGGAAATAATATTACATATTGAGGGAACATGGATGTGGATGATAAAATAGACCCCAGTAATTACCAAAGTAAAAACAATCTCGGATAAAAGTGAGATTGTGAATATTTCCCTTACCTTAGGTCCGACTTGCTTTGTACCTGTCCGAAACTCCTGTATAATGATTTAAATCATGTTATTGACTTATTCCAGAATCATATTTATTGTTATTATATCATATATGGTACTCTTATGACTTTATATTACCCGTTCTTTTGAAAATTCATGTTAAAGTAGTGTTTCAGGTAAAATCGTCTCATTTGTCGTTCGTGTTTTTAACTTGTAATTATTCATATGATTACTTAGATCATGATTACTTAATTCCAGAATATAAAACATGATATATATATATATATATATTCAGAATATACATATATAATAAATCAGTAAATGGAAAGAAATACACCGTTCATGGAGACGGTAGTCCATACGTACGCATGAACGCTGTTTTCGTTTCCTTATTGAATTGAATGGAATTAAGTATATGACATACATATAAATAATTCCAGTATAATTATTAGGTCATATATTTCATTAGTACTTATTATATATACTTTATAATCATTCACTAAGGGTTAATCATTGATAATTAATCTCATCGCGTCGTGGAGACGGTAGTCCGTACGTACGCACGAGCGATGATATCGTTCCCATGGTCGTGGAATTGCGTTGAAGTGTATTTATACTATTTCAGTATCAATATCACTTTATAATAACCATATATAGTTACTCATTAAACCATTATACCCATCCTTGTAAGGTGGTGGTGGAAAATAGATTACACCACGGCGTGGAGACGATATTCCGTACGTACGCACGCGCGGTGAATTCATTTTTTCCGTAGGATGGATAGAAGGTGAATTAGGGTGGTTTCGTATTTATAATAACATATCAGTATGTAAGTAATACTGATGTTATTACTTTGTTATGAAACAACTAAAGAAGAAAGTGTTGAAGAAGAAAGAAATTGAAAAGATCGGTAATGGTTATTACCTCTTCTTTGGAACGCCTCTTTGAATCCTCCACTTAGGGAACTAAGATTGGTCTTTGAAGAAGACCAGGACCTCTAGGATTATTCTAGGGAAGTGGAGAAGGGATTTTGGCAGAGGTTGGACGAGCTTGAGTTCTCAAATTGGTGTGAGGAGGAAGGGGGAGGAGGTGCCCTTTTATAAGGGAGGAGAGGGGCACCTTAGGAATATCTCAAAATATTATTTTATATTAAAGACAAAATCGGTTTATAATGGTTCCAAAGAGTCTTATTTAGAATCTAAAGTGTGTAAGGGTCGAAATCCTATCAACCAATAGGATTTAGACAAGTTTAGGATATTATTTTAACCTTATCAATTAGATTTAACTCTAAGTTAAATAATTTAACTTTTATCGTGTCTTTTTGTTTTCTTTCACTATATGGTTAATACACATACTATAACATGCCAAACGAACCCCAAATTGTTTATTACTAATACATATATCCTTATCTAAGTCATTTGTCCGAACCTTAGATTTTTAGGAATAAAATAACAATTAATAATATAATATTTGATTTAAAAACTATTTTGTGTCAATTTTGACACTATTTGATATATGATTTTTGTGAAAGTAATAACAGAATTATATGTTCGAAACAAGTTGATTAAATAAACACTAATATATCATAGTAACCTAGAAAATTAGTGGAATTCATAAAAAGTCTCAAATTACATTTATTTTGGTGTTTATAACATCAATTATGTCAATATTTCATAAATAAGATAATTATTGCATCATCATTGTGTCATAAATAAATTAAATTATATAATGTCTAAAAATTACAAATAAAATACCATTATGTAGGAAATCTTTTTAGATTTCTAATGAATATTTATAGTCGAATTTATCTTATGTATAACCCCATATTAAAAATGATTTACTTATTAAACATTGATTTTAACTATTTTAACCCTTCTTTAAATAAATTAATAATAAATGTCCTAATCTAATCCAAGTGGGCCTAAATGGTCATATTTTATTCATAAGGTTGTTTTTGGTCGAATTACACTTATCCAATAGAATTAGGACATGTGTTAGGGTAATAGTAATATCATATTTACCCTTAGTTACCCTATTTACTATTAACCGCGGGAAAAAAAAGTAAAAAGTTACTATTCACCAAAAAAATTATTTTCATCTCATTGAACCACATTTTTTTACTGACATCAACCGTGTCTCTCGGATTTTTGAAATTCCATTCACAGAAGCGGTAAAATTAAGTTTTATGAAAAATTCAGTTTTTTAACTACCACTTAGTAGTTTCAATATTCATCAAAAATTGTTGTTTTTCAGAACAATGCCAAAATTTCATCCTAAGCTATATTTTATATTCCAAATTCAAAAATAAAGTCTATTTTACCAAATTCATAACATAGAAGTTTCATTAATTATTTTTATAATTAAATCCCGCTGTTAAAACAACTAGCGTGTTTTTAAGAAACAATATCTATCAAAAGATTGACACTTGATTATGTCTGGTTTAAATGTGAAATTACAACCAATGACCAACATTGTATTAAATTGTAAAAATATATTCTAAATATACTTTAAAACCACTCAAATTAATAATTTATCACTATTAATTATTTCGATTAAAAAGTTGTTTTTAATTAAAATTTAGTAATTTTCACTATTCATCAAAATATGAAAGTTATCCGAAATGTACCAAAATTTCACCTTAGGATAAATTCGATACTCCGAATCCAAAAATGAAATCCATTTTGAAAAATAAAATTTACAAAATTTCAAAAAGTTGTTATTACTATTCATAACGGCTAGTTTTAATAAGATTTTAATAGCATATCGCTGTTTAGTGAAACTCGTTATTGCGTACTACACACACTATCGAGGAAGGTCGCGATTGCGTGTAATGCAAGGCAAGTCAAGGATGCGTGTTGTGAAATCTCCTTTTGGTGTAGCGTACAACACAAGACATTAGTGAAATAAAAAGAATATTTTTCATAAAATCTCGGGCTGTTACATATACATGCTTCTACTTCAACGCCTTCATCTTCTCTAAGGGCTCCACCTCCTAAATGTCAACAACAGAGGTCATTTTGTCAAGATGATCAAAGATATCAATGATGAAAACAATTTGAGGATCTAAAGAGAAAAACATACTCTTTCCGAAATTAACAAGCTCCTGGTTACTTCATTTTGGCTCTGGAAAATAATATGGTTCAATTGCCAAGGCCCCAGAGGCCAAATAAGGAAGGAGATAAAGACCGTCCCAATTATTTCCCCTTTAATCAAATGTTGGGTAATTCCATTCAGGAGTGTTTTGTTTTTAAAGACGTACTGCAAAAAATGGTCGACTTGGGACAAGTCAAACTAAACGATTCTTCAGCTTAGGTAGCATGTGTTACTACTATAGATCCAGAGGAAGAGGGTGAGTGGAAATATGTCAAGAACAAAAATGCACCAATATATGATTATTGGATTGTCTGCAAAATGATCAACCGAACTCATGCCATTTTGTGAATGCAATTAAAAAAACCAATTGTGCCTTCTGCCATGAATGCCGCAGAAAAAACCCTCTTTATCAGAGGGAAAATCCTCAAAGAAACGGCATGATTCAAAGAAAGAAAAAGAATCAGAAGAAGATGAGTATGTGTCAAAGCCTAAGTTGTCTTTGACTCTGGCAGACTTCATGCCATCTACTTCAAATTCACGGGCACCGCCCCACCAAACGGCCTAGCCTAAACCGAATGATCAGGAAGAGTCTTCATCAGATGAAGAATTGGTCTTCGGTTCTGTTAATATGATTCAATTAACAGATCCATATGTCAGTCGTAGTTTCAATTTTGATGAGCCCTAATTCCCTTTATCAAACAGAGGAATCAGAGAAAGTTACAGAGGCTCAGGATATAGGGGAAGATGTGGATCTTTCAGAGGTCACTATTCCAATTATACCCCTTCTAGAACTATGTATGAGGAAGAAATGCGTAGAAGATCCCTTCAACAAGTTCAAAAAGAATAATCATGTTCTTCCACACAAGGCAGACTCAGCCCTAGCACAATTATTCTGGAAGATCGGTTGAAGATTCCATCTTTTTCCTATCAGAATGTAAATAGTCCTAATCGGTCGAATCTTTCAAATCTAGGAGTATTACCAACTCTTATCCTGGTACAAGATGCATCAAATCCCAAAGCAACAACTTCCAAGGCACCTGCTAAACCACTTGTTTCTATTGTGAAATGTAGAACTTTAGATCAAAAGTATGATATATTGAAACACATGTCCCAAGTACCGGACAAGTTATCAATTCTGGATGCCTTGAATTTATCAAAGGATCTTCTGGAGGCAGTCATTGAGTCTTTGACAAGTCCTCAGGAGTTTGAGACTGAAATTGTTGCAGCTAAAGTCTACCATGTAGAGAATAATCCTGAAGAATCCCATTAAGTGATATCTTTCACAGATGAAGATGAAGATGGTGTCATGTGTGGAGATATCAGACCTTTATACTTATCTGGAAAGGTCAATGGTGTAGACGTCTGAATATTTTTCATTAATAATGGTTCAGGAGTCAACCTCATTCCAATTCATACAATTCGTCGATTGGGCCTCATTGAATCTGATTTATCTCCTTCTACTTTGATGTTACAAGGATATGATAAAAATGAACAAGAACCACTGAGCGAGATTACACTCAGAACTCAATTTGGAGATCTTGTATCCAATTCAGATTTCATGGTTGGTTATCAAGATTCAGCCTTCAACATTTTCCTTAGTAGACCCTGGCTATATCTTCATGCGGTTATCCCTTCATCATACTATCAATGTCTCAAATATTGTTTCGATGGTCAAATTTGGACTTTGTATGGGGATAAATCCCCGTTCAAGACATGTGAATGTCAATATATTGAGGCGTAATTCTATCACATAAAGGGAAAAGACAAATCCGCAACAAGGGAGATTTCCAAATTTAATGCTCCATATGGTTTGGAAAAGATTCTAGTAAACCCATTTGCACATGTGATTATAGATTATGTGTTGCCTATCAGTCAAATTGACAGGATAGACCAAAATCAAAATACTCTTAAGGAAAGATCCATAATGTCAATTATAGCAATCAATCCAGACAACATGGGAGAAAGTGGTGATCCACCGGGCAAATATGAAAGCTCAAATGGAGATGTCTTCATTTCATCTACTAAAATCCATCAATTCTATACTTCGCCAATCAGGTCAGGGAAAGTTATAGAAATGTCAGAGTTAAATGATGATGTCGATTCTCAATACATCATCTCCTCTTTGTTACCCAAATAAGACCCTTCATCATCAATCGGGTTGGAAATTGAAGCTTCTTCTTTAAGATGTGAAAATTTTGACATTTCATGTGATTATAGAAATTCTGCTTCATCATCTACTATGAAAGTAGAAATGGAAGAAATAAAACATGCTGAAGAAGAAGAGGAAGATCTTAGAGATGCTCCTCTATCATTTGAAGAGGGTATCTCTACCACCGTGGATGAACTCAGAGAAATAAATATGGGTACAAAAGAAGATCCAAGCCCCACTTTAATTAGTGCGGCCATGACTCTTGAAGAACAATAGATGTATATTTCCTTTTTAATGAAAAATCGAGACAGATTTTCTTGGAACTATATAGAGATGACAGTGCTTGATCCTGATGTTGTTACTCATCATTTGGGATTTTCAGAAGAATATCAAGGATTAAAACAAGCTGCTAGAAGAACACACCCAACCTATGCTTCCAAAATTGAAGTTGAAGTGGATAACCTCATCAAAGCTAATTTTGTTAGAGAAGTTAAATATCCCAAGTGGTTGGATAATATTGTCCCAGTGAAAAAGAAGAATGGGAAAATTAGAGTTTGCATTGATTTCAGATATCTTAATCGGCGTTGTCCTAAGGATGATTTTCCAGTTCCGATTACAGAACTCTTGATTGATGCGACAGCTGGCTATGAAGTTTTTTCCTTCATCGATGGATATTCTGGATATAATCAAATCCGAATGGCTCTAGAAGATGAATAATCTATAGCCTTCAGAGCCCCTCAGGGTGTTTTTTTCTATTGGGAAATTCCCTTTGGCCTAACGAATGCAAGCGCAACATATCAGCGTGCCATGCATCGTATCTTCAAACCCATTTTAGGAAAGTCTGTTGAATGTTATGTGGATGATTTGGTGGTCAAATCCAAACAACATTCTAATCACTTGGCTGATTTGGAAGTCATATTCCACAAGCTTCAACAACATAATTTGAAGATAAACCCCTTAAAATGTGCTTTTGGGGTAACCTTAGGAAAATTTCTCAGCATCATCGTACGCTATCATGGTATCAAAGTCGATCCTGAGAAGACAAATTTAATCCTTGGTATGTCACCTCACCAAAATTTGAATGAATTAAGAGGACTTCAAGTACACTTACCTATATTCAGCGTTTCGTTGCTAATTTGGCAGGAAAAAGCTTACCCATCACCAAATTGATGAAAAAGGGATTCACTTACTAGTGGACTGAAGAATGTTAAGAAGCATTCGATATTCTCAAGAAGTATCTCTTGAGTCCACTGGTGTTAATGCCAACTGTTGAAGGAAGACCACGTATCCTCTATGTGACAGTTCTAGAGCGATCATTGGGTGCCTTTCTTGCTCAGAAGAATGATGCTGGTAATGAAAATAGCTTATACTATCTTAGTCGGACTATGCTTGAAGAAGAAACCCGATACTCAAATATTGAGAAGTGTTTCCTAGAATTAATCTTTGCAGTTTAGAAATTGAGACACAACCTGAAACATCACAAGGTCCAATTTGTATCTCGCAATAACCCGCTCAAATTCATCCTTAGTCGTCCAATTCTTACAGGACTTCTGACAAAGTGGGAAGTTATTTTGTAGCAATTTTATATTCAATATGTGTCTCAAAAGGCAATAAAGTTCTAAGCTCTGGCTGATTTCATTGCTGAACACCCTTCAGTGGAAGACACGTCTTCAGATATTGAACTTTTTGATGAGGAAGACTTCTCTATTCATGAAAGTCTTCATGTCTGGGAAATGTACTTTGATGGTGCTTCTACAAGTCCAACAGGGAAGAAAATGGAAAATCCTAAATTCAATAAAGTTGGCTTAGGATTTGTACTCATTTCTCTAGAAAAGGCAGTGTTACCTTATTCCTTCTCATTGTTGGGAGGCGGTACAAATAATGAAGTGGAATACCAAGCTATTATTGCAGGATTGAACTTGGCACTTCAAGCACAGGTGAATCACTTAAAGGTGAAAGGTGATTCAGACCTGGTAATCAAACAAGTCAATGGGGATTATTCCATCAGAAAAGAAGAACTATGATTACTTTAGAGAGTTAATGGAAGAGTTTCCTTTTGAACCGAAATTTTCTTACATCCCAAGATCACAAAATGCCCAAGGTGATGCACTGGCTAATATAGCCACAGCTCTGGAAGATCCAAATCGGGACTAGATGACCATCAGTATTGTCCACCATCAAACAATTTCACCTTATGTTCAAACCAGAACTGAAGAGATCAATGAAATTAGTCCCATTCCTAAACCATATGGTCATACTACAGGATGGATGACACCTATTAGGGAACGCCTTCAAAATTGAAAACTTCCACCTGATAGATCCGGGAAAGAACAAATCTGGTGACGTGTGGTCAATTTTACTCTTTATGATAGCCCGTATCACTTAGAGAAAGTTCTCTAAAAACATGGTTTTGATGGAGTTCTATTCAGATGCATTGATGGTGAGGAGACAATGGCTATCATGAAAGAATTGCATGCAGGAGTCTGTGGTTCCCACCAGTCTGGACATAGATTATCTGATCAGATTTGAGGGCTTGGATACTTTTGGCCTTAAATGATACAAGATTGTGTTTATTTCAAAAAGAAGTGTCACACATGCCAAGTACATGCCAACTTCATTCATCAACCACCAGAGATGATTCATAAAGATAAATACTCGTGGTCATTTTCTATATGGGGAATGGATGTGGTGGGACCTTACCCTTCAGCTACGACCAAGCAGTTTAAGTATATTCTTACTGCTACTGACTTATTTTCCAAATGGGTAGAGGCAATAGATCTCAAAGAAGTTATTTCTAAAATAATTTTTAGCTTCATCAAGTCTAACATCATTACTATATTTGGTGTCCCTCATAACATATTGACGGACAATGGCACCAACTTCTGTTCATCCGAGGTGAAGAAGTTGTATAAAGATTACAACATCAAATCCAATCATTCATCTCGGTATCATGCAGCGGCCAATGGCCAGATAGAAGCCTTCAACAAGACTCTGTCAAATATACTACAAAAGATGGTGGATAACGATAAGAGGTCATGGCCTAATAAACTCTTTCAAGCTTTATGGGCTTATCGAACCGCCACCAGCACTGAAACACGGTCAACTCCATATTCATTGGTATATTGAACCGATGCAGTCTAACAAATTGAGGTTCAACTACCCTCGCTCAAAGTAGCCATTTGTGATCAATCATCTACAGATGAACAATCTCAAAAGCGATTGAATGAATTGGAACGGTTAGATGAGAAAAGATTGTGCACTCTGCACCACTTGGAAGTCTATGAGAATCGAATAGCATGAGCTTTCAACAAAAAAGTTCATCTTTGTTCATTCGTTCAAGGAGAGTTGGTATTAGTTCTCAGAACTCCAATGATACCAGGGAAGAAACCTCCCAAGCTTGAACCAAAGTGGGAAGGACCTTATTCAATACATAAGGTCTATTCCAATGGAGCTTATTCTTTAATCTCAATGGATGGAGAACTCATCACTACTCCAACCAATGCCAGATTTCTGAAGAAGTATTTTTTATAAACATAAAATAGACCATTAACAGTCCATGCATATGACCTTATACTATTTGTATTACTTTATTCCAACATGACGTTAAACTGTGTCCCTTTCATCGTCTTATACGACGTTAAACTATACGGCAACAATCCATGCATATGACCTTAAACTATTTGCATTTCCCTTACGTCCAGCACGACATTAAACTGCACCATCCACGGTCCATGCATATGACCTTAAACTATTGGAACTTACGTCCAACATGACATTAAACTATGACATCTAGACTACATGATGCTAAACTGTACAGAAGTCCCTTACGTCCAGCAAGACGTTAAACTGCATAACCAACAGTCCATGAATATGGCCTTAAACTATTCGTACTTTCGTCCCAAAATGACGTTAAAATGTGAAAAAGTCCCTAATATGTCCAACATGACGTTAAACTGTGAAAAAGTACCTAATACGTCCAACATGATGTTAAAATGTGTCCTCTTTTGTTCTTAATGCATGACATTAAACTGCACAGTCCTCTTTTTGTCCAACATGACATTAAAGTGTATTGTCCCCATCGTCCTAACTACATGATGCTAAACTGTATAGAAATCCATTAATACATCCTACATGATGTTAAACTATATTTTTTGTCCCTACTACATGACACTAAACTTTGCAGCACCAATAGTCCTAACTGCAAGACTTTAAACTGCATAGTCCATTTATATGTCCTACATGAAATTAAATTGTGCATATTTAAAGTTGTTGTCACCTCTTGTTTCTCACAACGAGTATGACTCATGTGAGTTTAGAGAAAATTTCAACCATAACACCCGCTTTGGGACACTAACCACACGTAAGTCCCAACATCATTTTTTATGTCGTTGTCCCCAAAAACAACTTGATCACTAATTCATTCTTTAAATGAACTACGTGGAATTTGATCCTTGCCTACCAGGTTGGGTACGTAGGCACCCTCCTAAGTCTTAAGCCCAGAACAAATATCTTCACATCAACTCACCTCCATCTCATACGATGTTGATTCATGAAACCACCCCCAGAATCAATATCTTTACATTGGTTCACCTTCGTCCTTGCTATATGATATTAAACTATACAACACTTTTGTCCTGTATGAAAAGAAACTACAATATTGTTTTCATATTCTCACCTGATAGAAAATCATTATTTACATTGATCTCCAATCATGTTATATTTCGAAGACTATGTGCATACAAGGCAATACCTGAACCTTTTATCTTGGGTTAAACCATCATTGCACTAAAGTCCTCTTTCACCCTTCACAAGTACGAACCAAATTTGTACAGAAGGTATTTATAGAACTACATGGGATTGATTCCTATCATTATGGGATACGTAGGAATGTTCGAGTGTCCCTCAAATCCATCCCCATGTCTTTTGGGCCTAACCCCAAATTCCACTTTCAGTCCCCTGGCTGAAAAGTCCCCATGAAAAAACACATTGTGTATTTCTTATAATGGTATGAGATCAATGACCCTAAAATAAGATCTCTCATACTTTCGTCCCACATGACGTTAAACTATATTTCATGAACTACGTATGGATTGATTCCCATCCTTATGGGATACATAGTAAAGTCCATTATTTCAATTCAGGACCCAACCACAACGTGATTATGGTTAGCATTGATCTATGTATCTTTACATAAATTGAACAATAACCATTTTTATGTGTCGTAAATCTTAACCTTAAACATTTTCAAATCTTCATAACCCTTTTCTTGACTTCTAGTCACAAAATGTCCAATTTTTTAGAGTTATTTTGCTTGACTATGCATCACGTGCCCTTAGGCGGCCTTGCATAAACAGTCTCCATAACAGATTTTTCAGCCAAAAGATACTACTATTTGACTATGCAGCCAGTGCCCTTAGGTGGGCCTGCATAATTCAACCCCCTAGCGGTTTTTTCAGATACTGGTAACTTCATTCTTGGGAGGAAAACCTCTTTTGTCCTTATTTGTCTTAATGAAAATATGTAGGGATCCACAAAAAATATCCATCCTTAACATATTTGTCCCATATCCTTCTTCATGATCTGAAAGTATTCAAGTCTATGGTTTATATTTTCCTTCCCTATGTTTGGTTGATACCTTCATAGGAGTGATATTCATCCAGTTCTTTGATAATCATTTTTGGAAATATCTTCTCCATATTCAAGTACCTCTTTCCAGATAGAAAACTCTATACCATGGAAAATTTGAATCCCTATAAACTTCTATTGGATTTTTAGCAATAGAAAAGTAAATTTCTGAGAGTTCTTTTTCCTAACTATGCAGCGCGTGCCCTTAAGCGGCCTTGCATAAACAGTATACATAATAGACTTGTCAGCCAAAAGATGATATTATTTGACTATGCAGCCAATGCCCTTAGGTGGTCCTGCATAATTCAACACCCTAATGGGTTTGTTAAATAATGGTAACTTCATTCTTGGGAACAACTTCTTCTAATGCCTTTTTAGCTCTTTTTCATATCATTCCTCATATTCAAATTTTCTTAAGCAGTAGTTTACATATTTTCCCTCATACATGAGTATGGTAATATATTTTTAGATAAATTTTCTAGAAATTTAGTCAATTCTAATTCATTCGGTCAAAGCTATTTCGACCTTAAACATTAGCCTCTTTATATCTGACGTGCATGACTTTAAACTGCCCACAAAAGACAAGGGAAATCTGAATAAAAGTCAAGTTCTAGCTCACTAAACATACATTTTGTATGATTTAGGTAATATTGATCAATTAAAAGATTCCAAGATTGTAGGGTTATTTATAATAATCCTAGTAAAAATCAAACTATGCTTACTTGGTCCATTGGATTAGGTAAAATGTAAAGCAGGTAGAAGGAAATTACATGCACAAGTCATTGAAGATGAAAGCATTCTTTCCATTTGATGTACAAGAATTAGAAGGACATCCACAGATTGGAGTCTCTTATCTTTTATAAGAAATTACAAGATGTTGTCAACATAATTCTTCACTTGATGAACAGCATCCCGAGCTTCATCAGCAGCTACTTGTAGCTCATGCACCCGACCAACTTCACTCTTTTTAGCCTGATGGAGTTCTTTCTTAGCATCCATGATGGCCTTCATACTATTCGTTTGAGCTCCCTCTGATGAATTATTGAGTTGTTCAAGTTCCCCAGTAACAGCGTCTAACTGTTTCTAAAGGTGCATTTGTTGGATGACTTTATCTTTGATCTTATGCTTCAGCTCCTTCATTTTGGAAGCATAGTCAGCCTCAGCTCGGGATACCGCAGCTTCAAATTCGGTGATATTGACTTACAGTTTCACTCTGGTCAGATCTTCACGACACTTTTTCTCCTGCTCCCTCCTGAAAATGACCTGTTTCACTGTGACGTGGATCTTTTCATATCAAAAATCACCAAGTCCCAATATGACAAATAGGTATGACAGCTGTGGAATCTTCGATGTCAGCTCCCACAGAGGCACTTCATATATGATTTCCCTTCTGTTCTTTCATGCCTTGCATTGTGAAAATTGGAAGTCCTTTTGAATTTTCGGGTCCAACTCAGCGTCACTATCACAGGGGGAGTATAATCTTGGATTAATGCACTTAGGGAAGTGTCATGTTCTGCTCCTTCCCCCCTGACCTGAGTTTCATCACTTTCAATTCCCGTTGTGGCGGAGGTTGAGGCCTCACCTCCAGATCTAGCCACTGCAATTGATGATCCTACATAATTAATTGAAATATTTGGTTAGATTCAAAGGATAAAAAAAAGAATCGGTTGTCTTGCAAATTAAGTATAATCAAAAATATTGTTATTCCTTACCCAATGGTAGATCAACAAACTGAGAAGGATCCTCCCCATCTTTCCTAGATTAGACATGATTTTCATGATTAGTTTGAAGAAGCTCTTCTCGGTTCAGCTCCACTTGTGCTAATGTCTCTACAATAGTAGGGTTCTCTGTACCCCCTTCAAGAATGGGTAGTTCATCAGCTTGCTAAGACAAAAATGCACATTTGAACCAATCATGATTAGATATGTAATGAGATGTTATTCTTAATAGGAAAATGGATAACACTCACATCCATAATCTTCTAAATTACATGGTAAATTAAAATGATTTATAAAATCATTGAAAGATGCGCCAAGTTCCATCATTTCATCTAATGTCATCTCATAATCCTAGTTATTCTCACCAGTGGGAGCATTTGATGTGTCTTCTTGGTGACCATCATCCTGCGGTCCCTGACCCTGGATAGCATCTTTAGATAAAATCGCGGCATCAGTTGCAATATCCACCAAAAGCTCTAATGTAGGGGTTGAACCTGAAGTATCACAGAATAAAAGTCAGTATATATTTCATTCAATATTTTATGAAGCATTTTTAATTTACCAGAAGTGGGTTCTTCTCTCCTCGCAACAGCAGAAGGAGGGATACTGGGAATAGATGCTGGTTCTTCTCCAGGAGTAGGCAAGTCAGCCTGAATTTGCAATTGTTCCACAACACCCTCTGCGGTCCTCAAAGGAGGACCAATCCTTTACCTCAGTGGGGAAATTTACGAAGCCCGTGCAATCCATATAAATATTAGAAAACATTTCACGGGTATAGATTCATGATTATCCGAAGGACTTACCGCTACTAATGAAGTGTATAGCAGTTAATTTCCTCCTTCGTTACCTTTGTTTCTTTGGTTTTTTGGGAGTATCGGCAGTCTCCCTTATAGGCATTTGAATTGGAGAATGGAAGGCCATGTCCAACTCCTCATTCATAGCCTGCTTTACTGGAGATATCTCACCCGATTCGGGAGTAGATTCAGTAGCAGCCCCAATGGTTGTACCACCGGGGCTGTACTGTGGTGAAGGAACCTCAGCTTTTACTTTCTTTGTGAGCTGCAAGGTGAAGAAAATAATTTCCTTGAGTAACAAAGCTTCTACTGAAATCAAGTTGTGAAGAAAATAAGGAAAGAAAACTTACATCTTTACGAGCCACATAATCGTTCCACTCCTCATCAGTCCCCTCAGCGGCACCACGATCTACCATTTCCTTCACTCGCTTGTTGACAGGAATGGAATCTTCAGTGGCATATATGAGAATTTCCAGCTCTCTGATGTAATACCGCACTTCATTGGGTTATCCTCATATTGGATATCTGTAGAATCCACAATATTCCCTATTCTAGGGAGTTGTAGACCCTCGCACAAATCCATCCAAGAAGTCTAAGTACCACAATATAGACTCTTCCATGTCTGGATAGCCTCTGGTCATAGATATTTAGTGCATGTACCAGAAGGCTGTGATGAAGGTCCTACAATCTTCGACTTCAGTTTCTTCCCAGATCCTGCACCTATTGATATAGAGTAAGAAAATAAGACTTATTGCTTTATAAAGTGATGGTGATTAAATTACCACGATGAAGTAACTCACCAGGAGTTGATGGAGTATGTCTTTTTATTCTGACCAGAGGATTATATCAGGCACGAGGCCGCTTTTCCACTTGTTGTGCCTCATCATCCCCATCACAGGAATCCATTGAGTCAGTCCTAGAGGAGGAATCTGGCGAATCAACTTTAGGTGGGGAAGCATCCCCTTCATGAGGAAGGGTTTCTTTCTCTACAGTCACCTTCCTTTTCCCCACCTGATAAACTGGGTGATTTAGCACCCCTTTAGGGTATGATGTTATCCAGTGCTCGGAATACCATGTAGTCATGTTATGTGTTGCTCCTTCAACTGGTAGATCAAACACTGCCTTAGTATTCTCCCTAGACGTCAGCAACCACAGTTGTCGAGCAACCATCAGATGTTGCTCTAACCGGACATGTACAGGGGGAGATACAAAAATCTATTTCAAACATTTGAATTGGCGTGAAAATCTATATAGAGAATAGGCCTCACATATAATCTCTCCATCAATCCTAGAGACCATCACACCATCTCTCCAGGCCAGCATGTATGCCCTCAAATCCAAGTGGGTTGTTCCATCATCAACAAACTGCCCGGTTGGCAGATTTCCATAGGGGAAGAAGTTAAATTCCTTAAACATGATCAGTCTCACTTTCATGTCATAGGCATTAAGATCTAATGGAGCAATTCCAGAGAATTCTTGCAATGATGGCCTGATAGAACTTTTAGGAATTTGTACTCCATTCTGTACATTATAAGTCCTAAAGTGAGTGGCGATCCATCCCCATAAAACTTGGAATGGTCCCACTATTCTCAAAGGATATTTACCCATGAATACATGTTGTAAATTCCTGTGAATATTTGCTAAAATGGGGGTATCCAACCCAACCATTTTTTCCTCAGCCAACTTTTCCACAATAACGAAGGTCTCTGGCCTGACACCTCCTTTCGTGTCAATTACTAGTAAGAGATAAACGCTGATCCACAAAGACAAGAATCCTTCTAGATGAGTCTTATTTGAAATCCTTTTATTCACCTCATATCCACATTTCTCAAACTCTCCTGCTTCTAGAGTTGGCCATAATATGCTAGGAGCACCCCTCTTCTCAGTTCTTAGGCAGGTGGTAGGATGGGTGGGCCTCTTATCCTTGGATTTCTTTTTCTTGGATTCTTTCTCCTTCGGCTCCTTATCCTTTGGATCCTTCTCTTTCTTCTCAATAAGAAATATATTCATCCACTCCTCTAGATGAATATCCTTTCTAGATTGAGTTAAGGAGTTATCTAAACTCTTGAGCCTGTGGAAGATTTTAAATAATTCCCGAGCCAAAGTAAGAGTCTTATCTGAATCATTCCAAGTCACCTTGGGAGGAATGAATTCATCGTACATGTTGCCCAAAATTGGAACCCCTGAGATCCTGTGAATATCCCACAGACTGATGCCTACTTCTCCATGAGTCAAATAGAATGAATTGGTTTCTGGGTTTCAGTGGATGAGTATCTCCAGCACGAAGTTATCATTTTTGTAAAAATATGTTTTCCCAACCCAGACATCTTCGTATATCGCCACTCCTTTCAATTACTCAACAAACTCTACATAGGTTTGTCACACCCTGTATTCCCACATCCATGTTGGCTTCACGCCTCCCCCAGGACGAAAGTCCCAACTTTTCTTCTAGCCTTTAGATTGATCCATCTGACCATTTCGAAAGATTGAAGGATGACAATGTGGTTGCAACTCAGGCTTATGATGTTTCATATCTGGCGTACAAGGGCTATGATGCGTCATGTGGGCCTTCTCCACTGTTCCAGTATTTATAAATCCTCCACCACATGAGATATTTGCTGAATAAAAGTTGGTGTAATTCTGAAACCACGAAAATGGGAGATAGTTCTTTGCTTATGGAATAGTGACTTCTCTCAGATGACCATAACTATACAAAGGAAGATAAGTGCTTTGTGGGAAATCAAAGTGATATTTTTTCAGATACTTGGCCAAATATAGAAGAGTTCTATCGCAGACGGTATAAAAATCATGGCCAATGATGTTCATCATATCATCAAGACGTTTTCTTTCTAGTTAATCAGTCGTTCCGATTCTCTTGGGAGCCATTGAATATACACAAAAGTTGAATAAATTAACTCTTAAATGGGTTTATTTTTCATAAAATTTGTGAAGGAATTCGAAATAAATGGAAAAGGAATTAAGGCGCACAAGTCTAATATTGGCACGCAAGTATGGATGTGTCACGCAAGTGTTAATGTGTCGTGCATGTTTTTGGCGTGCAAGTATAACCGTGAAAGTCCAGATACTTTGACAGCATCACGATAGCAAAGAAAAGCGAAAAAATGAGCAACTTGCGCGGCGAAGGGGACCTGCACGGTGAGAGCTCGAAAATTCGGAATTCAGTGATATGCAAGACAAATGAGTGCATATTTATAGGCCAAGCTAGCCACATGCGCGCCTAAATCCCGCGCACTCCAGTCTTGCCCGAGTCACACCTGTGCGACGAGTGTTGCAAGCTGAAAACTTTCGCACCTCATTCCCTTTGGTTTTCTTCTTTTCCTCAGAGTCACATCTTTATTCTTCCATATCCATCTCTGAGGGGGGACTTTTGTTGATGCTCATTTTTGTCACATTGTCTAAAGAATGGAAAGGGAAATGACTTAGCACAAATTGATTCACCCTGTGAAGAAAACATCCAAAATCAACAAATGAATGAAAAAGGAGTCAAAAACCCTTGTGTCGCGCAAGTTTATTCACTTTCACTCAAGTACACTTGAGCGCCGCCTGATGGTCACGCAAGTGACTTGCGCACCCTCTTTGAAAACCACCCAGGGCCTTCACCAGCCTATAAATACCCTCGGTGGGCCCCCATTTCAAGAGGAATTTTTCCAGAATTCAGATACATAGCTCTGAATGACCAAGTCTCTTCTTCAAGTCTTCCGAACACTTATAAGGTAATTCTTTACCTAGAATGGAAGGTCTAAACAAGAGGAATAATGTCTAAGTGTTATAATTCACTAAAACTAGCGCGCCTATTTGTTTTACCCTTAAGGGAAATGGACACACTACTGCGCCTCCTTACCTACTCATTAAAACTTGTGTGCCACTCTTCTGGAAGTACCTAGGGATAATTCTAATGGCTTTGGTCAAAGATCGCCCAAGTATTACACTACTAGTTAACAATCACGCAATTACCCATGTGTCGCGCAGGTATACCTATGTGACCAGGATTTGCGCGCCCACGCAGTACCTACATGCCCCCCCAGGACTTGCGCGCCATTCTACTTTTTGGGTGCCCTTCCTGCCCATTTCACCTCTATTATGACATTCCACCTTTTCTATTCAATATTCAGTCTTCAAGACACTCTTCAAAGCCATTTATGGCATGTTTTCTTGATTGAATTCCTTATCTAAAAGGAGTTCCTTGGAACAACTCTCAAAACATAATGATTTTCACATCTTTATATCAATAAATTTAGAGAGTTCATTCATTCAACCTCATCCTCTAAAATGGGAGAATCATTAATTTGGGCATCCTCCTCAGGAGTAAGCCCCAACCATAATTCCCTTAACCTGGGCTTCCTTTTCAGGAGTAAGCCCCAATCTAAATTCTCATTTAATTTGGGCCTCCTTCTCAGGAGTAAGTCCCAAGTCCCAAATATGGGCATCCTCTTTAGGAGTAAGCCCCAACCTTAATTCCCTTAACCTGGGTTTCCTTTTCAGGAGTAAGCCCCAGTCTCAAATATGGGCATCCTCCTTAGGAGTAAGCCCTAAGTCCCATAATTTTCAAAACCCTCTAACATGGGCCCCCTTTTTAGGAGTAATCCCCAGTCCCAAATATGGGCATCCACCATAGGAGTAAGGCCCAACCTTAATTCCCTTAACCTAGGTTTCCTTTTCAGGAGTAAGCCCCAATATCAAATATGGGCCTCCTCCTCAGGAGTAAGCCCCAACCTTAATTCCTTTTACCTGGGTTTCCTTTTTAGTAGTAAGCCCCAGTCTCAAATATGGGCATCCTTTTTAGGAGTATGCCCCAACCTTAATTCCCTTATCCTATGTTTCCTTTTCAGGATTAAGCCCCAATCTCAAATATGGGCATCCTCCTTAGGAGTAAGCCCCAACAATAATTCCCTTAACCTGGGTTTCCTTTTCAGGAGTAATCCCCAGTCTCAAATATGGGCATCCTCCTTTGGAGTAAGCCTCAAGTCCCTTAATATTCAAAACCCTTTAACCTGGGCCTCTTTTTTAGGAGTAAGTCCCAAGTCCCCTAATTTGGGCTTCCGTCTTAGGAGTAATCCTCAGTCTTAATTCTTCTTAACCATTCGTAATTTACTTTTTTGATTTGGGTTTCCTTCTCAGGTGTAAAACCCAATCATGAGTCCCCTCCTAATTTGGGAATCTTCTTCAGGAGTAAGCCCCAAGTTAGAGTACCCAAATCTCCATGAAGTACATATACCTTTATGGACCTTGTTCTTGGATTACTTCCCTAAATTAAGTCTTAATCCTCATCTATTTTGGGAAGTCATACATACATAAGCCCCGCATCATTGCATATTTCGTGGCACAATTGTCTAGTTTCACCAATACCTCTTGTTTCTCACACCGAGAATGACTCACATGATCATAGAGTGTAAAAGTAATCATGACATCTTTCTTTGAGCCATCAATCATGAATAAACATCATACTCCCTTACTCAAATTACATGGGTTCTGATTCCTTTTCCAAAACAGAGGATACGTAGGTATCCCATCAGCAGGTACGATCCCAACTCTAAAATAATCCATGTCCTTCTAAATGACAATAAACTTCAAGTGCCCCACTAAGTGGCATTAAAACCAGTATGGTTTTCATAATAACCATGTGACTTTTATATATCTAAGGATACCATTGACTAAGAATATCTAACAAATACAGATGTTTCTCTATCCATAAATAACATCGAATACATATAAAAGATTCTCTAAATTTCCTACATATCAATCATTGATTGTCATATCTAAAGGAAAGATCATTTTATACTTGGTAATGTAATATGGATTCACGAACACAACTTAAATATATAAAGAGAGTCCCGGAGTACACAATAATTCCCCTCAAAAAGGTGTGATGAGTCCGACCTCCAATCCTTTTGAATAATTCAAATTCATAAGCCTCATCGGTCTACAACTAATGAGCGCCTACCTTTGGAATGTCGGTCCAAATGGATACGAAATCGATGGATGTTTCCGGTTCTACAAACAAAACCGTTAGAAACCTATTGGAATATTTGAACCTTCAATCAACGAGGTCAAACCCAATTCAAGAGGAAACCGAGTAATTTTTTTAAAATATCCTTTGAATATAATTTCAAAAGCTGGGAAACTCAAATGTGATGATTTTGGACATGGTAAAATATTGTTATGTTTTCTTGGGATGGCTGAAAGGTTTCAAGAGTGTTGTACCTAAAAACATTATGTTTTGAAGGACAGAATAGAGAACACATTTGACACACTGTCTTCTAAACTGTGTGGCATCATTCTAGGGGGGAAGAGGTGTTTCACATGGTCTATTCATGATTTCTCAAACCACGAGTGTAGCCCATGTAAGAGGAGTCTCTTAGATAGGGGTATTGCACGGTTTGTGCACGGTTTAAAAATTTTGAGGTTCAATCCATGTGGGGGGTTTTATATTAGAATTTAATTTAAATTAAACTAAATATTCATAAAAGTTATAACCTAATATAACCACACACCACTCCCTCGAAAGTAACAGACCCCAAGGGGGGGTGTCCCCTTTGTCGTGCACATGACCCCTTTACTATCCCCATCTTACGTCCTTTGATCATTGTCTGTTTCTTCAAGATTATTCCTTGATCTGTCAAGGTGAGTCCTCTCCTCCCTTCTCTTACCACTTTTGGCCATTATTAAGCCTAATCATCACCTGTTGAAGTTCATATAAACTCTAGGTCTTGTTTTAATAGTTTATCTGACATTTTCTCTGTACTGGAGTTGTGTGAATGGTATCTTGGGACATTTGGGATTGTGTTATGGAAACAACCACCGATAGAGAGGTGGCTCGTGTGGTTTTAGTCCACCAACATTTTTTAGGTAATGTTTGTTTCTTCTAGTTTTTCTCCAGTTAAATTAGGGTTTTTATTGTTTTATGGTTCATATTAATTATCTTGTATTGAGTATGTCACATCTTTTTAATTTTTAGTCCCTAGGTCAAGGGAGACTCGCAGAATTTGGAATAGGTGAGTAAATATATATATATATATATTTGTGAGTGTGTGTGGGGGTGGGTGGGTTCCTCCATTACATTTATACACCCCTATGGTAGTGATTACACACGCATGGGGCCCGGTGTGCCCATCTATTTATATGAAAATGCATACGTAGATGAGTGGCGGCTAGTATTTGCATATAATCGTATATATAAAGGTCCACTTTCACATGATCATGGAAAAACAGGTTTGTTCATTGGGGGAATGTTTCCTTACATATATGTAAAGATGCATATTTTTAGTGGGGGAGAAGCATATTTTAGATAGAATTCTACAAGAAACAAATTGGATGGATTGGTTTCACATTGAGGTAGGATCCCTGTCCTTCCCCTTTAATTTAAGTATATTTTAATTTTCATTTCATTGACTGCATAATTATACTCAATTATATTGACTACATATATAGAACAATATGTATGCTAGAGGATTACCATACATTTCTTAGTTCAGGATTAATGTTGTGTGACTAGACATTTATCAATGTATACTTAAAAAATTCTTGATGACTCTTTGTGTCGTGTTTATGAATGTGTCATGATGTGGAATGATGAATGAGCTGGCTTGTTTAGGAATACCCACATATGATATGTTTCCTTTGGTTGATGTGATCTAAGTGGTTCTATTTAGGATGACAAATGTGAGATGGTATCATCCTCTAAGTGAAATGACCACACCTTTAATCAATTTTTCATGTTAAGGAAAACTGAGCACAAAGACCTTTTGTAGGATGGCTTATACCAAATAGAGTATTTTTCTTTTTTAAAGGTATTAAATGGTTAAACATAAATTAAATAGATTTGGGTGTTAATTCCATCCCTATGGGTTAATTTTGTAAACACATGTTTTATAGTGATATGATTTTAGTAAACTTGACATACCTAGGTTGGTTTCGTCCATACCTATCCCTTATGATCATATATCACGATATGTAAATTGAATTGATTAAATGAATTTAGAAATGTTATGTGACATGAATGAGAGGTTTTCCTCATGATTTGAGTTGGGTATGTAACCATGTATTTGTAAATAATTAATATGTTATGTCTTAAGTACACTTGTGATGAATTGGTTGTGGTAACTATTGTAATGTTTTTATTGAAATACTTAAGATGATTTGACTTAAGTATATATGAGAATATGTTTTCATATATGTAATAGAAATTAGTTAATGAAATTCATGAGTCGTTAATTCCTCATGCACTAAATGTTGAATGGTTATGCCTTATATAGGCAGGGGATCCAGGGGAACATGAGGGCTCTTGGTGAGGAAGCAAGTGTGAGCTTCCATGTTGATTTACATGAGGCCCTAAGAGATCATAGAGTTGAGATATGGTATAGATAATATGAACTAACCTTGTCGATGGATGTATGTGTGTTACATCCCGATCTATCAAATTGTGGTTTCCAAAGGACCATGAGAGCCTTGAGTTAGGGGAAGACTATGATAGATCCCTTGGGAATTGGATGGTGGTGGTATGTCCTGATCTATCCAAGCTTGTGTATATTATGTGAGGGTCATGAGACTAAGGGATCTTGGAATTGTGTTAGGGGAAGACCATGAGATCATTCCATGAATTTGTATGGTGGAGCTAAGTCCTGCTCCACCCCATCATGGATCTATGGATTTCATGCTACGAGAATAAGGGTTCTTGGAATTGGGATAGGGGAAGACCATGAGAGCTCCCTAGGAAGTTGATGGTAGTGGTACGTCCCGATCACCCCAACATATAACTATCTACTTATATATATATATATATGGATGCATATATTTACTGCTACTATAGATATATATACATGTACACAATGTTGACATGATAATACTCTTATCCCGATAATGAGCCGAAGGTAGTAGAGCCGTCAGGTGTCCCATAAGAACCTGGATGGGTGTTATTTATTTATTCTGTTCCATCGTTATATCTCTGTACTTGTACAGTTCTTAATTAATATTACACTGTCTCAATTGGGATACACGTTGTTGGTGAATACCTACAATACATTGTATCTCACACCCAACTCTACCCACCGTAGCACTGGGGTACCCATGTAGATCTTCTTGCTTGCAGAACCTAGGTTGTTTTTTGTGTTTCTTATACCTGAGAGACATGAGGAAATTATTGAGTTAGAACTCAGGAAGACCTTGGAGATCACTAATGGGGATTTTATGTATTTTATTTATTTTTTACTATATTTTAGAGCATGATGTTTGTTTACTACTTTTGGTAATGTAACATCATTTTGACATCCATGCTTGCATTGTTCAAACTAGAAATGACCTCTTTTATAGAAATGATATTATTTTACGTATGTTGAATTTAAACTATTTATTTACTGCTTTCTCTAATTCATTTTTTTATTCTATAATAATTCTTCTGAGAAACTCTGATATGGTGGTATAGTCTCTCCACTATTAACCACCCTACAACCTTTCTGACAGTCGACATCATCTGGCATTCGGGGAGACACGATTGAGGCCATGTGACCCACCAATCTAGATTTTGGTTTAATATTAAGCCAGGTCATGATGTTACACTATCATTAACTAACATAATGGTGCTTTAGAGATGGATTGGGATGAGATAAAATATCATAATCTCATTGAAGGTACATAAAGTCTTGTTTATGATATATACAACCTTGATTTGATCGATGTTTAATTGTCTTCTTTCTAAGAGGTTTCTCAACCTCAATCCTTTACTCTTTGAACATTTCAATATATTCAAAATTATACCTCACTAAGTATATATAACCATATAAATAAATGTCATCATAATAAGTAATTATTTATGAGTATCTACTTCTATCCTCAACTTGAAATGGTCAACACATCATTATGTACTAATTCAAGAAGCACTATGTCCCTTTTACCTTGGCCACTAAAAGGGGGTTGGTCATCATACCTTGTAAAAAAACTATGACATATTTCATTTAGATTATTCTCAATAGAGTCTAAATAACTATCATGATATGTTTTTTAAAATGATTCTTGTTTATGTGATAAAATTAATTGATTCCATAACTATGTGTTATATAGGTCATGCGTGTTTGTTTCATTATCAATTTCAAATATTTGTACATTATAATGTAATAAATATTTAAAATTATTATACTATTCCATACAATAAAATATGCTATATTTATAAAATTAGAAACCTTTATATACAATGTGGATGATAAATCCATCCATATTTAAAAACGAAAAAAAATGTTTTATGTAACCAAAGGAAAATAATAAAAATTATATAAATAAAAAATAATTCTTATTTGAAATGTGAGATTGTAGTCATAAATGGGTATATATTCCAACCATGCTCCATTGGAAGCCCTTAAATTCACATCATAATTAATAAGCATCTGAAATCTACATGGTTCCTATATTTGGATACAAATTTAGCCAATAAAGATAATATCTAACAACTGATATATAGACATGGAACGATTAAAATAAATAAGGAATAAACCAAAATCCCCCCTACTTATTTGGATAGGTTTAACTTGTTATCTTATATCCCTTCTTTACACATGAAATAAAAACATTCTATTATTCTTTTACATTCCTCTGGATATTCATCATCTTGTAAGGATAGTGCTGGAGATTCTTAGACCTGGGATTACTCTTCTTTTCCATTTCTTGTTTTTCCTATTCTTATTCACCATAAGTAATATAGATTTATCACACACCATGTATTTATCAATATGGAAAAATAGTTTAATAAGACCCAAAAGTTTTTTATCATTATTTCTCATATTATAATTCACAATGATACAAGAGAAATTCATGGGCAGTGAGAATACATTGATATCTGTATGCATATCATTTGGGATCTAACAAATGAATATGCCTAGGCACATAATGTGGCCAATAATCATGACCACATGAGAACCATCTAGTTATGATAATCCAATCATGCAGACAAATATTGTATTAGAGATATCATATCTCTCTTATCTTTCTTTCTCTTGATACAAAACGAAAATGTGATAAATGAAGATATGTGCATCTATATCCACACATTTCATTAAAATATCAATGCAAATTAAGGGTATGGTGATTAATTGGTCTTCAATAGCATGATATGTTTCCTTAAAATAGAGATACACTACTTTTTCAATATATGCTTTATAATTGGACATAGTATATTGGGTTCCCAACATGTACAATTTCTGCTAATGCCATAATATAATGTGAAATAACCTATACCATTCTTGGAAATTCGCACGGATGGGATGGTTATACCTCTCATCTATTGATCACAGTTGTATTTTCGATATCATTTGACTTTCCAATTCTACATTTTATTATTTGATAATTTGTACTTCATTAGATTAAAAAATTTATATTAAAATATTAAAAATATTGTAAATTCAATTAATATTTCACTATTTTCTAAGCATAATATCCTACACCCTCGGTTTTAGAATACCATATCCCATAGATATTCTAGTTCCATGGATCCATCATCCCTACTTCATAACTCATACCAGGTCTTTGAATCTATTTGATGTTTTTATGTTGGAATGACTTTCCAATGACATCAATTCATAGTTCCATGATCTGTTTATCGGTGTTGTGCCTGGAGTTGATGATTCCAAGTAGGTGATTCTCGAGATGTTTTGAGGACGGCGAAGGTGACGTGATGGTGTGTCCAGGAATCGTCGGTTGTGCAGGCAATCCACGTTAGACATGAAGACTTTGACATGCGGCGTGATGATGGCGGTGCAGTGAGTCCTTGATGGTTGTGTCTAGGGCAGAGCATGGCTCGTGGATCGAAATTGGTTGATTACTCTTTGGATTTTCAGGGGTTTTTTTGGGCGGGATACGAGGCACCAATCTGGGTTAACTTATTTTATGATTTTATTTGGTTGAATTGTATGGAATATGTGGTTTCACGCTTTTTCCTCAAAATCGTTTTGATAATTAAAAAAAATTAAGTTTCAGTCCATAAAGGTGTTTTTATGAAACAAACCCTCGTCATAGGGAAGCATACATAATAAGTTAAGTGGATGAATTTATTACCATAATTTTAATTTAAACAATTAAAATTAGAATAATCCAGTCACATATGAAGTGGTTGTCTAATATCGTGATCATTCTCACATATACATTAAGAAAATGTTTTTAATCATGTTATTATCTACATAAATTCATTATTTTATTATGATAATGCACAATGAAGTAAACCAATTAATTAAAATAATATTAAATCAATTTTGAAAGCCATATGTTTCCATCATCTATAATTTTATGAAAAATTACCCTCATATAAATTAATGAATTACATAAGTGTACTTGGTCGAAACTTCGTGTGATCATTCTATGTTTATCATCCGAATTAATTTAATATATAATTTTTATTTTTATTAAATGATCTGTTCTTTTGAATGAATTAAACATGGGATAAAAAAATCAATTGTTTAATTATAAATTTAATTCTTATTTATATGAAAACACAAGAACAATGCTTGAAGAAGACTGCATGACATATAATTCACTAACACCCATAACTATAGCATGTAAGGCCCGATGTTGTGTACTAGATAGAAAAAATTGTTGGGACACAATGTGTTCTATCCAGATGAAGCATTGATTTAAATCATTAATATTTTACTGATTATATTATTGAGAAAAAAGAAAAGGAGATACATTGATGTCCGATTATTAAGATAAATTAAGTAAAATATAATGTTAAATCATTACATCAATCAATGGATAATAAATAAATTTAATTTTAACATTTGACTTCTCTAATATATCATTAATGTTCCATGAATAGAAAAAGCATCCTTTGAAGGTATGACCAACTCATATTTTTGTATTAAATCACATATGATATTTTATTTACATGATAATGATAACATATCCAATGAAAAAATTAGATTAATGTAATACATTAATACAATAAATTTGGATGGAGAATACCTTTACCTAGAATTTAATATAATTTTTTAACTAGATTTAACACTTTACTCAACATTTAATTTCCATTTTGTTAAAGATCCAACTTAATACATTTCATCACATGATTATTTCACTGTAGGATTAAAGCATAATATTCTTCGTGGTTATCCTCATTTTAACAACCTATGAACAATTATATCGGATTTATAGTTGATATAATGGTTGATATTTTTTACTTGTGGTGTACATGGTTGAACTGAAAAATTTTCTTCTCGGAGAGGGAGAACTCATGGTGCCCACTTGAAGACCCTAGTGTGGAGGATGAGGGATGTATTTATATAATTATATATATATATATATATATATATATCTATTAAGATATATATCTGTATATATGTCTAGATATGTCTATCTTGGTACATCTAAAGATATATTTCTAGATATATCTCTTTAAATATACATCAAGATATCTAATATTATCTATCATGTACACCAAAAAATTCAATTAATGATAGTGATATAATTAAATATAATTTGACATAAATAGATATTTATTATGGAGGGGTTAGGGTTATAAAATATTACATAATCCCTTAAAAATTTATAAAATTATTAAATGAACCCATGTCCATTAATAATATTAATATTTTTATTAATCGTTTGAAATGGGGAAAAAATATCAAATATAAATAAACAAAAATTATTTAAAATTGGTTCATTAAACTCAGTCCTCTTTCACTCATCAAAATTTATCGATCCTTAAATAATTAATTTTTATTTAAAAAATATAACTGATTATTTCAGTGATAAATATAATAATTACTATATTTTCCACACATAAAATATTATATTTATTATCAATTATTTAACTCTACTTATTTTTTAATAGCAAGTGATTAAATTGTGGTGATCAACCGCAACTGAATAAGTATATTTTATTCTAATATACTAAATTTATTTCTATTATTTAAATAATATTTCTAATACAGTTAGTGTGTGATTCTCTAGGTCTTCTCCTCATGGGAGTTCTATATAACCAGCTTAATTCCAAGGATAGTATCTTGAAAAATGACAAGGCGCACAATAGAGAAATAATCTAACGTTTTAATAATATGATACCTCTTAAAAATGTTTTACATGTCATAGAACCTATTTAAATTGATTTTTCTAGTAACGAAGGATTCATTTTAGTTCAATCAACATACATGCTTTATTTCTCGTTATATGACTTTATTGAAATGAACATTCCCACTAAACAACATGGACATGAATTTCTGTAGTTATCTCTATTCGAAAAATGTATTAATAAATCAACATAAATTATATGATAGAATGGATAAATCTTTTTTTTGTATTATACATTAATATAATTTCACTCGTGATGCTCCCAACATTCCCAACATGGCATGGAACATATGATGTATATTTTTACATCAATACAGTAAACTCTGTGATTCCTAATTTCCATTAATGATTACCATATATTATAAGGGTCCAAACACATCTCAACATATAATAATAAGAAATGACACATAGAAATATATATTTTCTATTTGATGGGTCTATTATCCTAAAATCATGTATTATAGATTACCAATAGTGAACACAATGAAAATGTGTCTTAATATATTATTATCATCCTAACCCTAATATCTTATATCTTCAGTGTCCTATAATAAAACATCATCTACCCATAGACTAATATTCATAAAAAATGTCTTGAAACCTATAAGTTTTAATTATAGTACGAGATTTCAATATACTTTCATTATGACATGTATTATTATGACATTGTCACATATAAATATCATGTGGAGATACAACAATAATGTGTTAATAAAAATTCATTGAAACATGAAATAAAGTACAAAATAGGTTGGTTCTAGGGAGCGTACTATAACATGATAAACATAAAATAAGGTTTCGTTGAAAATTAAGAATAATGATCCACTTGAAAAATACTCTAAAATATACAAGGATTAATATTCAACAAGGAAGAATTTTATTGTGCTATAAATATAATCTAAAATTCAAATCATATCCCTTAGAGACATGATGTTCATTAGATGTTGATTGTTGGATATTCAACCTCGACTTCAGATTCTTCTTCTTATTCACTTTTCACACACCGTACTTGTACACAAAAAAAAATTCTATATGCGAAAAGATAAATAAGATTTAAATTTTAAACATTTTAAAATCCCTACTATACATGTTCAACTACAATAAAGTGAACATACCCCACAATCTCCCTAACAACTATTAAAAATGTAACAACTTTATGGTTAATGTGTTACCTTTTTATAGAATATTAGAATCTCCATTTATGTCTCATTAACAAGCACTATATACTCCTTCAAAATATGCTAGAATAATGTCTATAAAAATCCATATATTATATAAATATTCAATTCCATTCAAGAAAATTTGTAATTAATTCTCTTCAGATTATTAAAAATCTTGAAACATTCTAAAATCCAATCTATTTGTGGTATATTTTTAGAAACATCTACAAGGAAAATAAATGGCTATGTAGTAATAAACTATGTGTATCTCAAAGGTAATTGTATATATAAGAAATATTCAAATTTGGGTCATTATTTTTCAATATCACTAATTGAAAATGTAATTCTCCTTATAATTCAGCTACATCACTGAATGGAAAAATGTATTTCAAAATTACATATACTGATCATTGTGCTATATGAAACTTTAATTTACATCATTGGAAATAATTTCTTGAAATCCATAATTACCTATATCGGTCATTTCCCTATGTGACATATTGGGTTACATGGATAAATTGACTACATGATTTTCTTAGAAAATTATTTACATGAATCTATTACATATAAAAAATGTATACATGGATCAAACCATTACAAATTCAGCAACGTAGATCTTAATTTCACATATAAATCAATTATATCCAACATAACCAACCATTAACTATATTAAAAAACAAATTATTTTATCATGAAACATCATTATAAGATATTTAATTTCATAAAAACAATATCAATAATTTTGAGACATATTCAGATAAACAATGTACTTATAAAATAGTTTTTTTCATTCCATAATTAAATATTAAAATTTATTATAAATGTATAATGAAACAAGACGTAGTTATATAAATTAACGAACCTAAACTAATGGAATATTAACATGAAATTCGATTTAGTAATATGAAATTTATGAATAGTAAATATACTAATATAATAGTAACCTAACCCATGAGAGAATAAATAGAATATATGTATCTTATAAGTGAAAATATTATGTCATTATTATTTTATCAGTAATTTAATGTTTTGGAGTTGGGTTTTTGTAATTCATAAATATTTAATTAAAATGTTATAATTAATATAATTTTTTAAAATAAATTTAATTATCATAAAATACATGTGTAAATTTATTTTTATTTTATTATGATTATATGATTATTTTAAGGGGACTTAATTAATTTTTCAATCTGTCAAAAAATAATTTATCAATGTAAAATTTATATTTTTATAATAAATGTTGATTTTAATTAAAATTTAAAATGTTCATATATAGAATATTATTGTCATAAAATGGAGTTCATTTTTTAATTATACATGTAAGAAAATGGTTATGGTTAATTTTTGGTATTTTTATGAAATATATGATTTTTTTGGTGAATAGTGAAATATATTAATTTACGGTATAAGCTAAATAAAAGAATTTTTTATTCATCACAGATGTATATGGCTTATATAATCACAATATATAGAACCCTATATATCATTTTAATATATATACACCTAATAATAAAAACTATTCATAGTCTAGGGACAAAATAATTAATTAATGAATAAAATAATCCAAAAACATTATTCTCCTCCACAATAAATATCACCCCTCGGCACCTCTTCTCATCACACTATAAAGAGTTTTATCTTGTATAATTTTTTTCCAAAAACCTTACCAATACTCATCATAAAACCAAGACATTATGGTATCATGAAAAGGCCAAAACTGAGGGCCTTAATGAGGTTCTCAGTGAGATGGATTCAAGAGGTAAAATCCCCTTTCATTTTCTACTATTTTCCTTTTAATTTAAATTATTCACTTATTATCAATTAAAATAAACTAATAAAATTGGTATGAAAACTAATGTACCTTATATATACTAGAATTATATATTTTTTGTGAAATTATTTTTCATAAAAAATCATTCTCTTCTCCATTTTGTTAAATGATTGAGAACATCATCCCTGATGTGTCGATTTACCACCATCATGGACAATACACTTTCACTTTCCATTACCACCATCATGTATGGTAGTAATACAATTTTATTAGATAAAATAGATTGTAATTATTAATATTATATAAAAAATTTATGGTTTTTTAATTAACATATATACATGTTATAAAATTATGTAATAAAACTATTGTTTGATGATCTGAGTACCGTGAAAATGATCTTAATGAATTTTATTAATGTTTTAACTAATGAATCATCCTCATATTAGAAAAAATGTGGTTATATTAAAAATAATGTAATCATATATACAATGTTTTTTCATTAATATTGTTTTCATTCCATTAGAAAATAAAATCTATTATGAACCAACCATGGAAACAATGAAAAGAACGCACACAAAAAGCCTGAATATAACAAAATATTATTTATAAAGGGGTAAAATAATGTTATAAAATGATCATATAAGGTGTTATAAACATGATTATAGATATTTAGTAAATCAATTTCCATCATTAAAATATTACACATGAGTATTTAACTCGTTTTAAGGATGTCAAAATCAATGTATGTGAATAATTAAACCAACTTCCATTCTCTAGGTTAATCTTATACATCATTAACATGTTCATGCTAAGATTATTTTTGAAATGAATTATAGTTATATAATGTAATATAATATGTAATTATAGTGGTTATTAATATTCCTTTCATTTGGTTAATTCCAATATTAATGATATGGTCATTGTATGGAATTTTTCATAAAAATCCATTTTTAATTTTTTATTTTTCAAAAATTCATAAGGATGGTTTCTATTCTTATTTTATGATTATATTTTATATCATGTGAATTTTTATGTGTAATGGAGGTATTGATATATTTATTCAATTAATTGGGTATGTTTTTGTTAGAGGTTTTCTATTATGGTTACTCCACGTATAAAAATGATGATTTCACCATAATGTAGCCATGAGGGTTTCATCATAATGTATTCATAAGGGTTACATTGTAAGGTATTTGTGTGGGTGAAAAATAATATGGTATCTATTACGATTAAAATAATAAGAAATTAATTCCGTAAATTAGATAATTGTTATTTATGACTACTATATTTTATAGAAATATCTATTTTTTAATAAAGAAACTATATGATAATTTATGGTTGTGAAGTATGTCTTTGTGAAATTGATTTCATATGTATTCATGGACTAATAGTTCAATTCCCTTTTATATCTCATTCATGCATTTTTATAATCATTCTGTGCTTTTATAAATTTTTCATAGGTTTTGTGTATGGGTAATGGAATAGAAGGATTCACAATCATATTCATGAAGTGTTATAATTGAAAGAATGTTTTTGTTTTTTTAAACAATTAATATTGTGAAAAATGGAAATTGTTTTAGTAGAATACTATTTTTATTATTGTGGGTTGTCATGTATGTTTTAAGATAGAATTATAAAAAACACCAAACCAAAATGATATTAAAGAATGTAATATGTGTATTCTAGTTTAATTAACTACATTGTGCAATGTTTAAGGCATTGCACTTATGATTATTAGTACCATGAGAACTGTTTAAAAAAAATAAAATCACCCAAAATCACCTAGAACCATGGGATCTTAATGTGTTCAATGATAATGAAAAAATCTATCTGATTATCCATGTGAACATAATAAAATTACAAGACCATAAAATTAGATGTTCATACCCAAATAAACATGGATCATTAGATAAATTTTTTGGTTATTATCATAACATAAGATATAATTAAATATAATATCAGTATTCAGAAAAACATATGAATGTGAAACAAAACATTATTTATAAATAATTAAATAGTGAAGAATAGATTAAATAAAAATTACATTAATGTGGTTGAGTAGAAATAACTACCTAGTCACAGAGACATAATGTTTCATGAATCTCTACTCGTTTTACAAAACCATAGTGGATCGAGAATCACATCATGATTCTTATAAATATAGTGTAGATGGAATCACTATTTAATAATCATAACATTTTGAGGTTTGGATAACAACCCATGTACCCTCATGGAATGAAGAAAAATACAATCTTACCTATATAATATCATTATTTTTTAAAAATATCAAATACATTAGAGTGAGATATAGAATTATACCCTTAACGTAACACAATATGTTTTTTTGAATTAATTGTTTTTGAACAAATTAAATTTCATTGATGGATAGTTCATCACACAATGTTAAGTCAATATTATGATACATGAAACACTAAGTTTATCTTTGGTTACATGAAACACTCTATTTGGATTGTGTCTTACATAATAATGAGTTTATCTTATTTTACATGGAAACCTTGTTTAAACTGACTATGGCATTCAATTTTAATATTATCATTTAATAAAATAGTTTTCAACAATCCATTTTGAATGAGGGTGTGAATAGTATTGCCTAAATTGAAAAAATACAATATACACATGTTTATAAAATAAATTATTTGGGGAAAAATTAATTATAAATGAATATAGTTTTTTTAATTAAAGGATACATTTTCCCACAAAATTATTTTTATGGGTACAAGTGTGTTTAATATCACGAAATTAAAAAAATAAATTTTGGTTCATTATTTTAATGAAATTTATATGTATTAAATATTCAATATAATGTTTAATATTCAATATACAATTTTTTGTGGAATGAAATAAGAATAAATTCATATTTATGTTTAAAATTTATATTTCTAAAAAAGAAGTTTTGAAATAATTTTATGGGGAACTTATTTTTTTAAAGAAATTGTTGAAACATTTAAAAAAATAATTGAAAAAAATATAAGTTTTGAAATTATAATATCAAAATTAAATTTGGTTTAATGGTCTTTACATTTATATAATGTTTCATTTTTGGACAAATATTAAACAAATAATGGATTTTAATTAACAATTTCTATTAAGATTAATTTATTTATAAAAATAAAATATATTTTTAAAAAATTTTAAAGTAAAACTAATTAAATTATAAATATTTTAATTTGATATAGATCATTTCATTCAATTTGATATTGAAATTATAAATAAAAACCTACTTAATATTTTATCACTTTCTACCTAAAAACATGCTTTCTAATCTTGTATGAATGATTAATTTTAATGAAATTTATACCAATTATATAATTAGAGTATTGAAAAATTATTTAAATATTTTTAATCCATGTAATTTATATTTTTTAAAAATTTAATATTAATTTTTTAAAATAATTATTTTTGAAAATTATTAAACATAATCACGGTGATTAAGAGAAAAACATGTTTTCGAAAGACTAAACATTAATCCAAAGATAAAAAAATTAACTTCGAAACTATTCCAACACACATTTTATAACCATATTTCAACCATACACCATATAGAATCTATATTGTTTCATTACTTGTTCCAATTCACAAGGAAAAACATGGTTAGTGTTCTCGCTTTTAAAACATTACTAGAGTTTCACTCACCTCAATTATTAATAACCACCCCTTCTCCTCACATCATCAATTATTCAAATACCAATGGATCATCCAATAAATTCCCAGATAACCTATAATATTTCCAATACTCATCCTAATATTCATACTATTTTAAATAATCCAACCATATACGGCCTCTGGTTTAAACTAAAATGAGTTACCTGAAGAAGAGGTAACATTCATCAATGAGGATTTTTTTAATATTCCTCCACCCCTTGAATTATTATTACATAAAGATTATATAAAACATTGGTATTATCCATGTAATTAAATATTTTCATATTGTGGTTATTTCCTAAAACCAAAAAAACTTCAATCAAAGGGGTTATGAAATCATCATTCTTGTTTATGATAAACTTCTATCTCATGAACTAATATCCTTCATTTTTCCATTACTACCTCTCAAGGGTGAACACAATGATGAACATACTATTTCTATATGATATTTAGAATATTTATAATGCTAGTATTATTGTGGAATTACTATATCACCTAATAAATATTACTCTCCATTTTATGGAAATACAATAGTATCATCAGTGTGTAGGGAAGACTACCGCGTCACGAAGTGATTTTATTCATTCTCTCATTACGTGGAATATATTTAGGACATGTTTAATAAATTTTTTTGATAATTATAAATTAAAAATTATATTAGACTGATAATATATTTCAATTAATTTAGATCCTTTAAATCTTATAAGAAAATAGATACAACTTCCCTGCATATGTACGACCTATCATCTCATTGAATGGTGGGTTTTATTTTCATCTTATTAAATTAATTACTTACTATAAATAAATAAAAAATGAGTACATATTATATTTATATGATTTTTTACATTATAGAGATGATTAATCTATGTTCAAACCAATATAACAAAAAATATAACAAATCAATGCATAAATGAAAAAAAAAACATTTATTACCTGAAACATAACATAGACATGGAATTTTAAATAAATAAGTAATAGAAGTGAATAAGTAAATTATATATAGTATGATGTATTTTAATTTGATTAATTAATGTAACTATATGAAATGTATATTTATATCATAGGATGGTTTAATGAGTACGATGAAAGTCAGGACTTATGGTTTGTGATTTCTATTTTACAAGATACATTTGTGAGTTACATGCTATATTAAAAACTATTTTATTACATGTGGTTTATATTGTGAACATGAATGTAATTTAAGGTTATTATATATAATAGTTTTGGTTTTTTCATCTCCATTTTATGATCTGTCATTCATAGGGTCACTATTTCAATTTTTCTGAAGTGGTAAGGGATTATTGTCTCAGTTCACACAAGTTATGTTATGAACATATATTTTATTAGAACGATTATATACTTACCTTTATAATTTTTATATTATGAATATTATTAAATTCATTATATTTTATGATTCATTTAGTGTTATTTGATCATGGTTATTAATAATCAAAATCCGAAAAGTTGCAGGAGTTTATTGTTACAATATATTTCTATGTCAAGGTTGTGTATGATTATTCTACAATTGTTTAATATTATAATCCATATCTAAATAATTATCCTTAATTTTAATCTCATTTGATTCATAATTATATATCCTAGTAAAGTTACTATTTTCCACTCTTTACTAGTTATGGTAGTTATAAATATATTAATAGGAAAATATGATTTTATTTTCTTCTTTGATCGGAAATGTATTTTCTCCAAAAACTATATTTTCTAAAAATGTTTTAAAAATTAATTATTTTACCATTATTATTTTTATAACAATTTTTACCCATGTTTTCAATTTTAATTTTTTTGATTGTAGTCTTCATATCATTTTCAAAAACAATGCTCATTTTTATTTCACTGAAAATGAAAATGGAATTTTTGTTTTAAAATATATGGAATGAGTGGAATTCTCTTCTATTATGACCAATCATTGAATTAAATAATAAATTATATTTTTTCAAGTATATTTTCAAATAAACATATTTTCAAAATGTTTTATATCTTCTTTTATATGATTTCATATCTATTTTCAAGGAAATGGGTTTTTAAAATGTTTTAAATAATAATTCATAATTATTTTAAATTAAATATGAAAACAATTGGTGTTACCTATGTGTTACTGGGGACATGAGGAAAGGATGAAAATTATTATTCAATCTCTAAATGTTTAACATTTTGAAGGTATGATGTTTTTAAATCCCAATTTCCATTCATGTGTTATACCATGAAAAAATCATATGAAACCATGATATATTTACATGTTATTCATTGATAAAGTTATTATGAAACCTATCAATGTTTCATAGGTTATGATATTTTGAAATTTTAATGATACCCATTTCATTGCATCAGTTATGATATGATTAATTTTTATTGTCTTGTGGAGTACATTTTTATGAATTCATTATGTCATGGGTGGGACATTTATCTTTGTCAAATGAATTCGGTAATTATTTATATCTTATGAGATGAAAATGAGACGTGTTTTGGCAGGATTGATCCAAAATAGAAAATAGGGGAGTCCTCACCCAAAACGGGTAATATTTTTTTACTGTTCTATAATAGGATATAGGTGTTTCCTTGTCCAGAATGTGAAGTTGGTTTGTCCTGATCCACTATGGGAATAATGTGTGTCATGTTCCAATCTGTTGATGGTCTCAGAAAATTAACATTATACATGAAATGTATTTTTATATTTATGATGGTTCAACACTTTAATTACATTACCATGTTGTTAATGATTTATTTATGATGATTTCTCTATCTTTTGGTCCATTTTTTCTAAAATGATAACGTATTATGTGATGACTCATGTTTCTAATCCATGAATGGTTTATTATGAACATCTTCAATTATGATAATTATCATGAACCAATTTTCTTATATTATTCTCTTGTGTTATCATAGATTTATATCTGTCATTTTTACCCTTTCTTGGCATCTAATCACACCCTTGCTTATGTTTTCTTTCCCCATCTTATGAAGAAAAGATATATGTATGCTATTTTTATGGAGAAAACAAAATTGGAATCTCTTTGAAGAAAAAATTGAAGGCATTTCACCATATTATATAAGTATGATTCCTTGTTTCCGAAGGATCTAAACTATTATGGTCCTCGCGCATGTTTGTGTTTAATTTAATGAATATTCATAAAAAATAATGTAACATCTATGCATGAAAAATCAGAGTCACTATAGTATTTTTCAATTAAATTTTTTTTACCCATTAATAATTTATATGAGAAAATTTAAACAAGATCTTTTGGGTTATTTCTATGGAAATTTATAGGTATGCCTCTAAGGATAAGTCTAAAGATGAGTTACTATTTATGAAAATGACCTGGAATTTTGTTATAGGGTGGAGGTAATGGTTTCAAAGAAATTAAATCTCTTTCTAGATACTTTAAGTGGATGTGTCTCTTGCACAGTTTATCTAGGGTTAATATCCCTGAAATTTCGTATTAAGCTTCTATAAATTTAGAAGTTGGTCATGATAATGGGCATTTCTGCGCACCTTGTATGAAACATTTGGGGGTTATACTTTGGAAATTCACAAAAACATTATGAACCATCATGAAGGGTTTAAATAGAAGATAAATGGTAATGACTAAGGATAAACTTATGGTGACATAGATAAAGGAGGAATGATGATTTAGATATCGCCAAAGTGATTTTTTATGATTATGTAGTTCCCCACCATGACTATTTTTTCTTACTCGATGCATTATGTTTTTAGTCAATGCCTGAAACACGATGTAACTATCTTATTACTAAATGAAATTAAAGATTCAATGAATGTCCTCCTTAAAACGAAATTGTATGTGAGAAATAATGAAAAATCTAATTGAAAAGATGAAATAAATTTCTCAATCAATGAGACATGATTAACTTAAACATGAGAAAAGGGGGAAACAACATTTTGTGGAGTCTATTATGAGGAAAATTTCACATTTTTAATGCTTTTAACGTTCCTATAGTTTCTAATAAATGGATCAGTACCACTAAAATTATAGTTTCCATCCTTCATTGTTTGGATAATGAAAAATTCATATTTTTATTTTAATCAATTTGAAGGTGATGATGATTAGTAGTGTTATATTATTAAAAAATTGAGGGATCATTAATGCAATGGAAAGTGTTTAAGGAGATATTTTTAAGTAATTACATTCCTCTTATTATAAGATCAAATATGGAGAAGGAATTAATTGAGTTGAAGATATTGGATAATTAATATTTGGGTACCTAATATTCTAATTTCACAAGACATGTAATGTATTCTTCACATTTAATCATCACCCCTTAGGGAAAAATTTATCGATTTTTTTGTGGGATGAAACCAATATTTTGAAGGGACCTGAATTTTAGATAATTTAGTATATATGAATCATTAATTTTATATGCACTGAATTTATAAATATAAATTAGAAATTCCCAATATTATTATGGTTTTAAAAATAAATGTACGATTGTTTCTCATGAAAACTAAATAGTGTAATGACACTCTAGGAAGATGTGTGCTAAAAATTTGGGTTGAAGATTCAAAATAATTACTTGAATGGAACTGAGTGGTGATTTAAATGTAGAATTTTAGGTCACATTGTACATGAACGATGAAATACAATTAAAAGTATAGATAATACAATTGATGAGAACATAAATAAAACTAATTCACTACCCACACTAATGTGTTTCAAGTGAAAGGCGCATAGATATTTTCTAAATCACTTCCCCAATGTAAGGGATAATATATATGATAAACAAATAAAGAAAATTGAATAAAAAATAAAAATGTAATCATTTACAATCACAATGGATAAATTAAATCATGAAATTTAGGGCACATTTATCCTCATATACTTAGTAAGAAATTTCGTGTTATATTTTGTATGAATTAACCCTATTAATGTATTATTTTTTCATCCATGAGTATAATTTCATGGGCTGAGGATGTTTAGGTATATAATAAGTTTATAGATACTGACACCCCTTTAATATGTTTAATTTTATGGGAGTTTATCACGATTAATGATATTTTAAGAGATTTTATGGAAAAGAATTGCTTTGGTATTATATGTCATGGAAATATTTTTTGAGGAGTAATTCATTGAAGACATGTTGCAATATGGTTAATGGATAATCTAAGATATCATCCAATGGATTTCATATTTTTTTGGGAAAACACATTCCTCAAGTTGACATTTCATAAAATTTTATGTTTTACTTCATCTATTTATGAATCCAATTCTGGAAGGATGAATAGAACTCCAACGTAATAGAATAATGTTCTAGAATGAATTATATTTAGACTTGAGCAATGCGATGAGGTATAATATAAGTTTAGATTCATTAATAACCATGTATGTAATTTAAAATGTTGAAATTGAACTTATACTGATAATCATTGACATAATATAAATTTTCATGTGTGTGAGAATGTAATTCTATCAATTTCTCCATGGAAGAATAGAGGGAAAACTAATCCATATGAACATCAAACCCATTAAAACACATGATCATATCAGGACTCAAGATTATATTTTGAATCATCCATTGAAGCTCTATTAGGATCATGAAGGGTTCTATGTATCTCTCATGAATAATTACTTAACAAATCGTTAATGTGTATTATACATATATGGAATACCACTGCATCATGATATTTCTTCTAAGGAACAACTGGTGGAGATTCTGGATCATAAAGATAGTGCTCTACGAAACTAGACCACTCACTTAGTAAATTTTTTTTGAATAAACCACCGAATAAAAGATTCTATTTTGGAACATAATGTTATTATAAGGTATAATTATACCTATTTTTTTATTATAATGATGAATTTTGAGGGAGAGATTCATTTTAGGGGGTATAATGTTACACCTTGAATTTTTATTATTTTATTGTTTTTGAATAAATTTAAATTGTTTTTTGGATTAAATTTCATGCTAAACAATGTCCATAATTCACTAAATGAGACAATAATATTTTCTTTTTGAATATTCTACACTATTTTTTTTACACAATACCGAATTTATCTTTCATTACACACAACACAGAGTTTTTACCAAAAATGACATACTATTTAAATATAATTATTTAATATGATAGTTTCCAATGTTCCGTTAGAATAAAGGTTATGTATAATACTATATAAATCATAGTAATATGGTTAAAAATGTTTATATATTTAATTAATTTTTGACCAATTATTTATAAATTAAAATAAAACCCTTTTGATAATAAAATCAAATCATTCCCAAACAAACTATATTTATTTGAAAAATTGTGTTTCATATCAAAAAATTAACCAAATTGAATTTTTTAATAATTATAATGAATTTTTAAATATTTCATATTGAATCAAAATTTTAACATATATCCTATATGATTTAAAAATAATAGTCAATAATTAATCAGATTTTACGTATAAAAACTATATTTTTTATGAAAAAAAATCAGTTTCACACCTATTTATGAAAAAAATAATTGAAATACAAATAGTGAAACCATTATTAATTTATTTATTAAATTAACAATTTTTTTATAATTGGAATATCAAACTTATATTAGGGTAAATTTTTGGTATTGTTTTGAAAGGTTTCATTTTTTATGAATTTGAAAAAATATTGAATTTGAATTGAAAACATCCATTTAATTTAATATATTTAAAAAGATAAAATATATTTTTAATTGTTTTTAGTGTATAATTAGATAAATAATAAATATTTTAATCTAGTTTAGGTCATTGGAATCAATTATATATTGAAATTGGATATAAAAATATTGTAAAATTTTCAACATTTTCTTTTTAAAACCCCACTTTCTCATCATGTGTATGGGAATAATCTGAATTTAATTTTTCCACTTATGTTATATGAATTTATAAGATTTTATTACATATTTTGAATCAAGAATAATTTATAATTTCTATTAAATTAGAATTTATTTCTTGACATAATGATTACTGAAAATATTTTAATTTAATATGATGATTAAATGAAAAATGAGTTTACCAAGTGACCAAACATTAAACTTATGAGTAAAATGACCTATTATCTTACTCAACATCCATTTTATGTTGATATTTGAATCTTATACCATATATTATCAATATTAGTTGATTACTGGATCCATGAAACATGAAGAAATCTAGATGTAATTATATCTTTATAAAAAAATACAAGAGTGTCAAACAAATCACTAACGAAAGGTCACCCCCACTCCACCCCTTTTAAAAAATTAAAAACCCTTTGATTTGGAAATTACCTAAAAAAATTACCTCCTAAATTACATCTAATAATAATTTTATCCTTTTTTATTATAAAACTAACTACAGAAGGCTTTTGGTGAAAACCAAAAGGAGTTAACAGAATAAGAGATAATATTCATCAATAATCAATTTTTACTTATATCCTTCTACACCCCTCCAATTATAGTTATATAATAATTTTATAATAAAATATGTATCTTAAATATAATTAAATTTCACTATATTATAGTTAAAACCTACGAACACACATACTTCCATCAAATGGGTTACGGAATCATCGATCATGTGTATGGAGGACTACCGCCTCCTGAGCCAATGTCATTTGTTATTTTCTTTACCACCTCACAAGGTTGGTAATAATGATGTAAATAGTACAAATATATGATATTTATTATATTTATTATTTTATTATGATACAGAAATTTTTATATCACATATACCTTCATAGTGTGCATTTTCTTGGAATATGATAATGTCGATCATTTGTACGGTGGACTACCGCCTGATGAAGTGATGTGATTCATTCACGCCTTGAACAGATTATATTAAGGATGTTTTTAGTATAAAAAATAATATAATTGAAATAAAAATAATTATTTAATGATAATATATAATGTTTTTTTATTTCATTCAATCTGATATAAAAATAGAAACAATGTTTATGCGTTAGTAGAACCTACTCTCTTCATCAACTATGTCTTTTATTTTTAACCACTAGCTGTTATAAACTACTATAAATATATATATACAGAATATATATGTTTTTAATATCATTTTTATCAATAAGGATATTATTAATCCATGATAAAATTAATAGGGCCAAAAATATAACATATCAATATAGATACATAAAACAAAGCAGTTATTACTCAAAATGTAACATTAACTAAGAATTGTTAATAAATGGGTAATAAATGGGAATAATAAAATAATATATGGTATTATTTATATAAAAAATATTCATTAATATAATTATAATACACTTATATTTTCTATATAAAAAGTTTCTATGACTGCAATCGCAACCAATACAGAAGGTAAGGGATTTCTGTCTCACATTTTACATTTCTGAGGCACATGGTATATTATCAAAATATTTTTAGAATTTGGTTCATATAGTTCCTATTAATTTAGTTTATTATTATAATTCATACAAAAAATTTTAATTATATATTTATTTTAGGTGATATCTTTTGTGGGGTTACAGTTTCAATTTTACCAATGTGGTAATGCAATGTTTTCTCAATTTGTCGTCATTGAGAAACATGTTATATTATGTACCTATATAGATTTACGAGGTGTATATAATTCCTCTTTGACATTTTATATAATTAATATCATTATTTTCATTATTTTTTATGCTTCATGTAATGTTACTATATCTTGGGTATTAAGATTCTAAATTACCAAAGTGGAAAGTTTTTATTGCTATTATCAAAATGTTTCTCCAGATTTTTTATGACTATGTTTCCATTGAGGAAATATTATTATCTATCTCTCAATAATTATCATGAATTTTCTTCCACTATTTTTATTTCTTATATATCCATGTAATGGTTCCATTTTTTCCTGTCATTGGAAATTAAGATAATGAATAACGTGTTTTATTTAAAAATATGACATTATTTCGTTCTTCGTAGAAAATTTATATATTCCAAAAAAATATCATAAAAAATAAGAAAAAAAATATTTATTACTATCTAATTATTTTTAAAATAAATTTTTACAAATTTTAATTTTTAAATAATTTATTGAATGGAATCATCATGTTGTTTTCCAAAAAAATGATTGTTTGGATTTTACTAAAATTGTAAAAGGATGTTTAGTTTTAGCATGTTTGGTATGAGAAGAATTATACACCATCATTACCAATAATTGAATTGATGTTTCTTTTATAATTGTTCAAAGATACATCCAATGATTTTTTTGAATATTTTTCCTAGATTTCCTTCTATGTTTTCAAGATTGTGTTTGTGGAAAATGATATTTATGATGTTTTATTATTTAAAAAAAGTTTTTTTGAAAGTGGAAAGATTGTTTTCTCTATGAAATGTTTAAAATAATTTTTCAAGATTGTATCCCATATAATATAGCATATGTTGGTATTTTTTTATTTAAATAGGTATATGATCTGAGGATACAATTCATATTATACATATTTATGGTTTATGTTTTGATATGATAATGTTATTGAAATAAATTTTTCTGACATGGGTTATACCAAGATAACAAGTTTATAAAACCCGCTTATTTTAATAGGTTATTCTATGATTAAATTATTATTAAATATAACCATTTTCCTTAGGTTTTAAAATGAAAAAAATATTTTGGATACAAATTTGATTTCTTTAGTTTTGATACGATGAATGATTAAGATATTTTATCACATATATGTATGATTTCATTATGTGATGGTCGAACATATATTTCCCTCTAATGAAATGGGTAAAGAGTTTTATATCATTAGATGAAATGGTATTTGTAACAACCCGAGATTTTATGAGATATATTGTTTATAATTTCTTTGATGTGTTCTATTATACACTACACCAAGATGAGATTTTACTATACACAACACCGTATTAGCTTGCATTATACACAAATATATTCTTGGCTCATGTTACACACATTTTCAAGTTCATTTTGTGGGAATTATTCTACGCAACATTAAGTATAGATTTTGATTACTGTATAAATGAAATAAGTTTTGATTATGTTATACGCAACACCAATCGGAGATTTCAATACACGCAGCCCTAACTTGGCTTTCATTACACACAATCAAGACCTTCCTCGATAGCGTGTGTAGTACGCAATACCGAGTTTCACTAAACTATATATTTTTATAATATTATTAGGGACTAGCCATTATGAATAGTAATACCCACTTTTTGAAATTTTATAAATTTTATATTTCAAAATGTACTTCATTTTTGGATTCAGAATATCGAAATTATCCTAGGGTGAAATTTTGGTATTTTTCTGAAAACTTTCAATTTTTTATGAATAGTTCAAACACTGGGTTACTATTAAAAAACCGACTTTTTATATAAATAATTATTTATTTTATTTAAATTTATTTTAGGTAAAAATTTATACATAATACCTATATGAGTTCAATGTAATTAGTTGGTGTCATTTTATAATAATTTTAGATATATAAAAATTTTATTGAACTTTTCACTGTCTTTTACCCACCTCCTAGGAGAGTTAGAAAATTTACATAAAAAATAATTTTACCACTTATGTGAGTAGAATTTCGAAAATCTGAGTTTCATGGTTAACATCAAGGAGTAAAATGTGGTTCAATATGATAAAAATAATTTGTGGTTAATAGTAACTTTTTACTTTTATTTACCACAGTTAAAAGTAAATAGGGTAATTAAGGGTAAAAATGATATTACTATTACCCCAACACATGTCCTAATTCTATTGGATAAGTGTAATTCGACCAAAAACAGCCTTAGGGATAAAATATTTCCATTTAGGTCCACTTGGATTAGATTAGGACATTTATTATTATTTTATTTAAAGAAGAAGTAAAATAGTTAAAATCAAAGTTTAATAACTAAAACATTATTAATATAGGGATATATATAAGATAAATTCTACTATAAATATTCATTATAAATTTAAAAAAAATTCCTACATAAAGGTATTTTATTTATAATTTTTAGACATTAAATAATTTAATTTATTTACGATATAATGATGATGCAGTAATTACCTTATTAATGAACTATTAACATAATTGATGTTATAAATACCCAAATAAATGAAATTTTAGACTTTTTATAAATTCAAATAATTTTCTCGGTTAATATGACATGTTAGTATTGATTTAATTAACTTTTTTCTAACTAACAATGCTGTTATGATTTTCAAAAAAATTATGTACCACATAGTGTCAAAATTGACATAAAATAGTTTTTAAAAAAAAATTATATTATTAATTGTTAATTTATTCATAAAAATTTAAGGTTTAGTAAAATGACTTAGATAAGGATATATATATTTATAATGAACCACTTCGGGTTCGTTTGGCTTGTTATAGAATGTTTATTAACCATATAGTGTAAGAAAACAAAAAGACACGGTAAAAGTTAAATTATTTAACTTAGAGTTAAATCTAAATTATAAGGATAAAATAGTAACCTAAACTTGTCTAAAACCTATTTGTTGACAAGAGTTAAACCCATACCCACTTTAGCTTTGAAATAAATCAATTTGGAGTTATTATAATCCAAATATGACTTTATTATAAAATAATATTTTAAGTTTTTCCAAAGGTGCCTCTCTCCTCCCTTATAAAATGGGAACCCCTTCCCTCTTCTATTCACACCCTTTTGAGCCTTTAACCTCGTCAAAACCCTTCCCATTTCTCTTCTACACTTACCTAGAAACATTCTGGAGGTTCTGTTCTTCCCAAAAGACCAACTCCACTTCCTTAAGAGGAAACTTAAAGGAGGTGCATCGAAGAAGATGTAATCTCTTCTTCCGATTCTCTCAAGTTTCTTTATTCTTCTACTTATTCTTGTTTAGTTGTTTCACTATAAATTAATATCATAATTATAACTAATATACTGATATATTATTATAAATATGAAACAACCGTATTTCATCCTCTATACATCCAATGGAAAATGAAATCATCGAGCGTCCGTACGTACAGAATATCGTCTCCACGCTGTGGTGTAATCTTTTTTCGACCACCACCTTACATGTATGGTTATAATGGTGTAAATAAATAACTATATATGATTATTGTAAAGTGATATTGATTCTGAAATATTATACATAAATTTCAATACAATTCCACGATCATGGGAATGATATCATCGCTCATGCGTACGTACGGACTGCCGTCTCCACGATGCGATGAGATTCATTCTCCATGTTAACCATTCATGAATGATTATAAAGTCTATATAATGAATGATAATGAAATATATGAGATAATAATTATTATGGATTTATGTATATATATATATGTATGTCATCTACTTAATTCCATTCAATTCAATAAGGAAACGAAAATAGCGTTCATGCGTACGTACGGCCTACCGTCTCCATGAACGGTGTATTTCATTCCATTTATCGATATATCATATATATATATATATGTATATAATGAATATATATTATATATAAATCATGTTTTACATTCTTGAATTAAGTAAATCATGATATAGGTAATAATATCAAGAACAACAAGTCGAAACACGTACGATAAATGAAACGATTTTACCCAAAACGATGCTTTAACATGGAATTTACAAAAGAACAGGTAATATGAAGTCATAAGTGAACCATATATGATATCATAACAATGAATAAGATTCTGTAATAAGTAAATGACATTATTTAAATAATTATATAGTAGGTTTAGATACATACGAAGCATATCAGACATAAGGTAAGGGATAATTATTCCAGTATCATTCTTATCCGAGATTGTTTATTCTTAATTATTTACTGGGGTTATTTTTATCATCCATATCCATTTTTTCTAAAAATGTTTTCATAAAATGTTTAGTATTATTCTATGTATGTTTAAAGTCATTTTTACTCTTTTATGACTTTTACCGCATGGTTTGAGAGGAATCTTTCTTTTGTTTACAATACGAGATACTTTTTGACTTTTCCGAAAAAAGTATAAGAAGAATGTGTTTTTAACTTATACATCATGAACGGATTTTTACAGTTTCATAATACCTAATTTTAATCAATCTTACTCTACAATATTTTATGAATACTTTCAACAGAATACTTTTCTTTTAAAATTGCATAAATTTTTTTGAAAAGAAAATGATTTTGAATAAGAAAGGATAATTTCCTCAATAATTCATTTCAAGTGTTTTATCAAAAGTATTTCCCTTCTAAGATGAAATTATTTAGTATGTTTATGTTTAATGTATAATGTTTCTATGATTTACGTGGTTTGACTTTTCTTATGATTAAATATCTGTTTGTTTTAATAACTAAAACATTTTTAATATTGGGTTATACATAAGATAAATTAAAATATAAATATAAATTAGAAATATAAAAATATTTCCTACATAATGGAATTTTATTTATAATTTTTAGACATTAAATAATTTTATTTATTTATGACACAATGATGATGCAGTAATTACCTTATTAACGAAATATTAACATAATTGATGTTATAAATACCCAAATAAATGTAATTTTATACTTTTTATGAATTAAACTAATTTTATAGGTTAATATGACATGTTAGTATTGATTAAATTAACTTTTTTCTAACTAATCATGATGTTATGAGTTTCAAAAAAAATCAAGTACAAAATAGTGTCAAAATTGACATAAAATAGTTTTTAAAACAAATATTATATTATTAATTGTTATTTTATTCTTAAAAATATAAGGTTAGTCCAAATTACTTATATTAGGATATATATATTTATAATGAACCAATTGGGGTTCTTTTGGCTTATTATAGTAAGTTTAGTAACCATATAGTGTAAGAAAACAAAAAGACACGATAAAAGTTAAATTATTTAACTTAGAGTTAAATCTAAATGATATGGATAAAATAGTAACATAAACTTTTATAAAACCTATTGGTTGAGAGGGTTTCGACCCATACCCACTTTATATTCTAAATAAATCAATTTGGAGCTATTATAAACCGAATATGACTTTACTATAAAATAATATTTTAAGTTTTTTCAAAGGTGCCCCTCTCCTCCCTTATAAAAAGACCACCCCTTCCCTCTTCTCTTCACACTCTTTTGAGCCTTTAAACTCATCCAACCCATGCCCATTTCTCTCCTACACTCCACTATAAACATTTTGGAGGATCTGGTCTTCCCAAAATATCAACTCTACTTCCATAAGAGGAAGTTAAAGGAGGTGTGTCGAATAAGAGGTGATCTCTTCTTCCGATTCTCTCAAGTTTCCTTCTTCTTCTACTTAATCTTCTTTAGTTGTTTCAATATAAAGTAATAACATAACTATAAATAATATACTGATATATTATTATAAATATGAAACAACCGTATTTCATCATATATCCATCCAACGGAAAATGAAATCACCGCGCGTGCGTACGTACGGAATACCGTCTCCACGCCGTGGTGTAATCTGTTTTCGACCACCACCTTACTTGGATGTGTATAATGGTGTAAATAAATAAATATATATGATTATTGTAAAGTTATATTGATTCTGAAATAGTATACATAAACTTCAATAAAATTCCACAATCATGGGAATGATATCATCAATCGGGCGTACGTACAGACTACCGTCTCCACAATGCGATGAGATTCATTCTCCATGTTAACCATTCTTGAATGATTATAAAGTATATATAATGAATTATAATGAAATATATGACATAATAATTATACTTTATTTATTTATATATATATATATATATATGTATGTCATCTACTTATTTCCATTCAATTCAACAAGGAAACGAAAACAGCGTTCATGCGTACGTACGGCCTACCGTCTCCATGAACGGTGTATTTCATTCCATTTATGGATATATCATATATATATATGTATATGATGAATATATATTATATATAAATCATGTTTCACATTCTTGAATTAATTAAACCATGATATAAGTAATAATATCATGAACAAAAAGTCGAAACACGTACGATAAATGAAACGATTTTACCCATAACGCTGTTTTAACATTGAATTTACAAAATAATGGGTAATATAAAGTCATAAGTGAACCATATATGATATCATAACAATGAATATGATTCTGTAATAAGTCAATTACATTATTTAAATCATTATATAGGAGGTTCAGATACATATGAATAATATCGGACAAAATGTAAGGGATAATTATTCCAATCTCATTCTTATACGTGATTGTTTATTCGTAATAATTTAATGGGGTTATGTTTATCATCCATGTCCATGTTTTCTAAAAATGTTATCATAAAATGTTTAGTATTCTTAGATATATTTTTAATGTCATTTTTACCCTTTTATGACTTTTACCACAAGTTTTGGAAGGAATCTTTCTTTTGTTTACCATATGAGGTACTTTTTGAATTTCCTGAAAAAGTACGAGAATATTTTTTTAACTTGTACAATGTGAAAAGATTTTTATGGTTTCATAGCACCTCATTTTCATGAAGATTACACTACAAGATTTTATGACTATTATCAATAAAATAATTTTCTTTTAAAATTATATAGCATTTTGTGAAAAGAAAATGATTTTGAAGAAGAAATGATATTTTCCTCAAGAATTAATTTCAAGTGTTTTATCAAAACTATTTTCCACCTAAGATGAAATTATTTAGTATATTTATGTTTCAAGTATAATGTCTCTATGATTTACGTGGTTTCAATTTTCTTATGATGAAATATCCATTTGTTTTATATGGATTATGTGATAATGGGATGATGCTTATGAAACCAATTTTATTCCTTGGGTAATGATGAATGTTTCAAGTTTATTTTGTGGCACAAGTAAGAATTATTTCATTATGAGATGGGTGGGACCTATATCTACTTCCCATGATTTGAGTTATGATTTATATCTCATGAGATAGAAATGGCTGGAACAGTAAGTTAATCTGGTTCAGTGTTACAGGGCTGAAACGAGGAGTGAACTCGATTCAGAAAGGGACTTTATCCACTAAGATGGTCTTGGAAGCAATGCATTGGCTACTATGGAAATCATATCATGTGCTTAATGGTTTCCACAATTACATTTTTTTTATCCCATGTTATTTTATCATGATTGATGTATCTATGCTTGATGTTCTGCTATGTTTTATGTCATTTATAAATATGTTGATGTTTACACATTATGTTAATGTTTTTAAGTTCAAATGTATATGGTTTGTTTTATTATCTCCATGCTTACCCTTATAGAGAATTTGAGCTCACCCTTTATATTTTTTCTTTTCCCCAGGATATAAAGAAATGTTTTAGGTAATAAAACCAAAGGGGGAGATCTTTATGGGAGATGTTTAAGATCTTTCACCACTATTAGAATATTATGTTCCGAGTTTCCAAAGACACTAAAGTATTATGATCCTGTGGTGTCTGTTTTTGTTATGTATAAAGTATTCCACAGAAGTAATGTAATTTCCATTTATGTCAAGATTTGGTCCTCTACAGTATTAATGTTTATAGGATTGATCATCAATGAAAAATAGTTGTCTCTTAATCCATAATATAAAAAAGGTGTTTATTGATCCATAATGAGAAAGAGGTGTGTCGAGATTAACATTTGGAAATAGGTGTGTCCTAATCTAAAATGGGAAGTAGGAGTCTTCTGATTCAATTAAATGATGTTCTTGGTAGTTAAAAATAGAATCACAAAATAATTTTCTATATTTATGATGGGGCCTCACATTTATGACATGAAATTATGCTTACTGATTACCTTATGATTATTTCCAAATTTTATAACCCTTGTATTCTCAAATTATATTGTTTTATTCCATGACATAGGTTTATGATCTATAATAGGTTGGTTATAAAAATTATATGTTATAGTCATTAACCTTAATCCCTATACTTATCTTATTAACTATTAATATCATTGATCGATATCTCTCTTGTTTACCCTTACTGATAATCTGACTTCAGCCTTACTTATGTTTTTATTCTCTAGGTAATGATGAAATGTATTATGAAGGGTATGTAAATGAATAGTACTAAATGGGATCATATTTTAGGGAAACATGAAATATAATTCACAAGATTAGATGATTATGTTTCTAGGTTTCCAAATCCATGAAAACTATTATGGCCCTTGGGAATGTGTTTGTGTAATGTAATTAATATTCCTAAAAAACAATGTAATATTCATGTATGAAAACCTAGTTCTTTATACATAAATATATATATAAATGTGTTCCATGAAATATTAATCATTTTTTCATGAAATAATTTATAGTAAAAGTGGTTTATATCATTTACAAATAGTATCACATAAAATGATATTGAAAGTATATAAGTTGATACCAAACATTCAATCACCCAAAATATGCATTTCAAAATTAAATTTATAAGACGATTCTTCAATTAATTCAATATAGGATCTAGATATTTTATATTTAAATAATAATATATAAGTGAACTAAAAGGTGTATTTAGATACTATTTCATTAAATTTATATAAAAAATTACTTTTTATTGGATTAAAAAACATAACTATTTATTAATTAATATAAGGAATTAAAAAATTAATATTTGAAAAAATAAAGGATTAGGAAATTGAAAACACATAATTATTTCAAACAATTCATGTGTAAACTTTATGAAAATTTTTACTCCTAAAAAGAATAAAAAATTACAGAGCTTTACAAAATCACTTTTTAAAATCATGAATTACTTTTTTAAAATCAAATAATTAATTTTTGGGAACATAATAACAGTTCCATATCTTTTTAATGAAATTAATGATCAATGTATTTCAAAAATTCTTTCTAAAATAAGAAATTTAATCTTCATAAAAATAATGTTCATAAAAATAAAATAGTGAATTCATAAGAAAATCATTATAATGGGATGATATTATCAAAATCATATGGGTAAAAAATGTTAATATATGCATTTAATGATGTTGTAAATAAATACAAAAATTAGATGGTGGAATTACAAAATTATTTAATAATAGATGAGGATATATAAATAATGAATTTAGTCATGCTAGAGAAAAAATCACGACCAAATAGATGATATGGGATTGATTTCATTTACAATCATCAAATTGGGAAAATTATTTACCATTTGAGGAAAAATGAAGATATTAAATTTAAAAATTAAATATAAAGAAAATTCAAAAAAATAATTGTGTTTTTAGTGATAAATATCATATATATGTCTTTTATATATAATCTTTCAAAAAATATCACCATTATAAAATGATATTACCTATGAAACCATTATTGATAAAGTATCCCTTGAACCAACAATAATTGAAATAAAATAGATGATATGGATCTATAATACCATTTATAATCACTAAAAATCCCAATAAAATTAAATAAGAGGTTGATAAGGAGTTATTCTAAATGAAATAAATAGATGAGAAACTCTTTACATTAATTCAAAACTTCAAAGAAAATGTGATTTATATTTTTTATAGTTAACATGAATATGTTAATAAAAAAATTTAGGACCTTATTAATATCTATATACTTTTTAGTATTTGATTATAATCATTTAGTACCCGTTTATTATTTATTTATCACTTATTTTCATTATTGGATGTTGTAATTATGATTATTTCACACAAGATTCATAATGGTGAAATCGAAACACATTATTTAATAATAATTTCATCATTGCCATATTTTAAAATAAATTTAAACTATTTTATGTCAGTGATTTATTTTTACCCATGTTCATTTGAGGGTATATGTGGTCATGGTTTGAGAGAACAAGATCCATCGTGAACTTGTTTAGGGTAATCCACCAATATCAACGGATTACTTCATATTGATCATAATTTTTTTTCAACCCTTTGGAACCATGTTCTATATACATATATATGATTCCATGATATTTTATATAGTCAAAAAATATATTTTCTAACAATTCATGTATTTTGGGGATACAAAATTGATAATGTTTCTCATAGAGACAATAGTACACACTACATATGGACAAGGTTTTTCATTCTAGTTAAAATAAAGGGAAAAATAAATTTATTTATAGTTTAATAATAATTATAGTTTTATAAATTTTATATTTATTCATCTTATAAAACATTTTTAATCAATCTATGGTATTGAGGAAAAATGAATCACGTCGCTTCGTGGATGTCGTAGTCTGAAAGTATGCACGAACTTTGTATATATTTTTTGAGGTAAAAATGGAAAAATATTATTATTATTGTTAAATAAAAATAATAAAAATAATTTTATATATAATATTGATTTAATAATGTTTTAATGTGTGTGGAATGTTTTGGTGGTGAAATATAGATAAGGAAAATGATTACAGAGATATTAGTACTTGTGTCGAGTGTCTGAACATTCTCTTAAAGTGCTTCTTGTAAATATTTTAATTAGAGAAACATCTTCTAACTAGATGATTAAGGATATATATTATGAATCTAGTATATTTAAAATGGTCATATTTTATAGGGAACATCACACATTTAGATATGACATTAAAGGGTGTTGGAAGGTCCCTTATATAAATAGAGGCAATCTTGTTTGTGTAAATATAAATTCTCAATATATATAGAGACCACCTGTCATGCATGGATAGTGGATTACAAACATTAAAATACTAGAGAAGTTATATTTTTGGGTAAATGAACTTCTCAAACATTCCTCTATTAGAACTTTTTACATGTTTTATCTCTTTACACTTTGTTAATATTTTTTATCATGACAACCACTATCTTAGAAACAATGTTTTTAACACCCATAACTATTTTTTGTGATTAAAAATTAAAAGATACATAATAAATTAATTGTGAATTACTATTTTGTATATTTAATTTTTTTTATCGAATACATTTTCTAATTTAAAAAAAAAATATTATTAGTGCTCATTATGCATAAAAACCATTTATAGAATTAAAATATTTTTATGAAAAAAATATGTTTATGATAAAATTATGAATTATTTTGAATTCCATGACGTATATTGGTTTAATATAATCCAAATAATTAATTTTATCTTTAAATAAAAAACAAAATCTTACTATATATTTTGGGTACATAATTAAATGGAATGAGCCAAGAGTGGTTTTTTATTTAATAATTATTAAATAAGTTTCAAAATGTAAAATATGAGTTTTCTAAACTATAAATTATATTTAAAAAATAATATTTTTATTCCTCAAATATAGTGTTTTTCATGAAAAATGTTTTATTTGTTCTAATTTCATTCTTAGTATATTATAATGTCAAAAAAGCAATGATATAGGTATAAACTGTATTTTTAACAATTCCACTAAATATCCAATTTTTTTTAAAAAAATTCGATATTTATAAAATTTTGACATTATAAATTACAAAATTATGTTCAATTTTTAATGTCTAGTTTCATAAATTTATAATTTTATCATTTAATTGAAAATAAATAAATATAAAGAAAAAATATTTTTATCGAAAATGAACATTTAAAATTTAAATGTTTTTAATATTATTTCATATCGCATTATAATTAAATGCATTTTAAAATATTAAAATAATATATTACATGTTATCATAGTTATCGTATAAATGCGATCAATATAGATTATTAAAAAATATTCAAATCATGAAAAATAATATTTTAAATACTTCCCTTATGGACATTTTATATTTTTAAACTCATTTTAATTTTTATTATATTCATCCCATTAAATCAATTCCATGGTATAAAAATACATCAACAATCCTTTAAAATTATTTATTTTTAATGAATTTAAAGATATTTTTCATAATAATTCATTGAATTATATGATTTTACTTGAGTCTTCATTCTTAACGTGATTTTATTATTGATGTTTATTCTCATTTTTGATAATATTAAATATTAAATTCATAGGACAGTTTAGTATGGTTTTTTGGATGTCACAAGTTACTAAAAACATTTTAGGGAATATTAAAACTGAGATATAAAGGTTTTTAGAGGAGTTTTTCTATTGAGTGAAAAAAAAAACAAAAAAAATTTCATATTAAAGAAATATGAATTTCACGAAAATTTATATAGAAATTAAAAAAAATGTTTTCACCATGATGTAAAATGATTCTAGGGGTCAAAAAAATATATACCATGGACTACTACTAGTATAAAACCATAATATATAATAAATAAAAAAAGTAAATGTAATAGTGAGTGAAAATTTGGATGTAAAAATGAAGAGTATGGAACAAAGAACACCTATAATGAGGTATAAGAGTTACTGTACACCAAAGTGGAGTTTAATCTGTTGTATATGAATATTAAACGTCATGGGACATTCAAAACAATCCATGTACATAAATGTTAGAGGAAGTAAACTAGAAAAAATAAAATAATCAATCAATAATAGAAACAAAAGATTGATTTGGTAGATGAGAACCAAGAATAATAATATGAGAGGTTTTGAAAGAATCATGGCTATAAAATTTTTATAAAACTATTTTTTATATCCAATAATGATGAATATGTTCGTAAAAATGTTCAATTATTAGTAAAACTCAACTGCATAAAGCATAAAAGATGGATTAAACACAAAAAAAAGAATATTCAATTTTAGTTGATATGAAAAACTGATTTTACTTGAGGGAAAGATAATTAAAAATCAGAATACTATATATTACATGAATTCTGATGCTAATAAAATACATGGAGAATCCATCATAAATATTTCCCACACTAGGAGATCTAAAAAATAAAATAGTTTCTTGGTTGATAATTGAATCTCATATTTATTGATATTATTAAAATGTTTTGGAGAACCCATATTATTCATTTATCTATTGTGTTTCATGCTGATGTGCGTGTGGGAGATCTAGAATGTTATTAAAGACCGAAATCATGATTTATTACTCATAATGGAATTATTTAACTTATATGATTTTTCAGACATTCAAAATATCAACAAGTATTTCAAAGACATTCATATATTTTATTTTTATTTAAGACCATCCATTATGAAGATCAACATATATTACCACTCTAGGGTGATTTAGATTGAGAATATTTTAAATACTATTATATCCTTGGAATTTAAATTTATATAAAAATAAAAATTATAGGTATGGTAATTAAAATTTCACATAATTTTATTGAATAAATAAATTAATATTTTAAAGGGGAATTTTTTGAGAGGATTGACTATATAGGTAACATAAATGGGGATAATACTTATTTTTCATGCATTTTTTAATGTTTTTAATGTGTTGATCTTATGTTATAATTTATAAAATCTACTTGAATATCCACTAGAAAAAAATTAGTTGGTATTATATATTGAGTTGTTTTCTAATTTCATTGATTTTTATGTTAGTCACATCTATTTTCATGACCATGCTAGTTTATAGAGACTTAAAACTGATTAGTTTATCATTCATTACATTAAATAAATTCTATATAATTTTTCTATAAAATAATCTATTTTTACATTCAAAAGGAGGATATAATGTAAATTTAATCAAAACTGGAGAATCATAGATGTATATTTTTCTCCTTACTCTTGATGATTTTAATATATTATCTATACAAGGGATAAGTAAAAAAATAAATATATATAGTTTATAATGTATAGAAATTGAAGTGGGTATTGATAAAAAACTCAAGGGGTATTGAAGTTCCTAATGGTTTTTGAGTGTTTTATTTTTTTCAACAAGAGATGATGTTATTGTGGAAACAATATACTCAATATTTGTTTTATGAGATGTAACTTGGAGTGAGATATGGATTAATATTCATAAAACTATTTTTATTAAATCATATAATTGTATATTATAATAAATATTCAATGATATGTTTGAAATGGGGGTTGAAGTAAAACACCAAAAGGTTTCTAGACTAGTTTGAATATACATATTTGACGAAGAGGCCTTAAAAATGATGATTATTGAGATTGAAATAATGGGAATAATTGTCTGTGAGAATAAAAGATGACAGAGCTATCATCAAAATGTTCTTGATGATTATGATTTTCTTTCTATGATAAATTTATATTAAAAATACCACTACTTGGTATAATTGAGAGTAACCCTCAATTTGATTTTTTGGAGGAGCATGTTGTGAAAGATTCCCTTGGATGAATAAAAAAATTCAGATAGTAGGGTCTTATTGAAATGATTAAGATGCAACAGTTTTTTGAAAATTATATATTTTCTATTAAATGAGGAAAATATATGATGTTTGGAGCTAGGATATAGAGACGCCAAAGGATTTTTTGTGTAAATAAGAGGGGTTGAATAAGTGACTACCCAAATCTATCACGTTTTTTTACTTTCCCTTCAAATTATCCCTCTAATACCTGAACTGCCATCCTGTTTAATTGATATAGATATATTGATTCTTACTCAAACCTCTATTCAATATTCATTAAAAAATACAATAAAAATGGAACATAATGATTGAAAATTTTCATCTTCTTCCAAGAAACATACTCCTTTCAATGTTCCACTCTCTCAAGTACATGAATTTTATAATAATAATAATTTAAAGAGATTACATGTTCCTTGTGAGTAGTAAAATAGGATTTATATGGTATTATACATGTACCTAATAGATGATATTGTACAGATCCCATTATCAACTATATGATACATTTGAAGAGTTATTTATACTGTATCACACAGTCTTCAACACCCACAAGAATGGAATTGTTTATACTGGTACCACCAATTCAGCATGGTTCCTCCATCAATCCAATGAATCGATACAAAAATAATAGAAGATTATCAATAATTTTTACGAATTTTGTGGACATCATGTCCCATTTTGATCCATTACATATCTTGATTTGGGTTTTGGTGGTGTTTTAAAGGATTCTTGGGAAGGTTTTGTGGTGGTTGGAGGTGCAGCAAACCTGCTTTAGGAAAAACACATCATGTATTCTTTATATGACATGAATTGATGATTTACATCTCGTGAAGTTGGATGGTGCACAAATTTTATATGGGAAAAGGGGATATTGTTAGATAAATTCATACAATGAAAGTGGGATTCAGGAAGTGTATTAAAAAAGCTGTGGTGAGGAATTTTTTGGTGACAATGTATATTTTTTAGAATCCAATGATTTACACATCATGAATGTATTGCATAACATGTACATGTTGGGATCTAGGATTTAAATTTCTTTTCATAGCTTATTCATTTGATTCATCAATACCATTTCATTCTAATATAGTTGTGGTGACCACTTGTAAAATTTATGAGTAATTCCACCCCTCTTCTCCATACATCGATTCATTTTATTTAATAGTTGTTTTAGGAGCTCCTATTGTGCCAGGAAGGTTTTAGATTAAATACATTTATTGGCTAGTTGGGAAAATTAAAACTTGTTTCACAAACTAGTATAATCAATTATTATCCTTTAGGGGGAGCATCATGTTGGTTAATTATGTCATTTCCTTGATTTCCATTCACATGCTTTTAGTTCTTAAGGATTCAAAGGTGTTGGTGATTAATATTGAAAAGGTGTTGACATGATTCATATGGGACTCACACAAAGAAGGTATACTACACTGGAATATAAGGGACATGATGGCTGGGGTGATTACAAATGGTCGTATTAATATCTGAAGTTTCAAAGGCCAAATTCTAGGCATGCAAGATAAACATGCGTGGGATTTTCTAAAAAATACATTGTTGTGGGAAATATTTATCCATAATCTCTATGGAAAACAAATGAATAGTGTAGAGGGACATCATCATGACTCTGGATCCTGATTACGAAACATTTTTCATTTCTTTTCATGATTTCCATGTAACTTGTGGGATGTAGGAAAATTAATGTCTAAAAGGAGAAATGGGATGGATCGCCACCAGGGTTTCCAGGATGTTCGGTCTTGATGATCTCCTTTTCTTAGGTAAGTAAATTTAGGCCATTTCATAAACCATTATCACACATGACCTACTGATGGTGTTTGACATCATCATTGAGAATTAGGAACCAGATAAGCTAATATTTATTGGGACAGATTCAGGTGCCTTCTCTGCTAAGGGGTACTGCTCGGTGACTTGGCCCATGGTATTCCTAATAGATGAAGTGTAACATTTTCAGGCGGTGAAATTCTGGTGAAATACAATTTTCATTCTTGGAATCATCGGAAAAACACTATTCTAATAGATGACCAGGTGAGGAACAAAGGGAAATCTTTGACATCTAAATGTATTTGCTGTATAAATTACAAGGATGAATCAGTCGATCCTCTGTTCTTTTCCAGTGACTGGGAAGCTATAGACAAGATCTACCTAGGTGAGGAATTTGGGTGGGTACGTCAGGTAGCCACAAATTCCACATTTCTTCAACATTGGTTATTGGCTTCTGAAAATAATCCTTTTAGGAATAAGGTAAGGGAAGTGTTGCTTGTTGATGACTGTTCGAGCATCTGGAATACTCGAAACAAAAACTATCACGGAAGGCATGTCCTGCTCGTGCCTGGGCATGATGGTTAGAACCATGTGCATCAGGTTCGATATGGTTTCTCTAATCAATGGATGGGTAGCTATTTCAACACATCAAGTTATCATGGTAGGTAATTCTGCTTCTCGCACCTTACAAGATGTTAACGATCATGGTATATGGGTGCAGTGGAATCCTCAATGTAGTGGGTTGAAACTCAACGTGGATGAGTCATGTGTGTCTAGATTTTTGTGGGGTGGGTGAGTTGTTCTTGTACCCCATAGATCAGTGATTATGGCCTTCAGTGATTGCTTTGGAGTGGGAAATTCCCTCAGGGCATAAGATTCCATGACGCTGAAAGGTATTGATATTTTTCATTCTTCCAACATTATGTTACGGTATGTCAAGACTAACTCGACTATTCTCCATGGTTCATTATTAGGGAAGTTCCAAATCCAATGGACCATTGTCCATATCATTCATAAGTGAAACGTCTGTTGGACCCATAGGTGATTCTTAGTCACAATTGGCGCAAGGGGAATATGATTGTTGTCTTCCTGGAATCATGAATTACTAATGCTGATCATAATTTTTTGTTTTCTAGGATAGGGTCTCTTCCACAGGCATGTGGTAACTTTGTTAGGGAAGATACACTGGGACTCTAGTACATTAAAACTCCTTATGTTTGTTCTCTGTAGGCATTTTACCATCGTGAAATAATAATAAAATATTAATTTTGGATGGATGTGAATAACTCTTTAATTTGATGATCCTCTGGTGTACTGTAGGATGATATTTGCTTTCCCATTTATGGATTTGTATTTAGGTTGTTTCTTCATCTCTATGTGGTGTGATGTGAGTCATAAAATCTTCTTTGGGGAATTGAATCCCTCATTTATGAAATTTTTGAATCGCATTACATGGATTTTCACTTTACCATCTTTAACATATTGTTTGATCAAGCCTAATCATGATAACTTAATAGATTACTTGAAACATATAAGAAAGGGGAAGTATTCTTATGATAAAACAAAATTGATATTATTTTGATAAGATGGATTGTAATTACTTGACACCCCATTAAAAATTGTTGTTCTTAGAGGCATTCTTTACACTAGATGATATTTGTTAAGAATACATTCTCATTTGTGAATGCATCAATGTCATCCTAAAATAGAAATCATATAAAAACATATATTTGGCATATCAAATGGGTTCCCCTAGATTTATGGATTGTGTGAAAATACTTACAAAATAATGTGAAATTTGATAAAATCCCATAAGTTCTATCTGAAAAAAGAATTTTATTTTCTGTTATGTGTGGGAATACCTCTGGGTGGTTATGAGAGGTTGTGATATAATGGGGTGCTGATGGGAGAAGTGGTGGTTTTTTTCTATTCTTTTTGGTCGGTGAGGAATAGTTTATTAGCCACACGTTTAGGGTGATGTGGTGGTGGTTATTTGGAAATGCATGGGGGTGTGTATGGTAGAGGTTGTTTATCTATTCATTTAGGGTTGTGAGGTGATTTCTATTTGGATGTTCTTTGGGGGTAACATGGTGATGGTATGATGGGGATGATTAGATGCTTTCAATGTGTGATTGTGTTGTTCTACATGCTCAAGTAATGATGAAATTTTTATTAAACAATGATTGAAATGGGTGGGGTTTTTTCTAATTAGGAAAAATGGTTATTGAACAAACAAATGGTTGTCTCTGTGTTTAAATGTGTTTGATGATTAATATAAAAATTAATGGATTGGATACTGTAACTTATTGGTCATGGGATGTGGCTTCTGGTTTGTGTTGTGTTATAAATTTATATGTGGATGTGAATGTGGGGAAGTTGTGAGTTGGTTAGTGTTTTTTGTGAACCCATATGTTGGTATTTTGTGTTCTAATATGTATTTGTTTTTAAATTCCTTTTGATTTTTATACTCACCCCACCAACATTGAACACTATATATGGACACATTCATTCTCACACGGGGTTGTTTTTTCACAAAATATTGGTGATGACGATGGATGAATGGATCCTCTCTCATTATTTCTCTCTCCTATAGGATGGTAAATATGAATAGGTCGTGATGGATGAAGGTCTATTTATGCACTAGGAGAAGGGCCAAGTGATTTTGAGTGAGACTTGATATGACTATATATTGGGGTAGTGGCCCAAGTGTTTTCAGGTGAAATGTGATATGAGTATGGTGTGTGGTGACTTATGGTGGGGTTAGTGAATGATTGGAGGAGGGAACAATATTTATGTGCTTCATGTTAACAATACCACACTACTCTGTTTCAGGTTGTTCTATTATTTCCCTTGTGCTTTTGAGTGATATGTGATTTAACTATAATTTTAGTCGAAGGACCAGTTTCTCTCAAGAATGATATTATGTGGTCATGTGGCATAGTGGTGGTATTTTTTTATTTAGAATAGATCATAGGTCCAAGACATATTATGTAGTTGTGTGAGGGTGTAAATTTAGTGAGAAAGTAGTGTGGGTTTCCCATTATATATATTCTTATTATTATGTTATTATACATGGAATTTCTTATTTGGAGACAGTTCTTTGGTGAGGATGGGATAGATAGTTGATCTATTTAGGTTTTTTGGTTCTACTATTTTTTCACTGGTATGTTAGTATACATATTTCACATGTTCATGAGAGAAATTGGTTTTTCTACTGAATATATTTTAATTATTTACCTATATATATATAATGATGTTCGAGTTTCCATGATTATTATGTGGACTGTGATGGAAAATACTAGCATAGGTCATTGAATAGTTTTTATGTTACCAGTTTAATATTACATTGAGGTACATATTTATGGATATTTTTACCTATATTATATTTATTTATACATGAATTATGGTATGGTTTTTGTTTAATTTATATTATGTCCTAGAATTTCATATTGATGGTTCATCGTATATCATAATCATATATTATCAAAGAGGGTAATGCATCCCTTTTCATGATATTTTTAAACCCTTGGTGATAGTTGAAAACTAGGTCCAACAGGAAGAGGGAGTCGAGGGGTCATTTTCACTCTCCCATCCTTACGATATCATTGGTGGAGGGGTTCATGATAGATTAGTATCATAGGTGATGTTTAAGAGATAGAATAGAGTTTAGATTAAGTCATGGTGAGGATTTCATGGGATGTTATTGAAACAATTCCATTTGACTATTGTGTGTGACATAGGTTAGGGAGTCGGGCTTTGATAAGAGGTTTTATACCCCCCATAATATTGTGAATGGAATTTATCTTTACTCAGTGATAAAGTGATGTGTACTTTTTGTAGTTTACTTATCACGAACCGTCCTCAGGGCCCGTGCTGTGACTACCCCATGCCCGCTTTCCATAGGCTAGGGGCTGGCGACTAGCACCAAAGTCATAAATCCCGATAACTGAGAAGGCATTTCCTTTATAATAGCAAACAAAACATCACCGAGTACAAGAGGAAGTAATAAACTAAGTACAACAAAAAGTGATGAAAATAAAGTGGGCCAGAATACAAACCCAACTGAAAGTAAAGCTACAACTGAACGAAAGTACTACAGAAAAGAAAAATAGCTGGAAGAATAGAAGCAGTTATTGGGTCATCCTCTTCGGATCCTACCTGAAGGGTAGGTACAGATAGAGCAGCTCCTGGATCGTCCCCCACGGATCCTACCTGAAGGGTAGGTATAGATAGCCTCCACAACCCTCTCGCCCGTCAACCTCCTCTGAGTATCGTCTCATTGTGAAGTCCACCTCGGGATACTGACTCGTCGTGTGGTCCACCTCTGGGTACCATCTAGTCCTTGAACACTCAGCCTCAGTCAGCACTACTCGTCATCTTCATCCAACACAACGAGGTGCGTGCATATCCCGTGCAGGGGTGAGTAAATGATACTCAGTAGGGACCCTGAGACTCTCAAGGTCTCACTAAATTCAACAAGGATAACCACAAAGAAGGATCTCAACAGATAACCTTTACTTAGGTATAATACCATACTTATATCTAAGTTATCAAGTAATCCATCTCAATCATTAGGAAACACAAAGGTTATGAAATCAACGAATAACCACAACCTAGATATATGCCCATACATATACCTAAGTTATCAAGTGACCCATCTTAATCATGTGGTAAACACAAAGGACATAGACTCAGCTCAAACCAGGATTTTCATTATCGAAACCGTAACTGCTGAAGAGCTCCGTCTCTAGAGAGTACAATGATCTTGTCACAACCCCGAGGTACTGCTCACTAACCTAAGATTGCTGAGGTACTCCTCCTGTCGAGTACCGCGGGTCAGCCACCCAAACACAGTAGTGCTTCCCGCCGGGGTCTGCCACCCAAACATAGTAGTACACCCCCCTAATAGCCTGTAGAGGTACTCCTTCTGTTGAGTACCGCGGGTCTGCACCCAAACATAGTAGTAATCCATCCGCCATGGGTCTGCACCCAAACATAGTAGTGCTCCATCCACTGGGCTAGTCGACTCACTCCAAGTCGAGTCGGTCAAGCAGTCGTCAGGTCTCAGCCAGCTACACGGTCTCCGTACTCCTTATCCTCGTCTCCGGGAGGGTCTGCTCTACAAGCTACATGTTGATACTCCAAGTATCACAAAGTCCCACAAAGAAGTATCTCAAAGGACCGCCTCATCATAGGGGTATCAACGCAATAGATGACGCGTCAATCAGACGCCCAGTCTGTGAGTTATTAGCCTTTTCGTCCCAGGGGCCCAGTTGGTTTCGTGCGCGAACCAACTCGGAAATATCTCAAATGTACCCCGAAGTCTCATAGGGTATACTCATAGAAACTTTTTCTCAACGTGATCACCAACGCCGCTGACGGTTCATCAAACGGACGTCCGGTTTGAAAGTTATCAGCTTTTCTGTTCCAGGGGCCCGGTTGGATTTTGGGTTCAATCCAACCCGGCCACTATCCAACTGCGTCCAAACCTCAGGAGAAGTATGTCAAATGTTCCGTCTCATCAAGAGGAATCCAACAAAGTTTACGACACGTCAATCGGATGCCCGAAACTCATGTTATAAGTGTTTCTGCTCCGAGGGCCCGGTTGGTTTCAGGTTCGAACCAACCCGGCCGTACTTCAAGTGACACTGGTTAACCACACCAGTCACACCATTGCGATCCATATAGAAAAACACACGAGATGGACTGCCCATTGGTCAAAACGGATACCGGTGAAAAGGTTGCATTTCACCGCAACGCGCGCGAACCGGGCCTCATGGGGCCCGCGCCTCGACCTCGACTTAGATATCCAAAATTGGTTTTAAAGATCTATCTTAATTCCAGGGTCTCAACCTCGCAGACGGTTCGACATTCCGACACCGTATGAGAGAGATATGCCCGATACAAGATCCCGTAGTAATAATAATAATAATAATATTATTCGGTGTTTTGTGGGCCCGAGCCACGAACCAGAATTTAGTACTCAACATTATACTTGAATCGACCGTATTAATGTTAGGATTACATCGCCACTAACAGCAAGCCAATCGGACATCACACACCTAAGTTATGGCAGGTTGAAGATTTAATAATAATATTCAATCTATTATTTTTTGAGCGCTTCGGGTACCCGATCCAAAAACCTGAAAAAGATATCCAATATTGGACTCATAAATTACGTCTCGGAGTCAGGGTCACACTGCTGCTGACGGTTCGTGAAACTGATGTCGCAGGGGAAGATACCGTCAAAATACAGTTTTCCCAACAAAAATAATAACAACATTATTATATTATTATTTAATTTAATTTAATTCCTCAAATTACCTCATCCAAAACATCCACGCACCACCACATTAGCGCCTCCTTATGCGGCACGCTCCAAACTTGATTTATTTATATCTTTTAAATTATTTCTCTTATTTTCTAGTCTCTCTCCAATCTAATTTCATTCATCTCGATTCCTCACGCTCAAAAATAAATAAATAAAACTCCTTCCCAAAAATCACGCCTCCTCAACCCAAATATTCAGCCGCGGATGAAATCCAACCCACCAAGGGTCTTGCGCACTTGCCACCTCCGGACAGCTGCGCCTCCTGTCCGCTCAATCATATCGCTGGACTGCCGTACCGGCCTCCTACCTACGATGTCCTGCTCGTGTCGTTATCTCGGCCTCGCCCTCGCATCGGCCACCCCGACTCCGCGCACAAACAAACAACCAGTAGAGGGTCATCGGGCCATGTGTGTTCGGCCCACGCTCTCAGCTTTAGGCTTTATCAATTGGCAATAATCAAACACTTTATTTCAACTATGAAAAGGGTATAATTTATTCAAGAATAAATTATACAAACATCATATAAACAAACACTCATGCTCGTGAGATAAATCCACTTAAATGTGAAACAGACAATATTCCCCTACCACGATAATTGTCATCGAACGTCGGGCATCGCGGAGAACAGACGTCGATTCTGTGGACATCAGGGTGCATCCAAGGAGTAATCGGCGTTGGCAACTTCACGTTCTTCGAATCGCAGAGCGTTCTTAGTCGAGGTAGAAAGCCGTTCTTCGTTGAAGAGAGGAACAATTTTCTCTCCTTCTAAAGAGCTCTCTCCCAACTCTTCTTATCACAATGAATGTCCCAAACAAAAATAATAGACTATGGCTATTATTTTTTTAACCCATGCAATTCAAAATTCAAACCACTTTAATTAAATAAAGTGCTGGCATAATTAATTGGAGCGGGGAATGTGAACAGATCTCTTAATTAGGGGGGAGTTGGCACATTTAAATGCAAGGGAGTGTTAAAGGGGGGAAGGGCGGTTTAAGGGAGGTGGAGGGTTAGGCCTCATGTGGGCCCCACCTAAAAAAAATCCTCCCATGGGAGGTTATGTGGGGTGTGGGACCCACCCCTTACTTCCTCATAGAGGATATAACCTCCTAAATAAATAAAATGGTGCACAACCATTTTATTTATTTTTTTTACAAATCTACAAAAACTTAACTTTCAAACCACATAAAACAAAACTGTGGAAATGATCCCCTTAAGCGAATACCAGCACTGCAAGTTCATCAGTTTCCTCAGATTTCAATTCTTAGCACCGGTTCAAAAGTTATAAAATTCAAAACATACGTTTACTGAACGTACCAGAAACGAATGTTCGGAAAATTATTATCCGTCACCCTCGACCCGCACCGGTCGAGGTTAGGCTCTACCTAGGTAAAAAACACCCCAAAAAACCCAATAGTACTCTCTAATTTTCAATCTGAGTTACCGTTTAGAAGTTATAAATTTTACAATAAAATAATTATCATTTAATTATTTTATTTGCAGCCAAAAACTAACTTTTTCTGGTGGCCCGCACCGGCCAAAGTTAGTATCTTCTTAAATAAAGCATTCCCTCACGAGTTCATCGGTGGTCTCAGATTTTTAATCCGAGTTAACGTTTGTGAGTTATAAGCATTTGAAAAATAAAATAATTTTTTCAATTATTTTATTTACAGTTAAGCCATTTTTGGGATTTCTTATAGGAGGCCCACAACGAGTAAAATTAAGTCATGCCTAGGGTAATCCCTACATCCTGAGTGCAACGGGGCACTTTTATTTCTGATCCTATCAACCGTTCAAGAGTTATTCCACTTTTTTAGGAAAACTGCTTACGCGCGTTAATTTAAGTTTAACAAATCTTCGACGGATCATTCCGGGCACTCCGGGCCTCGGAATCAGGCGCCGTCAGAAACTGCAGACTCATAAAATCCCAAATAAATTAAGAAAATATTTTCCTTGAAATTTTGGGGTCTTTACATTAGTGACCTTTGTTATGTACAAGAATTATGATAACTTGAATTCCTATTTGATTTGGGTTGTTTTCAAAATTTTAAAACGAATAAAGTTAATTGATATCAATCTAAATTAAATTAAATACTACCAGGATAAGAAAATTGTTCTCTTAATTATAGTTATGGATCCTGGACATTGTTTTCATGTGGATCAGGTATTTTTGGTTTAGTGTGATGATATGGTTGATCTCTACATGGTTTATCTGAAAGAGGATGATAAGGATTAGTATATGGATCATTGTGCTTATTAGTAGTAGGACATGTGGATATGTGATAGAACTATTTTAGATGTGGGGACAAAGAGTTGGATAAATGAGCTTGATATGACATTCAGTTTAATCAGGACCTCAGTGGGATACATGATATCAGGGGTAGTTAGTCTCAAGTGAGGAGATGTATGTAAATGGTTGATGTTGAATCTAGGTGAGTGGAAGGTGGAAGATCTTTCATAGTTAATCATTCATAAAGAGTTTGGATTGGATATTTTTTCATCGATAATAAATTTTGTGAAGAGATATTACCTAATTTCTCTTTATCATGGGACTAGGACTGTGTAGGAGCAAGAAATCATGCTCAAGGAAAGTCTGCATTTTTCAATGGATCATTATCCAAATGAGGAGTCTCATGTGATATGTCTTGATTAGGTACTTCATCACTCAATCCATTATGCAGTTACTACTATTATGTTTCTATCATATCTGGATGTTTACAAGAAGGATGAGGTGATCAACAAAATGCACTTGTGAGGAGTTATACCATGATAGGTTAATCAGAAAGGATCCACAGGGAGTAGGTTATTTAGTGTCATGTCATATGAACTCGGAACTATGATATCAAAATAAGAGGGAAGTCGACCTCATCAGCTTCCATTACTACCTTCTGGGGAATGTGATTTCCATAATTTTCTTCGATATATTAAGCTAGTTAGTTTTTTTTATTTGGGGTTAATGGACATTCCCATGACAAGTTACTTGTAATTAATTAATCTCAATTTGGTGGAACTTGATAATTTTATCTCTATCCTAAACATCATTTTTCAGTTGGACCATTTTAGCACTATGGGAAATAGGCTTATTATTTTTATAGGGATGTAGATTAGGTGGACGTCATTATTAATAATTTCACCATGTTCAGGGACTTCATATTATGTGTAGTCATGGATTTGGTCCTTAAAAAAGAGGTAGGGTAGTTTGGAAATAACTATTGCATGCAGTCGAGGCATCAATTCTAGAGGGGTCGTATATTGTCTAAGTTATGAAAAGTTTTTTTAGTACCATTTTTTGTTCCTTGTTTGATTCATGATATTTTGACACCATTGTTTCACCCTCTCTAGTCCATTATTTATGACTAGACCTAGTGATCCTTTTCATTCCCTTGGTGTTGGCTATGCCAATCAGAGGCTAGACTGGCTTGTTAGATGTGTGTCAGGGGTGTAGACTAATGATGGGGCCACATCCAACCCATGGGGATCATTTCATTAAAAATATGCATCCACAATATATAATTTTATGAATCTATTGCTTTAATTTCATTGATTAGAATATAGAATTATTCTAGAGGACAGATGTGTTTTATGATTTGGAAGGCCGGTGTGTGGTTTTCCTTGGAGGTCAGAGTTTTTAGGTTGGAATTCGGAATGTGGAGCCCATTATTTCCTTTTTAGTTGAGTTTTAACTAGAATTAGTGGACACTATGATAACGGAGGTCCCCATGGTATTTTGTTAGTTTCTATATGTTTTATCCAAGGAGGTCATAATGATTACCCTAGATGTGATCCTTAGATCACGGTAAACATGACTCCTGGTGCATCTCCAATTCTAATGAACCCATATCATCTTGTTACTTCCACATAAAAATAATTTTGTATTTAGATAGATAATCTGACATATAATGGTTTTATATAGCCTACTATATTACTATGGTCTGCCCTGGTGTTTTTCAGCGTGAAGGAAGATTATAGATTGAGGATGTGTATAGACTAATAGAGGTTGAATCAGTATATAATCAAGAACCCGTACCATCTTCTATTGATAGAAGATATTTTCGACCATCTAAGAGGTTCATGTAATGTTACATTGATTCATCAGTGAACTAGACATCATCCGTTCTATTTGAAGGAGGGTGATGTCCCAAAAACATCCCTCATATTCTAGTATAGGCATTTTGGGTTTGTAGTGTTGTTATTCAGTGTCATGATCTCGTCATCTATTATCATGGGACTCATGAACTCCATGTTATTTTAATTCTTGAATTGGTTCATAGTCATGTTCATTGATGACATATTGATCTACCCATAGTCATAGGTGGATAATTTGAATCATTGTATAGATAAAATGTAGTTTCATTTATGTCATTTGCTATATCAATGATTTTCTATGCTTATTTTTTAAAAATTAAAGGCGCATAACATATGTAATGTGGTGTCTAAGAATATTGTTGAAGTAGACCCATCAAATGTTGAGGTAGTTATTTTCTGATAAGCACCCAAGAAAATGGAAGTGTATCATAGATTTATTGTTCACATATTATATTATAGGAAGTTTGTACTAGATTTAATTTGAGTTTCATCCATATTGAAAATGTTTTCCTAGGAATAAATGGATTTTCTTATGGGATGGTCACTATAAAGAAGCATTCAATTTCCTGAAGGACATGTTGATAAGTGCAGTAGTTCATCAATTACACTAGGAGGGTGTGATTTTTGTGGTGTTTTCTATTCAACCCATCTGGGAATGGGGTGTGTATTGATAAAATAAAGGTAAATGATATCATATGGTTCAATAAATCTATTTACCGATTATTATAACTATTCCACCCATGATCTGGGGTTGGAAGTGTTTTTTCACTAAATCTATGGTAGCATTATCTCATTAGGTTGGTCATTGTTGTTGCAACAGATAAAAAAAGTATGATTTGTATTATTAATATACTTGAAAATAATTAAGAGAAATCTTAGTGGATGGATATTATATTGAATTATTATTTTTTGATTACCTATCCATTAGAAAAAGGAATTTTTTTTTACTAATTCTTTGAGAAAAGAGTCATTGAATGATTTGGTTTAGGATTCTATAGTCCATTAAAATGGAATAGAGAATATGTAACTCTTTCATATGGATGTGAGGGTGGATTATATTAGAATATTTTGGTCTCAAATGATGTTGTAGTATTCTCTAATGTATCATGTGAAGGATTTTTAGTGGGGAGACTTAGAAGAAGAGGTCATTTGTGATTTTGATGGCCATGGTGAAGTTCCAGGGGGTTATAATATGATGTTCTAAAAAAGGTGTTATTTAATGAGATTCTATTTTCTGTAGTAGTGATGGAAAAGATATTTATTTATAAGTTTCATATATCACCTTTGGTGGTACACCCAAACGTTTTCTCAATGTATAGTGTATTTAGGATTAATTTTTGGTGTCCATGGATGAAATGGGAAGTGAAATTGTTTTTAGTCAAATAATTTGTTTTCTATAAGGAAAAGATGAGTTCCATGTTCCTATAATCATTGTTATAGTAATTGTATGTTCTTATGTATAAATGGGATGAAATGTTGATGATTATCTTCATAAGATCACTTAATTCTTAAGTAGGCTGTGATATCACCTAGTTTATCATGGTTTGATTGAAGAAATCATCCCTATTTTTAGAGATCAAGAAGAATGGAATAATGGATGATTTTGATAAAATATATATGGATGATACAATGCAGTTTCATATATTTTCAAGGTCAATTTATTTGACTAAGGATGCATGCTTTATCTATTGAGACTAGAGGGTATTACATAATTCTTTTGGAAAAAAGTTATGCCTCAACACTTCTTTTCTCCCTCAGAAGGATGGGAAAAAAGTGGACTATCCAGAACCTTGAGGTTATGTTTCAAGCATGTATCTTAGACTTTTTTGGATCTTAGTCATCACACTTTCCCTTGTTTGAGATTAAAATTAAATAATATTTATCACTCATCCATTAGTATTTACCTATTTATGGTTCTTTAGCGATGCGTGTGTCATTCTCTGTTATGATTGATGGAGGTTCAGGATGCAACACCATGAGTTTTTGGGTATAATTTTATATTTCAAGTTAATTAAGGTTATATGTAAGGTTTCTATGAATGCATTTTTTTTATGATTTTTTTACATGTAAAACAATTTTTCCTAATGGTTGGGGCTAAATCCTAAATTTATTATTTAATGAAAAGGCCTCATACTGGGTAGAGGGAGACCCATTACATAGACCGGATTCCCATGGCCACCCGACCTAAATACAATTCTTGAAAGACCATTTTTGTCTCAAAGGATCCCTCAGTGAAAAATAATCCTATAGTACATGCGCTGCTACAGTACCGTCGCCGCTACAGTACCTGCTACAGTCCTCCGCCACTCTAGTGTCATCACTGCTACAGATATTCCACTGCTGTAGTACTGCTACAGTACTAATACAGTACCCAAAAATTTTTCCCTTTCCAAATATGATCCTGGTTCTTTTGGATGCCAAGCAAGAGCCTGTACCACTAGGGTACATGCTTGTTGGAAGTACATGTAAAACTATGTTTTCCTTATGTTACAAATAATACATAGTTCCTTAGATATCTTTTGTTATAGGTATGACCAAGTTTTTCCAAACTAAAATATACAATTAATATTATTATTTAATATGAATTTTATTTCCCCTCAATTGTATTTTTGGGAATGAATAGAATAATCTATCATATTAAAATATAAAGTTTTTTAATTTTTAAGAGTTATTTATTTATTATATTTATATAAAGAATCATTTAAAATGTAAAGGAATGTTTTTTTAAAGAGAGTATCTTTTCTATAAGATTTTTTAATCATGTTTGGAAAAAATAATTGATAATTAAATTTAACCACTTTTATAAAATTTGTTTTAAAAATAAATTTTAAATAAAAATAAAAGAATTATCATAGGGTTAATATTTGGTATTTTTTGAGTCATTTAATTTTTTTATTTATAATGATATAACTTAATTTTAATTTAAAATGTAATTTTTATTTAATTTATTAATAATGAGAAATTTTATTTTAAATTTTATTTAAAAAAATTATAATTTAAATCATACATAAATTAATCCAATTTCTATCATTGGCACATGAGCCTCAGTATGGTTGGTGAGGACTCGATAGATGCATCCAAGAGTCCTAAGATCAAATCCGAGAGGAGGCGTATATCTTGGGTATAGTAGCAGTACTATAACAGGTACTATTCGGTTTTGTAGCAGCTGGAACTTTTCATCCATCTAGGCCATTGGGCCACCGGTTTTGTCCTCGGGTCCTGTAAGGATTTTGGTCCACCCAAGGCCTTTGGGAGAATTATTTTTCAAGGACTATGGACAACCTTAAGGGTTGAAGGACACCCCAAGGCCTTTGGACTACATGAATTGCATATATACCATTCAGACTACAAGGGACAAGGCTTCAGAGAAGGATTCATGGAAAGCACATTCACTGGAGCAGAGCTAACTAGAATTGGATGAATGAGCGGGTATGGCTTTGCCATCTGTACCGGGCCTATGCAGTTTTGCATAGGACAGCTAGCCGACTAACCCTGTGAAGGTGGAGTGCTGATATCAGGACACATGCAGGGGAGGAGCAGTTCCTATTTGTCTTGTATGGGTGATTCCTCTAAGACCTACGGGTCATGTAATTGTCTCTAAGCCTTCGAACCTTGTAAGGGTTCCACCACACCCCTTGAAATTTAGATTATCATAAAAAATGATGTCCTTCAGGCCATTCCGACCGAATAAATTTTACATTAAAATTGGGCATATAAACATTTATATCTTTTAAAATTTTTCTCTTTAAAACCCATATTTCCTGTCAAATTTGCATGATTAAATTTAAATTATATTTTTCCACTTGTTTTAAATGAATTTCGATAAAATTATTACATATTTTCCAAAATGATAATTTATAATTTATAATAAATTTATCATACTTATTTTACCATAATTATTAGTGAATATTTTTGCAATTAATCATGGTGTTTAATTGAGAAAAGAGTTTAACAAGGGACTAAAAATTAATCCTAAGAGGAATAATGACCTAGAAACATGTCCAAGATCCATTGGTTGGCCCAATTTATTCTATTATGACCATTTTTTATAATTTTATTAATTTGTAGGACACATTTCAATGATACTGACTTACATAATAATTTACATAACTAAGAAATGATACTTTTAATACCATAAATATCTAAAATACTATGGTATTAGAAAAATAATTTTTGTAATATATATTATTTTGAAATATAAATGAGTTTTTGTGGTCATAATAATTTATCATTAATTTTTTGAGATGAATTACCTAACAAAAATTCATAAGAAATGTCAAAAAAATAATTATTTAGTTAATAATGAAATAAAATTAAAAATACAAAAATATTAAAATTGGAGTAAACTAAATGAATTATTGAATTCCTATATTTTTTCAAATTAATATATGAAGTTATATAGTCATTCTAATAATATAATAGAATTCCATAAAGTTCATAATTTTTTGAAATTCATACCAAATGAATAATGTCAAAATTGACATTGTTGTTATTTTATAATAAATTATTTTTATAAAATTATTAAAAATAACATATAATACTATTTTAAAAACATATTTTATGTTAACAAATATCAAATAGTTTCCATTCGTGAATCAATTTTTCACTTTTAATTAATATATTTACCCTAAATATTAAAAACTATGGTAGAATGGTTATGGTTAAAACGTGTAATTTTCACGTTCAATGTGTTTGTGTTAAAATTGATATGAAAAAACATAAAAATATTATTTTATAAATTATATATAATAATTATAATCAATTTATAAAAAATATCTACTATGTATCACTCTAATTTATTCTTAATGGATACATTTTAGGGTTATAAATATAATTTTCATAATGGAGAACCATAATGGAAAAAATAGAAACCTAGAAGTTATTGAATGATTTTTTTTAAAAAAAATTGTATCAATGTGTGGTGGAGGTGATTCTAGACCATATATCCATTAATATTTTAATTAAATTTTTTAGAGTAAATTTATTTAATGTTTACCTTCCACTAGTGAATAATTTTATGTATTTACGAGAATGGTACTCTTCCTCAACTATAAAAGGCTATTCACACTCCCGCCATTCATTACACCTCTAAATAAATTTGGTTCACCCAAAAAATTCTAAAATAACTAGTAAAAATCCTTCCACTATTTCTAGAATTGATAGCTTCAAAATTTAAAAAAATTTGTTTATTATTTTACAGCAAACCTAAGGAGAATACCCGAAGAAGTTGTAATGCTCATCTAAAAGTGTTTTTATATTATTTAATTCTACACTGCATTCAATAACTATTATACCCAGATGGTATAATATAATCAGTATATAAAATATTATGAGATGTTTTTATATTAATATTATGATCTAAAATATCACACACTTCTATCAAATGTGTTACGAAATCCTTATTCACTTGTACGACGACCACCACCCAACGAAACGGTGTGGTTCATTTTCCCATCACCATATTTCATGGTTAGACATAATTATGTAAATAATATTTATATATTATATTTATTATATTTATAATGTTATTAATTTTATTTATTTATTATCCCACACAAAACTTCATGATTTCCATTTAGTGGGAAAACGATTACTTCGTTCATGTGTATAGTCGACCGCTGCCTCACGAAGTGATGTGACTCATTCAATATATTCATGAAATATATTAAAGATGTATTTAATTAAAATATGTGATATATATCACATAAATATTATCCTTTAAAAAGTAATATATTATTTAATTTTCTTCTAATCAATGAAAAAATAAAACGGAAACAACATTCATGCAAACATATAACCTACGGTCTCCATTAATAGTGTATTTCATTTCCTTTCAAAAAAATTTATTAATTACTATAAATAAATATTTGTCGAATATATATGATATTTATATCAGTTTTTAAATTATTTAAATGTGTAAATTAGGCTAAATTTATGAGGACCATAAATAACAGTTAAAAATTTATATGAAAAACAAAGTTGCTAATACCTGAAACATGACTTTAACATGAAATTGTTGATAAATGGGTAATAAAAGGTGATAATTAAACTATATATGGTATTATATATGTGAATACAGTTCATTAATATATTTTTAATAAATATATATATTATACATGAGTTTTGAATGTGTATGTAGGATGCCGAGACTATAGGTTTGGGATTTCTATCACACTTCTTACATTCGTGAGAAACATTCCATTTTCAAAACCTATTTATTTTTTTTTATTTTTAGACTTACCATTATTTAATACTGTTATTCTTATACTAAAAAATATTTTGGGTATACATTTCAATTTTATACTCTCTATTTCATCGGTTTTACAGTTCAAATGTAAAAATATCAATAAGTTATTTTGTACTCTCAAGTTTATTTTTGTGTGACATATACCAAATTCACAACTAGATTATAAAAAAAAGTGTATATAAATCATTATTCCATTTTATACCACAAATATACCTCGTTTTAGGAAAATTAATGTATCTATTCATTTTATTCTTTCACAGGGATTAAGATTTAAGAGTTACTCTAGAATTTTGGGATTTCTGTCTCAATTGGCCTTCTTTGAGAGGCATCCTATGATAAGGACCTATATTAATTCATTATGACCCATTATAAATGTAACATTTCTAACATATTCATACTCATGATATTTAATATTAAATTTTATGTTATAGTTTCATGGTTCTAATGATTCAAGGTTACCAAAGTGGTAATGATTTTATGTTATAATATCAATGTTTATTGAGATCGTATATGATTATGTTTCAGAATACAAAACATTATAATCCACATATTTTTAATTCACAATAATTTTCTTTAAATATGGTTGTTAATTATATCTTAATGTTATTGTACCATTGTTTCCACTATTCGTCATGTAAAATAATCAAGAAAATGTTTTTTATGAAAATCAATCGTTATTTCTCTCTTCGGTTAAAAATATATTTTGTTTAAAATGATATTTTATATACATTTTATAATCTTTTTTAATAAAAATTAATAAATTATTTATTAATGAAATTATTTCAAAATTACTCCCATGAAATCGTTATATAATTTTCCAAACAATTCTCATTTGGATTTAAATGTAAATATAAAAAGGATATTTGTTTTTAACACACATGGAATGACCAAAATTTTCCACTATCATGACCACTTAATGATTTCATGCTTCCATTATGATTTTTAATGTTATTTTCAGTGTATTTTGTTCCAAAATATTTAGAAAATGTCTTTATTTTAAATAAATTATCTCGAAAAAAATTTATAATGTATATGTTTTCTCTTTTCAAAAATTATTTTTAAACTGGAAATGATAATTTATTAAAAAACATATTAAATGGTTTTATAGGATTATTTTTCTAATTTCAATGTTTCTTTCAACTAAATGGATTTTATAAATATTTGAGGTTTTAATTTTTTTTTTGAGAAATATTTTTTTTCTTAAGAAACGTTCTATGTTATTTTCTAAATCCTTATCCATCTAAGATGAAATTATTTTATATTGTTTATGATTTAAAAATGATATTATCCCATGAAATTGTAGTTATTCATTAATTTATTAGTTTTCATTTTGATGGTATGATGTTTATAAAACATGTTTATTTTCCATGGGATATACCATGATAACATACATATGAAACTTACTTATTTTTATGAGTTATTCTTTGATGAAATGATTATGAAACCTAAATAATTTCCCTAGTTTATGATATGATGATATTTTTATGACTACCATTTTATTTCATGCATTATGATATGACGCATATTAAATACTTTATTCCACAAATAAATATGGTATTCATTATGTGGTGGGTGGGACCTATATCTCACTCCAATTTATGAGATAATGATAAATCATTTATGAGCCAAATAGGGCGTATGTGAGTTCATACAAAACCCATAAATAGAGTTTATAGTTGAGTTTATCCTAATATTGAATGAAATGGGTAAAATGGAGGTTAACATAAGCTCTCAAAAACATGATATATGTGATTTGATCATAGTCAAACAAAAAGAGGGTTTATAAGAGTTCATCCAGATCCATAAATAAGATGGTATAAGGATGGTTATCCCAATCCAGAAATAAGACGTTACATTTTAAGTCATCCTATGATGAATGTAGGTACATGGGTGGTTATCCCAAGTATAAAATATTATGAATGTGTTTGTGCCCAGCACTGACAAATGATTTTACATAATTATATGTTTCCCACAAATATATGCCTTATGCCTGTATAATTCACTCAGGGGTCATTTCCCTCATTAGTGTGTGATTCCCCAATTCTGAACATCTGATCATTACAACATAATTCAAGTTTTGAATGTATTATATTTAGGGTATGATTTAAAAATTTGAATCTCATATTCTCGTACCATTATAGTCATATTAGGATGTTGTACTCCAATGTTTTCCCTTGATAATAATTTGAGCTCATCTAATATTATGTTTCCTCTACAAGTGTTATTAATAAAAGTTTTAAGTAGATTTAAGAAATTGTAATATATTTATGGGAGATTTTGAATATCATTAATCATGTTATAAGATTATGTTATTGTGTTTCCAAAGTAACTAAACTATAATTTTCCTTATGCATTTTTTTTGTTATGTAATGAATATAGATACAAAATAATGTAATATCCATTTATTAATAGTTTGGGTTACTGTAGATGGTATAAAATTAATGATTTAGTTAACATTTATATACTACGATGAGAAATTTTAGTGAGATAACTAGGGATATTTCAAAGTATGTGTCATGGGATGTCTCTAAGTAGATATATAATGATGATTCATGGTATATAAAAATCTCATGGAATCTTGGTAAATTATAGAGTGAGTCATTTACTAGAAATATATCAAAATAAGGATACTTCAATTATATGTGTCTATAGAATATATATACCTTGGTTTAACAACCACTAATATACTATATTAAGCTATACTCAATCAACAAGTGCTGCACGAAAACATGACTTACTGCACACATGGTTTGACACTCCTGGGGGATATTCAATGCGATTTAATAAACTCTAAATTAAACCTCATGAAGGATTTAAATTTATTATAAAAATTAATAACATATAATAATTTTTTGGTGTCATAAATTTTATATGGTTTCATTATATAGATATCATATAATTTCTAATACTGTTAATTTTGTTTCCCATTTTGATTTTTTTATAACACTATGATTTTCATTTTAATAAATGGTTTGAACCAAAAAGAATTTTGTTAACCTTGAAACTGATATAAAATTTAATGATCATGAGAAATCATAAAAGAATATGAGTAGATAGAAATATCTTGTGATTATGCCTATTAAATTATCACTATATATAATTAACAGTGTGAACTTCAATGAGATTCTTGACACTTTGAAAAAATAGGAAGATAGAAATTTATGAAAGTTCATGCAGTAATGAACATAGTGGAAGGAATAATAATATTCCTAAATACTATGAATGTATGAATATAAAGCTGAATGAATATATCATATGTAGGGGAATATGTTATTTGTGTTGAATAAGGGTTTTTGTAGTGAAAAATTGTGAAGTAGTTAAATGTATTATCTTTGGAGAACATGGGAATTACCCAACTCAATTACCTAACACAATAATTTACTTATTTACCAAGGAAGGACCTATTTCATGAAAATAAATTTTGTAGAAGGAATGAAATATTTATGTATTTATCTTCAATAATTATGGGTTGTGAAATATATAATTATTAGTTCAGTATATTTTTTCATTATGTATTTTGAAGAATATAATTAATGTTTATCATTTCAAAAAAATTATATTTGATTAAATGTTTATATTTTATAGAAAACATGTTTAAAGCAAGGAACCCCTTAATATCTTTCTGATTTTCAGAAAATTTTGTTTAGTTTGGATAATCATTTATTGCATAACAATAATTTAAATGTTGTATTATTTATGTCCTCTTCAATAATAATAATTTGTGTAAAATTGATTTCTATTATCATTGATGATATTTACAAAATTATTGTATTCATAGAATATATCGAATAATATTTATAAATAATGAAGAGTCATAATTTTTTGCAACATTTATTTATGGGAATTTATGATATTACCATGTTTCAAGAAAATACACGAAGGTTTTCACATATTTTGTTTGTGACAATCAATATTTACTTTATGATATGTGGGAAATCAATGGTTAGCTAATTTTGAGAAATTAAGTGAACATATTACTAATGTCTTGGATTGAAATAATTTAAAATGGTCATAATATTAACCATTACAGAAATAGTTTATATTGAACTTTGGTTTAGGTTTTATACAAAAATTTATTATTTCTTCATATAAAGATCTCATCATAATGGATTACTTGTGGTAACCATTTTGTTTTGGTGATACCTGAAGATAGACATAATAATTTATTAGTATATCTATTAATATTATGATCTATTATTGATTGAGGGAAAAAATCACCTTAATTTCATGGTGTAAAATATTAAGTAGAAATTAATCAAGTGCAAACCAAAGTGTGATATTTTTCATATAAAATGGAATGAATTCATGTAAGTATATCTCCTTATGAGAGTTATTTAACTTTAGGAAATAGATCTTGAAATAAAATTTTTCCATATCATCATCATTTTTTATGATATCATTGACATATTAATTCCTCATATGTATATGGTTATAAGGTCATGAACTTTCCCTAGATCGCCTAATTTGTTGTTATCAGTGATCACTATCAGTATTTATAATTATTTATTTTATTCTTATATTTTTAAATCATTACATACTAGATATGTTCACTTATATGGAAACCTTTTTTTGAGTTAATTTGGATAAATGTTATGTTCCCAATATTAACTTTTTAATGTAATATTTATTTTTCAATTTTAGGATTTTGGATTATATGAAATGAAAATTCATGTAGTAAATGTTTGAGGATCAAGATGAATTTAGAGGATGAAATTACATTTAAGAGGGTAAAATGGAACCCCACTTGTTTTTATGAATAATTGTTTTCAATGTGATTTAATATTATTTTATGGATATATTTATATGAAAAAAATTTAATCTTATGGTAGAAAAAAAATGAGTTTGGATTATGTAAAACACAATACTGTGTTCCTTCGATATCTTGTGTTACATACAAGTCAAAGTTTCACTGAACAATAATATTCTATCAATTTTATTATATAATATGATAGTTATCATATAGATGATGGAATGGATAAATTTAATATGAATAAATAACATATGAATATATAGTGTTTTCATATGTTTATTATTTATATATTTATTATGAATAATAAAAAAACATTTAAAAAATTGAAATGTTTTCTGAAAAAGGAATATTTTCTAGTGGATGTGTTAATTATTCTCATCACACATAATTTAAAATAAAATTGTACAAAATTTTGAAAAATTATTTTTAAAAAAATCATTTTTTAATTTAGATATCAAAATTAGATTAGGATTTTTTTAAAAAAATTTATGAGTTGATTCATTATTTGATGAACATTGAAAAATACCGAGTTTAAATTAAAAACGCTTTTTAAAATTAATTTCTAATTTTAAATTATATATTAAATTAGATTCAAAGTATAGTTAGTTACCATTATCATAAATAAAACCATTTTTTCATTATAATTAATTTCACATTAAAATTGGATATGAAAATATTTCCAACTTTGGAATTTTTTGTCATTAAAACCGCGCTTTCTCTTCACTTCCTTGGGATTTATTTCGAAATAATTTATTAAAATTATGTGAAATGAATATTTATAAAATAATTAAATATTTTTTGTTAGAATAATATTTATTTTCAAATAAATCGAAATTAATTTTTTACAGTATTCATTACTTAATGAAATTATACATAATAACACCGATTAACAGAAAAACATGTTTACCATGTGACTGATAATTATACTTCATAGATAAAATATACATGATAAATGTATAAAACCCTTTGGATATCCATATTATTAGTTTTATGACTATAATATCCAATTTAATGAGTTTTTGGTCACTTTTCAAGATATTGACCTATATAATATTGTAGGTAAAGAAAAATTAAAAAGGATAATTTTCATAATAGTAAAATATATAATACTTGGGAATTTGGAAAAACATCACTTGTTTGGTTCTAAATATTAGATGAAATATAAATGAGTTTTTATTCAAAATTATTTATCTTAAATTTTTAGGGATGAATTAGTTTCGTAAAATGGATAAAAAATTCCAATATAGTAATTATTTAGTTGATAATAAAATAAGTAATTATTACTAAAAAAATAACAAAAGTGGAGTAACATATATTAATTGTTATATTCCCATATCCTTTTGTATTAATATATCATGTTAAATATGTTTCGTCATAATATAAATAATTTCAATTATTTTCTTACATTATTTTTTAAATTCAAATAAAACGAATAATGTCAAAATATATGTTACTGTAATTTTATAATAAATGGTATTTTATTAAATGATTTAAAATTAATAAAAATACCATAATCTTAGAAGTGAATTTTTCATATTAGTAAATATAAACTAAGTTCCATTAATCGACCAATTGATATTTTATAATGTATATATTTACCACTTATTAAAAAACATTGTTAGAATGGTTATTTATAAAATTACGTTTTTTCATGTTAAAGGTGCATGTTTAAAATTAGTTTATAATAAACAATTGGTTTTTATATAAAATATTACAATATTTAAAATTAGTTTCTACATATTATCTTGAATGGATAACTCTGAATTATCCAAAAATGATTAATTTCGATTGTTATAAATATAGATACTATAAGGGAATCAATAATAGTAAAAAATTAAAAACCTTGAAGTTAAGAAATTAAAAGTTTAAAAAATGTGTATCAATTAGTATTAGTTGTTAATATAAACCATTTAATCCCTAAAACCTTTAATTTTAATTTTTGGATGCAATTTTGGTAATTTTGAACTCCAAGTAGTGAATACTTTTGTATATTTACAAGAATGCTACTCATCACCAACTATAAAAGGGAACTCACTATCCCCCACTTAATCACTCCTATCAGTCAATTTTATTTCATCAAACCACTTCCCAAGTCACTCCCCAATATCCCTCCTCTAATACTAGAATAATTATTTTGCTCTAAAAGGAAATCACTACAATTTTATGGAAAACCATTGGAGGATACCAGATTAAGAGGTTATGTTCTTCTAATAGAATTTTTATTTTATTTAATTATATACCTCCAAAAAATTACTACAACACCATTAATATTTAATAAAATAAGTATCTTAAACATAATGACAAGGAATATGTTAATTATATTACGTAAAAAATTAAACTCTTCCATTAAATTTTATAATAATTCACCATTTATATGTATGGAAGACTACCACCTCACAAACTGATGTTGTTCGTTTTTCTATTACCACCTTTCAAGAATGGTTTTAATGATGGGTATCCAATTAATATTAAATATATTTCATATTTATGATGATTCTATGCGTATGGATTTTTTATTTCACATATTTCTTCATGGTTTCTAATTTTTGGGAATATGATAACAACATTCTGTGTATAACGGACTACCGCCTTGCAATGCGATGTGATTCATTAATGTTTTAAATGGAATCTATTAAAGAAGGGATTACTAAAAATTTGACATATATGTTAAATATATATATGATTTAATAATGATATTATATCTAATTATTTTCTATCCTTTAATACTATTTTAAAAAAGAAACAAAGTCCATGTATACATACATCATACCATCCCCCTGAACAGTGTGTTTCATTTCTTTTCAATAAATTTTATAGATTAATCTAAAAATATATATAGTGAATATATATGATATATATATATATCATGGTTTAAATTATTCAAATTTTACATCTTTATCTAATTTAGTGGGCCAAAAATAAAAAATAAAAATATATGTGACGAAAAGCGATTATTACCAAAAACTTGGCTTTAATACGAAATTGGGAATAAATGGGTGAAAATTAGTATTAATAAACCCATATAAGGTATGATATATATGAAAATGTTTCTATAATATATTTATAATAAACACAGATATATATATATTATATAAGAGGTTTTAACTTATAGGATATAAGTTTAAATATAACATATGAGATTTTCATCTCAATTTCTAACTTCGTGAGACAGATGCCATATTCACCACCTATTTCTATCATATGATTTAAACACTTCCTATGAATTTATATTATTATTATTATACTAAAAAATATTTGAGATTATGTGTCTATATTAGGATCTATCTTTCATGGGGTTCATTGTTAAAAGGTTACCAAATCTATAAGGGGTGTCATATTATCCCTTTTATTTTTGAGACTCTTATACCACATTCACCACACATTTCATTTATGTGGTGTATAAACTACTATATTCCATGAATTATCCTTAATTAAAATAATTTATTGATAATTATTGTTTATATTGATGTTATTATTTCATAGGTCTTATGATTCACAAGTTACTCAAGTATTCATCGATTTTTGTCACACTTTTTCTTTTTGGAGATGTACATTGTGATACAGAACTTTATTAATTAATGAAGTGTATATACAGACCCATTGACATATAATATCATGAATTTATTCATTCTAATTTTATTCTAGGTTTCTATTTCTATTGTTCCTTTGTGGGGATTATGATTCATGGTTTCCAATGTGGTATTGATTTTATGTTAAAATGTAATAGTTTATCAGGATTGTGTCTGATTACATTTATAATGATAAAATATTTAAATTCATATCTCATAAATTCTCATGAATTTTAGTTTCGATGGTATATCAAGGTATCATCATATAATGGTACAATTTCTCTACACCTTGGTAATACATATAATTACAAAAAAAAATTCAAGAAAATATGATATTATTTCTTTCATTGGTTCGAATTTTGTTTTCTTCCAAAACCTTCTTTTCTAAAATTGTTTTCATAAATAAATAAAAAATATTAACAATTATTTATTAAGATAATTTTTCAAAAATGTGTTCAACCGGTTTTTTATTCATTTTTAAAACAATTTTAGATTTTATTTTACTAAAAATATGAAAGTGATATTTTTTTAACATGCACAACATGAAAAAAATTTCCCATATTTACAATTTATCAATTTTTTCGAGAATACCTTAAAAAATTTTAAAGATATTTTCATAGAAAATTTATTTCTTAATATTTGTGAAATATCAATATTTTAAATAAATGATTACAAAATTAAATTATTGTGCATATGTATTATGTTTCTTAAAATGAATTTAAACTCATAGAGAATATTTTCTTAAAGAAAATTTTAAAGGATTTTAAGGCTTCCTTTATATGTTTTCAAAGTGATTTTAAGAGAAAATTATTTTGAAAATGTTTTATATTTTCAAAATATATTTTCAAAGAATTTTTATTTTTATTAAAAATGTTCTAGGTTGTATTTTAATGTCCGTCAACATCTAAGATGACACCCCTTGATATATTTTATACCTTAATGGGGTAATGATCCAAGGACACAATTCCAATTCTATCATATAATTGTTTATATTTTGATGATACTAAGTTCATGAAACCCATTTATTATAGACTAGTTATACCACGATAAAATAATTATGAAACTCAGTTCTTTTAACAAGATATTCTATGAAAAAATGGTTATGAATATTATTTATTTTGAACATGTTATAATGTAATGAAAAGATTATGATGCCTATATAATTTCATGGTTTTTGAAATGATCAGTTTTTATGATATTCTATATCACATAATGATGGTTTTAATTTTGTTACAGTTGGGGAATATATCTCTCTCTGATGCATTGGGTAATGATAAATGTTTTATGAGTTCAATATTGTACGTTGAATTTTATCTCAATACCACTATAAGAGGTATCACAAGATTTCATCTCGATCCTAAAATAAGAGGGTAAACATGAGGTTATACCAATCCCTAAATAAGTGGGTATATGAGAGTTCATCCCAAACCTACAAAAGAAGGGTAACCTAGAGTTCCCCCCCAAGAATGAATCAAGAGGGTACACTGGAGGTCATACAATGCCTAAATCAAGAAGGTAGATATCTGGTTATACCACACCAAATATTGGTTAACATTTGGTTAACCCAAGACTAACATGTTTTGAATGTCTTAGTGCATAACCATGAAATAATATTTTCAATGATTATTTGTTTTCCACAAATCAATGTATTAATTGTATGTTATGTTTTTATGGATAATGTACAATATTTTCATATGATTATGGTCTTATGAACTACCAATAATTATTCAATGATTCATGATTATAATATTTGATATGAATGGTATACATTTGAAGTGTTTGTCTCATGTTATCGTACCCTTATGCCGATGTTTTTCTTATGTATCTCCCTTGATTACAATTACTTATAACTCAAGGCCACCCTTTTATATTTTTTCTTTACCTAGGTAAAAAAGAAATGATTCAAGTACAAGTACTAAAGGGGAAGAAATTTATAATATAAAATGCAGATCATTCATTAAATTATAAGAATGTGTTAAAATTTTCTAATGAAAACAAAATATTATAGTCCTCAAGAATGTGTTTGTATAATGTAATTAATATTAGTCTAAAATATGTAATATCTGTAATGCCCCGACCCGAGTTACCCAGAGTTGGTGATTTATTACATAACATTGGCATGATTAAAAGGAATCATTTCCTAATGGACTGATTAGTTTAGTATTAATGGAAAAAAGAAACATACATAAGTGCAACATTAGAACTTGAAAAGAAATACAAAACTAATTTATTTCATTACAAACATCAAAGCCTCCTAGATTATGCCAGAAAGTCACTCAAAACTATCTTTTTCATATCCTAGGAAAATGAATCAAAATAAAGGGGTGAGCTCAAACAATAAATAAGGGTATGAAATATAGTAGAAGATTACATAAATAATAGTCATGTATAATAATTTAAACATATGCCTTTACAAATAATATACGTAAACACTTTATTCCAGGAATATTAGCTGAGTAAATAATGCCATAATAAAACATAGTCATGGGTATTCTACTAGTCTAATAACCATATGATCCGTCAATATCATTTTCATAATGAGGGAATGTATAATTACAGAGATTATGATTTTTTTTTCAAGGCCTCGACCAAGATGTCTAAAAACGATTAAGGCCTTGGACAAAAACATATATCAAAAATTGGGAAAGGCATCGACCAATTCCACATCTAATTGTCTCGTGAGACCTATCGATGCATCGATGAAATATAGTGGGATCCACCCATCACTTTCTACGTCCAATACATTCCTCAGATGAATGTGTGAAACATAATCTATACATTCATATTAAAACCATCCTTCATATGTCAATATTTTAACCACAAACCATTAATTGAATAAAAATAGCACATCCACAGTAAAAAATAACTCAATTAATAAAATATGGATGATTTTATTATGATAAATCAACCTTAATAAAGAATAAAAAAACACTAAAGGATATTTACATAGATTAATATAGTCATTAAATCTATTTGATAGAAATATCTTTTTTTCATGAAAACATTTAAATGTCAAACTATTTATCAAAGAAGTTATTTAAAAGAGATTTTTAGTAGAAGTGTCTTATACCACTTTGAAACATTTAAAAAGAATTTTAATTTCAAAAAAATTCTTTTCCATATAAAAAAATAATTAAAACCATTTTCAAAACATGGAAATTAATGAAAAAAAATTAAAAGAATAAATATTTAATACTTTTAAAACAAAAATTTTGTTAAAGAGTTCCTAACCAAATAAGAGATGCATAAATATGATTAACTGAGGAATAAAATTAATCAAAACATTTTAATATAATTAGAATAAAGATATTCATGATATAATATTCCAAAGGACAATATATACACAATATAAAAGTGAATCGGTGCATATCAACAAAGAGGTTTCAATGGAATGTAAATTGAGACGAAATACCTTATAAACACCATATCCTTAGATTAAGGATAAATCAGTTAAATAATTATGTGTGAAAAATATAAATACACTCAATATAATTGGATTTTAAGTTTAAATCAATCATATTACTTTCACACATATTCTTGTAAAAACCCAATGACTTGGATGTTTAACTCAAGGAATGAAATTGAGTTAAGATTACCCTTAATAATTTCATATCAAAGAAATATGAATTTTTCAATGGAGTAATTATGTGTATCAAAGGTATATCCTCATAAAGGGGAGTGGAAATTACTACATAAATAATAAATATTGATTCCACACATAATCTTGTATTAAAATAATTAATGAAGTATGCGAAAATCCCAATGAGTGGAAATTGAAATTTGAAATTTCCTTACCGATTTGGTAAATTACAAAACATACTCCACAAGAAAGAAGTATCATACAATGAAGATGAAAATACCCATAAATTAAATTATATTACACAAATAATACAATCATGGACAGTACATACACCAAACAAAAGGAAATAGTGGCAATATATTATGAATCTTTTTGGAATAAGGAGTGAGATGAAAAACCCTTACCGTGTACTTTTCCATGGTATATGGAATGTTAACCTTCGGTATAATAGTTATATAATAGTTATTAAATTATTCAAGAACTACATATAGAAATATGATATCATATATGAACTTCTAATATTTCATTATTAATAATATTTTAATAGTATCGTTGTTTTGTTTGTTAATTGAATCGTTTCATTTATATGTTTTGTTACGTAAGACATGTTTGTTATGGATAGGATGTATTTGATTCATATCCATAAATATATTATGTTATTAAATATTATTTTTAATGATAAAATGAAAAAATAATTCTTGAATGGTTATGAATGGGAATGAATCTCATCGTGTTCGTGGAGACGGTAATACGTACGTACGCACGAACATTGTTTCCATTTTTTTATTTTAAAAAGAATGAAAACCAAATGATTAAAAGGTATATTATTATTAAAGTATAATATAATAATTTATATATGTTATTTAAGTTCATTAACACCATCTTTTATACGTTCCATGTATGGTATGAATGAGTGAAATCACTTTGAGGGGGCGGTAGTCCGCACTTCCACAAATGAAATTATCGTATCTATACAGCATGAAAATAATAATGGTATTTTATATATTAAAATTGAAGGAGATTATAGATAAAATAAATATCATAAATATTATATAAATTTACAATTATATCATAATGGACACCATAAGAGGTGGTAGTAGAGGATTTAACAATGATCAATTCCTGAGGCAGTAGTGCATCGTCCACAGAAACATTATGTTATATACACATTAGATAGAGGTGTGTGTAAGTGTAGTTCAAATTATTTTCATAACAACAACTTAGTATATTTAGGATACTGGTGTTTTTATAAATTAAAGTAATAAAGAGGTTTTAAGGGGTTTGAGATGTAAAATAAAAGAAAATAACTTAATAGGGGATGTTACCTTTAAATCGAGTAACTCCCTTTGGTTGGAACCAAACAGATTCATTGAAGTGCCTTATGCTTAAGGTAAGGATTGAAATAGGAAGATAGTGATGTAAGGATATTATTTGGTCAGAGTTTAGATGATCCAATGATCTTGAGAGGTGTGAGAGATGAGTTAGAAGTGAGGGATTTTTATCAGGGGGGAGGGGCTCTTTAAAAATTTTAAAATATTATTTAATTATATAATGATTTTCGGTTTCTAAATGTCAAAAACTCATTAAACTGAAAGATAAGATGAATAATGGTCTAAATAAAATCATCCAATAATAATTTTATTGGTTTTGGATATTGTTTTAATATTTATAATCTTATTTATTTAAATCATTTATTATTGAGGTAAACACTACATCATTATTGTGTCATAAATAATTTAATTTATATGATGACTAAAAATTATAATAAATACCAAAATGTAGGAAATTTTTTTACCTTTATACCGAATATTTATAGTCTAAATTATAAATTATATAAACCTATTTAAAAATATTATTACTAAAAGATATATGGTTATGTAATTTTTTTCTTCACATTAAAATAATTAATATAAAGTGACACTATCACTCTCAAGTGGCTCCATGGGGTCCCAAAATAGACCCAAGGATACATATGGTTGGATATTTATTAAAAAATAGGAACACGACACATTTTAGGTAAAGCTAATATTATTATAATATAATTTAGTTTACCCTTATTTACCAAATTTACCCCTTTAACCACAGTAAATAAAATATTTATTTAAGTAAATATTCATAATGTGTAAAAAAAATAACCTATTTACACAATTTGAAACTAATAATTCGATATATGGAATCCATTTTTCCAAATTAAAAACAAGTAAGTGGTAGTAATTAATTTAAAATTAATTCCAGTTGTCAAAACAAAGAGAGTGTTTTTAAAAATAATAACTATCAAAATATTGGCACTTGTTAGTGTCCAATTTCAAAGTGAAATTACCTACAGTGACCAAAATAAGATTAAATGATAAAAATATAATCTAATTATACTACAAAACTATTCTAATGTATATGTTAACAATATCAATTTTTTTAATTTAAAATGTTGTTTTCAATTAAAATTTAGTATATTTTATTATTCATCAAAATATGAATTTTATCAGGAAAAAACCAAAATTTTATCCAAACTAAATTTTTTTGTCCCTATTCTAAAGAAGAATTTTATTTTGTCAAATTTAATATAAAAAAGTTACAAATACTATATTTAAAAAGTGTTCTCCATTAAAATGCAGTAAAATTGAATTTTTTTTTGAAAAATGCTTCTTTTATGTGGAAAATTGAATTTGTTCTTATATTTTGTCTATAAAAGCACATAATAAGGATTATAAAATTATATGGATTATATAAAATTCAAAATTCAATTTATACTATTCATAACCTCTTTTTAAATGAATAGTTTTGTAAGTCGTGGTGTGCTCAAACTCGGTGTTGTGTGTATCAAAAACTATTGAATTACATTAAAAAATAACTTACTATGAAATCTTAGGGTGTTACATTCTTCCAACATTTTAGAGATTGCATCCTCACAGTTTTTAATATTGGTCTTGGGAACTTCATTGAATGTCCCACATCTAAAAAAGATTCAATAAAACTATCACATTAAATAAAAGATAGATAAGTACAGAGGTTACCCAAGATAACCCATACTAGAATTATATGTAAGAAAACATGGATATAGAAGATAAACTATGTTTCATGTTCTGATAGAGAGTGATAGAAAACATGATCAAGAAAATTTTAATAACAATGAATACTAAAAACTTTTTATGGGATAAGCGGTCATTAGTTTCCCAGTAGGAAAAGTAAACAGACAACATTTTTTTTGTTTTAAGTTCCATTTTATTAAGTTGAGGAATTTAATTATGAGATTAACTTAGAACATAAAGATATATATTTACTTTCTATGTATAGTTTCATTATTTAATATATTTCTACCACTAACTCATCTTTTTTTTAAATTGATGAGTCTTAAAAAAGACTTGGTCACACCTGAAGCACTAGAATCAACTTCTAGATAATCACTTGATCCACAAAGGATATACTATATATTTACCTTTTCCTGAAGATTAACCTAAACCAAAATTCTTAGTAAAATATCATATGATCCCCAAAGTGTATAATCATTTAGAGAAAGAAATACTAATATTAATTTCTAAAATTAAACCAACAATACCCAAAGTTCAATAAATACTTTTCAATAAACAATTGTCCTTAAAATAATTCAATATAATCCAGACTAATATTGAAACCCAAAACAAAGAAGAATGAAATTACGTAGTCTTGCATGTTAAATTGTATCTCCAAATAACCTCGACTACTCTTAAAGTCACATACTTAAAAGTAATTAACCTAATCACAAATTCTCTATGATAGGTTATTCATTTCCATAAATAACTCAAATCTCTACAAATTCATAATAAAAACATATATAAAAAATCAACCATTACTCCTCAAATGAAATCTTATAGTATCATATTTTCCATTGGCATATAGTGTTCCCTCCAAAATGAACATATTCCAAAATAACATTTTTCAATTAAAAAACAAATAATTTTCCTATACTAAGGATATCCATTTGATAAGAAATAAGATCCCAAATAAACTTATAAATGATCAATAAAATCATTTAACTAAAATTAATTGGTCACACAAACCAGGTACTTCACATAGTCCAGTTGTATGTGATAAATCTCAATCACACTCTAGTTGTGTGTTTAATTCACACAGCTTTGTCTAACGCGATGGGTTGTCACACAGTCTACATGTTGTCCTTTTTCAAAAACAATATTTTATAACATTCCCAAAATGAGATAAATTCCTCAAAATAACCCTAACATAATTTTACGACAAATATTATCTCATACATCTCATTTTCATCCTAAAATTTAATAACATGTATTTTCCTCAAATTCAAGGATCATATAAACCCAAATTGTTATTTATAACTATATCAACAATAGAAAATATAAATCTTTCTAAAATATAATTTTCACATAACAAACTACAGGGTTACACATACAAGAGAAAATTCATCCAAAGTAATCCCATCAACAAAGAGAACTAGTACTTTTAAAAATTTCACCATCAATTTATTTTAACATAGTTTCTTCCTTGACCAAAAGGTTATCTTATAGAATAGTCCATTCACTCGGGTAATTCCTAGGACCCCTACATTTATGGTAAATTACTGTAAATGGATTCTTGGGATCATTTTTATTTTATTCCATAGTACTCTTCATTTTTAATCGGCAATTCATTACATTATTCCCTTCTTTTACACAAATAAATGATTCCATTATTCCATTGAGACACTTCCCTAAGTGTATCCATCCACATTTCCTACATGATGGAAATTGAGCTTTATTATATCCAAGGTCTCCATAGCTGGAGCTCTTATCATCCACTTCCTTTCTCTTCAATGTTCAGTCCAGGAGTTGGTTAATATATATGTTTTTGACCATATTTTTGGAAAACTGATTCGACATGAACATGATATCTTATACACCTATCATTATTCTATATAGTTAGTCTTTTCCACCACCGTTCCCACCATTTACATCATGTTCAAAGTTACTTTGACTTTCTTGGAATCCATCAATTGACAACACAAGAAATCATAGTGTGAGTCATAAAATAATTTAGGGAATATAATAACACCTTATTTTCAATCTGAAACACCTTATAATTAACTGAGGTTATTTATTCTCATCTTATTTTAAAATCCTTCAAATCAGATTGTAAAGAAAATTTGAATTATCCTAATCATATCCCCTAAGAGTGTCATAACCAAGAGTGCAGCAAGGCCCATTGTCATGCACTTGGATACCCCGGGTCAACCCCGAAACTCTTTGTCATAGTTTTCACTCCTAGGTATATCTGTGACATAGCCGCCTCTACCTGCTCGTATCCATACAAGGATGTATTTGTTGGAATTCGCACATAATATTTACATTTCCAAAATTTTTGGATTTTCTTATATAATAATCCTCAAATTATATCATAAGGTATTTTTCTCTAGTCATAGTTTATCTAAATCTAGTTTCCATGGTTTGTACTAAACTTCCTCTGATACCAATTGTAACGCCCCATCCCCATTTACCCGTAGTCGGTGATTTATTACATAACATTGACATGATTAAAAGGAATCATGTCTTGAAGGACCGATCAGTTTAGTATTCTTAAAAACAAGATACATACATTAGGTCCACATTATAACTTGAAAATAAATACAAATCAAATTTATTCAATTAGAATCATCCAAGACTCATAGATTATGCCTGCAAATCACTCATAACTAACTTCTTCATATCGTGGGAAAATAAAACATATAAAAGTGGTGATATGAAATGATTAGTATGGGTAAGCAATACAACAGAAGATACAAAAACATTAGCCATGTCGAATACTTCAAAACACATGCCTTTACTAATTATAAACATGAACACTTTATGGCAGGAATATGAGCTGAGTAAATAATGTGATAATAAAACATAGTCATGGGTATTCTACAAGTCAAATAACCACAAGTTCCATCAATATTATTTTCATAATGAGAGAATTTATAATTCTATACATTCTAAAACATTTTGTTAAGGCCTCGGCGAATACGTCTAAAAATGATTAGGGCCTCGACCAAAACCTTATATCAAAAATTGGGAAAGGCCTCGGCCAATTCCACGTCTAATTGTCTCAAGAGACCTATCGATGCATCGATGAGCTATATCATGCTCCACCTATCACTTAATAAGTCTAATAAACTCCTCATATGAAAGGGTGAAACATAATCTAAACATTCATATTAAAACCCACATACGAAATTTCAATATTTTAACCACAAACAATGAATGACATAAAAATAGCACATCCACTGTCATACATAACCCATTTAGTAAAATATAAATGATTTTATTAAATATAAATCAACCTCAATCAAGAATAAAAAATACTAAAGAATATTTACATAGTTGAAAATAGTCATTAATACTATTTGAGAGAAATATCCCATTTTTGTAAAAACATTTAAATGTCACGCTAATTATCAAAGAAGTCGTTTATAAGATATTTTTGAATCAAAGTGTTTCATACCACATTGAAACTTTTAAAATGAATTTTAATTTAAAAACATCAATGTTCATATTAATAAACACATAAAACCTTTTCTAAAACATGTACATTAATGCGAAATAATTAAAAGAATAAATATTTAAAACATTTAAAACAATAATTTTGTTAAAGAGTTCTTAACCAAATAAGAGACACTTGAATACAAGTAAACAAGGAATAAAATTAATAAAAAAAATTATAAAATCACAAGAATAAAGGGATTCATGATATATTATGTTAAAGGATAGTATATACCCCATATAAAAGTTAATTGTTACATAACAATAAAGAGGTCTCAATGGAATGTAAATTTAGACGAAATACCTTATAAAGATAGTATCATAAGATTAAAGAAAAATAAATGAAATAATTATGTGTGAAAAATATAAATATACTTGATATAATTGGATATCCAGTTTAAATCAATCAGATTACATTCACAAATATTCTTCTAAAAACAAAACCAATGAATTGGATGTTTAAATCAATGAATGGAAATTGAGTTTAGATTACCCTTAACAAGTTCATATCAATGGAATATGAATTTATCAATGGATTTATTATGTGTATCAAAGTTATATCCACATAAAGGGGAGTGGAAATTAGTACATAAATAATAAATAGTGATTCCACACATAATCATGGAGTAAAATAATCAATGAAGTATGCATAAAGCCCAATGAGTGGAAATTGAAATTTGAAATTACCTTACCGATTTGGTAACATATGAAACATACAGCCCATGAAAGAAGTATCAAGCAATAAAGATTTAAATACCCATAAATTAAATTATATTACACAAATAATACAATCATGTGCAGTACATACACCACACAAAAGGAAATAGTTGCAATATTGCATGAATCTCATGGGAATAAGAAGTGAGATGAAAACCCCTTACCTTGTACTTTTCCATGGTCGAGGGTATGTTAATCACCTGTATAATTTAATTAATTGTTATTAAATTATTCAATAACTACATACATAAATATTATATCATATATGATATTCTAATATTGCTTTATTAAAAATATTTTAGTAGAATTATTGTTTCGGGTGTTAATTGATTCATTTCATTTTTATGTTTTGTTACATAAGTCATGTTTGTTATGGATAGGATGTATTTCATTCATATCCAAAAAGATATTATATTATTAAATATTATTTTTAATAACCAAATGAATATTATTCTTGAATGGTTACGATGGGAAATGAATCTCATTGTATTATTGGACATTCCGTCTCCTCCTAACATTACAAAAATCACTCCTCGTTTATTGTCATCTGATTTCATGGTATTCCAAGGGCATTTGGGTGGTTTTGACCACCCAGTGTGCCCTTTTAGAGCGCGTCGAACTGCTGAAAACGACACATTCAATCGTACCACACGCACTGCACATCTGGTGGACATTACGTCTCCTCCTACATCTCAAACATATTATTCCTATCATTCTCGTGCGGTTTCAGGTCATTCGGAGCACGTTTTCTATAAATTCGACCATGACACTCCGTTTTGGTGTTTTATGACTCCGGAAACACATTTATGGTCACCAGAGTCAAAAAACACTACCAATTGATGTGCCGTCTGTCTGACCATTTCAAAATTTACTCCGCGATTGTTGTCGTCTGATTTCCTGGCATTCCGATGTCGTTCGGGTGGTTTTGACCACCCAGCGCGCCCTTTTAGAGCACGCCGAACTGCTGAAAATGACACATTCGGTTGTACCACACGCACTGCACATCTGATTGATGTGTCCTCTCATCCTGCATCTCATGCATAATATTTCTATCATTCTCGTGCGGTTTAAGGTCATTCAAAGCACGTTTGCTTTGAATAAGACGGTGACACGCCGTTTTGGTGTTTTATGACTTAGGAAACGTGTTTCAGTCACCGCGGTAAAACAACACCACCGATTGATGTTCCGTCTATTCTAAAATTTCATAATTCACTCTGTGGTTGTTGCTGTATGATTTTGTGGCATTCTGAAGTCGTTCGGGTGGTTTTGACCACCCAGTGCGCCCTTTTAGAGCGCGATGAACTGCTGAAAATGATACATTCGATCGTACCGCACGCACCGCATGTTCGGTGGACATGCAGTCTCGTCCTACATCTCATTCATAATATTCCTATCGTTATCATGTGGTTTCAGGTCATTCGGAGCATGTTTTCTCTGAATTCGACCGTGACATGCCGATTGGGTGTTTTTTGACTCCAGAAATGCGTTTCTGGTCACTGCGGTCAAACGAAACATCCTATTGATGTTATGTTTATCTAAACATTTAAAAATTCACTCTGTGGTTGTTTTCGTCTAATTTTGTGGCATTTCGAGGTCGTTCGGGTGGTTTTGACCACCCAGCGCGCCCTTTTAGAGCGCGCTGAACTGCTGAAAATGACACATTCGGTTGTACCGCACATCCAATGGACGTTCCGTCTCCTCCTACAACTCACGAAAAATATTACTATCGTTCTTGTGAGGTTTCAGGTCATTTGGAGCATGTTTTCTCTAAATTCGACCGTGACACGCCGTTTTGGTGTTTTATGACTCCAGAAACGCGTTTCCGGTCACCGCGGACAAATGACACCTCCGATTGACGTGCCATCTATCTGACCATTTAAAAATTCACCCCGTGGTTGTTTTTGTCTGATTTTGTTGCATTCCGAGGTCGTTCAGGTGGTTTTGACCACCCAACACTCCCTTTTAGAGCGCGTCGAACTGCTAAAAATGACACATTCGGTCGTACCACATGCACTGCACGTTCGATGGATGTTCTGTCTCCTCCGGCATCTCACGTATAATATTCCTATCGTTATCATTCTGTTTTAGGTCATTCGGATCTCTTTTTCTTTGAATTCGATCGTGACACACCATTTTGGTGTTTTATGACTCCAGAAACACATTTTTGGTCACCGCGGTCAAACAGAACCTCCAATTGTCGTGACGTCTATCTGACCATTTCAAAATTTACTCTGTGGTTGTTGTTTTCTGATTTCATGGCATTCTGAGGTCGTTCGGGTGGTTTTGACCGCCCAGCGCACCCATTTAGAGCGCACCCTTTTAGAGCGCACTAAACAGCTGAAAATGACACATTCGGTCGTACTGCACACACCACACGTCTGATGGATGTGTCGTCTACTTCTGAATCTCTCGCATAATATTCCTATCGTTCTCGTGTGGTTTCAAGTCATTCGGAGCACGTTTGCTCTGATCTCGACAGTGATACGCCGTTTTGGTGTTTTATGACTCTGGAAACGCGTTTCCAGTCACCGTGGTCAAACGACACCTTCGATTGACATGATGTCTATCCAACCATTTCAAAATTCACTCTGCGGTTGTTGTTGTCAAATTTCGTGGCATTCTGAGGTCGTTCGGGTGGTTTTGACCACCCAGCATGCCCTTTTAGAGCGCGCCGAACTGCTGAAAACGACACATTCAGTCGTACCGCACGCACCGCATGTCCAATGTCCATGCCATCTCCTCCTTCATCTCACGGATAATATTACTATCGTTCTAATGCTGTATCAAGTCATTCAGAGCACGTTTTCTCGGAATTCAACTATGACACGTTGTTTTGGTGTTTTATGACTCTGGAATCGTGTTTCCAGTCACCGCGGTCAAACGAAACCTCCTATTGACATGCCGTCTATTTGACCATTTCAAAATTCACTCCGCGGTTGTTGTCGGATGATTTTGTGGCATTTCGAGGTCATTCGGGTGGTTTTAACCACCCAACGAGCCCTTTAAGTGCGCGTTGAACTGCTGAAAACGATACATTCAGTCGTACCGCACGCACCGCACGTCCGATGGATGTGAAGTCTCCTCATGCATCTCACGCATAATATTCCTATCGTTCTCATGTAGTTTCAGGTCATTTGGAGCATGTTTGCTCTAAATTCGACTGTGACATGCTGTTTTGGTGTTTTATGACTCCAAAAACACGTTTCCGGTCAACGTGGTGAAAAGACACCTCCGATTGACGTGCTATCTGTCCGACCATTTCACAATACACTCTGCGGTTGTTGTCGTCTGATTTCTTGGCATTCTGAGGTCAATCGGGTGGTTTTGACCACCCAGTGCGGTGGGGCTGCCCGGGGGTTGGGTGTGGGGGGGGGGGCTATACGGGGGTGCAGGGATGCTTTCCAGGGTGGGAGGGGGGGCTGTATGGGGGGGGGGGTGTACGGGGGGGGGGGGGGGCTGTACGGGGGTGCGAGGGTGCTCTCTGAGGTGGGAGGGGGGGGCTAGCCGGGGAGGGGGGGGGGGGGCTGTACGGGGGTGGGGGGGGGGTGTTGTCCGAGGTGGGTGGGGCTCTCCGAGGGGAGGGTGCGGGGGGGCTATACGGGGGTGAGGGGGGCTGTCTAGGGGGTGGTGCAGGTGGGTTGTACGGGGGTGCGTGGTGGGCTGTACGGGGGTGCATGGGGGGGGGGCTATACGGGGGTGCGGGGGGGGGGGGGGGGGGCTATACGGGTGCGCAGGGGCTGTCCGGGGTGGGGTGGGGGGGTGTACGGGGGGTGGGGGTGTTGTCTGGGGTGGGGTGATGTTTGGGGGGGTGGCAGTGGAGGGGTGGTGTATGTACGGGGGTGGGGGGTGATGTCCGGGGTGGGTGGGGCTCTCCGGGGGGTGCGGGGGTGGGGAAGTGTTGTATGGGGGTGGGGGATCTCCGGTGTGGGGGATGTCTAGGGTGGGTGGGGCTATCCCGGGGGGTGGAGGCTGTATAGGGGTGCGAGGGGGCTGTTCGGGGTGGGGGGGTGTATGAGGGTGGGGGTGCTGTCCGGGGTGGGGCAGGGGTGATGTACGGGGGAGTTGGGGGGCTGTCCGGGGGGGTGGGGGGTGTGTGTGGGGGTTGCGGGGGTTGTCCGGGGTGGGGGTGTGTAGGTTATGATCTAAATAGGGTCAATCGGATACCACCCTAGTTATCGATAACAATACTTTAAATGTTAAATAGTCCCAGTATACTCAATTTAAAATAAAACATAGAAGGATATATCATTTTAAAGGAAAAATCCCAATACTAAAACCTACACCTTGGTAATAAAGGCTCCAATGTACATCATTTATAAAATAATTTCAAAGGTATTATCACTTTTCATAATACAAACATTACGTCAGACCAACATTTTACCCCCAAATCACAAAAAATCTCACTAGAAACCCAACTTATACATCAATAATGGCCCCCCAGTAAAAACAAAAACACACCTTGTGAATATGATGCGTCACGTGTGGTCATCACTGCTTCCTCCATTCGGTGGGCCAGGGGCCTACAACAAATAAAATTATGAATATTTTCATAAAAAAAATAATTTAAATTAAATAAATAAATATAGTATAAACCTGCGTCGTATGATCCCTTGCACCATCACCTGGACACACATATTCCCGTAGTGCTCTAACCTCAACGGTCAATTGCGCATTTGCCTCCTCGGAAGCGAACAGTCGTGCCTCAAAATCTAACAACTTCTGTGTCATCTGAACAACAGCAGGACCGAAAACCGCCATGCGTGACACTACAGGACGAGGAATCCATGTTCCATAGGTCAAACTATATCCATGCCCGTCCCGACAAATAATGCGGTGAAAGATCTCATCCCTTCACATGGGAAGCTTTCGCTGGTCCTCTGGTAGATGTTCTAACTCTGCTTCAAATTGAGCCTGTGAAATATTTAAATAAATATACATATAAATGTTAATATATAGATTTATGTAAGTATTGGTAAGTACAAGCACTTACTATCAATGCTGCAGCCTCTGGACCATTGCGATCATGAGTCCTCATCCACACCGACATTTTACCAGTCGATGCACCTTTATCCCACAACTGTATATGAATAGAATATAAAAAAAACCGTATTAATTAATAAATTAAAAAATGAATAATAATTACCTCATGTCGGAGCTGAGACATGTGACGAGTTCCGAGCCTATGAGGTGGTCCCTGCAACGCTCGATTCTTAGAATGGCGTGCTGACACCTCCTACATTCAATTCATTCAAATTTCAAACAAATAACACATTCATGAAAATATATATACACCAAAATAAATATACAAACTGCAACACCATCAGTAGACCAATATGCAACCATGTCATGCCACTGAGCTGGTAGGACACCTCTCGGGACATTTTCCAGATTGTCTAGGGCACCCACATTTGGTACCCAGTGGTCCATCTTCACTTTTCCTTTATAGTCTTTCCACATCTTTTGACATTTTCTCATACACACGGGCCAATACTCTTCGGGGCATACTTTCAAATTTTTCTATAAAGAAAAAAATCACACATATTAGTATTGTTTATACATAGAAAATAAAGTGAAATGGTCTTCTTACCTGAAACAACCTCCAAAGATGATCTAATGTGTCCTGAGGGATAGAAGCCCAGTCACATGTGGTCAATGGAAATCGATGTGGGTCACATATGATATGACCTAGCTGATGAATAAATGCAGGGGAATTTGGTCCCACAGGATGAAATACCTCATCAAATGAAACGTCAATCGTCGTGTCGGAATTCCATGATAAAATTCCATGACCGGGGCCTCTCTTGCAAGAGGAAGAAACAATCGAGTCTAATCCTGTTGAAATTTTATATATAATTTGACAAATGTTATATATATATATATATATATGTTTATCAATTACATAAAAATTAGAGACAATGACATTCAAACATACCTTGACCCTGAGTCATAGATGCCTCGGATGGATGATGTGGATCAGCTGCCTCTTCCCCTGACATGCCTGAAGTCATAGTAAACATTAGTAAGGGGACTATCCAAAGTGTCTAAAAGATAAATTGGATTTTTCTTAAAAAAATAAAACTTGTACAATTGTTAATAAAAAAATGGATTGAATAATTAGTTGTCAATGAATTTTAAAAAATCAGAAAGTTAACAAAATAGATATACAAATTATGTATAAAACTAGTCAATGCATAGCCAAATTTCAGATAGAATTAATATAAATTCAAGCATCACATGAACCAGATAAATAATAACTCAAAGGGAAGATACATAGATAATAACATCAATAAAACATGAGTAAAATCACCCTAAATATTTATAACTGAATAAACGTACGAAAGTGAGGATTTAAACGTACAAGGATTTATAAAATGGTTAGATAATTTATGATATCCTAGGATGTTCAATACTGAATAGTTGGAAAACAATTTTACCTTTCATTAAGCATGAAAATTGACCGTTTCTCCTTCGACAGCTGCTCTGACCTAATAAATATCTTCTTCATGTTGAACTACGGTATGTTGATCAAGCTGTTGGTAAACAAACTGAATAGTCTCGGGTTCATCTTCTTCAAATAAAAACAATCCTCACTGAGACATTTTGACAACAACTTCCCAACTTGGATCCAAAGGCTATGTAATGAAGAATACTTGTTCCGCTTGTGATATCAAAATGAAAGGTTCATTCTCAACTCGTTCATTATTTCTGTAAAACATATAGCTAAAATTCACCAATGAAAACTGATATTGATCGACTTTACATCCATGCACTGGATCAACCCAATTACACTTTAACAATATGTACATTAAACCATGTGTGTATACAAGTTCAATGATGTCTATCAATTGACCATAGTAACAACCAGAATCGACAAATGGACAACCGATGCTACTGTTTTGTGTTGCTCGTTTTTCGTCAACATATTTAATGCGAAATAGAAAACCATTAGCATCAATATCATTATAACAACGAGCCGTTATAGATGGACCCTCAGCCAGTTGGATAAATACTTCAGTTAGCATGGGGTCCCCTAACTCCCTCAGCTTACGATCCTACATAATTTATAAAATTCAATACTTATATATACAGAAATAAATTAGTATAATACTTCACTCATAATGAAAATCAATTTATACATACATAATCCTTGAACCAATCATTAAATGGCGCATAATGAGATTGTTGAATTTTCAACTCAGTCGCACGATACATCTCTTCTTTTATCTCATTAATTTATTTCCTGCAAATGATAACATGATGTTTAATTGATCAACTTATGAAAACAAAACATGTAAAAGTTATACAATCACACTCATAAGATACTTACTGCATTAATGGTGCAACTGATGGAGTATTGAACAAGATATATCCATGTGCTTTTATCCACTTGGTGTTGTACATATAAAATGTGGTTCCTTATCCAACTGGACCATCATGAATCTGAGAGGTCTTATCTAATTTTGTTTCAACATCCATAAGATATTCTGCACAGAAATTAGTACGCACATCCATCAAATAACCATTGGCTATTGATGCCTCTGGATGAACTTTGTTGCGTACAGATATTTTCAATGCACTCAAATAAAGTTCAATAGGATACATCTGCCTGAATTGCACTGGACTAGCATCCATTACTTCATCAGTTAGGAGTACTATCAAGTTGACCATAACATTGAAAAATTAGGGGGGGGGGAAGTTTCTCAAAGTGACAAAGCGTAAGTACAATTCGGTCCTAAAAACATTTTAAATTATTCGTCCTTTGATTTATTAAACAAAGATGACTAAAAAAATTACTCATGTCAATCAATGGCTGAACAACATTGGGGGATAAAAAATCACAAATTGCGATTAGAATCAACTGATGAAGTAGTATGTGATTGTCATGACTTTTCAACCCTAGAAATTTCTTTCTCATCAGATTAACACACGTTGAAATATCAGAAGAGTAACCATCTGACACATTGACCATCTTCAAAATGGAAATAAATGTCTCTTTCTCCTTTGTAGTCATCTTATACTGTGCATCAGGAATATATTCCTTGTCTCCCTTAGCTAACTGTAAATATAACTGTTTCCTTAAACCCATTTCATCCAAATCACGGCGTGCATTAACACAATCCTTTGATTTTCTACTGACACATAAAATGGTCTACAATATGTTATCACAAACATTTTTTTCAATGTGCATGAAATCCAAATTATGCCTCATCATGTTAGTTTTCCTATACGGAAGACTATAAAAAATACTTTTCTACTTCCAATTGTGACTGCGCTTCCTACCCACAACACAAATATTATATACTGGAGGAGCGACCAAATCCTGAATTTCATATACCATGCGGATGTTTTCTTCCTCAATCTATGATAAAATTTCGACTCCTATCATGATCTTTGGTGGTGGGCTGAACTCTCTAGAACTATCAAATGCCACTCTGTCCTTTCTAAACCTGTTATGAGGGGGGGAGAAAACACATGTGACCCATATATACCCATTTTTTGGAATGTTTAATCCATATATATTTTTTACTTTTATTGCAACAAGGGAATGAAAATTCCCCTTTCATACTCAATCCTGATAAATCTTCATAAGCTGGGAAGCCATTGATTGTCCACAATAAAGCAGCATGCAGTTTGAAAATTTCATTCGTTTCGCAGTCATAATTCATCACAACATCGCCCCAAAATTCATTCAACTCATCAATCAATGGCTGAAGGTAAGCATCAATCTTATCCCCCAGACTTTTATGTCCATCAATAAGAGTGGAAAGTAATATAAATTGTTGCTTCATACAAAGACACAGAGGAAGAATATATGGAACCAACACCACGGACCATGTGCTATGAGTTGCACCAACCATAGACTTGAATGGATTGAAACCATCTGTTGCCAATCCCAATCGGACATTACGAACATCTTTAAAAAATTCATGATGTCTCTTATCAAAATCCTTTAATGCATGAGAGTCTTCCAAGTGGGTTAACATATCACTTTCGTGAACTCTTTCTACATGCCATCTCATTAAATTAGAAACATTAGATGACATAAAAAAACTTCTCAACCTTAGTTTAAGGGGAAAGTAATGCATTTGATTTACGGTAATCAGTTTCCCCTATATCGCAATCTGACATTGATGAGTCTTATTTTCCCTGTTCTCTTTCCATCTGGAAGCACCACAAACCGTACAAATATCCAAATGGGAAGTTTCCTTTCTAAACAACATACAGTTGTTTGCACACGCATCTATGGTCTCATATGTAAAACCTATGTTCTCTGTCAACTTAAGATCATAGTAATAAGACTCGGGAATCTTAGCGTGGACAGGAAGAACTTTTTTCAGTAACACCAAAACCATGTCGAATGATGTGTCTGACCAATTATTCAAAGTCTTCAAATGAAAAAACTCCATGATAAATGACAGATTATTTTACGAAGTACATCCAGGATATAATTCTGTTTTCGCATCATCAAGTGCTTCATAAAACCTCCTCGAATCACAATCTGTACCAGAACAAAGATTTATCTCACCGATCTCAAGATTCTGGATGTCAATACCTTCAGGATCAAACCCCCGTACCATTTTAGTAAACATTTCATGCATTGGATCATTCATCCATGAATCAACATCCATCTGAGCTGCGTCCGTATTTTGACAATGAACATATTCTTCTCCATGATGAGTCTAACTCTTATAATTTTTCAGAAATCCATTAAAGAATAGCTGCTTCCTCACAGTATCTCATGTTAATTGATATCTGTTAGAACGTTTTCTACTTGGACAATTAATATAGTCACTTTCAAATCCTCTGGTGAAGTCAATAAACTGCATAATACCATTGAAATATTCTCTAGAAGTTCGATTTGGAAGATCAATCCAACTCTTATCCATAATAATATCAGTATAACAAATATATACACAATACTAATTACATTTTCATTTTTCAAATCAAAGATATTTAAAATAAATACTAATCATTTATTTATGAACCATTGATATAATTAAAATGTATGTGAAAGCCCATGTCATTCCTGATTGCGCTATAAACCTGGAAGAGAGGGGAGCCGAAGGCAGTGCTGTGAGGGAGAGGATAGGTAGTGAAGGAGAGCCGGAGCCAAAGGCGGTGCGGCGAGGGAGGGGACAGGTAGTGGTGGTGGTTGGGAGCCGGGGGAGAGGAGGCGATGATGGGACTGGGCACGGGCAACAGGGGGGGGGGTGATGTCTGGGGTGTAGGGAGGGGTGTCCGGGGTGCAGGGGGGGCTGTTCGGGGTGCGAGGGGGCTGTACAGGGTTCTGGTAGGGGTGTCCGGGGTATGGGGTGGGGGGGGACTATCCAGGTTGTAGGGGGGCTCTCCGGGGTGCGGGGGGGGGGGGGGGGGCGTCCGGGGTGCCGGGGGCCTGTCCGGGTGTGGGGGCCCTGTCCGGGGTTGGGGGGGCTATACGGGGTGCAGGGGCCATCCGGGGTGGGGGGGGAAGGGATGAGGGGGCGGAGGCCGGAGGTCAGAGGGGTAGGAGACAGAGGGGGTGGAGTCCGGAGGGCAGAGGCCAGAGGGTGGAGGGACGCTAGAGGGGAGCGGAGGATGGCTGGAGGGTGGAGGGCGGCCAGAGTGGGAGGGCAGAGGGCGGAGGGCACATGGAGGGCGGTGACGGTGGCGAGCGGTGGAGGGCGGTGGGGTGCGCGGCGAGGCAGAGCGGCGTGGGTGGGCGACGACGGGGGGGGGGGGGCATTGAAGCCCTAAGGTTTTTTTTACAAAGGGCAGCGACCACCATTGGTGGTCGCCCATGTTAGGGGGCTTCAATGACCAATATTCTAGTAGTGTATCCAAGGACTTCTAAAGAATCTTCCAGAATCTTGAAGTAAAACAGGGATCACGATAAAAAAAATCGATAGGGGTACTCCATGAAGTCTCACAAATTCATTAATATGTAGCCTTTCTAGACGTTCAAGTGGTAAATCTTCCCTTATAGAAAGAAAATGTGTTGACTTGGTAAAACGATCAACAATGACCCATATTGCATCGTTCCTTCTAGGAGTCTTTGGTAGTCCTATAATAATGTCCATAGGGATATTATCCTATTTACACTCAGGTATGGGAAGAGGTTTCATGACTCCTCCAGGCTATTGCCTTCCATCTTTCACTTGTTGACAAACCATACATCTTGACACAAAATCAGCAATCTCACTCTTCATGTTGTCCCACCAAAAATGATCCTAAAAATCTCTATACATTTTGGTTCTCCCAGGGTGTATAGAGAAATTGGAACTATGATCATCATCCAACAATTCCCTTTTTAGATCAAGTATATCGGGAACACAAAGTATCCTCCCAAATTTCAAAATTCCATCTTCATACACAATGTCCCTCAATCTCCTATCATTCACAGCTTTAATCTTCTTTATAAATTCTTATTCATCAGTTTGATAACTCTTTATCCTTTCTAGTAAAGATGGTTTGGAAACCATTTGAAAAAGTAGCGATGTTTCACCTTCCATGGTAATTTCCATATCTATCTTCACTAGATCCATGAAAATAGGATCCCTTTCAATTCCCATCACGTTAAAAACTCCATTATCCTTTCTGCTCAAAGCATCTTCCACCTTATTTTCCTTCCCCAGGTGGTAGTGTATCGTGCAATCATAATCCTTGATTAGTTCAAAAAATCTTCTTTTCCTCATGTTGAGTTATTTCTATGAGAAAATATATACTTAAAACTCTTATGATCGGTATACATCTCATATTTTTTCTCCATAGAGATAATGTCACCATATCTTCAAAGAAAATATTACAACAGCTAACTCAAGATCATGAGTAGAATAGTTTTGCTCAGGAATTTTTAGCTGTTGTGATGCATAGGTAATAACTTTATGATTCTGCATAAGGACACAACCAAGTCCTTTCTTCGATGCATCACTATAAATAATGAACCCATCATTCCCCGATGGTAGAGTCAATATAGGAGTATTAACTAATATTTTCTTCAGTTATTCAAAACATTCTTCACACTATTTTTTCCAAAACAAATTTAACCCATTTACGTGTGATCTTCGTTAATGGGTTATCCAACAGGGCAAAATTCTGGATGAAATGTCGATAATAACCTGCTAAACCAATAGTACTGCATACCTCAGTTATACTTGTTGGTGCTGGACATTCTTAGATTGCTCTTGTCTTAGAAGGATCAGCAGAGATTCTATCCGTAGAGAAAATATGGCCAAGAAAAGAAATCTCATGATGCCAGAAATTACACGTACTAAACTTCCCATATAATTCATGTCTTCTTAGAGTCTTCAATATAATGTTCAAGTGATTTTCATGATAATTTTAGATTTTGGAGTATACCAAGATATCATCAATAAATACCACTACAATGTCATCACGATATTCCTTGAAAACTATATTCATTAGATCCCTGAAAACAGAGGGTGTATTAGTCACCCCAAAAGGCATTACTGTAAAATCGTAATGCCCGTACCTAGTTCAAAATGTTGTATTTGGAATGTCTTCCTTCTTCACACACAACTGATGATATCCAGATCGAAGTTCAATCTTTGAAAAGTATTGAGCTCCATGCAGTTGGTCAAATAAATCATCAATGTGAGGTAGGGGATACTTGTTATTTATTGTTATAGCATTGATCTTCAGGTAGTCAATACATAACCTCATAGATCCATCTTTCTTTTTAACAAAAAGAATAGGGATCCCCATAGAGAAACACTAGGGTAAATAAATCCATTATTACTAAATTATTCTAGTTGTTTCTTTAGTTAAACTAATTCCACAGTGGCCATTCTATAAGGGGTCTTCGATATATGCCTTGATCTAGGAATTAAATCAATGTAAAACTCAAATTCTTGTTCTGGAGGATGTACAAGTAAATATTCTGGAAACACACCTACATATTATTTCACAACAGGTACATCCTATATTTGAACATTCCTTTCCTCACCCACAATCATTTCATTCTATTATTCCACAATAGTTGAATTTAGGTGAGCTATTGGGGGTGGATCTAGATAAGAATTAGGTGGTGATGATTCTTCTCTAAATATAAGGTGTTCCTTATCATCATCATCAAAAATCGTAACCTCCTTCATCTTACAATAAATCTTAGCATCATAGTCTGAAAGAAAATCCATACCAAGGATTATATCAAACTCAATCATAGGCATGATGATGAGATCAACAGATAAAGAACATTAATGTGATCTAATGGGGACTGATTTACAAAACTTTGTTGCAATGATACTTCCCTTAGGAGTTTTAACTGACAACTCCCTTGTTAAATCAAGTTGGAAATATCAAATTTTCTTAGAAAACTGGGAAGATATGAAACAATGCGATGATCCAGAATAAAATAAATCATTTTCTAAACTTGAGGAAACCATTAAATTACCTGCCACCATGTCTTTAAGAGCTTCTACCTCAGTATTAGTGATTGCATAAGCATGGCCTTGATCCCTTGTCCTTTTCTGAGGTAAGCTCCCCTAAAGATTAGGAAATTCATTTGCATAATGTCCCATCTCTCTACAATTATAGCTTTCCACATTGACATCAACTATCTTTCCCTTGAAATCATGAGCTTGGTGGCCTTTTTCACCACACTTGTAGCATACTCCCATTCCCTTCAAGAAAGTACGGGGGTGTTTCTTCCCACATTTACTACAGGATGGATAATCAACTTTTCCTTTCTTCCCTTTATTTCCATTTCCAGAGTGGTCATTAGATCTTTTCTTCTCTTGATTTTCCGTAAAGTCATAATACTTAGAGAATTCCTTTTCTGTCTTGATAGCACATGAGACAATATCTACGTACGATGAGAAATATTACTAGACTGATGCTCAATGGAGAAATGGTTTTAACCCATCAAAGAAATGATTAATCTTACTTCTTGGTTTACATTTATAATCTACTGTATGCCTTGCTAACCTTGTAAAGTTAGCCTCATACTTTGCGACATTCTAATCCTCCTTTTTCCTCAGACTCAAAAATTTCCTTTCCATATCTGCTCGATGGTCACGAAGAAAGTAATTTTTCTAAGAAAAGATTTGTGAACTCCCTCCATTCTATATTTGATACTTCATCATCTTCCTTCGTGTTTTGTATCAATTACCACCACTGATCAACATCTCCGTGAGGCGACTAACTTCCATTATAACTTTTTCCCTTTCACAAATCCCCAAAGCATGAAATATTTTCTCTAGGGAACTTATCCATTGCTCAGCTACTAATGTATTTGTACTCCCATTGAATGTTGGTGTTTTCTACCTCATGAAGTGATCACACATTGATCCTGCATGCTGCGGATCAGGGTGCTCTATACGAGTAAGGTTATTATTCATATCCTGAGTGAGTTGTCCATGTATGGTGATTAGCTGATCAGCACCAGTTGCATTACTAGCTCCACTATAATTATCTTGAGCAGGAGGGAAATCCCTACATGGAGTGCATTCATTGATACAGTTTCCATTCCTTCAATTAGACGCCAATTCTAAAAAAAGACATAAAGTAGATCAGTTTATGAATCAAAATACATAATTCCATACTTGTAAAACACTTAACACAAATTGATATATTTATTGATATAATCCATAGACATAAAATTAATGTTTTCTTTGAGGAATTATATAATAATAAACCCTTAATAATAGATTGTAATGAAAATGATAATTATCCTAAGAATATCCCCTGGGAGGGTCGTAACCAAGAGTGCAGTAAGGCCCGTTGTCGTGCACCAGTTCCTGTTCAAGTCTAGCTCAAAGCAGTGTTTTCAGGTTTTACCCCTAGGTACATTTATTCAAGAGCCGCCACTACCTTCTCGTATCTAGATAGGGATGTATTGCTCAGAAAAATCACAAAATCTCTACAATACCAAAATTCTAGGAAGTTCTTCTATACTAATCCTCAAATTCCATCTTAGGTCTATGTGCTCTAATCAGAATTTATCTAAATCTAGCTTCCAAGGTTTGTACTATACTTCCTCTGATAACAACTGTAATGCCCGAAACTCAGTTACCCAGAGTCAGTGCATTATTACATAATATTGGCATGATCACAAAAGGTCAAGTCTCAAAAAACCAACTAGTTTAGTAGACTTAGAAGCACTAGATACATTCATAATGTTTAAATCACATCATAAAATGAAAACTAAAACAACATAGTCTCCATAGTCCACACTCATATCCCCTCATACTATCCCTAAAGGTCATTCATAAAATAATTCTTCGCATCCTGGCAAAAATAAAACATAGAAATGGGTGATCTCAGATGCCCAGTAAGGATAACATTATAGCGGAAACTTTCATAAATAAGCATAGACATTTAAGGAAATGTATAACTATAACAATAGCCTTTTAAACTTGAACATCAGCATAATATGGCAGAAATAAAATGAAATAATGCCATTTACTTATTCACATGGATATTATACTAATCTAATAATCAGATGCAATATCAATAACCACTTTCATAATGATGGAATTCATAATGCTAGACTATCATAACCACGTAGACAAGGCCTTGTGCCAAGAATACAAATAAGATTTTGTCAAGGCCTCGTGTCAAGACACAAGTTTGTCTCATGAGACCTACTGATGCATTGAGGACCTATAGTGGGCTCCACCCATCACTTTTTATGTCTAATTCATTTTTCATATGAACAGGTTTAAACATAACATAAACATTCATATTAAAACTAGCATACGAAATGTCAATACTTTCTCCATAAACCATGAATGGTATAAAAATAACACATCCATAGTCAAACATATCACAAAACCTTCAATAAAATATGGAAGTTTTGTATTATAATAAATCAACTTCAAATAAACTTAAAATCCATCAAAGGATGTTGACATAGATGAAATCAACACTATTTGAGAGAAATATCTCTTTTTTTGAAATAATTTAAAAGTCACATTATTATAAAAGGAAAAATTTACTTTAAAAATATTCTTATAAACTTTTAAGGTAAGCATCGAATATTTTATAATGGTGGAAAATTTCCACACCCTTCGTATAACATAAAAAAAGACATTCTTACCTTAATTTTGTCGAAAAGGTTAAGATGGACCTTGTTTCGAAAACAACGAAACGATTCCTTTATAAACTTATTATAAAAATTCATAAAAGGGTATAAATCACTTCAAACCATATTCTTTAAAATATTAAGAATGTTTTGAAATACATTTTTAAGAACCATGGATGATGATGATAATGAGGTCCCAGTAGATAATTACGTATAAACCACCTAGGATAATGAAGAGATTGTTAAATAAACCCTTACCATGTAATTTTACTTTATTGAGGGTAATTTAACCTCCTGTATAATGTTGAAATAATTTTAATTAAATTATACAGGAAACATATACATTAATATGATATCATATATGATCTTTTAACATTGATTTGTTAACAATATCTTAGTATTATCATCGTTTCGGGTGTTAACTTACTCGTTTTATTTTATATATTTTGTTACATAAGCCATGTCTGTTATGGATAGGTTGTATCTTATTCATATCCAGAATTATATCAAGTCCTTAAAAATTATTTTTAATCTTCAAATGAGAATTATAATAGCATGGATACGATGGAAAATGAATCTCATCGCGTTCATGGAGACGGTAGTCCATACGTACGCACGAGCGACAATATCATTCTTTTGATATTAAAATAATATATAATTGGATTTTATATCATATATAAAGAATCATTATCTTATTATATTTATTATTTACATCAATTACATATCATTATCATATCCATACAAATAATAATGTTTTTATATAACAATTACACCATGGCGTGGAGACGGTAAGCTGTACGTACGCACGTATGGTGACATGCCATTCAAAGGATGGATAGAATACTGAATATGGTTGTACCATATTTATAATAGCATCACACTATATATAGGATACTGGAGTTATAATTTTAGAAATTAAATAATAAAGAAAGGCGAAGCTGAAGAAGAAAGGAACCCGAAAAAGGGTTGTGAAAACATTACCTTTTCTTCGGATTCTTTCTTTTGATTTGATCAAAAGGAATCCTTAGTTTGGATTCTGATCAAACTAAGGACTCTATAATTAAGTTATGTATTTTTAAAGAGTATTTGGGCAGGGGTTGGCCGAACCAAAATCCTTTTATGGTGTGAATAATTGGTTAGAAGTTGTGTCCTTTTATAAGGGTGGGGGGAGGGGATCTTTAAAAAAAACATAAAGTATTAATTTATAATAAATTCATATTCGATTTATAATGGATAAAAAGTGGATTGTTAAAAGTTTAAGGTAGTTATGGGTATAAATCCTATCAACCAATAGATTTTAGATAGGTTTGGGTCATTATATTAACCTTATCTTTTAGTTTTAACTCTTAGTTAATTAGATTGACATTTACCATGTCACTTTGTATTTTTATATTATGTAGTTAATAAACATACTATATACATCCAAGAAACTCCCAAGTGGTCCATTAATGATATAAATATCATGATATAAGACCTTTGGCTTAACCATATATTTTTAGGAATAGAATATCAATTATTAATATAATACTTGTTTTAAAAACTCATTTACGACAATTTTGAAAATATTTAATAATTGATTTATGATAAGGTCGTAAAAAATTTATTATTTCGAAAAAAATTCATTTAATTAATTCTAACATGTAATATTAACCAATAAAATTCGTTTATGGAATCAAAACATTCAAATTATATTTATTTTAACTTTTATAATACCAATTATTTGATTCTTTCATTAATAAAGAAAACCCTACATCATAATTGTGTCATAAATATATTAAATTATTAAATGTCTAAATACTATTAATTAAATACCATTATGTAGAAAATATTTTTAGTATTATAATTAATATTTAAAGTCAAATACATAACATATATAACTCTATGTAAAAATTGTTTTTCTAAAAGATATATGCTTATGTCATTTTTGTATTTACTTTAACTTAATTAATATAAAGTGTCCTTATCACCTACAAGTGGATCCATGGGGTCGTAAAATCGACCCAAAGATTACCATGGTCATAAAGGTATCAAAAAATATGGTTAGGACATGTTTTAGGATAATTTATTATTATTATAATATTATTTTTTTACCCTTATTTACCGGATTTACCTTTTAACCATGGTAAATAAAATATTTACCGAAGTAATTATTCAAAATGTCTAAAAATAAAAGTTACATATTTACAAAATTTGGAAATCCTGATTCAAAATATGGAATCCATTTTTCCAAATTCAAAACATAGAAGTGGCAGAAATTAATTTAAAATTAATTCCAGTTGTCAAAATAAAAAACATGTTTTTATGAAATAATAATTATCAAAAGATTGACACTTGTTTATGTCCAGTTTAATTGTGAAATTATGTCCAATGACCAAAATTGTATTAAATGGTAAAAATATATTCTATATATACTTTTAAACCACTAAATTCATAATTTATCACTATTAATTATATTGATTAAAAAAATTGTTTTAAATTAAAATTTAGTAATTTTTACGAATCATCAAAATATAAAAGTTATCCGAAAAGTACCAAAATTTCACCCTAGGATAATTTCAATATTCCGAATACAAAAATGAAGCCCATTTTGAGAGCTAAAATTTATTAAATTTCAAAATGTGGGTATTACTATACATAAATTCTAGTTTGATTGGTCACGGTGTGTTAGAATCTCAAAATTGCATACAATGCAAGCTATTGCATTATTCAAAGGGAAATGTACCGTGGAAGAATGGGGTGTTACATTATCTATTATAACTACTGAGGATACAATGACCATTCAGAGAAGGAGAGGAGATAATCATCTTATGGGGATCAAAATATGGATACTTTTAAATTTCATTAAGGGATTAGGCCCACAACATTTATTCTCTCTCGTGATTCGCATCCCAATCCACCCCAAAATTACTTAGGCGAACAATCCCTTTATTAGTACCCATCAATGGGAAACACAAAAATAATGTAATCTAGATAGATGGATTATCAAAAGAGAGGATCATTCAAAATTCCCACTATTCCTTTAAATGCTATCACTTTCAATTCAAAACTTTTTTTGAAATCTAAATTTGAAAGGGTAACCCTACTCAATTCCCTTCATAAATCATCATTAAAATTCCAAATGGAACATTAAGAAAATAATTGTGTTCAAAATATCTATAAAGAGTGAAAAATTATGTTTCAAAATTAAAATTCATAATGCTATTTGAGTAAATGTATTTACAACATTTTATTATTTGAAAAAATACTCCAATCAAATAACCCAAGAATGTCCATATTATATAAAATGAAAACACAATACAAATAGTGAACTTGGTTATTAAACTTTTTAAATAATTTAAAACCCTATAGAAAAAATTTCTTATTTTAACCCTTTTCATTTAAATATAATTATTTTACTTTAGAAATAAAAATTAGTCATAAGGCCTTATATTCTTAATAACAGCCTTCAAAATCTCTTAAAAAATAAATCATAACAAGAAAAATATTAAAAAATTTAAAAATAGTGATAGGGATCAAAATTTTATTACATTTTATCCATAGATTTCTTGAATCGTAGAGGTGTCGTCCAAAGAAGATTTCACGAAATGGTTGAATATTAACATTCATTGATCATGTATTAATAAGAGGCAATGAATGTTTATCTATTCTCATGAATCAAATACTTTGAAAATAATTTAGAATTATTGAATATTTGTTTAAAAAAAATAGGGAATCCAACCACAATGAATCCAAGTTGTTTTCCCACAAACATTGATTACTAGGGAAAATAAGAGAAAACATGACATATGTGAGAGAATAACCTTAATATATTGTAACACATTAATAACCATTAATCCAATGAATCTCAATTCCACCAAAACCTCTATAAATAATGAATTAAGAGAAGAGGATAGAATGAATTCCAATAAAAAAAGATCTTTTTGCAAGAGGTCCATCACTTTCATTAGCACTTTCCTCCACAAAAAGAATATGATGGTATAGCTAAACCCTGCAGATATTTCCAAAAATCTAAATTGTTATACATGTTTCAAAGGAAGGATTTTGGAGAAAAATACGGGGTTTTGTTATTTAAACACTAGAAAACATAATACTATGGTGTAGTGGAGGATATCACAATACACCACCTATGGCTACATCATAACACATAGGCTTGTTCCACAACCCCCATAGACATAAGAATCCATGGAACAATCTCACCCATATCCTATTTTCTAATGACATGGTACTGGGAAATTCCATTCAACCACACTAAAGTTACCACCAAAACGGTAAATACCCTAAAACCACCTCTACAATGCAATTGTCATCCATGTTATTATTAGTACATATTTGGATGTTGAATAAAAACACACTACACTTTATCCTAATAATTTTTACCACATCTATAACCTCCATTCCACAACCCTTATCATCTAGGGTAAAAATAAATATAGAACTCTATAAAATTAATAAGAACTAAAAAAAATAAATAAATGAAAGAACACCCAAAAAAATGTTGACCGAAGAAAAGTAACATCGAACATGAATGTTATTATTATGATGATAAAATTTTAATAATTATTTTTCCCAATAGTTATATAGGATATTTTTATGTCAAGAAATAGGCAATATATCATTATTGAAGCAAAATTGTTGAATATGTTATGATAATTATTTTTAATTTAATATTCCTTGATAATCTTGTTTTTTATGTTCTCCAATATCTATTATTGTTTATGCTTAATTCCATTATTATGACAGATTCATAACTATTTTAGAATAATGAAAACATATTAGTGTTATCATTGTTAAATTTTATTACTAGTATCTAAATATATCATTATAACTATACATTTTTGTCATGGATGAAAAACAAATTTGACCTCTTTGTGGAGGTGGTTGTGTACATAAATGAAAGGGAAACATTTTCATTTTTTATTACATATAAAGTAATAATAAAATAAATTTACATAAATATTTTAAAATATAAATATTTATATATAATTATTTCATTATATTAGGATGGTTATAATATATATTTTGGGGGTTAAATAATACATAAACATGAAAGAAACCAATCAAACCTTATACCTCCACCAGGATATATTACTTTATATTATAAAATAAATTTCCAAGGAATTTTGTTTATTGATGTCCATTAACTCTAGGTTCTGTATGGGGAATTGTAAATGTGACTTTCTTATTTTATTCTTGATATAAGGTGATCAAATTTTGTGAATAAGTAATATTAGGAGGTTCCCTTTACAAAGTAAGAGGAGCTTCACCAATGTCAGCAGCTTTAAAATTAAAATATTATAATTTCATTTTAATTATAATATGGAAAAAATATGCCCAATTTAAAATATTAGGTTCAAGAAAGTATAAATTCACTCAAAATATCCAATTTATGTATGTTAATATCGTACTTTAACAAACTCATTAGTCCTTTTAAACCGTACCGTGGATACATACTTTTACCTAGATTATGATTCGTTTCGAAAAAAGGTACATCATTACCAAATTTTATCCTTTAAATTAAAAATATTAAACAAATCAAATTATTCAATTTCCGAAAGTGCTAAAAATTATTTATATCATAATTTTGAAAAAATCAACAAAAAAGTGTATTTTGTTATAGAAAAATAACTTATAAAGCATGCAAATAAATTTATACCAAAACATTGTATAAAATTTATACCCATGATATTTATTGGTTTTAGATAAAATATATTAGATTCATGTGACTTAAAAAATATTGGAATCAAGATTTATCATTGTAAATAATTAATTTGAAAATAATTTCAAAAATAATTCTTTTATTAGAATAAAACATCAATTATGATTCATAATTTTAAACATGGGTTTCTAAAGACCTCATAATATTGATAGATTATTTATATTAATTCTAAAATATATATTTTTAAAATTAATATGGTTTCATAATAATTCAGGTCACTTATATATCATGATAATGTAATAAATCTAAGTGTATTTTCAAAATCCTCATGTTTCACTATTCAACCAAAATTAATTTTTTAATAAAATCAAAAAAATTCACCATAAACTAATTTTGACATGATAAATTAAAATTTACAATTAATTTCACAATATTAAAATTATAAAATTCTAAAATTTATCTTTTAAATGAAATTTTCAATTTACAATGAAAAACAATTTTTCAAGAAAAGGTCCCTTTTGAACATGATGTGGTCTTAATGTAATTTTATATAAATTAATAATTAAATGAGTGCTAATATATTAGTTTAAGCTTATAAATATTATATATAATTGTAACCTTGTTTCTAAAAGGTCTATATTTGGATAAAAATTCAACACTTTGAAACCAGTTCCTTTGAAAAAAATAAATTTTTAAAATTATATAATAATGATTATTTATCCAATAAATGTAATAATATTTAATTGATTACTTTTTTTAAATTTTATGGTGGGTTTATTATGATTTTTTTGTAATTTTTTGATACACATTTTAGTTCAATGTCATGTTTCATATCAATAATTCAATAAGATAATTATATAAAGTAATACAAACTAAAATATCATAGTGTTATAAGATTTTAATGTAAGATAAGAAGAATATTCCACATATAATCCTATAATCGTTGATGATGATAATTTTAGATGGTATTGTTATATGGTAAGTTGTATAATATTATCATAATGATAATTATCTTAGATCATGGGACCAATCCAGCATAGAAAATTAATGATTAATGATCCAAATGAATGAATCCACATGACCCATTAAAAATAAGATTATTAGAAATAAATAATAAACAACAATAAAAAATGATGAAGGGGTGAGATATGAATAATATGAATATTTTTTAATTTTTTAATAATAATAATAGAAAAATAATAAGAATTATAATGTGTTCTTATTTTTATGCATATCCTATATGTTTATGGAGAAGTGAAATCATGAGCTAAGTCCTTCCCTATGATATTAGTATATTATAGAAGCTAAATAATATGGATATAAATGATAATTGAGGAAGTATAACACTATTACTAATACAAATAATTATATTTTTCGAGGATCTTGAATATGAATTGTAATATTGAGGTATGAATCATCAAGTTACAAGCCATTAATTATAATCTAAATGTCGAAGATCATATGTTAATGAGGTAGAAGAAAATGGGAATAAAATTATTGCCTACATCTGTTGATCATTCTAAGATTTATTCAAGAGAATAAGAAAAACATGAATTCTACAATAATTATTAATGAATTTGAAATTGAAGACCTATTTTGTGGAGGGATATGTGCAGTTTCTACTAGAGAAATGTTGAAAATATATGAAGATAGTGTTCATTAGTGAGGTGGGAACACCATTTTTAAAATAGTAGAAATAAATATAAAAATTCATTCAAGTGGATATAATCTTCTTTTGTGAGATAAAAATGGGTTAAGTAATGATATATTTACCACCATCTATACTTGAATATAATAGTGGATCTCTATGTTTCAAACATGAACCAAACACAATAAGATTTTATTCACCCACATCTGTGGTGAACCATGTAAAATTGTCGAGATCTGGAGGATCACTATAAGATATTTATAGCATAAAACCCCATAAATATTGATGTATTGTCATTATAAAATCAACAGACTGTATAAAGAATATTATTATATACAATTATACCATTAATTCTTGAAAAATATATTTTTATCACTCTCATAGAGTATATTTGATAGATATCATTGAGTGATAAAATATGGAATCATGCTTCCATATGGATGGGCATGTCTAAAAGAATATTGACACACTTTGAGAAGACTCTAAGACTCCAAATGTGCGCTAGTACCTTCACATCGATGATAAATGGAGTACTTCTAGGAATATATCTTCAACTATATAATAACTAAATTTCTATATTACACACCCGTAATAGGTGCTTACACATCCTTTATATGGTTCCCCCTTTATTCGTTAATATGAGTCAAACATTAAATGTGATCACATGGAATCCATCATCCATTGTGATAATGTATTTATATTGGGGTTAAATAATTATTTGAAAGTTAAATGATTATTATAGATTATTTCACAACAAATGAAATAACCAATTGATTCCTAATATATGATATACTATTTTTACTATATGGCAACAGTTATGCACTCATAACCATTTAAGGCCTATAATAAACTATAAAGGAGGATACTATGATATAGACCACATGCATATCATAGGATATGAATCATGATAAAATATGATATACCCATTTTAGTGATTCTAAAAGTATCCTACTTACATTAAAATGCCAAATGATGTTTATACTAAACATCAAAACGCTTTGTGAATCCATCCAAACAATTTGGGATATGGTTTATCTAAATCTAATAATTTTTGAGTAACCACATCATCCAATATTTGATCCTAATTTTTTTTCTAAAAATTATTAACCTAAAATACTTTTTATCATTGAAATAAATATAAAATATGTATTTATTATATGGAAAAAAATAGTGTCCTATAATAAAACATAAGTGTTACTCAACTTAAAAGATGTTTTGTTGTAATCTCGATTTAACATGCTCTTATTTTTATATGAAAATGTAAACTCCTAGATGTTTCACATACATAATTTTTATAACTATATAGTCTTCATTTATATGGAATTGAATGGACACTTTAGAAATACTATGTCAATCCATTATATCTTATATCATCCATTCATTATTCTCTAAAATTGACTAACCAACTTGAATAAATACGAATTTGATTTGATATATTGTATACCATTCATCAATTTAGTTGAGAAAATATCATTTCACTCGACTAAAATTGTCCTTGAATTTCCACAGAATAATTAATTAAAGGGACCAGATTCATTTGGTGGGTCAGTCAGGATATTGATTATTGCCTTATTATTTCGTGAGTTTATTATTTTTAACGCGTATAATATTCAACTAAAACTAATATTATAATAACGTCACCAAACCTAATACTCCAGGATGGCCATAGATTAGAGAAAACAAATTTTTTTATTTTTATGGAATAATTATCATTTCAATTCATGTAAATTATTCATAAAATATTAAATAATTATAAAGTGGATATTTCTTTCTATAAAATATGATATATTTTATATTATTAATCTCATTTAACAATAATTAAGAAAACCAAAATAAAATTTCCTAGAAAATAATATAGAGTAAATCAATAAATTACAATTATGTTGATTATACATTTAGGGGTAATGATCAACTAATAACATCTGTAATTAATTCATTCCTACATCTATGTGGCCACCAAATAAAATCTTCCAACTAAACTTTTCAATTAGTAAAATCAATAAACCAAGATAAATAGGTTGAAATTTAGAAATAATATTCCTAAATTTCAATATATTAATCATATTCAATACTATTAAATCTACAAAATTAAATTTAACAATGTCAATAACATTTTATTTTTTTTATAATTGTTTTTATGTTCATAATCATCATTCTTGGAATCCTTTCTATTGAAATTTTCCTTAAAATAATTCTGTATCTAATGTCTGATATACATTAATCTTTTACCAACATACCCTACTCCATTTGTGATGTAAAGTGACATTTAATTAGAAATTTTTGTTTAATGCTATTTTTATTCATTAATTTATAAAATCATTTATTCTTAAAACGCTCTCACTAGTATCCAGACACTATATTCTCTTCAAAATATCAGTATATGATTCCCAAAAATCATTATTTTTATAAAATAACCCATATTTCTACTAAGTGGAAATATTTTCAAATAAACCATTATTTTCATATCATATATGATGCTCTACATGTCTAGAGAATTTACATCTAAAAAGAAGACTTCAATATTTGAAATATGCTAATAATGGTGGTGTAATATCAATTTCTCTTATTTTTTCAGAGATCTAGATAAAAACATTTATCTTGGATAAAATATTTTTATTTTTTTACTCTTCAAAAAATTATATTGAATCCGATGAATGATAAATTTTCATACAAAATAAATTATCTAAAATTTTTCAGAATTATAACTTGTTCATAAAGAACATATCATTTCATATAAGAGAAATTAGATAAATATATTTGTTGGAAAAAAATTATTCAAGGTAACATTTGAGAATTTATGGGTTGATAGTGTTGGTTGAAAAATTAGGTTTCCATAGTATGTTGTGGTGTCTAGAGTTATTATTGACATGGTATATTGAAAAATATCCAAGATAAATGAATGGATTCCCTAGATTTTTTATAGAAAACTTCATATACAAGGTGGAACCATTTATTAGTTTTTGGTAAATTTCGGGTTACCAAAATTTATTGGTTGGCCAAAATAAAAAAAATTGGATTTCCTTGAAGGACTTATGAAAATATGGAAATGTCATTAGTTTTTTAAGGAATTATCTACTAATGATGGTGTTACATGATTGTTAAGAATTTTTTATGGTGAAAACTTTGATTACAATGATCATTGGGAATTGAACATTTTTATGGAGCTTCATGAGATAGTTCACAAAATATTATGACAGTGAGCTCTGTGGTTACGACGAGCATCATGAATGGGAAATTTCTATGTATCATAGAGAAGAATGGATCATTGTGGTATAAATGAAGGATTATCATGAAATGGGGAAGATCTGGGTTGAAGGTTATGGAATTTTTGGATTTTACTATAAATATGACTTTACCCCTTTAATAATTTGAGTGAGACTTAATAAATATCTAGAGGAACTAATTTATCAATGGTGGTTCACGAATGTGTTTATTTTGAAAAGGGTATTGGAGAAAGTTTGTTTCTGAAGGGTATAAAATCCCTCTTAAATCATTAAGAATCGTGAAATTGTATAAATTCACGAAGGTTAAAAAAATCCAACAAATTATTGTGTGATTTATAATGGCTAATTGAGATTTGTGAGAGAAGAGAGCTTCATGAAAGGTGGTTTCTTCAAGAAGGTTATTATATCTTTACAAAATAGGTATCTTTGTGAAGGACATATTCATCATGAAAAGTGATTAGAATTAATTTCCAAGTAAATATTTTGTAAAGTTGAATTCATCAATTGGAGGAAAGTGGGACTTCAATAGAGAATCTATCAATAAATGAAGATGTGTTCAGTCATGAAAATTAATGAACCTACAATTCCATAAAATGTGGGTGAATCCCAACTGAGATCATTTAGAAAATGGAGAGGAAGAAGGTGATCCTTTCCACCTACAACTAGACAAATAAATATACATAGGGAGTAACCCTTGAGAAAGTAGTGACCTGACTGTAATCCTTTTAAATGCAGTGATCCTGATTATAGAATTTATCTATCCTGAACAACATTTTGGTTATCAGCCTTATTGGATTTCATACATTGAAACATTTCCATTATATTTTCCTTGGATGTATCCTAGTGAGGGTGACCCTAGTGAAAATATATGGGTCCATATTATTTCATTCCAACATTACATTCAATGAATCATCAATAGATAAAGAAGGAAACAATATGTTCATCATTAAAACTTAGGTGAAAATAAAGATACCCTTTTAAAAAATGAGGTCATGATCTATTGGGGTATGAATAATTTTGAAATGAATATTTATACCCTAATTCACCAACCCCCTAGGGTATCTAAGACCCTATTGAACCTATCAACAGGTATCATAGAAAATGTTTCTTTAAGTATATTAGTTTCTCTGACATGGTTATGAATATTTTTGATGTTAAAGATTCAATCATATCTTATATTATGTTCCCATAGAAAAGGGATGAATATCAAATAAGAAGTAGATGTTGGGTGTAATTCCTCTGTGTGGAAGTGTCTAATAAAAGAGCGTGATTCAGTTGAAGGAAGTAAAAAATGTACTAAATAAATACCTTGATGAATTATATTGTTAAACTATTCAATCATTCAATGATGGTGAAAAAATTACTTAATAACATAATATCCTATGTGATGTTGGTACTATAAATGACGATGAAATTGAAATAAAACCAAAAGTGGATGTTTCCCAAAAAAGGAATTACATCATAAACTGGATGAAAAAATAAATCGAAATATATCTTGGTCCAAGTGTAGGAAATTGAATTAAATTTTTTGAAAGGTTTAGATACTATACTACTAAATGTGGACAGAAATATAATGGAGAAGAACGATTCATAAGACAATGAACTTAAAAATGTGTCAACAAATGTTAAAAAACATTAAGTTGAGTATAAAAGAATGAATCCTAACCCATAGGGAATTCGAAGTCTAAATGTTATAAATAATTTTCCTTCTACATACCTATCAAAATTATTTTAATAAAACCAAAAGCTAAAATACGAGAATGTGTGTTGTACTGATTCTGATGCCTATGAAAAATTTAAATTAAATTACCAATATGACATGGTGGATATGATCAGAATAGAATTTGAAAAATTAGATTAGAAGTGGGAATAATATTAAGAGATGACTTAATGCTCAACTAGAATCATTGGATATGAATAGTCAATAATTTATATAAGAGGTAAAATCAATGAAGAAAAATTAGAGAAATATGACATAAAATGAAATCCTAAATTGAAGGATGAATTGCATTTATTATTTGATTATCCTTTTATAAGATATAATGAAATAAAAATAAAATATAATACATTAGAGGGAAAATAATTATTTTCTCATCCCTAAGGAAATAAATTTATGGGGAAATATGTATTGGATATGATGAATTATTACCCATGGTAGAATGGATGAGAGCTATGAATAGTTCTAGAAAAAAATACATACATACTGGATACATACCTAAACTAATTTTATATGAATTAATTATAGGATGAACTATTTCTATGTGATTTATGGTTATATATAATGTTTTATTTTGAATGTTTTGTAATTTTTTTATATTGTGAAGATAAAAATAATTCTAAATCTGAGAATAAGAATAAGGGTCTTGAGAAATTTGAAATAATACCCTCTCATAAGAATGTATACATGATATGATAGTTTTATAGATAACTGGGACACACCATGAGTTTATGTCAAGAAGTTTAGGAGATCAATGTCAAAATAAAAACATTATTTGTGTCAACATCCCAACTCAAAAATTATAAAATGATGTATGTTCTTAATATGAGGTGTTTTATATATTCCAATCATAGGAATTTGAAAATAGATTTTTGCTAAATGAAATGAGGGAAGGAAAAGGAAATCCAATGTAGATACCCAAATTTAGTTGTGTATAATGATAAATTATATATTGAAAGTCAACATGATAAGTTGAATCATTATTTTATAAGTTTAGGGAAATCAAAAAAATATTAATTAAAGGAAAATCAATCACCTCTTCTCTTGCATTCATAGAATCTCTCATAGATAGAATGTAAAAAAACCCAGAAAAAATGGAAGAGATACTCTATTAGTGATTAAAAAGAATTTAAAACCAATCAAAGACTCAAACGTAACACAAACCTGTGACATGACTCAGATAATTGAAAAAATAAAAAATGGATAAAGAATGTCTTATCAAACCCTCATGTCATCCAACAGGTTAATAAGTGAAGAAAAAGAAATATTTCACCAATGGAGAAAGATACAAAAGAAGAAAACAAGTGGAACGATTCATACTCAAGTAAAGAGTCAGGAAAATTGGTAAATTTATGGAGCCTCAATGAAAGATATTTCTTGAGGTGGGTATAAACCCCAAATTATGAAATACAAAAACCCTATATAATCTAAATATCATAAGAAGACTCAGAATGCGGGTAAATAATGTTTAGTTATATGTCCAGAGTAGTTGATGTTGGATGGGTAGTTGAAACAATATAGAGAGTATATTTATTTGTATGAATGTATCAAATGGGTGATCCATAATGATGAAATATAATTCTATTCCTAATGATTCTAGAGATAACATTGTTCCTTTGGATATAATTGTTATTAAATGATGCTTTTATGTTTTAGGTTTTTAATATATATATAATCCATACGATGTTGCATCAATGGATGTGAAGTAGTGAAGTGATATACTCTAGAATTTAAAATCATCAAATTATTTAACCAAGATGGAGAACAAATCACGATGAATTACTTGAATGGATTTAATATTCTATATAATATTGATATTCATGTAATTAATTTAGTACAATGGTTATTAATTGTGTTATTTACATTTTATCATGTTTTCTACATCATGATCAGAATCAGTAGTCTTAGCGGATTTATTTATTTCTCATTGCAAAGTTGTAAATTCAACCACTAAAAATATATATCTTAAGAATGTGTACTATTGAAAAATGATTTGATATTATGAAGAGTCTACTTTAAAACATAAGATATTTCAAAGCTATACCTAGATTATCCAATGGTTTAATGTTTCATTGAAAATATAACCATTATTATCATGCCCCAATTCAGGTGTTTTTTCCCACCAAGAGAAGAATGATTGTTTTTGAAGAAGCAACATTCATTCATTTAATGATTATGTATTTTTCTTCTATAAATATGGTATTATATGACTGTATTCATGATATATTGAATTTGTGAGATAAGATTAAAAGTGTCTCATCAACAATTCGGGAGGATTAGTTGAAACTAATGATGTCACTATAGTATATAATAAATAGATTCATAAAAAACAATGTGACCTTTTATCTGATGAAAGTGATGAGAAGTATAGACCCAAATAATAAAGAGAATAGAAACAATTAATTGAAATATCATCATTAGTGATCAAGAAGCACCACTATAGACATGAAGGATAAAAGCATTACATCTAACAACATTTTTATCATAACTAAAGCCTAAATGTATTGAGGAAGTAGCTGGAGATAACAATTGGGTTCAATCTATCAATTAACGTCTCAAAAAATTGAGAAGAATCAATCAAGGGAAATTGTTTTGAGACCAATAAAATATGAATGCCTTTGTGACATGTTGGGTATTTTGCAATAACATAAGTGAAGTCAGTACAATGATTTAAAAATAATCATGACTAGTTTGCAAAGGGTACTACCATATAGAGGGTATCAATATTGAGGAATCATTTTCACCTATTTCCATGATACATAGAATCATATTATTATTGGTCATAGTAGTTCAAATAATGTTAAATTTTTTCTAGATGAATATCTTGTCATAATTTCTTAAATGTGGTTCTTGAAGAAGAAGTTTAAATTAAGAATCCATATGGTTGTCTCATTCATGAATATTAAGATATTGTTTTTTTGTAGAGAGAGGTGCTATATGGTTTGATTTAAGAACCAGTAGCACAATATTTAGTACTAGATCAGTTTTTGAAGAATCATAGTTTTCAGCATAGTATAGAAGATTAAAATATCTATGTAAACAAAGACACTAAGAAAAGGATAATGGTTCTAGTGACACTAAAAAATGGAACATTAATTTATCAATATATATATATATGAAAATAATGTTTAGAGATTGTTTGGAATGAATAAATACAAGTATATGATAACTTGGGTGGCTACACATATGAAACTGTCCTATGATGTTGATGGAAAAGCATTTAATGTCACCAAATACAGAATGAGCAATGGAAAACTATTTTTGCTAATAGCAACATGACCACATATTGTTTTTTCCATATGCCAGCAGTATAGAATCAGTGAAATCTCATGGAAATTCACTTTCTTTTAGTGAATGTAATAATTCATCATTTCAAGGGAATATTGGACTTCAGTTTATTATATACTGATAAATATCTACAAGAGTTATTGGGATATACAGATAAATATTGGGTTGGATCAGTATATGATAAGAAATCAATGATAGAAGTTGCATTCTATCTTGGTGGATTATGTATTTCTTCGATATGAAATAAACAATATTTCATTTCATTGAGTACCATAGAAGCTAAATATATTGCATCAACTCAAGTGTGACTCATTTATTATGGATGAAGCAGTATCTTAATAATATGGGTTTTTAAGTGAAGTATTCGATTGGAATACATTATGGTAATTTACGTTCTATAAATCTTAACAAAATATATTCCATCACTCAAGGGTGAATAAAATTAAAATCAAATATCATTTTATTAAAGAGGATGTATATAACTGCATTTTTATGTTTGAGTATATTTTTAATGAGAAACAGGTTGAAAACATTCTAACAAAGGACATACCCAATTAAGTGTTTTAGAGGTATCGAATGGTTCTCAGAGTTCAGTCAACTCCTCAGACTTGAAAAAGTGTGGAGATGTAAACGCCTATCCATGAAGTATGATGGGTTTTTCTTGAATGTTTTGATTAGTTTTCTTTATCAATTTACATACCACAGTATATTGACATCCTAGTTTAATGAAATGGGGGATAAATCATGATTAAAAAAGGGAGAAAATATCTTAATCATGATAGGGGGATAAGACAATATCTTGAGTAGTGAGATTTGGGGAGCATAAAATCTATAAATGATAGTGACAATAAATCAGATGTTATATACTACGAAATATGATGATTATGATGAAATATATGGAGTGGTTTTTGAATTATGTGATACATTTATGACCTTTCATATTACCCTTTTTTCTCATATCGAACATGGATCATGTGGGATTAGAGTGTGTTTTGAGTAAATCATTGATATCTATCTGAATTACATGAAGTGGATGGTGTAGAATATAAAATAAACCATAAGGTGGTATCAAAATAAAAAGAGTTGTCAACAAACCCAGAGGGGGATATTTTTGGGAAAATTTACCTCAAGGTAACTTGGTTTCATTTTTTAGTTTGTTGTTCTTTTTGACAAAGTGGGATTCCATGGTAAGTTGTGGTGTCCAGAGTTATTATTAACACAATATATTGAAAAAGATTCAATAAAATGGAATGGATTCTCTGGAAGCTATATAGAAAATATTTCACACAAGGTGACATAATTTCACAGTGTTACATAAATTTTTTGTGTCCAAAATAATCAATTTAACTAGATTCTCAAAAATTTGATTTCTATTAAGGTATTATGAAATTATATAAAATTCATCAGTTCCGCAATGACTGAGATTTATGAAGGGTGTTTCTCGAAGGTGAATAGTTTTTGATAGTGATATCTATGATTTTGATGAGCATGGAAAATGTATACTTTTCATAGAGCATTGGATGACAATTACTGAAAGGTTTTGATGGAGAGATCTGCAATTACAATGAGAATCACGAATGGGAAATTTCTTTAGAGCTTGATGAAGAAATAATAATCACAGTATAAATGATTGATTATCATGAAATAGAGATGATGTGGATATATGGTTATGGAATCAATGGAAATACTTATAAATAGGCCTATAACACCATCATAATTTGAGTGAAACTAAATAAAAATCCAGGGGCTCTAATTTCACAGAGGTTGTTCACGAAGATTCTTCTTGTGAAAATGTTTGTGATGAAAGGTGGTCCATGATAGGTATAAAAGACAGCTGAAATATTTTAGCATTGATAAAGTGTGGGAATTGAGGAAATATATAAAAATCTGATAGAAACATGTGATCTTTGAATAGTATAGTAGAACTCTGTGAAATAGGGGGCTTCACGAAGGTTGTGTGCATCACGAAAAGTGCTAAGAAAATTGCCCAGTAAATATTTGATAAATTGGTATTCATCAATTGGTTGAAAGTGAGGCTTCAATAAAGGATATACCTATAATTGAGGATTCATTCATTCATGGAAATAATGGGATCTAAAATACCATAAACTGTGGGTGAATCCCTTCCAAGTGTAGTGATCAAAGAATGTGATAGAAGGGATCCCTTCCACTAGCAGTTAGACACAAAAAGAGAAATATAATTCGACCCTTTTGAAATTATTGAGATGAACCTAATCCTTGTTAAGGTAGTGAACTTGGTTATATATGTGATCTATCCAAAAGATCATTTTGGTAGCAGGCCCCAATTGATTTGGTATATTGGTCTATTGTCGTTTTATTCTCCTTAGATGTCGCACAGTGAGGGTGAACCAAGTAGAAATATGTGTGTCTGTCTACATTCATTCCTACATTACATTTAATAAATAATCACTAGATATCAAATCGACGATTAAAATCAACAATGACACTTAGGTGAAAATAAATATACCCATATAAAAAAGATATTGAGGTTTAGTGAGGCGTGAATAATTATTTAAATAATGTCTATACCCTGATTCCCACACCCACTCAGGGAATCTAGATTCCTATTAGACAAAAAAAAATAAAAATTCTTTAATTATATCAGTATGATATTGAAATATTTTTTGTAATTCAATCATTAATATAGAAAATCCATGCTTCATTACCAGAATAAAAACTATAATCTCTACCTATTGTTCCCATTATTTCTAAATTATTTATATTTAAATCATTTTATATGCATTTTCTATAATATAATAATAAAAATGAATAATTTATTTCAATAACATTGATATTATATATGAAAATTCCATGTAGTTTCACAAACCCCTTCATGTTTCTTAGATAAATCTATTATATGGAATCATATCCATCTTTTCTTACCTTGACCATTATGTTGTTTAAATAGTTTCTTTAATTAAGGCCTTAAATTTTTACATTTGAAATTAATAAAATGTAACGATACATAATTATAATTATATTTTATTTTATTTATTTTTATTTATTTTTTTATTTTATAAACCATTTTTATATAAAAATTACAATTTCAATTGAAAGAATTTATATATAAACTATATCTTATATGACAATCGGTAATTGTGAAATATGAAGTTTTTCATAAATATATAGTTTTAACAAACTATCATTATATGTTATAGGATAAAAATTTTGTAAAACATTTTTATTAACAAATTAAATATTTTATGAGTATAATTATGTAAACTGGAATATTATTTCAAAGTTGTAAATTCTATTTTTAAAATTTTAAGACATAGGCAACATTTTATCATAATTTAATTTTTTTTTCTTTTTTCATATAATTAATCACATTTAGGGTGAAATAAATTTTTGGCTTATTTTAAATAAATTTAATTTTTTTTGAAATTAATTTATTACTATGATAAAAATAATTAACAATCATAAATTTATCTTATACACAATTTTATTGATTAAAACACTCTTTTATTTTAAAATATCTTTTATGTGTTTTGTGTGTTTAATTTAAAATAATTCTGTCCAATATTTGTGAAATTAATTTGGTTTAATAGAATTATAATGATTTTTTGGAAATAATGGTTTATTTATATTTTTCATAATAAAATAATTAGGGTGAATAATATTTAATTAAGAATAATATGTGTTTAAATGAATAATCTAAGATGGCTCAAATTTTCCAAAATTAGCATGACCTTTATAAATTCTAGAAATATATTTTTAGGATGTAGAGTCATAAATAAATGTATTATAATCCTTCATACACATAAAAACCAAAAATTAATAACATTATGTTTATAACCTCCTACATAAAATTCATTTTCATGTAAGATATCCTTCCCTTCATTTATAAATGGGACTAATAACACCCATTATTTACATACCCATCCATTTCAATTACTTGTTGAAAAAAATAATTTTTTTTCATTATATAACCCTATCTAAAAAACAATATAATTTTCCCCTTTTAATGAGGATGTGGCCTTCATTTACATGGATAATTCCAAAAAATATATTAATGTTCTTGACATGAGTATTACTCTCTTCCTAGTCATTATTTTTAATTATCCACCAAATACTATTCACTAAAATTGTTAATTTAATTAATTATGTTTAATATATATATAATAATATTTTATTATATTAATGTAATGTATGTTATTAATTCATTATGGAACATCTAATAAGAAAACAACACATTGATTTTTTGTACTTGTGGACTACCACCTCACCTAAAAGATGTTGTCATTTTTTCATCACATACTCTTTGTTATGGTATAAATGATCGGTTTAATGAATCATTATTTTTTTATAAAACATATAAAATTATTAAATGATCAAATTTTACATTTACCGTCATTCATTCCATCTCTCAAGATAAAATATTATTAATCAGGATAATTTTTGTATACCGCCTCCATATACCACATGTATTATTTAACATAACCTCCAATCATTGATTGTCATAAAAGTGTAATTAATGAACCATTATTATTTTAATTGTATTATTATAATTTTAAATTTACTAATAATCATATGTCATCACACTTTGTATTCATAGAGAAATGGTTTTGTTAACCTTTGGTTTTTGTGGATTACCACATCTATGAATATAGAAATTCATTTACCAACACCAAGCATAGTTAATGGTTTTATGAATGAATTATATGTAGATATATTTTATATATTAGATATGTATGTTTATTTCATTGTTATAATAACATTATGTGTCCCTACTTTCTAACAGATTATATCTTTATGACATTTTTTTTCGTTTTGATTACCACATACATTTTCAATGTATTACTGCTTATATGGAGAATGATTAAAGAATTTTATATACAATTGTTGAAATGTAATTAAAATTTATTAAATATTTTTAATAACTCTAGAGTTATTATTTTAATATCTAATTTTATTAATAATATATCATATCTATTAATCAAAATCGAATGAAACATATTATCCTCTAAAATAATCTTTAAGAGTCATAATTAAAATATCATATAGTGAATGTGGAAATTAAAAATTATATATGGATATATATTAAAAAACATGGTTAATATTGGAATTATAAACATGGTATCATAGATCAATTATCAACATTAACATTACGAAGCATGTGTAAGATAATTAAAAGTGTTAACTCACATTATTAAAAATAAGATGTAATAAAAAATATTCATAATATATAAATAAATATGAAGTTTATAAAATGGTTATAGAGAAGAAAATTGTTTTTAAAAAGATAATTAATATATTAAAGGTTGTTTTATAGGATAATATAGGTATGTAAACTAATGAAGGAAATAATTTAAGGGGGTTTTCCTTGAAATATCATCATTGAGAAACATTTTACATTACACACCAATTTAATATTATATGGTTTATATAAAAGTTTCTAACAATTTTAAGTGATTTATATGCATCATAATTTTGTCTAGTAGTGAAATGTTTATTGTTTCCCTTCATTAACACTTTCCAATGGAAAACGACTTCCATCACATTAATTGGCGATATCAGATCCTTGATTAAAAAATTATGATGGGATATCGGTTTATCCTTCAATATTTTCCTCTTTTGATCTCATAACTTTTTCAAGGTCTCCCTAAATGATTATATTCATATTTCTAAAACTGATTCTGGGTTCCATCTGGAGTTAAACTCTATTTAATTACATTGTTTTTGCCTCGATAGTTTAAAAAACATCTATTAGAGTTGATAATAATATTAGTCTAGTCTAAGAATATCTTGACTCTGGGTGTGTGGGAAATCTATAATGACATCTCATTTTGAAGTTGGAGGCATCTCATAAGATTCATAATGGGGAAAAACCCATGTTATTCTATATAATCCATGAGGTAGTTGATTCCATTAGTGTATGTCTTTTGATACCTTTTACATTTAGAATCCCATGTTTATTATATGGGGTAGAGATTATGGAAAATGGAAAAGGTCTAATATATTTTGGAAACATAACGATAATAGATTCAATGCATTTTTTGGATTGGTAGGTCATAGGTTTAATATCTTATGGGGTTTGGCGGGTCACATTTTAACATGTTTTGGGGAAAGGTGGGATACATGGTTATTGTCTTGTGGGGATAGGTGGGTTGTAGGTTTAACATTCCGTTGGGAAATATGGGTCAAATGATTAATATCTCGTGGGGATGTGTGGGTGGTTACATGATTCCAAAAGAAAGAAAATACCAAACTATAGATTTAGTTATTTGTGTCCTCAAGTGGGGAAGATTTTATACGTGGGGTTTGGTGGACTATTGGGAAATCATGATCAATCCTAAGGGAGGAACATCAGATGTGTTGGTATGTCAGTATTGATTCTCTTAGAGGTGTCCTAATTACCTTGTTGATAAAAATTTATCAAAACCCATGTAGTTAGAATTCGTAGTTTAATTTCATGCGATAGTACCACTCTAGGTAGTATAACATCAGGTGGTATGGATTATTATGTCACAAAAGGAGTGTTAATGGGGGATAGTGTGGGGATTAACCACATGGTATGAACGAAAAAAGAGTATTATCTTGTGGTGATGAAGGAGTGTGTGGGGCTTAGGCGTTATATCAAATTGAATGAGGAGTATCATTCCATGTTTGGGGGGGGGGTCTGAAATCCCATAATGACTGTACATGGGGAATACCATGCGCATCACATAGGGTGACACTATAGTTTAACATCATGTTATTTGGATGTTTATTTTATTTTTAATGTTCTATTAATATTATATGATTCCTATAAGGATTTAAATCATAAATCTATGACTATCTTAGGGCTTAAGCAGATGGTCATCCCATATGCTTCAATAGAAAAATTATGGTATGAATGTGTAATACACATTGGATCTTCCCCGGTGATTCAAAAGTAAGAGATGATATCAATTAAGACTATATGTAGAAAACATATAGGTGTTTCAAAGAGTATTAATGGTGTGAATAGGGCTTACATGTGTGAGCAATTTGTGTGTTTCTAGGAGAAGTGACAAAATGAATGGGGGCTATAGTGTAAAAGATATCATAGTTCTGCTAAAATATGCTATGATATGAACAAGGATTATTCATTTAAGATTCCTAGAGTCATCCTATGACTATATCACAGAGTATCCCTTATTAGTTTCATTGAGTAATAACACAATTTATCAATATGTTCAAGGATATTTTGTGTGGTGATTAAACATTGAGTTTTTAATTATTTAGAACTCTTGTAGGGTGTTTAATTGAACATGACCTTTTGACATGTCAAATAATATGATTATGGGATTACACCTAAGGAGGATACCCATGGGGGATTCCTAGGAGTAGTAGTGACACATGTCGGTCTTCCACTAAAGGGTTTTTTGTTCTTTATCCTCATGTCATGTCATGAGGGAATCATATTTTGTTAATGGTTCTTGGAATATGAATGGTGATTACAATCATGAAGGAGCCCCATGAGGACTTCATGGGGTCCATATTAGGATCATTTCTGGAGATATATTACACATGACACATAAGGCATCTACTTTTTTGTCACCTAAGGCATCCAACGATTTTGATTTAGGGTATTCTATTATTTAACATTATATAGTGAATACTATTGATGATGTCTCTATATCATGGCATGAATCATCTTATAAAATATACATAAGGAATCTCATTCTTTCAACATGAGGCATCATACATATTCCACATACGGTATACTATAGTTTAACCTCTTATATTGGGGAATACAAGGCCAACAATTCCTAAAAATTTATAGTGAGAGACTTATGAAAGAGAATCCCTTTCTTGTTCACTATGGAATAATATTTAGGTTATTGTATTTTTGGAATTACATTAGGAGTATTTTAAAGCAAATTATTAGATGGAAAAAAGTTCAGAATATAAACAATGGACATAGGAAAGGGACCGAGGGTGGTACATTGAATCATAGTATTTCTAGGAGTGTAGTGGCTTATATTGACCGATGGAATTATATAGGATGGGTTATGGGGATGTATGAGATGAAACCCAAAACAGCTGTGACCTGGCCCAAAAAGTCTCATGAAAAGACTATCCATTTTTAATGGTGGCCAGTTAAGGTAGAAAAGGGATAATCATGAAGGACCACGACCACATACCAACACAGATCTTGAGGAGGGATTCATGGGTATAGTTTCTATGATATATACTATGGTGTTTTAGTTCAAACACTATTTCATAAAACTATTCAATAATTCATGCAACTATACAATATCATAAACAACTTTTGGTGTTGTGGGAAAATTATTTTACATGAGGCATGACCAATGAGTATGTTTTCTGGATAACATCATGTCACACAACATTACATGTACATGAAAATATTGTTGTTTTATTGTTTCAACATGTTGATAAATTATTTTCCAAATTGATATAGATTAATGAAAACAAATCTATGAATAATTCCATGCATTGAGGGACTTCCCCATGGTAATTTCATAGAAGTTTGGGACATTGATGTTTCTCAAAGCATGTGACCCAATGATTCATGAGAATGTGATTTAGATCATGAATCCTATATTATCTCTCAAAAAATAATGGGTTGATGGAATATTTATAGGCATTCTGATTTTCTCATGTCTCTTAACCTAGGTATAACAATATTATGTAGTTTTATGAAAATATTTTTTAAGATCTCTCATTTATTAATGGGTATTTTTCATTTGACATCGCCTTTCTTATTAAAACTAGTTCTAAAACCATGAATGTTTTGCATGAACTTTTTAATTTTTTTGTTTAATTATAAAAATTTCTCTTAAATTTCCCCTAGTGGCCATTTTCATAAGTCTAACACCAAATGATGATAAGTATATATCTTGGTTTTGACTCCATGACCAATCAAATTGAAACCTATGAAATGAACTATGTTCCAAGGTCAAGTTATTCACTATTTGGTATATAGTTAGATGGATTTTTAATGCAAAAAATAATAACCCATTAATATATAATCATGAAATATAGTTTATTAATTATATTTTTGGTTGATTTTAATGATATTTATAAATCAACAGATTTTATAAAAATTATACACAAGTCATAATTGTTTTCTCAACTCAAATCCATTTTCCCATGATTCGTAAAATATGGATTTTTTTCATACAATTATCTTCATCCTACCATTGTATCTTAAAATTATAGATCTTATTTTTCTATGGTGATGTTACATATCTTCATAAATATCCCCCCTTGATTGAATTCTTCATCAAAGAATTTCTTGTTGTTGATTTGTATTACTCATAAATTTTCTAATGGATATTTCACTTCCATGTCCATGTTTTATGTAAGAACCCTATTTTTTCTATAAAATACTTTTTAATATTCTTGATGTTATTATAGAGTAGCATCTTCAGACGGCGTGCGATTCCGAGCTCCGGTGTGGCTGGAATTAAATTTTCTGTGTGTTAACACTGTGCATGCCAAATAAATGGAATAACTCCTAAGCGGTGATACAGATTAGAAATATGAGTGTACATATGGGTCTGAAATGGGGTGTTTACCCTAGGAACGACATAATACATGTCATCGCGGGACGTTGGGAGCCCTCCCGTTAGCGAAATGTTAAACGTATAATTAAATTAATTTAATTATTTGTTTAATTGTAAAACTTAGGTATCTCCTAAACGGTTTCTCGGATGGGATAACCGATGGCACTGTTGAGTCCAGAATGTGCCATTTACCCTAGGAGGTGTGTAGCTTTCGCGGGCATGGGCCTTCTGTGAAAAATGCCTCCAGGGGCATTTTTGTAATTTAGTGGCCTCAGGCGTTGAGCTTTATAACATTCGAACGAAGCCACAAATTAAAATTGTAAGCCCACTGTTGTTCTCGGAAGGTGGTGTTTACCCTAGGAGAGGCTTAACCTCTCCCCCATCAGGAGTTTCTTATGCGGATCTGTCATGACCCGTCCTCGGGGCCTGTGCCGTGACTACCCCAAGCCCGCCTTCCATTGGCCAGGGGCTGGCGACTAGCACCAAAGGAATAAAATCCCGATAACTGGGAAGGAATTGCCTTTATAAAAGAAAAAAAGCACCATAGAGTACAAGCGGGAGAAAAACACTAAGTACAAAAGAAAAGATGAAAAGTAAATGGGCCAGAATACAAACCCAAAAGAAAGTACAACTACAACTGAACAAGGTACAACAACAAAAAGGCAATCAACTGGAAGAAGGAAGCATCTCCTGGGTCATCCTCCTCGGATCCTACCTGAAGGGTAGGTACAGATAGCGCATCTCCTAGTCGTCCACCACGGATCCAACCTGAAGGGTAGGTACAGATATCTTCCTCCACGCTCTCGTCCGTCAACCTCCTCTGTGAGTCGTCACGTCGTGTAGTCCACCTCCGGGTACTGACTCGTCGTGTAGTCCACCTCCGGGTACCGTCCAGTCCTTTAACACTCGGCCTCCGTCAGCACTTCCTTTCGTCTGCAACCAACACAACGAGGTGCGGGCATAGCCCGTGCAGGGGTGAGTGTAACGATACTTAGTAGGGACCCCGATACCCTCAAGGTCTCACTAAACCAACAAGAATAAACACAGAGAAGAGTCAACAGATAACCTCTACTTAGGTATATGCCCATACATATACCTATGTTATCAAGTAACCCATATCAATCATGAGGAATCACAAGGATTGTGAAATCAATGGATGAGCACTACCCAGTTATATGCCCGTACATATACCTAAGTTAGGAAGTGACCCATCTCAATCATGAGGTAAACACAAGGTCAAAAGTCTCAGCTCAAACCAGGATTTTCATTATCGAAACCGTAACTGCTGAAGAGCTCCGTCTCTAGAATGTACAGTGGTCCTGTCACGACTCCAAGGTACTGCTCACTAACCTAAGACTGCTGAGGTACTCCTCCTGTCGAGTACCGCGGGCCTGCCACCACACACAGTAGTGCTTCCCACCGTGGTCTGCCACCCAAACACAGTAGTGCTCCCCCCTCATAGCCTACAGAGGTACTTCTCCTGTCGAGTACCGTGGGTCTACCACCTCATATAGTAGTGCTCCTCCGCTGTGGGTCTGCCACCTCACAAAGTAGTGCTCCCTACTGGGCTATGTAAGTCACTCCGAATCGAATCAGACAAGCAGTCTTCAGGTCTCTGCCGGCTACACTGTCTCCGTACTCCACACGCTCGTCTACGAGAGGGTCCGCTCCACGAGCTACATGTCAATAATCCAACTATATCAAAGTCCCACGAAGAAGTATCTCAAAGGACCGACTCGTCATAGGGGTGTCAACGCAACAGACGGCGCGGCAATCGGACGCCCGGTCTGTGAGTTATTAGCCTTTTTGTCCCAGGGGCCCGATTGGTTTCGTGAGTGAACCAACCAGGACGTATCTCAAATTTACCCCGAACTCCCACAGGTTATAATCATAGGGACCGTTAATCAACGTGATCACCAACGCCGCTAACGGTTCGTCAAACAGACGTTTGGTCTGAAAGATATCAGCTTTTCCGTTCCAGGGGCCCGGTTGAATTTCGGTGCGATCCAACCCGGCCACTATCCATCTCCATCCAATTCTTCGGCGGAGGATGCCAAAAGTTCCGTATCGTCAACAGGAACTCAACGCAACAGACGGCGCATCAATCGGATGCCCGGTCTGTTAGTTATTGGCATTTCTGTCTCACACCCACCCTAGGAAACTTCCCAGGAGGTCATCCATCCTGATCACTACTCTAGGCCAAGCACGCTTAAATATGGAGTTTTAACCACGTTGGCTCCCAAAAAGGAAGATTCACCTTAAATATAGTATACTGAAATGACAGTCTCGATCCAAGGATCGCGTTGCCACTGACGGCGAGTCGTTTGGAGGCCTGTAGCTCAAGATACGGGCATTTGACCGAAAGTGGTCCGAAACTGGGGGATCTGGGCCCGGGCCGACCCGGCCCGACCCCCTCCCCCCCCCCCCCCCCCCGGGTCGGCCAAACCGAGTCGACCCGCCCCGGCCGGCGACCCGGCCCGGCCGGCGGCGCGGCGGCGCGGTCCTGCGCGGCGGCGCGGGCGGGTGCGGCGGTGCGGTCCGGCGCGGCGGCGCGGACCGGCACGGCGGCACGACCTGGGCGCTGTTCGGGTGCCGCGCGCGGGGGGCAAGGCCCCCCTTTGAGAACCGCGGCCCTTTAATTGGGGCCGCTTTTGAGACCCAGCCGGGGGAAATTAATTTCCCCCGGTCTCCACAGTCCGGCCAGCCCGCACTGGCCGGCCGGTTTCGCCAGCAAGGACCGGCGACGGCCGGTCCTTCCTTCGCCGACACCGGCGGCCCGGTGCCGGCTGCCGGACATCTTGCTCCGCCGCGGCCCGGAACCGACCACGGCCTATGCCGTCCAGCGCGATGCGACGACATCGCTTCCCTCTGCCGCGGCCCCACTCCGGCCGCGGTGCCTTTGAATTTCTTCGACGCAACGCGACGACGTCGCGTTCTTGGATTTCTTTCCACGGCGCGGCGCGACGGTGCCCTGCAATAATTGCCGTGCGATTCCCGCGTGGTGCGACGGCACCACGCCATCCTGTTCCATCCGTAAGGAAACAATTATGTACATAGGAGGGGGGATCGGCCGTGTTGGTGCGGTCCGGGCCCCCCTCTCGTTAGACAATAACATTTAATTCTTTATCCTCGAAGTTCAACATTCTAGATTCAAGAATGGAAAATAAATAAATAAAATATCAACAATCCCCTACCTTGTCATCGCTGTCGGATGCGAGGTCATCGCGGAATTGACCATCGCGGAAGGAGGTGATCATCACACCGCGGAAGGGCGTCGCGTCGACGATCTCCGAGGACCAAGAACATACGGATTTAATTAATAATAATTAAATCCATGTTGTTGTTGAAATCCAAAAAGAAAATAAAAATAAGCGCAACCCCCTACCTTGTTGTTGTCGATCGAAGGTTGTCGCGGGGTTGGATCGTCGCGGAAGAAGCGTCGCAAAGGGAGATCTGTTGGCGTCGCGGTACAAGGATTCGCGTCGTCGATCTCCGGAGGTTCGGTATTCTTCGCGTTCTTCGCAAAAGAAGAACGATTTCCTCCAAATCCTCTCCACGCCACAAGTTTCAACCCAAAATAAAATAAGAGTTATCTTATTTTATTAACGCACAAGACACGTTTGAATTTCAAAAGAAATGAACAATTAATTCAAAAAATTAATTTTAACAAATTAACAGCCCAATTAAATTGGGGCGTTAAGAAATTAAGAAAACGCGTCAGTTGACTTCGTTTAATAGGGGGGTGCGGGTGCGTTACTTAAGAATACAAGAAACGGTGGGGCTCGTGCGGGCCCCACCTCACAAACATCCTACCAAGAGGGTAGGGTATTTCGGGATAGCACCCTATCCACATCGACTTAGCTTAAGCTGCTTTAAGTGGATTCAAGTGGCTTCCAAGCGGCTTAAGTGAAATAAAATTAAGTTTGTCGTACAATTTATTTTATTTCTTAACTTTAAGACAAAAAATTAAAAACCACACCCGAGGAAATACAACTCCAGAAGAGGCGTTTCTATGAAATTACCGGTGCTGCGATTCCATCGGTGCCCTCATAATTTGATTCCAAGCACCGGTTCAAAATATAGAAAAACCCGCACGTTCGTTCACTGAACGTACCCGAGCCAAACTTCAGAAAATGATTCCGGGCACACTGGGGCTCGGAATCAGGCGCTGTCAGAAACTGCGTTCTTGTAAAATTCAAAGAAAATTATGTATAAAAATTCCTTGGAATTTACGGGTCTTTACATTACTCCCACCATAGGGCTTTACGTCCCCGTAAAGCTTCACCACAAACTTAGGGATATAAAGGCGGCACTGAGCACGCATCTGAGCCTTCCGCTCCCATGTGCTCACCTGGAGGTTCCGTACTTCCAAGGAAAGCGCACCCGGGGAACCGATCATCCTCGTAGGATCTTCTCCTGTAGATCCTCGATCCCCACTGGAACCTCCGCGAAAAACACCTCATCGCCATCGTCCAGCTCCTCATGGTCGATGATATGTGAAGGGTCGATCACGTATCTCCTCATTTGAGATACGTGGAAGTGGTCTTGCACCTGGTGCAACTACGGTGAATGGGTCAAGCGGTAAACCACCCTGCCTACCCAGCTGAGGACCTAAGAAGGTCCACTGAACCTCGGAGGTAACTTTCCGCCTTGGCCACATCTCCGTAAACCTTGTCGAGGTGAGAACCGTAAGAAGACGTGGACGTCATCCTCGAACTCCAGAAGTCTCCAATTCCTGCTAGAACTGAAACTCAAAACAACTGCTGCCACGAGGGTAAGGTTGACCGACTCAAGAGTGATCGGTCTCACCCTACTGTGAAAGAGTTTATCCCGTGCCGCCTGGTGTTTCCTTTTCACCGACCAAGGAAATCCCATCCCAACGTTTGCCTAAAACCGTCAATTTGTGTATGAACTGTGATTGCCCAGTCCATACTCAAACCAACGTCGTAAGGCCTCGATGCTGCCACCAAGAGATTCCAACCGAAACTCTCGCCTCGAGGGTCTGACCGCACCGTCGGCGTAAGTGTGATTATCGAGTCTCCTCCCAAGGTATCTCCAGACGTGAGGTTCAAGTCCATGGCTTAACGGAAACTCTAGGTCTGGGACAAGATTGTGAAAGAGAGGAATGATTCATATCGACGTCTGTTACTACAGCAGCTAGTAGTGGACACAGACTGTCCCTTGAATCATTTTTAGAGCCATTGGGTCACACACCTTGACCGCATGCAGCCGCACTCTTCTCTGCCCTCCAGCTCCCTGGGCCTGGCGGGGATAACTAAGGCGGGTGGTTGTACAATGTTAGGATGTACAACACCTCATGCTGCTCTCCTAGCTCTGCCTCCATGTCTGCTGCTTCGTAGACTCATCTCTCATTTAAGCTTCCTCTTCTTTAACACGCTCGAGTCTCTAATATTGGCACTAGTTTCCTGTTTCTTACTGCACTGTGCAGTCTTCATCCTCTCATGGATGTCCTGGACCTCCTTTAGTCTCACAAGAGCTGCTATGATTCCTTCTTTTCTGAAAAGAGAAACCCGGTCTCATCCCCTAGATGAACCACATTCGTTGCCTAATACAGTCAATCCTAACATGAATGATGCATTCATGTCATGGATGACGTCGTAAGGCCTTGACGTAACTACTAAGAGATCCAACTGTCACTCTCGCCTCCAAGGGTCGAGTCACACTGTCGGCAACAGTGTGAGGTCACTGGGTCTCCTCCAGTAGAAATCTCGAAAGTGAGGGTCAAGTCAACAATTTAACCGGGACCACTCAGTATCAACCAAACAAAAGGACAATAAAGAAAACAACTCAGAGATAAGTGTCTTTTTATTATTGCAGCTCATAGTACAAGACACGAATACAACAGAAAAATGGAACTAGAAGTACAAGGGACGTATCCACTAGTTCCTCTCCTGTCCACCTGTTCCCGGAGCTTACTGCCTTGTCCACTGCTCGGCTGTTGCTCAAGCACCAGCCACTGCTTCTGTCTCGGTGTCTCCTCCAACACCCGTTGATCAACCGTACGAGGAGTCAGACAGTCACGTGCCAGGTGACCCTTCCCGCCGCAGGAGTAACATTGTCCGTTTCTGGCACGCCTGGCTCTGACCCCACCTCGGGTGCCCCACACCACCGGTCCTAAAACCCGAGATCGTCCAACTGCTAGTCTGGTCCTCCTGGACCTCTGCATCATCTGTCTACTGCCCACAGATGACTCGGCTACGGATCGAAAAACACGCGGAAAAGGCAGAAGCTCCTGTACACGATCGGGGTGTAGAGCTACTGGCACAAACTCCACCCGGAATAAGGTCTTGAAGTCTTCCCATGTGAAGGCCATCCCATCGCAAAACTGGAACAAGTGGCTCCACCACCTGCCTACTGCTGCATGAAGAAGGCTGGCAACAAAGATCACCATGAAGTCTGTCGGCGTCCCCACTAGCCTGAAGACTCTCACCACAACCTCTAGCCAACCCTCAGCCGCCTGCGGGTCCATCTCTCCCCAGAACCTGGGTGGCCTCTGGTACTGGAACTCGTGCAGTGCACTCAAGTAGCGTGCATCGCCTACCTCTAGGGCTGGTGGCATCGGTGGCCCAACGTATGGTAGTAGCGCTGGTGCCTCTGCTAGTGCCTCAACAGCAAGAGGGCCTTGTACCGAAGCCTCGTCGCTCGACAAGCTGTCAGTACGCACGTCCCTCTGGGCTCTAGCTGGTCGTCCGAGAAAAGGAATCCTAAAAGAAACATCATGACACGGTCAAACATTTATACCTGGTGAGATGACCTGGTTTGAGCTGTTTTAAGGGCAAACCTTTGAAAACACACACACAATCAGTGTTTTCGTGCACAAAGTCAGAAATCAGTTGTCAGGGTCCTGGGGTATGGATACGTCGGCCGCCCGCACCAACACTGGACTCCCTGAACTGAAATCCACACTCGGTACTCTTAACAGTATTTCTTCACAGAAATAAAAATTCAGAGTCATAAGGTCTGCGGTAGAACCGAAAACCTTTGATACCAATTTGTCACGACCCATCCTCGGGGCTTGTGCCGTGACTACCCCAAGCCCGCCTTCCATAGGCCAGGGGATGGCGACTTGCACCAAAGGCATAAAATCCTGATAACTGGGAAGACATTGCCTTTATAAAAGAAAAAAAAGCACCATAGAGTACAAGCGGAAGCAAAACACTAAGTACAAAAGAAATGATGAAAAGTAAATGTGCCAGAATACAAACCCAAAAGAAAGTACAACTACAACTGAACAAGGTACAACAGAAAAAAGACAAACAGCTGGAAGAAGGAAGCAGCTCCTAGGTCGTCCTCCCCGGATCCTACCTGAAGGGTAGGTACAGATAGCGCATCTCCTGGTCGTCCACCACGGATCCAACCTGAAGGGTAGGTACAGATAGCTTCCTCCACGCTCTTGTCCGTCAACCTCCTCTGTGAGTCGTCACGTCGTGTAGTCCACCTCCGGGTACTGACTCGTCGTGTAGTCCACCTCCGGGTACCGTCCAGTCCTCGAACACTCGGCCTCCGTCAGCACTGCCCGTCGTCTGCAACAAACACAACGAGGTGCGGGAATAGCCCGTGCAGGGGTGAGTATAACGATACTCAGTAGGGACCCCGAAACCCTCAAGGTCTCACTAAACCAACAAGGATAACCACAAAGAAGATCTCAACAGATAACCTCTACTTAGGTATATGCCCATACATATACCTAAGTTATCAAGTAACCCATCTCAATCATGAGAAACACAAGGATTGTGAAATCAACGGATGGGCACTACCTAGGTATATGCCCGTACATATACCTAAGTTAGGAAGTGACCCATCTCAATCATGAGGTAAACACAAGGTCAAAAGTCTCAGCTCAAACCAGGATTTTCATTATCGAAACCGTAACTGCGGAAGAGCTCCGTCTCTAGAATGTACAGTGGTCCTGTCACGACTCCGAGGTACTGCTCACTAACCTAAGACTGCTGAGGTACTCCTCCTGTCGAGTACCGCGGGCATGCCACCTCACACAGTAGTGCTTCCCGCCGGGGTCTGCCACCCAAACACAATAGTGCTCCCCCCTCATAGCCTACAAAGGTACTCCTCCTGTCGAGTACCGCGGGTCTGCCACCTCACATAGTAGTGCTCCTCCGCTGTGGGTCTGCCACCTCACAAAGTAGTGCTCCCCACTGGGCTACGTAAGTCACTCCGAATCGAATCGGACAAGCAGTCTTCAGGTCTCTGCCGGCTACACGGTCTCCGTACTCCGCACGCTCGTCTCCGAGAGGGTCCGCTCCACGAGCTAAAAGTCAATACTCCAAGTATCTAAAAGTCCCACGAAGAAGTATCTCAAAGGACCACCTCGTCATAGGGGTCTCAACGCAACAGACAGCGCGTCAATCGGACGCCCGGTCTGTGAGTTATTAGCCTTTTTGTCCCAGGGGCCCGGTTGGTTTCATGAGTGAACCAACCCGGCCGTATCTCAAATGTACCCCGAACTGCCATAGGGTATACTCATATGGACCGTTAATCAACGTGATCACCAACTCCGCTGACGGTTCGTCAAACGGATGTTTGGTCTGAAAGATATCAGCTTTTCCGTTCCAGGGACCCGGTTGGATTTCGGTGCGATCCAACCCGGCCACTATCCATCTCCATCCAATTCTCGGTCGGAGGATGCCAAAAGTTCCGTATCATCAACAGGAACTCAACGCAACAGATGGCACGTCAATCGGACGCCCGGTCTGTTAGTTATTGGTCATTCCGTCTCACACCCACCCTGAGAAACTTCCCAGAAGGTCACCCATCCTGATCACTACTCTAGGCCAAGCACGCTTAACTAGGGAGTTTTAACCACGTAGGCTCTCAAAAAGGAAGATGCACCTTATGTATAGTATACTGAAACGACCGTCTCGATCCAAGGATCGCGTTGCCACTGACGGCGAGTCGTTTGGAGGCCTGTAGCTCAAGATACGGGCATTTGACCGAAAGTGGTCCGAAACTGGGGGGTCTGGGCCCGGGCCGACCCTGCCCGACCCCCCCTGGGTCGGCTGAACCGGGTCGACCTGCCCCGGGAGGCGACCCGGCCCGGCCGGCGGCGCGGCGGAGCGGTCCGGTGCAGCGGCGCGGCGGCGCGGGCGGGTGCGGCGGCGCGGACCGGCACGGCGGCGCGACCTAGGCGTTGTTCGGGTGCCGCGCGCGGTGGGAAAAGCCCCCCTTTGAGAACTGAGGCCCCTTAATCGGGGCTGGTTTTGAGACCCGGCCGGGGGAAATTAATTTCCCCCGGTCTCCACAGTCCGGTCGGCCTGCACTGGCCGGCCAGTTTCGCCAGCAAGGACCGGCGACGGCCGGTCCTTCCTTCGCCGACACCGGCGGCCCGGTGCCGGCCGCCGGTCATCTTGCTCCGCCGCGGCCCGTAACCGACCGCGGCCTATGCCGTCCGGCGCGATGCGACGACATCGCGTCCCTTTACCGCGGCCCCACTCCGGCCGCGGTGCCTTTGACTTTCTTCGACGCGACGCGACGACGTCGCGTTCTTGGATTTCTTTCCACGGCGCGGCGCGACGGCGCCTTGCAATAATTGTCGTGCGATTCCCGCGTGGTGCGACGGCACCACGCCATCCCGTTACATCCGCAAGGAAACAATTATGAACATAGGAGGGGGGTTCGGCCGTGTTGGTGCGGTCCGGGCCGCCCTCTCGTTAGACAATAACATTTAATCCTTTATCCTCGAAGTTCAACAGTCTAGATTCAAGAATGGAAAATAAATAAATAAAATATAAACAATCCCCTACCTCTTCGTTGCTGTCGGATGCGAGGTCGTCGCGGAATTGACCGTCGCGGAAGGAGGGGATCGTCACACCGCGGAAGGGCGTCGCGTCGACGATCTCCGAGGACCAAGAACATACGGATTTAATTAATAATAATTAAATCCATGTTGTTGTTGAAATCCAAAAAGAAAATAAAAAGAAGTGCAACCCCCTACCTTGTTGTTGTCAATCGAAGGCTGTCGCGGGGTTGGATCATCGCGGAAGAAGCGTCGCGAAGGGAGATCCGTTGGCGTCGCGGTATAAGGCTTCGCGTCGTCGATCTCCGCAGGTTCGGCATTCTTCGCGTTCTTCGCCGAAGAAGAACGCTTTCCTCCAAATCCTCTCCACGCCACAAGTTTCAACCCAAAATAAAATAAGAGTTATCTTATTTTATTAACGCACAAGACACGTTTGAATTTAAAAAGAAACGAACAATTAATTCAAAAAATTAATTTTAACAAATTAACAGCCCAATTAAATTGGGGCGTTAAGAAATTAAGAAAACGCATCAGTTTACTTCGTTTAATAGGGGGGTGCGGGTGCGTTACTTAAGAATAAAAGAAACGATGGGGCTCGTGCGGGCCCCACCTCACAAACATCCTACCAAGAGGGTAGGGTGTTTCTGGATAGCACCCTATCCGCATCGACTCAGCTTAAGCTGCTTTAAGTGGCTTCAAGTGGTTTCCAAGCGGCTTAAGTGAAATAAAATAAAGTTTGTCGTACAATATATTTTATTTCTTAACTTTAAGCCCAAAAATTAAAAACCACACCTGAGAAAATGCAACTCGGGAAGGGGCGTTTCTAAGAAATTACCGGTGCTGCGATTCCATCGGTGCCCTCAGAATTTGATTCTGAGCACCGGTTCAAAATTTAGAAAAACTCGCACGTTCGTTCACTGAACGTACCCGAGCCAAACTTCAGAAAATGATTCCGGGCACACCGGGCCTCGGAATCAGGCGCCGTCAGAAACTGCGTTCTTGTAAAATTCCAAAGAAAAGTAAGAAAAAAAAATTCCTTGGAATTTACGGGTCTTTACAGGATCATTATGGGGGTTTTAAATTAATTAAAATGTTAATTAATTTATTTAAACCTAAACACCTCCCCTTCCCCTCCCTTGTTCACCCCGGTCACAAACCCTCCCAAGGAAGAACTACTACTCTCTTCCACCTCTACGGTGAGCCCTAATAGCTCCGGTGGGGTGCGAAAGCTCCGAAGGATCATCGGCGAAGCATCGGGCTACGCCCAACAAGGTAGGGGTTTCGTGTTTGCGTTTTAATTTCGAACCTCCCCCTTTGAATTACTTCATAGCGTCATATTGCAGTCAAATTTGAATGCTAACCCCATTGTTTTGTAATACGATTTCTGAGCTTTATGACACACTTTTTTGTCATAAAATCCGAGTCTCGAGGCATTCTCAGTCGTCCTCCGAAGATTGTGGGTCTTGGAGGTCGTTTGGGGGTTTCGGTGATCCTGGACGACGGTAGGAGGCGACGGCTTCGACCGGGCGAGGGGGATGCTGAGGGTGTCGGCGCGAGGGCGAGTGGAGGATGCCGGCGGAGGTGCTGGGTCAGCATGGGTCAACGTGGAGGAGGCCGGAGGAGGCATCGACGGTCGAACACGGGGCGCCAGTGAGGTCATTGGCAGACGCCAGCTGGGGCGCGATGACGCGGAAGACCCGGGCCACTGACCTCGGCCGATAGACAGCGGACCCACCATTGCGGGTCCCTGCATGGAAGGAAGACTAGCCTTCGGGCAGGTCCAGCTAGGGGGACCGCGGTTCGTGCAGGCGAACCACGGGCCGTGGTGGCTCAGTCGGCTGAGCCGCGGGCAGGCCGGCTTGGGCCGGTCTAGGGGGGTGAGGATCGACCGGACCAGTCTGGTCCACCCCATTCTCGTCTGAAGGCGTTAAAAAAACCGTTACATTTAAATCGTGGGTCGAAACTGCATGTCTTCTGTGGCAACATGATCTTTGGATCGAGACGGAGTTTTTGAGATGGTTTTGGGGAATATAAATTCCAGAAATGGGGGCTCGGGGGCGCAACATGAACGTTAAGTGGACGGGTATTCTTCCAGGAGTTCTTGTTTTGGACGGCGTGGACACATACGATGTCTGTTTTGAGTGTCGTTAGTGGCGTTGCGACCCTGGCGTCGAGCCAGAGTTTTCCATTGTGGTTTTGGGCATTGAAAATGGAGTTGAGGCATATATCCCACTAGCCTTCTTTCGAGCTGCACGCATCTTTTTGTAACTTTTTTATCGGACGTCCATTCGGGGTGTGTGAGAAGTTGTTTTTGGGTGTTTTTCCTAGGGCATTGCATTGGCGCAATCTGTCCGCTTTAATTCCGCATGGTGGTGCGGGCACTGTGAGGGCCGTTTTGGGAGTTGGCGGTGATTTCAAACATTTTTTTCATAGGGTGTCTGATTTGGACAAGTGAATAGTCTATCTTGTGTACTTTTTTGAGAGGATCACAATGGTACAATCTGTTCGTTGTGCATTGGGACCAGGGTGTGGGTCCCACGTAGAACTGCTCGTGCGCGGTTTGACAAAATGAATCTTTTTCTCCGGATATCCATTCCACTCAAGTGATCAGTCCTTTTGACGTGATTTTCCGAGTGGATCGCAATGGTGCAATGTGCCTGACTATTTTCGGGGCTGAGGCTTAGGACCACGGGACGTTGTTTGGTCGTAAAGCGGTGTCAGACGACTTTTACGTCGGATATTCACTTGAGGTGAGTAAGTAGTTGATATCGCATGTTTTTCCACTAGTATTAAAACGGTATGAATCGTTTGGATGTGAGGAGACTCATTCAAGACCTCATTTAAATGTGGAAACATGAAAGGTGTACCAGTGGAGGTTCTTCCAGCGGTGTTTGTAGGGAACCCTTGGAGTGTGATAACGTGCACTCCAGTGTGATGTAGTTGGCCATGCTTGGGCTGATGAGATGGAAAGTTAGAGTTTTTACATTTATGCCCTTCGCGTTGACATTGGGTTCCATGTGTACGACAACCTTTGGGCTGGATACATGCTATACTCTACGAGTATACGAGAATGCTTGGAGGTACATGTGGTTGTTTGTACCTGAGAACATTTGTGCGCTTGGTTAGAGTTGACTTGGGGCCACACGTCGTGTGGGCCCCCTATGCTTGTCGTGTTCTGATTTACGTTCCATTGACCTCTCGCGACGTAGAGGGTCCTTCTGTATTCGTTTGTTCGACCAGTAGGGTTGAGTTTCCCCCTAGTTCTATTCTTGTTTGTTTAACTAGGATGGTTGACTTTCCCCTGGTTCTGTTCTCATTTGTTTGACCAGTAGGGTTGAGTTTCCCCCTAGTTCTGTTCTCGTTTGTTTGACAAGCAGGGTTGATTTTCCCCTGGTTCTGTTCTCATTTGTTTGAACAGTAGGGTTGAGTTTCCCCTAGTTCTGTTCTCGTTTGTTCGACCAGTAGGGTTGAGTAGGTTTCCCCTGGTCCTGTTCATGATGGTTTCGACCAGCAGGGTTGAGTGGTTTTCCCCTGGTTCTGTTCTCGATGGTTTGGCCGGCTGAGTTACTTCGTGTTCCCTAGTAGAGTTCTTGTGGATTTTGTGTGACCAACACATTACACGGGCAACGATCCTATACCCAGAAGGTTGTTTCTAGTAGGGCTGGCCAGGAGGTTGTTTCTAGTAGGGCTGGCTAGGAGGTTGTTTCTAGTAGGGCTGGCCAAGAGTTTGTTTCCAGTAGGGCTGGCCAGTGAGGTACCATCCAGCAGGAATTGCTAGTGGGGTACCATCCAGCAGGGATTTCCAGTACAACGGTGTTCATCGAACAATACCATCCACCAAGGATGGACAGAGCAGTTTTGGGTTTACCTCCAGTGGGTCTGGGAAGTGGTCCTCGATGCCGGGTTTACCTCCAGCTGGGCTGGGAAGTGGTCCCCGATGCCGGGTTTACCTCCAGGTGGGCTGGGAAGTGGTCCCTGATGACGGTTCTGAGCATCCCTCCAGTGGAGTACCCTTTTACGGTACTGGGCAGTGTGGAACCCATAGAATTCTGCCAGGTCTCCATCCAGTGGGAACCCATCGACTTCTACGGATTACCCTGCAGCAGGGCTGGGCAGGGCACCTATCGACTTGGAGGAGACCTCTCGACTGCAGGGCACTGATGAGGTGTGGTTTGACGTTCCGCCAAAAATCTCAAGTACGAGGGGTGCTTTCCCTACCGAGACACGTCCTTGTGAGGCAACCTAAAACCGGGTGGGTGAGTCAGTGCCGCCCAAAGCAGATAGTGTCAAGGTGCGGTGATTTGAGCCCCTTGACTTGCAGTTCGAAGCAGACGTGCGGGATGCTAGGCATCAATGGTTTTTACTTCTAGGACTGTTGGCTACTCACTTTCTTGGGCTGAGATACTGGATGGATATCCCCTTACTATCTTGTTCGGGCTTCTTGATTGAGCATATGGATAGGTATATACCTTGTTCTAGTACCCACTCCTTGGGTTTTGGCTAATCTCCTTCCAGGAAAGGCAAAGACGTGCGGGGTATGCCACATGCTTTCCATGTATATATTCTTGTGATTTGATGAGTCTACTTTCCTGCTATAGGTAGCGAAGACACGACTATAAGTTCATCTTTTCACCATTTCCAGCTCCTTGTGTCTAGACGAGTCTACCTCCTTTCTCTTGTTGGGATGAGCTGGACTCTCTACTCTTACTCTTCTGCACTATCTCTGTTGTAATCCTTTACTATTCCATGTTAGATCTACTAATCAACCTTCGGAACCTCCATTGATTTTCCCTCGAGACTTCGGGGTATCCTACTTAGTATTTTTATACTTACCCTTGCTTGGGCATTGGCTGCACTTGGTGTTCCCTTGCAGACGACAGACAGGTTGGTCATGACTTCAGCGAAGCTTAGGATTTTGGGAGTTTGGACCGCGTGCAGTGGTCAGAGTCAGGTACTTGGTGGGGGCCCTTCCAGTTGATTTTATTTTGTTTACCTGTTGCCGGGTTGTGGCACTTTTTTGGTTGGGTGCGTTTTTTTCCCCTTTTCTTTTCAGTTTACCTTCAACACTTTCTTTGTACTATTTAGAAGTTGATGCACTTTGTGGTTTATATATAGCTATTGGTACTTTTCTTTTCCTTTTACTCTACACTTCTGCATTGAGTGGGCTGCGTGTGTGGGTACAAGTACTTAGGCAATGGCCTCCTCGAGTTGTTGTACCTTCAACGCTGGTCATCAGCCCCTGGCCTATAAAGACAGGCTTAGGGTAGTTGCGTCATGAGCCTGTGTAAGGTCGGGTCGTGACAAAGTGGTATCATGGGTGGTTCATTCCATGGGACATTGTTCAGACGTCCCTAAAAAGGAATTGGTTGGGATTTAGAGCAATAGTGTTAACGTGTCTTGAGTGCGGCTCTCAGGCCAGGGAGTCCAGTGATGGTGCGGCGGCTGACGTATCAATTCACCAGGACCTTGATAACCCCATTGTCGACTCGGCATGCTGAGACACTTGTTTCATGGAAAATTGGTTTGTACATCACATATGATTGAGTCTTTGACTTTCCTTCTTAATTCAACTCCCCATTGTTGTGACAATTATATACATATATGCTCATCTGACCACGACACTCCTTGATAACATTTAGGATGTCTCCGCGAAGACAGCCATCTAGGATACTAGCTTTGGTTCATGACAATGAACCTGTGAGATACGAGGCCTCAGTCCATGACCCATCATATGAGCCCCTTTCTGTGGGTGTGCCGGTAGCAGCACCCCCACCTATTGAGCAGCAGACAACTCTAGCAGAGAAGACTGAGCTTAAGCGCAGGTTGAACGCGCTCCGCGAGTTCCAGTGGCAGAGACCGCTGAGGTTCAGTGGTGATACAGACCCTCTGGTAGCAGAGGTTTTTCTAGAGATAGTGGTTTTCCTCTTTAGGATTGTTCATACACCGATAGATCTTATGGTGGATTTGGCCACCAGCCTTTTCTGCGGAGCAACTTGGAATTGGTGGAGTCTGGTGACATAGTTTCTTGATGATTCATTGCTTTCATGGGGAGACTTTCAGTTTTTGTTTTGTGAGGAGTTTTTCCCATCCTACTTACGCTCCGTTCAGATTCATGAGCTCCTACAGTTTCAGTAGGGAGGGATGACAATGGTCGAGTATGCGGTTAGTTTCGCAGTCCGTGCACGCCTTTACCCAGACTTGGTCCATGATGGCATCTTCCGAGTGCATAAGTTTGAGCAGGGTCTCTGTAGAGAGATTCATGCTGTCATAGTAACCTTGGGCATTCCCAAATATGTCGGGGTGCTAGAGAAGGCACTAGTGGTAAAGAGATTCCTGTCATGTTCTATAGTTGGTGGTGGAAGTAGGATCGACAGATCCGAGACGTCTTCCGCAGCTAGTAGGAATCAGCAGACAGAACCTCGACGCAGATGGATTTTCGATAACTGGACTCTGGTGCGTGGTCGTACACCACAATGGCGCCGGAGAGCACCAGTGCATCCTAGAGAGTTCCGGTGCTATGCTTGCGATGAGCAAGGTCACTTGGCATGGAACTGCCCGACCATGCATACATAGAATATTAGGCAGGCAGTAGGTGCACCACTGTGGCAGAGGCAGCGCCATGATCGAAGTAGCACCCAGAGAGGTGGTGCTATAAGAGGAGCGGGAGGATCTGGTAGTGGGGGACGACTTTATGATGTTTTCCCTTAACCACTAGGTGGTCCACGTTAGGCTCCAGGTGCTGAGAGTTGGGAGCACGGACAGCCGCGAGCTCTGGATGTCTACGATCCAATGGATCATGAGGTGATAAGAGGCACACTCTACAGCTCTTCTACATTCTGCAGTGGAACGGTTATACTCTCTATGTGAAATAATTTTCTCCTTTCTCCTTTTTAGGGTTGTTACTAGGGTGGCATGGGGTGTAGGTGTAACCCTATGATGGTAAGTTAAAAGGTATTGGACCTTTTTCTTTAGTCGATGGTATCGACTCCTTCACTTTCCGAGCATGTAAGAAAGTCTTGGTTGCGAGACACCGACTGTGGAACCTTACGTGACCAAATATCCTTGGGTGTTTCACCATACAGGTATTATGAAAGTGGGAATCATCCGGCCTGGTTCCAGGTGCGGGCAGTGATTCCAGTCGTGGCATGCAATGTAGAGTTTCGATCGTGGATGTGAGCTACCCCCTGAGAGCCTTCGGACCATTTGAGACCTTGCAAAGGGATGGAGGGGTTCCCTACTGCCTTTCCCTAACCCCAATGTCTGGAGTGGGTGCATGATGTATCCCGCGTGTCTTAACTAAGAATATGTGTGCGTACTCCTATTCACATCATCGGAAAGAGCAGACCTCGCATGAACAGATCAAATCCTTTGGTCTTTGTGCGATGACATGGGACTGTGCATGAGTTCTTCTGGGTACGGAAGAGCCCAGTGTGGGCATAGTACCCTGATTTGTTCACTGGTTTTGATTTTTATGGACGAAAATATTGAAGGAGTGAATGATGTAAGAACCCAGTTTTTGGCTATAAAAGACTTTGGAATATTCTTGATGTTATTCTAGAGTAGCGCCTTCAGATGGCGTGCAATTCTGAGCTCCAGTGTGGCTGGAATTAAATTTTAAGTACGTTCACTCTGTGCACGCCATATAAATGGGATAACTCCTAAATAGTGATCCGGATAAAAAAAATTATTGTACGAATGGGTTTGAAATGGGGTATTTACCCTAGGAACGACATAAGACATGTCGGCGTGGGACATTGGGACCCCTAGCCCGTTAGTGGAATGTTAAACAGATAATTAAATTAATTAATTTATTCATTTAATTGTTAAACTCAGGCATCACTTAATCGGTTGCTTGGATGGGAATCCCGAGGGCCCTGTTGAGTTCGGAACGTGCCGTTTACCCTAGTAGGGGTGTAGCTTTCGCGGGCACGGGCCTTCTGTGAAAAATGCCGCCAAGGGTGTTTTCATAATTTGGCGTCCTCGGGCGTTGAGCTGTATAACATTAGAATGGAGCCTTGGATTAAAATTCTGAGATCTATATTGTGCTCGGGAGATGGTTTTTACCCTAGGGGAGGCTTAACCTCTCCCCCATCGGGAGTTTCAGATGCAGTTTTTTTTGGGGGTTTTAAATTAATTAAAATGTTAATTAATTTACTTAAACCTAAACACCTCCCCTTCCCCTCCCTTGTTCATCCATGGCGAAAACTCTCCCAAGGAAGAACTCCTCCTCTACTCCACCTCTCCGGAAAGGTGTGATAGCTCCGGCGAGGCGTGGCAGCTCCGACGGATCGGCGGTGAAGGTTCGGGCTACACCCAACAAGGTAGGGGTTTCGTGTTTGCGTTTTAATTTGGAACCTCCCCCTTTGAATTACTTCATAGCGTCGTATGTCTGTCAAATTTGCAAACTAATCCCATGGTTGTGTAGTATATTTTCTGAGCTTTCTGACGCACTTTTCTGTTTGAAAATACGAGTCCTAAGGAGTTCTCGGTTGTTCATCAATGATTGCGGGTTTTGGAGGACATATGGGGGTTCTGGCGGGCTTCCAGCGATCCGGGACGGCGGCAGGAGGCGACAGCTTCGACCGGGCGAGGGGGCTGTTGAGGGCGTCAGTGCGAGGATGAGTAGAAGAGTCCGGCGGAGGCGTTGGGTCAGATGGGATCACCGTGGAGGAGGCCGGAAAAGTCACTGGTGGTCGAACACGGGGCGCCAATGTGGTCGTCGGTAGGTGCTAGGTGGGGCGCGATGATGTGGAAGACCGGGGTCGCTGACCCAGGCCGGTAGACAGCGGACCTGCCTTTGTGGGACCCCACGTGGAAGGAAGATCGGCCTCTGGGCCAGTCCAGTTAGGTGGACTATGGTCCACGCAGGTGAACCGCGGGCAGCGGCGGCTCAGCCAGCTGAGCTGTGGGCCGGCTGGCTTGGGCCTGTCCATGGGGGTGTGGACCGGCCGGACTGGTCCGGTCCACCCCATTCCCTTCTGACGACGTTAAAATACCCGTAACATTTAAACCGTGGGTCAAAACTACGTTCCGTCTATGGAAACGCGATCCTTGGATCGAGATGGAGATTTTGGGATGGTTTTGGAGAATTTCAATTCCTGAAACGAGGGCTCTGGGGGCACGACATGAATGTTAAGTGGACAGACGTTCTTCCAGGAGTTCTTGTTTTGGATGGTGTAAACACATCCGATGTCCGTTTTGAGCGTTTTCCGTGGCGTTGTGACCCTGGCATTGAGCCCGAGTTTTCCAGTGTGGTTCTGGGTGTTGAAACTGGAGTTGAGGCATGGGCCCCATGGGCCGTCTTTCGAGTTGCACGCAGCATTTCATAACTTTTTCATTGGAACTCCATTCAGGGAATGTGAGTAGTTGTTTTTGGGTGTTTTTCTGAGGGAATTGCATTGGCTCAATCTTCCCGCCTTTATTCCTCATGGTGGTGTGGGCCCCGTGAGGGCCGTTTTGCGAGTTGGCGGTGATTTCCAGATTTTCATCACTGAGTGTCCATTTTGGACAAGTGAATAGTCTATCTTCTGTACTTTTTTGAGAGTATCGCAATGGTGTGATCCGTTCATTGTGCTTCGGGACTGGGGTGCAGGTCCCACGTAGAACCGCTCGTGCGCAGTTTGATGAATTTTATTGTTTTCTCTGGATGTCTGTTCCACTCAAGTTTGTAGTCATTTTGACATGCTTTTCTGAGGGGATCACAACGGTGCGATGTGCCTGACTATTTTCTTGGACAAGGCTTGGGACCACGGGACGCCTTTCGGGCGTAAAGCAGTGTCAGACAACTTTTACGTCAGATATCCGTTGGAGGTGAGTAGGTAGTCGATCTCACATGTTTTTCTGTGAGGATTACAACAGTATGAACCGTTTGGATGTGAGGAGCCTCATTCGAGACCTCATTTAAATGTGGAAACATGAAAAGTGTACCAGTAGAGGTTCTTCATGCAGTGTTTGCAGGGATTCCTTGGCGTGTGATCACGTGCACTCCCATGTGAGTGAAGTAAATGCTTGAAGAGATATAGTTGGCCATGCCTGTGCCGATGAGGTGGAAAGTTGGAGTTGTTACGTTTATGCCCTTTGAGTTGACATTGGGTGTCGTGTGTAAGAATGCCTTTGGGCTGGAAACGTTGTATACTCTAGGAGTACACGGGAACACATAGAGGTACGTGTGGTTGTTTGTACCTGAGAACGTTTGTGTGTTTGGTTAGAGTTGACTTAGGGACACACATCCTTTGGGCCCCCTATGTGTGTTATGTTCTACTTTACGTACCGTTGACCTGTCACGACGTAGAGGGTACTTCTTCACTCGTTTGTTCGACCAGTAGGGTTAATTTTCCCCCCAGTTTTGTTCTCGTTTGTCTGACCAACAGGGTTGAGTTTCCCCTGGTTCTGTTCTCGTTTATTTGACCAGCAAGGTTGAGTTTACCTATAGTTCTATTCTCCCTTGTTTGACCAGTAGGGTTGAGTATCCCCTGGTTTTGTTCCCGTTTTCTTGACCAACAGGGTTGAGTTTCCCCTCGTTATGTTCTCATTTGTTTGACCAGTAGGGTTTGTTGTACCTCTCGTACCCCTCGTGGTTTGATTTTCATGATCACAATCACCCTCTTTTTTATCTAATCCTTTTTCAAGTGTTTTTGGATGATAGGAATCATTTCAGGTGGCCAAGGAATTAGGCCAAGAAAGCAAGAAGCAAAAATGGACTGAAATTCAGTCCACCGGCCAACCGGTGGATTCACCACCGGCCAGCCGATGGACCTTTGACAGAAGGCTCTCCACTGTCCAGGGCACCGGCCAACCGGTGGCCTCAGCACCGACCGGCCGGTAGAGCCCAGACCGAGAGTCCAGCCACTGCCTCAGCACCGGCCAACCGGTGGCCTCAGCACCGGCCAGCCGGTGGCACCCAGATGAATAGTGGAAGCTACTGCCTCACCACCGGCCAACCGGTGGCCTCAGCACCAGCCTGCCGGTGGAGCCTGAGCCTGAAGGCCTCTCCATTTTTCACACACCGGCCAACCGGTGGCTCAGTACCGGTCAACCGGTGGTGCCAGTCAAACTAGTCGTTGGGCTTTTGACCAGCCTGTCCACTTGCCTCCCAACGGCTCCGAAGCCCTTTCCAACGGCTCCGAAGACCTCCAAAGGCCATATGAGGGTTCCCCCTCTATAAATAAAGGACTAGGACCCCCCCCCGGAAACTCAAGGAAGCCATACCAAGCCAACGGACACATTTTCCATCATTTGGCGAACCTCCGGCGGACTTCCTCCATGGAACCTCAATCGCTCCAATTCAATTCCTCATCCAAGGAGCACCACCAAAGAAGCTTGGGAGCGCCACTCTTCAACTCCAATCATCCATTGGCGCCCAAGGCTTCTCCAAATACAGTTTTTCTTGTTTTATTTATTTTGAGCATCAAATTGGGTTTGTACCTACAAACACCATCTCTTTCTCATCTCCCTTTCATTGGGTTTTCACACCACCATTAAGGTGTGAAGAGGTTAGTCAAGCCTTTCCTTTTAAAAGGCTTGAGTCAAAGGTGAGCTAGCCTTCACCCGTAAAAAGGCTAGTGGGTTTCTTGCTCAAACCATTAAAAAAATCAAGCTGTAATAGATGAGCTAGCCTTCACCTGTAAAAAGGCTAGTGGGTTTCTTGCTACAACCATTGAAAAGCAAGCGGTAGTAAATCTCTCAACGGTTGAGTTGGGAGCGGAGACGTAGGCTGGGTTTTTGGCCAAACTCCGTTATCAATTCTTGTGTCTTGCCTCTTTATTTCTGCTGCACTATCAAATTGATTTTAATTTGTTAATCATTTTTTAAAAAGGCAATTAACCCCCCCTCTTGCCATCACTTCCCGTTTTTCTCCGTCTAACAATTGGTATCAGAGGCAAGATTTTAGTAATACCCTAACCGGTTTCAAATTCACGATCTTTTTTGTGATGGCTTCAACCTCTTTCGCCCCCGAAGGCTTTTCTTTGGGTCGTGCTCCATTTTTTGATGGAACCGACTATAATTATTGGAAAACCCGCATGAATACTTTTCTTAGAAGCATAGGTTATCCCATTTATAAAATTTTCATGCAAGGTTACACTCTCTCTTCCCCCGATGAATCCAAATGGACCCAAGCCGATATTAAAAATTTCGAGCTTGATGGCAGAGCCATGAACGCTCTACATTGCGGCCTTGATCGTAATGAATTCAATCGAGTTTCCACATGCACCTCCTCACATGAAATCTGGAAACGTTTGGAGGTTACCCATGAGGGGACCAACAAAGTAAAGGATACTCGATTGGACATGTACCGTCAGGATTTTGAGTCTTTTTCCATGCATCCAAATGAATCAATTTCTGAAATGTTTACTCGATTTACTGACGTGTGAAATGGTAGAAAATCTCTTGGCGATGACATTTCTGCAGAAACGATGGTCAAGAAGATCCTATGGATTCTTCCAAGCACATGGGCTCCAAAAGTCACGGCAATCCAAGAAGCAAAGGACATAAAGAACATGCCGGTCGAAGAGCTCATCGGATCTCTCATGACTTATGAGATCACCATGAGGAGGCAAGCTGAAAAGGAAGGCAAACCAATCAAAGTTCCAAAGAACATCACGTTCAAAGCCCAAAAAGAAGAAAGCTCCTCCTCTTCATCATCATCTTCCTCTTCAAGCAGCGATTCAGAAATGGAGAATCTTGCCCGCAAGATGCACAAATTCATGAAGAAGAACAAAAAGAAGAAATCTCGCAAGGCCCGCAAGGCTCAACCCAATGAAAAATCCGCGACCAAGGTAACATGCTACGGGTGCGGCAAGAAAGGCCATTACAAGCCCGATTGCCCACTCAACAAGAAAAAGGCCAAGCAAAAGGAGAAGAAGAAAGCATTCAAAGCCACTTGGAGTGATAGCTCCACATCCTCCTCTTCCTCCTCCTCGAGCGACAACGGTAACAAATGCCTAATGGCATTTCATGAGGTAACTTCTTCGCACTCCTCATCCTCTAGTACTTCAAATTCTTTAAATCATTTGTCTTACGAGGATCTCCAACATGCTAGAGATCAATTGGAGGAAGGTTTTCACGAACTTTCTTCCAAATTTGTTTCTTTAAAAAAGAATTTCAAAAAACTCTCTTCCGAAAAAGAACAACTTCTCAAAGAGAAGGAAGAGATGTCCCTCAAAATCCAAAATCTTCCCGATGTTGAATCATTGGAATCAACAATCAAGGATCTAAGGGAATCCCTTGCCAAGTTCACCCAAGGTGAACAAAATTTGAACAATTTGCTTGGTTCCCAACGCGTATCCCGAACGACCCAAGGGCTTGGCTATTCCAAGCAAGCTTCCTCTTCCCATGCACCTACTATTTTTGTAAGGGGGAGCTCCCAATTTAAATTTTGCAATTATTGTAAAAAACCCGGGCACTTAATCTATGAGTGCAATTGTAAAAATGCCCGGTATGGTAGGCCCAAAAACATTTTTTTAAATGATGAATTTTTTAGGAGAAGACCCGCCACTAGACAAGTATGGATTGAAAAATCCCTTCTAGCGAGTCTCTCCGGGCCAAAATTTGTCTCGGTTTGATAATCCTCTCCCCGGTGATTTGTTGTTTTTATTTAGGGGGAGTTAGGATCGTTTAAACCCTTTTAATTTCAATTTCAAAATTTTCGATTCAAACTTTCAATTTCAACACTTGGTATCAAAATTTTCATTTCAAAATTTTCAATTCAAATTTTTAATTTCAATTTTCTTTTCAAAACTTTCAATTAAAACTGTTATTCAATTTTCTTTTCAAAACTTTCAATTCAAACTGTTATTCAATTTTCTTTTCAAAACATTCAATTCAAACTGTTATTCAATTTTCTTTTCAAAACATTCAATTCAAACTGTTATTCAATTTTTTATTCAAAACATTCAATTCAAAATTTCAAAAAATTCATCGGTTTAAAATCTCCATCTTGTTTTTCAAACTTGTTTCCCTCAATCAAGTTTTATGCCCCGTGCTATTTTGATAATCACAAAGGGGGAGAAATTCTTGGTTGATTGAGGGAGAAATCTTTTAAAGCATGCTTTTCAATTCATTTTCTACATTGTTTGTTTTGGTGATTGTGATCATCAAAATAGGGGGAGATTGTTGTACCTCTCGTACCCCTCGTGGTTTGATTTTCATGATCACAATCACCCTCTTTTTTATCTAATCCCTTTTCAAGTGTTTTTGGATGATAGGAATCATTTCAGGAGGCCAAGGAATTAGGCCAAGAAAGCAAGAAGCAAAAATGGACTGAAATTCAGTCCACCAGCCAACCGATGGATTCACCACCGGCCAGCCGATGGACCTTTGACAGAAGGCTCTCCACTGTCCCGGGCACCGGCCAACCTGTGGCCTCAGCACCGGCCGGCCGGTAGAGCCCAGACCGAGAGTCCAGCCACTGCCTCAGCACCGGCCAACCGGTGGCCTCAGCACCGGCCAGCCGGTGGAGCCTGTGCCCGAAGGACTCTCCATTTTGCACACACCGGCCAACCGGTGGCTCAGTACCGGTCAGCCGGTGGTGCCAGTCAAACTAGCATTTGGGCTTTTGACCAGCCTGTCCACTTGCCTCCCAACGGCTCTGACGCCCTTTCCAACGGCTCTGAAGACCTCCAAAGGCCATATGAGGGTTCCCCCTCTATAAATAAAGGACTAGGACCCCCCCCCCCGAAAACTCAAGGAATCCATACCAAGCCAACGGACACATTTTCCATCATTTGGCGAACCTCCGGTGGACTTCCTCCAAGGAACCTCAATCGCTCCAATTCAATTCCTCATCCAAGGAGCACCACCAAAGAAGCTTGGGAGCGCCCCTCTTCAACTCCAATCATCCATTGGCGCCCAAGGCTTCTCCAAATACGGTTTTTCTTGTTTTATTTATTTTGAGCATCAAATTGGGTTTGTACCTACAAACCCCATCTCTTTCTCATCTCCCTTTCTTTGGGTTTTCACACCACCATTAAGGTGTGAAGAGGTTAGTCAAGCCTTTCCTTTTAAAAGGCTTTAGTGAAAGGTGAGCTAGCCTTCACCCGTAAAAAGGCTAGTGGGTTTCTTGCTCAAACTATTAAAAAAAGAAAGCTGTAATAGGTGAGCTAGCCTTCGCCTGTAAAAAGGCTAGTGGGTTTCTTGCTACAACCATTGAAAAGCAAGCGGTAGTAAATCTCTCAACGGTTGAGATGGGAGCAGAGACGTAGGCCTGGTTTTTGGCCGAACTCCGTTATCAATTCTTGTGTCTTGCCTCTTTATTTCCGCTGCACTTTCACTTTGATTTTAATTTGTTAATCATTTTTTAAAAAGGCAATTCACCCCCCCTCTTGCCATCACTTCCCGTTTTTATCCATCTAACAGGGTTGAGTGGGTTTCCCCTTGGTCCTGTTTATGATGGTTTTGATCGGCAGGGTTGAGTGGTTTTCCCCTGGTTCTGTTCTCGATGGTTTGGTCGATAGAGTTACTTCATGTTCCCTGGTAGAGTTCTTGTGGATTTGGTGTGACCAACACATTACGCGGGCACCGATCCTCTACCCATGAGGTTGTTTCCTGCAGGGCTGACCAGGAGGTTTTTTTCAGCAGGGCTGGCCAAGAGGTTTATTCAAGCAGGGCTGGCCAAGAGTTTGTTTCCAGCAGGGCTGGCCAGTGAGGTACCATCTAGCCGGGATGGCCAGTGAGGTACCATCCAGCAGGGATGACCAGTGGGGTACCGTCCAACAGGGATGACCAGTACAACAGTGTTCACCGAACAGTACCATCCAGCAGGGATGGCCATAACGGTTCCGGGTTTACCTCCAACGCAGCTGGTAAGTGGTCCCCGATGCTGGGTTTACCTCCAGCTGGGCTGGGAAGTGATCCTTGATGCCGGGTTTACATCCAGTTGGATTGGTAAGTGGTCCCCGATGAAGGTTCCGAGCCTCCCTCAAGTGGAGTACACTTTTATGGGACTGGGCAGTGTGTCAACCGTTGACTTCTGCCGGGTCTCCCTCCAGTGGGAACCTGTCGACTTCTAGGGATTAACCTCCAGTGGGGCTGGGCAGGGGGTCGCCTGTCGACTTTGAGGAGACCTGTCAACTGCGAGGCAGTGAAGAGTTGTTTTTTTGACATTCCCCCCAAACTCTCATGTACGAGGGGTGCTTTACCCACCGAGATGCGTCCTTGTGACGTGACCTAGAACCGTGCGGGTGAGTCAGTGCTGCCCAAAGAGGATAGTGTCAAGGTGCGGTGATTTGAGCCCCTTGACTTGCAGTTCGGGGCAGACGTGCGGGATGCTGGGAATCAATGGTGTTTACTTCTAGGACTGTTGGATACTCACTTTCATGGGCTTAGTTACGGGATGGAGATCCCCTTACGATATTTTTTGGGATTCCTGATTGAGAATATGGATAGGTATATACCTTGTTCGAGTACCCACTCCTTGGATTTTGGATACTCTCCTTCCAACAGAGGTTAAGATGCGTGGGGTATGCCCCATGCTTTTTGTGTCTAGCTTATCGTGGTTGGATGAGTCTACTCTCCTACTATATATAGAGAAGACTTGACGAAAAATTCATCTTCTCACCATTTCTAGCTCCTTGTGTCAGGATGAGTCTACCTCCTTTCTATTGTTGGGTTGAACTGGACTCTCTACGGTTACTCTTCTGCACTCTCTATGTTGTACTCCTTTACTATTCCTTGTTCGATCTACTGCTCACCCTTCGGTTCCTCCTTTTTTGCTCCCTCGAGCCTTCACAATATCTTACTGAGTATTTTTATACTCACCCATGCTTGGGATTTTCCCACACTTGGTGTACCCTTGCAGACTACAGACAGGTTGGTCGTGACCTCAGCTGAGCTTAGGAGTTTGGGAGCTTGGACAATGTGTAGTGTTTAGAGTCTGGTTCCAGGTGGGGGGACCTTCCAGCTGTTTTTATTTTGTTTACATGTTGCCGGGTTGTGGCACTTTTTCTGGTTGGGTGCATGTTTTTCCCCTTTTCATTTCAGCATACCTTCAGCACTTTCTTTGTACTATTTAGAGTTCAACGCAATTTGTGGTTAATATATAGCAATTGGAACTTTTATTTTCCTTTTACTCTGCACTTATGCATTGAGTGGGCTGTGTGTGTGTGCACAAGTACTTAGGCAAAGGCCTCCCCGAGTTTTTGTGTCTTCGGAACTGGTCACCAACCCCTAGCCTAAGGAGGCAGGCTTGGGGTAGTTGTGGCTTGAGCCTAGGTAGGGTCGGGTCAGGACATCTTACCTCCCAAAATTGTGATTTATTATAAAAATATGTTTCATATCTAGTCACCTTCAATTTTAACATCAACTCTTACAAATGAATGGTTTTATCAACCAAATAATGAAATGGGTTTAATAAAAATTTTCTAAAGAACATTAAATGCTTTACTCAGGATTTTTTTCAAAAATAAGTTTTTCTAAATTAATAGTTTAAAATGATAAAAAATTGATTCTTTTCAAATTAAAAATAAAATGGGATTTTCAACTACATTGAAAATCATAAATATTTTTTTTGAACATGATTATCTAAAAAAATCATAATTATTTTTTTCAATAAAATGAATCTATTTAGTGCATATATATGAGAATATGTCTTTCTACTACTGATGTATTTATCTATAATACTTCCGATCAAAACATTAATGTTTTTTAAAAATTTAATTTTTTAATATCATGGTTTGGAAATAATATCCTTTTTAATTTTTTGAAAGGATAATTAAATTTTATATTTTCAAAATAGAGTTTTCTAATTCTCTTATGAGTTTTCTCCTTGTATTTAATATATCTGATCAAGTGTAATCTTCAATTGATATCCTCCACCATCTATATCTTTATGTCTTATGATATTCTCTATTACATCTATGGTATGGTCCATCACTGCATGTTTTATTCTTGATCATCCTCTTGTTTCATCAATATTCACTTTCATTGATTTTTCTCTATGAATTTACTATATTTTAATACATTATTAATGGATTTTCACCTAGATGGACAATACATCAATTGATTTGGGAAATTATTATTTAATATGTATAAACATCTTACATACAGTGTAAATACTCTATATATAATCATAATTATTCTGTTTTATTTAACATGAAATAATCTTAAATTTCACTGGGTTCCCATTTATTTTTAATGTTTTTATCATTTAATATTCATTATTGGTATCATGAATGCATCTATAGGGAACCTCTTGAAAAAAATAAAACCAATTTTATTTTCATGTTTTTTATGATATGTTGATTGAAACCATTTGGCACACACAAATATGATTTTCATTATGTGACTGGTGGGGCCAAAATTATAAATCTCTCAAATGAATTTGGTAATTTTTCAATCTCATTAAATATCATTGTGTGAGAGATATGAGCCCAACCAACTCTTGGAGTTTTAATTTCTCATATCAAACTATGTTATGTTAATGCGGAAGGGAGACATGACTTATGTTTATGATATAATTCTTATGTTGTATCCAAATTCAAAAGATGAAACAACAATATAATTTGATTATTATTATTCCATACTCTTATATTAACATTTCATGTTTCTTAATTTCATGATCTTTGTTTGATAATTTTATGCATCATAACATGTATAGGTTGTCTCACAAGTATTCATTACATTGATTATTCCCTTACTAAGCTTATGAGATCACCCTAGTTATTTTTCCATATCCCAAGGATATGAAATAAATAACTAAATATACTAATCCTAGATATATATCTTGTATATAAAATATTTTGGAGATGTTAATTACTAATTATTGATCCATTACATTCTTATTTAGTTAAAAAAGGTCTCCTTTTATTGTTAAATATTAATACATATTAGATATTGATTTGAACTAATTCCATAAAACTATAAAATTAATGGTCCTTGGATTGTTAATGTGAGGAATATATTATAATCAATGAGTTTTATCAAATATAGAGTTGAATGATATGTGATTTAATTATTGAATATAACAACATAGGTCAAAGGGAACTGTATAAGATGTGATTGTAATAATAAATTCTGATAAGTGATATCCCAAAGCATCAATCCAAACATATCTAGTAGCCTACATATATCTCTATATCTGATAGCGTAACACTTAGGAATCAAATTCTCAATTGAAAAAAAATGAAAGACTCATACACATTTGAAAATAAACTCATACAGATGGTGATTGTAAACTCATACGCATTGGAAAATTGACTCATATATATGGTAAAATAATAATTAGTTATGTAAATTATATCAAAATTAATATTTCATAAACTATTGTCAATTAAATTTTACATTATTGTTGTGAACAACACTCTACTATGGGATAATCATATAATATATACAAAAATTAATGTATTACTTGGTCTGTACACCAACCACACCATGTTTAGTCCTCAATATCCCTATTCCATGACATAAAGTTATTAAAATAATGACATTAAAATCATTTCCAATATGTTTCCTGCATTGATTTTTCATTTCCCATGGGTCCAATATTTTATTTATGTTATATAACATATATGTAAGCTACATATTGTGTAACCCCTAAAACTATGTACCATATGGCCAGTCAAAATATGGAAATGTTGCTGTGTACTTTTCTTTAACATAAAGTGTTGAAATTTGTTAATCTCATCCTACTGAAGTGAATTTGGGTACATGAAATATAATTTTCATTTACACATCGTGTGTGTATGTTATCTAGGTATAATCTCTAACTCATATGTATATGAACTTTTTTCATTACTCATAGGTTATTAAAATATTTTTACCCTTATGAAAAAAAATCACGTTATATCATATTAATGATAGATTAAAAAGTAATACATGAAATAAAAAACTGACCTAAAATTCAAAAATGAATCATTTATTAATAAAAAATTACAACTTAACTTGTGATTTCTCAAATACCACATGAAGTTTCCTCAATGCAACAGAAGTTATTGGGTCAATTACCAAAAAAAATTCATTGATTTGATTTGATTAATCCTAAAATATAGATAAATTTAAACATAATAATCCATTATATTTAAATTTTCATACATAATTCTTAATTACATTAGACAGATAAGAATTAAATTTTCCTAAAATTATTTCTTCATTATTGAATTAGTTGAATAGTCTTGTCACATCATTTTTTTAATGAAGGATTAAATGGTCAAATCCCTATAGTGATAATCCACATGTTATCTACAATCCCTTGAATTATCTTGCATATTCATCAAGATATATCATTATTGATACTTAGAAAATTGTTTCATTATCTATTAATAAAAATAATAATCACAACTAGTATATGAAGGTTTCATCTTGTTATCGTGAGTACATTAGAGGGGGAGGGGATTTACATTCTACGTTCATGAGATATCTCAAGATAATGTTCACTATGGTGTTGAAAGAATTTTCAAGAGTTTATTTTTTGGGACCAACCATGCCTTTCCCATCAAATTATATAAATCAATTTCAATAAATAGATTATACGATAGTTTTTTTCACTAATGTACCTTAACCAAAATCTTAATTCTCTGATAATCCCATGTTATACAATAAAATTATTTTAATTATTGTTTCTTTGATGTATAAAAAATGAATAGATTTAAATATCATTTAAAATAAACCCTATAACTCAACACGTAATTCCTCAGTGTCATTCATCTTTCATTGATCTATAAAAACCTATTTAAATAAATTAATATCAATGAATTATTCATTAAATAAATATATATCATGTTCTAATAACCAAATTAATTATTATTCACTGTAACTTGTGAATAATATTTATTCTAATGATAAATTCAAATATAAAGTAACTGGGGTTCCACATACACTTAGTGTGTGAACCTCTATGACTATTTCTTTGTATCATTAGGAAAAATCACCTATGGGGCATGATTATAATTTTATAAACACATAAACAAACCCATAGGGAATAACCTTAATGTTTAAATGAAAAAAGAAATCTATGAACATTCACTATGTAATATTATCACTTTGTTCTAATATATCTTAATAAAGATTACATACTCATGTCATTATCCAATATTTTTGATGAAAAAAATCATTTTTTTGTTAAATGTACTCATAGTAAAAATATAATGGTCATGGACATAATTATATATTTTCATTCCAATCAAAGGACCCAATATATTCACTCCCATTAATATAAAAAATGGGAAAAACTTATTGGATTATTCATTAATTTGATATCATCCATAATGAAACCAATGTATATTGCATTATTATGAGAATATGTCATCATGAAATTCACAAATACATATAAATACACATATCATGATATGTATTTGACATAATCACATGTTCGAGGAATGATACACACATTTATTTATAGGAATATTTAATAGCACAAATAACATATGGATTTCCTATATTTTTTTGTTCTCATATACTCATATCTTATATATTACCATCTATGATCATAATGAGGAGAATTGTCAATGTATTACAAGAAACCTAAAACTAATATCATGCATCATTTTTTTCTTTAATATAGATTTTATTTGACTATAGAACATATATTTAAGAATGCAATCATAGCTCTTCAATTTTATCATAATATTTTGGAATAGACTTGGCATTAAAATAATATAGATAATCTAAGTACATTATTACATAAAATATTTATTTATATTCTTGACCATGAATATCAAATAATTAAAAGTATGGTATAGGTTTTTCTAGGAAACCAACTCCAATATAAGACATGGTAGAAACCATGAACACTTAAGCATTGTTCACATTTTTTACTCTATAATAGAGGAAAATATGATACCAATCACATGAATATCACATGATATTACTTATGGTATAATACGATATATCCAATTTAGTGCATTCCCAAAAAAAATATCATTTTTTGTTTCTATTTTTTATTTTATTCTTTTCTAATAATGTGTTGTGTAGGGAATTCAAAAGCATATCCATCCACCCAAATTGTTGTGAAGGGTTGGATATTAATATGGGTGATTAAAATTGATATGAATTTGTTAATATTATCTTAAATTGATTAACCCCACTCCCCACTCTGTGTGATTAGATAGATTATTAGTACCATCAAATCACAAATGTCATCTCCAACCATCATTCTCATTTTCTCAATAAGATATTTATCATAGTTTACCATTCTAATCATATCCGAAACTCAAATCATTTTCACATTCACTATATATATTATATTTTTACTAATATTTAGTCTAATAATTATAAAATTGATCTATATATGGAATATGAAGTGTTCTTACAACTCTTTATTGAAAAATAAACCATTTATAAGAAATAATATAAATTAATAACAATTTGATCAATAATTTTCCCACTATGTTTCAAAATTCATGATATTATTAAACTTATACACATAATATTTTTAATATGTTTCATAGACATCTAGTTTTCATTGATATTCATTCTATTGTTCCGTATATTTTATTTTTTAGCTAAAAAATAAGAACACAAAAGGTATAAAAATACTATATCATTTTTTACATATGTAAATTATATATACTAAATTTTAATAAAAATCATAAATTATAATATTAACATATATATTTGAAAAAGAAACAATATGAAACATGTAAATTTACAATTTACAATATGTTTATAAATATATTCATATAATGATAATATTATGTTTGATTATATGTTTATATAATATATATAGAAAGAGATATGTTATAAAATTAATTATTTGTGTATAATATTGTTAGTGTGTGTGTGCCTGTATAATATGTGTGTGTGTGTCTAGAAAAACACATGTACGTATACATTAAAATGGATTAAACATGAAATTATATTTACATATTCATATGTATCTATATATGATGTATATATATATTGGATATGCTATTATATTATAATAAATACAAGTGTATACTATATAAAAAATACAAAAAACCATACATTTGAAACATATTTTATTATACATAAAATATCATATATGGTCTATATTTTACAACAACTTTCTATATATATTCATAAATAAAAAAATTAAACATTTTTGTGTAAATAAAAAATTATGTATACATGTGAATATATATATATATATAATAACAACCACATATTTATATAACTATATATTCTGATTATATATACATACATTCAATATTGGGGGTGTGTGTGTCGAAAAATGTGATATTTTTTACCAGATGATGCACAAATAGAAAGAGGTTAAAAAACAAAAGTTCGATATTAAAATAATTGAAATTAAATTCAATATTAAAAACAATAGTTTTCTAAATTCATGTCATGAGAAGGAGGCATGGCCTTTATCATTTCTTCATAGAAATCTTGTATAATGTATCATTTTATCATTTTTAATAAACCTAGCAATTATAGATGAAACATTTTTTGAGGTTTATTTTCATATTAATAAAAGTTATACATTAATAATAATAATGTTGAATAAAATAAATCTTAATGATATATATATAATTTTGTTTTAGGAGATTGGGGTGTTTTAAAATAGTTTCCCAAGGAAACTATCAGTGTACATAATCAATCGGCTAGTGAGTTTATTTGATTTATATTAAAAAATTTATCAATATATATATATATATATATATATATATATATTAAAATGGATATATCATTATTTTCATATTCTCTTAAATTTATATATACATATATAAGTGAATATATAAATATATTTATATGTATAATATTAAAAAAATGTATGTTCAAATGTAAAAAATATTTATGTGATTTAAATATTAATAATAATATTTAAAATATGAATATAATATAAATTTCATATATAAAACATTAATAATTATTAATTATAATAGTAATGGTTTGAACCTTTTACTCTATTAATATTTAATAATTCTAGTAGTTGAGGTTTTTAGAGGAGGTTCCACGGGAAATAGATATAAAACAGTGGTTGTATATTTAAATTTCACACAAGGGGGATTTTATAGTATGGGGGAATAAGGTTGAATTGAAATGAAAAAACTGCAGAATAGGGTGGCTATATTTATTGTATTAGATTAGATGTGTTTTTTCAGAAGTTTTACCTTTTTCCCTTGTCTATTCCATGAAGTGAGATTGTGGGATAAACTTATATATTCTATGGAACCTAGGTGTGAGTTACATTGTATGGGCTCAAGGATAAATTTTAGTGCAAATACCATCTCTGGGGAAACACCTCCAAATCCTTTTTTTGTATTTTATAATAAATGAGAACGACTTACAAATCACAAAAGATAGTAAAATTCATATCCCCACCAATACACCACAAACCATCCATCCATAGTTCACAAACTACCCGCAATCACCATTAAAAATTCAAAATCACGTATGGAAAGCATACCTCCCCTCAAGCCTCCACAATACACATTTTCATATTCACAATTCAAAATAAAATGAGTGACCCAATGACAAACTGACTGCGTCAGACCTTGAGCCGTGTTGCCTGACACTCCAATGCTTCCATCATCAATACAATAGAATAAATATAAATGTGTTTCTCAGAGGTTCATTTGACCAACCAACATAAAATGTTATCTATACATTTTAAATGATATCTTCACTTTTATTGAATTCTGTAGTTTTGTGAAGGAGGATACATTGTGGTCTTATGTTTTTTGGACTATCTGAAATCCCTCAAACCCATGAATGATTCAAACTCTCTTCTCAGTTCGTCGGTGATCCATGTATATCTCTTGGAGGCCTTTAAACCCCCTTTTGGTGGATTTTAAATCCTCAAATGGGAGGTCAATTTATTTAGGTTCTAGATATGTTTCATTTATCCATCCCTATTTATTCACTATGTTCTTAATTTGGAGAAGGTTCATGACATTATAAAGTTAAGTTTTTTTTGTAATTTATTTTTTATGATGTAGTATTCTTTGTGATAATGGAATAATCCTTAATTATAGTTCATCGTGGTGGTATCCCTCTCATTATAACCTTATGAAGTAGTTAATAATGGTTCACATGAGGTACAATATTCACGATTTCCAATTTTTTTGTATCTTGTATTTTGGGTTATTATCTTTTTTATCTTTGGGATGATAATATAAACCTAAAAAATAAAGATAATGAATTTTGTTAATTGATGTTAAATGGGAAGGTAAATAAAATATCATATTTTAAATTTTTTTATATTATTTCCATTTTAATTGTGTGGTCATGATGTCATACTGATAATCATAGTCATTGGTGGATTTTATTTACTATGTTTTTTTGTGACTATAAGAACCCTTATTGTGGGGTTTTTTATCATCTAATATAAAATTGTATAACCACTTATATCTATTTAATGGATTGGGTACACATATAAATTATGGTTTGTGTTAGAATTATCTTGAAATAAGTGAGTGAACATGATGAGTTATAACAACTAAATCTCAAATAAGTTGTCTGAATACGTATTGTGTTTTTGTGATATGTGGAGATGGTGTGATGATTTATGTATGTTATATGTGTTGGTTGTGATGTTGATAGAGAATTTTATGTAGAGAGTGGTTGTGGTTTCTAAATAGTGGATATTTGGGGTATTTTGGCATGATGAAAATGATTTTTTTTGTGTTCTGTGATGTTTTGGTAGTTTCTTTTTAGTGATGGAGTATTTGTTTAGAAATGAAATACAAAATGGCATGGGTTCATTTGGTTAATGTGCTGAAATTTTAGTGAATGTTTGAATTAAAAAGAATAGTGTTGTGTAAATAGATTTTGATAAATATGAAATTAATGGGATGGGGTAATGAAATTGTTTTTAAATGGGAAATCTAAAAATGGATTATCATGAAAATAATGGTAGAAAATTGAATTTCAAATGTGGTTTTCTTTTATGGTGTTAGTAATTTAGTGGTTTTATCAAAAGTGGAAATGGTTTTATGTATTAGTGTTCATATTTTGTGTCGATATAGAATTATTGTTTTGATCCAATATGTTGTATTTTTTTCAATATATTTTTATATACATCATGTATGATATTTATGAGATCTAATTTTAAGAAAAAAATTTGAGATCCTTGTTCCGTAAAAAAGTTTTGGGGGTGTTTTTTCTGATACCCTAGTGGTGAGGATTAATCGATGGATACCTACACTTCTACATTCATTCTTCCATGTGACATCGATAAGAATGAGCTATTATAGCCAGAATTAAAAATTACACTATAGTGATTATTGATGAGATGGAATATAGAAGTTTTTGTGCATTGTGGGAGGGGGAACAATGTTTTTTACATTCTTGTTGATGATACACTAATATGATGGTTATGTTTGAGGCTCAGATGTGATGGCCTTGGTGTCTTTGTGAGATATTTCATGTGGCATGATGTGATGGCCTAGATACCATTCTGTGATATGTTATATAATGTGATGGGATAACCCTAATATCTTCATTCAAGATGTTATGTGAGTGATTGACCATGCGTCTTCAGATAATATGTGTTATACATAAGATATGGGAGTTCTATGATAGATTAAGTTGGGTGTGAGGGTGGAAAATTAGTTGGAAAGTAGTGTAGGGTACCCTTTTGTTGAATATTAATCTTATTATTTCACTATACCTAGATGTTTTATTTAGTGGGTGTTCCATGATTTGGATGGGATTGATTAGTTTACCTTCTTTGGTGGTGTTGGTTCTATTTTTTGATCATTAATGCAATACTATTTTCATTTCACAGGTGAATGAGAGACATGTGGTATTATCCTACTTATTGTTCTTTTATGACCACCCTATATTTATAAAATCATTTTTTAAAGTTCCCATAAAGAATTTGGGGAACAAGATAGACATTTATGGCTTTAATTGTTCTGATGTTGTTTATTTAATGATATATGACTTCTATATTGTGTATTTAATTAGAGATCCATATTATTTTTTATATTATTCATGAATTGTGGGATAGGTTTGGTTAATTTATTGTAAATAATTTCATTTATTTGACAGATCATTGATATCTTGTCTCCAAATCCAATATTTTTATAGAGTGTAATTGTATCCATATGTGATAGTTTAAAACCCTTTGTGATAGATACAAATATGGAGCCTACTAGGGGTATGACTAGATATCCATTGACTTTTTTTCTTCACTTTCAACCCATTATGAGTATATATGGAGGGAGGGATCATTATAGAGTAGTAGCATTGGGTTTTTGAGGGATATGATGGAGTCTTGAGTAAGGTATAGTGAGGATTCCATGGGTTGGTAGGTAAACTGTGTGTTAGTTTATCTTGGGGCATGACATGGGATAGGGAAAAAAGATATGAAATGGGATTTTAGGGACCCCCAATATCTAATTCAACGACTCTAATCCCATCAAAATTCCATTTGTGATGATGCATTAAATTGGGAAGAGACATAAGAGAGAAACATTTATCATGATTACATGTATTATTATATGAATTTGGAGTTATTTAGATGTTAAAAGGAATTAAATGAATCATACTTAAATTCCATACATTTGGGCTTAATAAATATTTGATTCCCTTTCAGATATGGATCCTAGTAATCATCTATGACAATTTTAGGATGTGTAGTGTCAATAGACTAATCTAGTTTGTCTTCAAAGGATTGAACCAACGTGGGAGGATAAGGCTTCTTATAGATCCTTATATGCCTTGCTACAGTACAGTCTGGATAATATGAAGGAAATAATCTCTTCTATGGAGATAGAGGTATTTTTGGTGGAACTCAATGTATCTTTTAGTTTGGTCTAGTCCCTAGTAGAGTACTTGATTCTATTGGTAGTTAGTCTGATTTGATGGGTTGTGTGTCAATGATGGACGTCATATCTTGGTGATCAGATAGAGTAAAATGTTTTTTGGGTTAACTTTCAAAAAAATTATTAATAAGAGTTACTAATTTCAACCATTATTGTAATAAAGATGTCAAATATTATTATTCATTTGTTGGGGAGCATGTATTTGTAGGAGCTGCAAATCAGGTTCAAGGGAATTTTCCATTTTGCATCTAATCTCGATCTAGATGGGGATTACAAGTCGTGGTGTCTTGTAGAGGCACTCCACCCTTAAATTTATTATGAAATTAAACAATTTACATTTCCAATAGATATAGAGGTTCAATAAAAGGTTTTGGTATTCGAGATTATTCACTTTGGTAGAGATTTACCAAGAGTGGGGAACCACTATGTTTCCTCTAACAGTAGATTAGTTATTTGCATGTATCAGGAACCATGACCATCGAGGTCTGGGCTAGTGGGGAGTCCAACTCAACATCATCCATTCCAACCATCTTTGTCTACCATTTTTTTTTGTTTTTAATGGGATCCTTGGGCTAGTATTATTTTTTTAATAGTCATGACCATCATCAAAAGTAGTTTTCAGCAGTACTCAATGATTAGTATAGTGTAGGTTATCAGGATTAGTGTTAGACTTAGTTGAAGCCACCAGTAAGTCCATTTCAGCGGTAGAGTCATCATGTTTATGAACCACTGATAGAGGATAGAGGTGGCCTAGGGAGACCTTAGGTTGTTCAACATCTTCAGGGACCCTGATTAGGGAATTTCCATATATGTGGTAATTAGGAGCGTGGTAAAGGATATGGGACTGGTCAATTGGATGTGGTAGTGGTGGAATCACCTACATAGCTAATGATCATTAGAGATATTATTAGTTTATCATCTAACCATATTTGTGCCATTTTTTTATTATGATATTCAAAATATTATGCTTCACCCACTCTAGTTCATGCTCTGAGACTATTTTAAGCGAGGCTTCAAATTTAATTGGTTTGGACTATGATAGTAAGAGGCCAGAAAAAATTGTTCTATGTGGGAAGGGGGTTATACAGGGGATGGTACCACATCATTCATGTGGGTCTCCTTTATTAATATAGACACAATTGTATTATATAATTCTCATAATCTATAGGTTGTATTTATTTTGTGACGTTATCGACTACATCTGGATGAGAGTACATTTTTTATCTAGATAGTCGATATGTTGTTTTTTGTTTGCAATTTGGTTTTCAAGTGGGTAGTTGACATAAGGAACACATTATTTTATTATTTTCTAAGATTTACATATAAATAATATAGTATGGGATAGAGGAGGCTCCTTGGGTTTTCATAGAGTCTCTGGAAGTTTTCTCTTGGGAGGTAGTGACTCTACCCCCTTGTCGTGAAGTTGAGTTTGGGATATACTTGTAGTCTGGTACTTCTCTATTTTTTATGGATCCTTATTGGGTATTACCGTATTAAATAATATATTTTGGGATTCATATAGATGATATGATGTATAATGGTCTCACTGGGGGTATTTTCTCATAGGGGTGCTCCAATATTATTAGCTATGAATGTGGATTGTATTCGGATGTGGAGTATATACAACCAGATGATTAAATGGGTGATGTTAAGGAATAATTACCTTATTTTGAGGATCAATTATCTCGTTGACTGGTTTAGGTGAGCTAATTTGTATTATATAGTTGATTATCAATCTAGATATCACCATTTAAAGTTGAAGGAATATGATATCTCTAAGGCTAAATTATTATGTAGGTATGGGAACCTCTATTTTATTGTCATTATGTCTTATGTCAGAAATTCACCATTTTTGTTCATTGGGTTCCTAAAATCAATTTTCCTGGAATTCGTGGACATGTTTATAGTCAGGTTCATCTATGTCATGTTGTTCTACTCAAATTAAAAGGAGGACCATGTCGATCATATAAATTCTATATTGGATGTTTTCTTATGCCACCATATCTATGAAATTTTGTCAGGGTGTACCTTATAGACTTGTTAGTTTCAGTTTCCTGGGAATGTGGTGTCTTATAAACATGATATTGTAAAACTATCAAATATCAAATAGTTTTTTTTCATAGGTGGTGCCATAAAATGTGTCAAAGTTTTGTATCTTATTATTTTTGGATATTACTGGATGGTGACATCTAATTTATCACGAATTAAATCTATATTGAATATCATTACCATGCAATACTACTATTTTCTTAAGAATCATCAGTTTTTGATAGCATTAAACTACTTGAAAGTAAAAATTGATCTGGGATCTTGTTCTTTAGTTTCCATACGAGGGATGATGTTTGAGGCTTTCTATGATGCTTCCCATATGGCATTGGTATTTTTCTTGTTCCAGAAAATGTGGGGAAATCTTATGGGAAAATATTGTTTCACGCCCATGGATGTAACTATGAATCCCATTTTCTATAGCTAGCATTGATTGTGACTATACTGAAAATGTGGTAAAATGTCCTCATTGGGGGCCACATTGTGTTTTTCTCATATAATTAGAGCATTATATATATATATATTATCAACATGATATGAATTGGTAGATGTGGTGTCGATGGTGTTTCTTTATGGTAATGAATTTTATGTCCACCACACCTCAGGAACAAGTAATTTATTGGCCGAAACATTGAGTAATAAGTCATGAAAGGATGTTATTACGAATTATAGAGATTCATAGAGGGAAATATATGATTTTTAATCCTTTATCATAGATACAAGGTTGGTTGATGATAGAGGTTTCCAATTTTTGATGATTGTGATGACTTCTTTTATTTCGAATGGGGAGGATCCTCATTGGGAAGGCTCAATTGTAGAGGTGGTGTGCTATCATTTTGTCTATAGTGATTATATAGAGGGATGGTTGGATGATTTTTTGAAGACGATATTATTTTGGGAGTTTTTTTGTTCTGGTCGTGATGAATAATGGTTTCTTTCATGTGATTCAGATCTCACCTTTGTTAGTACAACCATGGATTTATATGATGTACCATGGTATCATGATGTTGTTATTTTTCCTGTGATGAAACATGTAGTGTTAGTGTTTATATCTATGTTCTTGGTTTACAAGTAGTTCATCATAATTAATCATGTTCCTAGTTTTATTATTAATCCCTTATATGTTACTATGTGTTAAATGGGATGAAGGATTAATGGAATTAATTATAAGGTTACCTTGAGCACGAGTAGGTTCTGATTTTACATAGGTAATAATGGATTAGTTTGTGAATTATGTCACTTCCTAAAATTCCTTGAGTCATGTGTCATTATTGTTTTGTAAAATATGTACGTGGATGAGGTTTTGAGGATGCATTAGGTTACATGTTCCATTATCTCAGATCGGGAAACTCATTTTAACTGGTGACTCTAGTGAGAATGGCAACATGATTTTGGAACTAAGTTGCATCTCACAACTTTTTACCACCAATGATGGATGAAAAAACATAGTATAATAACTTAACACTACAAGATATGTTTTGTGTATTTTTCTTGGGATTTTTTGGATCTTGGGAAAATAAATTTCCATTAGTTGAGATTTCTTATAACAAAAACTATCAACCAACCATAATAATGGTCCCATTTGAGGATTTGTATGGGAATCTAGGTTGTTCTCCATAGTGTTGTGTTGATTTTTGAGGGTAATTTTTTCTTAGTCCAAATGTGGTGAAAAGAAGGGAAGAGAATTTTCAGGTTATTAATGGGAGGATGTAATATGTGTCAGGATAAAAAAGATCATCTTTTGATAAAAGTAGGATGTACTTGTAGATTGAGTTTTGTGAGAATGTGTTATTGATGTTTTCTCCTCGATGTGTGAAGAGGAGATTTGGTAGGGTGTTAAGCTCTCAACACTTTTTTATTCTCCTTTTGATGTGTTGGGGAAAGTTGTTTGGGTGGATTATTGGTTGTAACTTCGTCCATGGTTGTATCAAATTCATGATTCCATCCACATATCATAGCTTAAGTAGTATCATCAAGATAAATCCCATGTCATTGACTATGGAAAGTTTGATATCAAGGAAGATGTATCATTTGTGGAGTGAGAAGTAGGGTTTAAGGATCATCATGATAAAGTGTTACATGGATGGGATATTCCATTGTTTTATTTTTTTCAGAGGCATGGTGACTTGGGGGAGAGAACATGGGAGCATTAAATTCATATGATTTCCAATTACCCATAGTTGATTTGAGTTATGTCTTTATTTTCAATGAATTATTAGTTTTAGGTTTTTATATTACTATTTTATAATATATTCATTTTTATGATGTTTATATCTATTAAATAATTCATCATATGAAGAAAGTAAAACATAATTTATAATCAAGATTCATCATACTATGAATTTTTTTAAAATAATGTGGATATTTATTAGTACCCAAAGTGGATACAATAATTATATGGGAGGTGGAATTCAATAATTTGTGCTCCTGGGACTATGGTTTATGAGGGAGTTACGATTGTTTGGTTGGGATTTGTGGGGGATGATATAGTGGTGGAAATGATTGTATGATATGGTGATAGATTGTGGCAGACATAAAATAAGTGATTTTTTGTGATTTTTGTTGATTTTTTTATAAAGTGTTTGGTGCGGTTGGTTGGTGGTAGTGTCTAGTTGTAATGAGACCCTCGATATTTATCTCATGGGATGGTGGTTTGGACACCTTTCCCACTTTAATTTTTAATGATGGTTTTTTATTATCAAGGGTCAGAATAGTTCAAAAGGTATCTATTGTAACGATCTGGACCTTTTGTCCTATAACTTTGTGGGAATTAAAGTAGTTTAATTTTTCAGAGGTTTTTACCTTGAAGATCGAGGGAAATGGGACGTTTCAACTAGAGAATATAGTTATGGATGATTCTATAGCATTGAGCATGGGGATGCATCCTATGGATCTTTGTTGTGTTATAGGTAGAATTTCTATATTGTAGAGACTCAGGGGAAATGAATTTTAGGTTCTTCCAGTTTTGTTAAGGTAGCACTATGGTGTGTTGTCGAAGTGTAGTCTTATAGGTTTTTCTACACTGAATTATAAGCTAAAATGTTGGGAATTTATTTCCTGGTTTAGTGCTTGTATCATCTTTGGGTTAGTAACTCTATGGAATCAAAGTTTTGGTGTATCCTTTTCCTTATTTTGAAGTTCAAAAAATGTATTGTGATTTGATTCACCATGTTCTTTGTCTTATTTTATTAGATCTATAGCATGTAAATTTTCTTATTTCCAAAATGATGATTTGAGCATCCAAACTATCAAGTGGTACTTCCGTTCAAGATGAAGTCTTATCTTATTTTATCAATTTTTTCATGTGGTGAGGGAGTTTTCATTGTGGTATTATGTTTTTCAAAATGGTAATTAAATCACAAATCTTCTCAAATGCCCTCACTCTTCCAAATATCTTCTTAGTTCTTGGGTCACCCATGTACGTCCCTAGGAGGTCCTTCATCCCCTTTCAATAACATTTAACTCTATTATTGAGAGAACAATACATAGAGGTTATATGTTTCCTTTCTTCCCTCTAACATATTTTTTTCTATTTTCTTCATCTAGATATGGTTTTTATTAGGTTAAACTATAGTTTTTTTGGTTTTTTTAAGAATATGTTATGGTATATTTTATTTAGGGATATAATGTAAACTGCCTTTGTTGTGGAGCTAAGTGGTGGTATCCCTCTCATTCGTAGGATGTGCAGAAATTCAAAAAGATTCATTTGACGTATGGGATCATTCAGTTCTTATCTAGTAATATCATGTTGGATGTATTATGATCCTTTTTAACTTTTTGAATATTGAATACACCATACTAATTAATATAAATATTTTTTTTATAATTTAAGTTGAACATTAATGGGAAATAAATCACATGTTTTACATATTTTGATATTATTTCTATTGTGATTGAACAAGCTTAAAATCTTGATGAAAATCATTCTCTTTGTGAGATTTGTATTTTATATGATTTTTTTATATATAAAAATTATTGTGTAGTAGTTTTTATGGCCAAATATATAATCGGATAACACTTTATATATGGTTAATGAATTGGTTTCACATGGAAATTATGGATTCTATGATAATTCCCTTAAAATAATGAAGTGAAAGGGTTGAATTCCACATGAAAATATAAAATATCTTTTCTAAATATGTGGATTGTATATGTTATATAAAGATGTTATGTGTGGTGGTGGTGTGTAATTGTGGTGTGTTGGTTAGGTGTGATGATATGTGGATGTTGTACATTACAGTTGTGATATAGAAATCGATTATGATATGGAATGTTGTTGTGGCTATGAAATGGTGTAAATGTGGGGTTCATTGGCCTTACGAGGTTGGGTTGTTCTTATGTTTTTTTAGTGTTGTAGTAGTTTCCTTATAGTGATTTAATAATTTTTTAATAATGAAATATGAAATTGAGTGGTTTGGTTTGGCTAATAAATATAAATGGATAGTGAATGTTTGAATTAAAATGGGAATTACGGATTAAATGGATATTGATAACTACGAAATGGATATCCATGAACAATAAAATGGTTGGTAAAATGGAAATCCTAAAAATGGGATAACTTGTAATAAATGGTAGAATGTGGTATGTAGAATGTGTCTTTCTTGTGTGGTGTTATACATTTAGTGGATGTGGTGAAATTGGTAGAGGTTGTTAAGCATAGTCGGGATGCTAAGAGTTTGGAAAATATTCATATTATGAACCCATAGTTTTGATATCTTTGTGGTTATATATATATACAAATTCTAGGTTATTTTTTATTTCTATAATAATCAAACCCTTTTCTAGAACCATATGAAAAAAATAATGTTTTTGGGGTGTTTTTTTTCAACAACACAATAGTGAGGATAAATGGATGGATAACTACTCATCCCCCACTCTCTCATCCATGTGGCGTTAATATAAATGATATGTTATGTTAATAAGTAAAATAGATAAATGTGGTTATGTTTTATTAGAAGGAATATTGTGCGAGTCATTAATATTGTGAGGAGGGAATGAGGTTGATTTATTCATGTTCATGATAACCTGCTATTGTATATGTGGTTGTGGTTGGGATGTGATGGCCTAGGTGTATTTGGGTGAGAAGTGATCTGATGTTTTTTGATGACCTAGGTGTCTTCAAGTGATTTGTGATGTGATGTGTTGTGATGGTCCATGTCTATTTGGTTAATATGTGAGTTGCCGTGATGACCCATGTGTCTCCAAGAGAGATGTGTGATATGAAAGACATGAGAGCACTATGACCTACGACATTGGGGTGTGACAGTGGAAAATCATGGAGAAACTAGTGTGGGTACCCACATTATCCACACGCTTTTTATTACATTACTAAACGAGGATATGTTATTTGAGGAGCTTAACTTGTTGAGGATGGGATATGTTAATTGACCTATTCAGGTTTTGTTGGTTCCTCTATGTGATCTTTGGTGTATTAGTATGCTCTTTTCACATGTGCACAAGCATCATGGGGTATGATCCTACAATGTAAACTTTTATTCTCATCCAAAATGTAAAAGAAATGTATTATAGATTTATTAGACTATATTTTGGACTATGTAAGATATTTTTATCTTTCATGTTGGAGTCCTATTAAGTTGCATATATAAGAATTTTCTTTTCCGTATTTATTTTGATATCCTATGTATTTTTTATTATATTCATGCATTGTGAGATAGTTTTTAGATTCATCATTTTATATTATGGAATGGATTTTATTAATCATTGATATCTTATCTCCCAATGATATATTTTTATAGAGCGTAATGCTTTCTAAATGTGATATTTTTGAACTCTTTGTGTTTGTCTCCAACATGAGACATACTGGAGGGGGGCCTCTTGGGTTCATAACCATCTATCATCATTACCGACCAAGGAGATGCACCATTAGAGGGAGGTCATCATAATATATAAATATTATTAATCATATTCATATTTTATTAATTATATTTAAAATGTATTATTAATTATATCATTATAAAAAATATAAAAATAATTAATTTTATTTCAAAAAAAATCAACAGTATATTTCTAAATATATATATATATGTGTGTTTGTGTTATGATATATAAATATTAATAATTTTTAATTATAACAATATATTGTTAATTATATTTAAAATAATCATTCAGTATATACTAAATTAATATTTCTGGTTAAATATTATTTTTTATATTCCTGAATAGTCATATATTAAAATATGGATAATTATATTTACAAATATTAATAATTATATTTATATACTTAATGACATAAAATATATGAATAATTAAATATTAGAATTAAAAATATATAAAATATTTTCAAAAAAATACTCAACGTTATTTATATATAAAATATTATTTATATTTGATAATATTATTAAATATATATGTAATATTTTTTCTAATAATAAATATATTAAAAAATTTATAATTCTTGTTTCGAAAAATATATATCAATAAAAATAGTGTTAAATACTATTATTTTTATTTATATTATAATTTATAACCTCTATTATGTTAATTAAATTAAAAATACTAACTGTTAATTATATTTTAAAATTATATATCAAAACATATTATTACTATTATAAACAATATTGTTGATTATGAAAATATAAAATATTTACATATACATTGAACAAATAAATTTATTTAAAATTTCAAGCCAAAATTTTTAATTAATTATCAAATATATGTTCATAGGTATATATAAGAATTATTTTTTTATACATCTATATTTAATTTAAATTATTTTTCATTTTATATATAACAATATAGTGTATTTTCATATATGGATATATGTTATTTAGAAATTGTAAATATAAACATTTATATATATATATACATATATATGACACACACACACATATGAGACATATGAAGGATTTAATATTAATCATTGCTGGAACATTATATATACATGTTTTTATATGTATAACATATATAACCTTTAATTCCGTATTTTATAAGAAAAATTCTTTATTTGCACTGATAATAGCTTTGATAAATTTTAATTTTTAACTACATTGAATGTGGGACTGATTGAAGAGTCCCTAGGACCACACTCTCAGACATATTGCTCAAAATGAATTCATTATAAACATACTTTGATACCAAGTAAGAGAACTCATGATAAGAATTCATATCATTAGTATTATTTTAATAATTTAATCATTACAAATATCAAATAATATCACTAATATAAATCACAAACCCATAATGTCCTTGTATATTTTCTATATAAAAATAGTATTTCATATAATTACTTTAATATAACTACATAATACTTACATAAAAACAAAATGTTGTATAGAATTTGTGGAAAAATGTGAAATGTAAGAAGGGAGAGCTCAAACATCCAATAAGGGAAAAAATAATTACTAAGTCATAAAGGGTTAGAGAATAATCATATGAGACTTCATAATAATGGAAGAAATATCTGATTAACCAGTACATGAAATAATAATATGTGTCCAAAATTTTAGATAGTTTTACATGTAATCTCAAATGATCAAACATATACGATTTATTAAGTTTGCAGAAATGTGACGAAATAAACATGTTCCATGGAGTATAATCATATGAATATAACAATAAATTATTCATTTATTAGAAATTTAGAAAAACAAGGAATTGTAAAACAAACATAAGAAAATTGTACATAGGTGTTCAAGAATAACAAACTTAAAACCCATTTTATAGTTGTTCATGCATCATAAATTTTGAACCATTATTATATTAAATAAAATAAATTTTGGACCATTAGTATCGCAAACATCATAACTCATGAACAATTTTATCTAATGAGATATATAACCATAATCAATTTATTGTAATAAAATTTAAGAACCCACCCATCAATATCCATAAAATTTGTTCTAGAAGAAATAAATTGTACATCATATCATTAAAATCAAATGGAAGGATAATGAGTTTCATAAAATTTCTAAATGGTATCACATAAAATAACATCAATAACATGATTAGTTGATTCCAAAAATTATATAACCAAAAAAATTAATATTTCAAAATATCATTTAGATGGTGATTCATGACTCAATATGAGTTAAATTACATAGATATAAAGGGTAAAATGTAATTTGAATCATAAAAAATAAATTTTATAATCCATGTTTATCATAATAATAATAAGAATAAATTAATAATAACATTCAATGTTAACTTTTAAGTGGGTTATATGATGACATTTTTAGGTACTTTTTTAATAAATCCAAATAATGGAACCTTGAAATACAATAAATATTATGGAAATAAACCTGGAGTGGAAGATAAAAGATATGAATGTAATTATAAATTCCTTTTAAATATGTCAACATATAACTATAAAAACACACATCATTAATAGTGTAATAAATAATCCTATTTAAATAAGGTAATGAGAATTATAAAAATCATATAAGATAATAATTATTTGGGTTTTAAAGGGATAACATTGGTAGAATGAAAAAATGCATACATGGAAGAGAAAAATATATAGGTGAGGTTAAGAATTATTCTAATTAGAGTCACCTTTTTTTAAGAAGACGATCCATAAATGAAGTTAATATTCTAGGTAACAAATTAAATTATATATAAAAAATGGGGAACAAACATATTATATAAATCAATGGAATAAAATAATAATTTTTATAAGAATAGAGTAACGGAAGAAAATAATGGCTCTCTTAAAGGGAGGTTGAGTAGATTAAATCTTTAACATTGTTATTGAATTCCAAATAAGATCTTGAACTTCCTGTATTATAGAAATATCCACCTTAATAACTTCTTTCAGAACCTTTTTTAAATATATTGTGTTTTATATTTTTTAATTATAGTACTCTGTTATGCATTTATTAGTTAATTATTGTTTATTATTTTAATTGGATCTCAGTGACATGGATTCTTCCATACAAACCTTGTAATACCGATATAGATCATTTTTTGGTACAAACATCATCATTCCAATATTATTAATTGTACTAGAATATATGTTTCATAATATTTTTTCTAAATTTTCAATTTCATTCCATTTTATTTTTAGCTAACATCCATGAAGATGAAATTGGTGATAATCTTATTTTGGTATTTCTTAATGAAGAAAAGGTGATATATTAATAATGACTTGAAATATTAATATTAAACTTCTATAACAAGAATACCTTCATAAATACAACTTTTATTTATTAAATAAATTCATTGAACCTTTCATCATATTTGGTTATTAAAAATGTAACATGTCATTCGAGAAGGCAGTATTCTACACATAACACGATTGGTGTTTTAATTTCCAATTTAATGGATGTGAGATATATAATGGTTGTTTCAATAATGTTTTAAAAACTAATTATATTTCCTGAATTATATTATTATGGTTAGAATAGATCTGACAGATAAATATAGAAAAGAAAATGTTGGGGGGGGGGGGGGGGTAGAACTCATGATGGGGGGTTGAAACTTCTCTTGAATGGCATATTAGAAATGGATGACATGGTAAACTTCCATATAACCCTGGATACAAAATGTTTATGGTTTTCTAGGTTAATAAAAATGGCTATAGATTTAAGGTAATTTTTAACTATGTGCATGTATTGAAGTTGGCTGAGCTATGCTTCATTAATATGTGAAAATGGGGACATTACCATGGATATAATAGTTAGGTCAATAGTAATGATGGAATGAAATGGGTGTTAGGTATGTTATTTGATAGAAGGTTCATGATTCATGTGGGTTTGAATTTCCAATGAAAAAATATCTTCTAAAATTCTTATGTTCTGTGTTTTTTGAGTCACTTTATGTAACCTATTTTATAATTATTAACCATGATGAAATATTTTCCATGATATTTATTTTTTAAATATTAATATAAGATAACCCTTACTACCAAATAATTATGTAATGAATCAAAATTTTTAATCTAAAAAATATAAGAAAATATATAAATTAGAAATTATTAACATATAATGTAAAATATAATATATATATAAATGTTTTAAATGAAAAATGACATATTTAATATTAACGGTTCATATTATTATTTCTTACAAATAACTAGTTAAATTAATATAAATATATTATTCATATAGATAATTAATATTATACCCAATTAATCATATGATATTTCCTCTCCTCAAATAAATATATTTAATGCATAATTTTTTTAAAAGATAACATTTTTAAAAGTAAATAAATCTAATTATTTATCTATATTCAAAATATAATTTTTTTAATTTCAATTATAATAAAAATAAACTTAGTATTATTCATAATTTGAAATGAAAAAAGTTTAAAAATACATTTTAATATATAAATATATTTTACATTAATAATTACAAATTTATATTTTCCAATCATCTACTCAGAAAACCCCTCAACAACTCCATATAAGAACTGATGATATGTTAAGTAATAATCGGTGTGACATATTTTGATTCACCTAACATGGAAAAAATAGTAATTTTCATGAGATTAATATTATCAAAAAAACAATTTTTTTTCAATCAGTAATTACTGGAATTTGGTATATTCTTGGTCTAGTGAAAACACTAATGAAGCTACCTCCCGTCCAAGATTGAAAAAATGATCATTATAGTCAAGAATTATACTAATTGATGTCTATTTCCTCTACTTTATTGATTCATAATATGGGTTTATCTATTTATACTGATTTATTTGATGACTATGTTACGATGGGGGTATTTTAATTTTAACATGGTTCATTTTTATGCATTTTTGTCTATAAAAAATTATCATAAGATTAAATTATTATTATTTATAGGTTCATTCATTATTCCCCTTAATAAATGTTTCATTTGAAATCTTATTCCTTGAATGAAAACAAATCTAAAGTACTTTTTCTTCCTTATATGTTTTGGATCCCAAGTATATTCCTCTAATACATGTTTTCACCATAGAAATTTGACCAAATGGGATGTATTGTTTCATATAACAATTTCTCATTTATCAAAGAACTCTATAGGTTCATCTTCATAATAAATATCATGTTACAAATTCAAGGATTTTGAGTTTATTATATATGATGAATCTATTACACAATTCCTAAAAAGAGTTACATGGAACACCATATACTCCCTTCAAAAGGGTAGAGGTAGTGATACCTGATAAGTTGTATCTTAGATACAATAATGAATTTCGAAGATAAAGATTTATCATCGGTTGATCTAACATATCTTCCCAAATATCATAACCCACTTCCATGGAGATACATAAAGAAATACATTTTCACTAACTTTAAGATTCAGATATAGTTGATTTTTATCATCAATGATATTCTATTAACTTTTTTACACTATCATATGTCTTTGAACAGTGGGAAACCTTTCTATCATTTATTGAACAAAATCTTATCCTAACATATTCCATTTCACTACATCATCTTAGAATTTTTGTTCCCTACATTTCCTTCCATACAGATCCTCATATCGTTCTATTTGATCTCTATAGTGGAAATTCTTGATATATGAGAACTCTTATAAAAGAATATGTTGATCATAAATTTATATTAAATCAATCAAGAATGATATTAGCATATCTTTCAATGCATTAATGGTCCTTTTAGATTTTCAATAAGTATGAGGATGATTTTCTGTGCTAAAACTCAAATATGTATCTAATGTATGATGAATACCCCTCCAAAATTTTGATATGAACATTGGATCACGATCAATGAATATTGAAAGTGGAATTAAATTTTACCATACCACATCCTTTATGAATAACATAGTGAGTTGATTAAGTATGATGTATTCTCAAATAATAATGAAGTGGGAAGGCTTTGTAATTATATCCACTACAACCGTGAAATAATTTTAGGCTTAGGATGTATTATAGAAATTGGTGATGATATCCATGGTGCTTCTCTACCATTTTGATATTAGTATATGAAATGTGTACACTGTCTATTTTGATTTTTATTTTTTAGTTTTTTCATGCTGGAGTACTTGGAATCAATATCTGTACTCTGAAATTTACATCTTTATTTTTTCCATAATAATTATTTCTTATGATCAATATAAATATTTTTATATCTGGAATGTATTGTGAATGATGAGTCATGTTCATCATCCAATAACTCATAAATCTGTTCTAGTATGGATGATATAAATATCCAGGTTTCAAACCGTATAAATTCATCAACATCAAGATTGAACTCATTAATACTTAACATATTATTTTGTAGATTTGTATAATATTTATATATATGTATGGTTGATAAATCATTTCATAAATATATGATTTTTTCCCTACATCCTTTGAATATTCAGAAATATTGGGTCCCATTCAATCCACATCTTAAATAAGGATACTTGATCCTTTATACCAAGATAATCATACACCTTCTCCGTCTTCCAAAGGTTGTAATGTAGTGATCAGTAACAGTATTTGATTAATTTCAACAATCACCATTAGTTCATGTTCATCTTTATTTTTTTGTATATATACTTTATTCCCTTATTTTAGGCATAGATATCATACTTTTCACCATATATATAATGGTACAATATTATCAATTCCAAGAGAATCTCCACCAGCTCTAATTCATGACCATGAGAATTTTTTTACCCGATTCGTTAATTGACATGATGTATAAGTAGTTATCTTGTAATTTTTCATAATAAATCATCCCAAACCATTAAATAAAGAATCACTATATATGAAAAATACTTCTCTACTCTAGGGTAATATAACTATAATTCTTGTTAATAAACTATTATTATGCTGCATGAAGCATTCCATAGATTATTTAATCAAGAGTATATTTACTCTCTAACATGTTTACATGGTAAGGGGATTGTATAGTCATTAGAAATTTCTAAAAAATACCATCTAATCCTAAAAAAATATGTATTTATATCAATATTATTGGTATATTCTATTCTTCAATCAACCTAATTTCTGATTATTCCCTAAATATACCATATATTGTGATCAAATAATCTATGATGGATAATATTTGTTTCCAATAATCAATGTTTCTAAACATTACATACAGAAATTCATTTTTGTTGTCTTTCACCCAATCATTAATTCTCTTTATATCCATAATTCCTCTTAAAATATATGAGAATATCATCAATAATGGATGACATGGATTTATAAATGTAATCTTAAATATAATATTCATAATAGCTATAAAATTATAAGGGGAACATATATATCCACAAGTAATAACTATGAATTAATAGTTTCCAAACCTTATGAAAAAATTTGTATTGTATATATCATCCCACATCACCCTTAGTTAATGGTATACCGATAAAATGGCCACATTTTATATTTATTTAACTCCTGTAATTTGATCCAAAAGAATATTAGTACAAGGTAGATGATACGCGTTATTGATCATGATATTGTTTATGTCTTGATAATCTATACATATGAGCTTTTATGAATCCATATTTTTTACAAATAAGATTAGACTACCCTATAGTGATGTAATTGGGAATATAAATACCTTTCCCATATAATCTTGAATATTATTATTTAATTCATCTAATTCAATGGATGTCTTTCTTTAAAGTCTCCTCGATATAGTCATAGAACCATGTATGGGTACAATTTAATACTCAACCTCATGATTTTGAGGGATTCAATGCAATTAATCTAGAAATATATAAATATACTCTCATTAACTTTTCATGTATTTATTTTGGAGTTATTACTTGATAATTTGATCTATATAACCATCATTATTTGATATCAAAACCCAAAAAATGGATTTCTTATGAAATGAGTTCATAATCATTAATGTATCGATATTTGATAATTGGATGATTAATGATATGAAATGAGATTTCCATATCCTGAAAACCAATTTGAGATCTATGAAGTGAGAGCCTATTCTTGCCCAGTATCAATTTGAATTCTTCCAAGGGAAGTATTTGTAGATATAAAATAATTATCTTCCCAAATACCCAATTCAAAAAATACTTATATACATTGGATGAAATAAATTCACCACCATGTGCTTCCATTAATAATTTAAAATACAAAGTATGTGGTTTTTAGTCAATATTCATAAAAAATATTCATGATATTATTGAATGTGATAAAATTGAATCAAATAAGAGATTTTTAAACATGTAGTCGATAATGAATGGTCATTTAACAACTTCATTGTGATGGTCTACTTTGTTCTATATAAACATCCTTACTCTCTTGGAATAGGGTTTTTATTCACATTTTCCTCATTAACCATTAAATTTGTGATTTTATTTCCATATATCTCAAAATTATTTCATTTATATCATTTATGTGTTGGTGGATGATTATATTGAATATTATTATCAAATTGTTCATTGGTGAAACTTATAATCTCATTTTGAAATGTAAGAACATGATGCCCTAGTCTACCATATAAAAAATGACATCCCATTTCATTGAGAAAAATTATTGGGTGATTACTCCTATAGTATTGGAAAGCATGTGGTTGTTATTATTTCATCTATGATAATTTCCATCTATGTTTCCACGAATCTCCATATTATTTTTTTTGTCTTTATAATAGTGAGAGTCCCTTACTTTCATTTCCATCTTAAGTATGTATAAAAATATTTCTTCATAGAAACCAAACTATATTTTAGATAATTACATTAGAATAATTTCTTTTAAGAAACTAAATAATAAATTGATCTTACTCTCATGGTCTATAATAAAATTGGAGGTGTGCCTCATGAGTCTGGTGACATTGTTTTCATATGTTCTAAAGTATTAGTCAATGATTTGTTTCAACTCCAAGTATTATCTCTCTATTTTTATATAATAACCATGTGGAAAATATTTTATGACTATTCCTTTCTTGAAATCCACCCAATATATAGAGTCAACTTCTTCCGTCTTCATCATATTCAAAATGATACACCAGGATTGGTCAGCCTCACCATGTAGATGATAAATAGCTAAAATTAACAACTATTAGTTTGATCATTATATGGAACAACATAACTTTTCTATTAATTTAATACATATCTTAGAGATTAGTGGGTTAGCGGACACACTGAACAATTGTGGAAATTACTGTATAATAGAATTGGAAAGATTTTTCTTCTTCTATGGAATATTCAAGATATCAACATAGTTTTTAGAATAATTAAATTCCTGGGATAGTTTTTTCCTCAACTAGCTCAATACATCCATCTATCGGACAACCGGACATGCAAGCACAATCCCTAAGGTTCATTCCTAGTCATCCTAACATAGAATAATTTTTAGAGGAATAAAAAATAGATTCATTCAGAATGGATTATCTAAAACAATTAGAGTTTTTGTATAAGAGGAAAAATGGGCATGAACCATTTGTATGTGAGAAGTACATGCCAAATTAAATAGGTAGCATAATAATATAAAATAATTAAAAAAACAAAAAAAAATCTATACTGATCCATATACTCATCCATAGTGTCCCTCTAAACTATATGGAAAAACACAAAATCCACCACCAGTTCTTATTCCTTCACACAATAGTGTATATTTATACTATATGTCTATATAAAGGAGTAAAATCTTATATATTTGATACAATACTGATAAAAAAAATAAACCCAAAAAAATTCCTCATTTTGAAAATATAAGTCACTATCAACTATTAATCAATGATCAGAGTGTGTATGATCAAAACCAAAAAATAAAACCTAAATATATAGATAGAAATGGGAAAAATACTAAGTATGTTTTCCAATGATAAAACACACCCCATGATTTTTCATTAAATTAAATACAATTTTCATGCTATTTTGAAATACATAATTAAAAAGACGTTTTTATTTCAATTTTTATAAAATCTAATATAAAAAATTAAAATCATTTATAGAATTTCCTTTTCGTTTCAGTTAAATGAAAACAATCACATTTGGAATATTTTTCAGGACTAATACCTTTTTAATAAAACATTCATTTTAAGTGCCATTGAAATTTTATTTTCATACACATTAAAATACAATTTTCATGAAACAAATTAACGATAAATAATGAGTAATAAATCATTAAAATATAGGTCGTCTAATGTAATGAAATAAGAAGCTCATATAATCAACAAAATAAAAAATTCCCCATAGAAAATAAATCTAATGTTCCATAGGGTATAGGGAAACACAAAACTATTGTGAAATATTAGAGAGAACATCAATTACATGAAATAGTAGCATATCAATGGACAATTGGTGAATCACATTTAATTTTTTAGGAATTTATTATTAAAAGAGAATAGGTCAGAAAATATGAACTTCTACACATGAACCCGAGATTCTTAGGATGTTTCAATAACAATAATAATCCAATTAAAATAGTATGACACATCACTAGGAAAATACAAAATATTCATAATCATACAATGTTATTAAACAAAAAATATAGGTTTTCTATATCATATCTAAACCCCCTTATTAAAAGTCACATGAGAAAATATTTTGAACATCAAGCTTATTATTTAAATATGAAATTTACAATTCAAATACATTCTATAAAACACTCTATAAATCCACTTTTTAAAATTCCATTAGAAAACCAAATAAAAAATTATGATAAAGGTTAAAAGTCACCCTATTAATATTATACCCATATACACTTACACAAACAAATATATCTAAAAACTGATCATGTTGCACAAACATGTATATTAACATATAAATTTTTACACATTGATATATCTATATATACACTCATGTATTTTTTTTATAAATTGTATGTATATATACATATTGAAAGAAAATTTAAAAGAAAATAAATTTTATAAAAAAATTAAAAATTGAATAGAAAAATAAACTTTTAGAACCAATAGATATCTTAAACTATTTAATATAGTAATGAAAATCAATTTACACATTTTCAGAAAAAATTATCTATAAAATAAACAAAAAAATATATTAAATAAATTCTTATTGAAGGGAATAATAGTTAATTGTAATGAAAACAATGTGAAAAATGATTTCCAATTAAAATAATCTATAAATATAAATATTATTGTTACTTTATATATAAATGGGGAATTAAAAATCCATGAAGTGTTCTCTGATTTTAATACCCAAAACAAGGGGAAAAATTCGTGTAACTCACAAAAATTTAAAACAACTATGTTATTCCACCTCAATACGGTCTAAAGAACCATAAATATTATATACGAACCTAAAAATAAAAAATAAACAATTTAATAATGAGGTACAAGAGAAATCCAATGATTATTTTCCTAGAATCAATTGAAATATAAATCCTTCAATAGCTGCAATAAGAATAAACCTCAAATGAATCCTCAGGAATCCTAGGGACTAAGAATTAGAAAAAAAACACCCAAAATCATGTTTTTATTTGGATAATATGAACAAAATCTGAGTGTATAAGATAAAATTAAATACTAAGTGAAGGGGGGAAGAATACGATCCTCACTTTAGTGATCCAGACTATAATTATGATGAGAGGCCCTTGGAAAAGTGATATAAGGGAGAGGAACTTTTGTAGAGCTTGTGGTTAGTTCTATTAGGAATGTTAATGGTGGAAAATATAAGTAGATGTGATGGGGAATGACCTAAGGATAGATGGGAGTGGAAATGGGTAAAATATATTATTTAATGACCTGTTACTACACATGGTAGAGTCGCAAAGTTGGCCAAATCATGTTCCAATCATGTACCACCTACTGAATTTCATGGGGGACACATCTTAACAATGGTTATTGGTTAGGGAAACCATATGGTTTATCTATATCTAACATAAAACAAATTTTCACAAATGATTCATGGTCCCCCCTAACCATATGCCAACTGTGCTTCTTTAAAAAACATCCAAGAATATAAAATGTCAAGTCACCTTTGCTAAAAAAATATTTTAATAATATAAAAATAAAGTAAATAAAATAATTATTATAAATTTATTAATTGTGTAAAAATTATGACCACCATATCAATTTAAAATCTCATAAATCATTAATAAATTTACATGTTTTAAAAAATTGAAAAATTATACTTCTCTGTTCAAAATGAATCACTAAATCCCATTGAATACCAAGACCGATGCCAAGAAAAAACATATAACAATGAAAAAAATGATCCATCTCCATTCCCTGGGCTAAACATGTCTTTGAAAGATCTTTAAAACAATAATTAATAGTCATTAACATTGATACAAATAAGAATTCTCATAAGGAACTCTAAAATAAATTCCAAAGGAGATAAGATACGAATAAATTGGTGGTATCACCTTCATTTTAGAAATCCATTAAATCACTCATTACTAAGTATTCCCAATTCAACATTCCAAATACTACAATAGTAAATTTATAATATCATGACCATCCAATAACCATTAATGAACCATAAAAACCAAAAACTAAATTCAAAACCACTAAAGAGAATACAAGGGGTATTGAGACTGATGCATGGTATCCCATCCATACAGATACAATTAAGAGTTAATATCAATATAAATGGATAACATCCAAAGGGAAACACTAATACTTAGATAATAACAAAATCAATGGGGTCTAACTAGAATTTTAAATCAAGAACACATCCCAAATTTTAATCATTTCAAAAAACAAGGTCTTTGAAATATTAGGATGAACATCACATAGAATAATGAAAACCATGAGAATCTAAAAAAGATATTATATGACACAACTGAAATAATCTAAAAAACATATCTGAACAAGAACAAGAATTTTTGTCCTTATAGATGAAGTTGAGTAGGATGAATCAGGGAGAATAATATTTGTATCACCAATATATTAGTTAAACCATTCATATAACAAGGTACCAGATAGAATACTGCTTACATTGGGGTTATCACCCATCCTAGTTACCAATGAATCTATCAAAATCATCCACTTTATTAACTATGTTTCATCAAAATTCATGATAGAAAATATTTCTAGAATATAAATGGGATAAATTAAAATCATTGAATATTGATATGATAATATCTTATACATAGATAAAATACCACTGGGATGGCACAAAGAAAAAAACAAAGAGATAAAACAATTAAGGGAACTCAATAAAGGATCAACAATAAATAAAGGATTTTTCTTTTCCATTACACACAGAGTTTGGAAAATTCCATCAAACATTTGTTCTCACTCTCTAACCACCATAGACACCAATCAAAGATATCATTATAAGAATACTCCAATGAACACATTGATACATTCTATGGTGACAATCATCCAAAACAATATCATACAATTTTAATCAATGTGCAACAAAAATTTCAATTCATCCCTAAAATGGTCAATCCATTAGAAATTTAATATCCAATAAATCATAATGTAACCACCACTATTTTGAGAAGAAAAAATCCCAAATAAATTAACACGTAATTTTAATTACCAAATGAAATTTCAAAATATATTTTCATAATCCCCCCAAGCCTTAATTTTTCAAAATAAAGAAATTTTTATATCCTTGAAGTCAATATTTAAAATCATTATCACCCACTTAAATTTTCAAATAGTTCATATTTATTTGGAAATTTTTCAATCCCACAAGATATACATTTTATGAATTGAAAAATACAGCATTTTTAGTTATTCTAAATATCTAATATAATGAAATTCCATTTACCTTATTTTAAAATATTAATTAATTATATTCAAAATACACATGAAAAAAATCATTTTTCACCTCCATAAAAAAGCATAACTATCACCCAAAAATTTTAAAATTACAAATAAAGAATTTTAATTTGATAATATTTTATAGGATTTATTATAAATTAATTTCCCAATGTAATACTACTTTATCAATTTTTTAAAAAATAACATTTTTTTGACCGAAACGTACGAAACTAAATGAAATAAATTGAATTAAGAAACAATAAAACTCTATAATTGGGTCTATTTGTGGATCTTGGATTGTCCATAAGGTTCACCAATCCAAGTTTCAATTATAAAAATTCCACTAGATATCATGCTGATCTATTTACACCGAAATTATATAGGTTTATTTTATATATGATCACATAACATGATGATGCTTCCAATTAATTATTTAAAAATAAAACATTTAAGTCTATCAAATAGTTCAAATAAATTAAAATAAATAATTGACTAAAACCGCATCTTCCCTAGGTGACTCAAGGTTCTGATTGTGTAGGAGATCATGACACTATTCCATGTAATATCTCTAGAGTTATGAAAATCCATACTTTATCTAATATTTATCCATAAATAAAAAATGGAATTCTAAAATATTTTCCTTATCAAGAAATAGTCTTGTAATACCATTTTTCATGAACCAATCAAAGTTTTAGATCCATGCGATACTTGATCTAGGATATGACATTCTCGAGGCACATTCTCGACCACCCTAGAGTGGTGTCATGCTCGAGGGAATCATAATAAATCTAATGGGAATAGATACACTGAATTATCATATATTAAATTTTTTTTGAAGTGGGTATTACTCATATATATATAATACTTCCATGATAAATAAAATTTTCTATAGAATAATAAAATATATATAATAGTAAATTAAAAATAAACAAGAATATTAATCCCTCTGATCACCCCGAAATCCCTCTCATGCATATAAAAAACAAAAATCTACCTCCAAAATCCTTGTCATCATTTACTAGAGGATATATATAAACTTCATATATAAAAAATAAGAAAATACTATGTAGTTGAAGTAATAAAAAGACGTAAAATAAATAAATGAAATGATATGCCTCTTATTGATTATACGAGTCACCATCTACTAGTAATTAACACTCAAATAGTGTTTATGAACATAATTAGAACCTAAAATTGAATTATACATATAGGAATAAGTATAGACATCTATTTGAATTCAAAATTACTATTTTACATCTCTTAAGAATAGTGTTTTAATGACCATAAACAATAACATATTATTCTATCACTCTCAATATAAGTTAGTTTCAATGTTTTCATTGAATATCAAGTAGTGAAATTAAATGGAACCTTATAACTATTTTTAATCCTTCACAAACTCGTGGATATGTGTATTTTAATCCTTAATGACCATTGAAACACCTTATAATACCCTAATAAAGAGTATAAGTGTTGTGTAAGATCCCATGGTAGATGATGTTGAATTGTGGAAAGAACTGACTAGTAGGAACCATGGTAGATGTGATAGTTTTCTTTCAAATGTTATATCATCTAGTTTGTGGTGGAGAACTATCCAACAATTTTTTGTGCCATACATTTTTATTAATGTTTAAAGTCAACTGGGTAGTTGGTTTCCTATAGTAGCTAGCTGGTGGGGTTTTTCTTGAAGTCTCGAGTTTCAAGTTGTCCACCAGATTCCCAATGATGGATATCGGGTAACCGGTGTTGTTGAAACAATATATATATTACTATAATTTATTATGTTAAATGTTTTTTAATCTATTATTCCATTTTTTCATGACCCATAGTGAATTCAAAGACCATAGTGGTAATTTTTCAGCCAATAAAAGTACTTCCATGGCCCCTTGAAGATTAACACTGGTTACCAATAATGTTCTCAAGAACAAATAGATTGTGAAGTTCTTGTATTATTTATGGTATCAAGGATCCAAATAAAATTTTATAAATATCTGAAATTCTCTCAATATTTCTCTAAAATCTATCATCCTATAATGTGATATTCCATCCAAATTGTTTTTTGAGTTTCTTATAGTGGGTTTCCATAATTCTAATCTTCCTCTTCCAAACCACCTATACCTAATTATTACACATCATAAAAGGATGGGATGGGTTATTTAGATACTAGTCAAGCTAAATTGGGTGATCACCGAACACAATTTCAATGGATGGGTTTTTTATCACCACTACGACAAAGTTATTTATACTATTTTACTATAGAGAGAAGGTGTGCAGACAACGCGTCCCACATCAAGCCATATAAAATTTCATTATCATTTTTTTAACATTTATTTACATTAACACATTAAACCATCCCTCATCGATTTGAATAAATTTATAAAATGTGTATAACAATTTTCATTCTTAAATTAATTTGATATTTAGTTTAATATATCGTATCAAATTTATCAACTAGAAATTGATCTATATCATACTTTATTTGATTTTCTTCAACTATAAGTTTATTAAAAGGGTAATTTAACATCTATATTTACATATATCTATGAAAAATATTTTCACTTAAATATATCTTTATGTTCATATCAGATTTCATTTTCATAAAATTTTTATATCAATTTAGTTTTTAAAATCGTTAATCAATTTCAATGATTGATTTTATTATTGGATTTAATTATTATTCACATGATATAAATTTTTATGGAACTAATTAATCCTAATAGAAGAATCACATTTCAACATTTCATTATAGTATTTTTTATGTAGTATGGAAAATGTTAATTGATTAGTACGTTCCCAACATAAAATCTATGGAACAATGGACTGACAAATCTGTTAAAAAGTTTTAACTTATCAAAAATTCATTTAATTTATTACACTATTGTCTTAATAAAAACGAGTTTAATAATATTTCTAAATGAAATATACAAATGAAATTTGAAAATTATTAGAAGCTACACATTAATGTATAAAAAAAGTAATAGACACTAGATTATATATATTATATTAAGATTTTAAAATATTCTCCATTCATGATAATGACGAAATTAATATCATATTAATGTGATTTTACAAAATTATAAATTCTATAAATTCTATTGGTAATTAATATTTTTTATAAACAATCATAATTAAAATCTTATTGGTTTTACCTCTTTCCAATGATCCCAATGTCACAACCATTCATGAATGTAAATATATGAAAATGATAGAGGATGTGGAACTCATCATCCCCTTAATGACTTATGAAATCATGATGCAATTTATATCATAGAATAATTCCAAATGAGGAAAATATTTTAATAAAACCACAAACCTCATAGATAAAAATGGTGAACCATACAAGGGTGAGGGTATAGATTATTCTAAACTTTCCATGAACATGTAATATTTCTCCCAAATTAATAACTGATCCAAAAAAAGTAAATTGCACAGAGGAACAAAATGTGAAATTCTATGAATGTAAAAGAATAATGGAAACCAAAATTCATAGTTCTATTATAAGAATATAAATGAAAATAAACAAGTTTAATTTTATTTAAGAGTCACAAAAAAATAGTTAGAGTGATGAATATATGGATTAAAAATCACCTTATAATTCATGTGAATTAAGCCCCATGTATAGAATGGATCATTTAGATTAAGAAACCAAATTTAATACCAAAATTCCCATTTATTAATCTTCTTCTTCAACTAATCAATTAGAGTAAAAGTTAAGACTTCTTAAATTCAAAATTTTCGTCCACATCAAGTGACTTAATCCCATTGTGTATTATGGAACATATTGATGAAGAAGTTAATGTTAGTGCCCCTATTCATATTTATTATTCTTATTTATACCATCCTCATTATCCTCCTTTATCTTATTCATCTTGATCCTCTAATCACCTAAATTAATAATAACTAATAACTAATCACAATAAACTAAAAATGGATTTATATAAAATTAATATTTATATAAACAACTTGAAAATAATTATAACAATTTTATTTTATAAAATGATAATCTCCAAAATGAAAAATATATTATCATCATTGCAATTTTATATGTCACAATGAAAATTATGACTCATATGGATGTCGATAAAAATGAATGCACAATTAAATATATCAAATTTAACATTTTAAAATTTAACCCAGATGTTGAAAATAAAATTAATATTTTTATCTTGAAAAACATGGAAATGTACATGATTAGCCAATAAAAATACATATTTTAATTATATTTTAAAGGTATTAAATTTTCATTTATGATCTTATGGGCCTAAGTTAGTGAATTTTAATTTTGAACATCCATTCTCATAATTCGTGCACTTCATGCCTAATGTACATCAATTTAGGTCCAATGATTCATCTGACTTTAAGTAATGTAATTATCCATATTTTAAATTTTATATTTTTGGAAAATTAACTGTACTTCAATATGAACATTTTCATTTAGGTATCAATTTAGGATTCATAAAGGATTATGGAGATATTTGGCGATGAAAGGAAACAATTCTGGAGAAGGCATATTAGACACCATCCCACTGATGAGAATTTGGGGACCAACATACATGCCCAATAAAGACCAAATTTTGTTGTCTCATAGAATTAATATATAGGAACAAATAATTTTTCAGGAGACAATGAAAATTCGACATTCATGGTGGTTATTCACGCAGCCCAATTTGAAAAGAAAATTCTGGGCCAGATTCTGCGGCCTAGAAAAACAGCCCACTATTTTTCATATATCTTGTTTGAAATAAACGATTTTGGGCTGAATAATTACAGAAGTATAGGGGACATAAATAGATTCATTTTTTTCTTATATGGCCCATTCCATGTTAGGAAATGCAAAGGTCTTCCAGGAACATCTATTCGGTGGAAGAAAGTGGGCTGCCACCTCGGGTCAAGGGTGGAAAAATCAACTCTCCCTCAACATTCCACCCACCTATGGCCTACCAGAATTTATTTAAGAGACATGGACTATTGGAGGGTCGACCCAAGGCTTCACAAATTCCTATTTAAGGCAATTGTGTTGGAGTATTTGAGGATCTTTGTTGCTTGGTTTCATTGTAGTGTTATGCTGAGGCTTTGTGTTTGTAATCACGTTTCGTTCTCATGTAAGTTGTTTAATTCACCTCATTTTATTAATAAAAGATCTTCCTTTACTCTTATTATGTTAGTCTACATAACAATCTGATACCGTTGGTTCACGGTGTGAATTTATTCACACCGTAATTTGTGATATTTATCACACAATGGTGGAGTGATCAATTTTTGTTGTTGTTTTTACTTCTCCAATTCCACCCTTGTAAGTCTACTTCCCACTTCTGATGAAGACATGTAATCAATGAAGGTTAAATAATTTATTTTTTGATCCAAGGGATTTGAAAGGGGCTGGATTGTATGTTATTTTTCACTCCATTAATGGCCAATCTCTTCTTTTAAATTTGATTTTTATTTGATGATTGTAAAACCTCTTCATCCATATTAAATTTAAGGCCACACATTTCAAGTACTAATACGAACCTTTACCTTGGAGTGCTCAAAACATTGATGCTTAAAGTGTATAAGTGATTAGTATTAGGTTGTGTAGGAATTTAACCATTAAGCGATTATTTTGTTTGATATTCTTTAATGAACCCATCTCAAATATAAGAAATTGAAATTATTAAAAAAGAAATTCATCCAATCCACCCCGAGAGATAACCTAGGATCAACTCATAACCTTAATTTTAATTAAATTAAATTTATTAATCATACTTTAAACTCATCTAATGTCAACCCAAGTTGGAAACATCATAGACAAAAGCATTCCTTAGAATGTGCGTGTCTATAGGTTACTTCTTAGGTCTCTAAGGATTCAACAACCCAAGCTAGACTACAAGGACAGTTCTACCGCCTTCTCTTGAGTAAATTTGAGCGTGAGTCAAATTTTGGATATGTTGTTGGGGAACTAAGTAAGTTATCTATACACCCATTGTATTCTCCCCCATTTCTTCTCTTCTCACCAAAGATCTCTTATCTTATCCCTTTCTCATTTTAATTTCCTTTGGCACATGTCCGCCTACACCCACAATCAATCAAACCGTCTAGTTAGGGTGGATAGTCCTGGTGTTGGGGAGTCAAGTACACCAAGGGAACTATTTCCATTAGATCCTAATCTTCATAACACACATGAGTCAAAAATTGATCCCATTTCAATGGAAGGCCTTCAAAGAAACCAACTCATAAACCTTGGTGGGAACCAAAATGGAAACCCAAATGAGGCAGCCCCAAACAAGGGGATTGTAGTTGATCAAACCATGGATGACTACCTCACACCTTCCTAGACCAATTCCCCCTCATGAATTAGACACAATTATTTAGGATATTCCAACTACATCTTTAAACCCCGTGTCCTAAACCACCATCCCACATTCTATGGAATGGAGTTTGAGATTCCCTACCTTCACGTTAAGGAATTCAATGACATTGTAAAAACAATGTGTCCCCCCACATCAACTAGAATCATCTATGATGAGGATATTTACTTTTTCATTAAAGGATCAAGCTAATAATTGTCTAGAAAATTTTATACCATCATCCATCAACTCTTGGGACAACTACAAAGAGAATTCTACAAAAAATACTTTCCCCACCAAAAAATAATTGCACTAAAAATAGCATAAAAAACTTTTATGAAAAAGAGGGAGAGTCATTATATGAAATATGAGAGTGGTTTAAAGACCCCCTAAACATGGTTCCACACCATGGTTTTTCTATTCCTGAAAATGTGAGAATATTTTATGATGGTTTGGGTCTGGGGAACAAACAATTCATTGACATGATGTGTAATGGAACATTTAAAAACCAACCCCAAATGATGTTTACGAGTGTCTAGAAATCCTTTTTGAACAAAACCAAACATGGGGAACTTCACCTTATTCTGAAAATCAAGAAAGAAATACTGGAATTCATAAACTTAGAGAAGAGGAAAGCCTTAGGGCTAAAATCGTAACACTCTCTAAGATGGTTGAAGAGATAGACCTTAAGAATGTCCATGAAATTCAAATTGTAGACCCTGTTTTCACAATTTGTGAATAACATGACCCTAACAGAGACAACTGACCAACCATTCCATCCTTCAAGGATGTTCATTTAGGAGGACCCCCAGAGGAAGTACATTCTTTGAACTTTCAAAAGCCTCAATACCAAAACACCTTCATCCCAAGGTATAATGACCATCCATGCTTCCACGGGAAAGATAACCAACAACCTATCTAACCACAAGGAAAAAATCCTTACCCCCATCAGAACTACCAAACCCATAACTATTTCCAAACCCAACCTATCCAATACCAACAACCACTGGTCTATTTTCAATAATCTATCCAACCTCCAAAATATCCACCTGGGATAAACTAATCTTCTCAAGAACCAACCCAAAATGTTCCAAAAAGCCCATTAGAACAACTGTGAAAACAAATGGTAATGATGAACTCGGAAGTCTTTTCCCAAAAAAAGAACTTCAAACCATCAAAACTGGAACGTAAATCATGCCTACTCAGGTGGTACCATCCTCAAATTTAAGGGGAGAATCATGTTTCAATCAAACAAATCGTGAACAGCTAAATGTTGTGAATATTTTAAGATGTGGAAAATCAATTGAAAAACATAAAAAACTAATTCATAACTCATCATAAGATTCAAACATGGATGAAAATTCAAATGAAAAAAAGACCAAACCGAGGAAACAAATAACAATGTGAAAGAAACAACTTCACAACAATCAAACACACATCCTGCACCATTTACTCAACGAATGAGATGGAAAACCAAGACTAAATTGAGTAAAACATTTAGGGAAATCTTCTCAGAAGTCAAGTTGAACATTCCCCATCTCGATATAATCCAAACCATACCTACCTACTCAAATTACTTTATGGGCTTTTGAACTTTTAAAATAAAATTTTCACATATAGACCAAGTCCTTTTGGATGTTAATGTGAGTACCACCATTTAAGGGACCATTCCTCCTAAGTTGAATGACCTAGGGTACACTTTCATCAATATTGAACTAGGATATAGAAAAGTTTTCAAGGCCTTGTGTGACCTATGTTCTAGTGTCAATCTCATTCCATATGTTGTGTAATGCCAGTTAGGCCTAGAAGAGCTCCAACCCAAATCTATCACACGTCAACTTGATTATCATAGCATTTGGGTTCCAAAGTGGATTTTAAATGACGTTTTGGTAAAGGTTGAAAGCTTCATATACCCTTCTAACTTCATTGTCCTTGAAAACCATCCAAACATAGGAAATAAGGAACAAACCCCAATCATCCTTGGTCATCCCTTCCTTGCAACAATCAACTCTATTATTCGAGTCCGAAATGTGAACATGACATTCACCTTTAGAAACATGAGTCTATAATTGAACACCTATAATGAAAGCTCACAAATAGGGGATGATGAGGAAATTCATGTACTAAAAATGATAGGAAGCATTGATAATGAATCCATAGAACATCATGGAATATTTGATGGAAGTTTAAATCAGGATGAGATTGATTTCCTTTATTCACATGAAGGAATTTTATCTACATGGATTGAATCATTTCCAAATTTCTGTTATTATGAATTCTTAGGTCCAAAAATTAGTGAAACCATTTAGGAAAGCACTTTCATAGAGACCACTCCAAATTCCTTCCTTTTATCTGATCAAGCCATTCTAGTAGATGAAACTTCAAAATGCGGGGAATCAATCCTATCTAAAACTCTACGAAAAAAAATTGATCTTGATCCAATGTCCCCATCTTGTTCTAAAATTCTAAACCAACCTGATCATGAATTGAAGGAACTTCCTACTGAAATCAATTATGCCTTCCAAGGGGAAAATCATACACATTCTATTGTCATTTCCTCTTATCTTGGATCCAATCATGAGAGGATGATTCTAGATTTCTTTAGGATATAAAAGAAAGCCATTAGTTGGACCCTATCTGATATTCATGGTATTATCCCACTTATTGGGACTCATAGGATTGTTCTGGAATTTGATTCAAATCCATATTGTCAACCTCAACGGTGAATCAATCCTAATATAATGGAATTAGTGGGAAAAGAACTCTAGAAATTGTTAAAATATGGTATCATCTATCCCATAGCTGATAGTGAATGGGTGAGCCCAATCCAAGTGGTTTCAAAAAAGGCTGGAATCACAGTGATAACAAATGAGGATGGAGAGATTCTTCCAACAAGGGTGAGTAGTGGTTGGAGTGTTTGCATCAACTATAGGAAGCTAAACTCATTTACCAAGAAGGACTATTTCATCTTACCATTCATTGACCAAGTCCTTGAGATAGTGGAAAGTCATGCATTCTACTGTTTCTTAGATGGGTAATCGGGGTATAATCAAATTTAGGTCCTCCTAGAGGATCAAGGGAAGACTACAGTCATATGTCCATTCAACATCTTTTCTTTCAAACGCATGCCCTTCGGGTTATGCATTGCGCCTGGAACCTTCCAGCGGTGCATAATGGGAATATTCTCAGAAAGGGTAGGGGATTTTCTTGAGGTCTTCCTGGTTGACTTCTTTGTCTTTGGGGATAAATTTGAGGGATTTATGAGGAATGTTGAGAGAGTCTTGTCAATATGTAAATAAAATAATCTGGTCCTAAACAGGGAAACATGACATTTCATAGTTAAAGAGGGAATATTTCTAGGCCATCTGGTCTTAGGTAGGGGGATTGAAGTTGATAAAGCCATTCTCAACCCTCTATTTGTTTGGAAAAAAGCTGTGAGGGTTCACTCTCAACCATAAAATCCTCTCTCACCTCTCCTATCATTATTAAATCTACAAATTGGAACCCTCCTTTCGAACTTATGTGTGATTCCAATGAATTTTGTATTGGATCTGTGTTAGAAAAATGTTGTGATAAAACTCTTTACGTCAGTGCTTATGCATGAAAATCATTAAATGTTACTAAAATCAACTACACCACCACTAAAAGGAGTTACTTTATATTGTGTATGCCTTAGAGATGTTTAAGTCCTACCTCTTAAGATACCCCATCACTGTGTTCACTGATCATTATGAACTAAAATAACTCTTCCAAAAACAAGATGCTAAGGCTAGATTGATTAGGTGGGTCCTTCACTTACACAAATTTTACCTCACAATCAAGGATAAAAAGGGTGTTGAAAATTTTGTAGCTGATCACCTCTCTATGATGGTATTCAAAGACAACTAAAATCACCTTTTTGTGTCTGATTCATTTCTTGATGAACACCTATACTCTATGAGTGACGTCCCTTGGTATGAAGACATAGCCAATTTCATTGTTATAGGAGTCATTCCAAAATTCTTAGGGACTCACGCTTGAAGGAAATTTCTTTATAATGTTAGAAACTATGTGATTTATGATCCATAGCTCTATAAGTTCTGCCCTGACCTAGTCATTAAGAGGTATGTCCTAGAATCTGAACAAGAGTCCATCCTTTTATTCTGTCATAGTGAGGCATGTGGAAGTCACTTTTCCGCTAAGAAAACATCTGCTAAGATTTTTCAGTGTGTTATCTTCTATAACACCCTCTCAAGGGACTCCTACACATTTTGTCAAATTTGTCCTAGGTGTCAACTAGTAGGGTTCATCACACAAAAGAATCAAATGCCACTCACTCCCATCTTAGTGGTTGAAATCTTTGACTGTTTGGGAATTGATTTCATGGGTCCCTTCCCAAAATCTCGGGGGTATATTTACATTCTATTAGCTACTTATTATGTCTCAAAATGGGTTGAGGCCATTAACACAAAATCCAATGATCATAAAATTGGGATTATATTCCCAAAAGAAAACATATTATCTATATTTGGAATTCCAAGGACTGTATTTAGTGATCTTGGAACTCATTTTTGCAATCATCCATTCTCATCACTCATGAACGAGTATAGAATTTCCCAAAAAGTGTCCACCTCTTACCACCCATAGACCAATGTTCAAGATGAGTTAGCCAATTATGAAATCAAACAAATTCATAGAAAATTGATGAAAAATCTAGGAATGATTGGTCAAGGAGACTCATAAAGTTAATGATCATATAGTCAAACCATTCATTGAACCGTTAAAAGAAAACGAAGTTGATGAAAAATTTTGTGAACCAACCTTAGATGAGGAAAATACTTAAATAATTAAGGGTCTATGTCGAGCTAGTGACATTAAACCAAAGAGCTGCACATGAGGCAACTCGTGATTTTCATCTTATCAAATCATTTTTATTAAATAGGATTAATGAATCATATTGATTTTTAAAAAAAAATTAATTTTAACATGTTCTTCTATTATGAGTATTGATGGGTATGAAAGGGGAGCACTATATTCATCCATGTCACGTGGTGTGATCCTTATGTAATACCTTACCCAGAAATTTAAAAAGAGGATAATGTATCATTAGTTCATTTTATTTTTATGTGTTTGTAGGTTAAAAAAATATTAATAATAAAATAATAATAAAAAAATGGTCACGTCATATATCGTGGGTCAAACCACGTCACAACCGGTGAAGCCGCGTGGAATCGAATTCGAGAGTGAAGGGAGATAGGGGGCACACTTACCACTGACCTATAGTTTTTTGTGCTTCCTTATTCTATACTTTTTATATATATTCTTATATTTTACTTTCTTTGTTATATATATATATATTATTTCGTTTTGTTTGTTTGTTTTTCTTTTTTTTCTACTAGGTAATTCTCAAAGTGACATCGAGATCAAGGGATTAAAAGGGAGCAGTAATAATTTCAAATTCAACCACCTGGTGACATCATTCCATGATCCTCATTTACAATTTCCTTTTTGAACTCTCATTCTCTACCTCTACCCCTTATAAATTTTCTTTCCTTTATACATAGGGGACAATGTTATTTTAATTTGGGGGGGAAATAAAATAAAAAATGATTTTGTGTCAAAAAATTGAATGATTTGAAAAAAAATCTGTGTAAATGGAAGGAAAAATTCCTTTTACTATTAACGTGATAATACACATTGAACACTTTGAATCTACATATCAAATAATTTATCAAGCCCCACTTCTGATTTTAACCCTTTTATAATTTCATGAGCATTGATTTTGGAAAGTGTGGTTGTCCAATGTGATATTTCATCATTTATATATTAATCCAAAAAAAATCACAATGCATGTCCATTAGATAGTGGGGTATTAGTTTGATTTGATGGGGTCCCTCAAATAAATAGCATTGTTTTGGAAATCATTTTATTTTTAATATGAGTATTCAATAATTTTTTTTAAAAAAACAATAAATTTGCACGTAGAGTAATGAAATGACATAATGTGTGGCTTTCAGCACTTGGGGATCATGACCCCATAGTTGTCTAACCCAGAGTTAGTAACATTTTCTCTATTTTTGGTAATTTGATTTTGTTTTTTATTGAGTTAACTCTAGATGATGCCTGGGTATATGGGATTCACTTGGTGCCCTACGGTCTTTGAGTCTGGGAGTCATTGGAAATGACTCGCTACAGGGGTTGACTCTTTTGAGTGTAATTTCATTTACCATGGAAAAATTTCAAAAAAATAAAATAAAAAATTGAATACTAATCTTAATATTTAAATGTGATTCCACCTAGCTCTTCCTTCATTTCCCTCTTGAATAAAGATGAACCCTAGTGTCTAATGTGATTCACAACACATCATCACTCTTAATTGATATTGAATGAAATATGGAGATGAATTAAAACAAAGAAATGGGCTCGGGAGATGGATTTTATTATGAAACTATCATGTATTAAAATATTTTGATGGGTTTAAAAATTATTTGGTATAGGAGTTTTTGGTGATCATTATGTATTAAAATGTTTTTTGGAAAAGGGAATTCGAATTTCATATTGATGAGATACATTTTTCCCAGGAATAGAAAAACTCAAGTTGGGGGTGTGATTAGCCAATAAAAATAAATATGTTAATTAAATTTTAATGGTATTATATGTTCATTTATGATCTTATGGGCCTGAGTCATTAAATTTTAATTTTGAACATCCATTCTCATCATTCGTGCACATCATGACTAATGTACACAAATTTAAGCCTAATGATTCATCTGATTTTAAGGAATGTAATTATAAATTAATTTTATATTTTGGTAAATTGATCTACACTTCAATATAAACAATTTTCATTCATGGATCAATGTTGGATTAATAAAGGAAGATGGAGATATTTGGCGATGAAATGAAACAATTTTGGAGAAGGCAGATTGGACACCATCCCACTGATGAGAATGTGGTGCCCAACAAACAATCTCAATAAAGACCAGATTTCATGGGATGATATAAGTCACATATAGTAACAAATACTTATTTAGGATTAAATGATAATTCGGCCTCCATGGTGGTTATTTAGGTGGCCCATGACGAAAATAAAATTTCGGGCTAGATGCTGGGGCCTAGAAGAAAATCTCCCCATTTGATATATATCATGTTAACCATAAAATATTTTTGGATTAAGAATTACAGACATTTAGGGTACATTAGGAGCTTCATTTTTTTCTTTTATAGACCCCTCCAATTTGGCCATATTGAAGGTATCCCAGGCGTATCTATTCGGTGGAAGAAAGCTGGCTGCCACCTCGGGTCAAGGGTGGATAAATCAACTCTCCCTCAACTTTCCACCCACCTATGTACTACCACAATTAATCGAGGAGACTTTGAATATTGGAGGATTGACTCAATTCTTCAAAAATTACTATTTAATGTAGTGGTGGTGGATAAGATGAGGATATTTGGTGGTTGGTTTAATTGTAGTGTTATGTTGCCTCTTTGTGTTGGTAATCACATTTCTTTCTCAGGTAAATTGTTTAATTCACCTAATTTTATTAATAAAAGTTCTTCATTTACTCTTATTATATTCATCAACATATCACTTTGATACCGTTGGTTCATTTTCCAAAATTTTTCACTCCATAATATGTGATATTTATCACATAACGGTGGAGTGATCAATTTTTGTTGTTGTTTTTATTTCTTCAATTCCACCCTTGTAAGTCTACTTACCGCTTCCGTTGAAGACATCTCATCAATAGAGGGATCAATATTTATGGGTTGATCCAAGGGAGTATAAAGGGTCTGGATTAGATGTTATTTCTCACTCCACTAATTAGTAATCACATCTTTTAAAAGAGATTTTTATTTGATGATTTTAAATCCTCTTCATCCCTATTGAATTTAAGGTCACATATTTCAAGTGCTAATAAGAAAATTTACCTTGGAGTCCTCAAATGATTGACCCTTCAATTGTATAGGTGATTATAATTAGTTTTTGTAGGACTTAAACTAGTGAGAGATGATTTTTTTTGATCTTATTAAATGAACCCATCTCAAATATAAGAAATTGAAATCATTAAAAAAATGAATTTGTCCAATCCACCCCGAGTGATAACCTAGGATAAACTCATTTCTTTAATTTGAATTAACATAAATCTATTATTGATCCTTTAATCCCATCTAAAATCAACCCATGTTGGACACTTCAGATCAAAAAACAATCCATAGAATGTGTGTGTCTATAGGTTACTTCTTGGGTCTCTGAGGATTCGACAACCCATGCTAGACTACAAGGACCATTCTACCTTCTTCTCTTGGGTAAATTTGAGCGTGAATCTGTATGTGTTCGCTTTGATTTTTCCAATAGTGCATGAACCTCTAATAATCAAATGAAAGCCACATTTTTAATGGTTTTTTGGAAGATAAATTTTTTAATTATTGATAAACAATTGGTGATTTTATCTATAAATATGAATGAAATAATTCTCTCTATGGGTTAAAAAAATTCATCCATCATTATTTAAAAAAATCCAAAATAAATCATGTAATAAAATCTATATTTTGTAATATTTAATAAATAAAAAAGTGTACCAATATTTTTTTGTGTATCAAAACATTAAATAATTTAACTTTAATTGAATAGTGTCTTGAGATTAAAACCTAAAAACAATTTTGGTACCTAGACAACGGTTTATCAAAGTACATTTGTGGAGAAAAATTTTCAGTAAATAAAATATATAAATTAGTAGTATTTAATGTTAATATTGGGGATTAATATAGAGGTATGATAACGAGTTAATGTTCCATTAGTTTTTGTAACTAAACACTAATAAATCAAATTTTTTCTTGAATGGATTGAAAAACTATTTGATCGGTTTGGTCAATATTCTAAAATATGTTTTAAAATATCTTTAGATAATGTTTTTTTCAATCATTTAAATTAAAAATGAATCATATATTTACCACATCCTTATTTAAAATTTTATTTAAAATCAATTTAAAATTATTTTCTTGAAAACAAATACATTTTTTTGTTGAACAAGTTAATAATTCATGGATTTGGTCATTTCACCTCTCAATCTCATGTCAAAATCATATATTACCAAATAATATGATACATTACCTAATTTAATTTTAAATAAGACATTATTTAAAAATCATTCCAATGTGGTATGAAAATAATTTTTTTTAAATCTAAAAATGGAAATCTTTCTTCAAAATATGATGAATCAATTCAAGATGAACTTTTTGTTCCATATTAGATATAAATTCTATGAGGTAATTCATATACTCTCATAAAGTTTTATAGATTTTCAATATTCATATGGGATTATATCTTTACATATAAAAGTCATGATTTCTAATACTTTATCATATATTCGAAAAATGCTGCAAATGAAAAGGTATTATAAATAATATCGACTAATATTGATCATAGTAGGCAATTTTATGACATGGAATTAATTGACATGGAATTTAATGACATGAATTATACCAAAAGATTTAATCATTCGTTTTCTTATCTTTGGGCCCTTAATAAAATTGGGTAGTATAGATTTGAAATGAAAATATTTGTGAAACTACATGAAATATTTTAGATGGATTTAATTTTACAAATTATTTTAGGTCTGAGGTCAGAAGTACTACATTATAAAACATAATTAATTTTCTCATTTGGAATTTTCATCAAAAAAACATTTTTATTTTAGAGTCATACAAAAAATGAAAACAACATTCATAATTTTTTTATTTCAAATGTTCTATTTTAAACACAAAGTTTAGTCTTGGAATATATGATTATTAATCCTATGATGGTAGCTATATTGTGTAGTATAACTCAATAAAATTTTACTGCATCTTTATGAAAAGGACTAAAATGGTAGAAATGTCAATAATTGTTTTTCCCTTAAAATTTTCATAATATATTATTCATAAAATGTTTTAAAAAATGATGTATTAAATGAATATTTTAAAACTAATTACGTCAAATAAGAATAAGAAAATCATTTACATTCATTACCAAAATCATTTAAAAAATTATAAAGACCACCCCCTTGAGATAGTCATTGGATATTTTCTATAAAGAATCTGTACGCGTAGATTGTTCTTAAATAAGGTTGATCACCTGGCCTTTTTCAATCACCATGCACCCCCGAAACATTATCAAATACCTAATATATTAAAACATAGTTATTTATATGAATTATTAACTGAATCACTTCACTCAAAATGATGCACTAAATCTCAGGGAATAACATTGTAGTCATTTTGTTGTTGTATCTAAATGGGGTGTTGGAAAAAATTTAGATGATTTAGTTAATATAATGAGAAATATGGGTTTTTAGTTAAAAATTATAATATCCAAGAAGAATATTCAACTATGGTGAATTATTTTAACATATAATTTCCATACAATATATTAGAATATTATTGAAATTCTCCTCTCATATCATTAATAAACTATTTCAAAAATATTTAAAACTGATTTTAAAAGGTTTTAAACAACAATATATTTATTATGAACAACCACACGGATTTTTAAATCATATTTTTCTAAATTCTATTTTCAAATTATAGAATTACATTTATAATTTCAAACTAGCCGCTTTTCATTGGACTAAATTTCATTAAAATTTTCTTTCATCCAATGGATTTTTGTTGGGAAAATTCTATTCAAATATATTTTCATAACATATATCAAATAATATTTAACATATTATAATTTATATTCATGATTTTATTTTGCGATTTACCAATGAATATCTCAATTTTAAATTGTCTAATTTTATGAAAAAGTAATTTGAGACAATTTTTATAGTTGAACTAAAGCTCTTTCTCAGTTTTCAAAATTCTCAACAAAACAATGGAATCATTTTCATCAAGGGGAAAATAAATTAATGAAATCATGATATGAATAAAACTAAATCATAACATGGAATTTTCCATTATAATGTGTACAAAATATGAACATACATTTGATGAATTCAGTTCAAAATTCAACAAAAAAATTACAGAAGTATGATTGGTAATATAATTTACCTTACTGTGACCAAAATTGATTTCATGTTCATTTTTCTCTATGATTGGTTTCTATCAAATAAAATATAATTTAAATTAATATTATCCAAATTTATTTTCCTATATTTAAAGGGAATATAATATATCGATTTGTTTCATCAAAATGGGACTTCTTCATAATTAACATCATTCTCGGATATTGATTTTGGTGGATGAAACTAATCATGAAATGTTAAAGTTGTATTATCCACCAATATAAAAATTCTACCATCTCACTTATTAGGATAAAGAAAATTTCAGTTTAAATTTCAATAGCTGAAGTGGAATACATAACAACTAGGAGTTTTAAACTAAAATCTATAGTTCAAACACACTCTCTAATACATTAAGATTACATTTGACCTTATCAATTTCAAGTGTGGAAGTAAAACTTCCATAAATATGTCAAAGAAAATCTATTATACTTTCCTATAAAACACATTGAACATGTCTAAGATTTCTTAAGAAATAACCTCTAAATATTTTATATCATATTGTATTTTGTTCCAATAGAATATCAACTCACTAATATTTTCATCGAACCACTATCCCATAATCTTTTCAAGTTCATTAAAAGTGATTTGAAAATAGTTCTCATGTGACATTATTCATTTGTTCTATATCTATTTTTATTTCACTTTCTAATTGTTTTTTATATTTTTAGATATTTATTTTTAGTTTAATAAATTTATTGAATATTCTTTATCTCACATGTTTAATCATTTGAGGAGTATCCAAATCTCTTTAATTCTGAAATTCTACTTAATAGATTACTTTTTCAAATAAGTTTTTTTTCCAAATAAAATTCCATAATATTCAAATATTGATAATCTTATTTCCAATTAGGTACTTTTCTAATATTGATAAATTTTTTATAAAACATTAAAAACATGTATTTTCATTTATATTTCATAATTAAGAATAAAAACTCATACACGTTTTTATATTTTTGAATCTTTTCAAATAATTTTTTCTGTATTTATCTCTCTTATATAATTTTATTCTAATTAAAAAAAATCAGATATACTTATATCCCTATATATTTTCATGAGTTTCCTTTAACTGAATAAAAATTGAAAAAAGATTTTAATGTAAGAATTAACTTCAAAAGAACCAAATCTTTTTATGAATCAATCATTGGATGTAAACCCATTTCCAGAAGAAATATAATGTTTTTGAGAAATTTTTATAATGATTTATTTTAATTTTCATGTTTTTTACTTATTCATTTCTTTATTCTATTTTCATTTTCTATTTATTCTCATTATTTCCTTTCATCTATTTTATTTTCCTCTTTCTATATTTAATAATCAGATTATTTGGAGAGTTTGGAAATTAAAAAGTGTTTTCAATTTTGTTTTGTTTTTATAAATATATTTCATAAATTTATTTATCCTACCATTATTTTTATCATTTTTAATGACACAAATAAGTTGAAATTTATAAAAAATAATCTATGTACTTTTACCAAGGGGATTGTTTTTATAAAATATTTTCTAAAAGTGGGAGAAGTTATTATATTCAAATTTAATGTTATTAATTCTCATGTTCTTGATTTTTTAAAGGGATATATTTTATAATTCATCAACATTATTGTTAATACAATTCTTGAATTATTAACTCTATTAGATCATTGAATAACTTTTCATTATATTGAATTTTATTTCTCTTCCATAGGAAAATGATTTACATTAGATTTATGAATAACTAATAATTTTATATAAAATATTTGTGATTATAAAAAAGTTTATATTAATTAGGATCAAGGAAATATTATTGATATTTTGAATAATTTATAAATTCATGTTCAGATTTCTTTACATTATTAAAGGCATTTAAAATACCTTAAAATATCCAAAGAAGGAATTTATATGATGTGGAGGTGTCTATGGTTGAAGTCATTGAATTGTAGATAGTATCGGTTGGCATGTTTAGCAAATCAGATTTCCCATTCAATGGTTATAGTAGCAACAATCCTCTAAATATTCCATCAGCTAGCCTTTGGAGGAGAAATAGAGCATTGAGGTCACCCCTAGATGTGACACATTCTGTTTAAATGGAAATATGAAAGATGATGTCACGTGAATACTTCATAGTGGTGTTTTCTTTATAAGGAATAAAATCTAGAGAGACCATCGGATACCCGAATCTAGGTAATAGGTAACAAGTGGTGTTATGGTAGCTAATTAGAGAACATTATTATTGTGGAAAACGTTTTTTAAATCTAGTCGTTCATTGATTCATGACCTAGATAATTCAAATACATTTCTAGTCATTTTGGAGTCTATAATATTAATTCCTTAAATTCATGAATCTTAACACGGGTACCCAACAATTCTTATTGATAAAATTGATGGAAATGTACTAGTATTCTTAGAAAAATCATGGGCCCAACTCAAAAGTTATAATTCTCTAAAATTCCCTCAATAATTCACACAAATAACTCATCCAATATTATATATTATATACAAAATAATTTCAGAGTGGATTGTAATTTGTTTTCCTAGACAAAACCTCCCACTTATCATCCACATTTCTCTAACGGTTCTCACTCCACAAATATGAGGGGTGGTTTCATTGGCTATAGTATAATCCCAAGAAAGATCATAAAAAGCATAAAATGTGATAGATGGGGCCCTTGATCACCTCTAATAACAAGGAATTTATATTATTAACCTATCGATTCAAGGGGTGGTAATGCATGGGCTCACATTTATCATTATTTCAAACTAAATATCAATTGTTTTTGAGGTAAATTTACATTAATTAATTCAATAATTTTTCATTGAATGTTATATCTGCATAAATTAAATTTGATATTTTTTATCTCATATTACAGTGGTATTATATTTAATAACTCAGATAAATTTTTTCAAATCTTACATATTTTATTTCATATTTTAGTCTTTTACTCAGCTTTAAATATTTTAAAAGAGATATCCATACCCCTTTCCAAATACTTCTGATTGACATGTTAAATTACACCACATGCTTTGTAAATAATTTCAATCATTTATAAAATTTATATACATTTATTTAAAATGAAAAAATGACTTCTAAAAAAATTAAGCACAAACCCCTTTTACAAAATCATCCATTTAAAATATAACTAAAATGATATTTTAATACAATTTAAAATATATTTTTAATATAATATAATAGTGTTCAAGAAAGGGTAATAAAGAAACAAATCCTGTGTAATAAAAATTTAATCAATAAACAACCCATATATGTAAAAAATAAGAAATTTAATCATAGGAAAAAATCGTATGGTTTAATAAATGAGATATAAACATAGAAATAACTTCAATAATTAGAAAGACAAACAAATATTGGAAAAGATATGTTGTCATTAGTATTTGTGATAATCAAATTTACCTTACTAGGAGGAAATATTTGATTGGGAACTCATCTTGAACTATGATATCCAACCCAAGAACGTGAGTTTCCCATTATATTTGAATAATAATAAATATTATCACATAAAAATATAATGAAATAACACTAGAAAAAACTATAATTTTCTAAATAATACAAAATTATAAAACAACCTAGGATGTGTTTAGATCTGATTTATACATATGACATTTAAAACACACTTGAAAAAAATATTTAACATAAATATTATGTTTTAAATGCCAATAATGACTTTAAAATTCAATTTATAAACAAAACTATAATAAAAAAATTTGAATTTAATTTATAAAATAAAATAAATCAAGATGTTAATAGATAAAAGACACCCTTTTATTAATATATTCATACACACTTACACACACAAACATACATTTATACATATATCCAATTGCACAAATTCTCACATTCACATGTGGATTTGTATATATATATATATATATATATCTGTTTGTATACTCATATATATGTATAAAATAAATATATATATATACAATCATAGAAACAAAAATAAAAATATATTTTAAAATATTAAAATTTTTAATTTTTTTTATTATAATAGAGAAAACCACTAATATAAAATCATGACCTATATTAAAACATATACTTTATTAATTAAAAGTTATTTAGGAATTTAAAAAACCACTTGTGTCTAAAATTAAAAAAACAATATTTTAATCCAGTTAATGGGAAAACCATGAATTAATGTATAAATCAATAGAAACTTATGTTCTACTTCCAATGCATTATATATATAAATATTATTTTTTCTTCATATCTTAATTAGAAATTATACAAGAAATAAAAAAAGGTTCTATGATTCGAATAACCAAAACATTTGGATGCCTACCTAGAACTCACTACCTTTAAAACTCACTATGTTATTTCATCTAAATGTTGTCCATGACAACCTAAAAACTAAAAGGATCCTAATAATTATGAATTACCAAATTATAAATTGATCTAAAAAGTAAATCATACCATTAGCTACGTAGAATCGATAGAAATAATTCGCCATCATTAGATATTGTATAAACTAGACTCAAATAGGACTTTATAATACTATGGTGTCCAAGAATCAATAAAAACACCCAAAATATTATTTTCTATTGGATAGGGTTCACATAATGTGAGGGGATAATAAAAATAGATAGGAGATCATTAGGGGGGATATGAAACCTCACCTTAGTCGTTTGGACCAAAATTATGATGAAACCCACTTTGAAGGATCTTAGGAGAGAGAAGAAGAGAGGGGGATCTTTTGGATGACTCCCATGGGGAAGGGTGTGATAGATAAGTGAAGAAAAATGAGCACATGACATAAGAAGAAAATTTGAAGGGAAATGTGTGAAACATATATTTTGAAGACCTGGAACAGTTAAAGGTTCTCTCACACGGTTTGCTAACCCATGTCCCAACTATGAGCATCATAGTAGAGGTACTACAGAATAATGTATGGATAGGGTTCATGGAAAGAAAAAAATTTCTCCAAATTTTTACTTTCTCTATATCTAGATTCATACATATTTTTATTATTGGTTTATATTTTTCCCTAACTATGTGCCTATTGTGATATTTTATAGAATATACAAACATTTAAAATTTAAAAATGGGGATGTATAAAAATAGACAATGTAATTAGATAAAAATAAAAAAATAAAAATAAGAATTGAAATAGTATTTTGTGTTCTATCTGGGAGAGAATTTCTATGAGATTATATTTTTCAACACCTATCATGTTTGTTTTTTTATTGAGACTATTTTAGTTTTCTCCATCACACCCCGTGATAACTCAGTACCTATGAGATCTCACTATAATGAACAGAAATATTACAAAATATAATAATTATATAAAATTAAACTATAAGCATAGAATAAGTAACTCATAATTGATTTCTAGAGTGTTAATTATGAAGGAATAAATATCATTATAGGTTATCCATGTTCAATTTTTATTTGCTTCTGTAACCTATCAAGTTATTTATTATATTATTAAATTATATTTTAATTGTTTATAATGTTTTTATGATAAAGTGAAACATATAAGACATTTCAACTATGATTGTCTAACAAGGTGTATAGTAAGGCCTATTAATTATTCATTAGGTAAATATCTTGTAAATTCTTGACCAATCATATTTAGGGTAATTATCCATAAGTTCATCTAATCTAGATTCTTCATCCACTTAGTTGAATCCAGACATAGATTTCATTTATATTAACCACACTATCTACTTTGAAAACATTTTAGAAATATTTACTATATTAAGAGTTAACCATTTGGTTTTTAACAATGTTCTCTAGTATTAATCCACAGACATTTCTAAACCCTACTCTATTTGTAAATAATAAGATATGGACCATCACTCTAGATCCTGATTCTAAAAACACTTTCATGGAAAAAAAATTTGATACCAAGTAAGGTGAATAAAGATAATCATTAATATATTTCACATTATTTTACATTTTAAACATTATATATCATAACCCTGAAACTATTGAGTTTAGTGTCCTTATATATTTTTTGAATAAAAGTATGAATTAGTATAATTTCCTCAACATATTTATGTAATAAATTTTTAACAAGTAATATTATATATAATTTCTTAGGGAAATATAAAAAAAAATAAAAAGTGAGTTCAAATTCTAAGTGAAGGAAAAATTATCTACGTTCCATAAAGGGTCATAGAATAAGCATTTGAGAAAACACGAGCTTGGGAGAAATATATTAGACCAAAATTTTTATATATAAGTCATGATAAGAATACATGTAATTTTAAATGAACAAACATATTATAAATAATAATTGTTTGGAGACCTCAAAGAATAAACATGTGACATATAGAATAGTCATACAAAATAATATAAAAATAAAGCATGTCATGAAAAAATTTCATAATAAGAAACTATGGAATAAACATAATCCTATTAAACCATTTCACAGTAGTTTCATAATAACAATCATGAAACCAGTTATATAGGGGTTTATGCATCATGTTTTGGGGCCCATTAGTGTCTCAAACATCCTAAATCATGGACTATTATAGTATTGAGCATCATACGTCAAAGACCACTTTTATATCATGATATATAAAATGTTAAACAGTGAATTAGAGGGAGATATAGGAACCCAACCATAAATACCTATATAATCTGTGCTATATAATATCAATTATACACTATATAATTAAAAATCCATGGAAATGTAATGGGTTTTGTAAAATTTCAATATTTTATAACATAAAATTTTCCCCACGAATTAGATCATTAGATTATACACATTAAATAAGCCAGAAAATAGTCTTTTTATAGGATAATTTATGTCGTGATTCATGAATGCATTGGATATATATTCTCCTTATAAAAATCTTAAAACATTTTTGGAATCCTAAAAATAGATTTCATAAATAATTTTCATTATTGTCATAAAAATATGAAATTAAGAGTCACATTCAAATTTCCAATGCAAAAAGGTGATATGAAGACATGTTAAACCATTATTTAAAATTAAATCCCTATAATGAAACTTTAAAATGGAATACATATTAATTCTAAAATATGGAGTAGAGAATAAATGATACGAATTTGATATTAAATTTTATTATAATATTTCCAGAAATCTTGATTACAACCCAGATAGTTAAAAGAGTAATAAAATATTCCTTTTTAAAATAGGTAATTAGAAGTATGACAGTAAATGGATATAATAATTATTTGGGGTTTAATTGTATAATTTCAATGTAGATAAATAATATATACATTTAAGAGAAAGAGTCATTATCAATGATAATAATGATTCTTATCAACATTATCTTTCTTTAAATAAGGGAATCAATAAATAGAGTGATTTTTTATGTATGAAGGAAAATAAATTATATAAAAAGTAAACACCCATATTAAATAATGAGATGGTAGAATATAATAAACTTTATATTAATATCATCAATGTATAATACAATGACTTAATGGTAAGGAGGTTTAGTTGACCAAATCCATACATTTACTCTCGGCATCAATTAAAACACATAAACATCATATATAATAAACATAAAAAATTAATAATTTATTTTTCACCATATTCAAATCTATTATCATTTATAATCTTTAATTATAATAATTCAATATACATATATTAGTTAGTTATTATTATTTGTTCACTATTTGATGTTAGTGATCCTGATTATTTTGTACATGTCTTATAATTTCAATGTTGATCCTCATATTTTGATAATAATGTAATTATTTTATAATTGTTTAATTTATTTTAAAATATTTTCTATAATTAGTTATAGAGATATAAGTTCATTCAATGAGGTTTTTTGTGTGATAAGTGATGATGAAATTGGTGATGAGCTTATTTTGGTAAATTTTCAAAAATAAAAGATCATATATTAATAATGATTTTAAATATAAATATTAAATATCTAGGATATTATAAATGTAATAAATATATTATACATTTATTAATTAATTCCATTTAATAATATATATATTTAATTTATTAAAAATTAAATGCTTCTTTCAAAGAGGTGGTAGTCTACACATAACTCCGGTAATGTTTTCATTTCCCATTGGATGAGAGAGGGATGAATAATGGTTCATCCATTAATATGATGAAAATTTATCATTATAATAATTTTTTTACATTATATTTTTATTTTTATAAAATATTTTTAGTATAATTATAGAGAAGAAAATGTTCGGAAGTGGATAATACTCACATTGAGGGCATGAAATTACTCTCGAAAGAATCCTTGTAAATGGAGGACATAGGACACATTCATATAACCAATTTATACCGAATGATGAATAGGTATGTAGTGGAGTACAAATGGGTATATAATTAATGTATTTTAATGATATTTGTGTGTTTTAATGGGTTGAAGTGAGATCATTTTATAAGTGAAAATTAGGGACTTTTCCTTGAAAACTATTGTTACGTGAGAAGTCGGGATGATATCTGAATGAAATATAGGTGAGTTATGGAAGGAATGGTACGTTTGAAATGTGGGTTTAAATTATAACCTAACTATTTCATTCTATATGTTTTATGTTTTATGTTAATTTAGAAAAATTCATGTCACATTAAATCACTCTTTTTTCCCATATTAACCTTGATTAAAAATTTATGATGATAATTAATCCATAAATAAAATAATAAGATAACTTATCATACCTAATTTCATCATGAAAAATAAAAAATTTGATACAAATTAATATAACTCATTTTATAATTTTAAAAAAATTAACATCTAATTTAACCCGTATGATATATAGAAAAAGTTATTTTCAATGAGAAATAACATTTATGTATTAACTATTTTTCTTATTTTCTATCAATTACATTATATATTAGTATTAATATATACTTAATATCAATAATATATATTATCTTTAATTAACCATAATATATATTGTTTATTAAAATTTATTGTTTAGTGCATATTTTTAAAAAAAATATATTTTTAATCATTAAATGATTCATGTAGCATTAATAATTTAATTTTATTCATATATTATTATTAAAAAAATGATTTATTTTATTTATAAGTATATATGTTCAATTTATATAATAAAATTTTATATTTGAAAAATTTATCACATTAATAGATACATATTTATATTAACATGATTTTACCTTTTATACTCCCTCAAGATATCCATATAATACTCAATAATACGCTAACTAATAGTGATTTTTGTGGGTGGAGAAATTGATAGAATGGATCGTATAATGATCTCTATGATCTAGGAATTCGCTCATGAATAAGTTTCCTCAAGCATCACTTTTGGAGTTTATTTTATTCTTGTTCAAGGGAAAATAGTAAGGAAGATGCCTCTATTCCCTGATCAGTCAAATGGGATTCAATATATAGAATTCTATATCTCGATAAAAATTTTATAGTTTCATTATAGATTTCATAACATGGTTACATATATTTTTACAAACTCATTAATGGTCTATGTTTAAATTGCAATATTTTAATTTTAATGACATTCATTTTTATATAGCATTTTGTCTAAAAAAAATTATTGTAACATTAAAGAATTATTATTTTTGAGTGTTTTATTTTATCCCATTAAATTAATTTCACCCTAATTTTGTTTTTATTTGAATCAAAAAAAGATATCACGCTTCTATCATTAATTATTTAGTTTCCCACATATATCCCTCGTACTTATGGTTTCACCATAATATATTAATCAGTTGGGTAGTCTTGTTTTGTAGAACCTTGTCTCTTAGATCTAAGATCTTAATAAGGTTCCATAATAAGAGATATCATGTTACGAATATATAGTTTTTTATTTTATTATATGTGATTGATTTAGAATATAATTCAAAAAATGTGTTATATGGAACATATCCCACACTTGTGAGATGGTGGAGTGAGTGATAGGAAAGAAGTTGAAACCATAATGTGATCAATAATCTAAACGGTACTATTGTATCTAGGGTTATCTTCTATTTATCACATGTATCATAACCCTCATACAAGGATATTTCTAAATTAATACCATATCAAAAACCTGAAGCTCATTATTTCATAGATTGTTATCACCATGAATCCTCTACCAAATCTGTTCTATGTTCATATGTTGTTGAATTTTTTGATCCATTACTATTATTTTGTGGAAAATGAAGGGTTCTAATAACTTAATTTATCAAATTTATTCCTGGTATATTGGATTCTCGCATCTCATCCCATAGATATCTTTCTATGGTTTAATTTGGATGATATGGTGGAAATTGTTATTATTTTGTAACCCATATATTGTGTGATATTGATCCTAAATTTCATTGAAATCTATCATAAAAGGACTTAATATATCGTATAATGTGTGAAAGGTGCTTTAAAATTTACCATCAGTTTGAGAGTGTTAAGATATGATAAAACTAATTTTTATACCCAATTCATGTTATATACTCCACCAATTTTCTTTAAAAACCTTTTATTTAGATTAGATACAATTTAAAGTTTCATTATATATAGTATAATAGAATCCTTTATGTATAACATAGTAAGTTGAATATGTGAGTTGTCTTGTGCAATATAAATGAGTATTGATTAAATTGTTAGTCTTTCAACCACTACCCAAATGTAATTTTCTACCTTTTAAGTCATAGAAAGACCATTGATGAGATTCATGGTATTGTTCTCCCATTTCAATATTGTTATATTTAATGTTGTTTCCCACTGTTTATTTTTGATGTTCCATTTTTTACATACTAGAATACCATGAATCAAGATACATACCCCATTATTTCCCACATTATGTTGACCCAACAAAATTTCATCCTATGAAATTTAGGAATCTTTTTACATCTATGATGAATAGTGAATGAAGAGATATATGAATCATATAAAGCTCATTTTTTATTATAGTTATGTATAATACTGATATACATGTTCTAAATATTATAAATCCATATCCATCAAGATTCAACTCTAGAGTGTTTCACACATACTTACATATCGTCGTATAATCTTTCTAGGCCTCCAATATCTTTATATACAAGGATAGTTCAAAAAATGTTTTCATAAAGGTAGTATTTCATCCCTTCTATTATGATATCTATATCCAATCTTTCAATATTAACAAATATTGGGAATATGTTACTCCTCATAAAGGATATGGTAGTGTGATTCTTTCTTCATAGAGTATCTACCACATTGTTTGGATTCCTAGGGTTGGAATATATTGAGTAGTTATAATATTTTATTAATTTCAACCATCTCCTTGGGAACATGTTAAACTAATATTATGTGAATATATACTTTAAGAACATATGGTTAGTATATATATCACAAATTTTACCGTAATGATAATACATCCAAATTATCAATACAAAGGAAAATTACACTATATCTTGCTCCTATATTGGTTAATTTTTTTATCATGATTTAATTTACATGAATCAGATGATATTATCTTTCATTTTTCATACGAACACATCCCAAATCATTTAATATTTATATATCATTTTATTGAAATCCATGTCATTAAAATATTAATATAGATTACATTTGAAAATAGTTATACAGAATTATGGAAATAATATGTTATAATATATATATTAATTTTTAAAGGATGACATTGGCATAAAGAAACAATATTTACATAGAAGAGAAGGATCCATTAGAATGGATAAGGATTGGTATCTTCAATGACATATTTTAATTAAGAAATGAATACATCAATGGAGACAGTTTTTTATTTGAAAATGAATGTACCCTAAAAAATAATGAATATATAATACAAAATAGTAAAATTGAAAAACAAAATAAAGTTCACAAGAATATAGAAAATGGAGAAAACTATAACTAAATTAAAATGAGATTGACTCAGAAAACCCCTTACCTCTACTATGAACATTAATTAATTTTATTTAGCCTTATCATTAATTAACATAAAATTATAATAAATTATTTCATTACCTTATTAAAAACTATTATTTATTCTAATATTTAATTATAATCATTCATTATTTATATTTTTAATTAATTTATATATTTTTTTCATCATCACATATTAGTGATCTTTATTGTTTTCCCCATGCCATTTAATACCAATATTGATCCTAATACATTGATAACAAGTTCACCATTCTTAGAGTATTTAAGTAATGGGATAAAAGATTCTATAATTGTTTATAATTTCAATATTTAATTCTATGATACTTTTATGTAATATTCATGAATATAAAATTAGTTATGTGAATTTTTGGTAATTATTAATAAAAATAATAGTATATTAATAAATTTTTTAATTATTAATATTAAAAATTGAAAATATTTTTCAGGATATAAATATCATTTTAAATCAGTAACTAAATTCTTATAACAATCCATGCACAAAAGTGATGAAAAATGTAATACATAATTCATGGAGGTGGTAATCTATACATATAATGGAAGATATTTCATTTCATCATTAGATGGGGGAGATGGATAATAGTTTTTACATTAGTAAAATAGAATCTATTAATGATAAATAAGTAAATTTCATTATATTGTTATAGTTAGAATGTGGTTTGATGATAAAGATAGAGATAAAATGGTTTTGGAGTGGATAAAACACTTGTTTAAGAAATGAATCATCTCTTGAAGACTTCTTAGTAATGCTGGATTTTGGAAGCCTTCTTATTAGAAAGGGATAAAAACATGTAACAAAAATATATATAGAGTAAATATAGGTATTGGTTTATATAATTATTTAATTAATTATTTGGATTAATGTGGGTGGATGTGATCTCCTTTAATAGGTGAAATAGAGGAAAATTTCCTTGGAAACTAAAATTGGGTTAGGGGAAATGAAGAAATTACATGGTTGTTAGGTGAGTAAGGTGAGTAATGGTTGGTGATATATATGATTATGAAATTAAAATGAAATTAATATATTCTATAAGTTCTCATTACCAAGGTAATTTAGAAAAAAATGAGAAACTATGATTAAAAACTTTTACTCTTTTTAAACTTGTATAAATTTTTACAATGGTAATTATTTATTAATAAAAATATAATATGACCCCTCATGTATTATTTCTATGTGGTGAATAAAAATATGAACTCTAATTTATCAATTGAAAATTTTAAATATGGGAAAAATAAATATCAATTTAAAACATATGATATATAGAAAAAAACAATTTTTGTAGAAAAATAACTTTTCAAATATTAAATGCTATTATTTTTATATAATATCAATGAATAGTTAAATTATTATTAAATTATTATTAATTGATATTATATAATTTATACTCATTTAACCCTAATATATTTAGTTTAATAAAATTAAGATTTATATTGCATAAAAAGTATATTTGTAAAAAAATAATGTTTTAAGCATAAGCTATTATAATTAGACACCAAGTTATAATAATTGAATTTTATCAATGAATTAGTATTAAAAATAAAAAAAATCATGAAATGTATAATTTTAAAATATATACAAATTCATGTAATATTTAAGAAACTTTTTACATTAATAATTAAAATTAAATATCATCTTAATTTCTACTAACATAAACCATTGAGATCTCCATTTAATACCAAATGGTAGGATAATAAGTGGTGGTTTTATCAGGTTGTGATTCAACTTCATGGATATTACAGAATCGTCAAAAATATGTAACTTCTCTTGTAAATTACTTTTACTAAGCCACACTTGTGGGATTTTGGCTTGTGGTTGATCTAGGGTAATCACTAGAGAAGTTGTCTCCCATCCATGCTCATACAAATGAGTTTCATAAGGAGGACTTCTAGTACCTGATGTCATTTCCACTACATAATTTATTTCCTAATATGTTTATATCTATTTTTAATGACTTATTCAATGGATATGTTATAGTCATGACTTGACCCACTGAGACCACTCTAAGGATATCATAAAGGTAACTATGACACCCAAATCCCTTCTCAATAGGTACTGGGATGGTGACAAGAACAAAGTAATCATATCACAAAAATTAATGGCCTTATTCAAATTTACCTATACTCCTACACACAACTATCTCTATGCAAAAATATAGATCAATATAAATAAACTAAAACATGGAGAGAATAAAAAATGAATACAACCACCAATAATAAATACATCAACATATAATAAGGGAAAAAATAATATAAGGGAAAAAACAAAATGCCCAAAAAATGAGATCCCAACATTATAGGACATTTACAGGACCCAATATAATTCTCAAAAAAGAATATACAAAGGGTATAAGTTTCTAGGAAATGTACATGATGTGTAAGATGGTTCACATAGTGTGTGACTCTATATTGACACTTGGGGGAATAATTTTCTGGGTACAAAATGTTTATAAATGTGACTCCCCATGACGAATACATAATATCCCATCTAGTGTATAAAAACCCTAGGTCTTGGATTTGTACTCTCATCACCAGGCCTAGCTATCCATGTTCCACTACATGGTATATCCCTATAGAGAAATAGTGTGTCCTTTATCGTGGGATCATGGGTGTGTTATATTAGAACCATGACTTTGATTCCTAGGTAGGAACACATGGAATGTATCCTCAACCACACAACATGAGATATTAAACATATAAGAAACCATAACCTCCATATGAACTCAGACGACATGACATGTGATCCTCTAGGATACATGGATTGTAGTCACATTTTTCAAAATCAATGAATTATTTCATCATGAAAACAATAGGTCTATGATTTGATCCTCCTTTATAACCATTTCACAAACCTGAATCTTCTAAAATATAATAAGAACGCCTCTGATTGAGGGTTCCTATCCTCTTGTGATCAAAAAATGATATTCTAATAACCAATAGGGTAGCAGTCACGCCTCTCATCACCAGGGGGACCTAATACATGAATCCATAAAAAAAATCCATAAACATGTCTCGATTCATCAAAAAAATAGAAATTTCTATTCCATTTATTCATTATACAATGTGTTGGGGGTTCTATCACTCTTAAGTCCATCCTAACAATGGAAAATTTCCAACAATGTAGGCTAACGATGAAGAACTCAAAGAATGTTTGTGGGAAAAGAATAAGATTTAGTTATGTTATTCATTATCCAATGTTAACATATAAAATGAATATAAATTTCAGAAAACACAAGTGAAAATAAGTGTGGGTTTATGTATGCATAATCTTTCAAAAAATAGGTTTATGGATTCCATCTAAAATAATAATCATGTAAAGAAGAAAATAATCACAACAAAATAATTTTATATTAAATTTATTTGTGAGAAATAAATAAAAATGTTGAAATACACATAATCATATCACTTACCTAGGGAAAATATTAATTGTTTGTAATGAACGCATCCTCTGACAATGAATGTGAAGACCCCACTATTCCCATCATCTATCTCATGATTCTCTTCAATCCTTCATCATCAATCCACATTACCATGTCTCTAACACAAATGATGCTCCCACTTATACACTATATTCTGTCTAGGTTATATAGATAGCCACACTGATTTTTTATAATAGTCTTTATATAGATGGATATTATGATTTTTTTGGAATTTTAGAAAATAAAATAAATTAGTTTATGTATTTACTTATTTCATCTTCCAATGCACTCATTCAATATAATAACCACCACAAAAAACAATATTAAACTACTATACTAATCCCCATATTTCATAAACAACTATGATATTATATTGATGGTATGATTTCTTGATCAATGGGAAAACGAAATTTATTTTTAAAATAATCATGTGCATACTATAATATATTTTAATATTTTTCATATATTAATATTTTGGTCCTCATGAACCAAAAAAACATCACCCAATGTGACGAAACAAATATATATATGGAAATATTCAATGATCAATGTAAAAAACTAGAGTTATTACATACACCCCATACATCAAGTCATTTCACCTCAAAAAACATACACTACACAAAAAGGTGGCCATAATAATCCCATATTTGGGTCTCTTGCTCTCAATAACTATCATGCATGCTCTTATACTTCTGAATCACTCAAAAAAAGAGGGATGGTATGTATTCAAAAGATGATCTCTTGTTGGTCCTTGATCACTACTGTGTACTCTAAGAAGGTATCTATGTCTTAAATGCCTAGATTTGTCTTGTAAATCTAATGAAATGAGTCTTTCACTTATATCATAAACTAAAAAACATGGAATAAATATTGAGTGTGGTCTAACTATTGAGTTATTTTATTTTGGTATGAAATATCACCTCCCTCCATATGATTTGGAATTTCCTGATGTACATCAATGGTAGCCTTATTCCGCATCCATGTATCTACAATCCTCATCATTGGGAGACTCTTAAGATAACATAGTCGTACTAATTAAACTACGATGTAATATGATATTGGTCTTCATAATATTAATATTGATGTTAATCCATCCTCATATGCATTTAGATCACTTGAACATTCTTTATTGCTTCTTCCACAAGCTCTATACCAATTAAGATATATCTTTACAATCCTAGTATGTCACAAGGGGGACCTATAGTGTCTCCCCTATAGGACCAATAATGTTGTCACACCCATAGTATATTAAAATATTTTATTAAAAAATAACTCATCCAATTGAAATTGAACGTCCAAAATTCAGATGAAGTTAATCAACATGGATATTAGCATATCCTCAAACATCGAGATGAAACTCCTCATTTCCACATTAATATAAAAGTAAAATTTAGTACTCATATGTAATTGGACTCCAAAATCCTCTCCACAACTGTAACATGAACCAAAAATCATGGTCATATATTTTCCTTATGTTAATTTTATGAATTTGGATGATCTTATTCATGTACACCATCATTAAATTCTCTCCCTAATTTCTCTCTATGAAGGTAATAAAGTCTGTGGGCGTGGAATGTATGTTAAAAATAACTGCTATATTGTTGTGGCCTCTCTCTATTATCGAATGACATATCAAAAAATACATTGATACTACATCCCACATAAACTCTAAAATATATTGATTTTGAGTAAACCTAGACAGAATCTAATGTTTATCCTTTACCTAGTGACATGTTGTCCATCAATATAAAAACACATCAATAATCTGCCTTATGTCTTCTAACCAAAACTATTATTGAAGGAAATTTTAAATCCTCTACATTCACATATTTTATTTGAATAAGTAAGTAATAAAATTCATCAACACATACTCATGAAAAATGATTTATACCTTGAAAATGATGATTTTATCCTTTCTGTAAGTGAATCAATATGGTTCATCTCTTGAGGATATATAGTCATGAAAAACCTAATAGTTCAAATATCCCAATAGATATTTTATCAAACACTAAATACATAGTGGATTTAGAACCATTGAATAAAGGAAAGATAAACCCCACTCCTCAACCAAGAAATCTATAATGAGGCCCATAACCCTAATTCCTCCCCACCAATCATGAACTGGATTTCCTACTAAGGGAATCTACCACCATGTTAAAATTCATATGACTGTAGACTAATTATAATTTATAGTCCATTAATAACTCTAACCAATGTATTTTTATATGGTAAAGATCTATTTGGGTGAGGATGTGCCTAAGACTTAGGTGGATTGAGTAAGAATTAAATTGTTTCCAAGAATATAATTTTTCTACATATTTAATTTGAAAACTACTTATTCCAACTCTATGTCATGGGTCACATAGTTCCTAACATGGGGTATTGGTTACCTCCGCCCATAAGAATTAATTTTATCCCTCTAAATCTACACACATCTAATCTTATTTCTATATTAATAATAAAATATCATATACTCCTAACCCTCCATGTTTAGCCTCAAAATAGGATCCTTTTTCAACCTCTACATATGCTATTCAAATTCTCTCTACCACTATGCAGTCTAGAAGGACAACATCGATTTCAATGAATTCGTTAGGTAAATATGTTTTCATCTATGAAAATTAATCCATGAACATCTGATAAAACCCTAACAAAATGTAAAAAAATCCACTCCTCTAACAATCTCATGGGTGGATCCCAAGAATGCACTATATCACTATTGTTGGATCCATAGTTTCTCCATGATTAGAGATGAAATTCCCTAATAAGTGAACATATTGGATAAATAAAAAAACATAAATATCTTAATTTATATCATGTTATCCTTGAATATGTATATGACTATCCCCAAATTCTATTCATGATCCCTCTTAGTCACAGAGTAAATGTAAATTTTGTCAAGAAAGAAAAATATGAATCAGTCCATGTATTGCTTGATGATCGGTTTTATATGAACTATAAGCATAGTGACTGAATTAGAAACCCTGAATAGACTCACAATGATATCCTAATTTCTATAGTGAAATAATAATTCTCTCTTCATAATATCATCCTTCAAATCCCTCAACTAATGGTATTCATACCTGAGATAGATCCTAAAAACGAATTCACACATTCTATCAGTTAAAAACATCATCAATCCTTGAAAGGGGTACATTATCTTGATAAAAACATGAATCATCTCATGGTAATAATAAAATCATCTATATCATGTCTACTATTTTAATGAAAAGCTGGAGTCATCCAGGGGGACACTTTGGATATGATAAAACAGTTATCTCAAGGGAATTCCAACTACACCCTTTGCTCCAAGAGCTGAGTAGGGGTTATCTGATATGTCACTGAAGATATAATATTGGTATTTGGGTTCAATTAAATACATAATTAATTATCCCTACTTATAGGTATTCTCTGGACATCATTCGAAAAGTTTTCCATATAGTTATCAACTAATTCTTGAAGCTAGATGCTTGATGATCCCACTGCACAAAGGGCTAAACACACTAGCTGATGGGTGATAGGTTATATATTCCTTATTGACATCCCCACTCACACATATATAAGATCTCTATTTTCGATTAATTATAATATCATTGAATCTATACATAGTAAAATAAATCTCCTATGATTATTGTCTATATGGTCACACACTCTTCATTACTAGTTCATCCATAAAATGACATCATAAGGTTTTATCATAATTTCAAGTGGTCCAATTAGAAAATCTATCTAATAAAAACCTACTACCACTACGAGAAACTGGTTAATATTGAATTATCCCTCCCATTATGAACCTATAACTATATTTGAAGGGAAAAAGACACAATGAGAATCTCTATCTCTCGTATAATTGATATGAAGATAATGGAATGAGTTATTCATATGTCAAAAATTACTGTATCAAGAGTAAAGATGACACAGATCATAAAAAAATTATCTCATGAGTATTCTAGTAATATACATCTATACCCCGCATCATTTAATAACCTCATCCTCCATCATTCTTATCAATATGTAGGCCACCTTGTGTTGGTGTTGGGAGCAGGTCTTAACATCCTCCTCCTAATGCATCTCCTCTCATTAAAGCTCAACAAGTTACTATATTAACACCACCTCACATAAGACACCATTATCATGCCTAGGAGATCTCTGGTCTCATCATTGTATCTTTCATGGAGGTCTATACACTAACTGTTCCCCATCTACAACATTTCGGGTTGGGAAATCATGATCCATGGGTCCTCAACAATCACAGGAATACAACACCCAATATCTAGTCTAAATGAATCAACCAAATTAACCTTGTGTTGCAGATCTATTTGTATGATTCCATTAAATAGTATTCCTCCTACCCCTTGACCTTGTTGATTTATGCCCGATAGCTTCCATATATGACTCAACACCATAATGTCCACTATCAACTCCAACTTCCTATCATCCTTTTGATTGAAATTTCACTATAACCATATCCTAATTATATACTCTAGAATATGTGATAATTCATAGGATACCACAATATCATGGATATCACTACAAAAGACCTTCTCATATTTCTACACATAGAAGTATCCGTCCTATATCATCTCGAGGGAGTAGAATGTGTGGATAGTGAAACTTTTTCATACTCACCAAACTGACATATGACTCTATTGAATATTAAAAATCTCTAAATCTAGATAGATTTCAATATCCAAATGTAATAATAGTCAAAAAATAATAGATACAAGTCGATCCATGAGATAATCGTCTCATTATGTGTTTGAGTAATATGACTCCACTAGTGTCATGTGGTCCCTTAGAGAATATTGGTTTCCATCACATGTATCAGATCTTCCATGGTCCACAGAAGATATAAAACTCATAATTTCACCCCTAGTATATCATATTCTCCCTTGTGTTTTGGATCATCATGAAACCTATGAGGTATCTATCATTATAGATAAAAAAATCCTCAAAGATATTACACATCATTGTTATTAACTATATGATCTATAAAATTCTGAACATGCAGTAAATCATCATCTAGAACCACATGAGGTGGATCCACAAGATACCTAGTCAGTGGAGGCACATCTTTCTAATCACTTATTGGAAATACCTCATGAATGGGTCCTTAAACTCATACCTCATTGCTCAACTGGTTTTAATTCTGACCATGTGTTGTTATCATATCAAGAAATAATCATAAAGGCATCTTGAATTTTAACATTACATACCATAATTAGATAATAATGAATAAGAATCTATCATAATATGGAAATTAAATTCAAAAGACCCAATTATACATGATTCATGTACCATTGGTTTCCCTACATCCAATTTATCGATATTCTTTCTCAATAAGAAGTATGTTAGAATCATAATATATAGATATTTCAATAGCCAAAAAAACACTAGGTTCCATTATCAAAGATCCAAATATGAGAAAAAATGAATTTTTTCCCGAAGTTCCCACACCCTACCTCATAATCAAGTCAAACTCAAAATAGTGACTTAATGTCCAAAAACGATTTACTAAACCCTATTATGATCTGACCATTTAGGACAACTCATAGGCCTGTAGTACGACCCATGTGACAACCCATGACCACATCCAATTGGATTAGCAATTATGAATTGAACATAGTAGAAATATCATTGAAATAAGTGGGATTATCCTAATTTTACTACATGCATGCATACAACTATGTTCATAAAATTGAGTGAACATATTTGAATGAACTAAAACATCTAGGTTATGAAAATTACATTCAATAACTTCTAGGAAATACATTAACATGCAGTGAGGTAAAAATGATACATGTGAATAAATACATTACTAACTAGAAATGAGGTCCAAACCTAGATATAACTAGAAAAAACTACTAAGATCCTAGCTTACAAACTCCAACAATAACCATTGAACACTGTCAGCAACATGCAGTACTACTTTGCTCCCCAAAATCACAATTTCTATTTCTATACTCTGAATAAGACACAATACGAATGGGTATAACCCACAAAAGGGTATATATATACATACCAAGTAGGAGTCCATGGTAACTATGAGGGAATAAATTGAAGTAATATCAGTCAACTAACCAAATAAAGGATGAGGGTAAGAAAAACTCAATAATAGATATAGTAAAAAAGAAACCCAATCAAAGAGGGAAATGGGATATTCATCTTCATAACCAACCAAGTATGATTACTTATCCTATATATCCCAATGTTCCATCACAGATTCCAAACACCATGTACGACCTTAAAAAAATAAGTATGGAAACCCAACACCAAACTGTTATACTCCAAAGGTGTGGGATCATTAACTCTAGTAGAAGACCCACTCTGAGTTGAAGATAAAAGAATGGGTTGCACCACTCTATAGATAAAGGACCCATGACCTCTAAAATTTTATAGGGTAGGGAATATGAAAGTATGAATAGTATGGGGAATTAGTTCCCTGGTGCGATAGGGGATTGTCGACTATGGAATCTCTTTAATGATCAACCAAACATCTACCTCCATCCAATCATAACTACAACAGAAGTCTTACATCTAACACCTTGTTTTTATTCTACAATGATAAAACAAAAACCATATTTATGTGAGATAAGAGAATCTACCTAGGATAGGATACTTGTGTACCTGAATCTGAGCCTATAAGAAGGAGATACGTATGGTATAATTGTATGGGGAAATTACAAGGTGTGTACATATGGTTACATGGTCTGTGAAATCACCAGGAAATGTAGGAACATCCTTCCCTAGACACAGCTAGGAATTCCATGTGACACTACATAAATTGTACATTATTTCACAATGTGTGTTGTCATGTTTGTTTTCATGGGTGTATACTATCATTACACTATTCAACTAACCACATACCACTACACAACATGTTCCAAAAGGGATGTTTTTTTGTATTATACCATGATGTCCTATGTCTTCACCATCATCACACAACTTGGATTAATTGGTAATATCACATGGCATGTGGGATCACCCACACAATGTTTCAAATTTAACTCTGTTGAAACCCTATCTCCCACAAGAACCCAAACTGCACAACAGATATTCATTTGAGATACACAATGTAGTCATGTGTTTAACAATCAGTGAAGCCTACCTTCTTGATGATGCATTATATTTTATTTGAAATACCTTACACACTATTTGACCCACCAAAATGCACAAAAAAATATAGTAGGATTGCATAGATTACGATTTCTCGACTTTTAGGGACTGGGAAATGATATTAAATAATCTATGAAGTATCCCCCAAACCTCTCATCATTGTATGAGGGTCCTGATCCGAGATATCATCACCTACATCCTGCAACAGACATTGATTCAATGAAAATTTTTTGGTCACAATGTCATTCATGGATATTTCATGAGTCTCGGGGTTCGATCATGCTTGATTCCATCCCAACAACATCAATCAAGAACCACATAGGCCAATTATGAAGGAAGCAAATAACAATGTTGAGAAATTAATAAGAACAATATAATATCATCATTTTCTAATGTGGTCATTTCAAACAACAATAATTTTTGGAAACCAATGGTGATAACAATGGTAGATTATTGTGCATCTAAGCTATCAATAAATATGTTCAAGGACTCTATTTGATGTTGATATCATGAAACGAATAGAATAATCCCATCGGGATAATAAAATATTTAATTCGTGTTTGAGAAATAAATAAAATTGAGGAAATGTACAAATTAATATGCATGGTATCAATAATAGAAATCTTTTTGGATTAGAATGTGTCTACTAGAAAGAATATTGAGATCATGTTGTGATATCAGTTTGTCTCACTATTATTCTCAATCATTTATCATTGATACACATTCACATGTTTTCAATGAAAAGACGTGATGCAAATTTTCCTCTTTAATATCCCTAGTTATATGCCTAACATTTTGGATTTTCCATAACAATTATTATATTAGATGAGATTAGTGTGTTTGGGAATTTAAGAAAATTAATCAAATAAATATTTAATTTCACTTAACTCACTCGTCAATTCATGATATCTATAGAATACATGACATTGTCCAACTTTTTATCATGCCGAATGTAAACCCAATTTTCTAGAAACAACCATATTCTTAAATTTCACATCCAAGGTCTCTATAAATAGAAATTACTTCTATTTATATAATATTAATGTCCACTAGTTATTATATTTTAATATTTTTGGTATATTAATTCTATCATCCTAAAACATCAAAAACACTGTGACATTTCCCACAAAACAACTCAATACATATATATAAGAACAAAAAAATAACAAAACAGAATCGTTTCTATTAAAATAGTCATATTTTAATTATAACATCGGTCAGTTTAATTTAATTTCACCTATAATGAAATAAATAATATCCCTAATGTATTATAATTTCAAGGGTACTATCATGATAAATGTAATTTTTTTTGAAAAAAGATGAAATAATAAAAATCTTTTTTTCGAATGCTCAATTTTAGAGTGTTGTGAAATGTTTTCTGTTTCATCACTTAATAGAATAACTAATACAAGTCCCAATTTTTAATTCATGATTATAATTTAATGAAAATTTTAATTGGAATGATCTCATTGTGAGATAGGATTCACAAAAAATAATGTTGTTGGATAAAGTCATTATATATAAAATGGGTCATATAAAAAAAAGAGAGAGTGGTCAAGGATAAATATTTAACACAAAATTATCTTAACAATATATGAATAAATGTTAATTGGATATTAGTGATTGGATTATTTTTTGATATATTGTTGAATATGAAATATCATAAATGTTTAAGGGTAATATTGATTATAAGAGTTGGAAGAAAAAGTAAATGAGAATAAATATTATCCTATGATAGAATAGATTCTCTTATTCTGTATTTAACATCATTATTAGAGGATTATAATTTTTATCCTAAAAATTCAATGGCATGTGTTGTGATGATGTATTCTTTTATAATGTTATTTAAATTTCATTGAAGATATTTGGAATCACAATTTGATAATGAATTTTTAATATGGTCCACGACAATCCATACTAAATTGTGAATTTTTTTTAATCAATTTAAAAATTCTATTTTTTTTCATCGAAAATATTTTCTCATATGAGTAAATCATTTGAAATTAAATGAATTTATCTATACCAAGGAAGTATCAACATGTTATTTGAATTTTTACTTGTAAATATTTTTGTTCTCCCTCCACATAAGTTTCTGTGTTTATTTTAGTTTTCATGATACAAATTCTGTATAATCGGATAAATAATTGTGAATTTAAACCTTGTAATATATATCATTCACTATATCAAGTAGTGATGGTTGATATGAGAATGAAATAAAAAAATAAATGTGAAAAAATGGTTTATTTATTCACAATATAACATAAATAAACCCAATTGCTTCCCTTGTATTATTTTTATAGCATTGGGGCATCCTTAATTCTACTCAAACATCACATTGGATTATTTACTAAATATATAAATGAAACAATATTAAACATCGAAATTTCTGATAGGAAGACACCCACATAACAATTATAACCCTCAAATAATATCCCCTAACAAATGAAATGTTAAATAAAAAAGGTTTATTTTTTTAAAATAAATACGTGCATTATAATTATATATAAAAATTTAAAAAACATTTCTAAAAATGTATGTATAGGTTGAATAGTGGCGGAAAATATCAACTCAAGTTGTCCTCTTAACCTAAAACTCATGTTAGAAGTTGTATGAGTTTCGTGTGTCTAATAAATTATAAGGCCCTTTGATCATTCATGGGGTTTGAAAATGAAATTTAGAAGCTAGGAATATAGTATTTGTTATTGAATCCCTCAGAGAACCATTCAATAAAACCCTCAATGAATCCCCTAACGAACCCTTTAGTGAATTGATTGACAAAACCATTAGTAAATCCCTCCATAAAACATTAAATTAATCCACTAAGGAATATCTCGGTGGTCCCCTAAGTGAACACCTCCGTAAAATAATTAAATAATCCCACAAATAACCATTTGAAAATCCTTTTGGAGTACCCCTTAGTAATATCTGTTAGAGTGATTCAGTCTATGTTTCATACTGATAAATATGGAAGATCACTGCTGGATTATGTGATTTATATTTGTTGTTATCATTATGAATTGTATAAGTGACTGAGATATAGTTGTATTGGGTTGTTTTTTATAGATTTTTGGATCTATAGATATAGAGCGATTAATATAATCTAAGTTTGTATTTCTTTGTATTGGTTTCTAGATGATCATATTTGTGTCAGTGATTTTATTTAGAAAATATATGTTTTTATCATGACTCTTGATGAATGGATCACTTTTAATGTAACCATTTTACTGTTTTATACGAATATTGAACTATAAATTTTCATTTCATGTTTCTTTTTTATTCTATTAATTACATGAATGCAAAATTGGAATGTAAATTTCAATTGATTTTAGAAATTAATTTCAACTAGAAATTTCAACTATTAATGAATTGTTTTATAGTTTGAATTTATTCATACATGTTTTAGTGTCAATTCACATTATAAATTACCATTGAGATTGAAAATTTTCTATTTTTATTTAAAATTTAATTTTTTAAAAATATTTATAGAAATGTTGGGTTTTATTTGGATTTCCTAATTGGTTGGGATTGATAAATATTTATTGTACTAATTTTTTTTCAAATATTTAAAAAAATTACACTATTGGTCGAAATTTGTAGAGTGATAATTCATTATAAATGTTTCATTTAATTTTTTTACAGTGGGAATGATTCTTATAATATCTATGTGGAGTTTCCTCTAGGAACATCCAATTAGATTTTTTTTTCAAATTTCTAGATAGTATTTACATCGTAAATTTCCAGGTGAATCATACATTAGAAATCTCTATTTCACATATCAAAAATTATTCTGAATTATCAACTTATTTATGAGTAAATATATTCAATGAATTCTTATTTCAAATTAAAAGTTTAAAAATATTTTTAATTTATTTTAACAATGCCTGATATAGATTCCCAATGGAAATATCATATATTTATTACTACTATAAATTTCTATTCACTGATAATTACTATGGGGATTTTAAAAAGGGGATTATGACATGGAATTTCCAATTGGAAATTCTAACCGGTTATTCCTAGTTGATATTCAAACTAAAAATTCTTACATACCATTTTTAAGAACTATTAATTTTAATTTTATATTTCCTCTAAGAATCCCCACTAGAATTTCAAATTGATCACAAATAATACATTACACTCTCAATTATTGTATGATTCTGAAAAATATATTTCCAATTTTTAATTGATAGTTTTCCATCTATCAATTTTTAGTTGATGTTTTCAATAGGTTATAATTGTAAATTTTATTATTGTATATCTCTAAATAATATTTCCACATTAAAATTATCACTATCATTTAATAATAGAATTTATAGAGTGGAATGTAACACTAGAAATTTTATAGTGTCAATTCCTAGTAGAAATTTATTTAGAGATTCACGGTGATTTTTTTTTGAATTCAATTATAAATTTAAAATATTATAAAATTAATTTTAATCAAATAATTTTCCCCTTTGAGAATGGCATGTAAAAATTCCTAATTAAATTCCTCACTATAAATTCCCATTAGGAATTTATAGTTGAAATTCCATGTATAAATTAGCTGTTTAATCCCTATTTGCAATTCCAAGTATAATTTAATAATAATATCCAAATTTATAAAATTTTATAATTGAATCAGTGGAAAATTTACATTAAAAATTCATAGTGGTAATTTCCCATGGAAATCCCATTGAAAAATACGAGTGTAAAATCCCATTGGAAGAAACCAGTGGAAATACAACTATGAATTTCTAGTGGAAATTACCAGTGGAAATACCCACAGGAATAGCCCAAGGGAAATTACCCAATAAAATTACCAAAGTAAAATCCTAGTATAATTCAATTATAAATTCCAACTATATAAAAATTATTTTGAACAAATTAGATATTTACATTGGGCATTACAACTGTGAATTCTCAATAGAAATATTCAACGGATTGTGTAAATTTTTTAATTGTAGGAAAAAATAATTGAATTACACTACGAATTTCCATTGAGACTTTTACTTTGATTTTTTACTAGGATTTTCCCTCGAGACATTCCATTTTTATTTCCACTCGAAATTTATACTTGTAAATCTCTATGGAAATTTTCAACTAATTCTATAAATTGTTTATTATTTCCATATTATAGTAGAACCGAAATGTTAAATTTCTTTGTTATAATTTTTTCCCAATTTAATAATTTAAATAATATATTCTAATTAGTTAGTTATTATTTTTTATAGAAAACTAATACTCTATGTAAATTATCAGCCATTTATGGTTTGTAATGAATGGGAATTGAAAAATATTTATGATATTGGGATAATGATTATTAAAAATCACATCAAATTACTTCAATAGATTCCATTTTGGATGTTGATTAATTTGTTTCTAAATAACAAATATTTATTAAATGATTGTAATGAAATGGATCTATTTAGTTTTTACTATACAACTACAACATTGATTTAAGAAATGTTTGACGTGGATTGAAGGATGATGGATGTAATAACTTATATAATATTCAATATATTTTGTATTAAGGATGGTGGAAACCCATTATCTTATTCCAATACATTTAGGGATATAGTTTATCACTATTGAGGAGGAGGTTTTAACATGATGGTAAATAATTATGACAATCCATTTAAAGAAGATCTATTATTAAAACTACTGAAGATAGTAAAGAGAAAGACTTCATTAATGTTTCATGTTTTCTTTTAGGTTTTTCATGAATGACATTATTTTTCCCCACACGTGGTTCCTATATGGAGTGTAATTTCATCACATATTTAGTAGAAATCACAAAACTAAAGGGTTATTAATTGGTTTATAATATTTATGACTATTTGATTACATCATTGGAAAAAATTTCATCCCCCTTTAATATTTAATGATTTTACTATTTTTTATTAGTAAGGTCTTAATTTTTATTTAACTATGTTTAATTTTTATACATTAGATGAACTAATCCTAAATATATTCACTGTTATAGTATTGGGTTGTCTTGAATTTTTGAAATATACCACTATAAATAGATATTCGACTGTTATTCTTCAGGTGTAGTATCCAGGATGTTGTTGCTGCTCTACAATAAAATTTTAAGGTAATATTTTTAGAATATATTTCCTAACATTCATTTATTTCTAATATAATTTCTAACATATCTAATTATATGTCCACTATCTTATGTAGACACCATGAACACTAAGACATATCTACAGGGTAAATTCATGTCTTTATGAAGTTTAACAACTTATTTAGTGTGATATTGATGAAAAAAACATCAATTTAGTAACAAAAAATATATGCGAGTAGTTTTAAACAAGTAGAAAATGGGATTGTATATAGATAATGTCAAACTTAATAAAATGGTTAAAAAACTAGTGGAACAACAAAAAAAGAAATATATTAAAATTTTATTTTGATTTAATGAATGACGATCAAGGAGAAGGAAGAGATTAATGTTGTTTCGATTATGGAGAAAGGAAGTGTTCTAGATGACATAGTGATTCAATAAATTTATAATTTAAAAAACATCCACCACTTCTATTGAGAGAAGCACACTAGAAATTCGTGGAGGTAACATGATGTAAAATATAATAATATAGGTAAGCGAGGGAGAGGAATATGTAAATAAATAATGAGGCATGTAAGATATAAATGGGCATGAGAAATCTAATGCAGTTTTTTATGCCTAAATTTCTTTCATTTATTAGTGGTTTGTAGTGTAGTGGGATGGGTAAAAATTGTCATTAATATCTTTATATATATAACTGGATGTGACTATGATGAAAAGTACAGAAATTACCCAAAGTTTTTCATTGTTTATTCTAATGTATGTGAGGAATGACACTATTAGTGGTGAAAATAGTTGTCTGGTTACATGGATGATCATATTAATAAAGATAATATTTATGTAATATATGACAATATGATAGATTTTAGATTGTAATATGATTTTTAGTCCCCCCTATAAGTTATTAAAATCTATTAGAAAAATCCAGTGCCAAGAAACTCCCAAAAGTAATTTCCATTATTTTCTATACTAGAAACTCCCATTATAACCATTTTGTGTAAATTTACACTTTTATATAGACCATTTGGGTGGATAATTGAATGTGGTAAAAATGATTATTTAATCATCTAGATGAATATGTTTATATAGATTAATTTGATGTAATTTGTGATTATATAACATTTTTAGACTATAAATGGACTTTTTATTCACAATAGTATGTTATTGGAATCAAATACCAACATACAATTTAAATAAATTCCCATTGGAAACACCCATTGAAAACTCCCACTATAAATTTTGGGTGAAAATTTCTAATTTGATTCAATGAAAATTAACAACATGAATAAACACTAATGCAACATGGAACTGATAATTAATAGTTGAAATTTAATCTAAAAAATAATTGGAAATTACAAATGGAAATAAACATAGGAAGTTCCATGTGGTTGGATCACACATCAAATTTCTAGTTAAAATGCCCAAGAAATAAGTAGGAATTTCTGATAAAAAGTTTCTTAAAATGAGGGGTACCTTCATAAAATTTCATTTAGTTTAAGATTATAAAATTAACTATAAAGGAACAACTTGGATAATGAATCTTCTGAAAACACCCCCTCATTATTTATAAAAATCATTTTTCATATATATTTGGATAATGTGATGACATATTTAGTTGAATCCATATATCATCTAAATTCTACTATGTCTCTATTTACATTTCATTCCAAATAATTCTACAATATTTATGATTTTTTTGTGAATGATTTTGAAAAATATAAATTAGAGTTACTTTTACAATTAATATTCCATAAATTGTTATATAAAATATTTCCTTAATTTCTTTTATAAGATGTTTTTTTTAAAATAATTTATTTTGAATTATAATGTTGTCATTTTTGGTGTGTCCCTGAAAAGAGTTAGTGAGTATGGAATTTCACACTCTAAATGGATGAAAAATTTTCTCCTCAACCACCTATTTTAAGTAATAATTTTATATTAACAACTAAAAAGGGAAATATTATATCTATTTTATAAAATAATTTCAATGATAATTTAATTATCAAAATATATGACATCATCATAAGTGTGATTAAATTTAGTTTTTTTTCAACATACCATACAATAAATACATAAATTTATATCTATGAAAGAATTTCCATGATATAAAGCATTCTAAAATTATATTTACATCCCAATAGTAGTATTATAGAATTATTTGTTGATGATATCACAAAATGCAGTATATCATTAACATGAGAATAAAATAACAATATAATATAATTTTTATGAGATCTTGATATCTAATATTTCCCTGATCATTTATGAATTTTATTTCATACTCTAGATAAACATTGAACTTATCACCTCCTTTCCATTTATTTTTATTAATGAAATTTGTTTTAGTTTTTTATTGATGTTCCATGTTAGATTCCTATTGAATTCATTTTCAAGGTAAATTATATATATATTAATGTACTTCCCTGGGTTAAATTTTTAGATTGAACATCCCAATGATAAATCATTTTTCAATCATATAGGATTCAATTAGTTGTTATATTTATATTCAGGCTAAGTATTGGTAACATTTAGATTTTATTGAAACTGAATCACCTTCAACATGATTATATTTCATGTCTTCCATGTGTATTTAATTGCAATATGTTATAATTATGTTATATATAAATTTATTTAGCTATGAGAATGTATTTTACATCCAAAATCAATAATATTTTTAGTCAATAACACTACTGATTCACAAAACTCTGAAATACCATGTAGGTACAACCAATTGAAAAAGGTGAATAATGGAACATTATAACTGAAAACTAATTTGAGGAAACTTTCATTATTCTAAAAAACGTATTTGGGGAACTATTTTGTTATAAAAATTAGGGTAATAAGAAGAAAATAGTTTGCTTTCATTATAAAAAACATCAAATATTTTGTGTGTGTAAAAATGAATGTCTTAAACAATGATCAGATGATATGGAAAATGATTATATGGGATATTTTTCAGTCCATAAAATTCATCATTCATTCCTAGTTACATATTATTCTCTAATAAATTCCCAAACTGTCAGATGAATTCTAATACATTGATCTTATTATTAATGTTATCCTTTAATACTACATTAAAACAATCACAAAACTATTTTCTTCAAATGCCTAATGTCAATGTAGTCTTTATAAAATAATATTCCCATCTTTCCTTTTCATTGTGTATATATTATAACCATGTTGAATTTATATTATCATAATTTTCATAGATTTGTTTCCGTAATTTCTCAAATTATAAAATCCCATCAATCATATACTTTCATTTTTTGGAATTTTTTCCACAATGTCAACACTTAATTCATTACTGGTCCAAAGTGTTTAATGTTATTTTCCATTAACATACAATTTAATAGGTTGTGTATTATTTTAGGTAGGTTTATAGAAATTCATTTATAAATAATGATCTATTTATTTATGAAAACCCATTAAATAATTTTTCAACCATCAAAATTAAAAAAATCTTCTAAAAATCCAAATAAATGAGCCTATTGTCTCATCATATAACAATGTTGCACAAAAAATTACATTTTCATTCTGATGAATTATGAATACAAGAACTACCAATCTCCAACACTAAATTATTATATTTAGTTTAGTATTAAACAAAAAAACATCTACAAAATACATATAATCTACATTCATTTGAGGAGAAACCCAAAATTTGTTTCTAATTTATCTGCACATGTTAATTTTCACAGATTATAAAAATGATTTGTTATCCCTTGATTGATTCTCTATGTATTTTAACATACTATTAAATTCACCTTGATTCAATTGACTTTGTATTTTGGATAGAAAAAAACTTTTATTGGTTCTCTCAAGTATATCATTGTCTCTCAGACTCACAAGAAATGTCTTTTACATGTGAAAATGAAACACCAAACATAATACCAACATTATCATTTCCATCAAATTCAGCACCTTGGAAATCAAGGATCTATCATTCTAACATCATCAAATTACTTTTATTAGTATAATGTAAAGATTGGTTATTCGTCTCATTAATTTTTCTTCACCAATACTACATATTTCACATTTATAAAACTCCCATTCACACTGTCCAATTTCTACTTCTTTCAGCGTGGAGATTTTTTATATTGACATGAAGTTTTAATGATCATAAACACACTTATTTTCTACATGTATACAATATTTATATCAATTATATTTTATCATTTTTATTAATAATATAATATTTATTTTTATTCTAATAACAAATATTATATAAAAAGAAATATAAAATGAATATCCTTTAAAATATGATTTAAAAACCATTTCAATGCTTGGTCACCATGTAGTGCACTATTTATAAATTTTATTGCATGGGGTTATTTCTTTTGAATATGGAACTTCATATCTATCAATGAAAATTTATCCATTGCAATTTTATTTTTTATTGTTAGAAATGTTATAATCCATCATGTATCATTTAGATGAATACAACATAGTATTCAATGTTACTGAATTTATGTGTTCTAAATCATGTACACACTCTAAATTCATATTGATACAATTCATTATATCCAATAAAATTTATATTTTAAAATAGATACATCGTCTTTTCATATAAATTATATTTTATGGGTTTATTTAATCTCCATAAATAGGAAATTAAAATTGGAAATTCCTAGTGGAATGTAACAATGGAAACTACATTTTGAAATTTAATGTTTAATACAATTTTAATTCTAAGAGAAAAATAAAATATGACATTTCCATTATATATAAGTTAAAAATCAAAAATGGATTCTTCTAAATATTTTGATAATTTATAGGGAGATTCAAACCATGGGTTCATATTATGAATAACCAGTATAGATATATTTTATGAATTCAATGTCAAAATTCATAGTCGATATGCAGAGTGGAAATACCTACACCCCATTCTTATAATCAATTAGAGAAATAAAGTGTTCAAAAATTCTCATTGAAAATTAAAAATTTTAATTCCTATTGGAATATCCATATAGAAACTATGTATAGAAATATTAAATTAGTTTTTGTTTTAAATTCTAAAAGTGAAATATCAAATTAAATTTCTATATGGGGTAAATTTTAAATCAATAAATACTTCTTCTGAAATAATTTAAATTTTTTAATTCGGATTTAAAACATTTAATTCATAGTGTGAATTTGTAATAGAAATTTCATCGTAGAATTCCTTTTTAGAATATATAGTTTATATTACTAAGGGAAATTACCCATGGAAATATATTATATAAATTAACATTGGAATTTATAATATAAATTCTATTTACTTTAGGTTTATATATGTAATCATAAATGAATAATCATTTGAAATCATTCCCTAAAAACACCCCATTAAAACGCCCATTAAAATATTACACGGAATTTAATTTTTCAATGAAATATTTAATGGGAATATTATAGTGTTGGGATGATAAAAATGAAATTGAAAATATAGAAACATCTTGTCAATTAATTCATTTATACCATTAGGAAAAATTATTAATCAAAAAACATACTCGGGTGTTGATTTATTGTTCTCTAAATATCATGAAGGTTCTCACACTAGTATCATAACCTTTATGCCCAACATAGAAACACATCACCATTTTTCAATGGGAATAAAATTTATCGCACATTTAATTATTTTTTGATGTCCATATTAATTTTTATTCATCAATGTTTTAGCAATCAATATACTATTAGCTTACGTGGCATCCATGCAATACCCAACCGAAGGTTCGAGTTGAGAGGCAAACATGAAAAGATATTAAACCGTGTTGTGATCAGTTATTATTGTGTAGTTATATATTTTTTATTAATTAATTATTTAATAGATAAAATAATTGATGTGTCTAAATATAGTAGCTACTGGCAACAAGTAGATTAAAGGAGATGAATGCTCAGATATACCTCTAAACACATCTCATCTCAATATCCCAAAAGTACAGAAATGTAATCCTTGTCGGCGGTGGTGCTGGTGATGGGATTAAAACATCATAATACCCTTGTTGTGGTTGTGATATTACCTCCATTGGGACAAATCACCCCCATTCATGATCTAGATAATTTAATACACTATCATAGATTCCATATCTCCTGTATAGACGCCAACTATAACATTCGCCTCCTCCACCTCTCTAGAGACCCATACATCCTCAATTTCCTTTATACCTTCTAATTACACACCACCCCTACGACATTCCATTAAATGACCATGACCTCATCGACACCATAGTAATAGTCTTCTCTAGTGGAGTGGTCCCTCCTAGGTTTTTTATCTATGCAATTTTCCATTACAAGTCGGAGCCTTATCACTGGTGAATTTTAAAAATTTTGATGAAAATTAAGGAAAAAAATTCATTAGTTATATCTGTTTTATGTTCTTTGTATACCTAATAAATATTTACTAGATATTATACTGGTCTATATATTTTGTATCTACTAGTGTCATGTTTTTAGTAAATATTCAAAAAAATTGAATGTGAAAATATTTTTTTTAAATTAATAATTTGTAAAATATATTTAATTTTTTTTGAATAAGTGAATTTTTTATCATTGTATTAATATTTTATTAAATAAAATTCAATTACTGTACGTTTTTTAAAAATAAAATGGCATTAAAATTCAAAATATTTTCATGATTATTTTTTTATAAATATTTATGAAATTTTTTTTTATATTATAATAAATTTTTTGGGACACAATTTTCTTGAAACAAATTAAGAAAATTGGGGCTCAAATTTCTAGAATATTAATGTTCTTAATTTATTACATGAAGACCTTATTTTTATACTATTAAAGCATTATCATTTGTTTCATGAAAAAACATGTTTTTCTTGACTCTAATGCCTTAAATTTTTTTTCCTGATGGATAATTTTTTTCAAGACATGAAATCCTTGAATATTTTTAAATGTCTTCCATGAGCCTAATCCATTTATCATTAAGGCATATATTCACCATGATGTCTTGTAGCCCTATTTCTATTTCTATCGAGAGTTTTGGGATTCAAAACATATTTAGAGAAGAAAAATTTGGAATTTGAGATTTTTAAAACCACTCGTTGGAACCACATGAATTAAAACTGGGGATCATTTTTCATATCCCATTGATTTGTTTTTAAATTTTCTTATTTTTGGTAGGAATTCCATTAATTATGAAAATACACTAGTATGGGTGCTAGAAGGGAGAAAAAAAGAGTAGTTACTTTGTGATAAATTTCGTAATAAGAATATATATGGGTGATTATTTTTGTGTGTGGGAAATAACTAGCAATGAATTTTTTTTGCACATCATCTTATTTAATGTGCTATAATGAATTTTTTTTTGGTTTTATTCATTGAGGTGTGATTTTTTTCATTAATGGTAATCATAGATAATGAGTGTGTATATCTGGGTGACATTTATCATATAGGTTTCCTACTCTCTTTCTAGTTCATGTTTTTTGGATTAACATGGTTTTTTAAGACTCTATTATTAGAGTAGAGATTTTAGTGTTTATACATTTTTTTAATCCTCTAAATTAGTGATTTATTCCATGTAAAAAATGTCCATATTTGTTCATTATGTATAATTATTTTTACACATTCATTTTTATTGAACATTCTCACAATTTGTTTTCATAATAAAATTTTTATCATGTTACCGATCAATTTACTCCCCAAGAACTATTATCAAAAGAGGTTATAAATTATGATTATTGGATATTGATTATTGATTCCAAGATATTACTATCCAAAAGAAAATATTTAATGGGAAAAATTATTTTAATTCAGAATATAGTGAAGGTGCTGATGAATAAATATGGGGAAATGAAAATATGGGATATGGTGATTGTGGGAGATGACATAGTCCGTGACAGGCCTGATTCAGATGTATTTATATGATAATACCATGATGGTGGAGATGAATTTGATATATATGGAATATTTATAAGGGAATCTTGAATGTAGATATAAATCAAAGTACCTCACCAGTTGTTTATATTTTAAGAATGATTTTATAATTTGAATCTTCTCCAAAATGTAGATTTAGGTATCTATCATGATAAGTTCACCAACCATATGTAGAGCATATGATTTTTGGAAGACACCTCAAATGTTAATGGAAACACATTATCTATTAAATGGAAGAATAAGATAAATATATTTTATTATTGGATTCATTACCAAGTTCATATGATAGTCTCATCACCACATTATAATTCAGAAAATTCACTCTAAAGATAATGATATGATTTAATTATCATTGATAAATGACACTAAGTGAATGGTCAATGTAGTAAATTTACTTCATAACAATTTTATTTCAGCTATGAAATATGGATGTGGTAATCATAGTGGTTAATCAATGACAATAAGAAAATTCATATTATTTTTTGCAAAATATATCATAATGTGAAGAAAAAATGGTTTTATTTGAAAAATATTAAGAAATAAAAGAAGATGCATGAAACTGATTCTGAAGATATAGGCATATGTATTATATAAGATATGGGTGGTTTAATTTTATTCATTATTGGTAGTCACAAATCATATTTGTATAATGAATTGGTCATTAAATCAGAAACATTATTCTATATTACATAAAATAGGGGCTATTTTCCTTATATTATGAAAGTTAATTTATTATAATTAATATAGGAAAAAGAGACTCTACTAGTTTTGATATTTTTTTGTGATATTTGTTTCACTAAAAATGCAGTGTGTATGCAAATATTTCTGGATGTGTGACATGAACATGGTATAAACTATAGTTTTTTCATATACCTTTACTCTTTATAATTATTGGTCAATGTATTTTTAGATAGTTCAAGATGGAAATTTTCACATGTATTTGTGATATATTCCCAAGGTATAATGATAGATATTCTTTACAGGATCGATGTAAAGGTTTTTTGAGAAGTGATTAATGCAGTTCCAAAAAGGACATCATCATATTTGTGGCATAGGTAATCATCGCACAAGATTAAAATAACCTTAATTATAATGAAGAATGCTTGGAAGAAAAATCTGGTTTGGTTTGGTGATTGAGGTATTATAGTGAATTTATTTTCATTAAAGAGTTCTTCTAGTGAAGGGTTAATTTAAATCATATATCAAGGTTTTGCACAAATAGTTACAAACTAATCCTAGGATGCTGAGAACATGTTGATATTAGTTTCTATAGTTACTCCTGATTATGTGGTGATCAATGTTATTAAGTATATTTGTGTTATTGGTTCTATTCATATTTAAATATAAAATACATACATGTGTATGATGAATACTTCTATGTTTACATATCTATTTCATGGGGAACTTTCAGGTTTCTGTCAAAATTACAAAATGTTTTCCTCATATTTTCTACATAAGATGAACGTTGGTGTCACTCAAACCACTTATTAATTCATAGAATATTATTGTATGATAACTTTTTATTGATGGTATAGAGTGGGAAATTTTAGGTATTCAACCCATGTTTTTTAGAAAAAAATATATAGTTTTCATTTTTCAATCCCTCTCGTTGGCATAATAAGAATTTTAATTAAGAGGATAATTTTATTATCACATACAATTTTTTAAAAGATGAATGTATTTCTTGGAATAATATTATAATAATAAAATATCAATATAAATGTTTCAAAATGGATATAAATGGAGTATATAGGTGTTTAGTAGCATCACAATGAGTAGATATCTAGGTATCAGTATTTGGGTGTGGATAGTAGTGCACAATGACAAATTTTGTTGTGTAATAGTTTATATGTGGTGTTTTAATGATGTCACAAGTTTATAATTTATCTTAGAGGGGTGATGTTTTTTCATTGATTATTATAAAATAAAACAAGGTGGTTTATAGAGGTGTGGTATTTTAGATAAGTTTTCTGTTCTCATTCTATAATTCATGATTTAAACATTCAATTTCATTTTGTAGACTCTCTAACTATTAAGGATTATTAGATTCTACTCATGGGTTTTAATCCACCTCAAAGGAGTTATTATCCATTTTTGAAATCTAAACCTCAGTTCATTTGCTCATATTATTTTTTTCCTTTATTTTCATTAGATATTCTTAGTTTTTTTATCATAATATTTTATGTTGGGATCAATCCATTTCCTCCCAAATAACTGGTATCAATGTTGGTAATTTATGTTTCTAATTTGATATGGGTGAATAGAATATTGGGATTTTTACCCTCATCAAACCATTTAAAGAGAATAATGATTTTATTATACAGAATTAATGAGTTAAAAATATATTCGTTCAAGAGAATACAATAAAGGAATTAGAGGAAAAATCACAAAAGACGGAGAAGGTGAGAGATCGTGATTGGAATGATGTGATAGAGTTCGTAGAATGTTTTTTAAATGTATTTAGATTATAATTATATACATTACATAATGAATCAGATTGAATCAAAGGATAATCAAGTGATGATTAATATAAAATAAAAAACAAATTCCCTCAAAAATTATTTATATCTGGAAATTATTTTATTAATTGATTATATAAGAGAATATAGAATTAGGTAAACACCACGATTAGTTCACAAAACATCTGAAGAGAATGCATTTGGTGGTTGTAAAGATATTTGTTAATGGTAACATCATATGTATATAAATGGAATAAGATGATAAATCTTAACATATATGGTGTTCGATAACAAATGTATATGATAATATCATTATTACATTGATATTAAGAAAATACACTATAACATTTAATGATATAATTTCATCATTATTGAAAAATGAGACATAGTGATAAAAAATGATAAAGTTTCATTAACCAATAGTGGTATTCAGTCTATGACATGTGGGTGTGGTAATAAAATATATCGATAAAAAAAATTCAAGTGCTTATTTTACCATAAGGTGGGTAATGAGAAGGGAAATTGAAAAGCATTGTAAAAACATAAGTATGAGGAAATAAAATGTGAGACTGATTATGAAGATATAATTGTATGTCTTATATAAATTAATATTGTTTTACATTCAATAATTTTTAATTATCACATGTCAGATATGTACAATGAATGGGTGACTTATTTACCAGCTTAATGCCATATTAAAATAAAGAGGAAATATTTTTCATTATATGAAGAAGGTAAAACTGGTATAATAAATAAGGGAAATAAATTATATTCTACATTATTTTAAGTTGGTGATATTTTTATCACTATGAATGATGGTTGTATGCTTATGTTGAGGGATGTGTGATTTGTGTAAGGTATACACAATAAATTTTTATCTTCTTATACTTTTGATAATTATGGGTTTAAGAGTTAGTTATTTTGTGGATTATGGATATTTTATTGAGGATAAATGGTATATGCATGAGGAAAAATAATTGACATGATTTAAAGTATAAATCTTACAATTTTGGTGAAGTGAATAATTTACTTACAAAAAGGACTTCATCAGATTTGTGTTATAGGTAATCATTATAAAAGAGTATAAGATCATCAACGACAATGAAAAAATTTTGGAAGATGAAGAAGGTTAAGACACTGATTTTAGTTCTTAAACCTAATTCTATATATTCTGAGAGTTCCCCTAGTGAATAATTAATTGAAATAAAATATTTAGGTAATGCACTATGATAAATAGGAAACCCAAAGGATTTTAAGAATATAGGGAAATTATTTCCACTAGGTACTCTATATTATGAGGAGATCATTATTATGGGATAGACATGTGTTGTTATTTATTGTATAGATTTAAATATAATTACAGATATAGTTATGATGAATACTTTGGCATTTAGATTTCTTTTTTAAGGGGATCATTCAGTTTTCTATCAGAGTTAAAAAATGGTGTCATATATATTTTTTGTAAATGATGAAGGTTGGTTTGGTGGTGACATTTTTTTTATCCAATATAGTTTAATCAATGATATATTCTTCTATGATGTGAGGTAGAATGAGTTTTTTAGTCAAACCTTTTTTGAGGATAAAAATTATTATTTGAATTTTTAAAACCCTCCAACTAGAACCCTGTGGAATTTAAATTGGGGGATATTTTTATTTTACCATGAAATATTTATTAAATGTGTTATATATTTATGATCAAATCATTTTATTATAAAATGGTCTAATATTTGTACCTACATGAGATAAAAAAATGAACAAATACATGATGAGCAGTGTCAGAATGAGTATATATGTTAGTAATAGTTTTTTCAGTAATGTCAGTAGGAAGAAAAAAAAATTGGGTTGTGAAACAACATATTTGAGGTTCTTTAATGATTATTCTTGTTATGTTCTAATATATGATGTGTTATATTTTTTAAAAGATAAATATTTTGGAAATGGCAGAGATATATTGTGGTGCAGTTATTTCACTGGTATTCTATGTGGTGTCCGTAATTCAAGTTGTGGTATATCACTTGGATTCTTATAATTCGTTGATGGTAGTGGAATTATCATAATTTTTACATTATTTTTAATCCACTATAGTTACGGTTTTTTACATATTTTATATATTTTTATTAATTTATTTGTAATATTATTTTTTTTATTTCATTTTCATTAAGGATTCTTACAATTTTTTGTAGGAATTATGTTCTTATCCTTGGATTGATCATTTTATTTCATAATAATAAGGTCATAACTACCCCTTATTATACATCTCATAATTTCATGTCTCCCTTCTCATGTTCATACCTATGTTACTGTGGTATCACTAAATAATCTAGATGAAGATAATGAAACTATTTGGGCCATGCCAGTCTAAGATTTTGTTAGATTCAATGAATAAAGCACAATACATTGGAAGATAAATGTCACCCCACTAATTTTTTTTGAATGAATATTTTCATATAACAAAATAACCAAGAGATTGCGTTTCCCATGTAAAATTTATGATTAATTTAATTTAGTAAAGTAATACGTCTGTCTTAAGTTCTTTATTTGATGCTAATGTTGAACGTCTGAAACCCATCCATGATTGAACTTCATTGAACCGATGAGAAAACAAATTAGATACCCAATACATGTAAACTAAATGTGTTCCTCTGATCTTAGAATAACAATGATGGTAAAAGTTTTTGTATCCTAATGTTGTAGATCATCTTATGTTCCTCTATTTGATCCCTAAAATGAACCATTTGGACTTCAATGATCATCCCTTAAATTCTCCATCTTTACTGGAGGAATAATGGGGATAAAAGCATCTTAATATAGAGAGAATCACTTGAGTTGTTATTAGTAAATGTATATCTATATGGAAGATATGTTTTGGAAAAATAAATTATTAACCCCACACAATTCGCATAGTTTGGTTTATATAAAAATGCTTATGTTTAATATAAATTATTTTTCCAATGGACATTAATTATATATTAAACCAAAAATATGATTTATTCCATGGAAAATAATATTATTTAATTTTTACTTCATGGACTGTGTTAACTTGTGACATGATATATATATTATTTCAAAATTTAATAAATAAATTTTCCTCACAGGACCATTTTTTGGCGAACTTGTCTTCTTCAAAATTATATCAAGTTCATGAATAAATAGTTAAATTAATATAATTTATTCAATAAAAAATAAATATTATTTTCATAGACTAATGAATAAATAAAAATTATTTTAAATACAACCATATTTATTTATTAATTTTTTAATAATTTAATTCTTTCTTATATTCAGGAGATAAATAAATATTTAATTCCCATGTAATTAAACAGCTTAATGTGACAGATTCATTTAAATTATTGTGATAAGAAAATAAATTACTAAAATACGTAATGAATAATCCATTTCTTGACTAATTCATTAATAACACAATATTCATGATCAAACCAGCCATCCCTACTTCCTAGTGAACATACAGAATAAAACATTTCATCACCACATCTATGTTTCAAAATCTTGATAAACATTATTAATATATTAATGTCTCAGGATCATTACAATCACTAGAGACCGATATAACAAGTGATACAAAATATATGGAATTCCTACAAGTGGGTGTGATTTCATAATCTCCTGTATAAGATATTATCACATGAAATATGCATGTGATGAAGTCTCACATGCTTATGATTACTCACACAAAACAACAACAAACTATTTGTCTCACTATATAATACTATCCATCCATAAAATAATATTTAGCAATGTCATCATTGAACTTAAAGGTTCTCGTCATAGTGGTAGTCTACAATAACCTTATCAGTGTGATAGTTATTCTTGTTAATTATCCCAGTAATATAACACATAAGAGTAATGAATATGTGATAAATAATGTATTATTCAATGAAATTAATATATAGGTCATAAAATGTAACAATAAATTGGGTTTAGAACCCTAAATTCAATAAAAAAAACATGCCCCTATTTTAAAATTGTCCTGTGACTATGACATCCAATGCATTCATAGATTACTTGAATATCACTGCCCCTTTATTTTTCTGTGGCACATGTCTTCAGAAATTAAATATTACACCCCTATTTGTTTGGGGGAAATTTATTAAACATATGACAATAAATTCATGGTATCTTAGGTGTAGTGGATGCAGATAAAATGAGGCCTGAATTAACATTATTAATAATTAATAATATAATTTATAAATTTAATAAAAATATCAATAGTATAATTAGTAAATAATAATTAAGTTTGTGTATTATTTAATAATAACATACAATAATATACTATAGTAGAAGATATTTCACACCATCTTGTTTCTAATAAAATACAATGTAATAAAAATTAATTAATGATGAAATTAATACTTTAATTAACTGTAAAATAAAAAATTAGTCAATTTACAAATTGTTATTTTTAATTGTATTATTAATTATTAATTAATTATAAATTATTACTGATATTTATATAATTACATGTATTATTTATTTATTTTATTTCATTAAAATTAATTATATTGTATATTATAATTATTAATTAATCTGTAAAATTTAATTATTAATTATTTGAGACTGGGAAAAAACACCACAGAAATAAATAATCTCTCTAAAAATTCATTATAAATAGATAATTAAATCACAAATATCATACATATTTGTGTTAATTCAACATGATATTGGTTTTCGTGAGTATTCTAATGGAGAATAATTTTCCAGTTACTTCTGAAAATGAGAATTTAGATTTTAAGAAAATTTTTAAAAAACCCACGATGATTCATGTTCATTTAAATATTATAAAATATTGGAGGTAATATTATTCTAGAATATCATTTTATAATTTTTTTAATGAACTTGAAATTATATCTGAGAGAGTTACTAAGAATGGTACATTATCATTCATCAAAGAAGATCATATAATTCTATACAAACACATTGATGAGTATACGAACTTGAAAATTTTTATTTTGTTTATTCAATGGAAATAAAACAATAGGTTTTTTCAGAAGGTTAGGAATTTAATTCTTCATATATTTGGTTTCAATTTATGGTGTAAGATATCACTCGATACATGATTCATTTTTGTCATTCCTACAATGAATAATCAATGGTTGGTGTTTGTCTTTTATTTAACTAAATGAATATTATTTTGAAGATATAATAATAGTACCCATTAATTTGGTCAGGTAATTTTAAAAATTCATAAACTCAATTATGGATTATAACATGAAATGATGATTATTTTTATAGAATTCCCAAATTCTATGTGAAGTTTCCTCACCTATACGAGTTCTGATCAAGTTTAATATAGAAACTGAACAATTCCAATTGTAATATTACATTTTAAAGTTCAAGCATAACTAGAGGATAATAAAAATAATTTTTCTTTTAGAAAATGATGAAATAATTTCCTCGAATGGAAATTCAAGTGTAAATAATCATGAATAAAATTATATTTTCATGAGAACCCTAAAAAAAGACCATAAAATTCAAGTTAGTCTCAATCAATCGATAGATTAGGTGAAAAGAATGTATATATGAATAAATGAAGTGTAAATATATAAATAGATAGTAAAAATAGATTGCAGACATATTCTTATAATATTAATTCCAACTAGGATGTAATATAGCACAATGAAAATAAATAGAGTTATGAAATTCATTTTTAAATTGGTACCATTAAGTGAAAATAATATTAGATGAAATAATTAATATTGGAATTAAAAATACAATAATAAATAATTATTCATGATATTATATATAAAAATGGAAATTAGGTACAACACGCAAAAGATGTTAGTGGTGAATATGATAATTATCTCACAGATGAAAAAGTGAGAGGAAAATACTAAACCTTGCATTTACTTATAGATGAATGTACATTAATCTATTTTATAAAAGTTTTAAAAATGTTAATAACATATAACATAACCATAAACATATCTATGTTAACATATATTAACTTATTATATATCTTACTACTTATTTGAATATAATCATTCAATGTTTTCACTATTTTGGGTGTCAATTGCCTAGTTTCTCGTGTATGTTTTGACTTATTATTTGTTGTTACTTTTATATTGTTCATGATTTCATAATATCCAGAATAGAAACAATAAATTAAATATTATATATATCCATTATATATGTATTTTTAATAATTTATTATATTTTGAGATATGAATTGAAATGCACTGTTCATGGAGACAATATGTCGTACGTACGCATGACGCTACATCAATTTAATTATTACATTAAAAGTACATAAGTATTAAGATATATATGTATATTAAAAAACAATTATTATCCATAGGTAATATATTTCACATATATTAAATAAAACCATCCTTTACATATTCCATGTATAGTGTGAATGAATCACATCACTTTGAGGATGTGGTAGTCCACACCTCTTCAAACGATCTTATCATATAAACACCAAATGGAATTTATAAAGGTGTGTGTTTTAAAAAAATTAAATAAGAATAGTTATATAATAAATATCATATATATCATATATAAATATATTTTCCATCATAATTCTAAATAATTATAAGAGGTAAAGTAAAAAAACAAACGACATCGTTTGATGAGGCAGTAGTTCACCAGACATATAATTGGTGAATTTGTTGCATTAGTTGTATGGGTGTGTATGGTTATGTTGTTCCATTATTATGGAAAATATATTATATTTATAATAATATTTTTATTATATAATAATGGAATAAAAATATTGTAGGTGGTGGAGAATAAAAAAATGATCTTGGGGAATAATATTACCACTTATTAGGGTAACTCATTTTGGCTTTCACTAAAGGGGTTCCTCAAATTTCATTCATAATAAGGTGATGATTCTAGGAAGTGGTTAGGTATTTTTTGGAAGTTAATTGGGAATATAATGGATGGAACTATATGGCATGATGTGTTTTTTTAATTTTGAAAAGAAAAGGCCTTTTATAGTATAGGAAGAGTGGCACTCTTGTCAGTTTTTGTAAGGGGAATTACACCAAAGTTTTACACATTGAAATTGGATATAATAATTCTCAAAATACTATAAATGGGAGAATCTGTCCGAAATATATATATATAATTTATTTTTTACTAGTTTCTAGGTCATTTTAGGCCTTAAAAATAAGGTTTAGTCCATTATTTTTCTTAATTTTACATTAATCATTGTAATTAATTTTTATTAATTCCAATCATATATTTAGTAAAAAACTAATTTTAAAATATTAATCATTTTAAATAATTATTATTCAAAATATGGAATCCATTTTTTCTATTTAAAATCACATTACTGTCTTAGATTAATTTATATTTAATTTGATATACGGGACATCATAGCATGTTTTTAGAGTTAAAAACGTTCATATGTTTGCTATGGTTTAATATCCCATTTCTATGGGAAATTGATTTATACAACCTTCATTGCGTTAATTGATATATAATTTTTATAATGTGACAATAAAACCAATTTAAAATATAATTTATCAATATAAAAAATTTAATGAAAAAGCTGTTTTTATTTAAAATTCATTATTTTTCCCTATTCATCAAAAAATGAATGTTCATAGAAAAATACAAGAATCAAACCATAACATAATTTTTCTGTTTATATTTAAAAAATTATGATTAATTTTTTATAATATAGTTATAAATGTTTCATTATAAAATTATAAAATGGGATCACAAATTAAATGTGGCAAAATGAGTTTTTTATAAAAGTACAATTTTTAAGAATAAAACTGGATTTATTCATATCTTATACATATCATGTCATGAACCAACATCGGTCGACCCTGAAATGATCACCCGAGCCGGTCTGTGACATGGCCCGAGAGGCATTCCCGTTCCTCCTGGGCTGGCGACAAGCGCCATGGAATCTACAGAGATCAAGTGGAACAATTTTTCCCAATGATAATAAATAAAGCAGTGGAAAAAGTAGAATAACACAAAGTAAATAAACCAAACGAAATGAATGAACTATCAACATAAAAAACAAACATGACCATGACTAAAACTCCTCATGACTCCAAGAGTTGCTCACTAGTTTATAACCAACCCTCACCCACAGTGAGGAATCTCGAGTCGATCCTGTAACAGAAACTACAAACAAGAAAACACTATAGATGTGAGTATTAAAACTCAGTAGGTGTTCCTAGAAAACTATTCCCAATGCACTAACTTTAAATAAATAATTCACCAATTTCATGTTTCAACTAGATTATACCAAATATGGGTTTCCACACACACACACATCCATTTCTAAAACAAGTAACAGTCTGTTGCCCATTTTAATTTAAAAACTAGTTTAATGTTTGAAAGGAGAAGTTGCATTACATTATTGAAATCATCTTTGTGAACAATTTATAAAATTCTTGTTTCAGATATTAGTCAAATGTAAAACCACAAATAACACACGACACACACTAAAGACAATGAATAAAGTGGAACACTGAGGCCAGCAACTAAACAAGACCTCACAATCGTCTGCCACATACAAATAAAAACTTAGGGGAACATGGTTCGAACCTAAGAGCTTGTGAACAATACAGAACGTACTATACATATGACTCATCTTGAAGGCATTCCATACTCAATGATGGCATAATTTCCAAATTCTCGGTGTTTCCCTACATGGACTAACTGAGGGGCCCAATCCCATTACACTAATAATAGAGTACCTCTCTTCTATGGGCCACTAGACAGTGCATAATCTAAACTAATGTATCAATTATTCTCAAAAGATTCACTTATTATATCGGGTTCCCATGTCAACACGTATAATAAAAAGGAATTGGGTGAGTCAACAAAGTCAATCAAGTAGCACAAACATCACACACAACTCAATCAGTCAACGTACACCCTAGATCACCCCAAAGTCACCCTAAAGGGTGTTTTCCAAAATAATTAGTTTTATTAAAGTGCCAAACATGCCATCCCCAATTTTAAAAAAATAACCATTTCTCAAGAGAACCAAAACATTTATTCATGCTTCGAAATAAATAATTTATCAGTATACCAGAAATACATTTGAAATTCTTTGAATTATATTTAAATGCCAAATGGGAATTCTTTCACTACTAGGTGTCCGTTTATAAAAAAATATTTCATGTGTCGTGTATAAAATAAATGGCTATTTTTACACCAAATAATCATTTAAAAATTAATTATATTTTATTATTTCCCATTTATTAAAATTAATAAAATATCAATAAATTAATAAATTCTAAATTTACAGGCGAGTGCAATGGAGGAACGACCTCAACTCGTTGTCCAAGCATGATGAGGAAGCGACACACCTCGCAAAGGCGCGCAAGAACACAAAATCCGATGATCACGGCCTCGTCAAGGCGCTGTAATAAATGCACAACAAAAAAGGTACATAAACATGGACCTAAAAGAATCCAAACAAACTAACATCGTGAAGTAACCACCTCGACATGATTTCAAACACCAGTCCCACCTTTAACACTATTTACTAAACCCCTTTGAAATCCAAATGGTATTTATAAAAACCACAAAATCCCAAAATAACTAACTAAACATTTTAAAGAGCCAACAAACCATTTTAAGAAAACATTTAGAGTGTACAACCTGACAAAAGCACACGACAAGGTGAGTTCAACATGTAAAAACATGTGAGCCTAAGAACATTTTCAAAACTGGAATCGAAGCACCCATGTTATTTAATATATCATTTAAAAAATTATAAGACAATTTTGAAAAGTATACAATGACATTAAACACGTGGAACCAACCCAAACATCATTTAATTAATTTTAAAATTATTAAACTATGAGAAAGGGCCAATATGCCTGGTAGGGGCTATATCGGTGAGAGGTGGAGATCAGTTTTAAAAGGAGATGGCGTATGACATAGGATAGAAGTTGGGGCGTCAAAGTTCGGTGGCCAGCGAGGCCGGTGGGAGGGCACCAGTAGGAGGGTTCGGATGGTAATAAAGCGGTGTGAGGTGGGTCTTCTAGACCGCAATAGGATGATAGAGGGGGCACCACTTTTAGTAAGGTGGGGCGAGGGTGCTGGGACACAACAGGAGGCGCAACATGGTGGTGGTGTGATGTGGCAGGGGAGAGGGGGCATTGGCTGGGTGGGTGCATCGCAGGGCAGAGCGAGGGGGATCTAGTGCAGGCTGGTGCTGCGCTGGGAAGAGGGACTATTTATTGGTGGAGTAGGGGAATCCCAGTAGTGGATAAGGGAAATGCCTGGTGGCGGATGCAACAAGGGGGAAGATGGTGCTGTACAGGGTGAGGGATGGAGGAGGAGCGGGTGGCTGGAAGGAGAAGGGAGGTCGGGTGCGTGTGGCGCTGCTGGGTGCGGGGTGGCAGAGCAGCGAGAAAAGGCTTTAGTAGGTCGTGGGGGTGCTTTGCGGGCTGGCGTTGTGTGGCTGATAAGCATGAGTAGAGGGGTCGGCGACTTGGGTCCTGCTGGAGCAGCTGGGGCGTGCAGGCCAAAGGCGGGGTAAGGGAAATTGGAGGCGAGCTGGAAAAGGGCTGTCACATGGGGGAAGAAGAAGGGAACCAAATCCGGATATTTGGGAGAAGAAGCAGCGTGGAACAAAAAATGAGAGAAGAAGAAAAAATAGAAGAAGAAAAAGGATGAATGAATAAATAAATAAATTAAAAATTAAAAATAAAATAAAATGATAATGATAATGATAATGATAATGATAATAATAATAATAATAATAATTAAAATTATTAACCGTAACTGCTATAAAATACAAAATTTATTCATTTTAATGTTTTTTGAAGACCGTTGAACAATGTCATTTCCTAGGCGTTGCCACGTGGGGTCTCCAAAACGCGCTCCTCCCGGTCGCTGAATGACGTCATCACAAAACTATGCATTATAAAAAACATAAAAATATTGTTCAGGATTCAAACCGAACCTCACCAAAAAATATTAAAACCAAGGAAAATAATAAAATAAAAATAATAAATTGGTGGGGTGTGACAACTGTCCCCCCCATAATGCTTCCCATCCTCAAGAATCCATAACAAGACCTAGACTCTAGAAGAAACTCTTTGATTGTCACTCACCCCCAAAATTTTGTGTGCCTCTAGTTGATCGATCCCCAAAACACCAAACTCTTGTGACGTGAAACTTATCCACAAAACATGAGCACTTTAAAAACCACCAAAAATAATCTCTGATACTGACACGGGGAGGCCCGAACGGATTCCCCACAATAGGAAACAGGCCAACTGAATTCAAAAAGACCTATGATGGGTCTCCCCACTGTAGTATTGGTGAAAATAACTGATCTATAAAACTTTCTTCACAGACCACCACCCACGAGGGGTAGAAGAGAAAGGTCCCACCATCATTATGTCATTAATTTTATGCTCTCAGAAGAACATAAACCATGACACACTAAGGGCCGAGATTAAACCCAGACCCTTTTTCACCGTTGGGGTTCACTTGACTACACGCCGACTTCATTTCAGGACATATGGATGGAGCTCTGTTGATTGAAGCATCTCCTACCACAGATTTAGGATTCTAAAATTCCCAAACATAACACACGAAATAGAATATTACCAAACACATATATATTATAATAAAATATTCAAAGGGGTTTGAGAAGAACCATACTTACAACAGAAAGAAAAGAAACAACATAAAACGGTACATGTGATGATCTCTACATCCAAGAAACACCAAAAAAAACTCCGAACTTATCCCCAAAAAAAATCTAACTTATGCTGACGGGCTGAGGTAACCTTCGATGATCCAGGTCTGGATTCATCACTCTTCTTGGAATTACACAATAATAATCGTTGTTAGTGACCCAGATGTCCACGGGTGTGGTAGGGTTTTGGAGCATTCGGGAACACCGCCATATAGTGACCCCAAATACTACATTGGCGACAGTTCAAGGCATTGCCATGGGAGGAAGATGAATGAAGGTCTGAAGGCCTCTTGCTTCCTCTACCAGTACCACCATCATCAATCCACATCCCATTATTCTTATCGTTATCTACTGGACTTCTTCCCAAGGCCAGACAAGGTTTCTCCACCTCAAGTCCTCCTACTAACTCAACTTCAATGAGGAATGCTTGTCTCACTACTTAAGGAAACACTGCTGGAAATATAACTTTTCCCAACGGTTTCAAACTGTTGGGATATGCCCTGAAACCATTGGGATAGTCTATCCCAACAGTTTCATGAACCGTTGGAAAGTGGGCCATTGCGGTAGACCTATACCAACGGTTCATATTGAACCATTGGTATAGGGGGTCAGATTTAAATATTCCCACGGTTCATTGTGAACCGTTAAGATAAATTTATACCAATGGTTTTAACCTATTGGGACATCTCTATTCCAACAGTTTAAAACATTGGTATATCTCTCTACCAACGGTTTCCACAGGTGATGGATTTATGTAGTGCCAATGGATCAGCTTGAACCATTGGGATAGAGTTTGGCATAAATCTGTACCAATGGTTCTGAATCGTATGCCAATTCCAGGCTGCAGGAATTATATTGGGGTATACCAATAGTTTTGAAACAATTTGTATAGACCCCCCACTCATGTTCAGGCACAAAACCTGCTATCAAACACAGTGCAAACAGAAAACACAATACAAAAAATAGAAAACACACTGCAAAAACAGTGTGACCTTCAATCATAAAAAACACACTACAAAATTAGACAACACACCCAAAACCTGAAACCTGCCATCCGAACCAGCCCATCCAATTTGATTGCCCAATACTATTGATGAAAATATTTCCCTATTAAAAAAACTATAAAATAACAGAAAATTCATAACATATAAACAAATGATAAATTGGAAAAATCCTATCAGAAAAATTAGAACACCTAGCAGGAGATGGAGTGAGGTAGTGGGCCGAGAATGATTAATGACACAACGCCGTGACAGACCCACTAGCACGTTCATATTTGGGTGGATCTACAACTAATTTTAGATCACTGATTACAAACCCACCTAATTCTATTTTCCCCTTGATCAGTAGTGAACTAGCATTGGATGAAACATTAGCCCCTAAACAAACAGCTGACTAATGGGAACAATTTCATCACTAAACATTAATTTACAAGCATCGATTAACTCAATCTCAGGAAAACAAGCAGTGCAACCCTGACCTGAACTGAAGTAGCACTAATACCCCCAATATTTGAAGTGGAAGCGAACCTGCAATAGTTGAGATCAATCAACAGTGGCCTCCACCTACGTAAGGCCCGGTTCAGTATCCACTGCTGATAGCCTATAAGCAGCACAAACAAAAGATAATCTAGATCTTTTCAGTAAATCTGGAACATGCTCAACCAACCAGATCCATTCTCCTCCATGCTCGCAAGCATCACTCAAATCATCCAACTCTTGATCCAAGAACCAGCTTCTGAAAACTCATCCTCTAGCCTCCTGGTAACCCAAAATCATCTCGGACAATCATGGCACAAACCTAATAGTGAGATACCCAAATTTAACCTGCAGAACACATGAACAACACACAAGCGAACTAGATTGTAGTGGCGAACACAAAGAGAGTCCCGATCAATGAAAAAAACTTTGAGCATCTTGGTTTCTCATTACCAGATCTGACATCATGGCAACATAAACTTGGATTTCAACATTTCGTGATGAGTGAAAACCCTCAAGAGAAGAAAATGAATAGTTGAGCTAGAATTGAACCCGAGATAACAACATGATGCTTCGTAAAAAATAGAATGTATTAGAGGAGTTGGTGAGGCACAACCAAAGGACACGTCATCGAATCTATGGAAATTGAAAATCTATTTCCATAAGAGCATGATAATTGAATGATACTATGACATCTAGGAATTTATCGTTTTGCCTGATAGTATTTGATTTCTTAGGACGCCTTGGAATTGGTTGTGGGCTTGCTGCAATATGTTCTAGCGCCATTACACTAGGAAACAATGCATGAACATAATATTTGATATTGGATTTCCCTAAGAGGATGTGAATTGGTTTTAAAAGATATACTAGTTGGAACAGTTTCACAACATGCTTAGAGACACTTCAGCACTAGACGAGGTTGGTGTGGTCAATCATAAGTGTCACATTAGAGCCTAGGGATCAATAGTGATTTATTTATTTATATCAAATAGTTTATAAATTTATTTATCTTAGAATATCACATGTAGAGACACACATTTACTATTTATGTATCAAACTATATTAGTGGTTTCATAATATGTTGTACTATCATCGTGCTCAGGAGGCCATGACACTTTGGTCCCTGAGAAGAATTGTTACTTGAATATATGATCAAATTGGGTAAAGGATAACTGTTACATGATAATGATAGATTAGTACAGAAGTTTTGGTGATTTATATGATCTAAGACTCGAGGATATATTTGACTCTCTTTTTCCATTTATATTCATTTTTTGTATATGGGGTCAATCTGGTGGGTGATCTGTGTGTGTTAGTTTTTATGTATTTAATTTTAATTTAGTTACGTATTATCATGTGTGATCTGATGTTTATATCATGGATGTTGATTAGTTTATTTTCATATATTGTTGTCCACTCTGATATTGGTTATAGTCTTCCAATGGAACGAAGCTATAACCTCATTGTTAATCGTTATCCACTAGTGTATGGGAATGCATACCTAAGGTCCAGTGGTGACACCTTGATTCAGGCACCTCTCAGTTGATATGGACTAGGGGAAGGACATTACAACGGAGAAAATTCTCAAGAATTATTCAAGTACTCTTAGGGTTACACCTTCAAGCATATGGACAGGGTATGCAAAAAAGGGGGTCTTTGTATGATTTACTGGTAAGATCAAGGATGATCCAAAATCAGCTTAGTTTATGGTCTCATAACTTTAATCCAATGGGGGTTACCCTTAAGGTTATATAGCCTAGTGTGTAGGGGTGTAATTTTTAGGGTCTTGTAGCATGGAACAAGGGGATAGATGGAAAATAAATAAATAGGGGGAAAATGAACATAGCATGTTTTCATAGCCTAGGGATTATTAGGAACACCTCAAGTATGAGTGCATAGATTTTATGGTCATGGTGTTTGGACTAGATTATATCTATAAATATCTTGATCATGTACATAAGGTTGGAAAACTACACGGTGGGAAATAATTACTTATATGAATTTAGTATGTCCTTATCACCCAAGAAAAAACAAGTGAACCTCTCACACAGATATAGCTCATACTCGGGGGAATGGGAATCATCTGAGAATTAGGTTGGGCAGTGGCTCGACGTGAGTGTGTCACAATCCCTTATGATCTAGGATGGAATGAAGACAGTGTTGGTACAAGACATGATGTCTAAACATCACTATGTATCATGTATAGTGGAAATCAATCCATACATTTTCCTAGAGGGCAGTGTGGTGGGAGTCCAATGTCATGCAGGGATTATCCTCTCAGGTGGGGACTAAGATATCACATAGTTTTAGTGAATTAAATAGGGATGACAGTATATAACAAAACATATGATGGAAAATTGGTCAAAAACGTATTTTAAAATACCCTTAAAATCCTCCTTAAATAGAAATATCCAACATGAGGATTATGAAGTTAAGACATGCAAAGATTAGGCCCATTTTGATGGATCGATTCAAAATACACAAGACATGTTACTAGAAAGAGACATTGATTGTAAATTCAAAGCCATGTAATGTTGAGTCGAGGATAATCTTATAGGACCAAATATTGCAAATAATAATAAAAAAAAGTCACATGTAAAAAAACAGAAAGTACCCTCCCATCTGAGGAAGGGAGAACACTCTTAATGGTAGAATGACATATGATGTGTGAAACAAGTAGAATTATTTCTCAAGGGCTAGAAATAGTGTGAAATAGATATTTTTCCTTCAACAAGTGGTAATGAGAGATCTTCTGATACTAATAGAATATGGTACATGAATGTGTTTGGTCGATTTTCTGTATGCCAGTTGTTGTTTTAACTTAAAATGTTTTCCATTTCAAATAAAGGTGAGACACTTTGAGTGGTGATGGCCACAATGTGCCTTGGATTAAGGCAAGGTTGACTCATACACATCACATATGACCCATGGATCATTGTGCTAAAGTATCAACACAATCTAAACATGTTTAGTCATTTTTCCATATTCCAATTGTTTTTACAAAAAATGATATCCATTTTAATCAAAAGACAGACAGTTAGAGTGATACCAGTCACACCGCACCATGGACTGAGGTGAGGTTGACCCGTACACATCACATATGACCCATGGATCATTTTTCTAAAGTTTCAATAGAATTCAAATGTGTTTGGTTGGTTTTTCAAATGTCAGTTATTGTTTTAACTTAAAATGATGTCCATTTTAAATAAAAGAGAGACACTTTGAGTGGTGCCGACCACACCGACCATCGGATTGAGGTGGGGTTTACTCATACACATCACATATGACCCATCAATCGCTGTCATAAATTTTCAATAGAATCTGAATGAATTTGGTTGGTTTTCTGTATGTCAATGTTTGTTTTCATTTAAAATAATGTTCATTTTAAACAAAAAAGAAACACTTTGAGTCATTCCGGCCACAACATTCTTTAGATTGAGACGAGGTTGACTCATACATGTCACATATGACCCATGGATCGTTTTCCTAAAGTTTCAACATAATTTGAATGTGTTTGGTCCTTTTTCCCTATGTCAGTTATTGTTTTCACTTGAAATGATGTCCATTTTAAACAAAAGAGAGACACTTTGAGTGTTGTTGGCCACACCGCTCCTCAGATGGAGGAAGGGTTGACTCTTACATGTCACAAATGACCCATAGATCATTTTCCTAAAGTATCAACACAATAAAAATGCATTTGGTTGGGTTTCCATAAGCTAGTTGTTCTTTTAACTTAAAATAATTTCCATTTCAAATAAAAATGAAACAATTTGAGTGGTCTCGGCCACACGAGCCCTTGGATTGAGGCAGGGTTGACTAATAGAAGTCACATATGACCCATGGATCGTTGTTCTATAGTTTCAACAGAATCAGAATGCCTTTGGTAATATTTCTATATGTCAGTTGTTGTATTCACATAAAATGATGTCCTTTTGAAACAAAAGAGAGACACATTGAGGGGTGCCGACCACACCTCGAATCATATTGAGGAGGAGTTGACCCTTACACATCACATATTACCCATGTATCATTGTCCTAAATTTTCAACTTAGTCCTAATGTGTTTGGTATGTTTTCCGTATGTCAATTGTTGTTTTCACTTAAAATGATGTTCATTTTAAACAAAAGAGAGAAACTTTGAGTGGTGTCGGCCACACCGTGCTTCTAATTGAGGCGTGGTTGACTCATACACATCGTATATTACCCATGGATTGTTTTATTAAAGTTTCAACCGAATATGAATGTGTTTGGTTAGTTTTCCATTTGTCATTTGTTCTATTCACTTAAAATGATGTCCATTTTAAACAAAAGAGTGATAATTTGAGGGTGTCGGCCACACCGCACCTCAGATTGAGGCGAGGTTGACTCGTGCACATAAAAAGGACCCATGGATCGTTTTACTAAAGTATCAATACAATCCGAATGTGTTTGGTTGTTTTTCCGTATGTCAGTTGTTGTTTTCACTAAAAATAATGTACATTTGAAACAAAAGAGAGACACTTTGAGTGGTGCTGGACACACCAATCCTCGGATTGAGGCGGGGTTGACTCTTACATGTCACATATGTCCCATGGATCGTTGTCCTAAATTTTCAACCGAATCCTAATGCATTTGGTTAGTTTTTTGTATGAAAATTGTTGTTTTCCCTTAAAATAATGTTCATTTTAAACAAAAGAGAGACACTTTGAGTGGTGTCGGCCACAACGTGCTTTGGATTGAGGCGAGGTTGATTCATACATGTCACATATGACCCATGAATCATTTTCATAACATTTCAAAAGAATCCGAATGCGTTTGATCATTTTTTCGTATGTCAGTTGTTGTTTTAACTTAAAATGATGTCCATTTTAAACAAAAGACAGACACTTTGAGTGGTGTTGGCCACACCATGGCTCGGATTGAGTCAGGGTTTACTCGTACACATTAAAAATGACCCATGGATCGTTTTCCTTACGTATCAACACAATCCAAATGCGTTTGGTCCGTTTTTCGTGTGTAATTTGTTGTTTTCAATTAAAATCCTGTCTATTTCAAATAAAAATGAAACAGTTTGAGTGGTGTCGGCCACACCGGCCCTTGGATTGAGGTTGGGTTTACTTTTACAAGTCACATACGACCCTTGAATTGTTTTCTTAAAGTTTCAATAGAATCTGAATGTATTTGGTTGGTTTTCCGTAAGTCAGTTGTTGTATTCACTTAAAATGATGTCTTTTTGAATCAAAAGAAATACACTTTGAGTGGTGTTGGCCACACCGTGCCTCAAATTGAGGTGAGGTTGACTTTTAGACATCAAAAATTACTAAAGGATCATTGGTCAAAATTATCAACACAATCTGAATCCGTTTGGTTGGTTTTCCTTATGTTAGTTGTTTTCATTTAAAATGTTGTCCATTTCAAATAAAAGTGACACTTTTAGTGGTACCGATCACATTGTGTCTCGGTTGGAGGATGGGTTGACTTGTACACATCACTTGTCATTTTGAGTGTTTCCAAGTGTAGATTGAAGATTCAAGTGAGTATAATATTCTTCTTTCTTCCTCTTTTCGATTAGGGTTTCCACTCTTCTCTCAACTTCTTATGAATCTCTAAAACCCTCTTTTTCATTGCGATTTAGGTTGAATCTTGAAAAGAGCATAGATTGGCATCCAGGGTCCAAGGAGGAGGGTTGGGGGGACTGTCCGCGGGGGGGGGGGGGGGGGGGGGTTGTCCATGGTTCAGGGAGGAGGGTGGGGGGTTGTCTGGGGGCAATTTGGGGTCCACGGAGGAGGGTCGGGGTTGTCTGGGGTCCAGGAAGGAGGGTGTGTAATGTATCTAAAACTCTATCTATATCATACATCGAATTTCTATAGTACGTCAAACCACTAAGGGGTTTCGTCCTGAAATTGGGCGAAATCATGGAATTACTGCGGCGTGACCCCTACGTGACCGCGACATGACCGAGGCTTGACGGCGGCGTGTTGGCCCGGTCCAGCGACATCCGCGGGGCATAATATTCCGGTGAAGAGCGAAGGGAGATGGAGGAGGCGGGGAAACATTTTGGTTGTCCCCCCTCCCCATTAACTGTGGGTGGGTAATTTATCTAAAACTCTATCTAGGCATCATATATCGAATTTCGACAGGATTGCGAACCACTGCGGGGTGTCGTCCTGGAGCAGGGCCAATTCACGACATTACCGCGGTGTCACTACGGTGTGTTGGCCTGGTCCAGTGACATCTGCGGGGCAGTATTTTCCAGTCAGGTGCGAAGGGAGAAGGAGGAAGTGGGGAAACATTCCGGCTATCACCTCCCTCCCCATTAACTATGGGTGAGTAATGTATCTAAAACTCTCTCTAGGTATCATACATCTAATTCTAAGAAGACTGCGATCCACCGTGGGGTGTCATCCTTGAACTAGGCCAAATCACGACATGACTGCAGCGTGACTGTGGTGTGATCACGGCGTGACCGCGGCTTGACTGCGACATGTTAGCCTGGTCCCACGACATCTTTGGGGAAATATCATCCAGCCAGGAGAAAAGGGAGTGCGAGGAAGTGAGGAAACATTCCAGTCGTCGCCTCTCTCCCCATTAACTATGGGTGGGTAATATATCTAAAACTCTATCTAGGTATCAAACCTTATATTCTGACAGGACTGTAAACCACGATAGGGTGTCGTCCTGGAGTAGGGTGAAATCGCGACATTATCGCGGCGTGATCGCGGAGTGACCGTGGCATGACCCTGGTATGATCGCGGTGTGACCACAGCGTGACCGCGGCGTGACCGCAGCATGACTGCGACGTGACCACGTCGTGACCGCTGCGTATTGGCATGATCTAGAAACATCCGCGTGGTAGCATCTTTCATCCAGGAATCAAAATAAATCCAATTTAGTTGTCCTTCACATTATTGAAACCGATCTTATGTTACAAAAAATAGACTCTTGATTCGGGATTGTGGTATGATAAAGATATATATTTTATATTATTTATTTTTAAAAGTGGTTTTATAATAAAAACGTGACATTATTTATCAAATGAAAAAATTATATTAAAGAAAACTTATTCAAGATATGAAACTAAATATAATTAAGAAGAATTAAGAAAGAAGCTAAATTCAATTTAAAGCATTCTTAAATCAAAGACGATACGAGAGGGACTCTACCTCAAGGTGGAACCAATCCGTCCACTTTGGCTCTTGGATCATTCTAACAAAAAGCTATTGTTCCTCCACTGGGTATACGTTCATTCACACACATGCAAGGACACCTTGCCCCTATGCACACACCTGCATGGCCATGAGCATGTGCAAGGTGATTCTGGCACATATGCTTATTTGCATATATCAGTCTACACTAACCAGCGTATGTATTTATATATATACACACACACACACACATGGGAACACCTAGCCCATACATGCATAATCACCGCCATGGGTGACTATACACGTAATGGGTGAACATATACTTACTTACCTATGCACACGCATGCGAGTCTCCCTTGACTTGGCAACTTGAAACCAATGATCAGGGATCAAATCACTACACAATGGATATTAATAACCTTAAAACACATGAAGGACACTACATAACCAGTGAGAAACCAACCAATAGCATTACAGCCTTACCTAGATTGGAAGTGGAGAAGCAAATCCACCTGAACCAATATGAAACGATCCAACTACATACCGAAAACATAATATGGAGTCAAAACACTAAATCCCCAAATACATGAGGTGCGAGACAAGTAGTAACCATATAATCTTACCTCAGATCAAAGTTGGTGGACTAAATCAATCTGAACTCCTTCTGGCCCCCTTTGTAGCATATAAAAACCCTCTATCCATAGAAAGCATTCAAAGATCTATGTGACCAATGTGATAAAGAAAATTAAATAAAAACTAAACTAAAACATACCTGTCTCCTGTGACTATATTGGTCACCACCCAACATATAAGTACCACAGCGCCCGATGGGTCAAATCATGTTCCTTCAAGCAAAGAGGAAATAGATCAATGTTTCCAAATCATAATATCTAATAGTAAATTCCTATTAATTAACAATTAATCTTCCTATTAATGGACTATAATCAATTTGGAATGATTTTCAACTTTGTTTGGTTTTGTTCGATACAAGGGATAAGGCCTTATTATTCTTGGTATTTATGTTTACAATTGAGATATTAATTTAAAAATGATGCATGTATATGGAATTATTAATTATGGTTTTAGTTCTTAGCTTGTTTCCATAGGTCCTGTCCACATGAATAATTCTTGGAATATAGGGTTTAATTGAATATGAACCTATGCTACATTAGTTGAGTTGAAGATTGTGTACATAACACACTTCACAATGGAAAGAACCTCATAGTGACTACAACCAATGTTTAGTAGTTTATCCTACGCTTGATCGTAGTTGGTCACCAGTCCATGAACCAGATGGTCTACTTGGTAATTATGGTGTAAATCATTTCATTATACTATACTAAGAATAAAGGTATTGGTATATTTTCTACCAATAATGGGAATTTCTCTAGGCTTTAGTGCCATTCGACTCCAGGTCCTATGGTAATGGCTTCTTATCTATCCGTAGATGTTAAGGGGTTTCTCCCAGGGGTGTCTTGTGGTGTGTAGTGTCTATCTATGATTTTTGTGGTGCTTTCGTATTGTGTTAAATGTGTATTGCGTGTTCAGTTTAATAAATACATTGGTTAATTGGAAAATACACCCATAGTCAATAGAGATATACCCACTTTTGATATAGAATACCATCTAAATAACCAACTTGGAAATTCAAGACCAACATTTTACTTTAACAATTCCAATTACATAATATATGCAGCACCAACTTATGTTTTATGAACCAATCAATTAAAGGGAAAGAAACTCATCACCATAACCCATAAAATCTCATATAGCATCACTCACCTCCAATTAACCCACATCATTGCACAACTTAATGATGATACAACCTCATCACATATATATCATGATTAAAAAATATCCAACACAATATAATGTCTAATAGGAGTCTATAGAGGAAAATACGAGGTTTTTAAAAAATCGTGAACATTTTATTGAATGCACTATTTGAATGAATGGAATAAAACCTGTGAATCTAACCCTACATTTCTGGAAGACTCTATTTTGATGAAATTCAAAATTTACCCAACAATTCACCACAACATGAGTTGGTTACTAACCAAAACTATAGAAAATGAACAATTAATATGAATGGTTATCATAACTATGAAAGTAACAATGAATTCCTTTTTGACTCATTTTTTTTAAAAAAGAAGACTAATTATTACCTGGAAATAATGATCAGGAACCCTGGTGGGAGGAGAGGGAGCCGAGAGGGGGGACTTCCCACGAGGTGTTCGACCATGGGTGGTCTCACGCGTGACTTGAGAGGGGGTCGGGGGACGTCGGAGGAGGAGACTGATCCAAGAGGGGAGGGGGATGTTGCTAGGACTGGGAGACGAGAGGGGAGGGGGGAACATCATCGAGATCCGAGAGGGGAGGGTGACGTCATTGTCAGAGAGGGAGACAAGAGGGGAAGGGGAATTCCGTTGGAGGAGAGGGAGGGGGCCAGGAGGTGGAGGTGGTGGCCGGGAGGAGATCGAAATCAGGGGGAGGTGGGAGGAAGGTAGAGGTTGGGGACGGTTCACCCAGGATGAGGATCCCTAAATTGGGTGTACTTTTTCCCTACTGTTAATAAAAACCATAAGTAAAATTCAGAAGTAAAATTTTTATTTCCCAACGGTTTAACAAAACTGTTGGAAAAACCTAACATATAACACCTTATAGTAACAGATTACTAGAACTGTTGGTAAAGGGTCGTTATACCAATGGTTTTTTAAACTGTTGGGAAATAAGTGTTGGTGGTCTATCAATCATATATAAAGGTCACACTAATACTGAATTTTTGTGTGAATGAGGACCAGTGTATGCCAGTGTATGTTGTGTAAGAGTGAATTGAGTTTTTGAATGATTCATCAAGAATAGAGTATGTGTCATTAGTTGCATAATAGGTGTCACCCAAAACTTAGTGAATTAAGATTAATATTTCAAACTCAATAAAATTAATCTTTCAGTGAAAAGGTAATATAAAAGTTAATTTTAAAAAGAACCATTCTGCTTAAGGGTAATTTTATTTACCTTTATGGAAAAACATTCTACATAAGGGTAACTGAATTTATCTTGACAAGGGTAAAAAAAATGATCCTTATACATATTGTTCTCTGTATGGATAATACTGGCTTATCCTTACACAGAATGAATTATAAAAGGGTAAGTAGAGATGTCACTTATATGGACCATTCAAAGTATGGGTAAAATCGATAACCACTATGTAGATCCATAATACATAAAGTTAAGTTGAACTTTACATAAAACTAAAAATAATGTTCTCTCAATGTTTTCTTATTTATCTCATGCAAGTATTCATAATTAAAATTCATGATATGGATATGATACCACTATTGGGGTTTAAATAATTCTAATAACAATTATTAGATCCTTCATAAGGGTATAATATCCCATATGAATTATCTACCATGCTAGAAATATGAAAAATTCACAAGAAACTAAAATTAATAAATCCTACAAAACATGTACTGTTTATTGAAGAATCCACTATATCATCTTAAATACCAGCATATGGGTTTATAGATAACTAAAATTGCATCCAAAAAAACATAACACATTTTGGGTGATAGGGAGTTCAGCCAAGGAATAATGCAGACATCTATACAAACCACTAACACATAATCCATTATGCATTCAGTCTGCAGGAGGATGGCCAAACAACAAATAAGAAACCGCCATGAGCCCTAAACACCAATGAAACCACAAAAATCGGGACAACCCCTTGAACCAGGGTTCAAAAAAACCACAATAGGGAAGGATAAACCTACAAGGAATTATGGAAAAATGAATTAAAGACACAAAGTTGGTGATCCAACCATAAACCATGAAGATCACTCCATAAACCATGCTTTGAGCGTTTATGGGGAGGATGGAAGCCCAAGTTGGAATGGCGGAATCAGAAGGAACTGGAGCATCGAGGAAAGATTTCGACTTTAAGTGGGATGATTATAAAAGCCCAATATGGAACAATGGAATCGTAAGGAACCAGATCATCAAGACAAGGTTTAAAATTTGAGTGGGATGAGTGCAATGGATGGGATAGGAATTGGGGGAGAAGAGGGTTGGTGGGGGAGAAGTGATTGGGCACCGGCGATTAGCGCCATGGATAATCGAGGATGATTTGTGGGGGGGATTGTTTTCAGGGAAGAGGATTTTCAGGGGAGAGGAGGGTTTGCGGGGGGGTGACACACGGATGAGAATGATCAAATTCGATTTGAGGGAGGATATACCTACAGTTTTTTTAAACTGTAGGCATAGAAAATATTTTCCAACGGTTTATCAAAATTGTTGGAATAAATGTGTTGGTATAGTCTCGTTTTTTAGTAGTGAAAGGTGATTATGTTGAACTCTTACACCTTCGACTGTAGCTCAAGACTTAATCTAACCTCAAAATGTCGAGCTTTCATGGGATCATTTTCAACATACCTCAGTTAATATAAAGCCAAGTCCATGAAATAATAAATTAATTCAAACACTGATCCAACACCTTGCTGGAGACTACACATCTCCACCCTCTTCCTCAACTTCGTAAGTTGAGATAAATATTGTCAAATGAACAATGACTTGAAGAAATCCCATGTGAGATCTTCTCAGGGATTGTTTTGAGAGACTGACTTCCACCATTTCGATGTTGGACCTTCAATCATAAAGGTGTCCAACTTCACCTTCAATGACTCAAGAAATCCAGTGAAACTGAAGTTCCTCTCAATATTTCGCAACCACTCCTCCACCTCAAGAGGATCTACTTTCCCATAACAGATGGGAGGGTTCAACTTCTAAAACTAATGGATGTAGTCCAGGGACTAATCAACTGGAAGATTTTCTAAGGATGCACCACCCAAAGATACACCTTGGGCATCCATCGAACTTTCGTGGGGGCGAACACTAATGAACAAGAAAAAAAGAAGACGAGTCAAACATGGTCATTATCATTTCAAATACCAAAATAAAACATTTCACAATGATTTTTAGAAATAAGGAAAACCCAAATGATTCCCTAGCGGGAAACCAGTGATGATGAGTGACTCAACCATGTGGTTGGCGACCATATTCCAGTCACACCACTATCACTGAGATCATTGTAGGGTAATGTATCTGACTCCACATGGCTTTCCAGACTATGAAAGCTCACATAGGTCACTTTCCTGAATTTCATTTAATTTCCCAATACTAAACAAACCATAAGAATCAAAAGACATCGACATCCCCAATATCCCATGGTAACCCGATTTTCAGAATGATAAAGGGTTCATGATGCCTTTCTTGTTTGTACACCTTGCGTTCAGATAATTCAAGTCCTTTAACCAGGATGACCCCAAATTACAATGGGTGCACTGAAAACAAGTTTTTCTTAGGAGCCGATCTACCATGATACCATTTTGTAACGAACTGACCCGGGTCGACCCAGAATCGATCACCCAAGCCGGTCCGCGACATAGCTCGAAAGGCATTCCCGATCCTCCCAGGCATGATAAAATCACGAGGGAATCTCCAAAGAGAAAGTGGGAATGATTTCATAGAATCAAAATAAATAATGCATATAAGAAAGTATAATAACACAAAGTATATAAAATACACGTAAAAAAAGAACTATCAACAACAACCAACAAACCTGATCATGACTAAAACTCCTCACGACTCCGAAAGTTGCTCACCAGTCCACAACCATCCATCACCCACAACCAGAAAACATGAGTCAAACCTGTAACATAAACTAGAAATAGGACAACACTATAGGTGTGAGTATTAAAACTCAGATTTCATGCCTAGAAAACTATTCCCAATGTACTACCTATAAATAAATAATTTACTAATTTCATGTTTGAACTAGATTTTACCAAATATGGGTTTCCAGACACACACACTTTACTTTCTAAAATAAGTAACAACCCATTTCCCTTTTTAATTTAAAAACTAGTTTAATATTTGAAAGGATAAGGTTCATTACATTATTGAAAACATCTTCGTAAACAATTTATAAAATTCATGTATCAGTTATTAGTCAGAATAAAAATCACACATAACACAAAACACACCCTAATAAAAATAGAAAAAGTGGAACATGTGGACTAGAAACCAAACTAGACCTCTCAATCGTCAGCCACATACTAATAAACAAGAAAAGGAACAAGGGTCGAACCTAGGAGCTAGTGAACAATCCAGAACTTACTATACATTTGACTCATTCTGAAGTCATTCCCTACTCAATGACATTATTATTCTTAAATCCCTAGTGTTTCCATACATGGCATAATCGAGGGGCCCAATCCCATAACACTAATAACAGAGTACTTCTCTATTATGGGCCACTAGCCAGTGTGTAATCCAAACTACTACAAAAATGGTTCTCAGATGATTCACATACTATGCTGGGTTCCCATGTCATTACTTATAATAAAATGGAAAGGGGTGAGTCAACAATTTCAATGAAGTAGAACCAACAACACACACAAATCATGAAGTCATCTTACACCAAAGATCACCCCTGAGTCAACCTAAAGAGAGTTTTCTAGAATGGTTTATTTTATTAAAGTGACAAACGATCCTTCACCAATTTTAATGAAAATCCCCATTTCTCAAGAGAAAAAAAACACTTGTTCACACTTCAAAATAAATAATTTATCAATAAACCAGAACTACATTTGAAATTACGTGAAATATGTCTAAAGGCCAAATGGGATTGCATTCACTACTGGGTGTCTGTTAACAAAAAAAATATTTCTAGTGTCGTGTATAAAATAAACACCTCTTTTCATACCAAATAATCTTTAAAAAATTAATTATGTTATATTATTTCCCATTTATTAAAACTAATAAAATATCAAGCAATTAATAAATTTAAAATTTAAAGGTGAGTGCAGTTGGGGACCTATCTTGACTCACAGTCCAAGCACGATGATGACGCGGCACGCCTCACAAAGGCGCTAAAGAATGCACAAGATGATGATCGCAACCCTATCAATGTGTTTCAATAAATTCAAAACAATAAAGGTATATAAACACAGACCTAAAATAATCAAAATGAACAAACTGTGTGAAATAACCACCTCGAAATTATTTTAAGCACAACTTGCAACTTTAACACTATTTATTAAACCCCTTTAAAATCCAAAAAGTTTTTATAAAAACCACACAAAACCAAAATAAATCACTAAACATTATAAAGATACAACATACCATTTTATGAAAACATTTAGAGTATACAACCTAACAAAATATCATGACACGGTGAGATCAACATTTAAAACCATGTGTGCCTAAGAACATTTTCAAAGCCGGACTCGCAACGCCCATATTATTTAATAAATCATTTAAAAATTTAGATTTTTTTTTGAAAAGTAAGGCACGACGTTAAACACATGAAACCAACCCATGAATCATTTAATTAATTTTAAAACCATTAAACTATGAGCAAGGTCCAATGGGTCTGGTCTGGGCTATACTAACAAGAGGTGGAGATCGACTTCAAAGGGAGGCATCATATGCCGGAGTAGGAAAGAGGGGGTGTCGAAGTTCTATAGCTAGGGAGGTTGGTGGGAGGGAACCAGAAGGAGGGCCCAGATGGGAAGAGAGCGGCGTGAGGCAAGTCTACTAGATCGCAAGAGGGAGAAGAAGGGGGGTGCTGCTGCGAAGAAGTTGAGGCGAGGGTGCTGGGACACAATAGGAGGCACAACGAGGTGGCGGTGTGATGAGGCAGGGGCGAGGGGGAATTAGATAGGCATGCGTAGAGCATGGATGACTGAGGGGGAGATGGAGTAGGCTGGTGAGGCTCTGGGAAGAGGGACCACATGTAGGCGGAGCCGGGGAAACCCTGACAGTGGAGCAGGGAAATGCTTGGTGGCAGACACAATAAGGGGGAAGATGGTGCTGTGTGGGGCGAGGGCTGGGGGAGGAGAGAGTGGATGGAAGTAGAAGGGAGGTTGGGTGTGTGTGGTGATGTTGAGCACATGGTATCATAGTGGAGAGCATAGGCTTCAGTAGGTCACGGAGGGTGCGGTGTGGGCTGGCCTTGTGCGGCTTCCGGGCATGATAGAGGGGTCAATGACTGGGGTCCGACTGGAGCAGCTGGGGCATACAGGCCGGAGGTGGGGCAGGGTATATGGGAGGTGGGATGGAAAAGGGTTGTCGCATGGGGGAAGGAGATAGGAACCAGATCCAAATATGGGTGGGAATCCACGTCGAACAACAATAGAGAGAAGACAAAAAAAGAGAAGAAGAAAGAGGAAGAAATAATAAATAATAAAATATAAATAAAATAAAATAAAAAGTAAGTTATGATGATAATAATAATAATAATATATAAAATTAAAATTATTGAATGAAACTGCAATAAATTAAAAAATATATTCATTTAATATTTTTACTAAGACCGACGGACAATGTTGTTGCCTAGGCGAAGCTGTATGGGGTCTCCAAAATGCGCTCCGCCCGGGGCTCAATGAGGTCAACACAAAACTGCACATTTTTTTGACAAAACATGAAAATATCATTCATCATTCAACCTAAACCTCAAAAAAAAAATTAAAACCAAATAAAATCATAAAATAAAAATAATAAACAGGCCGGGGTGTGACATATCAATACTATTGGATGAACGTAAAAATATTTCATTGAATATATAAAATATAATTTTTTAGATCAATATATAATAGTAATTAATTAAATTTATTATAAGAATACCCCATTGTGGGAATAAATATATAAATATTTCATTTATATTCAATTGGTTTAATTTTTTTTTCTAATTCATTTGTAACGAATGAATTCACCATATATATTAATAATTTAGAAAATAAAATTAATTAAAAACAATATAACAACTATATTATATATTATTAAATTAAATAATTTTATTTTATTAATATATTATTTCTCAATAAGATTCATTATTTCATATAACACAAGCTATCAAATAAAGGTCATTATTGCACACAAGGAACACTAACTCAGTGTCGCATACATTGAAATATATATAATCTATTGAATCTATTTAAAGAATATATATATTTTAATTTAATGGGATATTATATTCACATACACTATTAATGTTTCATTCCATACATGCTATAAAATATAATGTGCTTACTTTTGAAATTTAGGGTGTTACATTCTACCCACATTAAATAACTTTTTTCCTTGTAATTTAAACTAAAATATAGTAATATATTTTATTATTTACTATGATGAAATCCCACTTCATGAGAAGTGTATTAAAAAATTTCCTTATAAAAGAGAAAATCTGAAGTACAAATATCACATGGAATAACATATATAAAGGTCTCTTTGTATGAGGACATTAGTGAAATGTTGAGATACATTCATGGATGATAATTTACATATTTATAGGGAAGTATTGTAGTCATAAATCACAAACAAATGAATTTTCAATGGAAATTCTAGGTCCTCAAATCCAATAAAATTTTAGGATTTATAAGACCACGGTTCAATAAAAATTATGTCATTCTAATAATTTTTTTTATCATTTTTCTATTTTTGAGTGATTATTTTAAAACATAAGAGTATAAAGAAATATAATTATTGGAATTGGACTATTTTATATTTTGGTTGTGTTTCATTTAATTTCTATTTCCTCAATCACCTAAAAAATGGATAACAAAAAATTATCTTCGATTTCTAAAGAACTATGATACTCTTTTTAATGGGTCGTAAGGCCTATAAATGAGTAAAAAGTCATTAATTTTATCTCTAACTACACTATAAGTACAATATTATTAATATATTAATTTATAAACATAAAACGTAACAATAAGATATCAAAATTAATGTTAATTTTTCAATTGATTCTACTAAAACAATGACAGATTAATCTATGCATTACATAGGTTAGTGGTTGGTATGAAACCCTTATCATTCTTCAGTCATGGGTTCAAGACCAACGACCTTAACAGATATGATGGGTTGTTGACCAGTATGTAGGTTTTCCTTTTCTATAACCATATTATTATAATATACAAAATAAATATGACGAACAAAATTGAAATAATTTTAATATATAAATTAAGTTTCAACAAGGGTTTTCAATACAACATAATTTTTTCAATGTATAATAATTTTATTTGACTTTTAATGAAATGTCATTAAATACCATATGAACACTAAATGTTATCAATAGCATTAAACTCTTGCCTCTAAACTGAAAGTGAAATATTACTCAAATAATTATTCCACTAAAACATATACTATATTAATGGGTTATATTTCCATAAATTCCTTCAAATATATCATCAATCTCGGTAGTCTCTCATCACATAAAACATAAATATTTTTTAATTCATCGATCATATTTTAAATATAACACACCATATCTTTATAATATGATTTTAATTTTCATATACTATTCAAATGTTTTATATTGGTTTTTAATGAATATTTTAGATATTTTAATAATATCCCTTGGGAGTGTCAAATTTTTTGCACTGTAAAGCTTGTTGTCATGTACCAGGTTATGCTGAGTTAGGATTGACACACGTTTTCAGAGTTGATTCCCCTAAGTAAATCTTTACCAGAACCACATCCACTATTATAATCTGTAATGGTATTTATTTATAGTAATACCCACATAATATCTACCTTACCAAAACTATTGGATGGTATTCTCTACTTATCATCAAATTTTATTTTATGGTTATGTTGTCTGACCTATTGTTTCCAAAATATAGTACGAAAAGTTTCTACTAAGCATTCCATGATACAAAATTTAGTAACCTAGACCCTAGATATCCTAGAGCCTATGTCTAATACCAATATATTTTTATAATATACAACTAAATATATTCCCAAAAGCGAGAAACTATTTATTTGTCTTAGTAAACCAAATACAAAGAGAATTTTTATATTCAAAATGATTACACTAATTATAACATAATTTTTTTATCTCTTTCAAAATAATGTCAAGGATAATAAAAATATTATATCTAGAACATGATATATAACTTTATTAGTACACATCTTTGATTCATTGGTAATGGAATAAAAATAAAGGTGATATAAAATGCTCAGTTAGGGTAAAGTATAGTGGAAGCAATAATGAATGAATGAGAAAAGTAAATATAGAAATAAAATAACTAAGGACACATACCATGTAATCATGAAATTTATAAGGAAGTGAATAAACATTATAACAATTTAAATAAATGAAAAAACATTCTATTAAAATAACTAGATAATGAAAAATCAATATGGAAAGGTAATAAACAAAAAACACATGACAAATAATCAATAAATTGATAATGAAATGTATCCATAGATATGACGATTCAAAACCTTATAGATGAATAATAACTGAATCTAAATGAGAGAAATGACTAATTAATGGCTGTATTGTCTATGTAACAGGAAAACATATACCATAAGACCTTTCACAATAATATTCAAAACCATACATAGAAACCCATTTAATTTATGAAACTTATTTGTCTAATGAGAAAATTTCAATGCATCGAAGAGTGATATAAAGTCTAGGTACCATTAAAATAAATAGCATGCCTTAACAAAAATCTATACTGATTAATGAATATAAATTTATCAATATTTTTTAATAATCAAATTACTTCCAATTTTGAAACAGTACAAAAAAAGTTATACAGTTTTGGAAATAGTAATATCCATAATAAATTATATGGGTAATTTGAAGTAATTTTAATTATAAATGATAATAATAAATTGAACATTTCAATGAAAAAACAGAATCACAGGAGTGATGTGAATAATAATTTCCTCCAAATTAATCAGAAACCATCCATAAGAATAATAAGGATGGTATGAAAATAACATTACCCCATTGGATTAAAATAACTGGTTTTTTATTAATGAAACCTAAGTAAAATATACTTAAACTTTTAAATGTATTTTGGAAATCATTATCTTTAAAAATCACTTTTAAATATATTTTCACTAAAAATTAAACATCAAATATTTAAAAAGAATATTTAATGAAATTATGGAGGATAAATCATATCATCATTTAAGGTAGAAGAGGAACAGTCATTTTTCATGGTAAAATGTTAGAAAATTTCTTTAATTAGAAAGCACTAAGAATATTGTTTCTAAGACAATCAGAAAATAGAAAAAATAAAAAAATGTTTTTATTAAATAATTTTGGAAATGGGAAAAACTTTTTTGAAAACCATTTTATAAAAATGGAGTTTTTAAATAAAATATGTTCTTTGTCCAAAGAGGGACACAAAGACATGTTTTCAAAAAATAATTATGCATTTTTTAGCACCAAAGTGTGGGAAATTGGTATTATTACATGAAATTGGACAAGAATAACCGGTGGTTAAGAAAAAGAATTGTTTTGGTTTAAAAAGATCAAAAAAATTTCCTAAAATGGAAATTAAATTGTAAATAATCTGGAATAAATTGTGATTGTTAAGAAAAACCTTGAAAAGACAATAACATTTTAATGAGGATGAATCATTTAATATATTATGTATATCAACTATAAATCCACATAAAAAGTGTATATCAGACAATATATAGTAAAAATTGATTACACACTTAATCATGAATATTAATTACAATGAACTATTAATATAACCCAATGGAAAGAAATTGTGTTATGAAATTAATTCCACTAAGTAACATTTAATTAAAATCCCTTTAGATGAAATAATTAATATTAGAACTTAAAATACCATGAAGAAATATGTGGCCATGATATGATATATTAAAATGGGCAGTAGTTAAAACACATAAAATAAGTAAGTGGTTAATATGAAAATTATCTCATAGATGTCAATAATGGATTTGAGAACCCCTTACCTCACATTCTATTTTGGATGAACATCCTTTAACATCTTATATAAGGGTTTTAAACATGATAATAACATAGTTTTCTAAATTACCAAGTATGATTTGACTTCTAATATATTGTTACTATTATGTAGATCATAATTTATTCATATATATAATGTAAAAATTAATTTAAATATCACATATATACAATATATATATATATATATAATATTCCATAATGGTTGGAGATATAAAATTAAATTCCCAATTTATGGAAATTGAATGTTGTACGTTCACATGAATGTTAGTTCCATTTCTTTTTCATATTTAAATGTCATAAAATAAATGATATATATGTATATTATAATTCAATTATGATATTTATGTAATATATTTCACATATTTTTATAAAATCCATCTTTTATATATTCCATGTATACTATGGATAAATTACATTGCTTTGAAGAGAAGGTTTTCCACACTTCCACAAACGATGATATCAAATTAAATCAAAATAGAAAGTATAATGGTATGTGTAATAAAATAAATTAATAATCATATAGACATAATAAATACCATGTATATCATATATCAAAATATTATCCATCCTAATTCCCATCCGTGAGAGGTGGTAACGGAAAAAATGAACGCAATCACTTTAAGAGGTGGTAGTTCGCCAAATACATAAATGTTAAGTTCATTACCCATTATTTGGAAGTGTGTGTTAGATTAGGTAGAATAATTAGTAGAAAAAAATATCATTATATTTAGGAATCTTATTTATTATATAATACTATAATAATATTAATGGATGTAGTGGATAATGAAAATAAAAAAAAAAGGAGATTGAGAAAGAATGTTACCAGATATTCTGGTAACACCTTTTGGTTTGCACCAAAGGGATTACATGGATTGATTTATGTCAAAGGTGATGATTCTAGGATTAGGATAGGTATTTTTTATGTTAATTGGGATGTTAATAGTTCAACCTAACTAGAATGAAATTTGCGTGGATGCTGGAGGAGAGGAGACCATTGTATAGTGGAGTAGGTGTGGCACACTTTCACATTTTTTAAAATGTAATTCCACCATTTTTTCACATTTAATGTGTCTCTAATAATTTAAAAAATTATAAAAAAATATAGGATAAGGTATATATTTTTCATTCAATGGAATTTGGGAAATATTTGAGGTCATTTTGGTGCTTATGATTGTGGGTTAGTTCCTTATTTAGCATAATTCTACCTTAATCATTGTAATTAATTTTATTTACTTTAACTAATATTTTAGGTAAAAAACTATGTTTAAAATATTATAAATATTAAATTATATTTATTTCAAATATTTAATCTAATTTTACAAATTATAATCACATAATTAAATGAAATTAATTTAAATTTAATCTTTCAAACAAGACGACATATCCAATTTTTTAAGTAAAAATGTTCAAAAGATTGTTACGATTTTATATCCAATTTCAATATGAAATTAATTTAAATGAAATTAATTGTATTAATTTATATAATATGACTTTGAAACTAATTAATATTATTATTTTACCATGTAAACAAATTATATGAAAAACTGTTTTGAATAATGATTTAATATTTTTCATTATTCGTCAAAAAATAAAACATCCCAGATAAATAACAAAATATCACCGAAACCTAAATTTTATATTTATATTTAACAAAATATGATTAATTTTTTCATATTTAATTTATTAATTTTTTAAAATTCCAATTTAAAATATGTGCGATATTATAAAGGGTGAAATTCTCTTTTTTAGAAAATGAATATTTTTAAACGTAAAACTGGATTTATTCTTATCATATTCCTATCAAACCTTATGTATCAATATAAAAAATATTTTATTTATTATATATTATAAAAATTTTGTTATCATTAATAACTGGTACTAATGAATAGAATTTATTGATATAAAACCCTATTGTTGTATAAATATAAAAATATTACATTTATATTCAATTGGTTTATATTTTCATTTATAATACATTGACAACCAATGAATTGAAAATATATATTCATAAGAGAGTTAATAAAATTCATGACCCCCAATTTAATGGACAAGTTACATATTATTTTATATAATAATGTTATTTTAATAACGTATTGTTTCTTTTCCACACTCAGTATAGCATATAATGCAAGTTATCAAAGAAAGGTGGATGTTGCTTACGACGCATGCCAAATCAGTTTCACTTGAATTGAAATATATCAAAAATATTAAATATATTTAAAATATTTTAAATATTTTAAATTATTAATATATAATATTCTATAACATGCTTGATGTTGCTTGTCGTACATGCTATCGAATATAATTTTCTTACACTAAAATTTCAGGGCCTTACATATTCAGTACTAGATTATGCTTACATCATAACCCCTAAATGTATTCCATTTTTTTCTTATTTTAAACTAATATATTCTTCTATGATATATTATATTAACTCTTTGATAATACATGTAACTGGTTTTCTCCCTTATCATAATCAAAACAATACTCTTCTCAAGATAAGAAAAATTTCTCACAAAAATAATAACATATTATTCCTTCTCATTAATAACCATGTTTATAACTCAAATTATTATCTTGATTCTCCTTACTCTAAAAAAAATATATTCAATATTCTATATTTATTCTATACATACTTTCCTTGATTATCATTCACATATTACTTCCTTGTATGTCAGTTTCAGGATTTTCACTATTCACTACATATCTTAGCCACAAATGCATTGGCGTACCTACCATATTTCAAATCCCTTATTTCAGAACTCCAAGAACAAGAACCCATTAGAGTAAAACTTGTCACATATATCACACAAAATAATTTTTGGCAAGTGTCTCCTTGTATTTAACCTGAATTGTGATACCCTAGTTGCAAGACCATAGTGAACATAACACTATGTGCGAGATAACAAATCAAGTAACCTCGGAGAATTTATCTAATTATAATAGGCATAATGATTTCATAAAAACCATTCATATATGAGTTTTTTTGACTCCTCTATATAGATATGGTCATATAACAATTTGGGGTTTATTGGATTTCAAAACTCATAGTACTCTCTATATTCATGATTTAGGTACCTTCTAAATCTCTAGAATATGGTTTCATTGAATAAATTATTGATCCTGATAATAATCGTCAATGTTGTGAATCACTGACATTTATAGTATATGTTCTGGCACATTAACTTCACAAAACATGGTCACCCTTCTATTACACCACATCACAAATGATACATTCATTCCCCGAGAAATCACTTTGTGATCACATGAATCGTCGTCTTTACGCGCAGCTGAGATACTGTTGCAACGACGGCACTGTAGCGGCGGCAGGGGTACTGTAGCGGCGGCAGGGGCACTGTAGTAGCGATAGGTACTGTAGCAGTGTGGGTACTGTAGCAGTACTATTCACAGAATGGGCTTTGGGCCAAAAAATTGGGCCTACGGGCTATGTAATGGGCTAAATGCCCACTGGGCCTTCGGGATATGTAATGGGTCTCCCTCTACCCAGTTAAAGAGGTCTTTGCTTTGTTTCAATAATAAAAATGAGGCTTCGGCCCCAACTTTAAAAAAAACATTAATGATTATATGATCCATGTTATCCTTTCAAAAAAATTATATCATTTTCATTAATAATTATTGCATGCACATTGTATGACTCCATCACATGATTTCTTCTATATTTTGAACTAACAAAACTAATGTAAAACATGAGATCTCCAGTCCTTGGATAATATCACTTCCCTTAAATGACTCATGTAATAAAATTTTCTGAATGAATATACATGGACACATGATGATATTCATTTGTTTTATTTTTTCATTCCTCATGTGATTGCCTAATACAACACACCTTAAATGATTTTGTGACCCATCTATATTTATGTGATGCACCAAACTTCATCATTCTTATGTAATCCCTCAAACATAATTGTGTGATTGCTTCATAATCATGTGGCCTAATAAAATTTTATACATAAAAAGATCAAAATAATGTATTTTTACCAATTTACTTATTTAGCTGATTTGACATGAGACATAAGGTATTATGCATTAATTTTTCTCCAACACATATACAATATTACAAGATCTTATATAACATAGATGATATTCTGATGTATTAATTAAGTCAAAAGTCTTCTTTTGGCTTTTACATCATGTTTTGGAAATCACAAATATATTCCATGTCATGTTTTGGAAATCTCAAATGTATTCTATCATATGTTTGTAAATAACAAATTGTCTTTTATCATGTTTATCGTATCGTACGATGTTGATCGTACTGACCAAAACGTATCGTACTGACTCTGTCAAACGTATCGTACTGACTCTGTCAATCGTATCGTACTGACTCTGTCAATCGTATCGTATTGACTTTGCTATTCAGATGATCATTATTTGTTTTGGTACTTTGTCAAAAACTCTCTCTACATATGAATCGTACTCATGTTTTACATTTCTATATATCTCTTATCCTAACAAAACGATGTCGTTGAGTTAGTTATATACTAATCAAAACGATGTCGTGCTTTCTGTTTCAATATGACCGTTGGAGGCAATATGACCGTTGGAACCCGAGGCCTATAAATAGGAGGTCATTTGAAGCTGAGAAGACACTGATGAATGAAGAGACTCTGTGAACTACGAAGTTTTTAGAGAGAGACACTGTGACTTCTCTCATCAGCCTTGTGCATCCGATCATCGTATCGAGGGCTTTCAAGTAATTGAAAGACATAGGTGCCGATTACCTGCAAAATCGAGGGCTGCCGGGGATAGGCAGACAGACGAGCCGATCATCGTATCGAGGGCTGCCGGGGATAGGCAGACAGACGAGCCGATCATCGTGTTGAGGGCTGCCGGGGATAGGCAGACAGACGTGCCGATCATCGTATTGAGGGCTCACCAAGGTGTTGGTGAGACAGACCTTTTATCCTAGGTGAAAGGATAACCCTTCTCTTTGGGTTAAAAGAATTGTATTACTTTTACATTTCCGCTGTTGTATTAGAAAGGGATTTGTATTGTTTCCTTTACTTATTCAATTGTAATTGTTTCAATTACAATCATTCCATTACATATTGTATTGATTGGTTCTATACGCTTTAAGGTAGAATCATTCATATCTGTATTCCTCTGATTATTTTGTTCATCTTGAATACAATTGTTTTACATAACATTAGTATTACAATACATCATACCTTTTACATTCAATACAATTGTGGGTGTTTGTATTTGTATTAGTTTAAGTTCTTTTAAACTAATCTCTTTGTTACTAAAACTCAAGGTTTTTAAACCTACAATTCACCCCCCCTCTTGTATTGTTCCATCTAATAGACTTTTATATTGACTATTCGATCCAACAATTGGTATCAGAGCAGGTTTTCCACTGATTTGTATTACTAGCTTTATTTCTTTTTACTTTCTTAAATACTTACTACACTAACGTGTGGAGTGGAAAAGTTGTTTTTGTTATATTAGATGGCAGGAATGAATATCGGATCAATAGATAATCTGAATCCTTCTAGACCACCAATCTTTGATGGGAATGATTATGAGTATTGGAGAGATCGTATGAAGACTTTCGTCATCAATACTGGTGTAGACAATTTTATTATTCTTACTGGGGGTTACAAAATTCCTGACAAAGAATTTAGTATTTTCACCAACCAAGAGAAGCAAGAATATCAACTGAATTACAAGGTACGCAATACTTTATTATGTTCTATGACCAGGAATATATATAGCCAGATATCTTCATGTGAAGCAGCCAACTGTATTTGGAAGAAATTAGAAGTCACTCATTTTGGTACATCCAAGGTTATAGAAACAAGGAGAGCAATGCTACGAGCAGAGTATCATGGATTTGTTTTTCCTTATGGAGAGCAAGTATGTAAAGTGCAACAAAGGTTTATGACAATTGTCAACAGCTTACAATCTATGGGAGAAAAAGGTCTTGATGATGAAGCTCTTGTTGATAAGATTATAGATATTATGCCAAATGAATGGGAGTCAAAAAGAACAGCTATTGATGAAAATAGAAAAGTTTCCCAGATTACTCTTGATGAACTCTTTGGAACTCTTCTACAGCACGAGACAAGAATGAAAAAAGATGCTGATTTCAATAAGAAGAAGAATGGGAATGGAAGTGTAGCTTTTGCATCTAAAGCTAAAACACCTGAAAGGGTTACAAGGTCTAAATCCAAGAAAGTTGTTGTTTCTGATTCAAGTGATTGTAATCTTTCAGACAATGAGTTAGCTAATCTTGCTTGGAGGATGAACAAGATTGTGGGAAAGAAAGATTTTCAATATAGATTCAAAAATAAAGACAGGAAAGATAGGAAAGATTCAGAGGTAACTTGTTATGAATGCAAGAAAGCAGGACATATAAGGCCAGATTGTCCTTTACTGAAGAGGAAAGATAGAAAAGAGAAACACTCTGAAAGAAACAAGAAAAGGTTTTATAAGACAATGAAATTCTTGAAAGCAAATGATACATGGAGTGCAAGTGGTAGTGATTCCTCAGATGATTCTTCAGAATATGAGACGTCAGGACAAAGAAATATTGGACTTCTATCCAGACTACCAATTGAAGATCATTGTCTCATGGCTAAGGTACATAATGCTGAAGCTGTTACAAATGTCTCTTTAAATGCAAATTATGTTGATAATAAATATTATGAATCCTCAAATGATGAACCCTCATCATCAGAAGATGATACTTTATCTTCTTTTGAAGAAGTCTCTAGATTTGCTAAGTTACTTGAAAATGAAAATTCTAAACTCAAAAAGAGATTTGAAAAAGCAAATTCTAGAATTTCTATTTTAACTAAAGAAGTATCAGATCTTTCTAAAGATCTTGATGGGAAAACTTCTGATTTTGAAAGTATTTTGAAAACCCTTGAGAAAGTCAAATCTGAAAAAGATAAACTTTCTAAGGATCTTGAAACTGCTATTTCAAAGAAAAACTTTTTAGAGTCTAACTCTAGTTCTAATTCAAATGTTTTAGAAAACAAGAATTTGGTTTTAAAACTAAAGTCAGAGATTTTATCCTTGAAAAAGTGTTTGTCAAACTTTACTCATGGAAAAGAAAACTTTGATAGGATGTACTCTCAAATAAGACCTTTGAGAAATCGTTCTGGTCTTCGTTATACTTATTCCAAACCTGTTTTTAGTAATAACTATTTTGTTCCTCAAAAAACCATTTTCTGTTCCAAGTGTCAATGTGGTGGACATTGGAGAAGAAATTGTTCTCTTAACAAAACTCAATCCTTAGGATTTCATAAAGCCCATTTTGCAAAAAAAATGTGGATTCCTAAAATTCTTTTATCTAATCTTTCTGGATCCAAACAAGTTTGGATTCCGAAAATCTAATTGTTTCTTTTTCAGGAAAACGAGAAGTGTATCAATAAGAACATTTGGTACATGGATAGTGGTTGTTCTCGACATATGACTGGAAACAAAGATTTCTTTGAAAAGGTTATCAAAACAAAAGGTGGAAAAGTTACCTTCAGAGATAATGCTCAAGGAATGATTGTTGGTATATGTAATATTGTTTCAAATTTTTTTTAAAAGGAGATATTGTTTTACAATTCATCGGAACACAAGAACAACTTGCTGATATTTTTACAAAACCTTTACCTTCCGATAGATTTGAATTTATAAAACAGAAGCTAGGAATGATTACATTAAAATAATCATTCATATCTACTTCCTGTTTTACATCTCTCCTAATAGTAAGAAACTCCTCGTAGAAAGGGGGAGGACATTTCTTTATGTCTTTATGTTTCTGATCTTTAAATATTTACTCTCTTTATATATGTTTCTTTCTGTTTATCGTATTGACAGATTTATCGTTTCATTTTAAGTTTTCCTGTTTATCGTATTGACCATTTCAGTTTTTCTGTTTATCGTATTGACAGTTTTATCGTTTCATTTTAAGTTTTTCTGTTTATCGTATTGACAGTTTTATCGTTTCATTTTAAGTTTTTCTGTTTATCGTATTGACAGTTTAATCGTTTCATTTTAAGTTTTTCTGTTTATCGTATTGACCATTTCAGTTTTTCTGTTTATCGTTTTCAAATTCTTTTCCATCGTACCATTCAATAGTTTTTGAATTGACCGATGATGGTATTGAAATTCTTTTCCATCGTACCATTCAATATTTTTTGAATCGACCGATGATAGTATTCAAATTCTTTTCCATCGTATCATTTAATATTTTTTTTGTATTGACCGATGATAGTATTGAGATTGTTTTCCATCGTACTGTCGGTTAATGATAACTATTTTCCATCGTACGGTCCGACCATAGTAATGACTTTGTTTTCCATCGGCATCATGTTTTTTTTCCTTACGATTGTTTCTTTGATACTTACCAAATCCAGCAATCACCTTTTGTTCTCCGACAGGTTTCTTTTCATTTTTTTTATTTTATTTTCTTTGTTTTAATCCTAACCATTGATCTGGTATTATCTAATCTTGACCGTAGAATATCAACGGTCATCTCTTTATCGCCTATAAATACCCCCCCTCCCCTCCCCAAACCCACATTGAAGTTTCAGGATTTGAGGCGAAGCTCTGCTCCACCAGCTAAATCATCGTATGATTTTCTCATCGGCAGAATCTTTATGTCTTAATCCTCTGCCAACACTCCCGCTGAAATGTCTTCAAAGACCTTTACAGAGAAAGACTTTCACGGAGAAATGGTCCTACTGAAGAATCAAAATTCTGAGTTGTCCAAGGATAACAAGACTCTGCAAAACAGAATTGATACTCTTGAAGAAGTAATCAGAGTCCAGGAGGAAACCATCAGAAATCAAGATCAGATTTTTGCGGATCAACAGGAGCTTCTCAAAATTCAGGGTGAATCAATTTCTGAAGACAAGAAGGACATCAAGAAGATGAAAGCTGTGCTTCATGAGCTTATAAAGAAAGAGAAGGAAAGAGAAAACAAATGATTGTTGTATTTGTTTCTTTTGGAACTTGTCTGTTTTGTAATCTCTTATAATCCTTTCTCTTTTATCCATTGTCTTGTATTACTTCACTAACTCTTCCAGACAATTCGAGATTACTCCTTTCTTTTTGTAAATCACAAAGGGGGAGAATATTTACAAAGCAAAGATTGTTTTACAAAGGGGGAGAATGCATTACAATACTCTTAAGGAAAATCTATGAATACAATCCTTAGGAAAGTCAATACCTAAGGGGGAGTTAGTTGTATTCATTTTCTTATTCAGAAGAGTTTTCAATAACTCAGGGGGAGATAAGTATTTCTTGTTTCATTTACTTTGTGTGTTTGTGCTTTCCAAAAAGGGGGAGATTGTTAAGTCAAAAGTCTTCTTTTGGCTTTTACATCATGTTTTCGAAATCACAAATATATTCCATGTCATGTTTTGGAAATCTCAAATGTATTCTATCATATGTTTGTAAATAACAAATTGTCTTTTATCATGTTTATCGTATCGTACGATGTTGATCGTACCGACCAAAACGTATCGTACTGACTCTGTCAAACGTATCGTACTGACTCTGTCAATCGTATCGTACTGACTCTGTCAATCGTATCGTATTGACTTTGCTATTCAGATGATCATTATTTGTTTTGGTACTTTGTCAAAAACTCTCTCTGCATATGAATCGTACTCATGTTTTACATTTCTATATATCTCTTATCCTAAAAAAACGATGTCGTTGAGTTAGTTATATACTAATCAAAACGATGTCGTGCTTTCTGTTTCAATATGACCGTTGGAGGCAATATGACCGTTGGAACCCGAGGCCTATAAATAGGAGGTCATTTGAAGCTGAGAAGACACTGATGAATGAAGAGACTCTGTGAACTACGAAGTTTTTAGAGAGAGACACTGTGACTTCTCTCATCAGCCTTGTGTGTCCGATCATCGTATCGAGGGCTTTCAAGTAATTGAAAGACAGAGGTGCCGATTACCTGCAAAATCGAGGGCTGCCGGGGATAGGCAGACAGACGAGTCGATCATCGTATCGAGGGCTGCCGGGGATAGGCAGACAGACGAGCCGATCATCGTATCGAGGGCTGCCGGGGATAGGCAGACAGACGTGCCGATCATCGTATCGAGGGCTCACCAAGGTGTTGGTGAGACAGACCTTTTATCCTAGGTGAAAGGATAACCCTTCTCTTTGGGTTAAAAGAATTGTATTACTTTTACATTTCCGCTGTTGTATTAGAAAGGGATTTGTATTGTTTCCTTTACTTATTCAATTGTAATTGTTTCAATTACAATCATTCCATTACATATTGTATTGATTGGTTCTATACGCTTTAAGGTAGAATCATTCATATCTGTATTACTCTGATTATTGTGTTCATCTTGAATACAATTGTTTTACATAACATTTGTATTACAATACATCATACCTTTTACATTCAATAAAATTGTGGGTGTTTGTATTTGTATTAGTTTAAGTTCTTTTAAACTAATCTCTTTGTTACTAAAACTCAAGGTTTTTAAACCTACAATTCACCCCCCCTCTTGTATTGTTCCATCTAGTAGACTTTTATATTGACTATTCGATCCAACAATGTGATTTTAATTCCATTACTCTGGATTTTATGCCCCTAAATTCAAATAATTTTGGAAAATTAATCCTACTTCAGTTTCCCTGTTGTGCATCTTAATTGACTGTTGGTACACATGCAATCTACATCAATATTAAAATTACTAAACACTATAATTATTCCTCAACAACTTCATAAAAATAAAAATATAATTGAATTTTATTTCATTTATACATCGATTAGGTTTGTGATATATAGTCATACCATATATCTTCATGCATAAATCCAATTGATAATATATCCAACACTAAACAAGATATAGGTCTAACCTCCCCGTTATTCTGTGGTCAGTATTTTCATAACTCCATTCTTTATCCAAAACATTCATGATGCCATGGAGTTAGAATTTTTTATTTATGACTCCCAACACTATATTTTGATAACATTACTCTTTCATTATGATATGATAATGATGTGTTCTCTAAAGAATAAAATTTAATATTAATTTTACCTTTTCTATAGGATCTATATAGATTATCTTTATATTCCATCTCCCCCTTTCCCATCAATAATTATATGGTCATTGAATCCAAATTTACCTCCCCTTGTCACTATTAATTCTATAAGTGATTTCTTCATATATATATATATATATATATCTACTCCCCCTTAAAAAATAATCTACATACTATAGATTTTCATATATTACATGAATAAAATGCGGGGGATCATAGTTGTTATCCATCTATTGACATCTTGATATTAAAATATTTCAAACATTGAGAGACATTCTTATTTATACCCACTGCTTTTTTAGATTTATTTTTTCAAATTACTACATGTCATTAGGTTTCCGGTAGAACCTCTAAGACTTTTTGTGTCATAACGCACTGTATGAAACAAGATTTTATGTCAACAAACACAAATTCTATTCGTTCCACTCACATAAATAGATTCATGTTGCATGCATTTCATTCTTTCATAATTCATCATTGGATATCAATCAAACTAACACAAAAAATTCATAGAATTGGAAATTCTATACAAGTGATTCAGAAATAACACATGAAAATAAATTTTACAACACTTTTCAAAGAAAAATTCATAGTACATATTGTTATAAATGATCATCAATTTCAATGGAATTTAACATCTCGATGTAGGCGTGAAAACCATAGTGGTTGTTCAAAAATACTTATTGAATCGATTATCATATGTGATTTTAAAGAATTATAACTCTTCCTGTTCACATGTGTCTACATTCAAAAAATGTAATTGTGTACTTATAGTACACACAAACCCTATGTATCATATCTCCAAATTTATCCCATACCACGTCAAACACATATTATAAATAGCTAAATAAATAGGGAGATGTGTTCCTCAAAAACCCTCAATTAGAGAATTGTTTTTGGTCATTATAGAACAACTGTTTTACTTTACATATTCAACAATTCATCATTTTAATGATGATTTTGTATGACACCACTTTCAAAAAAATTGTATTCCCTTATTAAAACATCACAATGTTGTTTTCGAGATTTTTTAAAATAAAGGAAAGGGACATTCATTATTCTGTAGATCTTCCTCAATACTAGACAATTATAGATGATGTATCTATATAATTAAGAATTATTTCCATTCATTATCATTCCAAGTTTTTATTTCATGTTCTTTAAGATTCTATCACTTTAAGGTTGTGGGATTAAACAAATATATAAATTCTTTCTTTAATTTTTCACTATAAATATTTTTCACACATTTTCCTTTCCACTAGATGTCTCTTTCTCTTGTCTAAATTGTTTTCCTTAGGGAAAATTTTGTGGGAAAAAATATCAGACTTAATGTATTTCTATTCTTATAGGCATCACATATTTTTCCAGACATGGTAATTATTTCTTCACACGTAACATAATCTCACTCACAATTGGATGAAATTCTACAATTTCTTATAATATTGTTAACATTAATTCAATGGGGGACACTATAAGTGTATCCTAGAAGGTTCATGGTACAAATTTTATTGAAATCCTTGTTTTTCATCAAGAATATTAGACTTTTTCCCAACATAAAAAATTTCTATATAGAATGTCCGCCTTTGTTATATACCATTTTAGATAAGGACCTCTGTATTGATTATTTTTTCCTTATCTTATTACATTCAATAGTAATTTCTTCCCTTATTCCCATGATTATAACATATAAATAATCTCCCATTAAAAAATTTACCTATATCATCATTTCTTAGTTGAGGTTTAAATGTGTCCTATAACACCCCAATATTTTATGATATATTTCACTGTAAGTATATTTAATTTCATTAATATCTTATGATACAAAAGAAATCAGTTTCATATAACTGTGATATAAATAATTTTAATTAAATAATATCATTATAAAATAGTTTTTAAAATAATATGTATCAATATGAATAACCATATTATAAAAAATAAATAAGTAGGTTTTATATAATTCAAATGCATTGAAAAATTGGTACTAATTTTTTTTGTAAAATAATTTCATTCTTCATGAATAAATTTTATTCAAAAATCGTTTTTAGATCCTTTTCTTTGAAAATATTAAAATTTATTTTAATACTTTTACTAATGGTATTTGATTTAAATGATTTAATTTTTTAAATCATCATACCAAAATTATTTACTTTCAAAATTTTGGATTTCTCAAAAATGATTTTTTACAGTGAATAATGGAAATTAATGATTTTTAAAATCTAGAATTTTTATTATGTATTTAAAATTATTCTTTGATACATAGTCTACTAGAAAATCACTACTCTTAATCAGATTCCAAAAACATCTTATACATGGGATACAATAACATATCCTGAATATGATATAAATTCAAAAGCAATTAATGTAATTTTTTTTCTTTGACCAAATGAATTCAATAGTTTTCCACAATTTCCAACAACCTATAAAAGTTGAAAACTAGTTCATTTTCATTTGATGGAACAAATAACTCCTGAAAAATGAGAAATGTAACAACTGAACTAAAATTCAACACATTTAGAATGTTTGTTGGTGAAACCACAACATAGAATAATTGCATTCTACTATAAATTATTAACAATATTAAATCCATAGGGTAACCCTTAAAACATATTGATTATGATTTGAAATTACTTAGATTACGTCCATCAAAATGGAATTGCATATCTTCTGTTATTCAACAATCATCAACTGTCAATGATCTGATAATGAAACAATTAATTGGTACACTGATGATGTATAATTCATAAATGAAATATAATTCTAAATATTATAATATTATAGAGAAGAGAAAAATACAGCTCTGAATGAAATAGCTCAGAGACATAGTATAAGATCCAAGAATGAAGTCCAAAAAGAGAAAACTCTAGACCCTTCGAATTCTGAAATGGCATGAGAAAAACTATCGAGATTGTTCATAATGTTGAACAAGAGGAAATGAGGATTGATAAAATCCTTCAAGATGTATTATAAAAAACTAGGAGAAGTTAGATGTTTTAAATTCATGAAATCGGGTCATATCAGACCAGATTTTCCTCAATTTAAATATTCAAGAAAAAGGCCATAAAAGAGATACCAAAATATATTGATTATGAGCATAAAAGAAAAAAATAAATAAAGGAAAGATACATGGATTGTATCTGAATACAATAGCAATCTTTCAAAGTATTATTTTGAGAATGATCAATAAAATCTATAGGACAACATGTGTATTATTTCCAATGAAGAAACAGGAAAGGTACAAACTTATTAATTTTCTAATTCTGACACTATTGGATTCTCAAATAATAAACTAAAATCCTACTATTCTATGTTTGAAGAAAAATATTCTCTTCTAATAAAAAAATAACAAGTAATTAATAGAAATTCATAATGATATTTTAGGTTAAAGATACAAAATACTAAAAAACATTATGAGTTACCTGAAAAATTCAATTTATCTAAATAAAAAAGTATGCATCATGAAAAAATGTCAAGGAATTACATGATAAAGTAGAATCCTACAAGAGTTCATATCTTTTTTAACCAATAGAGAAAATATATTACAAAAAATCATCAAATTATTGGAATTATAATAACTATTATTTATAAAATATTGTATGAAACAAATGATATGAGTTTTAGAGATGCAAATAATATTTAGACCCATAGATCATTGTTTGCTAAGACTACTGGACCCATGATAATATGGGTACCAAAATGGACATATTTTTAAATGATTTTACATGAAATATTACGTAGGGAAAAAATTCGTCATGGTATATAGATAATGGATGAAACAAGAATTTGAGTGGAGATATATAAAAAATTCATATTCTATTTCAAACGGATGGAGTATTAGTCACAATTTGTGACTATGGAAATGGAAAAATAACTGGAGTTAAAACAGTTGGAGATTCAAAGACTATAACAATCAATAAAGTATTGTATATGCAATGATTAAATAACAATATGATATGTATATCAAATCATTATGATGGTGGTTTTCATGTTGATTTTTCAAACTATTGTTTCAATGTGTTAAAAGATAAGTTGCTTAATTTTAGAGCACCAAGAAATGAAAATGATTATACTTTGGATTTAAAATACTTATATAAACAGAAATAGAATTGATTAAATGATAAGATAAATGAATCATGGATTGGGAATTGAAGACATTGACACTTTAATATTTTTTCTTTATATATCTAAAAAGTAGTTATTTTCTTATTTTCCCAGTATTATCATCGACATTGACAGATTCTATGATACATGTCCAATTGGAAAACAACAAAAATCATCATTCAAATTTATTAAAAAAATTTCTACATATAAAACGTTAAATCTTATCCACGTTGATTTTTATGGACTATCACAGATAAATGTTTTGTCTAGTAAATTTTATGTTTATGTTTTATAAGATTATTATTCTAGTTTAACATGGGTTTTTTTCTAAAATGAAAAAGTGATGTTTTTTCATTATCCAATGTTTTTCTAAAATTATTCAAAATGAGAAATATTTTAAAATAGTTTAATTGAGAATTGATTATGGTGGAGAATGTTAGAATAAATAAATCAATTCATTTTTCTCATATTTAGGTATTAAACACAACTTTTCTACACCATGAACACATCAACAAAAATTAATTGATGAAAGAAGAAATAAAACTATTCATGAAATGGATTGGACTATGATGAATGACTATAATATTACTATATATCATTGGGTATAATATATAAGAACAGTATATTATCTCATGAATATAGTCTTAATTGGGCTTATTTCTGAAAAGACACCTTATAAAGTTTAGAATAACAGAAACCCAAAAGTAATGTTCATTATTGTTTTTGGATGAAAGGTGTATATTTTGAATACAATGGAGAAATTTTATAGATTTTATAAAAAAAATGATGATGGAATATTTTTGAGATATTATAAAAACCTCTAAATATTATAAAGTGTTTTATAAAAATTCATATATTGTAGAAGAATTAGTTCATGTGAAGTTTAATGAAATGACCCTTTCTCTAAACAAATTTATCAAACTGATGAAGTAACAGACTCTTTTGATAACACGAGACTTAAAACCACTAAATATGATTTTAAAATTGAAATTAATAAATTTCAGTTCAATTCAACTGAACATGATACTTAATAACATGAATGTTTATTGCATAGAAAAACTAGAATCTTTAAGAACCATCCCATAGAAACTATAATAGGATATCTAGACATAAGAATTAAAAACTATATGAAATACAGGAAACACAGTTAAATTTTTAGCCTTTTTATCATAGTTTAAACTTAAATCTATAATGGAATCCTTATGTAATGAAATTTGGATGTTATCTATACAGGAAGTACTAAATAAATTTAAAAGGAATGTAGTTTGGGAACTTGTAGAGAGACCAACCAATAATTTAATTATAGGAACAAAATGGTTCTACAGAACTAAAATTGAGGATGAAGGGATAATTATCGTGAATAAAGATATATTAGTAGCTACATGATTTAATTCTGATGAAATTATAGATTATGATGATATTTTTCTCCTATAGCTAGATTAGAATATATTAGAATCATTTTTTCTTATGCATCTCACATGTATTTTAAATTATATCAGATTGATGTTAAATATTCCATTTTACATGGATATTTATTGGATGATGATTATGTTGAATAACCCCTGCATTTTAAAAATCCATAAAACCCCAATTTTTTACACATATTAATGCTGTATATATAAACTGATAAACCTCTAGATCTTGGTATAAAATATTATCTTCATTTCATTTAAAAATTATTTCATTATTGGATTGGAAGATCCCAATTTTTTTAATATAACTACTTTTTCTAATATTTTATTAGTTAAAATTTATGTTTATGATGTTTTTTTGTTCAAATAATAAAAATTATTGATATGTTTTTTCAAAAATATTGAAAAAGAATTTGAAATGAGTATAATGGGAGAACATAATTTCTTTTTATGATTTCAGATATATAAAAGAGACTATAGAAATGTTTTAAATAAAATTAAATACTTTGTTGATTTATTGAAAAATATTTGACTTGATAACATCAAGACAAATACAACTCCTATGAGTAAAAATATGAAACATGATTTGAATGAAGCTGGAAAACTAGTTGATAACAAGTTATATATAGTTATGATTAGTACTTTGTAATATGTTACTTCTAGTAGCCCAGACATTATGTTTTCTATTTGTCTTTATGGTTGATTTTATTCAAATCCAAAAGAGTATCATCTTACTACTGTTATAATAATTATAAGATATTTAAAAGGAACTATTTTTCAATTATTTCGTTACCAAAAATATTTTTATTTTAATGTAATTTCTTTTTTAGATTTTGGATTTGGAAGATGAATATTATCTATAAATATTAATGTAAGAACCCATCACTTGTTAATAAAATATTTAGTTTCATTGTCTAGTAAGATAAAATGCTTAGTTTCCCTATCAACTGATGGGGAAGAATATATGTCTTTTTGGAGTTGATGTTCACATGTTTAGTTGATAAAAAACACTTTATGGGACTTTGGAAAAAACATTAATAATAAAGATATTTTATGTTCTAATACTAGTGCTATTAATATTTTTAAAAATATTATATGTCATTCTAGGATTATGTACATTGATAAAAAGAATCATTTTCCAAGATATCATGTCTTAAAAAAATATTTATCTAGAATTTTTTAATACTGAATATCAATTAGCTGATATTTTTACTAAACAAATTACCATTTATAATATTGAATTTATTAATGAGGATTTATGAATATATGATGTTCAGTTATTGTTTATTAATTTATTTCCATAATCCCTATTTATATTTTATGTAAACATTATATAATCTATTTTAATTCTTTTTATTCGATTTCGATTTAGTTATTTTCATAAAAATATCATTTTGATTTTATTATTTTTTTCTTTAATAATAAAAAATTTAATGAGTACATCCTTCATCGGTGTGAGAAAAACATTTTCTTTCTCCCACACTCTCTTCTCCTACACATTATTTCGGCTTATAGAGTACCTCTCTGTTTCGATTCTCATCTACCAAAAACCCTAATCCATTAATCCCTCCAGTCCCAAAACCTTCATAGAGGGAAACCTCACAAGGATATATGGATGTTGAGTTGGATAAAAATTTATATTCTTAATGAAAAATAATTCAAGGTTTTTCAAGGAATGGTAATATATTTTGGCTATCTAGATTCCACAAATCTATTTCTCAAGGAAGAGATGTGTTTTCAAGGTCTAGATTAATCATCTGGTTAACATAATATTCCAATGGTTTATGAAATATATGTGAATAATTTTTTTAAAAAATGATTCCTTTAGTCTAGGTTTTGAAGAAGATGTTGTTATATCTTTGATTGATAATAAATAATTTTCTAAATCTTCTATGGAAATGGATGAGATGATCTATTCACCCCAAAAGGGAGGGTTTCTATTTTATTTAAGACATATCAATAATAGAAGAAATACATTTATACAAATTATATTTTATTTTTTTGGAATAATAATTGTCATAAAAATGTTCACGAATGAAATTACTCATGAATTATATGTGGTGATGAAGTTTGTTCATTCAGGGATCTGGCCTAGGACACCTGATCCTGATAAGGTCCTCCATCTAGATGTGTATATCATGTTTCTGCTACTGAAAAATGTTATCTTTTATTTTAGTTGATTTTTTATAAGATATTTAAACCATTTCATTCATGAGGATGAAAATATGTGATATTATAACTATAGTAGGATTATTTATTTATTTATAAGAAGAAAAGAAATTTATTGGTAATTTTGTTTTGTAAAAAACTATCACCACAACAATACCTAGAATAAAGAAATTTTTAAGACCTTCTGTTTTCCCTAGAGAAACTATTGAAAAAAATTTCTTCTAGTTAGTGCGGAGGAACAACATAAATTGTTATAAGATGATTATGGAGAGAAAAGTGTTATCCCTCAGTTGGGTTAGTTCTTCAGAGGCCTATTGATGAAGGAACGTCAAAAAAAGAATATATTAATCATAAAAAAATAATTTCAGGAAATGTTCTCGATGTTGTTGTTGAAACCTCTGTTGGAGGAGTGGATGTCAGTCCACTTGGTGAGAATGGAAAATCTAGGAGAGAGGCTCATGCGAATGAGAAAATTGAGTAAGAGACTCAAAGTCAATAACTCTATAGGGAAGATATCATTGACACTGGAAATAATATTTTTCATGATCCTGATGTTTTGGGAGGATCTGATTTGGGAAATATAATCGAATGATTTGGTGAGCAAAGATTGGATATAATTGATGATGATCAAGAAAGATCCCATTCTCCCAAATCTTCTGATTAATTACCTAATATCCTTGTTATATATATATAGACGTTTGAGGTTCATGATTTTTTATGAGAATACATGGAATTTGAGAAGAAAAATATTGATGAATAAAAGGTATTTCTGTATAGAGATCGGAATTTGATTCTCAAAAGATACATTTAGGATAATTTAAAGATAATCTAATTTTGGTGGGAGATCTTATTTAGATTATTTCCAATATTTAAAGAGAATTTTTATCAATAATGAATGAGTTTTTCATGAAGACGTAGTTTGATGAATTTACATTTATGACAGGGAGTGATTTTCAATCTCATAGATAAAGAAATAATGAATCTACATATTTTCAACAAACACTTATAGAATTTATTAGGATTTTTGAAGAAATTACCTCATTACTGGTCGATTTTAATGATAGGTTACACACTCTATAGAGTGATATCATAATTTTTAATGTTTTGTTATTCAATTAAAGACATTCAGTGAGTCATATAACATCATGTGAATCTTTTTTGAGACAAGTGATTAATCAAGTTAAGGAGATGTCGATCTCTTTCATCTAGTTTGAAGAAGCTGTAAATGAGTTTTTCAAGATCAATTTGGTTGAAAATTTTAAGGGTTGAAATGATTCAAGGAAAAAATGTCAGTACTTATCAGGAGATTTTGACAACTAAATTCACTTATATTTACTAAAACGTGATGATCTTAAAAGTGTTGTTTAGCCAATTCTTCATTTAGAAGAATCCTCTATCCCTATTGAAACAGAACTCTAGAAATTTTATTTTTCATTCCATTTACCATGAATTGTACATAATATTTTCAACACATTTGAATGTCTATTTAGAAATAGTTTAATGATATTTAGATTTTATTTCATTTGTTTTAGTTCAATACTTAATTTCCAATCATATATATTTTTCTTATTCTAAAATTAATAACTATTCAATTATAGTTCTATGAAATATTTTTTTTTCATTTTATTCTTTCACATACATATATTTGATATCTAAAAAGGGGAGATGATTTATTTTTATTGAATGAAAACTATATCTTAGGTATGTGGGAATAATATATGAAACCACAACATTTTATTTTAGAACATTTTCTTTATTGAAATAATTATGTGAAATTAATGTTTCAAAAAAAATCTATATCTACTTTGGTGTTTTACAAATACTATATTTTCAATAATTTCAATTAATGATTATGTTATGGGTTTTTTGTTTATCAAAACGTGGAAGATTATTGGGAATTAATTTACTCAATAACACACTATATTTTGTGATGATTTTTATGTTAAAAAAATACCCTAGTTTGTTTACTAGTGAACCTTTTTAAGTATGTTCTAATGGAATTTAATAAATTAATCCATATAAAGTGATTTTGGAAACATTGATTTCAACTATTAATTACACGGAAGTGTTTACGATGGGATTGGAATCAATACATTCAGAAAATTGACAAACATATAGATCAAAAAATCTACATTGCAGTCTAGATTTTTTATTCATACCCTTTGTTCGGGATTGTTGAATGCATCGTAAATCAATTATATGTTTGGGATTTTATGCTGATAAAGATAAACGTATGGATCATTATCCCTATTCTACTTTGTTCCCTATGTAATGTAATTATTAATGTAATGTTAAAGAAACATACATTGGTAAGAAACACATGTTGGTAGGAACCCGATGCTACGAAAAGGAACCATGGACTATGAAAAGAAACCATACACAGTGTAAAAGAATCTTTTTTCGTAAATCTAAACACTATACAATGATCTCAAAAGAAAAAATTTTCAATCCTCATATTCAATATGGTATTGTTATAATGGTCAAGTCAGAATTAAAGACTGATACAAGGATCATTTAAATTTTTTCGAAGAACTGAGTTCATTGAAAAAATGTATCATATTTTTAAGGGAAGTTACAACTCTCTTAGTCATTTGAAATAAGATTTTGAAGGTTCAATTATTCTATTATTTTCTATATCGAGTACCTAAGCATGTTTTTTTGTTCTATATATATTATCTTATAGTATCCTATCATATTTCTGTGAGAATTTATTAACATATATGTATGCTTTGTTGAAAACTATTTATTAGGCTACTATGAAGAATGATAAATTCTGAAAGAAGATTCACATTGGATATATACATGTTCAATCATTTATAGATGTTTATGTTGCTACCTTAATAATCATATTTCTGAAACTAGATTATATCAGACATTTTTGTTCTTATATATTAAATTTTTTTATAAACAAGATCCATATACTATCAATTATGTGCTTCTTGAATTTTGATGTTTAACCTGTTTGAACACATCAATTTATTTAGACTTATTGTTATTTCAACTGCTCGTATTTAGTTGTGGTGGACTATCAAATCCTCAATCTAATTCTTGGATACTTGGTTCTTTATTATTGAACCATAATACATTGTAATATTTGTTCTTTTTAATGAGTCAGCTACCCGTACATGGTTGTGGATTCATTGTCTTGTAATAAGAATAAAATTCAAGTGGAATTTACTAAGCTCGTAGAGAGAGTGATTGGTAGAGTGGTCTAGGGGATGTTTGTGCTCCAAACCACTATAAAAATATATGTTCTTTATTTATATTTATCCACTGTATATTTTTATACAGAATAAAAACCCTGTATATCCACAAAAATTACAAAGGTTTTCAAAATGAAGAACTATTGGAATATTTTGAAAAGACACAATTCACCCCCCCTCTTGTGTGTTATATTATATTCCAACCTAACATTATTACCCCATGTTAGTATTATAAATGTTTATGTATGGGGAAATTATTAACACATGCCAACTGTATAAATGTTTATGCATGGATGACATTCTTACCCCATGAAAAATATATAAATGTTTATGGATGAAATGCATTATTACCCTATGACTTATATATAAATTTTTATGGATTGGAGGAATTCTAAAACCCTATAAGCTATATAAATGTCTATGGATTATAAGAATTCTTACCTAATACCAGTATTGTAAATGTCTATAGATAGGAGTAATTCTTACCTCATACAACATATATAGATATTTATGGATGCGTGGTATTCTTACCCCATGCTGACTATATAAATGCTTATAGATGGGAGGAATTTCTTCCCCATTCAAGCTATGATAAATAAATATACTATATAGTTTATAAATATAAAGACACTATCAATATATAATATCAACAATGTGCTGAAGTTGGAATAGTTTCCAGTTATCCCTTAAGATCTCATATGGGTGTTTATTTATTTATATAACTCTATTTATTAAATTTTATATACATGTACATTGATTAATTTATATTGTATATTTTTTGATTGGGAAAGACTCTGTGATTACAGGCTTACTGAGATTTACATATCACACCCTGCTTAGGTAAAAATAGTACCTAGGTATACCTTATATTTTCAAGATCTCGGTTGTTTGATGTATTTCTATTACCTGGGAGTTAAGAGAAATGGACCGAGATTGAGCTCGAGATGCTCATGGAGGTTACCCATTGGTCATTATTGTCTTTTGATTATACTTATACTGTATTGCAATGAATTTTATTCATTTATTATGTTTTGTTATGTGTTATCAATTTGACATTAATACTTTGTATAAACTAGCGTTGGCTATTTTTACAAAGTTATTATTAATTTTATTCCTCTTTTTTCTTTCATTTACCTACTAATTCCTCTTTTATCTTCTATTGTCTCATATTAAAACATTAATAGTACTATTGTAAATATCTGATAAGAGGGTATCGTATATGGCCCCAACCTATAATGTCACAAAATCTTGAGTTTAATTAAGAATTCTCATTGAAGATCATTTTAGGATTAGAGTTTCAATATATTAGGCCATAACTATTACATAACAACTCATATATTACAAAGTAGAAATTCCCACTCAATATCCATTTTTTCATAATCTAAAACATTTAAAAATAAATCATGATTTATTTTTAATTATAAAAATCCTAATAACATACAAATTAACTTCTTCCTTTCACGTACTCATCATTATACCCAATTAAAAAAAATTCAAAAATTTGGGATGAGGAAAAAAAAGACCAGTAAGTAATATAAAATAATTAATGAAATCGTTAGTTCATGAATACCTTAATTTCATTAAATCAATTTAAAAAAAACACTTTTCACACATAAAACAAACACTATTTAACATACATCTTAAAATCATAAGATTCATGATAATGTTCTTCAAAAACATAAATCATAAAGTTATCCTATGGAATCTATATCATAATAACATTATAGCTTTCCAAGCTACGTTGGAAGTAACCACCATGGTTACATTTGAAATATACATAACAATATATTCAATAAATATTTTAGGATAAACTATATCCTTTAACTCCATCTCTTTACCCATTGAATTGGAGAGATATCATGGGTTCACATCCCATCATATAATCATGAAACCACCATTATACATAAGCAATGCCCAAGAACCATAACAAAATCATAACCTATAAAACATTCATAAAAAATAAGATTACCAATTTTAAATTACAAGATATTATTTAATGATATTGAATAATCAATCCATTTATAAAAACATTTTCACTACCAAATAACTGATATGAGAACATGATATTTATTTTTCTTTTAGAAACATTTTGTCTTATAGAGGAATCCAAATATCAAAGAATGGACATGGTAGTGGACACATTGTTGTCACTGTATAATTAAATAAACATTACCTTTTTAGTTTAGTAGAATACTTCATAGAAAAATATTTGTTTTGAAGACCTTTGGATGAAATTAAAATTAAACAGTTGTTATTATACACTGTATAAATTCAAGGTGTTGTATAACATCAAAATATGAATCACTGAAAGGAGATTAAAACTATGCCCCTTACCCTGAGTCTGAATCACTACACATAGTCATTATATTATTAAAAAATAAACATAGGATAATTTATTCATTCTTGAGAAAAAATTTCATGTTTATTATTCCTTATATATCACTTATTTCCATGTTATAAAAATTACATAATTATTTAGATCCATACTAGTTGTTTTGCTGATATTTGGTATTTGAGTCAAAAATAAACTTGTTATAATGTCAATAGTCCATGTGTTCATTAATTCCATCATATATAGAAATATATTAATAACATAATAGTCACTCTTATATGTCGATTATACATTTAAATAAAACATATATTTATGGTATGAAAAAATCTAAAACGTTATAATCATTAAGACGATATGTCATACGTACGCATGAGTAACATTTCCATTTTTCATTGATTATTATAAAAACAAGGTAAATATTATTTTATATTCAAAAAATGTTCATAATATAATTATAATCATAATAATCATTTAAATATAATTATATATATATATATAACATACAAGTGATGTGGGGAATTAGAACGATTCATATCGCTTCGTAGATCTCATAGTTCATACCTACACTTGAACAACATTATCATTTTCAGGTGAATGGAATTTGAGAAATAAATTTATATTTTATTCACTTATAATGATAAATATTTCATGAAAATCATATAACAACATTAATTACATCATTATGACAATTCTTCGTAAATAGTTATGAGAAATGAATTATATCGGTTTTTGGAGGTGATAGTTCACACGTACGCACAAATGATTAATTCCTTTACCATTTAATGAAAGTGTATATGGATTTAGGTGATGATATAAACATAATAACATATTATTGTATTGAGGATAATTTATTTATTATTTCATAATGGGTGAGTAATATTTGAAGGTAGGGTAAGAAGAAATAAAATAGAAACACTTAAATAAAAACATTATCTTTCCTTCAAATGATAACGTTTCATAACACCTAAAAACATATTAGAAGGGTGTTATGAAAAATATAATGCCTCAAGAATGAATTAATGGACTATAAGAATGGTGTTTTCTAGATATTTACTGAAAAAAAACGTTTTGGATGTTTTACTAATATAGAAGAATGAGTGCCTTTTATAGGAGAGGGGAGTGGAACCCTTGGAATGGTTAAAAGTAATAAAGTAATATAAATTATATTTTGATTCTAAATGGGTCCAAAATAATTTCATTAGGATATAAGATTATTAGCTGATGAAAAATAATCATCCAATTAATATTAGACAAGTTTTAGAATTTTTTAATCCTTATATTTTTGTTTTAACCCCTTTTCACTCTTACCTTTTTAACATGTAATTTACCATCAGATTGTTAAAATAATCCCTAAATCGTGAAAAACATCTAGTGAATGAGTCATTAATCACATTTTTAGAGTTATATAAACTTTTTTTCTGAATGTTATATTTTTATATATTTTGAATTACCTACATAAGTATTTTAAATTTTAAAAATGAATTATGTCAATTTTGACACAATTCACTACATGACATTTTTAAAATATCATTCCAAATTCATTTCATAAAAACACATTAACTAAATCCTAGTATATCATATTAATCCATAAAATTTGTGTATGGAATAAAATATTTCAAATTAGAATTAATTTAATATTATTAATATCATTTATTTGATACTTTATTTAATAAAACTATTGCTGGAATATGTTTGTGTCAAAATTATATTTAATTATTTAATTCTTAAATAGTATAAATAAATTACCTGGTTTTTGTTAATATTTTTATTTTTATATGTAACATTCATACTCGAATACATCTATAACGACCCAAAATTTAATTAATAAAAATTCCTCGTTATCTAATCAAGTGTCTTATTATGTGAAATTTTTATATAACATATGAATTTATTTGGTTTTATGTTTTTGGAATTTAAAATACCGTTATGATTTGTTACCTTTTCTATTATAGTCATCGAAAAATGATCACATCAATTGTATTAATATAGGGCTTTAACACATCCAATTTACTTAGACAAAGGAAGCTATGGCCTCGTCTACTATAATTGCTCTATATGAAGCCCATTTATAGGAACTCAAAAAGTAGTTGGTGAAATTCGGATTCACTATTTACCAAACCCATGTCAAGATTCATCCCTCTAAGCTAGAACTGAACCACCTATGGGAGAAGTGGATTTTGATAGATATTACCACCTGAGTGATGATATCTAAGCCACCCCATGAGTATGTCACCATCCCACACCTTACCCTTCGGTCCTATGCTGGGGTTATAAGGGGTTATACAAAATGAACCCAGTACTATAATTATGTAAATTATTTTTTTAAATAGAATATAAATTCATTTTATTATTGTTAATTTTTAAATAATTTTTAATGAACAAATAATATTTTTAGTTTATTAAAAAATTTATTTTACTGAATTAATGGATTTTTTAATACAATAATATTTTAATTAAATATTATTACTAAATTAATTTTTATATAATAGAAATTACCGTTTAATTATTATGAATATGATTTTGATTTTTATTATGGTTTGAACAATATTTTTTCCAGAACCCATGAATTTTCAATAAATGATGGTTTTTATTTTAAAAGTAAATATTTTCAAATTTAAGAAAAATTATTTAAATAAAATGAATACTATTTTTTGAATCAGGACATCAAAATTATGCAATGGTTAATTTTCCTTAATTTTCTAAGATAGTGGAATTTTTAGTTTAAATTATATATCGTTTAAATATTTAATGTGTTTTATAACATCATAATGACCCAATAGTGATATAATAAAATACTATAAACATTATGTTCATCCAATATATGTTTTACCATTAAAATAATTTTTTTTAGGTTTGTTTAAATTATTTTATAAAACCATAGTGGACCCTTCAAGACTTATAAAACATTTTATCTTTTTAAACTGATTTCTTTGAGAGTGTGACTCACCTCTACATAAACAACCCTATTATTTAATGATGTTTGACCATTGGCCTCATAAAATATTTTTTTCTAGTCCCATTTGAAAAAAACCATGGAAAAAATACATTGTATGGTTTATGGTTTTGATTATTTTAATGTGTGGTGTCCTAAAACTAAAGAATAAATAATTCCCTCTCTTTTCCTATATAAAATCACCAAAGCTCACACTTTTTCTTCCCTAAATGCCTTTGGAGTTCATCCAATATTTTCCCATGTAAAACACTGAGATTTTATGAGAAATATTATTTTTATTTTTTTTGTTGTCTAATGTTGTATGCTACACCAAGATTAGCTTTCTCATTACGGAACACCGTATTAGCTTGTAGTATACAAAAACACTATTCTTTGCTTGTGTTGCATAGAAGAGTGACCTTCCTCAATAGCTTGTGTTGTACACAATAATGAGTTTTACTAAACAACGATATATTGTTATAATATTATTATGAACTATCATTTATGAATAGTATTAACCTAATTTTTAATTTTATAACATTATCATGTATCTTACACATATTCTAGAACATGGTATGAGAACAAAATAATTTTTTCGGGTAAAATAAGTATTTTTAAAAAAAATGCAGTTTTGCCGCCTTTTGATGGCGTATACACTTTAAATCTACTTTGGACACTTTTATGAGTTAAATTTGAAAATATAAAATTATTCATTTCAATATGTTTATAAAAATTTACTTTGGATAATTTTTTTAATATTTTTCTATTAACTTTCATATTTTGATGAATAGTAAAAATACGCTAAATTTTAATTAAAAAAATTTCATGAAGATAATTTATATGGTTAAATAATAATATTTAATGGTTTTAAAATATAAATAGAATATATTTTTACCTTATAATATTATTTAATTCATTATAATTAATTTCACATTAAATTTATAAGTAAAATCATTTCAATAATTTGCAATGTTTTAACTTTTAAAACCCTTTTTCTCAACAGCGTGTTTATTTTTAAATTAAATACTACAACAAATGTTTTTTAATTTTTAAAAATGGATTCCATATTGGGAATAATTAGGTAAAAATTATGTTAATAAGATACTTTTTATTTTTATGCATTATGAATAGTAACTACGGTAAATTTTATTTACTATAGTTAAAGGTAAATCGGGTAATTAATGGTAAAAATAAGATTATAAAATTACCCTAACACCTGAAAAAGTTATATTGGATGAATAAAAGTTGTCCCATATCACCTAAGGGTCTGAATTAATTCATTTCATGGACTTTTGACCATGAAAAGGATGTAATCATTATTAAAACCAAACAAAGTGACAACATGTCACACTTTTATATCTTATAAGTGTAATAATATTAATTTAGTGATAAAATTCTAAACACATTGAACATAAATGGTCACAAAAAATTTAATAAAATTATCTACATCATGTGAATTTATTTATAATTTTTAGAGATTAAATATTTATCATTAATGGTGAAACAAGAGTGATGTAGAAATTATTTTATTGATTGAAATATCAAATAATTCGTTTTAAAAATTTTAAAATAAATATTTATATGAACTATTTAATTTTATCTACGAATTTTTAAGATGAATATTACATGTTAGGGATATATTAATTATTTTTTTTCAAATATATATTCTTTGTGGATTTTATTTAAATTCAGATAATTGAATAGTGTCAAAATTGTCACTATTGATATTTTATAAAACTAAGATATTATTAAATTGTTTAGAAACCCAAAAAAAATTATAAATTATAAATTAAAATTTATATAGTCAAAAATTTAATAATGTATACAATTATGGGCAATTCATAATACATAAGTATTTAGAACAATTTAAAAATTAGAATATTATTTCCACATATAAAATTAAATAGATTAAATAAGGATAAATCAGGTTGATAAGGTTTAAAATAAACATAAAACATGTCTAATTTTTTTTGGTTGATGATATTGAAACCATATATCATCTCATATTCTAATTTAGTGATTAAATGAGGTTTTCATGTGGGATTTCATTTAATTATTAATTAATATTTTTGAGGTTTCCAAAATCGCCCCTCTCTTCACTTATAAAGGGAACCTTATCCCTCTCCTCTTCCCACAATTTGAGCCTTCAAGATCAGCCAAAACCAGCCCATTACTCTTCTCAACTTCCCTATTCACATTCTAAAGGTTCTGGTCTTCTCAAAAGACCAACTCTAGTCCCTTAATAGGAAGTTTAATGGAGGTACGTCGAGGAAGAGGTAATCTCTTCTACCGATTTTCCAAGTTTCTTTATTATTCTACTTCCAATTATTTAGTTGTTTAATTATAAAGTAATAACATCTGTATAACTAATATAATGATATGTTATTATAAATATTAAACAACCCTATTTCACCTTCAATACATCCTATGAAAAAATGAAATCACCAAGCGAGCGTACGTACGACTTACCATCTCAACGCCATGGTGTAATATATTTTTCCACCACAACCTTACATGGATGGGTATAATGGTGGAAATAATAACTATATATTATTATAACATAATACTAATTCTCAGATATTATATCATCCAATCAAATTCCATTTAATAATTATGGGAACAATATCATCGCTCATGTGTACGTACAGATTATCGTCTCCACGAAGCGATGAAATTCATTCTCCATGTTAACTATTAAAAAATGATTATAAAGAATATATAATAAGTAATAATGAAATATATGAAATAATAATTATAATTTATTTATTTATATATATAAGTTATTTACTTTTATTCAATTTAATAAGGATACGAAAACAACGTTCATGCGTATGTATGACCTACCACCTCCATGAACAATGTATTTCATTCATTTTATCGATCTATTATATATATTATATATTCCAAATATATATTATATATAAATCATTTTTTACATTATGTATATAAGTAATCATGACCTAAGTAATCATATGAATAATTAGAAGTCAAAACACGTACGACAAAAGAACGGATTTTACCCAAAACACTTATTTAACATGGAAATGAAAAATGAACGATTAATATAAAGTCATAAGTGAATCATATATGATATCATAAATATTATTGTGGTTATATTAGAAGTTAATAATATCATTAAAGCCACTCTATAATAGTATCAGACACATATGGAAGAAATTGGATATAAGGTAAGGGATTATTTTGTCTCACTTTTATTTATGTGAGACATATGCCTTAATCACCATCTATTTCTTTTAGAGGGTGTTTATGCTTACCGGGAATGTTTTATGATTTTTATTATGAAATATATTATATTTAAATATGCATGTAATTTTTTTTATTTTATGACACGTATTATTCCACCAATTATAAATTGTATGGGATAATTATTCCAATCTCAATTTTATCCAAGATTATTTATTCGTATATATGTACTTGGGTTATGTTTATCATCCATGTCCATGTTTCCTCAAAAAATATTCATAAAATGTTTACTATTCTTCCATCTATGTTTAAATTCATTTTTACCTTTTTTTACGTTTACAACATTTTATGGAAGAGATCTTTTTTTGTTTACAATACAAGGTACTTTTTGACGCTTTCGGCAAAAGTACGAGGAGAATGTTTTTTTAACATATACGACATGAATGGTTTTTTATGGTTTCATAATGCCTTATTTTCATGAAACATCCTATACAAGATTTCATGATGATTTTGAAACAAAATCCATTTCTTTTAAAACCGCGTGGTATTTTGTGAAAATAAAATTATTTTGAAGAAGAATTGATATTTTCCTCAAAATTCATTTAACTGTTTTATCAAAACTATTTTCCATATAAGATAAAATTATTTAGTGAGTTTATGTTTCAAGTATAATGTCTCTATTATTTACATGGTTTGTTTTCCTTATGATGAAATGATATCTATTTGTTTTATATGGATTATGTTATGAAGGTACGATGTTTATGAAACCCATTTTATTCTCTGGATTATGATGAATGCTTTATGATTGTTTTGTGTCACACATAAGAATGATTTCATTATGATAAGGGTGGGACCAATATCCCCCTCCAATGAATTGGTTAAATATTTATGTCTCATAAGATAGATATGGCTAGAACGGTAAGTAAATCTGGTTTAGTAATACTGGGTTGGAACGACATGTTAATCCAGTTCAATAATGGAATTTTTCCATAATTATTGTATTGGAAGAAATGCTTTGGATACTATCGAAATAATATCATGTGCTTAATGGTTTTCTATAATTACATATTTCATTCCCATGATATTCTGTCAAGATTAATGTTCCTTTCTGATCTATACCTTACGTACTGCGAAGATTTATGTCATTAATCGTGTTTTATGTTCATTATTTTACGTTGAAAGGTTTATGGATTGTTTATGTTTTCCATGATTAATTTTACTGAGAATATGATCTCACCTTTTTATGTTTTCTTTTCCCTGGGATATAAATAACGGTTTTAGGTAAGAAAAAATGGAGAAGAACATTATGGGAGATTTTGAAGATCATTCACAATGATTAGAAGATTTTGTTCTGTGTTTCCGAAGACACTAAACTATTACGGTCCTTGGGTGTCTATTTTTGTTATGTATTAATTTTTCAGTAAAATTAATGTAATGTGCATGTACGTCAATCTTGCATCTCTACAGTTGGAATCAGAAGAAAGGTTGAGTTAACCTTTTGAAACTATAATGCGAAATCAATAGTGAGATCACTAGAAATATTTCTTAGTTATATCTAGTGATTTACCTATGTTTAACTATAATATAAGTTACAGTCCTATAATTATGATAATGATCGGGAATATCCTTGGATTAAACCTAAGATTTTTGAGATTGAAAGTAATCCCCTTTATTGTGTTGTTTTTCTATAATTAATTTTTCCTCTCACATTATTCTTTTTTTGGGTTTTAAAAAATTACTTGAAACATGAAGATTCATGTTAAAGGAGAATGTGATGGATAATGGAATGATATTATTCAATAAAAAACAAATGAAACAGGATTTGGAAGGCGAAACATCATTATTATGACTTATCAGCAATCTCATAATATAATCAATAATATCAAATTTTGTAAGATTCCTGACTCAGATAATAAAAGAAATATGGAGGCTCGTGATGATCATATAAGAAATAATGTTTAATTTCCCTCATGTAAATCTTGTGGGAAGTGGCATCAAGGAGAATGTTTCGAAGGAAATGGAAGATCTTTAGGTGTGTAAAAGAAGGAAAGAAAGTCAGTAATTGCAAATTAAAATGTTTAGTTAACACAATATATAAGGATAATGGTATTGATAATACATCAAAAACAGTTAAATGTTTTATATTTAGAATGTAAGGGAATTATGAAAACCAATTCCCAAAGGGAAAATCTCATGAACAGAATTAGCATGGTCATATGGATATTATTTATGTTGATGATGATGAAGAGACTAAAAATGATATATGAGATGAAATAAGTGTTGATGAATAAATTGATGAAGCTCTGTAAATTGTTAAATATGTTAGTAGAATGATTTAATGTTTATCAAGAATAATGTAGGGTACTATGGAATAAAGAAAAATATAAGGATTGTTACACTATTGTTTTTCCTTTTGTATTTGAAAGTATATGTTGAATAGAACCAGTAACTATGAAAAGTGATTGAAATATTTTTGGAAAGCGTATGATACTTTCATAATTAATGGATAAGGAGAAAATAATATGTTTTATAGTATTAATGAGCCCACGACAGATATAAGGAATAAGTGACATCATGGTTTGAGACTAGGGAAATTTTGGGATTTTGGCATGTGTAAAGAGGTAACTTTTGACAAGATTCATGTTTTCACTAAGGTTCTATGGTAATTCATATATTAATAGAATACATGATTTTGGATTTCACATGTTTTTAATGGGACAAACAAGATATATCTTATGATATATGGGGGATAAATGATGGTATTCACATGCTTGGTAGATGAACCCTCTAGTAATCTTTTTATTTATACTACGAGATTGGATAGAAGTATTTTGGATAAGCCTAAAGATTAGAATGGATTAATTTAGGCATAATATAGTATTGTTTAAGGATATAAATTTTTGATATTATTTTTGAAATGATATAATAGTATAGTTTTATAAAAAGGACAACCTGTAGGATGGGCGACAACCCGTCACGTCGGACATGGCTATGGGAATCAAACCCACAACCGATGTGCGACATACCTTTATCTCTTACCAATGGCCTACAAGACGTCCTTGGTTTGTGGAAATTAGTTTTATTTTTTTAAATGGTATGATAGATGAATTATAAATCCATTTTTGGAGCCATATACGATTAATATCACCATATTTTACTTATGTATATTTAATAACATTTTCTAACCTTTTGTTTTTGATAGACGGAATGACCCATCATTATATCATATGATCTAATAAAACTTCACGGATGAAAAATTCAACTTCATTTCTATGAAGTGGAAATTGTTTATGGAATGAAAATTTGTGAAATTGTCCCAAAATCAAGTAAGTATTTCTTCTAATTAGAAATTTTCAAATTTATAGAAAGGATCTGGAAAACCAAAAATGTTGTCCTAGTAACCTCATATCTGATTAATCAAATGTTACCTTATATAATCACAAATTTATGGCTCTGTGATTGTTTGTTTTTTCATATCCATGTTCTCTACCACTCCCCATCAGAACTTGATGATTTGATTTCTCTTCTATGTCCATATTTTCACCTATATTTTCCTATGTGGAAACCTAATGATGAGTTAATTTGGATAACCATTACGTTTCATACTATAGTTTTTAAAATTATTTTTTTGAATTATTTTATATGATGTGGGTTTATATGAAAAAAAATTCATGTAGTAAACCATTTATAACCCCTATGAACTTCGAGGGCGAAATTCATTTTAAGGGGGTAGAATGTAACACCTCGAGATTATATGAGAAATATTATTTTTAATTCCATTGATGTCTTGTGTGGTACGCTACACCAATATTAGCCTACATTATACACAACATTTTATTAGAATGTAGTTTACTCAATCACTATTATTGGCTTATGTTGCACGCACGAGCAACCTTCTTCAATAGCTTGTGTTGTACGCAAAACCGAGTTTCACTAAACAACGATATATTGTTATAATATTATTATGAACTATCCATTATTAATATTATTAACCAAATTTTTAATTTTATAACATTATCATTCATCTTACACATATTCTAAAACATGGTATGACAACAAAATAAATTTTTCGGGTAAATTATGTAATTTTAAAAATATGTAGTTTTGCAGCCTTTCGATGGCGCACCAACATTAAATCTAGATTTTGACACTTTTATGAGTAAAATTTGACAAAAAAACTTATTAATTACATTAAATATTTTAAAATTTAATTTGGATAATTTTTTAATATTTTTCTGTTAATATTCATATTTTGATTAATATTAAAAATACGTTAAATATTAAATAAAAACAACTTTTTCATCAAGATAATTTGTATGGTTAAATTATAATATTAAATGGTTTTAAAGTATAAATATAATTTTTTTACTATTTAATATAATTTAAGTCATTATCATTAATTTTTATTTATTGTTTTGGAAAAAATATTTCAATTTTTTGCAATGTTTTAACGTTTAAAACATGTTTTCTCAACAGCGGGATTAATTTTAAATTAAATACTACAACTTAGGTGTTTTGAATTTGGAAAAATAGATTCCATATTTGGAATTAGTGGGTCCAAATTATGTTAATAGGATACTTTTTTAGGCATTATTAATAGTAACTATTATAAATTCTATTTACTACAATTAATGGTTAATCGGGTAATTAAGGGTAAAAATAAGATTATAAAATTACCCTAACACCTAAAAAAATTATATTGTAAAACTAAAATTCTCCAAAAATCACCTAAGAGTTGGATTAAATTAATTTCATGTACTTTTGACCATGAAAAGGATTTAATTATTATTAAAACCAACGAAAGTGACAACATGTCACTCTCTTTTATGTTATAAGTGGTGCAATTTTAATTTATTGATAAACTACATAAAACATCAATAATAAATAGTCACAATAAATATAATAAAATTATCTCAATCATGTAAATTTATTTATAATTTTTAAGGGTTAAATAACTATCATTATTGGTGACATAATAGTGATGAAGAAATTATTTAATTGATTGAAATATAAAATAAATAGTACTATAAATAAAAAAATAAATATTATATGAACTATTTAATGTGTTACACAAATTTTCAAGATGAATATTAAATTTTAGGGATCTATTAAATAATTTGTTTTGAATATATATTCTCTGTGGATTTAATTAAAATTAAAATAATTGAATAGTTTTAAAATTGACACTGTAGATATTTTATAAAAAAAACATATTATTAAATTGTTTAAAAATCACCAAAATATTTAAAAATTATAAAGTGAAATTTATATGGTCTATAATATCATAATGTATCCAATTATGGACAATTAACAACACATAAGTTAGTATTTATAACAATTTTAAATTATAATATTTTTACCCCAAATAATATTAAATAGATTAAATAAAGATAAATCAAAATTATAAGGTTTAAATAAACATTAAACATGTATAAATTTTATTGGTTGATGATATTACAACACTATCACATCTCATATTATAATTGAGTTATTTTTTTGAGGTTTTTACCTGGGTTTTTTTATTTTATTATTAATTAATATTTTTGAGGTTTCCAAAAGTTCCCCTCTCTTCTCTTATAAAAGGGCACCTCGTCCCTCTCCTATTTACACAATTTGGTGCCTTTAAAGCTCTTCCAGCCCCTTCACATTACACTTATCAACATCCCTAGTCACATTATGGAGGTTCTTTTCTTCTCAAAAGACCAACTCCAGTCCCATAATCGGATTTTTAAAGGAGGTGTGTCGAGGAAGAGGTAACCTCTTCTACCTATTTATCAAGTTTCTTTATTATTATACTTCCTCTTATTTAGTTGATTCATTATAAAGTAATAACATTAGAATAACTAATATAATGATATTTTATTATAATTATGACATAACCCTATTTCACCTTCTATCCATCCTATGTAAAACGAAATCACCGCCCGTGCGTACTTATGGCTTACCATCTCCACGCCGTGGTGTAATATGTTTTTCCACCACCACCTTACATGGTTGGGTATAATGTTGTAAATAAAAACTATATATGATTTTTATAACTTAATAATAATTCTGTGATATTATATCATCCACTTCAATTCCATTCAATAATTTTGGGAATGATATCATCACTCGTGCGTTCATACAGATTACCATCTCTAAGATGCGATGAGATTCATTCTCCATATTAACCATTCAAGAATGATTATAAAGTATATATAATATGTAATCTTTAAATATATGAAATAATAATTCTACTGTATTTATATATATATATGTCATTTACTTCCATTCACTTTAATAAGGAAACAAAAACATCGTTCATGCGTACGTACGACCTATAATCTCCATGAACGGTTTATTTAATTCCATTTATCAATCTATTATATATATTATATATTAAGAATATATACTATATATATATATATCATGTTTTACATTTTTGAAGTAATTAATCATGATCTAAGTAATCATATGCGTAATGAGAAATCAAAATACGTATGACAAATGATACGATTTTACCCAAAACACTGCTTTAACATGGAATTGACAAATGAATGGGTAATATATAGTCATAAGTGAATCATATATGATATCAAAAATATCATTATGGTTATTTTAGAAGTTAATAATCTGTTTAAACCCACTATAAATGAGTTTTTGACACATAAAAAAGAAGTTGGACATATGATATGGGATTATTTGGTCCCACTTCTATTTCTATGAGACATATGCCTTTATCACTATCGATTTCTTTTGTATGGGTTTTATGATTACCATGAATGTTTTACGGTTTTTATTATGAAGGATTCGATATTTAAATATGCATTCAATTTTTTTTCTTCTATTACATGTATGATTCCACCAAATATAAATGGTAAGGGAAAATTGTTTCAATTTTTTTTTATCTGAGATTGTTTATTCATTACTATTTACTCAGGTTATGATTATCATCCATGTCCATGTTTTCTAAAAATGTTATCATAAATTTTTTATTATTCTTCCATGTATGTTTAAAGTCATTTTAACCCTTTTTGGACTTTTACCACATTGTATGGAAGGAATCATTCTTTTTTTACCATAAAAGGTACTTTTTGACTTTTCCAGCAAATGTACAAGGAGAATGTTTTTTTAACATATACGTCATGAATGTATTTTTATGGTTTCATAATGCCTTATTTTCATGAAATGTCCTCTACAGTATTTCATTATGATTTTCAACAAAATCATTTTCCTTTAAAACTATGTGGCATTTTGTGAAAAGAAAATGATTTTAATGAAAAAATGATATTTTTCTCAAGAATTCATTTCAAGTGTTTTATCAAAAATCTTTTCTATCTAAGATGACAGTATTTAGTGTATTTATGTTTCAATTATAATGTATCTATTATTTACATGGTTTTATTTTTCTTATTATGAAATGATATTCATTTGTTTTATATGGATTATGTTATAATGGGATGCTGTTTATAAACCCCATTTTATTCTTTTGGTTATGATGAATGATTTATGATTGTTTTGTGGCACACATAAGAATGATTTCATTATGATATGCGTGGGACCTATATCTCCCTATAATGCATTGGGTAAAGATATATATCTCATGATATATATATATGGCTGGAACTACATGTAAATCCAATTCAGTAATACAAGGGTGGAACGGCAGGTAAACCCGGTTCAGTAATAGACTTTGTCCACTATGATAGTCTTGGCAGAAATGCCTTGGATACTATGTAAATAATATCTTTTTGTTATTGGGTTTCCTAAATTACATGTTTTATTCCCATGATATTTTACCATGATTAATGTTCCTTTCTGATCTATGCCTTATGTACTGCCGAAATTTATGTCATTACTCATGTTTTATGTTCATGTTTTTACATTCAATGGTTTATAGATAGTTTGATCATCTCTAAGTTTACCCTTACTGATCATTTGAGCTCACCCTTTTTATGTTCTCTTCTCCCTAGGAAATAAATAATGGTTTTAGGTAAGAAAAAAAGGGGAATAAGTTTATGGGATATGATGAAGATCTTTCACCATGATTAGAAGATTTTGTTCCGAGTTTCCAAAGACACTAAACTATTATGGTCCTTGGGTGTCTATTTTTGTTATGTAGTAAGTATTACAAAAAAATTAATGTAATGTCCATGTACATCATGACTTGGTCTCTACATCCCTCCTCTCTCTACAATCCTACCAAGGCTCCCCAGGCTCCCAAGAATCCTCTCTCAAGAATCTCCCATGCCTTTGGAATCCCACAACCCAGTAAGGGTTTCCTTCATCAACATGTAAATTTTTATTGAATGAAACATGGAAAAGGGAGACAATAACGAACATACCCAAAATCCCCAGATGAGATTCCTAAGGTGGTCTAATGTAGTGGATTCTAAGGGAATCCACTCTAACCAAATTGAATCCCTCTACATTCATAGTGGACACATTATGAATACAAATGTGATCTGAACCAAGAGCATTAAGGGAGGCTAGGTGGTTTGAGACAGTGTTCCCATTGCGCCACGTATGGACCACACTAGTGACTGTGCTAATCATGTCCCTGCAATTTAAAATTATTTAATGAATAGAACAATGTATATAACCATCACCTTTCATGGAATTTTGGAGAATTTGGGTGTCTGTTTGAACCATTGATAAGGAGAACCCCTTCAGATGACATAATAGTAGGCTAGAAAACATCTCATTGGCCTATTCCTGGGGGGATGATCTGTGACCCAGGTGCACCAACAGTGCCATGATACCTGATCTTGAGGGATTACACACCACCCCTACTCTACATATAAGCCACCTATTGCAATACCCAATAGTATTGTGTTTGATCCCCCTACTTGGTGGTTCCCAACATAACTAGTTATCTCTCGTCAACCTGCTATCCAAAGTAGTAGTTTTTTCAGACATGAATTATTCGAATTGTGGGTGCTTCCTTCATGTTTCCAATGTTTCTAACCATATCCAGAAGTAGAAATTTAGTTTGGTGAATGAATCCTTGTATCTATGAAATGCACCCTTCATGCTTGGCCCTATTTTTTTCTGTCCAGATTGACTAGCAACCAGTATGAAAGACAGTAAAACACACCTTCTTCTCTAGACCCCTCTCCCACGCACCATGCATCCATTGATTAAGAAAGAGTATAACATCAGATTAATTATTGTTAATACCAGTAAACTCCCCAAAATAATGCCACACCTCCATTACCCAGTCTCCATTAAAAAAACAGGTGATATGAACACTCCTCCATGAGATCTCTACAACAATGGAATCTTGAAGTCGGTGGGATGCCACATCAATTGTTTTTCTCCTCTTTGGGAATGGATTTATCTGGAAGCCTCTAGGTGAGAATGTTCCGTATAAGGGGAGTACCTATGGACTAGAGGATCTCATCCAATGGGTTGATATGTACTTGAGTGGCCATAGTGCGCCACAATTATCTTGAAGAGATGGCCCCCCCAGGAAGCGGGAGAGATAACACATCTATCTGGTTCAATGTTGAGTTCAATGAGATTGAAGATTTCCTTCTAGTCCCTTTCCCAAATCGCAGTGATGAATGTCATATTGGATATAGCCTCTCTAAATTATATAGAAGTGGTTGGGCACTGAGGGAATCCAAGGACCATCCCGACCTAGTTTTGATGCTAGAAAGTGACCTCTCCCTCCCTATGAGACATTTGGATTGGAGTTTAAGGGAAATGATAAGAGGAGAAATAATGGACCAGAATGATGAGGCATGACCAAAGGTTTAATCCTCAGAACAAGGAATGGAGTGGTTCATAGTGATTTCTCAAAGCATCCCTTATTGCAAAACGTCAAAGGAATGATTCACATGCATACGGATGAGAGTTTCATCAAGCCGGTATACCTTGATGCCTCCCTCTCTAGTGGGTCTCTCCACCCTATACCATAAAGCCCAGCAATGCCTTCCTTCTAAACGCAGGTCCCAGATGATGCCTACAAGGATCGTTTCTATCATATTAATGACAATCACCTGGGATTTAATGGATTAATGTGTGTGGTAAGGGTGGTGAGGAGCACACTATCAACCAGTATTATCCATCTCCGAATGAGAGGTATATGTTCTTCCCATTGAGAATCCAGTATGTAATTATATTGATGATGGCGTCGAAGTCACATACACAAATTTTCCCTAGGGATATGAGGGTTCCCAGGTACTCTATTGGGAACATCCCCCTATGCATGTCTCGGCAATGATGAATGGCCGGGATCCTGGTGGAAGTGCCTCTATAGGGGATCTAGATGTTACACTATGACTTATTGGTAACCTTCCCACTCTAGTAATAGTACTCTTGCAAAATCTTGTTGATGCCACTGATGGCACGAATGCAAGAATTTGTGTAAATGAAGGCATCATCTGTGAACATCAGGAGTGAGACTGAGGGTGCTCTTATTTTTTCTATGGAATTCCATTAAATTTCCGCCAGTGATACCTTTGTGAAACACATGATTGAGGACATCCTACGATTGAATGAAGAGTTTTGGGGAGAGGTGATCACCCTACCTCAGTCTGCGGCTAGACTTGAAGAACCCAAAAGCCTTCCCCATTAGTGTTCCAACGAACCAAGCAGAGATGAAACACCTAATGATAATTTCAACATTGAACAAGGAGAACCCCATCTTTTCAAGAACCTTGTTGATGAAACCCTACTCTACCCAGTCATATGCTCTGTTCATGTACAGCTTGAAACATCTTTCTAGATGACATCCCATGTTACTCTGTAATACAAAACTATTAATCCATCAGGACCATGTGTTCTTTTGGCGTTGAGTCTTAGCATGTCCTCATGTATCTTCTCATCATCCGGGATGGAGTTTAGCTCTTCATTGTTCTATACGAATATCTGGTTGAGAATCACATAAAAACCCGCCATCCTCCCCAGGGTATCCAGTCGGCAAGCAATGATTAGGACTGGCAGGGATTTCTTGAAGTGAGGTCAGATCCATAACCCCAATTGTATCTATACTATCTATATACATATAGTCATCCAATAGAATATTCTGATTCACCATCTATTTTCTACCTTTTATATAGGAAATGAAGAAAGATCTTTTCCAGTCCCCCTCCCGGAGCCACATGATTCTAGAATTTTCCCTCTCAATTCATTCATGTCTCAGAAGGGTATCTTTCAGGGAACTCTTCAAGTTGGAGAGATCATCAAACACCCTATCTTCCAAGAAATTTTTTAGGGTTTTCTCTAGGTGATCCAAATCTTTAATGTCTATCACAATATCATTATCAGCGGGGGAAGATGCTTCCACCAATTTTTGAAATCTTATCTTGAGACTTCTAAGATTGTTTTGGACAACCATCCCCAAATGAACTTGGGCGGACTCAGCTGAGGAGTCGGACACCTGGTCATGGAACCTTGTATGAATATACTAATGTATTTGGAAGAGGAACCTTATAGAGTAGCCATGTCTTAAGTATAGGGAAACAAAAATATTGGATTGATCATAGAGACATCGTACAAGGTGAATTACTATAGTGTCTAAGAACACATAGATGGCGTTGATGATGGCCAAACATATATCCAAATGACTCGATGAGAAATTCATTCTTTTCTATTTATTACACCACATGAACCAGTCGCTCGAGAATCTGAGATTCGAGTTCCCTTTCCCAGCCGTGAAGTGAACTAAGTCCAAGCTCATGCCCCTCTGTAAGGGGTCACGTGTAACACCCCAACCCCATTTATCCAGAGTCGGTGAATTATTACATAACATTGGCATGATCACAAGGAATTCATGTCTCGAGAGACCAATTAGTTTAGTATCCTTGGAAAAAATATGTACATTCATAAGTCTTAAATTACATCATTGAGTGAAAAGCTACAACAACATAGTCTTTATTGTCCACAAACATATCCCATAAGCCTATCCCTAAAGGTAAGTCATTAAATACTTCTTCACATCCTTGGAAAATGAATCATAAGAAAGGGGTGAGCTCAAATGCTCAGTAAGGGTAAGAAATACAATGGAAGATAACATAAATATTACCCATGGTGAATAATTGAAACCACATGCCTTTACCAACAATAAAAATGATTACATTTACGGCAGGAATATGAACTGAGTAAAAAGTGCCATAATAAAACATAGTAATGGGTATTATACTAGTCAAATGACCACATGAACCATCAATATTATTTTCATAATGAGGAAATATATAATTCCAGACTTTCTAAAACATTTTGTCAAGGCCTCGACCAAGACTTCTAAAAATGATTAAGGCAGTATCCAACACCGCATATCAATTGGGAAAGGGCCTCAGCCAATTCCACAACTAGTTGTCTCATGAAACATATCGATGCATCGAGGAGCTATTGCAGGCTCCACCCATCACTTACTAAGTCTAATACATTCCTCATCTGAAATTTTGAAACATTACATAAATATTCGTATTAAAACTAACATACAAAATGTCAATAATTTATCCACAAACCATGAATGGTAAAAAAATAGCACATCCAAAGTTAAACACAACTCATTTGATACAATATAAAAGATTATATTATAGCATATTAACCTTAATCAAGAACAATGACTTATATTTACATAGATGAAAATAATCATCAAAATTATTAGACAGAAATATCCCCCTTTTCTTGAAATCATTTTAAAGTCACACTTTTTGTCAAGAAGCCATTTAAAAATAGATTTTTGAATCAATGTATCCCATACCACTGGAAACATTCTAAAAGGAATTTTAATTTTAAAACATTAATGTCCATAATAATAAATCCTTAAAACCATTTTTAAAGCATGGACATTAATGAGGAAAATTTAGACTAACAAATCTCTAAAACATTTAAAATGATAATTTACTTAGAGTTCCTAACCAAAAGAGAGATACTTGAATACAAATAATTGTGGTAATAAATACATTATAATATCATGAAAATAAAAGGATTCATGATATACTTTTTAAAAGTAAATTATATACACCATATAAATGTGATTTGGTGTATAACAACAAAGAAGTATCAATGGAATGTAAATTGGGTTGAAATATTTTATAAAGACCATATCCTTAGGTTAAGGATAAATCAACGACATAATTATGTTTGAAAAATATAAATACATTCAATATTATTTGATATTCAGTGTAAATAAATTAGAGGAAATTCACACATATTCTTGTAAAAACAACACCAATGAATTGGATATTTAACTCAACAAATGGATATCGAGTTAAAATTACTCCTATGAAGTTCATTTTGATGACTTGTGAATTTATCAATGGAATGATTATGTGTATAAAAAGTATATCCACTGATATTAGATTGAGAATTATGAAATAATAAAATTAATAGTGATTCCACACATAATCTTGGAGTAAAATAATCAATGAAGTATGTGTAATGACAAATGAGGGGAAATTGAAATTTGTAAATCCCTTACCAATTTGGTAACTTAAAAAACATACAACCCATGAAATTTGTATCATAAAATGATGATGTAAATATACATAAATTAGAGTATATGACACAATGAGTACAATCATGGTCAGTACAAACACCACATGTAATAAATAAGTAGTGAACAATATAAATCGCACAGAATTAATAGTGAGATAAGAAACCCATTACTTGTACTTTTTTCCTTGGTAGAGGTTAGGTTAACCTCATATATAATAGTGAAATAATTTTTATTGAATTATACATGAAATTATATACAATAATATGATATCATATATGATCATTTAACATTGATATGTTAATAATATCTTTGTATTAACATCATTTTAGGTGTTAACAGATTCTTTTTCCTTTATATTCTTTTCTATTTGATACATATTTGTTATGGATGGGATGTATCTCATTCATATCCAGAATTATATCATGTCTCTAAACATTATTTTTAATCATCAAATGAAAATTACTCTTGAATGGATATGATGGGAAATGAATCTCATTGCGTTCGTGGAGATGGTAGTCCGTACATACGCATGACCGACAATATCATTATTTTGATATTAAAATAATATATAATTGGATGATATATCATATATAAATAATAATTATCATGTTATATTTATTATTTACATAAATTACACATCATTATCCTAGCCATCCAAATAATAATGTTTTGAATAACAATTACACCACGACGTGGAGACCGTAAGCCGTACGTACGCATGTACGGTGACATGTCATTCAAAGGAATGATAGACTACTGAATATGGTTTTACCATATTTATAATAACATCAAAGTATATAGAAGATACTGGAGTTATAACTTTATAATTGAAACAACAAAGAAAGGAGAAGTGGAATAATAAAGGAACTTGAAAGAGGGTGGTGAAAACATTACCTCTTCTTTGGGTTCTTCCTTTTGATTTGATCAAAAGGGCTCCATAGGATGTCTTTCTAATCAAACTAAGGCCACAAAGTTGAATTGAGGGAAGTGTAGAGGATATTTTGGCAGGGTTTGGCAGAACCAAAAGGCTTTGAATGTATGAATAATTGGTTAGAATTGGTGTCCTTTTATAATGGGGAGGAGGGGAACTTTAGAAAAAACATAAAGTATTATTTTATAATAAATTCATATTCGGTTTATAATGGCTCCAAACTGGTTTATTAAAAGTAAAAGGTGGGTATGGGTCTAAAAAAACAAAAACAATAGGTTTTAGACAGGTTTGGGTCACTATATTAACCTTATCTTTTTTATTTAACTCTTAGTTAATTAGTTTGACATTTACAATGTCTCTTTTGTGTTTTTATATTATTTGGTTAATAAAATTACTATAAACTACCCAGAGAACCCCAAGTGTTTCATTAATTACATACCAATCATCATATAAGTCCTTTTAATGAGCCTTACATTTTTAGGAATGTTATATCAATTAATAATATTATATTTTTTTCAAAAACTTATTTGCGTCAATTTTGACACTATTTAATAATTGATTTTTGTTAAAGTCTTAATAAATTTATTAATTTGAAACCAATTCATTTATATAATCCTATCATGCCATATTAACAAATAAAATTCGTGTATGGCATCAAAAATTTCAAATTATATTTATTTTAACATTTATAATACCATTTATTTGATTCCTTCATTAATAAGGAAAATACTGCATCATTATTGTGTCATAAAAAAATTTAATTATTAAATGAAAAAAATTATAAATAAAACCCATTATGTAGGAAATATTATTATCTTCGTAATTAATATTTATCATCGAAAATATAACATATATAACCCTATATAAAAATTGTTTTTTCTAAAAGATATATGCTTATGTCATTTTTGTATTTACTTTAACTTAATTAATATAAAGTGTAATTATCACTTACAAGTGGCTCCATGGGGTCCATAAATCAACCCAAATATTCCCATGGGTTTAAATGTATCAACCAATAGGGTTAGGACGCGTTTTAGGGTGATTTAGTATTATTATAATATTTTTTTGGTTACCCTTATTTACCGGATTCACCCTTTAACCATGGTAAATAATATATTTACCCAAGTAACTATTCAAAATGTCTAAAAATAAAATTTACCTATTTACACAATTTGGACCTTATGATTCCAGATATGGAATCCATTTTTCTATATTCAAAACACATAAGTGGCAGAAATTAATTTAAAATTAATTCTCACTGTCAAAACAAAAGGCGTGTTTTTAAGAAATAATAACTATCGAAAGATTGACACTTGTTTATGTCCAGTTTAAATGTGAGATTAAGTCCAATTAACAATATTGGATTAAATAGTAAAAATATAGTCTAATAATAATTTAAAACCTCTCCATAGTATAATTTATCACAATAAATTATTTGGATTAAAAAACATATTTTTAATTAATGTTTAGTATTTTTTCACTATTCATCAAAATTTGAATGTTTTCAAAAAAATACCAAAAATTCACCCTAGTCTTATTTCTATATTCCGAAGACAAAAATTATTTCCATTTTGAATGATAAAATTTATAAAATTTCAAAACGTGGGTATTAATATTTATAAGGGCTAGTATGATTTGTTGTGTTGTGTGTTAGAACTCAAAGTTTCATACAACACACACTATTGTATTATGTAAAGGGGAGCTTACCATGGAAGATTGGGGTGTTACACTCTACAATCCTTTAAATAACTTCATCCTCAATTTTTTTTAAAATTGGGATTGGGAATATAATGGAAAGTCCTAAATCTGCAAATAGTCAATAAAACTATCACTTTAAAAGAAAGATAAAGAAGTACAAAGGTCACCCAAGATAACACAAACTAGGATTCAATGTAGGAAAACATGGATACGGATGATAAACTAAGTGTCAATTTCTGATGGAGAGGGATAGAAAACATGATCAATAGAAAGTTAACGACAAGAAAACCACAAACTTGTGATGGGACAAATAGTCATTAGTCTCCCAGTAGGAAAGGTAAACAGAAAACAATTTTTTTATGTTACATTACATAAATATGAGGAATTCATTTACGAGATTGACTATGAACATAAAGAGATATACTTACTTTTTAAATAGAGTTTCATTCTTTAATAAATTTCTACCACTAACTCATTTTTTTAAATGATGAGTATTTAAGAAGACTTGGTCACATTGGAATAGCTAGAATAAACTTCTATAGAATCACATGATCCATGAAGGATAAAATATATATTTACCTTTTCTTTAGAGATTAATCAAAACCAAAACTGTTAGTATAAGATATGATGATCCCCCAAAAGGATATTCCATTAGATAAAGAAACACTAATCTTAATTTCTAAAACTAAACCAACAATAACCCAAAGATAAATAAATACCATTGAATAAAAAATTGTCCTTAAAATCCTTCAATATAATCCAATCTAATATTCAAACCCAAAACTTAGAAAAATTTGGTTATGTAGTCTTCCACAATAAATTGTTTCTCCAAATGAAATCAACTACTCTTAAAGTCACATACTTAAAAGTAATAAACCTAATCACATATTATCAATTATTGGTTAATAATTTCCATAAATAACCCAAATCACTATAATCCACAATAAAAAAATAGATAAAAATCCACCATTACTCCTCAAATAAAATCCTATAGTATTCTACTTTCCTTGGGCATATAGTGTTCCCAACAAATCAAACATCTTCCAAAAAAACATTTATCACTTAATTACCGAATCATTTTCCTATACTCTGGGTATTCATTTGATAAGACATAAGATCCCAAATCAACTTCTTATTGATCACTAAAATCATTTAACAAAAAATAATTAGTCCCACTAACTAGGGACTTTACGTAGTCCAGTGGTAGGTGATAATTCCCAATCTCACTTTGATTATGTGTTCGATTCCCACAGCTTTTTCCTAAGCGAAGGGTTTTCACATGGTCTATGCGTTGTTGTTCTTCAAAAACTATATTTTATAAGATTACCAAAATGAGATAAATTCCTCAAAATAAGAATAAAATAATTTAACCTCAAATGTTATCTCATACCATGCATTTTCATCCCAAAATATAATAACATGTAATTGCCTCAAACCCAATGATCATATAAAACCAAATGGTTATTTATAACTATATCTACAAGAGAAAAGATAAGTATTCCTCAAAAATCAGTTTCACATGAAAAACTATAGGGTTAAAAATACAAGAGAAAATTATTCCAAAGTAATCCCATAAAAAAGGAGTACTAGTACATTTAAAAATATATCTAACTATTTATTTCCACATAGCTTTTTCTTTGACCAAGAAAATATCCTATAGAATAGGGAATTCACACGATTAATGTCCAGGTCCCCTACATTTACATAAAATGACTATAAAACGATTCTTGGGACCATTTCTATTTTCTTCCATAGTACTCTTCATTTTTCGTCAGCAATTCTTCATTTTATGTCCTTCTACCCACATGTAAAGCATTTCTTTGTTCCATTGAGACACTTTCCTGGGTTTCTCCTTCCAAATTTCTTTAATGATGGAAATTTAGGATTTTTTTCTCCATGGTCTCCACTGCTGGAGCTCTTATCATTTATCACATTTCTCTTCTTTGATGAGTCCATGAGTTGGTTAATATATATGTTATTGATCATATTTTTGGAAAACTTATTTGGAATGACCACGATATCTTTAACACCTATAAAGATTTCATTTTGTTGCTCATTTCCACCCTCTTTCCCACCTTTTACATCATTCTCAAAGTTACTATGACTTCTTTTGAATATGGTCATTGACTAAAAAAAAGCATTGTGTGAGTAACACTAGTCATAAAATCATTTAGAAAATATCATGACAACATATTCTCAATTTAATGCACATTAATATTAACCAAGGTCATTTATTACAATATTATATTAAAATAATTCAAATCAGTTTGAAAAAAATGTAAATTATCCTAAGAATATCCCCCTAAAGTGTCATAACCAACAGTGCAACAAGACCTATTATCGTACACCAGTTCACGTTCGAGTCTAGCTCAAATTAGTGTTTTTGTGTTTTACCCCTAGGTACATCTGTGTCAGAGTCTCCTCTACCAGCTTGTATCCTGACATGGATGTATTTCTTAGAAAACTCACAAAATCTCTACAATACTAAAATTCTAGGAAGTTCTTCTATAATAATCCTCAAAGTCCATCTTAGGTCTTTGTTGTTTAAATAGAGTTTATCTAAATCTAGTTTGCTAGGATTGTTCTAAACTTCCTCTGATACCAACTATAATGCCCCAACCCCATTTATCCAAGTCGGTGCATTATTACATAACATTGGCATGATCACAAGGAAATCCTGTCTCGAATGACCGATTAGTTCAGTAGCCTTAGAAACACTGGATACATTCATAAGTCTTACATTACATCATACAGTGAAAAACTAGAACCACATAGTCTCCATAGTTTACACACATATCCCTCCTGACTATCCCGGCAGGTCAATCATAAAATACTTCTTCACATCTCAGGAAAATGAAATATAAGAAAAGTGTGACCTCAAATGCTCAGTAAAGGTAATAAATACAGTCCAAGATTACATAAATATTAATCATGGTGAATAATTAAAACCGCATGCCTTTACCAATAATAAACATGAATAATTTTATGGAAGGAATATGAAATGAGTAAATAATGAAATAATAAAACATAATCATGGTCATTCTACTAGTAGAATTACCACATGAACCATAAATATTATTTTCATAATGAGGAAATGTATAATGCCAGACATTCTGAAACATTTTTTCAATTCCTCATCTAAGACGAATAAAATGATTAAGGCCTCGGTCAAAACCACATATCAAATTGGGAAACGGCCTCATCCAATTCCACATCTAGTGGTCTCATGAGACCTACCGATTCATCAATGAGCTATCGTGGGCACCACATGTCACTTAATAAGTAAAATTCATTCCTCATATGAAAATTTTGAAACATAACATAAATATTATTATTAAAACTAACATATGAAATGTCAATACTTTATCCACAAACCAAGAATGGTATAAAAATATCACATCCACAATCAAAAATAACGCATTAGATTCAATATGAATGACTGTATTGTAGTAGATTAACCTCAATCGAGAACAGTGAAGGATATTTACATAGATGAAAATAATCATCAAAACTATTAGAGAGAAATATCCCCTTTATTCTTGAAATCATTTAAATGTCACACTATTTGTCAAGAAGCAATTTAAAAATAGATTTTTGAATTAAAGTTTCCCTTACCACTTTGAATCTTTTAAAATAAATTTTAATTTTATAACCTCAATGTCCATATAAATAAATCCTTAAAACCATTTTTAAAACAGGGACATTGATTATGAATATTTAGAGTAATAAATCTTTAAAACATTTAAAATGATATTTTACTTAGTGTTCCTAACCAAAATAGAGACACTTGAATATAAATAATTGAGGCAATCAAAACATTATAATATCAGGATAATAAATGGATTCATGATATACTATGTCAAAGTACATTATATACACCATATAAAAGTGATTTGGTGTATAAAACAAAGAAGACTCAATGGAATGTAAATTGAGATGAAATATCTTATAAAGACTATATACTTTGGTTAAGGGTAAATCAACGACATAATTATGTGTTAAAAATATAAATACACTCAATATGTTTGGATACTCAGTTTAAATCAATCAGAGGACATTCAAACGTATTCTTGTAAAAACAACACCAGAAAATTGGATATTTAACTCAACAAATGGAGATTGAGTTAAAATTACTCTTATCAAGTTCATATCGATGACTTGAGAATTTATAAATGGACTGATTATGTGTATAAAAAGTACATCCACGGAAACGGGAGTGGGAATTATGTCATAATAAAATTAATAGTGATTCCACACATAATCATGGAGTAAAATAATCAATGAAGTTTTCATAAAGCCGAATGAGTGGAAATTGAAATTTGTAGTTCCCTTATCAATTTGGTAACTTACGAAACATACATACAATGAAAGATGGATCATAAAATGATGATGTAAATATAAATAAATTAATTTATATTACAAAATGAATACAATCATGTGTAGTACACACACCACATGCAATTAATAAGTGGTGAACAATAGAAATATCACGGAATTAAAAGATAGATAAAAAACCCCTTACTGGTAATATTTCCTTGGTCGAGGGTATGTTAACCTCTTGTAAAATGTTGAAATAATTTTTAATGAATTATACAAGAATTATATACGTTAATATGATATCATATATGAACTTTTTATATTGATTTGTTAATAATATCGTAGTATTAACTTTATTTCGTGTGTTAACAGATTCATTTTCCTTTATATGAATTGTTATGTGAGCCATATTTGTTATGGATGGGATGTATCTTATTCATATCCAGAAAGATATCATGTCTCTAAATATTATTTTTAATCATAAAATAAAAATTAGTCTTGAATGGATACGATGGGAAATGAATCTCATCGCGTTCGTGGAGAGGGTAGTCCGTATGTACGCACGAGTGACAATATTAGTCTTTTGATATTAAAATAACATATAATTTGATGGTATATCATATATATAGAATACGTATCATGTTATAATTGTCATTTAAATCAATTAAACATCATTATCATACCCATCCAAATAATAATGTTTTGAATAACAATTACCCCACGACATGGAGACTGTAAGACGTACAAACACACATATGGTGACATGTCATTCAAAGGATGGATATAATACTTAATATGATTGTACCACATTTATAATAACATAAAATTATATAGAATATATTGGAGTTATTATTTTATAATGTAAACAAAAAAGAAATAAGAAGTTGAAGAAGAAAGGAAATTGAAATGGGATGGTGAAAACATTAACGCTTCTTCGGGTTCTTCCTTTTGATTTGATCAAAAGGGCTCTTTAGGTTGGATTTCTGATCAAACTAAGGCCTCTAGGTTTAATTGGGGAAAGATGAGAGGATATTTGGGTAGGTTTTGGCTGAACCAAAAGGCTTTGAAATTATGAAGAAATGGTTATAAGTGGTGTCCTTTTATAAGGTGGGGAGGGACACTTTAGAAAAAACATAAAGTATTATTTTATAGTAAATTAATATTCAGTTTCCAATGGCTCCAAACTAGATTATTTAAAGTCTATGGTGGGGATTGGTCAAAAAAACTCAACCAATAGTTTTTAGACGGGTTTGGTTCACTATATTAACCTTATCTTTTAGATTTAAATCTTAGTTAATTAGTTTTACATTTACCATTATCATTGTATGTTTATATTATTTGGTTAATAAACATACTATAAACTACCAATAGTACCCCAAGTGGTTCATTAATGTCATACGTATCATCATATAAGTCCTTTGTCTGAAAATTGTATTTTTAGGAATATTATATTAATTAATAATATAATATTTGTTTTAAAAACTCATTTATGTCAATTTTGACACTATTTAATAATTGATTTTTGTTCAAGTATTAATAAATTTATTAATTCTAAAAAAATTTATTTATGTAATCCAAACGTGTCATATAAACCAATAAAATTCTTGTATGTAATCAAAAATTTCATATTATATTTATTTTAACATTTATAATACAAATTATTTGATTCCTTCATTAACAAGGAAAATACTGCATCATTATTGTGTCATAAATAAATTTAATTATTCAATGTCTAAAAATTATAAATAAAATCCCATAATGTATGAAATCATTTTATATTTATAATTATTATTTATAGTCTAAAATATAACATATATAACCCTATGTAAAAATTTTTTAGCTAAAAGATATATGCTTATGTAATTTTTTATTTACTTTAACTTAATTAATATAAAGTGTCATTATCACTTACAAGTGGCTCCATGGGGTCCCAAAATCAACTCAAAGATGCCTATGGTCGGAAATGTATCTAGAAATAGGGTTTGGACATGTTTTAAGGTAATTTAGTATTATTTTAATATTATTTGTTTACCCTTATTTACCAGATTTAGCCTTTAACCATGGTAAATAAAATATTTACCGAAGTAATTATTCAAAATGTCTAAAAATAAAAGTTACCTATTTACACAATTTGGACCTCTTGATTCCAAATATGGCATAGATTTTTGTAAATTCAAAACACATAAGTGGAAGAAATTAATTTAAAATTAATTCTTGCTGTCAAAACAAAAGGTGTGTTTTTAAGAAATAATAACTATCGAAAGATTGACAGTTGTTTATGTTCAGTTTAAATGTGAAATTACATCAAATTAACAATATTGAAATAAATGGTAAAAATATATTATAATTATACTTTAAAACCTCTCAATAGTATAATTTATCACTATAAATTATTTGGATTGAAAAAGTTTTTTTTAATTAATGTTTAGTATTTTTTCACTATTCATAAAAATCTGAATGTTTTCTAAAAAATACCAAAAATTCAACCTATGATAATTTCAATATTCCAAATCCAAAAATGATTTCCATTTTGAATGATAAAATTTATAAAATTTCAAAAAGTGGGTATTACTATTTAAAACGGCTTGTTTGATTGGTTGTGGTGTGTCTTTGAACTAGAAGTTGCGTACAACACATGCTACTGTATTATTGAAAGGGGAGAGTATTGTGGAAGCTTGGGGTGTTAAATCACATCCCTTCCTCTTCTATAGGGAATTTACCTTATTAAAATTACACCCAAAAAACCAAGGAAGGTTTCCCAGATCAAATGAGTTAAAGTCACTCTAAATGGATTTCCTTTGATGGGCATCACATCTTCCACAATTGATGGAAATGAAAATAGACCTATCACCCAACCCAACACTCATAGTAATTAACTGGTTGTTGGACTAGACCAGGTCCATGGAGATTCTCAGGTGCCAAATAATCCAAATGAGTATGTTTGTGGGATCAGCAAGCATTAACCCATGCAAGTTGATCTTTTTGGAGAGGTCTTTTATATTTTCAGGGGCATGTTTATGCTCAAGGTCAACAACAACAGTGGCATTGTGAGTTCTAATTTCCATGGGAATGATTCTATCCTCAAGTTAGTCTCTAATTCCATGGGTTTTCCAAAAAATTAAAGTAATAATTTACCAAAAAAAATATTTCATTTTCCCCACAATTCAAGGACATATTAAAGTGGGATGAGGACTACTTCTACTTCTGTTGGTTCCTTGATCAAGAATAGGTGCATGATCGAATCTCCTTTGGGGATAGTGATGCAACCTAGGTTGAAGCCTCCTTTTAGATGTCTAGAGAGATATACCTTTTACTGGCAAGGGACCTAGATCGAGATCATCGCCCCTATCCCCTGGGAATGAGGTATGGAGGCCTTCCATCAAGAGTACAAAGTGATCTTGAATAGATGATTTTGATGATCTTCTGATGGAAATACATTGAAGGGGTGGGGGAGACATACAATCAATTATTCACCATGATAAAGGCTCTCTAAGAGAGGGAATGTATATCCATCTAGGCCGGAGACACCATAGAACAAGTAGTTTTTGTAGCTTGAGGTGGAAGTATAGCAAGTAGTCCAGAGTTGATGGTCATTCTTCTCATAGGCCACCCCCTACAAGAGGATCCTAGTACTACCCTATAAAGAGAATAAAAAGAGGTATGATTTCATATAGGGAGATAAACAGATCCCTGGGAATGAATGAGGGTAGTTCCAAGAAGGAAATAATCATTCTATATTGTGGGAATTCAACCTCATATCGTGTTGAGACAGTAGTGAGAGCCACCCCCCGCCTTTCAACAGGGGGATCATCCGTAGTGGGGGAAGCATCAAGAATAACACAATAACCAAGTGAAGGTTGTTGGGACCTATCTTCAGTAAGGGGGAATGTCTTCATATGTCAGCATCATCTACTAACCTAGAGGGAATGCCCCTAGAGTAGACAGAAGGGGTAATACCTTGGGAATACGGGGTAGGATATTGCCTGATCCAATGAGAGTCCATCCCGCACCTTGAGGGAGAGAATATCAGGTATGGGTAGTGATAGATCCATCTCTACGCAGATTCAAGGCATGGACACATCCACAACACACATTTTCCTATCGTCAGCACAATGGAAACCACCCTATGTATCTCTGATTGCTTTGAGAAACCCCTTATTCAAGCAATTCATTTGTATTATAAATCTAAAATTTCAATAACAAAGTTGGAACATGTATCTATATGACCCAATTATTATACATTTCATGTAAATATGATCTGAGACCCCATTATCTCTAACCAAATTTCTTGTGAATTCTTATGTCACGTCGTTATGCCGCTAAAATTGCACTGCGGTTTTCCAAGCCAAAGTCTTTGTATAGTGAATATCATGCCCATTGCATTATCACGTGTATTCACCTTTATTCTCATTTACATGTTGTTTAAAGTGTTTCATGTATGTATTCCAAATTCTTTTATCGTGTAATAAGTGATGATGTTCTATGATTCCATGTTGTATGATCCATGTGGCACACATATGGATGAAATGAAATGTTTAAGAAGGGTGCGACCTAATAGCGCTCCAATGAATTGGATAAAGATTAGTATCATGATATGTCATGTTCAATGAGGTTTTACTCATTCAAATTCTTGTGCAATGATGATTTACTCATTCTCTATATTCAATGGGACATGGATCACACTAATACAATGTTAATTGTTGTTGCTACATTTCTATAATAGGATAACCCTGCTATATCATGCCTTTATGTTCATGTTTGTTTTTTCTCCATTGATATTATTATTTCCTAACAAGTATTGTATTATTTATGTTATTAATTTTATACTCCCTTACTAGGATTTATATATAATCCTTTTCTTATGCATGTTCTCAGGTTATCCCATGCAATGATAAGTACGATGGAATGTAGTGGTAATGTAAAATAATTTTTCAACTAGATGTTGTGTTTTATGTTTTATGTTGTTATGTAATGTTATTAATACTAAAATACACCTGACCTATCAATATTATATGTTCTATGATGTGAAGGATTAATGTAATAAGTTAAGTTATGTGTGTAATAAAAATCAGTATTGTTATAGTTTGTATTGTATGATAGGATTAGTAATTTTTGAGATTATGAATAGAAAAACCTAGTGAAAGACTTAGGGATTAGAATATGTATAATAAAAACAACCCTAATTTTTTGTGAGTATTAAGTAAGTGGTTTATCAAGAAAATACATCCATGTCTGGATACGAGAAGGTAGAGGTGACTCTGGAATAGATCTAACTAGGAGTGAAAACTCTGATAAAGAGTTACGGGCTAGACCAGGGGTATCCCAGTACATGACAACAAGCCATGCTTCACTCTTCGTTACGAAACTAATGAAGGATATGCATTGGTAGATTTACAAGCTTAATATGAACCATTATTAAGGGAATAAATTAAAGTCTATAAGATTATATTTTTGGAAGCCAATCATGGATAACATAGATTGAAGCATATTGTTTCATATTTTACAGAAATAAAATTAATTTATAAGTCATCTATTTTTGTCCATGGATTAACATTTATGTGTTAACCCTAAATTTTCATTTATTCCATCCAATGGATGGTAATAAGAGGACTCAAGATGACAAATGATGTGTAGAGGAATGTGAGGATTGTTCTAATGATATGGCCAATACAATGGGAGCGGGAATTTAGTACTCTGTCACGATACTCTCTCAGTTAACTCATACTTTGAATATAATCATTGGTCAAGTGGAATGCTCACCACCTAAGAAATAAAATGTCAAAATTAGGATCTTAATGAGGCAAAGGCCTCCTACTTTTATTGAACCATCTGATCACTCCATTTCCAAACAATGGATCCACTCCATTGAAATTATATTCTCTATCCTTCAATGTTCTGAACAATAGAATGTTCTTCTGGCTACTTGTCGTATGGAAGGATGAGCAGATCAATAGTAGACATTGATCAGAAATAGGGAGCCTGGGGAGGAGATCTACGTGTTGGAATGGAAGGATTTCTGGTAGATGTTTTTCAATAAATATGTTATGTGCACCCAGCGACTTAAGATGGAATGGGATATCCTTGACCTTATGAAAAAATACAAGGAATCTGTAAGAGCGTAAGAGGAAAACATTAAATGTTTTCCACAATATACGCTTGTATTTTTTATTACCCATGAATTCAAGGTTGTCTGCTTATTTGGGGGGCTGAAACAAATCCTACGTAAATCCCTGGTGATCCATGACATCGATAGTTATGAGCATATTGTCGGACGTGCCCTCAAATTCAAAATAGATATCAAAGAATCCCAAGGGTATCCTGGGGTTTATAAGAGTATGGTGAACTTAAAGTGTACCATTTTTATGGATAAATCCAATAGTCCTAAGGAAATCCACCACTCCACTTGCTAAATTTGGGGAAATAATCACCCCTGAAATTTTGTATAGGGGACGAGGAAATGCTTTAGGTGTGGAAGAGAAGGGCACCTAGCTGTTTACTACCGACAAGAAAACCCTAGGGTTGTGACAGTGTAGAGGAAACCTTTATTCGGCCCTCAACGTATTGTTCATTTCTTCAACTACAATAAAGCATGACACCTTACATAACTGTTCCCTAAGACAAGGGTTTTTAGAGGAATCCAACAACCTTTAAGGTAATAAGGGAGAGCTTTTTCCATCACTACTACCAAAGTGAGCCCCAAAAATGATGTGGTAACAGGTACGGAAGTTATTCATTCATGAATAGAGAACACACTTTTGGATTTTGGTTTAATGAAATCTTTTATATCTTGAATCTTTAGTATAACAACCCCAACAGCACCACAAATCATGGATGTAAAGATGTCAGTGGGTACAAAAAATTGGTAAATCATTGCATCCCATGAATATAACACCTCCCCTTCCATAATCTGTGGATTGAATATCCCAACGAACCTCATCATACTACCTATAGTGGAATTTGATGCAATTATTGGCATGTATTGGCTTTCCTTATATATATCCAACATAAATTTCACTGACAAGGAAGTAAATCTTCATATAGAGAATCAACCACTGATTCTATACAAGTGAAAGGAGGGTGATGAATATTTTGTAGAACCGTCATCTCAAGAGTGCATATTACTGCCCTATGAGAATATTTATCTTACTCAGATGATTGAGTCTAAAGAATAAACCATACTAGAAGACATGTCTATTTTGAGGGAATTCAAAAATACCTTTCCAGAGGAATTTCATGGTCTTCCTCCAAGAAGAGATGTTGAATTATTAATTTATCTTATACCTGGGGAATTTCCAATATCCAAGAATCCACATTTAATATCTATGATGGAGTTTGAGGACCTAAAGAAATAACTACAGGAGAATATGGATAAAGGGTTTATACACCCAAGTGCTTCACCATGGGGTGCATCATTACTCTTTGTCAAGAAGAAGGATGAGTCAATGCACCTTTTCATTGCTTATCTTGAGCTAAAAAAACAAGATAACGACGAATCATCACTTTCCATGAATTGATGACTTCTTCAACTAGCTATGTGGATCACAATACATCTCTAAGGTGGGTTTTCAGTTGGGATATTACCAATTAAGGGTGAAGAAGGAGGATATCCCCAGGATCTCTTTTATTACTAGATACGAGCACTATGATTTCATATTAATTCCATTTGAACACACTAATTCTCTAGAAATATTCATAGACATGATGATTATAGAATTTAGATATTACCTCGACAAATTTGTAGTAGTATCTATTGATGGAATTCTTATATAATCCAAAACCATGGAGGAGCATGAGTAGTATCTAAGAACAATACCTATGACCTTTCAAAAATAGAATCCTTATGAAATTTACAAAAACTATGAGTTCCGGATGAAGGGAGTCTCATTCATCGGACATATCATCATAAGCTATGGGATATATATTGATCCATCCAAGACAGCTGCAATTGAGAGATGGCTGAGGCCAACATCGGTAATAGATATCCATAGAATCTTGTGATTAGCTGGATATTATCACTAATTTTTGAGAAATTTCTCACGACTTTCCAACCATATTACAGAGATAAATCAGAAGGGAATAATTTTTTCAAGGATTGATGATTGTGAAGAGAGATTCGAGGAGTTAGAAAAGAGTCTTATCACTACACCTGTAGTCACACAACCAACAAGTGGAGAACTTTTTGAGGTATTCAGTGATGCATCAAAGAATTATTTGGGAAGTGTTAAGATGAAAAATGAAACATCCATTGCCTATGTTTCATGGAAATTGAATTTTCATGAGAAAAACTATACAAAAAATGAGCTGGACTTGGATGTAGTGATCTTCTCTTTAATTTTTTTTTGAAATTAACTCTTTTGGGATAACTGTGAAATAAACATGAATCATAAAAGCCTCATGTATATATTCACACAGAAAGAGTTGAATATTCTCCAACAAATATGCTTAGTGATGATCAATGACTATGACTGCTCAATCCATTACCACCCTGGGAAATCTAAAATGGTTACTGATTATTTATGTATAAAGGACCCACCAAATCAATCATTGATGAGAATTTAAAAGAATACATTATTCATTTATTTGATGATTATGGACATGGTAATCATAAAGAAGGAAACATCATCAATAATTTCAAAAATTATTTCTCAACCATATCTTCTGGATCGGTTAATGGATGCTCAAAACAATGATGTGGGAATTTAGAAGAAGGTGAAAACTATCATAAAATAGAAATCCTAGGAGTTAAATGACAATGAATTATGAATTGTGAGATTTGGGAAAAGACTATGTGTTCCATCATGTCTAGAGATGAAGAAGGAAAATTTGGAAGTTGTACATAGTTTGAATTTATCTATTCACCCATGAATCAGAATGATGTATCGAGATATTTGATATCTTTGTTGGTGGGATAACATGAAGAAATAGATTTCTGACTATACATCAATGTGCCTTGTATGTCAACAAGTGAAGACTTAGAGGCATACATCTAAGGGGAGGATGGAACCATTACCCATAAAGGAATGGAAATGTGAGAACATCACTTGGGACTTCGTCACCAGACTTTTCAAGACATCCAATGAAAGAAATGTTATTTGGGTTGTTGTAGATTTTCTCACAAAGACTGCACTCTTCATTGCTATTAGAAAGGTTTTCTCCCTAGATAAACTTTCATGGTTATACACCAGAGATGTGGTAAGGCTGAATGGAGAATCACTCTATATTGTATCAGAACATGATCCATGATTCCCCTATATATTTTGGAAGAGTAATTAACTGGCTCTAGACACTGAGGTGACATCAGTACAACTTATCAACCTCAAACTGATGTCCAATCTGAATGGACAATCCAAATACTTTAAGAAATTTTGAGAGCATGTTTAATGGTATTCAAATGAGGATTGGATCAAAATCATCCTCTGGTTTAGTTCTCTTACAATAATAGTTTCCACTAAAGCATCCAAATAATTCATTATGATGCCATGTATGCGAAGTGGCGTAGAACACCCGAATTTTGGGAGAATTCAGAGAGTGAAAACTCTTAGGTACGGAAATGGTGGAAGGAATGGTGGAGACGGTTAAGACCATCCATCGTTACATTAATGTTTCTCAGAGTCGACAATAGAGTTATGTTGAGAATCATTGATGAGATCTATAGTTTGATATCATAGACATGGTTTTCTTCTTCATATCATTGTGGGAGAGAGTTTTGATATTTAGAAAGAAGGGGAATCTTAATCCAAGTTACATCATCCCTTTTGAGTTACTTGATCACATTGGATAATTATCACATCGACTAGCACTCCCATCGAAACTATCTCAAGTATATTATGTTTTCCATGTATCAGTATTGAGGAAGTACATAATTGACACATCACATGTCCTCAATCTAGAGGTGGAACTGTGGGAGAAAGACCTCTACTATGAAGAGAAATAGGTGAAGATCATAGTTCGTAGAGAAAAAGATCAATGATATAATAAAATTCTCATTGTCAAGGTGTTGTGGAGAAACCAAATGTTTGAAGAAGAAGTGTGAGAATCAGAGGAAGTAATGAAGTATAGTTACCCACATCTATTTTAGTGTCGGACAAGGAACTTTTTTTAGGAAAATTTTCTTAATAGGGGAAGATAGTAATGACCCAATCTTTTATTAATAAATATTTCACTCGATCTAATTAAATGTATTATAATGTGAAATGGTTATATAACATATGCACTTATTTGGTTTTATATTTTTGGATATTAAAATAATATTAGTAATTATGACGATTGATAATATATCCTTTCAATAGGGATCCCAAGATTAGTATAAATATAGGGAATTATGAAATCCAATTTTCTCATAGAAAGGATGTTATGGCCTCATCCAGCAGAATTTCTATTTACGAAGACCATTTTTTAGATCTTGGAAAAAGGAGGCATTATTGCGATTCACTCTTTAGAAAATGGAACCTGTTATTAGAGAAGTGGAAGTTGATATAGATTACAACCCAAGTGACGTTATCTGAACCACCCCAAGACTCTGTCACAATTTGACACCATACCCTTCATTTGTATGAACGATTTGTATGGTATTAACTAAAAATATCCTAGTATTATCATTATTTAAATCATTCTCTTATAGAGAATATATATTCATTTTATTATTGTTACTCTGTAACTATTTATTAAAGAAAAAAATTACATTTTTAGTTAATTAAGAAATTTATTTTGATGAATTAGTGGATTTTAAATGAAATAATATTTTAATTAAATATTATTAATAAATTAATTTTTATATTATATAAATGACTGTATAATTATTATGAATATGATTGTGATTTTTTTGGATTAAAAAATATTTTTGTCAAAACACATTAATTTTTGATAAATGTCAGTTTTTATTTAAAAAGTAAAAATTCACATATTTGTAAAATTATTTTGATAAAATGAATATTATTTTTGGAATTAGGGTTTCAAAATAATCTAACATTTAATTATTCATAATTTTTTGAGATAGTCTGATTTTTGGATAAAAATTAAATACGATTTAAATATGTATTGTTTTTATGACAACATAATGACCCAATAGTGATGTAATAAAATACTATAAACATTATGTTCAGAAAATATATTTTTAAAATTAAAATAATGTAATTTTAGGTTATTATGATTTATTTTACAATGCTTTAGGGGACCCATCAAGACTTGTAAAACATTTTAACTTTTTAAGCTGATTCCTTTGAGAGTGTGACTCACCTCCATAGAAGAAAAAATATTATTTTTAGATGTTTATACATTGTCCTTATAAAATATTTCTTTCCAATCCTCTTTTAAAAAACCATAAAAACTATGGGATGGTTTTTTGTTTTGATTAGTCTAATATGTTGTGTCCCAAACCTAAATAATAACGAAATCCCTCTCTTTTTCAATATAAACCCACACATGCTCCCACATCCTCTTCACTCAATTCCTTTGGAGTTTGTCCATCCTCTTCCCTCCTCTCTATATAATCCACCCAAGGTACCCCCTGATCCCATGAAGCCTTTCTGAAGAGTCTACCACACCTTTGGGATCACACTTCCAAGTAACGGTTTTCTTCCTTTCTCATTTTGGCCATGTATTTTAATATTGTTATACACTTTTATTTTCAATTATAAATATTGGATTATAATTTTTCACTTCCCCAATACTGAACTCTTTATATTTGAATCATTATTGACCCATTTCTATCTCATTAATTCCTCCAATGCACACCCATTACCATTCCTTTATTCTATAAAAAATTTATCTCTCCTAATTTACATATAAGCATTTATTTTGTATTATGAACCTAAAATTCCATTACACATGTTGGGAAATGTACCTATATGAATCCACTAAATTTCATTTCATGTATATATTATGAGACACCCCATTGTATCTCATCAATAGTTTTTATGAATTCTTATGTTAGACCATTAGGATGCAGAAATCACACCGCGATTCTCCAAGCCAAAGTCATTATGTAGTAAATACACTGCCAATTTCTCTATCAATAGTATTCATCTATATTAACATTTACTTATTTTTTAAATAGTTTCATGTATTTATTACACATTAAATTATCATGGAATAAATTATGATGTTGAATTATTATATTTTGTATGATCCATTGGCACACTTATGCATGAAATAAAATGTTTAAGATGGGTTCTCTTTGATAGCGATCTAATGCATTAGTTAAAGATTAGTATCATGATACATCAAGTGATATTTGGGTTTACTCATGTTAATTCAAGTGAAATAAGGTTTTAATCCTATTCCATGTTAAATGTTCCTAGGATCATGCTAATACTATGTTAATTGCTGTTGCCACATTTTTATGCTATGATAATCATGATATATCCTGACTTTATGTCCATGTTTCTTTATGCTTCATTGATATTCATATTACGTAACATGTACTTTATTCTTCATGTTATTTCTTTTTTACTCCATTTCTAGGCTTTATAGGTCACCCTTTTCTTATGCATGACCTCATGTTATCCCATTGAATGCTAAGAAAGAGCGAATGTAGAGGCCATGTAAATGAAGTTTTCATTAAGTTGTTTTGTTTTATGTTTTAAGTTGTTATGTAATGTTCTTAAGCTCCAAAGACACTAGACCTCTCGATCTTCTATGTTGTATCAAGTGAAATATTTTATGTAATAAATTTTTTTATGTGTGTAATAAAAATTAGTGTTGTTATAAATTAACTTACGTAACACCATATTAAAATTATTTTAGTTTGAAGATTAATATTTATGATCAATTAGCCTTTACATTAAATTTAATTATATAATTCTCAAAATCAGACCCATGTGTATTTAAAAGGTCACCATGTCGACCCAAGGATAACAATGGTTGATAATAACATGTTTAATAAGATTGTTATAGTTGTTTGGGTAATTTTAAAAAATTATAATAATAATTTCACCTTAAATTACTCAATTTATATTTAACCATTGTAAATAAAATACTAAATTTACCGATCACCAAAATTTATTTTTATCCTATTGAAGAAATTTTTTCAAAATTATTACAATTATGTATTTATATTTTTAAAAAATTAATTCACATATGCGGTTAAATTAGGTTTAACACTAATCTCATTGACAAATTGGGAAAACATGTTTTTTAAGAAAAATGTTCAAAAGGTCACATATGGTATTTATTTTATTTTAATTTGAAAAAAAAATCAATGAAGTAAATTACATAAAGTAATAAAAAATCATCTAATTATACCTTAAAACCATGTAAAAGGATATTCTAAAAATATAAATAAATTAGATGAAAAACCAGTTTTGAATTAAAATACATTATTTTTCACCATTTCATAAAATATGAAGGTTATTAGAAAATTCCAAAAATTTATCAAAAATAAATTTTGATGTCCTTCTTCATGAATATATTTTTATTTTTTCAAATAAAATGTATAAAATTAACAAAAACTAAATTTATAAAGTGTTTTCCATTAGAAGGTGGTAAAAAATCATTTTTTGAAAAATACTCATTTTACTCATGAAAATGATTTTATTCATATATAATGTATATAAAACATATAAGATTAATTTTAAACATCATATTTAATTTATATATAATCAATATAATCCAAAAAGTGTTATTTGATTGTTTTTTGAACATAATTATTTGAACTTAAATAGTTTTTCATAAAAACACATCCATTATATTCAATTGGTATTTATTTTAATTTCGAATTAATTTTCTTACTAATTAATGGTTATAGAAACATGTTTCAATCATATTTTCATAATTTAGTTAATATAATTCTTTCCCATCCTTCTAATGGATATGCTATAAATACAAATAAAAAATTAATATTAATAATATATTATTCATTGGTATAACTCTGTCTTGTGTGCGATGTAATATTTCAGAGAAACCCATTATTATGTGTTGGGTACGCTATTATAAATAGCATCCTTTTTAATGTAAAATTAATATTGGATACATAATTTTTTAAAAAATATGAAAAATTCTTATTTTATAACAACATGGGATGTTACATCCTACCCCCTATTAGAAATTGTATCCTCGCAATTTTAAATATTTTCTCAGTAAAGATGTCTTCGCTTTTCAAAAATTCATTTATTTAAATTCCCCATTACAAAAAGGATTAACAAAACTTCTACATTATAAAAATAAAGTTAATTACAAAGGTCAACTGAGATAACACATACTATGATTCCATGTAGGAAAACATGGATTTGGGAGAAAAACTAACCATCATGTTATGATGGTGAGTGAATGAAAACATGATCAGGAGAAAGGTAACAATAAAAAAACCACAAACATGGGATGTGCAAAATTGACATTTGTTTTGTAGTAGTAAAAGTAAATGGAATATTTTTTGTTTTATGTAATTTTTCATAGAGTTGTGTAATTAATTTAATACATAGAATAAGAACATAATTAGTCCAACTTAATTGAAAATTATAGTTTCATCCTATGATTAAATTCAACCATAAACTTATTTTTTTTCCAAATGTTAAGTATTTAGGAGGAATTTTAATGCGTAAAACTCTAGAATCAACTTCTAGAGAATCCCATTATCCCTAACATATTAACTATATATTCATCCTAATATGAAACATTTACTAAAACCAGTATGTTTGGTTAAAATAAAATAATTTCCCAAATATAATAAACATTAAAATAATAATGGCTATATTTAATATCCAAAATTAAAAAGTAATACAAAAATTACAACTTCGACCGTTCAATAAAAAACATTCCATACAATTCCTCAAATAATTAAACTTAGTATTGAAACCCAAAATTAAAAAGGATTTGATCACATAGTATTCCAAGATAGTTGTTAACATTTATCTCTAAAAAATAATTATTCACTCGTAATGTATCATAAAAAGTGATTTCCTAATCACTAATTTATCAGGATTGGTTAACCATTTATATAATTAATTTAATTCCCTATATGTAGGAAATTAAAAATCAATGATTCTTCTAAAATAGATTTATTACATTACTCCTCAAATAAATTCCCATAGTATTTTACTTAACATAATCATATAACGTTCTCAAAATAGTAAACAATTTACAAAGTAACATTTATCAATTAATCCCAAAATGATTTTACAATAAAATGGACATCCATTTTATAAAACATAGGTTACCAAAATCCATTTATTATTATTTTAGAAACCAATTAAGTAAAAATAAAAAGTCTTACTAGTTGGGGCATTACATAGGCCAGTGGTTGGTAATAAATCATTGTCACCCTACAGTCGTGGGATGGATCCCTGCAACCTTGTCTGATGCAATGGGTTTTCACCCTTCTTATGAGTTGTTTTTTTAAAATATATAATTCTTATAACTATTATAACATTAAAAAAATGAGTAAATATCAATTAAATAACTAGAAGATATTTTAACCTCAATGCTTATCTCATTCCTATAATTTTACATCCCAAAATGAAATGTCCCATAATTACTGAATAATAATGATCATATAAACCCTAAAGATTGTTCATACCTTTATAATTATTTCAAAATAATAAAATATATTTACTACTCAATTAAAATTTTCACATAAAAACATAAGGGTTATAAAAACTAGAAAATGTTTTCAAAAGTAATCTCATAATAAAAATAACATTAATACTTTTATGCATTTCATTATCATTAAGCCAAAAATAGCTATAAAATCCCATATATGTAAAATTTTTATACATTGGGTATTCTTCGTGTACCCTTAAATACAATTTTACATCTTATTACTTATTAATTCATTCCTATACACAAAAACATGAATCGTGTCCTATGATTCAATAATTTCAACACATGAGTCAGGAAAATAATCCATACATTTAATACATCATTTTTTTGTTTCTTAATCTTTAATTGGAATGGAAATAGGTATTAATAAACATATTTTTATACGGGGAAACTGGTCCCTTTCTTAAAATTTATTCGTTGTACATCTATATTTCTAATGACCATACTCCTCACATTTAAAACATTCGATTGAAAATCAGAAATAACTTTTTTCACTTTATTGGAGTCAATTGAACACTTCCTATTTCTTGGGAAATTAATTTCTTTAAAACGTTATTTAACACATCAATAACACATTCTTTTCCTTATAAAACATTTTTCTATTTTTTTCTATCCACACCCATGACACATATGTTGATGAATATGATTTAATTTATGATGATTATTACCAGACCTACCACATGGATTTCTTGCTCTCATATATGATTCATCATAAAAAATATCATGGTTCAAGTGGATAATCATTATTATTGATAGTGGATGTAGAATAACTAGCATTTTTTCATTGTATCTCACAATTCATTCAGTTTCTTATTTATAAAACCACTACATTTTCCTTCACTTCAATTTTTACTTTTTGCCTCGTGGATCCAACCCTTTACTAAAATAAAAAATGATAGAGTGATTGTATCAATAAAATCATCAGATATAGTCTTATGAGGAAGATAAACACTATGAAATACTTATTGATGTTTTCTAAAACTTATGGAATTTATCTGAAATAATTATCAGTCCTTTAATTATGATAACCATTGTGGTTATATGTAACTTGTTAATTATGATTAAATATCACCATAACCTCTAAAGTTGTATCGAGCCAAAATTTTATTAATAAAAAATACTCTTTATCTAATTAAATTTCTAATAATGTAAAATTTTTATATAAAACCCATGCACATCCTTGGTTTTATGTTCCTAGATTTTAACATACTGTTATGAATCATTACCATTTCAAATACAGTCGTTGAACAGTGACCACATGATTATTAAAAATGTAAGTCTTTGAAAAATCCAATTTACAAATACAGATGAAGTGATGACCTCATATAGTAGAATATATTCACATGAATCCAATTATTCGGAGACCAAAAAGGAGGTAGTGTCACGGGGATTTTCTCTTGAACAAGCCTAAGATAAGCTTCAACACATTAAGCTTTAATAGAACCACCTACATGAGAAGTTGATGTTAGTAGAGATTACTAACTAGGAGATGTTATCCAAGCTTCACCAAGAGTCTGTCAACATCTAACACCTTACTCTTAGGTCGTATTCTAGTGTTATAAGAGGATATGTAATAAGACCCTAACTCAATATTTATGTGCCTTATTTTTTTTGTATAAATAATATATAGTCATTTCATTATTTTTACTTTGCAAATTGTTTTTAAAGTAAAAATAGTATTTTTAGTTAATATTTAAATTCAATTAAAAAATAATTTTTGATGAATTACTGGATTATTTAATTAAATAGTATTTTAATAACATATTATTACTAAATTACTTTTTATTATATATAAATGATCATATAATTTTTATGAATACAATTGTGATTTTTATTATGGTTTGAAAGTATTTTTTTGTCAAAACCAATTAATTTTCGATAAATGTTAGAGTTTATTTTAAAATTAAATATTCAGATATTTGTAAATTATTTATATAAAATGATTATTGTTTTTGGAATTATGATGTTGAAATTATAAAATGGTTATTTTTTCTTTATTTTCTAAGAGAATCGAATTTTTGGTTTAAAAATATATAATGTTTAAATATATAATGTGTTTTATTACATCATAATGACCTAATAGTGAGGTAATTCCCCATTTAAAAGGCATGGGAAAACCATGGTATGTTTTATGGTTTTGATTAGTTTAATGTGTAGTGTCCAAAAAATAAATAACAAATAATTCCCTTTCCTTTCTTATAAAACCCACATAATCTCCCATTATTCTTCACTCAAACCATTTGATTCTTAACCAACCCAAGACCTACTATCCCTATTTATAATCCACTCAACTCATCCTAAGCTCCCATGAATCCTCTCTCAAGCCTCTCCTAAGCCTATGGGATCACACATCCAAGTAAAGGATTTATACTTTTCTCATTTTTGTTCAAATTTATTTATGGTGTTATACCCCTTTATTATCAATTAAAAATGTTGAGGTATGATTTTAAACCACCAAAAAAGATCCCATGAAGCCCCTCTCAAGTCTCTCCAAAGCCTTTGGGATCACACATCCAAGTAAAGGATGTCTTCCTTTCTCATTTGTGTCCAAATTTATTTATGGTGTTATACACCTTTATTCTCAATTACAAATTTTGAGGTATGATTTCACACCACCCCAAATCTCCCATGAAGCCTTTGTCTTATTAATTCCTCCAATGTACACCATTTACCATGAATAAATTCTGTAAGGAATTTATCTCTTCTAATTTACATTAATGTAATTCTTTTATATTATGCATCTAAATTCCATTACATATGTAGGTATATTATGTTCAATTAACCCCTTATTTTCAGTTTCATTTATAAATAATTAGAGACCCCATTCTAACTCATCATCCCATTTTACAATTTCAATTTGACGTCGTTATGCTCTGAAGTTGCACCAACATCTCCATGCCCAAATCATTAGGTAAGAGAATATTGTACCCATTTCTCTATAAAGCTTATTCACCTCTATGAACATGTAGTTGTTTATTGAGGACATAAATTTATCTATTCCATGTCACTGATTCTTGGAATATATTTTGATTTTTAATAAATATACATTGAAGGATATATGTGGAAAAAGTATGCATGAAATGAAATGATTAAGAAGGTTGTGGGCAAAAAATCACTCCACTACATTGGGTTAAGATTAGAATCATGGTACGTCATGTGCAATGAGTTTTTAATCATTCTGATTCATGTTCAATGAGGTTTTATTCATGATCCATGTTCAATGATCCTTGTCTCATGCTAATATCATGTTAAATTTTGTTGTCACATCTCCATGATATGATAATCATGATATGTCATGCCTTTATGATCATGTTTTTCTTATGCTTCATTGATATGAATATTTCCTAACATTTATTGTATTCATAATGTTATTCCTTGTTTAGTACTTCATTTGGATTTATGATCACCCTTTTCTTATGTATGTTCTTCGGTTATCCCATGCAATGCTAAGTGCGAAAGAATGTTGTGGTCATGTAAAAGAAGTTTTCAATAAAGAAGTTGTATTTTTATGTCTTCTTTTTTCATGTAATGTTCCTAATTTTCTTGGACACATGACCTCTGGATCCTTATAGTTGATTTATGTGAATTTATGTGAAATCCATCATGTAAAAATTTGCAATAAAGAGAAGTATAGTTGTAGTTGGTATCATAGGATATGTTTAGTTATTTTTTGGAATAGGATTAGAAATCCCTTGAAAAAGCCTTAGATATAAGTCTAAGTGTTAAAAAAACATCACTAAATATTGGTGAGTATATATCAAGTGGTTTATCAATCAAATACATCCATGTCTAGATACTAACAAGTAGAGCTGGCACTAGCACAGATGTATCTAAGGGTAAAACCCGAAAACACTTCTTTGATCCAGAATCAAATTGAAACTGGTGCACAAATATGGGTCTTTCAGCACTATTTTTTAAAACACTCCTAGGGGATATGCGTTAGAAAATCAAAATCATATTATGAACCATTATTAAGGGAAAAAAAATCACCTAAGAATATAGGTTTTGAAGTAGATCATGGATATCATAGATTGAAGCCTATAAATTAATAAGTTAAGAAATAAATATAATTTATATGTTATCCCTTTTTGTCTTTGGATTCCACTTTTTTTTTCTTGTAAAATTCCTTTTATTTCATCCAATGGCCGATAATATGAGGACTCGGGCTAAAAACTGATGTGAAGATCGAGGTGGTGACTATTCTAATGAGATTTCCAATCTGATGGGAATGTGAATCACAAACATTGTCATGATACTCTCTCAGTTAAAACATGTTTAGAAAAGAAACATGGTTCAAGAGTAATGTTCAACCCCCCTAATAAATAACATGTTGTAGATCATAAATTCATTGTAGAAAGTCCTCCTACATTCACTGGATCATATGATCCCTCAAACACAGAACAATGGTTCAACTACATTGAAATGATTTTCTCCATCTTTCAATGTTCTGAACAAGAGAAGGTTCTTCTGGATTTTTATCATGTGAAAAGTGAATCAGATCAATGATGGACATTGATAAAAAAATATTAATCCTTAGAAATAGATCTTTGAGTTATTATGTAAGTATTTACAGTAATTTTTTTTGATAAATATTTTTCGCACACCCTTCTACTTCAGATGGAAAGTGAATTCCTTTCACTCATGAAAAAAGATGATGACTCTGTCAAAGCTTATGGGGAAAAAATAATAAGGATTTCATGATATACATCCATCATTTTCATATCCCACAAATAAAAGGATGACCTCCTATTTAGTAGGTTAAAACCTAGACAACATAAATCCCTAGGGATCATTGACTTCAGAATCTATGAAGAAATTGTTCAATGTGTCATCAATGTCTAAATAGAGACCAGAAAATCTCAGGGGTATCATGGGAATAATAAGCTGAATGTAGTCAATAATTCTGGTGGTCTGATGGATAAATCCAATAGTATTAAGAACTTCTAGCACCCCAATTTCCAATGGTGGGGAAATAAGAACCCCAAAAATTTCATTAAAGGGTCGAAGGAATGCTTTAGGTTTGGAAGTGAAGGCACCTGGCCATTAAATTCCAACAAGAAACACCAGGTGTTGTGATAAGGGATAGGACCACACTATTCATCCCTTAATGAATTGTTCATTTCTTTAACTACAAAGAACTAAATAACTTTTCAAACCACTTACCTATGCTAAGGGTTTTCGGAGGCAACCAAAAGCCTCCGAGGCTATAAGGGAGAACTTTTGCAATCACAACTGCTAAAGAGAATCCCTACAACTATGTGGGGACATGTATGATAGTTATTCATTCAAGAATAGTGGACATTATTTTTTATTCTCATTTTACACATTGTTTGATACCCCAAATGTTTAGGATAACAATCCCAACACCACCACATTTAATGGAAGTATAGATGTCGGTGAGGATGGTAAATGTGGAAATCATTGAATCCCATGAATATAACACATCTCTTGTAATAATTTGTTGTATGAACTTCTTGGTAAACCTCATCATAATTACTCTAGTGTAATTTGTGTAATTCATGGAATGGATTTGATTTCCTTATATAGATCCAACATAAATTTTCGTCAGTGGGATATCACTCTCTATATGGCGAATTGATCCCCAATTATGTACAAGTGTAACAAATAGAATAATTCATATTTATCACCATCATCTCCATCGTGGATTTTATTTCCCTGTGATGACACATATCATTCTCAGATGATTTATTCTAAGGAAGAAACCATCCTTGATGACATGCCTATTTTGACGTAATTCTCTGAAGTGTTTCCCGAGGAATTTTCTAGTCTTCATCGTAGAAGAGATGTTAAGTTCATGATTGATCTCATATATGGTGAATTAACAATATCTAAGACTCGATATAGAATGCATTATGTGGATATTTAAGAGCTAAATATAAAACTATATGAGAATCTAGATAACAATTTTATATGCCCAAATGCTTCACCATGGGGTGCACAAGTCCTCTTTGTCAAGAAGAAGAATGGGTGAATGAACCTTTTCAATGATTATTGTGAGTTAAACAAAATCATGATAAAGAAGAAGTATCCCCTATCATTAATTTATCGCTTTTTAGTTATCTACATGGAGCACACTACTTCTCAATGGTGGAACATTGGTCAGGATATCACGAAATAAGGGTGAAGGTGGATATCCACATTAAAGATTTTTGTAAAAGGTACATGCACTATAAATTTATAGTAATGAATTTCAGACCCACTAATGCTCTTGAAATCATCATGGATATGATGAATCAATTCTTTAGAGATTACCTTGTCAAATTTGTGGCAATCATTATAGAAAATATTCTAATATACTCCAAAACCAAGGAGGATCATGAGAAGTATCTAAAAAATGTACTATAGACCTTTTAAAAGGAGAAGCTCTTTGAAAATTACAACAACTGTGAGTTTTGGTTTAAGGAAGTATCCTTATTGGGTCATATAATCATAAGGAATGGGTTATCTGTGGATAACTATAAGAAAAATGCAATTGAGTGATAGATGAGTCCAACATCTATGATGGATATCTACATCTTCCTTGGGATTGCTGGATATTATGGCCGAATTATGAGAAAATTCTCACAATTTTCAAACAAACTTACCAAGATAACTCAGAAGGTAATCAAGTGTTAATTGAGTGATGAATGCAATGATAACATAAAGGTCTTGAAAAGTAAGATTATCACTACTCTCGTGATCAAACTACCCACAAGTGGAGAAATTATGGGGGCATTCAGTGTTGCTTCAGAGATGGGCCTAGGCTGTGTGTTGATGAAAAATGAAAAATTCATTTCCTATGCTTCAATGTAACAGAATGTTAATGAGAATAAACATCCAATGTGTGATAATAATATGGTGTTAGTAATCTTAACTTTAATTTTTTTTGACATTACCTCTTTGGGGAGAAGTGTGATAAATATAAGGATCACAACATACTAATGTATATATTCCCATAAAAATAGTTGATCATGAACTAACAAAGATGGTTAGAGTTACTAAAATACTATGATTGCTCAATCCATTACCACCCTGGAAAAGGGAACAAGGTGGTGGATTCACTAAGTAGAAATGACCTAGAAATTCTATAATTTATGATAATTGAAAAGGATCCAATCTTCTTATATTTGATAAATATTAACATGAGAATCCTAGAGAACAGTACATACTCAATACATTCCCAAATTATTACTCAACTGTCTCTTTTGGAAAGGTTAAAGGATTTTCAATAGGATGAGGTAAAAATTCAGAATAAATTTGAAACTATCAGAAAAGGGAATCCTCAAGGATGAATGTTAATGAATTAGAAATTGTGAGATATGGGTCAAGAATATGTGTTCCATAAAACCTAGAGTTAAAGAATGAATGTTTGGATGATGCAGATTGTTCAAATTTATCTATTCACCCAGGAAACTAAAAGATGTATCGAGATCTTTGAGAGGATTACTGGTGGGATACCATGAAGAAGGATATCTATGAGTATATATCAAATTACTTTGTATTCCAACAAGTAATGGACGAGAGGAAGAAGTATAAGGGGACGACGCAACCATTACCCACAACAACTTGGAAATGAGAGAACATCACTAGGGATTTTGTCAGCCGACTTCCATATAAATCCAAAGTAAACAATTCTATATGTGTTTTTGTGAATCATCTAAAAAATACTTCACAAATTCTTTTCAATTCTGGAAGATTTCTCATTGGATCAATTGAAACAGTTATACATCAATGAAGTGGTAAGGTTGTATGGAGTACAACTATAAATTTTATCTGATTGAGGTCCTAGATTTACCTCAACATTTTGGAAGAGTCTGCAACACAATCTGAATACTGAGTTAAACATCAATACTTTTTATCATCCTCAAACTGATGTCCAATATGATCAGACTATACAAACACATGATGAAATCTTGAGGGCATACATAATGAATATCAAAGTAGGATGTGATCAACTTCTTACTATGGTTATGCTCTCTTACAATAATAATTTTTAATAAAGCATCCAAATGGATCCTTATGTATCCCTTTAGGTTATGTGGTTATGAACGCTGACATGTTGGGATTATGTTGGAGAGTGATAAAATCTAGGTGTAGAGATGTTGATGAAATGGTGGAGAAGGTTAAGACCATATAGCTATACATTAATGCTACTCAGAGTCGAAAAAAGATATATACTAATAATCATCAATGAGACCTAGAGTTTGAAGTTAGAGACATGGTATTCCTACGCATATCACTATGAAAGAGAGTTATGATATTTAGGAAGAAGTTAATGCTTAGTCCAAAGTACATCAACCCTTATGAGATCCTTGATCGCATTAGAGTAGTGGCCTATTGACTTGCACTCCACCCAAACCTATCTCAATTATATGATGAATTTCATGTATCACTCTTGAGGAAGTACATATCTGACCCATCATATTTATTCAATACAAAGGTTGTAATATTGTAGAATGGCCCCTCATATGAAGAGAAGTTGGTGAAGATCTTAGATCGTAGGTAAATATTTCTATGAAATAAGATAATGCACCACATCAAGGAGTGGTGGATAAACCAAAAGATTGAAAACAAAACATGGGAATCAGAGGATGTGATGATGTAGAGTTACCCTCATCTCTTAATGTCGGAAAATAAAATTTGAAGGGATAAATTTATTAAGGGGGAAGATTGTAACAACCAAAACTTTTATTAACGAAAATGCCTCTTGATCATATTAAATGTATTATTATGTAAAATGGTTATATAGATCATATGCACATCAATGTTTTTATGTTTTTGGATTGTAAAATACCATTAATAATTGTTACAATTGTTAATATATCCACTGAATAGTGACCACGTGATTAGTATAAATATAAGGCTTTAACAAATCCAATTTACTCACACAATGTAATCGATGGCATCTTCTAGAATAATTATTTGATATGAATCCCATTTTTCAGATCTCGGAAAGGACGTAGCATCACTGGGCTTCTCTATTCACCAAGACCAAGACAAGACTCAACATGTTATGCTTGAATGGAATTAAATACGAGAGAAGTGGAAGATAATAGTGATTAGCACCCTGTCGATGTTATCCAAGTCGGCCTAAGAGTCTATCGCCATCACACACCATACCCTTAGTTATTATGTGGGTGTTATAAGGGGTTATGTAACAAGGCACCATAACTATTATTATGTGATTAATTTTTTGTATAAATAATATACATTTATTTTTTTGTTGTTACTTTATAAATGGTTTTTAAAGCACATATAATATTTTTAATTAATAATTAAATCCAATAAAGAAAACTATTTTAATGAATTATTGGATTTTTAATTAAATAATATTTTAAGAAAACACTATTTATAAATTATTTTTTATTAGATATAAATGGTCGCATTATTTTTATGAATTCAATTGTGATTTTTATTAAGGTTTTATAGTTGTTTTGGTCGAAACCCAAGAATATTCGATAAATGTGAGTCTTTATTTTAATAGTAAGAATTCCCATATTTAGAAAATTATTCAGATAAAATGAATTTAATTTTCAGAATCAGGATATTGAAATTATCCAATAATGAATTTTTCATAATTTTCTGAGGGAGTTGAATTTTTGGGTAAAAATCAAATACCGTTAAAATATATCATTTGTTTTATGACCTCATAATGACCAAATAGTAATGTAATAAAATACATTAAAATGGTAGTTCTATATATATATGTTTTAACATTAAAATAATTTCATTTTATATTTGTTTTATTTAGTTTACAAAGCCTATGTGAACCCTCCAAGACTTATAATACAACTTATCATTGAAAATAATTTCCTTGAGTGTGACTCAAGTACACATAAGAAAGACTAATATATTAATAAGTTCATCCATCAGACTTATAAAATAATTATTCCACTGCCATTTTTTAAAACCCATGGGCAAAAACCAAGGGATGGTTTGTGGGATTGATTAATTTTATGGGTAGTGTCCAAAACTTATATAATAAAGAATTCCTCCTTTTTCTTATATAAACCCACTTAATCATCCATTACTATTCACTCAAACCATTTTTAGCTCGACCAAACACTACCCTTCTCTCTATATAATCTCAAAAGGTTTCCCATACTCCCATGAATCCTTTCTCAGGCCTCTCCACAGCCTTTGGGATCACACTTCCAAGTAAGGCATTTCTTTCATTTTCATTTTTGACAAAATATATTATTGTGTTTATACCATTTTATTATCTATTAAAAATGTTAGGGTATTATTTTGAACCTCCTCCATATGTTAATACATATGTATAAATTATGAGAGACCTATTTCTCTCTCATTAATACCTCCCAAGTACACCCATTACCAAGACGAAATTCTCTAAGAAATGTTTCTCTTACAAAAATATTAAAGCAATTATTTTTTATTATGAGTCTAAATTATATTAAATATATTGGGATATTATGTTAAATGAAACCATTAGGTTCCATATCATTTACATATTATGAGATACCGATTTATATCTCATAAACCGATTTTATGATTTATATTTTACATCGTTATGCGGCAGAAGTTACAACAAAATTTCAATACACAAATCATCGTGTAAGTGAATACCATAACCACTACTCAATCTAGGTTATTCAGCATTATTAACATGTACTTTTTTATTTAGTACATAAATTTATTTATTAAACATCTCTTATTCCTGGAATAAATTATGATGATTAATGAATCCATGTTGTATGATCTATGTGAAATACTTATGCATGAAATAAAATGATTTATAAGGGTGTGCCTTGATAGTCCTCCAATGCATTTAGTAAATATTAGTATCATGGTACATCAAGGGATTTTTTTTTACTAATGATAATTCAAGTTTAATGAGGGTTTACTCAGGATCCATATGCAATGATCCTTGTCTCAGGCTAATATAATGTTAAATGTTGTCGTTGCATCTCTATGTTATGAAAATCATGCTATATCAGGCCTTTATGTTCATGTTTCTCTTATGATACATTGATATAATTGTTTTTTAACATGAATTTTATTCTTCAAATTATTCTTCACATACTCCCTTACTCGGATTTATTGATCACCCTTTATTTATGTATGTCCTCAAGTTATCCCATGCAATGCTATATATGGTGGAATGTTGTGCTCATGTAAAAGATGTATTCAATAATGATTTTGTTTTTTTATGTCTTATGTTGTCTTGTAATGTTCCTAATGTCCCACGACACTAGACGTATCAATACTCAGTGTTTTCATAAGTTCAGTTTTATGTAATAAATCATTTTAAAGTGTGTAATAATGATTAGGGTTGTAATAAAAGTAGTCTAAGCCATCCTTTGATACCCACTATAAGTCACAAGACATTAATGTTAAATACCCATGAGTTAAATAAAGTATTCACATTGTTGGTATTATTAGTATTATAGTATCAAATAATTAGGAAATAATTATTACATAACAACTCAAATATTACAAAGTATACTAGTATACTCCAAATCCATTTTTTAATAATCAAAACCATTTTAAAATAAATCACAACTTCTTTTTCTTGACAAAAAAATCTAAAAATTCATCTTCACTTCTTCCATTCTATTAACCATTTTTATCCCCTACTGAAAAAAATTTCAAAAACATGGGATGAGAACCAAAATATCATTAAGGAATATAAAATATGTAATGAAACCATGAGTACATTAGTACTTTAAAATCGTGAATTTTTTTCAAAAAAATATAATTTTCACCCATAAAACATAAAGGCACTAAAATACCTCATGAAATCATTATATTTTTGAAAAACTACTTAGATATCATATTCCATAAATATAACTTTTGACATTCATATCATACATACATTTTAGCTTTCATAGCTACATAAGAAGTAACATTCATGGTTATATTTGGAATACTCATCGCAGTATATTCCCTAAATCTACTTGTAGAAACATTATCATTTAATATTATATCATTATCTACTGCATTAGAAATCTATCATGATCTCACCCTACACTAGTTTATAATGAAACTTCTCATATATTTAAGCAATTCCAAATAACTATAAAATACTCATGACACCTAAAACATGAATAAATGAACATAAACTTACACATTGAAATAACAAGATATAATTTCTAGATATTGATATAATAAAAACATTCTTAAAATAATTTCCCATACCAAAATACCTGAAAAAGAATTATGGATTTTTTTCTTTTAATATTATTTTTGGCTGGTAGATGAAGCCAATAGTCAAATAATCATCACCTTGATGGAGAGGTCATTAGAAATTTATATGTTAAACAAATATTCCATTTCCCATTTAGTAAAACATATAATATAAAAATTTTATTTTGAAGTCCTTTTAAGGAAATTGAGATTCAAAGGTTTTTATTAAAGCCCATATAAAACCAAGGTTCTGTATAACAACAAAATATGTCTCAATGAATTGAGATTGAGACAAAGTCCCATACCTCGAGTCTGTCTCGTCACATAAAATATTTATATTAAGGAATAATAAACATAGGATAATTTATCCTTTTCAAGTACAATTTTTCAGTTTTATTATTTCATTTATATCAGTTATTCTCATTTTATAAAAACTACAAAATTATTTAAGTTCATATTAGATGTTTGTTTGATATTCAGTATAACAGTTGAAAATAAACATGTTATAATGTCAATAGTCCGTGTGTTAATTAATTCAATTATCTAAAAAATAACATTAATGCTTTAATAATCCCTTTCGTACATCAATTATACTTTTAAAATAGATCATTTATTTATGGTATAAAAAATGGATAATGTTATAATCATCGAAATGGTATGTCAAAATTACACATGAGTAACATTTCCATTTTTCATTTATCATTAATGAAATAAGATAATTATTATTCTTTATTCTCAAAACGTCCATAATATAATTAAAATCATAATAATAATTTTAATAGAATAATATATATCATACAAGTGATGTGGTGAACAAAAACGATTCACATCGATTCTTGGAGGTGATAGTTCACATATACGCACGAACGATGTTATCATTTTTATAGGCATTAAAATTAAGATCATAATTGATATATTAATCTATTTGAATGATAAATATTCTTTGAAAATGACATAAATACTTTAATTCTATCATTTTGACTAGTCTTGAAAGATGGTTATGAAAAACAAATTATATTAGTTCATGGAGGTGATAGTTCTCACATACGCGTGAAGGGTTAATTACATTCCCATTTAATGGATGTATAAATTGATTTATGTGATGGTGTTAAAAAAAATAACATATAAGTATATTTAGGACACTAGATTTATTATTTAATAATGTATGATGATGATTTATGGCAGTGGAATAAGAAATAAAATAGAAAGACATAAAAACACTACATTTCCATCAGATAATCACCTTTCTTAAAAACATAACACCCTTTAGAAGGGTTTTATGCCAAATATAAGGGCTCAATAGTAAGGTTAGGGATTATAGTAAGGGTTTTGCTTAGTTTTTTCAATATAAATGGTTTTGGAAGAATTAATAATAAGGAATAATGGGTGGATTTTTATAAGAGAAAGGAGGGGAACCCTTACAATTATTAAATATAATAAATAAATGTAAATTTTATTTAAATTAAAAATGGGTAAAAAATCATTTAGTTAAAATATAGGATAAATTTGGATCTAAATAATATCATTCAATTAATGTTAGACATGTCTTTGTTTTTTATAATCCTTATCTTTTGTGTTTTAACCCTCTTTAAATCTTACCATTTTATAAGGGAATTTACTCATAGAATGTTAAAATAATTACCAATTGATTTTAAACATCCAATGAATGAGAATTTAATGAATGTTTTAAAGTTATATCAATTTTTTTCAAATATTATACTGAAAAAAATATTTTTTAATTAATTTTTTTATATTTTTAAATATGAATTATATAAATCTTGAGACTATTAATTACATGACTTTTTTAAAATATCATAAACACATGACTACATAAAAATATAATAAATTAAATCAATAATAAAATGATATATTCCTCCATAAATTTCTTGGATGTCATCAAATATTTTTAATTATATTTATTTTAATATTACTAATATCATTTATTTGAATTATTCTCTAATGAATCTATTACTCCATCATCAAAGTGTCATAACAAAATCTAATTATTTAATTCCTAGAAATTATTAATAAATTTCCATATTGTAGATAATATTTTTATATTTTTATGTACTAAAAATATTCTAATATATCACTTACTCAACCTCATATTAAAATTATTTTAGTATGAATATGCATATTTATGAAATATTTACCTTTACATTAAATTAAATGTTAAAAATTTTATATTCACACCCATGTGACTTAAAAAGGTCCCAATTTCATCCCAAGGATGATCATGGTCAATAATAAATCATCAATATTTATGGAATAATTTTTAGGTTAATTTAATAATATTTCAATATTAAATTAACCTTTAATTTCCCTATTTTTCATTAATAGTGCTAAATAAAATTTTAATGTTACTGTTCACTCAAAATTATATTGACCCTATTTGAAATTTTTTTTAATAATGAGTAGAAAAATGTATAATTTTTTAAAATTCAATTCAAAGAAGTGTTAAAATTATTTTTAACAATGATCATGTTTACAGATCGAGAAAACTGGTTTTTTAAGTAAAATGTAAAAAAGCTCAGAGAGTTTTTCTAGATAATTTTTATTTGAAAAAATACCCGGTGAACAATATTGGATTAACTTCTAAAAAATCATATAATAATACCTTATACCCATTTATATGGACAATCTAACAATATAAATAAATAAGATGAAAAATCAATTCTGAATTAAAATGCCGTATTTTTTACTATTCATTAATATATGAAAATTACTAGAAAAATACCACAAATTTATCCAAACTAAATTTTGATATCACCATTCCAAAAAAAGATTATTTTTTCCTATTAAAAATATAAATCTGAAAAAATTATATTAAAAAAGGCATTTTCCTCAAAAGTCGTTAATTTTGTTTTAGAAAAACATTACTTCTATTCATAAAATTGAATTTATTCTTATATTATGTCTAGAAAAAAAATATAAGATACATTTTAGACGTATTATATAATTTATATTTCATTAATATAATCCAAAAAGAATGATTTTATTATTTATAAACATAAATATTCACAATTAAATAGATTTTCATAAATACACATCCTTTATATTCAATTAGATTTTATTTTCATTTAAAATTAATTTTATTACCAATGAATCATTATATAAACATGTGTAAACCCTATTTTCATAATTTACTTAATATCATTCATTCCCATCATTCTAAGAGTGATTCAATAACTAAAACATAAAATAGTAATATTAATTATATATTCTCTTTCGGTATAACTCAGTCTTCTACGAAATATAAGATTTCAGAGAAACCCATTCTTGCATCTCAGGTATGCTATTAGATATAACATCCTTTTTAATATAAAATTACTATCTAATTCTTAATAATTAAAAAAATATTAAACATTATTATTCTATAATTACTAGGTATATTACACAAAGTCTTCCCACTATCATCTCCCAAGATCCTCACTGCTAGTTTGTAGCCTCTAGAATATAGTGATTTGCGCTTGACACCATGTGACCCAATGGAAAAACTTCTAGTGTAATGGTAATCCCATTCAGGATGTTACGAAGTCATTTCATAGCCTACATTTTTCCATTTTATTACTCTTTTTTTGGTTGGTATACATGAGACTAGGAATGTTTCGGTGCTTGGTTAATATCCATGACTGGGACTAATCACCCCATATTTGCAAAATGGTTATGTGATATGGGCGGGGATTATTGTTAATTTTTTTCATCATTACACTTGATATGATTTATCAATGAGTGTCTAGTGTTTTTTCTACTTCTTTTGTTTTATGAACTTTATGTAATTTGACCCATTGCATGATGTGGGAAGAAAGTTTCCTTGTATGCATCATACTAGGAACATAAAAATTCACATTCCAAGAATAATTCCATGACATAAAGTTGCATTTATAAGTTTCCTATTAATTGGATATTGTAACTTGAGTGTTACACCATGCTTAGATTATACCTCTTTATATTATTCATTAGATTTTTTTTTATTTTTACTTCTTTTGAGATCATTTTTTTGTGAATCATTTTCTAGGCCTATGTGATTACAACACGTTTCTATTTGTTACTAAATATACAAACATTTTTATTTGTTAATATGATGTTTGATTCATGGGATTGGTTTTTTCATGTTATTATGGTTGTTATTTTCTAGTTGTAAAGAGTATGGGTGCCTCATAATAAAGAAGGAGATACCCTTGTAATAGAAGCATTAAAAAATGTTGTAAAAATAAAAATTCTATTGTAAATTAGTTTTGACTAAAGGGATCCAAATGCCAAAATATAAATTGTATGGGAAATTTACAGGTTTATAAATAGAAAATTATTTAACTGTATTTTTATATTAAGGTATGTTATAATTTTAAATGAAATTGGATTTGATTAATCATAGCCAATTTTCAATCCATGAAGTGTATGTGCGCATTATGAATTTGGAAATGGAAACTCATATAATAACTATATTGTATTTGATTATTATATTGTGAAAAAACATATAAACATAAAATCTGTTTAATTTTGATATGAAGTTAACTGAATATATTTTAAAATGAAACTAGACCTTGGAAGGTAATTTGGGGAATCATTTTTTAAGATGACCCATTTGGGTGTTTTAAAATTAATTATTTGAACTATTATTATTGGTTTTCTTTCTCGAGAACCAGTATTGACTCTATGGGACCCTCTTAGGTTTTAATATTTATTAAAAAGGAATTTTTAGATAAAATACCTAATATGTGATGATATGATAATGAAGGTAAATTTCTTAAAAGGATTTTGATGAATGTTTCCAGTTTTAAAAGAGTTATTGAATGAAAATCATGTTATTAGTGCATTCATCGTAAAATGGTACTTGAGGCTCTAAAATCCATATTTTAGATATTGAAGTATTTTAATTTGATTAAATGTAATGGCCATATAAATTTAACATCTAGTGGTTTCCACTATTTAAAATCCTCATGTATTGGTAGTTTGAGTTCCCAGTTAAGCTATCATATAACTGAAGCATGGTCATTTTCCATAAGTGTTGTTTCTTTATAAATGTATTAGTGATTGTATTTTAATCATAGTGACTTCTATTTTTGTGACCCCATTATGGGAAGATGAAACTACTTCTAAACGGGCTTTCCCATGGTTTATAGAACCCTTAGTGTTTCATTTCCTTGCCCGATGTTGTGATATTTCTAACATCTGGTGTCTTTCGGATGTGGTATCACCTTGTAGTACATTGTGTTCTAATTACACCCATTTTTAATGGGTGTTCATGGTATATTTTACCATCGATATGGGTGTAATAATCAGGTAATGATCAGTTTCAACTGGTTAGAGATTCTTTTTACATCATCAACCACTTTATAGTTCTTTTTAATCTACTTTCCATTCCTTAGTGATGGATGGATTATTATGGAGTCATCATGGGTGATGGTAATATGGTTATTATGACTATAAAATAAATCTCATTGGTAATTGGGTATGGTATTAGGTCATCTTCATAGTATAATGTCCTAAGCGTTTGGGCAATAGTTTCACCCCAATGATCAGGATGACTTTTGGGAGACTCGAGTGTTCTGTAACGCTGGATGGTTGGTTTTTGGATCTCATTCTTAATGATATGATGTATTGGTTGTGACTCATAGTAGTATCACATGTACATAAAATGTGGTAATGTACTTTTATTCTTATGATAAATAGATTCTTTTTCTTTTTAATACACCAAAAATTATAAGGTGTGGAGTGTTATATCTGTTTAGTTTAAATGTTCCCTTCCTAGTAGAAAGAACAAGTCCTATCAATACCATTTGGAAGTGGTCACTTTTCTAGAATTCTATTGGGGATGGTGAAAGTAAAATTGTGTCAGTGATTTCTCGGCAGCATGTTGTTTTTGCGATTTATTTCACATCGACAGGTGATGTTTCTTTTATATCATGGTAGTCGAACAATGGTCTTATGACCGTTCTTCATTCTTGTAATTGGTTCTGATCAATTTTAAACTGTTTCAGTCCTCTTAATGTATTCTTCTAAGATACTACTATGTACCCCATCAAGACGTCAATGTACATGTATGTTTCCGACACTTTCTTTGGGGCACACACATCCGTCTGTAGATGATGCGCAGCTGTTTCCCCACATTACCACTTTCCAAAGGCGGGTGGCATTTGTTCTGGGTTTAAGGTCGTTTCCTCATTGATCGAAATGAGATGATGGGATTTTTGTTCCTCCTTTTGTGGATTCCTCCTCAGAACTCATCAGAAAGTCTGAGTCTCTCTTATAGACTAAGATGTTTCTCGGGAAACTCTTCCTTTTGATATTTTTTCATGGAAACTGGTTAATTACACTACTTCTGTCTGAACATTCCAAGGGGTCCGGTCCGGGCAGCAACCATTGGTCAGGGGAGTAGTCACAATGGAAATCACTGGCGTGTCTCGAAGCTGGAACACTAGCATGTCTGGGTTACTTCCACTAATCATAGTGCTTCACTAGGGAACGGAATCCCCATGAATCCAACATAAAATACGGGGAATTATATGCCATATTCTTGTATCTAAGGTTTTTATCATCTTCTTATGTTTTACACGGGGCATGCTATAGGTTTATTGTCTTGGGGAGACAGATCATACTGATCAAAAAATAGACTAGAGTGGATTAGATGGGTGCAACCCCTGTAGGGAACACTGATGATTGGTCTAACGCATGGTTAGCTACCTGATTGTTGTTAAATGGAATGGGTAATGAGCTGGAATGATCCCACCAGGATATGGAACCCTTGGTAAGAATAAGGGTGCACAATGGATGGTTAAGTGGAGTGGATAAGGAACGATATGGATTCGACTCGAGGGAGACGGTGATTTGGGATTGAGCCTCGAAGAGACCTCTTACGTACCCATTTGGAAGGGAATCAAAGTCCACATAGATCAGGATGATGGGATACATGAAGAGGAGACCCGTGAGAATAGAGGCATAGATGGGATCTAGAAGAGATAAATCCTCTAGGATGGGTCATGACCTTCTCGAAACGCATGGGCTTGAGGGAGTGATCAGGATGAGACATGAGTGATAGGATTGAACATCAAGGAGGACTTTTATGTATCCCTATGATAGGGAATCAATATCCACATAATTCATATGGATACTATTTACCGTCGATTGGGGACTTCAACAGCTTACCTCTAAATGAGGCTGACAATGGATTATTGCTTGCTGAAGATCGCAATGGCTTAGTGATGGGTGAAGATCGCAATGACTTACTGCTCGATGGGGGTAGCAATGGATTACTATTGAATGAGGTTGAACATCAGGAAGGCTTCCTATACACCTTGTTCATGGGATAAGGATCAAATCCCACTTACTTCGAACGGGTATAGTTTAACGTCTCGCTGGACAAAAGGGGGGGGGTACATTTTAATGTCATGTAAGATTGTAAATGTGTTGGGCTTGAACCTTAGGGAGGATTCCTATGTAACTTGTCATTCCAAGTCTCAAAGTACACCTAGTTTAGGTAGAGTGGGAACATACATGAAGGGGGTCAGTGCCAATGGGTGATTGACTTGATCTCGATGGAGGCTTCATATGTACCGTGTCTTGGCAATGATAAAAGTCCACATAGTTTAGTTGGATGTTTGGTGAACCAACTTGAAGATGTTCGGTACAAATGGGTGTTGGGCATGAACCTTAGGGAGGCTTCTTATATACCATTCCTTGGAATGGATCAAAGTCTACATAGTTTTGGTGGGAGTTATGTGAACTGACATGAAGATGGTCGACACCAATGGTTGTTGGGCTGGAACATTAGGTAGTCTTTCTACATACATTTCTAGGGAAAGGATCAAAGTCTACATTGTTTAGGTGCGTGTATAGTAAACAAAAATGAAGATGGTCAGGACCAATGGGTGTTGGGCATGATCTGTAGGCAGGCTTCCTACGTACATTGCATTGGCAAGGATCAAAGTCCACGTAGATTAGGTGGGTGTTTGGTGAACCAATGTAAAGATGGTATAGACTAATGGGTGTTGGGCTTGAACCTCATACATGCTTCCTACATACCTTGCCTTGGAAAGGATCAATGTCCACATAGTTTGGGAAGGGGTGTGGGAATTACAATCTAGGATGACTAAAAAGGATCTAATGGTCGATTCTTAGTCTAAGCCCACATCAGTAATGCTCGGTTTGAGAAACAAGAGGTAGAATAGACCTGGCGATCAAATCATGAATGATGATTTCATGGGAAGTGGGTTGAGGCTTATATGTCATTAGTGGACCAATGAGGAAATAGGGTCTAACGCATGTTCCGCGGTCCGAGGGAAGGAGATTAGGAAATACTCGAGGATAGAGGCCTGAGTGGTGACAAAACCCAAAAGGAGATAGATTTGGCACCAAGGAAGGGAGCAGGGGTGCTACCACCTGTGATAAAAGATATGGGCTTACACCAACATGGTTTCCCATTCCCCGTGGGTAGATTCCACTCCGATAAGTAGGATCTCATTACATGTGAGGAATGATCTCTCTCACGTGGATACCAGTGAGTTTAGATAATGTCCGAGACAGAGCACCCATGTGTGTAATGCACTGGGCAATTCCATAGTTTATCGTCATGTTCTGAAGACAACGGTGCCTGTCAATTTAACATCCTACAACTCGGATGAGGGGATTTTACTCCGCACCCCTAGGAATTACATAATGGATACCTCTCACCCCTTGCAGAATGGAAGGAAAAAAATTCAATGGTTAGGGGGTGTTATGAAGTTATCCTTTGAGGGTTCCATCTTAGCGTGGCTATGCGAAAAAGTAATAGCTGTTAGTGTGCCTATGTGAAGAACCATGAGGTAATGAATTTCCACGGGAAGCACTACCCAAGGGACATTGAAATAAATTCATGCATACCTGAAGATACACATGAAAAAAGAGTGTATGATGCAGGTGTAATGTGCAAAAGAGGGGCTCAAACATGGTGCATTCAGGGGAGAATGAAACATGTAGGGTGTGTAAGGGAATAAGCTGGGCACAATATGGAAGGATTATGTGCAATATGGAAGTGTTGCATGCAATAGATTAGGGATGCACACAATATGGTAGGGTTTCACACAAGAAAAGTGGTCTGTGCGCAAGAAGGAAGGGTTGCGCACAAGAGCATAGGGATGCACACAAGAGGGTAGGGTTGCATTCATGTTGGAAGGGTTTCACAGAAGACGGAAGGGTTACACGCAATAAGGAAGGGGATGTGTGCAAGAGAGGTCCAATATAGAGGAAACTTACGTGGAAACATTTTCTCTTGCACCGAAATAGCTTTGACAGAAAGGAAATTAATGAGGATCATGACCAAGAGGGCCCACCCAAAGGAGGACCCATCACACATAATCTAATACATTAAGGCCATTGTGTATTTTGCAATCTTTTGGAAGAGAGAGTTTTCACGTAGCAAAGAATCGTTTCATATTCTCTTTCCCCATCCCCAAAGGGAGGGGGGATGTTTTGTTTTATAGATGAAGTCCTCAGGGGGGGGGTGCAAAGGGACGCGACACACAAATATGTGGTGGACGTCAGATTGGGAACAGAAAGGGGCACTACACACACCCACGTGATCGACGACGCATTGTGCACAATATTGGGGCTTCATGAGGATGTTTGAGCTTGATGGTGTATTTGGAATGAAAAGGGGAGTTGCATGCAACTGTGCACTTGACTCCACATGGGTTGCGCAAATGGTATCTGTGAAAAAGCTCGCCATTGACGTCGTGTTGGGCGTGCAAGTTTTCTACACCCAGGGGGCCACTTGCGCGCCCCCATTGAATGATTCACACAACTGTATCCATTGTCCCAGAATCTACTCTTCCCATCCTAGGTTCCTTAGTTTTTTCGTTATCCTCCTCATTCTAGCCTTCTCCAATTTTTGGCATCAAAAAATTCCCCTCCTTAGAATTGAAGCATAAGTGAACCCGAGGGTCGGATTTTGAGGGTCTGCCAAAAAATATGAGAGCAATTGTTTTGTGCACAAAAAATTGTACATCATGTGCAAAAATCTGTTTTGTGCACGTAAAAGACGTGTCTTTGACTATAAATGAGGTGAGGGCCCCCGTAGGTCCCTACTTTTGACTTTTTCTGCTCGACATGCACCTAGCTCTCCAGCGCAAAAACAATCCCGATCTGTGAGAATTTTTCCATGAACAAACTCGGGTTTTGCGCGTTGTCCCACATTTTTCGTGCATATTGACATTCTTTCCTGACACCTAAATTTTTGAACCCCAAATTTTATACTTCTCTCTAACCCCATAGGATTTCTAAAATGGCCACTCAACAGACTGATGTTGAGAGAGAGGTCTGCGTTGTTGCGAGAACGAGTCATATAATCACAAACACAAAAAATTCATCATTGGAGGAGGGTTGAGTCTAATAACAAGATTTGTTTTGGCATTCTTACTAATTCTCAAAGAGATTATGTTTTGAGTGATAACCTACCACTATGAAACATTGTCCTTGTAGAAGAGGTTCTAATAATCAGTTTTGAGACGGACACACCGCAGTCATGGGTGACGTATGAGGATAGTCTTCCCCAATGACATATTACAATAAACGAATATCCTACTAGGGAAACGTAGAACAAATCCATCTATTTCCTAAATATGAAGACTAGGATGTTTGTGAGAAGCGATCTGGTTCCCTAGGAATCTCCCACTATTTATTACAAAACATTCAGAAACAACATTACGGACAAGGTGAAGGGTTGGAAGGAATGATATTTTAGAACTGGGGGCATATTAAACAATGAATGGGCATGAGAATACTAGGTGCATCATACATGCGAGGAATTTGGGCTAGAGCTATGGTCCATCGGCTTTTTTTGAGGCTGTATGAACATCCCAATTTCATTTCTACTGAGATAATGAATTTGTAGCAGAGATATTCAGTCATTCGCCCCCTGATACCAACACCTTCCACCTCCACCATGGGGAGGTGGGCATCGGTCTATGGTAAATCCACTGTATCAGGGGAATCCCCTTGGAAGGGTACCATTATGATGAGTTCCTATCAATGAGGAATGTTTGGTGGGATAAGACACACACCCCAATCCTGTCATTTCACCTGTTGTAGCTAGTTAAGGAGGAGTTAAAAATAGAATATATCCTGAAGGAAATACACAATTTGTGGTGGTTTAGCCTTTTCTTGATGGAAGACACGGCTGTGAAGATGCCAGGTTGAGGGAAACAATGCTCTAACACACCTCAGAGAGTGAAATAAGGATCATAATGGAGGGTTCTAGATATAGGAGAGTACCGATCATGGGGAATTGGATTTAATGTAGGTCGAAATCCAAATGTGCGATATGTCGTGTTTCTTGCTACGTTCTTGAGAGGGTGGTTGTTTCCAGTGAGGGACATGAGGATGGGGGACCATACATGGACGATAGTGATGGCCAGGATCATGGTGGTGAGGAACATGGTCAACCTAAGAGTGTCGTTTGTTGGCCAAGATATACACCATTCTAGGACATATATCAAGGGTATGTATGCCCAAGTCGATATGCGATCCATTACAAATTCTTCATGGCTAGGTCGCGACTCACTGTGGCAGGTATGACTTTTTGAATTCCATTCACCACTGGTAACAGTATGCGGCCATCTCTCTTGAACATTGCCGGGATTCTCCCCCAACGACCAGAGACGAGGGGATCAAGCTCAAGATTGGAAGTCACACTCACTTTGAATTTCACCAATTCGGAACCCTAGTTGTCCAGATGGTAGATGACGGTCATGGGCCATTAGTGCAGAGGGAGTACTTGCAGAGCATCCGAGGTGGCGTACTAGTGGCTCATATTGACAGTAAAGTCATTTGTAAACAATATGTGCCGACTGGTTTTCCAAAAAGTTAGGGTGTATGAATCAAATTCCAAAGAAATTATATATATAGGTTCATGAAGAATGACATCCTATTATTCTCCACCAACTATGGCTTATGTTCATGATATCCGGCTTGGGAAAAGTCATCACTCTTCTCCTCACCTATGTCAGTACAATCCTTTCAACAAAGTATGTTGAGAACTGGATGAAAAAAAACCCTAAGGTGATTCATTGGAATAAAATCTGGCCAATCAAGGAGGCCAGTTCAGAACCCAAAGAGTAGGGAGGTAGACGAGGTGTCATGGGAGAGGTGAGACAAAGAATGGGCTAGGAGGGTAGCATGGAACAAGCTGTCACTTTATCAGCAGAATCAATGCAAGCTGAGAACATGCCACCCCCTTCTGAAGAATGGTGGACCCACATGCGGCCTTATGGGCTAGCCAGAGAACTTCTGGGCAAGCAACTCAGGTACCTCTTAATGTCGTCTACCGACACCATCTTCCCCTCTCTGTGTTCTGCCTGGAGAACATTGCGACAATCTATGTCTACAGAATAATTGTTGTGGCGGTTGGTACACACTGTGATTGATCTTCCAAATATAGGAAACTTCTAGATGAGGATAGGGTATATTTTAATCATCGTAATTCATACCTGAAATACATGGATATGTACTCATTCCAGTGGGGGTGGTATGAAGAACTGAATATCTTGATGAATGTGATGCTTGGCCAGAAACTTGACCTATAAAAGCTTCCATCTTAGGAAGAAAGTATAGAGGAAGAGGAAGAAGAATATGATGATGACGATGATGATGATGAATATGGGGAATGTGAAGAATAAGGAGGTGAAGAAGCATAGGAGGTCCAAATTGATGGTCTTGGTGGTGAGGGGGCTTCAAGAAACTCCTGCTCACCAACAGAACTCCCGAAAGATTAGAGAAATTGTAGGTTCTGATGCATAACTGGCAGATCAGCTCGAGGTAAGTTCAAACCATATCTCTAGTGGCCTTCATCAATTCAAAATCCTGATCCATAAACGATATTATGTATTATTTATGAAAACATGAGTGAGGGTTCTCAGGAATCCTTCCCCACAGGAGGCGAAGGTGTTCCTATGGTGGTTGGGGAGCTTTCCCAGGAGCCTATCCTCGATACTGAGCATAGTGGGGTGCCGATTAGGGCTGGAGTAGGCCAAAATTACCTAAGAAATCCCACCCTATATCCCCATAGTTCAAAATGATCTGATGTTGGTGATTGAGTTGACAATGGAAGAAGACTCCCCTATGGCGGTGGCCCCCACCATGACACATGCATTGGACACTACCAGACTAGGCTCCAGTAAGTTCTCATTCATTGGTTCTCCTCTTTTCTAAGGAATTTAGCTAATAAATATACTGATTCCTGATTTAGTGATCACATGGTTTGAGGCGCGCCAAAGCATCTGGTCCAAGACATAAGAAAGAGTCATGCGAGTGGCTACATCAATCTTTACAGAAGCAACCATTCCCGGTGGCCCAACCCCTGTACTCGATGAACCAGATATTGAAATGATTGGTGGTGAAGCTACCGGGGTGTAACTACCACCCAAAGAGAGTGAATTCATTGATGAGGAGGTTGTTCACTAAGAATACCCTGCCACTGAACTCCTTGTAGCTTTCTCTGTATACAGGCCCGCTGACCCCGATGAAATCGATGATTCTGACTCAGATGATACAGAGGAGAGACATATGACACAGTACATGGCATGGAAGTGTATCAGATGCTTTCTCATCCAAAAAAATTAATAATTTCTTTCCCGGATGGGGTAACTCCAAACATTTCTACACTTTCTCTGCGCTGGAGGGGTAGGTACTCACCATTCTCAAGTAATGACCTGTGATTACATGGCAGATAGGATACAAGAGGATAACCGATGATCAGACATTTCCTGGAGCTAGGAGGGTTCAAAGAATACTCAGGACTTCTTGTAGGTATTGTAGGAGGCCCAAATCCTCGAGGAACATGAAAAGTAAAGGGAGTCATTCATTTCAATACAATCTATGCTCATTGAGCATTTGAAGGCCTAGCTCGCAGATTCTCAGGTGCAGACATCGCATGTGAATCCCCAAATGATTGAGCTCTAGACTAAACAATCACAAGCATAATACTTGTCTAATTAGTTATTCCTCACCACTTCTATCAAAGAGAAGGATCTCAGGGGGCAGGAAGTGATGCTAGAGGTCACAAGTCAGAAGGTGGTAGCATTGGAACTGTCCATCGAAAATTTTGATCCTTAAGGGCTCTGTTTTGGCCGACCCCTAAACATATCCTTCTTTATTACATTCATATCTTAATTGTGTGCATTAACAGACTTTTTTATTTTTTATTTTAATGCCATTTTACCAAAATCCTGAAATTAATGGTGAAGCTTTTATTAAGTTCACATGGGTCGTGCCCTATTTGAGAAACAAGGGATGCTCGCATTATTACTTCGTGTGAATGTAAGGGTGCCAACCAAGTTTTAGGCATATGAGGTTTGAAAAACCAATCTATATTTCCATGAAGAAAAGGGAGAGGACTGATTAGAGGATGAGGACCTCAGAACAATTGAGGTGTCGTCTTCCCATTGCGTCTAGTTCAAAAGCAGGATAATGCTAGAGGAATTTGGAATTAGTCTGAACATAGGGGAGAGGAAGGTTCGAATCATGATACCCAAAATTCAGAGCACTGTAGGGATGGAGTGAAAATTAAGAAAAACGTTTTCCATGTTTGGAACATAGAATACTTACTGCATTTGCCTGGAATGTGTATAATAAATGAGGCGCAACCACTGAACGTGTTCGAAACACGGGGCTTGACTTGAAATGTCATTTGATAGTCTTCCAGAACGCTGGCCCAGGACAGTAGGCAAGCCATAGGCTGAGCATCCATACTATTAGGGGGTTCCACGATATGTCAAAGAGGAAGAGGGTCTGAATAAAGGGAACACAAAGTGTGGAGGGTGGCATTATGGGTTGTTCAAATGGACTCCAACATATTGGAAATTACACCACCATGGTGAAGGCACATTGGGTGGGAACATTGGTCCTCTATGGTAAGGACCTAGAATGACTTGTAGTTTTATGTCATACCAATGAGGATGATAGACATGTAGTTTAATGTTGTATGGTGAGGAAGACACAAATTGTTTTATGGTCATACTTCATGTACCAAGGTTAATAGTTTAATGTCATGGTACATGGATTGTAGACTCCTAGTGTATGGTCATAGAGACTGGACCGTGATCTGGGCTGAGGGCCCCGGAGGGTTAATGATCCTTGGGTTGGGCTCGAGGCGAAATGTTTGGGAGTTTATAAGTATCCCATATTGATGAGAATTAGGCCAAACATAGTTCTTGGAATGCAGCGTGGTTAGAGACCGACGTGGATAGTCAAAATCCTTTCTAGCGAGGGATCTAATGCATCCTATAGTTATTATGAGGCATCCTAAACTTTTTCAGGGTGTAGCTGTAGTTTAATGTCATTCCTCGAGGACATCTGAACTCGGGCAGTTTAACGTCATACTATATGATAGTGTGTGAAAGGGAAGATTCTAGGAAGGTAGTATGTGATGTGGTATCTATAAACCCAATGTGAAGAGGACATACGGAGTCCGCACCACACCACGTATCCCCGGAGGATGTTTGTTAGGCTAGGGGACCAAAAGTGAATGTTAGGCTGGGCCCAAGGCAATGTTCTTGGGTGTTACTACATACCCCATGAAGATGGGAATCATGCCATTCATAGTTTTTATAGGTTAGTTTAATGTAATGAAGGGAAAGAAAGGCATGTCTGGAATCACTGCGCTAGATCACATCCAACGAGAACTACTAAGCCCAAATGAGTCGTGCTCAATGTGGGAAACAAGGAGTAGTGATGGGACATTCCTAGAATAGGGAGCCAGATGGCGGGACGATGGGATGCTAGGTGAATGAAGTCACAATGATGCTGACCCACCTATGTAACACACCTAGATGTGCAAAATTTTAAGTCTGAGTTTGTTGGAATTCCACTTGAACATAAGGAAGTGGGAATATGTGAATCATGATTCTCAAGATCTGGACCACATTAATGTTTTCATGAAAATAAGGGGTAACTATTGACCATGTTCGAAACACAATCTCTGTTTCACGTTAGCCTAGAATGGGGAAAGAAAAATGATGTTCGACCACTGACCAAGTTCGAAACACAGGACTTGTTGCAAATGTCGTCCGAGGTCATCAGGGACACTGGCCCAAGTCGGTAGTCAAGCCAATGGGGCTTGAGTGCAGGCTATAAAGGTGGTCTATTCAGACATGGAAGCTGATGAGGATCCAAATAACGAGCTCATGAATCTTAGACAGGGAATGAGGGAATGTCCTTTTGAAAATTAGACACTTCGGGCACTGCCACAACTCATCTGAGTACGATGATTAGGAGTATCTAATAGAGGGAGTAGAGTCCCCCTCCCAAAACAAGGGTCATGAGGTTGTGTGATTCCAACATAATGGTCGTAGGATGAGACATTAAGGGGGGCTTGATTTAATGGGATGTGGGAAGGGCGACAGAGTGGCAAAACAGGGCATGAAATTTCTATAGGGAGATATTATTTTAGAGTCATAGATCTCAGACTAGATTGGGAAAATACAAGAGAGAAACATTTTGCAGTTTTTGGAAAACCTAACATGAATAAAAATCCAAGAGGTACTCGCCCCCCAGATGCTCCCCAAAGAAGTTTGGGAAATGGGTCCAAAGAGAGAGGACATGATTTCAGATTCTTAGGGATGGAACTAGGGAAAATATTTTGGGGCATTCCTATCATGGTAAGATACCAGTTCTAATGATAATAAGGTTATGTGGGTCTGGAATTTGAACCAAAATTAGCGACATTTGATAGATCTTATTTTTTCCTTTAGGATTAATGTGTTGTTTTTTTTGTGAAGTGATGGACCTAGGATAGAAAGTCCAAGCATCTCCACAATAATCATGCTATGTGTAGGAGTTGACAAAATGAATAGTGTGTGACTGATACCAAACATGATGTCCTCTCAAATGGGGACACCAGGATATAGTGTTGTTTTTCGTCGTGCTGCCAGGACGATAATGTCATATTTAGGGTCATGTGATTGGACCAACCTTGCATTTTAACAACATTCACTATAGACGCAGTAGTTTAAAGTCATGTAGGACTAGGCAACATAGTTTAAAGTCATATGGATCAGACATAAAAGGAATGCACATGGTGTGAAAAATCATAGCCAATGGGAATGAGGACATAATCCCATAGAACAACGCGCATGACTCCAAGGAAGAAACCTCGAGCTGAGGGGACTATAAAAAGTTTGATAATGTGGATATGAGGTAGGAATTATTGGATTTTTGAAGGGGAGTGCGTGATGAGAAATTGTAATCCCAATGTGAACGAAGGCATAATCCCATACATGCCACATCACGTGGTCCTCTGAGAGTTGGGACCTAGAAGTCAGAACATGTGAGATAAAGTAGTGGAACCCGAGCTAGACCCAAAGTCATGATGTATGGGCATTCCTACGCATCCCCTGGGAATGATAATCAAGCCATACGTTGTTCTAAAAGTGATATTAGTTTAAGGTCTTATAGATCAGACCACAGAGAAGAAGAACTCTTCGAAGTAAGTGAATACCTCAATCCAATTCACAAGACCACATGAATCAAACTCTATATGGGAAATAAAGGAGTAATATGTGTATTTCAATACCTGGAATTCACACCAAAGGGAAGTCACTAAGGAGCCCCGAATGAGGCTTTCCTGTAGATTTTTCCTCCTAATGTGAAAATTCTCACTAAGGTATACTGCTATGAGTGTAATAAAAATGTCAGGACATGATGGGGTGGAAAAAAATTTGAAACATGTAACCAACATTCAAGGATTTAAAGGGTTTAGTGTGATGATGGAGGATAACTATTGATCATGTTCCAAACACATGATCCATATCATGTGACCTAAAATGGGAACAAAATATGTGTGTCGACCGCTTACCAAATTCACAGCACATGACCTGTTTCAGTTTTTTCTATGAAACCCTCATGGAAATTGGCACATAATGGTAGGATATCTCTTAGGACTATCATCCTTTCCATTTGGGGGTCCCTTCAGATGTGAAAGATAATGGAACCCAAAATGTAGGGTAACAGGAAGCTTGAGAAAAGGGTGAAAGCATGACTAGGTGGAATCTGACAATCTAGGATATAGACCAGAGTGCTCTTGGGAACATATTTGAACCACCAAAGAGGGTCAAGGAACCTAAAATTGGAGTTTCCGACTCAAAAAGATGAAAGATGACTGCTTAGGAGAGGAAGGTATGTGGAATGGTTGTTATAAACCCAACATGGATGAGGAAATAAAGAGTTTTCACCACACCGTATACCCCTCTCCTAGAAAAACACAGGGCAAGAGGCCAAACTGATATGGTGGTTTCTAACAGATGGGTCTGGACCCAGTGAGAAGACATTCAGTCATTCCTACATATCCCATGAGGATAGGAATCAAGCCATATGTAGTTAAGATTAGAATGTTGTGTTGTTTATCATCCTACAACAAGGACACAGATGGGGGTGCAATACCCCAATGAGGTACGTGTATGACACATTGAGTAAACCGATGTGAATGAGGACATAATCCCATACCACATTGTACAATCCCTAGAGGGAACTTGGGACAGGGGACCAAAAAGGCCAAGGGACTTGATGTTGGGCCACATAGAGAATGTCACAACCAGCTTGTAGTTTAATGTGTTGCAGTTAGGATGATGGTGATCTTAGTTTAAGATCATAGATCTCAGACCATAGATTCCATGTTTAATGTCATATGCGTGGGAAAGAGAAGGTGAATCATTATGCCCATGGAAGTCGACAAAGTGGAAATGATGGTAGAGGACAACTGTTGACTATGTTTTCAGCACAGTTTACACCCTTGTGTGACTGGAGTTTTGGGAGAACAATTGAGCTTCGACTGTTGACCATATTTGCAACGTGAGACTTGTATCAATATTCTGACTGCAATCCTTGAGGACAATAGCCTCTAATGGTTGTAGATACCTTAGTTTGAGCATCCATGACATTTATGGGTCCTTTTGGATTTAAAAGATGACGGAAATCCAAATGATGGGTCTCGCGAATCATGGAGGGGCCTGTACTCACAGAAAGGGTGATAAATGGATGGATGTCTCAAGGGGATATATATGGAGTGATAGAATATCCTTACTTTAATGAGGATTTGAGTCCATACCATAACATTAAATCCTACATGTGAACATGGACTGGGGGGGGGAGGCCAAAGGACAAAAGGTTGGGAATCCTGGCTAGCTGTATCTATATAGCCACTGATGCAGGTATTTCTTAATCATAGATCCTACGCCCATGGGAGCAGTGCTAGTGCATGAAACAAGGGGTAGTATTTGGATATCCCCATCACATAATGGAACAAAATCTTGAATCACACTCTAGATTGAGGAAGACTGAGGTTTGGAGAGATGACCGAGCAGAATAAAACACTACATTCTATGTTTCGGACATGTGGGGGTGGTGACAATGAAAAAGGATCGATGTTGACTAGATTCGAAAAAAAACATATATATCGTGTAACCTGAAATGAGAAAAAAATGGATGTCGATCACTGACCATATTCTCAATGTGGGACTCGTATCGATTTGATGTCTACAATCCTAGAGGGTGTTGGACCGAAACGATAGGAGAGCCCTTAGGCTAAGTATCCATGTCGTCCAGGGGCCCTTTTAGATGTGGATGATAATGGGAACCCAAATGATGGGGTGTGTGGAGCATAAATGTTCCCATGGAATTTCAATATAACACTAGACAGTAGAAGAGAAAGAGATCTTCAGGGGAGAGTGGTACATGGTATGGTCATGATGAACTCGAAGTGGGGGATGGAAAAATATGGCACCACACCATGTGTTTTATCCCAATGAGAGGTCACGCTGTTTGGGGATGGGCTGACAGATGAAATTTATGGGCGGTCCTACATACCACATGAGGATGTGAATTAGGCCGTAAGTAGTTCTGAAAGGGCCATGTAGTTTAACATCATCCAGAAAAGACGTCGGAGGATTAGAAGAATGAGGGAGGTAACATGGTGCAATCATCGTAACCCTGACTAGAGTGGGGCCAAAAAAGCCTATATGACGCCATGTGGGATCCTCCAAAAGAACTATACCCCACATGGTATAGTCCTAGAGGAAGCTGGGGCTGGACTCATGATGAATCATATGAGCGTTTCTATGTATCCCATGAAGATGAGAATCAAGCCATACATAGTTCTTAAAAATGTGGTTTAACGCCTTGAAGGATGACGCACACTTTAAAGTCTTGTAGGACTAGGCTGTTTAAGGTCATAGAGGATCCTAGTGTTGTTTAGGGTCATGTGAGACCCGCATATTGAGGTTTTGCAGGACCGTAAAGATTAAGGTTATTTTAGATCATGACAAATAGATATGATTTCAGATTCATGGGCACAGACACGAGGAGTATATATCTGGGCATTTCTACATATCCCATGAGGATGGGAATCAAGCCATACATAGTTCTAGGAATGTGGATTAACATCTAACAGAACAACCCATAGTTTAAAATCATGTAGGACTACGCAGTTTAAGGTCATGGAGGACCCTAATGCAGTTTAGGGTCGTGCTGGACTAGCACAATGAGGTTGCGCTAGACTGTACAGATTAAGTTCATGCTGGACCATATGTCTTAGGAAATGTATTTCTCGTAGAACATGGCTTTGGTGGGAGGATTTATATGATCACCATCCATGGTAACCAAGGAGTATACACCATTTGAGTAAACCTCGTGAACGATCTAAGGTCCATACCATTTGGGCACCAACATGGGTGGTTTCCTTCCGGGTATCATTGGTGCCTTCAGGGACAATACCAAGACACCCTACAAGAATGAACGAAGGAAAACTTTTTTTTCGAAAGCTCTAGCTATATTGTTTTGATTCCATTCTAGCTTGTGCAGGTCACAAATCCTGTTCTCATTGAGTGCATATAACTCATCCAAATAGATTTAAGCCACTTTATTTGGTGCTTACTGATCATAGACAGTTGTGCACAATGAGATAAATTGAATCCTTATAGGCATGATGGCCTATGTTCCATAAACTTGTGAATATGGGGTCACCTTGGATAAATGATGTGTCATCTTCCGGTATGCCCATTGGCTGTTGGGGTGCTTGTTTGTCGAACTCTTCTTATTTTGGCCAACAATTATTGGCAAAAATTTAGAGAGTGTTTTGTTGAATGACTCAATCTGTCCATTTTTATTCACATGATAGAAGGAGGTATGGTTAGAACATATATTTTTCTTGGAATACAATTTCTTCAGCTCAGCTTCTCAGATGTTTGTGTAGTTATTGGTGAGGACGGAGTGAAGGAATCCAAATTGGTATATGTTGTTGAATCTCACAAAGACAATGAGGGAATGGGCCTTGACCTCTTTGAGTTGAACTGCATCTACCCACTTGGAGAAGAAATTTGTATAATTCAGGATTAATCTACAATGGCAATCTTTCACTGGTGGATATGTTCACATGACATTGAGTCTGCATACCGCAAATGGCCAAGAGTAATTATTGTTGTGTAGAGTGTCTGGAAGTTGATGCATGAAGTTAGAATAAATTTGGGATGCATGGAACCTCTTGGTGAACACGATGCTATCATAGATCACAGAGGGCCAAAAGAACCCCAGTATCTGGATTTGGTGAGATAGATTTTTCCTATTCAGATGATCCCTACAGGAACGGACATGAACCTCTTGTATGACTTGGGAAATCTAAACTCCATGAATGCAACTAAAGAGAACCCTATAAAACCCATACTTGTAGGGGACTTTTTCATTACTAAGACCATCTTGGAGGGTAAACTATAGCGCATGATGTTAGATTCTCTCACACTCATCCCGATCAACGTTGAGACTACCATTTTGGAGGTACTCGACAAAGGAGGTTGTCCAGTCACGATTCACATAAATCACTACATCTGGCAGACCTAGGGGATCAGACATGGAGGTGCTGGCGGTAAGGTTTCTTTCTTTCAGGCTATCATCTTTACTTGGAGTGACAAGAGAAATGACTCTTCGATGTGCCATGTGGATAATTCGATCATCATATTCGGGCTCTACAAGTGGAGAAGCCAGGCCGACCAGGGCATCAACTCGACCATTTTGAGATTGAGGAACATGAGTAATTTTGGGCTGGGATGGGAATTGGGCCATTAGCTGGATGGTACGTTCCACCAATGGCACGAGATCTGTAATTATAAAGACATAGTCCCCTTGATCAACATGATAACCAGTTCAAAGTCCCCCTTCACATGCAAATGGGGCACATCAATCTCGAGAGCCAGCTCGAGGCCAGTGATGAGAACCTGATACTCTACCTCATTGTTGGTGCAACCTTCTAACTAAAATAATGAGTATTGACAAATGGCTTATGCTGGTGTAATGAATACAATACCTAGGCCTACTCTGAGGAGGTTGGGGTAATTTAGTCTTCTACTAATGGGGGTACGAGAAGGGACATAAAAGTATATTTACCAACATGATATGGCTTGGTCCACCGAGAGAATTGCTTCATCTGAGAAATTGTGGTCTAGGGACTGGTACATATGAGCTATATGGGAGGTAAGGAAGTATGCCAATTCTTTCCCTTTGATATCCTTCTGAGGGAAAAACCTGATGTTTAATTTCTGAATAATAAATTCCCACCAAGCTAGATGACCAGTCAGCATGGGGTGGTTCCTGATGTACTTCAGGGGATCTTCCTAGGACATCAGTTGTACCTCATGATGAGGGAGGTTATATCACAATATCTACACTTCAAATACCAGCGCAAGGAATATATTTTCGATAGTGGAGTACCTATTATCTATATCGAGTAGCATGCGGATGAGGAAGTATAATAAATTATCTATTACCTCATTATTAATCTGGGAGATAATGGCGCTAATAGATCACTCCAGGGAGGTCAAATAAAATACCACTGGTTTTCTAGAGACGGGTGGCCTTAAGACCGGAGGCTGGAGTAGATACTTCTTGATTTCCTCAAAAGTAGTATGGCATTCTTCATCCCACTCATAGACAGTGTCGTTCTTCATTAGTTGAGAGAAGGGATTAAACTTGCTGGAAAAATTTGCAATGAATTTCCATATGTAGGCTATGTAGCCTTGGAAACCTCAAAGCTCTCAGATATTGCTTGGGGGGACATCTGGATAATGTCCTTGATCATTTCTGCGTCAATCTCGATGCCCATGTATTTTACAATGAAGATGAGAATCTTTCCAGAGGTGACCCCAAAACCACACTTCAATGGGTTCATCTTTTGGTGGTGAGAACCTAGGAAGCTGATCACTTTCTCAAGGTCATTGAGATGGTCCCATCTCTGGAGAGATTTGACCACCAGGTCATCTATGTAACATTCCACCAATGTTGCAAGGATCATCTTAAATATGCGATGCATATCCCGCTGATAGGTAGCACCCACATTCTTTAAACTTAATGGCATGACTTGGTAACAAAATGTACCTTGTGGTGCCCTGCAGGCTGCAGAATCATAATCATTGGGGGCCCTTCAGATCTCGTTATACCTAGATTATTCATCCATGAAGGAGAGGGCTTGGAACCTAGCACTAGCGTCGATCCACAAATCTGTCACAGGAAGGGGAAAATCATACTTTGGATAGTGACAGTTGAGATCTTGGAAGTCGATGCAGACTCCGATATATCTGTTCTTCTTCCATACCAGCACAATTTTGGCTGGCCACATGGGGTGCTGGACCTCCTTAATGAAATTGGCTCTGATGATCTTGTCATCTTCAACCTCATACATGGAATCATGAGTAGGGTGCATCTTTTTTGGAGGATGCTTGAACCCGCAATGATTTCCCAAGAGACCGAGGTGGTGGATAGCTACCTGGGGATCTAGTTTTTAAATCTCATCATAACTCCAGGAGTATATAGAATGGTGTTGTTTTAGGAAGTCTATGTACTACTTTTTTTCCTCTAGGGGAATATCGACACTAATCAATGTGGTTTTTGGGTCTGCATCACTACCGAGATTCTCCAATACCTTGTCGTCAACCGTGGCGGAGACGCCCTCTTCAAAGGTAGGGGTAGAAACACCTAAATAATCTTCTTTTCTTACAGAGGGAGGATCCTCAGTGGGAGGATCTTCCTCGGAGTTAGAAGCTCCTGATTGGAGGCCAGTACCAGCCTTAGAGGTAGTGGACACTAATTTAGGGAACCCCTATGCTACTATAACTATAGTGATAAAGGGTGTTGATCTAATCCCATCTGGTGTTCAAACCAAGGGGACACACATGATGATATCGAAGCAATAGTGGTGTGTCGGCTTGTGCCAGCTAATTCCAGCCCGATGAAACAAGCAAGTATAACATATTGACATTGCAATGGGGCAAGCATCCTGATACCTTATGGGAGTAGGAGGCTCTGACATCACCTTAGCCATGTCTATGTAGGATTATGAGGTTATCTTCCGACGTCTATATGATTTGGGAATGTTCTCCAACTAGTTACAGAAACAAAAAATTATTTCCCCATGTTCGCCATTGTAGCCTCCAATATATGGACTAGAAAGACATATGAATCATCCAGATCTGCCTATGGGTCGGTCTCATCCATAGCATGCTCAACCTCGTTAGTCTGAATCTACATGTCCTTACACTTGTAGTATCCAACAACTAGATAGTGGGCTTCACAAGTGGAAAAGGAGGATGCGTCACCATGATGAACACCCAATCGACCATTGAGGGAGTAGTTAAGGCACTAGTGGTATGACGATGGAACAACCGTATGCAGGTGGAGCCATGACATACCCATCAATTCATTGTATGCGGTGCCCTAAGAGACAATCATAAACTCAGAGCTAGCAATTAGACCACAAAACTGGGTCTTCAAATGGATCTTTCTGAACTGTGTTTACTTCATCCTATCATAACCTTGTATTCTTAGTTCATAGGGACTTAGATTATCCTCAAACATTACCATCTTTCATAGTGTCCGAATAGGGATTAGATTGATCTCAAAGCCTATGTCGACAAGACAACGATGATCCTCCATGCCATTTAATTGGACAGTGATGTTTAGTGGGGAATGAGCCCCTTTTTGGGAGAAACATCATCTTCTCCAAATAACGAGACGGTGTCCTAACATTCAGCATTGTATACCGCCTCAACATGGAAGGCTTCTGTGACTGCTACCTCTATCTCATACTGGATGTGGCTTCCTAATTCCTCAGAGAGGGCCTCACACATATCAGATGATAGGCGAAGGGCCTCCGGGATGGAGAGATTTGCTGGAATGTGGGAAATATGTTTGAAAACATCATAAATCCATTCCAGGCATGAACTTCTATTTACAGAAGGTCACTCTATGATAATAGGTATGGTGGGCTCTGCCGACTAGGCCGAAGGCTGATTAGTGCATGGAATATCTCACTACCCACTAGTCGAAGCCGGAAGAGTGACTACTAGAAAAAGGCCGGATGAATGAGACCAGCCTGTGGAAAAGTGTGGATGGTCACGACATAGTCGAGGTGGAACTGCCTCATCCAACAACATGAATTGCAATGAGGGCGGGCTAAATGTGACCAGATGAGAATGTTGTGTATACTGAGCTCTATGCTGGGCATGCTGCCTAGTTTCGGTTGCATGCACAACCTGGATGGATGTACTAATCGAGATACTCTGATGGTGCATATTGTTGCATCTCTGTCGACTTTGACAATGGCTGGGGACATTGCGAGGATCTTCCTGGCGCTCCCCATCATCAAAAATCATGTAGGGATTTACCTTCTCTGCAGTATTAACCGAGGTGTACCCTTGACCATCACTTGAAGAGTTCTCCACTACTAGAAAGATTCTAGGAAGGATCACCATCTCATAGAGAAATAATTCACTGAGAGTTTGAGATGACAATGGAATTTGGTGGGGGACTTTTCTTTCCCTTATGTCGCCTGTATTTTCTCTTCTAGTAAGGGGGCAACTAAGGTGACGATGCAGTAGTTTCCATAGCTTCTAAAGGCTCTCGCTGATTCATATGTTCATGGATAACACCATGGGATATGTTGACTATTTTATGAGCCATCAAGTCATCATAATTCTATGACCCGCAGGTGGAAACATGATTTCACTCACTTTCACTGCCATTAATGCAGTCTGACCTCAAGATAAAACATGACATGTGTGCCAGTGTTGGGACCAACCGGGCTATGTTGTTATCAACTAGGTCTTTAAGCCATTATTTGAATACATAGCACTATTTTTGGTTTTGCCATAGGATTTGGTGGTTGGGACAATAATTTGGGTGATCAGTGAGGTTTGCCTCTTCTGGCCTCCTATAATCGAGAAATTTTACAATCCCCTACTCTAGGGAGCTTTGAAAATGACCATGGACTTTTGCCTCACTGAACATGTAGTTATAGTTTCTTTTATCCAAGAAGTGGGCCCTCAGAGCCTGACCCTAGTGATGGTATGGAGGATCCTGTCAAGGAGGTGGATATTGATCATCTCGCTTAGGCGATGGATGTGCATTGCGTGAAGGGACTGGCCTATTCTAAGGTGGGCGCTGCTGGGCCAGAGGCTGCACCTGAGGTGGGGGGCCTCTGGGATGCTATCAATTAGGCTACATGGGTAACAACTATAGATGCCTGTGGGCCTCTATTTGATCCACTGCAGTGGGCTGGTCCCTAGCGGCTCTTCTTGTGGGAATTTTACGATGCGACAAATGTGCCTGCTTAGCCTTCTATAAGGCTTCCTCTCAGCGTTCATCATTATTAGAGACATCTTGGAATCCACTAGGGTAGTTTTGGGTGATCAAAGTGGGGAGCAGTTCCATCTTGACTTTCCCTACGCACATCATCAGTAGTTACTCCTGAATCAGTGGAATTTCAAGAGATTATGTGAGCCCTTTCCACTAGGTGAAAAAGTCAGCAACACGCTCATCAATCATATTCTTGAACTTGAAGAGTTATATAGTACTCTTCTTCCGATTGGTGGAACTTAAATGGTAGAGAAATTTCCTATGGAGGTCTTCCCAGTCGGCTACTAATTCCATGGGGAGTTGGATGTACTAGAAAATTCCATCCCTTATAATTTCTGTACAAAACACTAGATCTTGGTAGATTTCTGCTGCACAGGAGTTCTCAACATGGGATCACACCCTGAGATGAAGTGGGAAAAGTGCGTGCTGGGTACCCCAACCAATTAATGTTAGAAATGGTTGGAGTCCCAAAACCATGGGGTACTGGCATATCATCCACCCATACCTGGTATGGCTTTCCATCAGAAGGTATTACCTCCTATCAAGTCTCTAAGGCATTGAGGCAAGCGATGAGTGCCACCATTGGATAATCTATGTGGGGATTCCTATCTTGATAGGGATCCCTGACAACTATTGTGTTGGAGAGTTCTTCAACATGATAAACAGGCCCAACAGCTCTTGGAAGGGCTGGTGGAATGACTTGTGGGGTAGCTGGGTGAACCTGAACTGGGTCCCGATGATTGTCATACCATTTAGGAGGATTTTGCGAGACATATTACGTCCTCTTTTCATATGTTCCAACCTCAACCCTGTCTACATGTGCAGGATGATCAGGGTCACCAGGGGGTAGTTTTCCAAGGGGATGTTGTGTTTACCCCTGCTACCCTACTGAGGATCGACGTAGTCCTTAAATTTCTCAACAAAATGTTTAGTGAGTAGGTCGTCGACCATATTCTTAGGTTTAGTGTGTTTCTGGAACAACAAGGATTTTTCGAGCTCGTCTTCCGCCTTCTGCACTATGCCAGATGGGTCGGAGGGTTTGATGGCTCTGAGGAGTTCCTTTCCTTTGTTGGGATTTCGGCTAAGGGATAGTGCCTCGGTGGGCATGAGAATACCCATTAGATTCTTCTAAAGGTGATTAATTATTCTTGACGAATCCAATATGTTTGAAACTCCCTCAGGGGGTAGGTCTTATAATAATTTCTAGCTTGTTCTCACCCTTCGACACGTCGACCATGTTAACCAAGACCCTTCCTAGATGAATATCCATTATGTTTCTTAAAAAATTGAGTTGATACCGGATATGAATGATGAATAGGTCAACATACTAACCCCAACCATGAATTTTTACATGGTGAGAAGCCCTTTTGTGATCCTACAGAGTGCCCTGAAACTCTGAATACACTTTTACTGGAGATCCCCACATCGACCTGGTGACTCAGGGCGCTGGGCCACATGGAGTGCAGCGTAATCAATTAGACTGCATTGTTTTCCAATGTACTCAAAATGTTCTGGGATCTTAGGGTAAGAAAATCTCTGATGAGGAATATGGAAAACAATCTCCTAGGGGGTTTTGCAGAAACACTCAACTTCATCATGGGTGAGGTATTCTGGCGCACAAAAATTCGGCACTACAACAGGCCAAAACATCTCAGGGAATTGGTCCACTATGAGGATATCCCATAATCTGTTGGGCTTATTTTTAGGGTATGTCCCTTCATTTCCCCACTTGTCAATTAGAGGCAGTTGGGGAATATGTAGTGTTTTCGAAGCAGACTGCTGGGATGGTGGGCTCGCCGGTGGAGAATGAGGCATGTGACCTGACAAACTGACACATCTCATACTATCCTCGAAAGAGTGTACTGACTTAGCCACGACATAGTAGTAAAAAGGGATGACGACCATATTTTCTGGAATAGGGACTACTATTATTGGCGATGGGTTACAATGTTTCTCATTTCCCATTTGTCCATAGAATAGCTCTCTGTGATCTCTAGTCGAGGTCTAGAGTACTTCTGGTGATGGAGGTGATTGCACGACCATAACCTGTGAAGTTTACTATACATTGTTATCCTGGATATACCTATGGAGGGAGTCAGGAATCCAATGGACCTTGCATTCTGGAAGTATTAGACTGATGTACCATGTTCTTACCTTTGGTCATTGACACGGAGGATCTAGGTGAGGTATCCTTCACTGATTCTTATTCTGCTTTGGAATATGATAAGAAAACTGGTTTGATGTTAGTCTGAATATTCTCAGCATTATTTTTATAGAGGTGATGACCCATCCTCCTGCCCTGGTATGGTTCTTCAGAACATGGTAGATTCTGGGCAAGAGGAGGACCTTCAGCCGTATTGGTGGTGGGGCGAAGAGGATTCCTGCCTGAGTAAGCCGGGTGCAATAAACACTGGGACAGATATCAAAGGGGACACGAGGGGGACCGGGGGGACCTCCATGAGAAGTTTTGGAACATGTAGGACATACGTTAGAGATAATTGGAGCATGGGTAGGACATGCATGCTTGATTTCCAGGGAACAATTAGTGCACGGAGGGTCCTCATACTGGTTGAGCCAAACACAGGTATGATCTTCATGATGGGTGCGGGTTATGCAAAGCAGAACTCCAATCCATTTCATGCTGAGGTGAGGAGGACAGTCGCCAACTTCTACAAGTACATGGGGAATCCCCCCATACTAGAGATTCACCGATTGCATATCATCACAATATTAGCGGTCTGTGGTGGGAGGAATGACCCAATACCCCATACAATGAGCACGAGAGAGGCTTCCGTACAGAGAGTCACTGCCATGGGAAGGACCCTCATTCGGATTGATGGTAGCACATGGCGGATATCCATGTCGAGCATCGAAGTGGGGAGGACACACTTTCTCCCTAGCAATAGTATGGGGAGGACCTCCATACTGGGTGTCGTTGCTGCGGGATGGTGCATGGTGGGTGTTCCCTATTCTGACAGCTAAGAGAGTCAACCCAGCTTTCCCATATGGATGTTGGGGCCTCCATTTGGATTGGTTAAATAGGTTCCCCTACTCGGTGTGCCCAAGGGGGCTGATGATACATGTCGGTGGTGGGACAAGCCACAATAGTTTCTAACATTGATGCCCCTTGGTGGGCATCTTCCTCAGCCTATGCCCGACATTGTTTTTGGGTCAGCCAGACTGGGGATGGTGGTGTAGGTCCATCGAATACCCACTCTTCATCCTGTGGGTCTGGAAGGCGGAGTTAGAGTGGCCTAGTGGGGGCCCTCCATTAGGTCCCCTAAATGGTATCCTTCCCGGGTTGGCCTAGAAATCCCCTACCTCATCAGCATAGGAGAGGTAGCCACCGAGACGTTCATGGTAGAGGCTCTAGAAATAATTGGATGTTGTGGTGGGAAGTAGTGGATCCCTGTACGTCCCTTGGGGGAAGTGGTGGCGATGAGGCACATACACCTTTAAATCCTGGAGGGCCATATCCTGGGTCAACATAACCCACTTCTTCTCATTTCAGAGTATGTGGTTTCTTATCACCCTACGTTGTACATGTTAAAAAGGGGAGATATGGCATGGATGCCCAGCGGATGTAGGTGTGGGGGCTATCACAGAAGCGGTTGAGCTACGCAGGATTGCTGCATTGACATTGTCACCACCCCTGCCTTGGTGGGTCGAAGATGACTGAGTTCCTAGTGCATCAATTTGGTTCCTGAAAATTAGGAAGATAAAGCCATTAGTGCTGAATCAATGAAATCGACGTCCAGTGTCCCAACGCTATTATATCTCTCATTACTGGTAAGAAGGATCCACACTAACAAACTCATAGATCGAGATGTCCTATGGTTTGACTACCCCATATTTGGGTGAGTTTCAAGTCAGGCCCGCTATTTTCTTGGCGGGACCTAGGTCTATATAACTGGATCCGTTGACATGAAAATAAACTGATGAATCGAACAATACTAATCTCCATATTATGGTGAAGAGATTCATGCTGGGTTCAACATTTCTGTTCCCAACTCTTTCATCGGGTCACACACATTCATCTGTGGAGGATGTTCAACTGTTGCCCCCCATTCCCTCTTTCCAAAGGTGGGAATCATCCATTCCTAGTCCATGGACGTTTTCTCTTTGATCAGAACGAGATGATGGGATTTCAGTTCCCCCTTCTGTGGATTCCTCCTCGAAACATGTCACCTAGACTGAGACTCCCTTATAGACTAATACGTTGTTCATGAAACTCTTCCCTCTTCCATTTATTTAGAGATTCTGGTTAATTACACTACTTCTATCAGGACATTCCAAGGGGTCTAATCAGGGTATAAACATTTGGTTGGGGGAGTAGTTAGGTTGGACATCACTGGAACTTATGGACGCTGGAACAGTAGCATGTCTGGGTTTCATCCCCTTATCCTAGGGATTCTTGAGGGCACGGATGCCTGGGGCATCCCACCTCAAATGCGGATAGTTATATACCATAGTATTGTATCTAAGGTTTTACTCATCTTATAATGTTTAACAAAGGGTATGTCGTTGGTTTATCATCTTGCAGAGATGGATCAGACTGATCAGAACACTGACTAGAGTGGATCAAATGGGTGAAACCTCTAGATGGAACACTGATGTTTGGGCTACGCATGGTTAGATACTTGATTGTTGTTAAAGGGAATGGGGAATGAGGTGGCATGATCCCATACTGATGTGGAGCCTAGGGTAAGAATCGGGATAGATAATGGATGGTTATGTTTAGTGGATGGAGAATGAGATAGAGTCGTATCGGGGGGCGATGGTGATGTTGGGCTTGAGCATTGATGAGACCTCCTACATATCCTCATGGAATGGAATCAAAGTCCATGTAGTTCAAGATGATGGGACACTTGAGAAGGTGACCCGTGAGAATAGATTCATAGATGGGATCTTGAGGAGATAGAACCTCTAGGTTCGGTGATGACCTTCCCGAAACATATGGGATCGAGGGAGTGATCATTATGAGACACGAGTAATGGGTTTCAACCATTGGTAGGATTCCTACGTATCCTCGTGACAGGGAATAAAAGTCTACTTAGTTCATCTAAAGATGGCTTACCATCGATTGGGGACTTCAACGACTTACTGCCAATTAGGGCTAATAATAGCTTACCACTGGGTGAAGGTCACAATGGCTTACTACTTGATGGATGTCGCAATGGCTTACCACTGTATGGGGTAACAGTGGATTAACGCTGGATGGGGTTGAACCTCAGTGAGAATTCATACATACCATGTCCAGGGGACAAGGATCAAAGCCCACAAAGTTCAAACAGGTACAATTTAACGTCTCAAAGGATGAAAAGGGGGGTACTGTTTAACATCATGCAGGACCAGAAAAGTGTTGGGATTGAACCTTAGGGGGGATTCTTACGTACATTGTCTTTTAAAGGATCAAATTCCACATAGTTTTGGTAGTGTGGGATCTAACTTGAAGGGGGTCATAGCCAATGGTTGTAGGGCTTGAACCTCAAGGATGATTCGTACGTACATTTCCTTGGAAAGGATCAATGTACACATCATTCAAGTGGGTGTTTGGTGAACTGGCATGAAGATGGATGGGACCAATGAGTGTTGGGATTGAACCTCAGGGATGCCTCCAACGTACCATGCATTGGAGAGGATCAAAGTACACATATTTTAGGTGGGTGTTTGGTGAACCGACGTGATGATGTTCGGGAATAATGGGTGTTGGGCTTGATCCTCTGGGAGGCTTCCTACATACCATGTCTTGGAAAATATCAAAGTCTACATAGTCTAGGTAGGTGTTTGATGAACCAACGTGAATACGGTTGGGAAAAATGGGTGTAGGGCTTGAACATCAGGGAGGCTTCCTATGTATATTTCCTCGACAAGGATCAAAGTCCATGTAGTTTAGGTGGGTGTTTGTTGAACCGATGTAAAGATGGTCAGGACCAATGGGTGTTGGGCATGATACTCAGAGAGGCCTCATACGTACCTTTCCATGGAAAGGATAAAAGTACACATAGTTCAGGAAGAGGTGTGGGACTTAAATCTAGGTGGCCCAAAAAGGATGTCAGGATTGATGCTCACTCGAAGCCCACGTGAGTCATGATCGGTGTGAGAAACAGGAGGCATCAGAGACCCGATGATCACATCATGAAAGGTGCGTCCGTGGGAAGTGGAGGGAGAATTATATTTATTTAGCAGCCCAATGAGAAAATAGGGGCATACATGTGGTCTGCGGTCCAGGGGGATGGAGATTGAGACTTACTCTAGGGTGGAGGCTCGGGTGGTGACAAAGCCCAAAGGGAGAGATATTTGTCCATGAAGAAGAGAGGAGGTGTAGTGGTGCTACCTACTTCGAGAAAATCTAGGGGCTTACACCAAGGTGGTTTCCCTTTCCCTGCATATAGACATCACTCTGATAAAGAAGATCTCATTCCATGGGAGAAATGATCTCACTCTTGTGGAGACCAGTGGCCATAGAGAATGTCTGCAATGGAGTACCCTGCATGTAATTCATGGGGAGAGTCCATAGATTAACATCATGTGCTGAGGATGACATCTCTTAGTAGTTTAACATCCCACATCTCGGATGATGTGGGTTTACTCTTCACCCCTAGGACTTCCATCAATGATACCTCTCACCCCTTGGGGAGGAGAAGGCATCAACAATGTTGTGGTAAGGGTGTGTTATGGAGTGATCTATTGAGAGGTCCACATTTGTGTGGCTATGTAAAAAATCAACAGCCACTAGCTTGACATGGAAAAGAAGCATGGGGTGAAGCAATGCAATGGGAAGCACTTCCCAAGGGACACTGAAATTTCATCATGATAAATTGAAGAGCCACATGGAAAAAGAGTGTGAGACGTAGGTGTAGTGCACATAAGTGGGGCTCCGATATGGTGTCTTTAGAGGAGGACAACACATGGAGAACGCGCAAGTAAATAGGCCGGGCATAATATGGAAGTTATGTTTAAAATATGGAAGGGTTTCACGTAATACAGTAGGGATGCACACAATATGGTATGGTTGTGTGCAATAGGGATGGTCTGTAAGTAAGAGGAAAGGGTTTCACAAAAGAGAATAGGGATGCAAGTAAGAGGGTAGGGTTTCACACAAGAAGGAAGGGATGCACGCAAGATGGAATGGTTGCGTGAAATAAAGAAGAGGATGCACATAAGGGAGGTCCGATGCCGAGTAAACAAGCATGGAAATGGGGTATTTTGCACACAAACAACTTTGGGAGAAAGGAAATAAACGAGGATCATTCTTAAGAGGTCCCACCCAAAAAAGGACCCCTGGGGGACCCGTCATGAAAAATATATTAGACAATGTGCATGGTGTTTTTTTCGTGGTCGTAGAAGAGGGAGTTTTCACGTAGTAGAGTTTCGTTTCATCTTCTCTTTCACCATCCCCGAAGGATGGGAGGATGTTTCGTTTTATATCGGAAATCCTCACGGGGGTGGGTGGGGGATGGCTCATGGTGGGTAAAAAGGTGGTGGACATTGGATTGAAAGTGAAAAGGGGCACTGCGCAAAAACATGCACTCGACGAAACATTGGGCATGCAAACGGGGTGTCGTTCGGTAACACACTCTTGATGGGACAGCTTGCGCAAAAATGGGAATGACTCACAACTTCGATCTTGATGCCACATTGGGCACACAAATAGGTGCCATGCAGAATCTCTCCCTTGACATCGTATTGTGCACGAATGTTTTTTGTGCACCAGGGGCCGCTTGCGCATACCCGCTGAATCATTCACGCAGCTGTCTCCCGGGTCCCGTAACCTTCTCATCCCCTCCCAGGTTCCTTTGTTTTGTCATTATACTCTTAATTCTAGCCTTCACAAAATTTCAGTGTCAACAATGTTCTAATGTAGTGTCAGTTTTATGCTATTCTAGAGCGTTAAATTCAGTTGATTTTGTTGGGTGGTCCTATTTTTTGTATTACACACTTGATTAATGGTGTTCATTATTGTTGGGTCAAGAAACTACATTGAATGTCTGGGATGGAATTTAGTGTGTGAGCTTTCTTTAAATGAGAGGTTCTTTGGAATAGGGCATCGAGGTTCTGTTTGAAATGCTCCAGTCATCCAAGCTGATCATTTTGAGAAGTGTTCAGTCGGAGTGGCTCCAATATTGGCCTTTCTCATTCAATGATGAGGTCAATGGAGGACTGTCTCTGGAACATCATTAGGTGGGGATATGTTTGGGTTGTGTTGAATTGGGATTCTTATGGAAAAATGACTCAACTTTGGGAAAATGAGGTCAATGTGGGAATGTATTTTTTAACAATATTTTAAACATGCAAGGAGTGTTGTTATAATGCTTAGAGGCATGCTTTTTAAGTCAATTCCATAGTGGAGATGTCTTGACTTGGAATTGGAACTATTAAATTTTAAAGAATAATGTGGGATGTACCTTGGCCAAGTGCTTAACAAGATGATGATGTGACAGTGTATCTAGTTGAACAGTCTAAAGTGAGAATAATTTTTTTTGTTTCGGTTGGAGCATAAGTGTTGGCTCGAGTTATAATGGCTTATGTGAAGTTTTCTTAAGAAATTTTTAATGGTGCATTGTGTGTGAATAAATGAAATTAAATGATTTGAAAGAAACATCATGAACATTATTGTTTGAAAAAGTTTTATTGTTCTCGAAGGCTTCTCAAGGGAGATAGGTTCTATAGTGGTAAGGTTATAATGATCTGTGTGTTGAATCAGATGAAAATACAAAGGAAAGTTGAATTTTTTCATTTAGTTGAGGGACTATTTTTAAAATTGATCATCATAATAGAATTATGGGAGTTTTATCACATCAAGGTGATTTTATTGGTATTTTGTGATGGCCTGAGGAGTTTCATAGATGTTTCGATGTGCTTCTGGAGCTCCAAACCCAAAACATCAATGTTTTAAATGACCTGAACGTGAGCATGGTTTTCATGAAATCGTACGGCCTATAGTATGAAAATAAGTAGTTTAATGACAAAGGGAAGAGGATACCACATGGGATGCACACATTTTGTTTTTCAAACCGTGCACCGATCATGCATGCTTTCTGGCAAGGGGAAGTTGCTAAGATATATTCACCACATAGTTGGCACTCAGTTTCTGTACCATACAACCATCCTGTGCGGAGTTCCCTTGGTGACTACTAAAGAGACACACTACTGGCGTATGTTTTCCTAAATTGTACATCCCGAACAATGCATGACATGATATTTTAAAATTTTATTTATTTTAATTTAAATAAAATAAAATATAAAATTAAAACATATCCCAAAATCATTTCTCCCTCAAATAATGGTTCACCCCGTAAGGGGATACCATTTTGTAGTATTCTTGATCCCCCTTCTATCTCCCTCATTCAACCAAATATTTCATCGGTTTCTTCACAAATCTTCTCATATTCCATCAAGGTGATCCTCCCCACTTCTCCTCTTTAATTTTGATAGAGTTTTGGCCTATCAATCACCCTTTTTTATTTGACTACAACCATTGGTCAATGTTTAATGTGTTTTATGTTTTTCTATGATGTTAAGATGTGGGAAGGGCCTCTCAAGTCCCATTTTATCATTTTACGACAATCACCAATGAAGTAGAAGCAGTTGGGCTCATTTTTGTTCACTCTGAATGGTTTAAGGTGAGTTTGTCCTTCGTTCATCGATGTTGCTTAATTTATATTTGGATGTTTTGGAATTTATGAGTCCCAGTTATAATTTTTTATGATTTTCAGTCATCTTTGAAGGATTTAACACATATATTTAGGTATATATATATATTCCATGTACATATTCCATCATAGAGTGGGGAATACATGAACTGGGTTACGAGATATATATATATTGTTGTGTGTTTGTATGTGTGTGAGGTTATATATATGCATGTATGGAGATGATCCAAGTGTTCATAGATACGTTTTTGATGTACCAAGTATCAAATTGGTTCCTCTTTGAGGTAGGATCCTATTCCCTACCCTTTTAATTTAAGAAATAATTAATTAATTAATTTCATTATCATTTCATCTTGTATACAATGGTTTCAAATAAGGGGTATTTTATTAAAAAATTATACTAGATTAATTTCATTATTATTCAGGAATAAGATTAATGTTTAATAAAATTAATTTTATATTCAAGAATGTCATGATTTTATAATAAAATCCCTCTAAGGGAGGTGTATTTCATTCAAGACAAATAATATAGGGAGTCTAATTTTATTCATTTACACCTTATTTCAATATTGTTTTCCTTATGCTTGAGGTTTTAATTGAAAAATGGAATGTTTAGGTTCTTGTCTTCTTTTTGTTGAAATTTTCCATGTTGGTGTATTATTTTTTTCCATGACACCTATCCTTTACATGTGATCCCATGAAATGTATTTCCATATTTTTTCTGTTAGATTAATTGGTTAAGGAAAATGGTTTTTATGGGTTGGCTTAATTGTGATAGTTCCATTCATTGAATAGAATGTCCATGTCACTAGTCCCTTAAATCAATTTTCCATGTTTAGTCAAATTGAGTGAGAATAAGCTTGGGTAGGATGTCTCACACTAAATAGAATGTTGTTATTAAATGCATCAGTCATAATGAATTGCCTACCATTTATTAAATTGTTTAAATGAAATTGTAATAATGAAATGGAATAAAATATGTATAATAACAAGCTATAGAGGCACTGCCTCATGGTTTGCATCATAAATGTGTTATAATATATATTGAAATAAAAATAATTATGGATGGTGGGAATTATTTCCCCATTACTGTAATATAAATATCTATGTATGAGAGGAATTTTTACCCCATATCAGTATTATAAATGTTTATGGATAAAAGGAATTCTTACCCCATGAATGATATATAAATATTTATTGATGGGGGGAATTCTTACCCCATGCTAGTAATAAAGATGTTTATGTATGGGAGGAATTATTACCCCATAATGGTATTATAAATGTCCGTCGGCAGGATTCATTATTACCTCATGCTGTCTATATAAATGTTTATGAATGAGAGGCATTCATACCCCATGAAAGATATATAAATATTTAAGGATATGAGGCATTCTTACCCCATTCTAGCCATAAAAATTCTTATGGATGGGAAGAATTCTTAAAATATACTGCTATTATAAATCATTATTGATGGGAGGCATTTCCCCTTACATTCTGTATAAGTTTTTTATGGATGGGAGTCATTCGTACCCCATGAGAAATATATAAATGTTTATGGATTGGAGGCATTATTATCCAATAGTAACTATTTAAAGGTTTATGGATGGGAGAAATTATTAGAAAAAGAATGTTTATATATATATATATATTTAGTGAAATTATTAGGCTATTATCCTAGCAATAAGCTGAGGTTGGTATGGAAATCACATGCCCCTTATAATCCTGAATGGGTGTTTATTTATTTATACAGCCTTGTTTATTAAATTCTATACACCTTAACACTATATAATTTATACCAAACTGTATTCATTGGGGTAGACATTGTGGGTGCAGGTCTATTGTGATTTATATCACAGAGCTCACTTATGTACCCTAAGTACCTAAGAAGACCTTATATTCTACGGATATAGGTTGTTTTTTGTATTCTTGTTACATGGGAGTTAGGACCAATGGTCCGAGCTGGAGTTCAGGATGCTCAAGGAGATCCCCTGTTCATCATTCTTATCTTTAATTTATTTTTGTATTATATTGAAAATCATGTTTTTCATTTACTATTTTTTTTATTTGTCATCAATTTTACATGAATACATTGTATCATCCGGTATTGGACACTTTTACAACATTTTTATTACTTGACTTTCACAACTAGATTTCATTTATCTATTGATACCACTATTATATGTTATTTTCTGTTGTTTATAATTTGATAATACCACTGAAAATATATAATATATGGGCATAGTTTTCCCAGTATCACCTTATAAGTCCCTATCTACTAGAAGGATGCATCTATTATACAGGAAGATGCAGTTGAGGCCATGTGAACCATAGTTTTGGCTACTAGTTTGATGTTAATCCGGGTCAAGAAGTTACAACAATAATATCAAAAAATCATGAATATAACCTCAAATGAAATTTTATTTCAAAAGAACTATTGGAAATTACCTTTGAATTAATTAAATCCCCTTGAGAATTATGAAAAACGCCTTGATTGCATAAATTTTTTGTTCAAAATAAAAATCAAGAGAAATCCCTATTCATTCAAACACACCCCAATATAGAAATTGAACCCCATAAATAATACATCAATACATAATTTTAAATATATTTTATCAATAAAAAAAATGTAAATGTCATGAACATTAGGTATGCTAATGGTAAATTGATTTTATAGTGAGACGCCCACATTAAACATAATTGAATCTCATCTTGTTATCTTAAAACCACTTATAATAGAAGAAAGGGACCATTGCTGGCCAAAATGACATGAAAAATCATTAAAACCCAAACCAGAACCCCGGGTTATTCCACCCATTTTCACAAGGGTTAAAGGAATGGAATAATTATAGTATATCACTTAAAATAATTGTTATAGGAAGAGGAAATCAGTGAATAATTATAGTTTCCTCGATTAGTCGGCAAATTGGAAATGAGGTCATCATGGTTTTTAGGAGAAGATAGAATCCCTAGAAAAAGGGATTTTTTAAACAAATGTGTGGATGAGGAGGAGAAATTATGTTAAAATTTCATAATACACATTCATTATTTTCTAATTGTATGTAACCTATATATACAACACCATTTGGAAACAATGTGTTAAAAATTTATGTCCCTTTCCATTTTCAAAATATGTGACATGGTTTTTCTAATGAGTATTAATGGTTAGAGAAACAAATAAGTAACAAGGAAAATCTATAAAAATCTCACCAACCTGCCTCTTATATGATTTGGTGTAAGATTTGTACTAATAATTCATGAACCATTCTGTAACTACATGCTAAAAAATATTTCCCCAAAAATCAGAATTTTCATCAATTAACCCACACATTCACCAAAGTAAACAAAAAAAATTAATACTCAAAGTACAGTATACAAGTGACCTATTGGGTGTGTTACAACATGTATATCCTCTCATATAGAGGTAGTCGACATATATAATGAAGAAAATCAACCATTGACGATATAAGAATAATGGTTGGTTTGGTTTTTCACAAAAATGAGTTTCTTATCTAGGTTGATGAAATTATTAGGCAATGGATTTATGCCTTGAATCATTTCAATTATAGGTATTTTAAAGGATGACGTGACATATTTATCCTAATTCCAATAGGAATTCCATATAGGGAACTTATCATCACAAAGAGAACATAATAAAGGCCCAATGTACCTCAAGGAGGAAAAATTAATAAAATATAAGAATAATTAATGTATGATAAATGTGAAAGTTATTCACCCACGGTTTTGAATAATTGAAATAATAGATTTCATAAAGCTGTTTTATAAATTACAAAATCAAAAAGTTTCTGAATAAGAAGGAACCTCTCGTTTAGTGTTTGATTATATGGAAGATGACAATGCTTATACTTATACTACTAATTGTAATAATTTTTAACAATATGTCTATAAATTTTAGGAGAAGGTTCAACATAATGAAGAGAACATTAATGTACCAATCAAGATTTATGTTGTAAATAGTGAAACCCACAAATTAGGGAACATAACAATTTATAACATGGAGGAAGAAAATATTCTTCATCTGATGAATTTAATATGGGAACCTCAAAAATGAGTAAAACAACTAACAAGATAGTAACTAAAACTCAATTTTGAAATGATTAATTTAATTACTAACCATGATAATAAAGAAAAACTTTTTAATATTCTATGATGTCATGACTCTATGATCCTACAAAATCTATTATAATGGAACCCTTATTGATGATAATTAGGGTGATATTGTGTCCTCTATCAATGATGATGCCACATTAGAGATTAATACTAAATATTATGGGAATCATTTGAAATTAACCATAACCTATAGATGAGAATCATATCCATGTGGTTAGGGAGTTCAGTGTTCCCATCAAAATATATGAACGTGATATTAGTCTCCAAAAAATTAATGATTTGAAATTTTCTATGTTTTTGGGGAATCCAATGGTTTCCATATTTTTTAGGTTTTTAATCATCTCTAGTTGAGGAATAATTATATGTATAACATCAAGGGTGTATTAGTAATTGAATTTAGGAATTTTTCTCTTTTCTTAATTACTCTTTGGTGTTAGTTTCCTTTTTTCTTTTTTGTTTTGAATTTTGTAAAATATTGCATGTAAAGTTTTATGCCAGTTACCCCCTTTGAAATCAACTGATTATTATTTATTGGGGAAATACGAGTTTTGTTTTCCAGACTAATTATTATAGTCTTCCTCAACTATTATTTACTGATAATATTAAAAATATTTATTATTATTATTATTATTATTCTAAAATAGTTAAAACACATTCCTGATAATATCTTCATCATTTATTAAAAATAATAAAAATACATGAGAATGTATGGGGTTAGTCTTGAAAACATACCTTTACATGAACAAAATAAACCGACACAAAGAGAATGTTAATGATATATTCTATGTTTATCAAGGAACTCAACCTATTAATGAAATATCTTTTTATGATGCCCCCAACTAACCCAACCATGATGGTTACCTCTTCCACACGAGTGTTATCCTTTCCTCCATGTCATGTGTTTTTAAAGGGGTTATGATCTTCATCAGTTAATATTGTAGTGTTATATTGATCAACAAAACATGTAATAGAGTAGACAACATCATTGATAGGATGTTAAACCTTCTTCGTAGTACCCTTTATCATTCCATTCTCATAGAAACATTCCTTATCTAATTTACCATCAACCTAAACCCATTACTCATTATGATTAAAATGTTTTTTCCAATATTGAAAATGATTTAGGGGCGATATATGACATTAAAACATTCAATTCAAGGGAAAATAATATTTGATACTATTATCTTCCCAAACTTTATATTCTAAATGTCCCTCATGTGTCACAGATTCAATATTTATAGATACAGACGCCACCTTGACTGATCATATCCTAATCAAAAACTCAAACGATCCCATTTTCTAGTACAACTTGCAGGTAGAGAAATTTTACTTACCGGGGTCTCCACACATGGACAAAGTCTATGATGGAATCTAAATTACTCCACCCTCATATTGTGAATAGAGAAAATATATAAAAACCTTACAAAACTGAATTTTTATGGTTTCATATGATAAAAATATTTATAAATATAAAATAAATTTTTATATTTAGAAAAATAAAATTTATTAACCCAAAACAATTCCATATCAACATAAATTTTTCATGTAATTACTTTTTAAAATCCTGATAATTGATGTTATTGCATATCTCAATGTTCTTCACAAGAGAATACATCAATGAATGAGATTCATAAATAGAATCATCCTATATCCCATCAGTTATATAGATCATATGAGACCGATTATGATACTACATAGCAGTTATAATATCAAACTATGACTACAAACTAAATTAGCACTTCCCCTGATGAGAATGTTCCAAACGACCAATCACACTCACAAGTCCATCCATCCCTTCTATAAATTGAATTTTTTTACATCGCTTTTATCCACGTCCACACATGAATTTGATGAATTTTCATTTTCATTTCTAGACACACATGTAGTAATAGAGAATCCATATTTTGTATTATATCTGAACTATGCCTCACACTACCCCCATGAAATTTTGGTGGGGACTACCTCTGATTGAGCTGTAGATTTGTTCCATCAGGCCCTACCAACATAGAAATCCAATTCACCTGCCTCAGATTAAAAAAGAACCCCTGTTAAGATGAGATAATACCAAAAAGATGAATGGAATACTTATTATTAGACAAATATTTATTCTAATTATATTGTGAACATTTCATCCAAACATTATAGAATAAAAATAAAAAATAGCAAGAATTTTACCTACTGTCCCTCATACCACCCTAATATTAGCAGATTTTGTAATCCGACTACAATCATTCTGTCCTAATTTAAATATAAAGAAAAAAAATTGTCCCTTATAAAGGATATAGATAGCATAAACTTTATTGAATTATTACCATTCACAAATCGGAATAAAAAATATAAACACTCTAGAAAATTGTCCCAATCATGAAAAATCACTTTGTATTTATCGCAAAAAGAAGGGATCTCTTCAAAATCAATAGGAATATTTAGATCATAATTATCAAAAGACAAAAAAACATTCTTATTTAAGAATATTCATAAATTTACATTTCTAAGGAATCTTCATATTGATAAAAAAGGCATGGAAGACCAAACAAATGAGTTTCTTGCAGGGGGCCTTAATTTTTAAAAATTTGATGGAATTTAATCATTATTTGAGGAATCCTTAATGTCTTTTTTACTTAGAGAATAAATTTATTATCATGTGTAATAAACATATGGATATTTTAGTGATTGAAATTATCTTGTTTTTATATTGTAGTGTTCATTATAATTAAACATATACATATTTTAATGTATTCAATTACAATAAATCAATTGAAAAAATAAATATTTAAACATATTTAAGTCAAAAAAAATATTTCTAAATATATAGAATTTTTAAAATTAAATATTAAATATTTATTTTATTTAAAATAAAACATAATCCATTTTATTTATATTATAATTACACTATAATATATATATATATACCAATATATGATATTTATATATATAAATATATCTGTGTCAAAAAATATTTATATATATAGCCAAATATTTGTCCATAAATTTATATAGGTAAATATATATTTAGGTATGTGTGAAATATAAATGTGTACGTGAGTGTAAATATGTTCATGTATGGGTGTGTGTGTTTGTATGTGTTAATGTTGTGTAGATATATAAAATATATATTTATTTTTGTAACTATATCATTATCATTAAACATAATATATCAACCTATGTAAAATAAATATTTCTAAATACATTAAGAAATTTTGATATATAATTATATAATTATAATTAAATATGTATAAATATAGAAAAAAAATATATAAACAAATAAATATATGTGTAAATTTGTAGAAATATTATATTAAAATATACAGTATATAGACATATTTTTTAAATTTTTGGTTAAAATAATTATATAGAAATATATTATTAAATAAAGAAATATAAAAATAAAAATGAATAATATATATAAAAAGATATATCCTATAATATTATAAAAATCATGATGGTATGTTGTTAGTGTGTTTCAACTTCACGGAATAGGACAAAGGTTCGATTCTGGGAATGGGAAAGGAACAATGACATGGAAAGAACTGATAAAGGGACTTAAAAATACTAATAATGGTGTTGGGATCAAGAAAGGATTAATTGGTGTGTGTAGGGGAATATAGAATAGACATAGGTGGTTTACATCATAGATAAATGTTTGGCATTGAATGATTTTTTGATTTTTTTAGATTATTAGCTGCGCTAAAAACATCTTAGTAAGACATCCTTTATATAACAACTCAAGATTTTGTGAATAATTATTTTTTGAGTTAATTTAACTGTTTTATATTTTTCATTTCACGTGACATTATAAATAGATCAATATATATATATATATATAAACACTAATAAAACATTATTTTCACACAAAAATGACTTGTCTTGTACTACATGCAATACATACCTCTCTTGAGCTACAAGAAATACTGACATGGCTTGCACTACTTGCATTACTTTCTTGGATTTCACTACATGCAACACCGACTAGGTGTACATTACACACAACAACATGTTTCTGCAAAGCATTATTTTATAATTTATAAATGAAATAATTATACCCTATCTGTTAAAAATAGTGATATGAATATTTATAACTACATTTAAATTAATTTTTATAATGGTTTCATATAAATAAAACATATTGATAATAAAAGATATTATTTTTTACAATCATTATATATTAAAAAATACTTTGAACTACAGATCATGTTCTTTTATTAAAATAATAAAATTAATTTTAGACCCATTTAGAAATTAAATTTGATAAAATAAACATTATTTCAAAGTTTTAAGTGAAATAATTATCATAAGGTGAAATTTTGGGATCTCTTTTAGGAACATCATTTTTTTGGGGAATAGTGAAAAATATAACTTTTTAATTTAAAACATCATTTTAATTTACATAATTATTAATAATATATTTAAATATAAATTTTCATTAAGGTCACATTAGATCAATAATACATCTATAAATACAATTCAGGTCAATACAATCAATTTCACATTGAAATCGAATATTAAAACATAATAATCTATTGAACTTTTTTCTACTTTAAGAACCCGTAATTTCATCCCATATGTGGGATTATCATTAATATTATTTTTCCCTCTTCTTTGACTTGAATTTTAAAAAAATAACACACAAAATTATAATCAGTATAATACATGGAGTCTAATAATATCAACATAATTTTGGACCAAAAATATCAGTAATGGTGATTATAATTAATCACAATGATTCTAGTAAAATTAAGCTTAATTAGGGGCTAAACCATAATATTAGGGGGCAAAATGACATATAATTTTGTCCAAAACCTGTTTTATGGAAATATTTCAGCCATAAAAATTACTTTCTTGATTAATGTTGGTTTAATGTGTCTTTTTTTGATAATTACATGTGTACACCTAACTTGTTTTCAAAAATTCCAAGTGAGTCATTTTTCTTCATATAAATGGCCACCACCTCCCCAAATTCTTCATTTCTCACAAAACTCTTAGTTTTGGCGAATCACCTCCCAATATATGTCCCAAAACCCCTCCCTTTATCCTAGAATCCTTCATTTTGAAATAAGTAAATCCAATGAAGACTTGTGGCACAATCTAAAAGGAGTTACCTAATGAAGAGGTAACGTCTTCTCTCAAGTCTTTTATTTTATTTTCCTTCTCACCCCCTCCACTCTCTTTATTCCATGACTGTATAAAAACACCCGTATCATAAATATACTAGGATATTTTTATGCTATTTTTTTGACCAAAACATACACACATATATATCTACTAGGTAATGCACATGTTGTTTTTGTGTATAACGAACTACCGCCTCAATAAATTATGATTTTTCAATTTTCCCTACCGCCTCCCAGGGGGGAAATTATGATGAAAAAAATATTTAAATATTTTATATTTTATATTTTATATTTATTTAGGCTTATTAATTCCTTTTTAAATAAATAAAATTTCAAATTCCATTGGGTGCTAATACGATAATTTCATTTGATGAAGTGTGGACTACCGCCCCATCAGAGTGATATGATTCATCCATACACTACATTGATTGAATTAATGATGATTTTAGTAAATATATAAGATATGTATTATATCATAAATATAATTTAATATATATATATATATATCTATATATTTCATTTATATTCATTCATTTAAGGGGAAAATTAAACAGAAATAACATTCATGTGTGCGTATGACCTACCGTCTCCATGAAAAATGTGTTCTATTTGATTCATATTTATTATATTGATTATTATAATAAAAATACAATTTTTATTAATTATATTTACATAATGTTTTACATTCATGAAATAATTATATAATTATAAGGACTAAATATATAAAAAATTAATACACATGTAAAGAATTAAGCGAATATTACCCAAAGTGTATCCTTAACATAGGATGATTAAAAAGATGATAATATAAGGTCATAATAAAACCATATATGATATTATATATAATAACATGGTTATGTAAAATATGTATTATAAATTTATATTTATTTTAAAGGTGGTTTGAATGATTATGACGAGAGTCAAGAAACAAAGTAAGGAGATTTTATCTAACTTTTAATTTCTATGAGATAAATTCTAGGTTCTCTAGTGATTACGTATTTGTGGTGTATTTAAAGACCATTATATTATTCCATATATTATATAAATAAATATATCTTCATCTATATATCCATTTTGTGATATTTCATTCATGGGGTATAAGTTCAAAAAGATTCCAAATCAGTGAAATAATTTTGCCACAATTTTTCTTCGTTGAAACTCTTTATTTCATATGAACATAAATTTTAATAGAGATGTATACAATAAAATTTTACATATTATATAATGAATTTAATTATTTTAATGTTATTTTATGATTCATTCAATTTACTTTTCTTATAAGGAGATTATGATCCCAAGATAGAAAGTTATAAGAGTTTATTGAGACAATCCAATCACCTTTTGATATTATCTATGAATATGATTCCATTGATGAAATATTTAGATAAATATCCCTAGAAGATTCATTTATTTTATTATCCTTTTTTGATTAATGATTTATTCATATATTTGTACATTTTAGTCCACTCTTTTCTACAAAACACAGTTAAGAATGTGTTTATATGAAAGCCTCGATTTACCTTCCCTTTGGATGGGAATTTGTATTCCTTTAAAATCACGTTTTCCAAAAAATGGTTTCCAAAAATATTATAATATTATCATACGATAATTAAAATAAATTTATACCCTTTTCAGTTTTCTAATTTTTTCAAAGGAATCTTCTTATCACTTTCCAAACGAGTCATTTTTCAAAATGTTGTATCATGAGAAAAGAATATTCCTTTACCAAAAATTACATGTATGGATTTATCCTCAATCAATACTTTGAATAATTAGATTCATGTTTAAATGTTAATTTTTAAGAAATTTTTTTTAAATAGCATTTCAATGAAATAATTTTCAAAAAAATTAGAATCTTCTTTATTTAACTCTATGAGAAAACTTTTTTAAAAAATGTTTTCATGATTCATTTATGTATTTTATGGAAAAAAGATTTTAAAATTACATTAGGACAAATTTATGAGTATAAAAAGTATATTAAATGAAATGGTTTTAAAATAAATCAAGTTTATTTCATATTTTTTTCTAGTAAAAAGTTTTTCAAAACATTTTCAATATTTCTTTATTGGATAAAATTTATTTTTCATTGAAATATGTTTTCAATATGCATTTAATATTATATAATATGTTTTCAAGAAAAAAGGTTATCAAAATGATTTCCTGTATTATTTATAAGGTATCAAGGTATTTTATAATAAAATAATTTTGAAAATTTTTATGTAATAAATATATTTTCTCAATAAAGAAAGTATATTTTCCTCAAGAAGTGTTTTTAAAAGATATTTCGAAATTATTTTTCATCTATGATGGAATCCATTGATGTTACTCATTAACTTATATGATTTTTCTATTCGTTCCAATCATATTATTTCTAAGTTTGTGTTATCCTTTATGCTATGGTCTATATGAAACCCATTTATCTTTCATGGGTTATATGTTTATGAAATCTGTTTCTCTTTCATGATTATATGTTTATCAAATTTGTATCTCCTTCATGGGATATATGTTAATTTAATCAGTTTCATCTTCACATGTTATATGTTTATCAATTTCATTTCTATTTTACGTGCAATATTTTTATGAAATATGATTCACTATTATGGGTTATATATTTATTAAATCCATTTATATTTCACAGATTATTATTTAGTTGAAATGGTTATGAAACTTGTATATTTATCTCATGTTATGATATTTTTGCATGTTTATGAAACTCATTTCATTACAAGGGTTATGATATTTTTTTATATTTTGGCCCATGTATATATGATTTCTTTATGAGATACTTGGGACGTATATATCCCTCCACTTCATTGGGTAATGATTTATAACTCACGATATAGATATGGATGAAATGATAAATGAACATAGTTTAGTATTATTTGATTGGCATGAGAAATGAAATAAGTTTAGTAATAGAAGTATCAAATGTATGGTGAAATGGATTCGATAATATTGGGATGGAACGACCGGTGAACTCGGTTAACTAATATAGGGATGGAACAGAGAGTGAAACATATTTAGTAAAGGAGTTAATCCATTAATATAGTCTCAACAGCAATTCTTTGACTAAAATAGGAATAATTATATATTCTTATGTGTTTTCCATAATAACATTTTTTATTCATATGCTCTAATTTCATAGCTTATGTTCTTTATTTCCTTATGAGTTATGCCTTATTAACTCACAATATTTATGATATGATTCATGTATATGATATTTGATATGCGTCTTTTGATTATATATTTTCATGATCATATTCTCAAACCCTTATGCTCATGATTAAGCTTACATAACTTTTTTGTTTACCCTTACTGAGAATTTGATTTGACCAATTTTTAATATTTCCTTTCCCCCAAGTTATGAAGAATTGTTAAAAGTAGATGTAATAAGGGTTTGTATCTTTATGGTAGATGTCAAATATCATTCACCTAAATTGAATATTTTTTTACATGATTCCAAATATACAATACTATTATGGCCCTTAGGCGTATATTTTTGTAATGAACTAAATATTCACCTTAAATGATGTAATATCAAGGAATGTCAAGTGAGGGACACTATAGTTAGTATCAAATGGATGTTTTACCCAACATTTTGAAACTAGGATGTGAAACAATTAGTGATATCCCAAGTTATAATTCTTAGGATATGTCTAGGAATGTCTCTAAGGATAAATATAAGCATGAGTTAAGGTTTTGAAAAATGTATTGGAATTTTTGTAGATGATAGAGTTAGTGGTTTCCAAAAAATACATCTCTATAACTATACTACAACTATATTACACTATATAATAGACGTACATAAGGGTAAAATCACTAAAAAGATGTTCTGGGTCTAACTTGGGTTAATTTGGTACATAAAATGGACCTTACTGCACACCTGGTTTGACATTCCTAAGGGAAATACTACTGAAATTCAAAAACTTTTCACGAACCATCATGAAGGATGTAAATATACATTATATTTGAATAACCTAGTATGAACCTAGGGTTTCATATATTAAAGAGGGTGAGATTATTTATAAATCTTGTATATGTAATTATTTTTATAACTATGTTGTTTTCTTCTATGATAAGTAATGCTCACACAATGCATTAGGGTTTAACGAATCATGGAAATCAGAAGGAACTGGACAAATACTGATTGAGATGGATGATTTCTTGTTGATAATTATTATTGGATAATCCCTAGAATTAAATATGTTGTGATCATGCCTATTTAGTTTTTATGTAATAGGACTAACAATATGTAAATTAACCAACACTCAAACTCACTAAGGATGTGAAAAGAATATTTTTATGAGAGTTTAGGTAATGGATATCATGGAGGAAATATGATTTGGTTTTCATTGTGTAATGATTGTGGAATGATTCACCTATGTAATTGTATTATAGGAACATGAAGTTGTTTTGAATGTGGAAAATAATGACACAAAGAAAGTGACTGTAATGAAAAAATGGAGAGTTCAGGTAATGAAATGGATGAGAATATTGACCTCCAAATGACTTCATCAAATGTTATGTATTTTAATGATCAAGTAAACATTCATTGTGAAAATCAATGAACCAAGATGAATGTTCCTAAAGGGAGCTGGCAGAGTGGTGTGAGTAATTTTTATATTGCGGATGATGATGATACTATATATGAAATGTGAAAGGAATGAGATATTGTGTAATAGGATGAGGTAGAATTATTAATGGAATAAGGTTGAAGTGGAATAATAAATAAATTTATGTATTTGTGTTCACGAATTATGTTATATGAAAAAAATATATATTAATATTGACCACTTTATATATTTTTCTAATGATTTTGTGGAATACATTTATGGGATGAAATGGAATAGAAAATTGAATTAATGAAAATGTTACATCCATAGAAAACACATGATTATGAGAAATATAGTCTATAATATATTCATTATGTCAAAATATGTTTTCTTGGATAATGATATCTGTGATATGAATTAGTTAATTGAATTGTACTAATTACATTAGATCTAATTAAAGACAAGTTGACAAGTAGTTCATGATATCATAGATAAAGTTTACAGCTTATTAGATTTATGGAATATAATAATTAATATATTGAATAAGGAAGCTTCAATTTTTTAAAAAGGATTTATTGTAATTCAGATTGTTACTATGGTCCAAGAGAATTTACCATGAGAGTATTCACTTCCTTGCAGTAAGAAAACCAACAGATACATTGTGAAATATGCATGATCAAAGTAAAAGAATGTTTGTGACTTTATTTCTAATGCTTTGATTTTTTATCTTTCTGAGGGTGATTAGTACAACCCTTCAGGAAAATTTAATGTTAAACATTGGTGGATGTATTTATATATTGGGATTATATGAAAAACTTATTTAAAATTATATTTATTTATTAACCTTATTTCAAGGATGTCCATCATATTTTGGAAATTATATATTTTTGGTTTTAGAAAACGACATCATGTATGTCGAGTGGAAACTAATCAAGTATAGAAGGGCCCCATGTCTTGAACCCATGATTGAATGACGATAAGGGTTTCACTCCAGCCACTACCCCATGTGATGTCAAGGTTATGTATTTTTATTTTTAATGAATAATTATTTATGATGAAATAGTACTATTAATTTTTATATTTAGAGATTAATAATATTAATTTTTATGAATAGTTTTTGATTAATAGTTAGGCATTTCATTATTTTATGATAATTAAGAGCTACTAAAAGTTTATTTTATAAAATCAAGCAGAAAAGATAATTTATAGGCATCCATTTCATGAAGTAATTGGTGAATTATAAATTAATAAAAGTACAAATAAAGAAACAAATTTTGTTTATATAAATATATCATGTAATATATTTCCATATATATTTTTTAACAATAAAATAATTACTCAAAATTAGTATAATGATCAAAAGAAAATATGTTTCCCTAATACCTTGATTTTGTTGGAACCAATTGCCTTATAAATTATCACATTTTAATGACTTTGAGGAAATTAAATTTTCTTTTATCATTCAATTGTTTGTGATTGATTACCCCAATCACTCCAAAAAAAATGAAGCCTTCCATCATCACTAATATTCTATATCAACAAATGTTCTCCAATGTTGAAACATAATTATATGTTACTTTGGGTAACCCTTATGGTTCCAACATTCCCTTTTTGAGGGACATTGTAATATTTATTTTATTATGTGGGATTATTTGAATGAAACATCGAAGTATTAAATAATTAATAACCGAGATGAGTTTTGAAGGATAAATTCATAATAATGCTATATATGGAAACACCTTGAAGGTTTTTGAACTATTTTTTATTGAATTAATTTATCCCGTTGATATTTTTCATTTCTCGTGAAACTAGAAATTGTTATCTATATATATATATAGACACACACACACATATACATATATATATATGTTAAATCACTAAGTCAAACAAGCCTTTCACATAGAACTAATTTGTCTTGTGCTACATAAAATACCAACATAGCATATACTACACATAATACCAAAATGCCTTTTGCTACATGCAATACAGACTTAGCTTGTACTTCTCGCAACACTAACATGGCTTCTGTTACATGAAACACTGAGTTTATGCAAATCTTAAATTTATTATTATTTAAAAATGATATAATTATAACATAGTTGTTAAAAATTTTATATGAATATTAATGAATACGTTTCAAATAGTATTTATACTGGTTTTATAAAAAAACATATTGATAATGAAAGATATCATATTTTTGTAAAGTTTTTATATGTTTAAAAACAGTATGTACTAAACTTCCTGTCCTTATAAAAGAATAAAATAAAATTAGAAAAAAATAAAAAATTATTTTGTAAAAATAATTTTTTTTTGGATTTATAATGAAGAAATTATCATTGGGTAATTTTTTGTTATTTTTTTAAGAAACATAATTTTTATGAATAGTGGAAATACTTCTTTTTATTTAAAAACTAATTTTTATTTCAATAATTATTAATGTTAAATAATATTTTAAATTTTTTAAGGTGAATGAAGTTCAATTATTCATCTATTAATACATTTTATGTTTTTAGAATCAATTCAACTTTGAAATTGAAAATAAATATGTAATAATATTTTGAACATCATTTTACTTTAAAAACATGTAATTTCATCCCAACATTGGGATTAGAATTAATATTATTTTTCCACTAATATGAATTGAATTAAAAAAACATTCATAAAACATTTTAATTTTTATAATATTTATATTATAATTAGATCAACCTCATTATTTTACCAAAAAAATTAGTAAAATCGATAAAAATAAATTATAGCGAATAAGGTCAAATTAATCTAAATTATAGATAAATCATAATATCAATGGACAAAATGACCTAAAAAAATATACAAAAACCCCTTGGATGGAAATAGTTATTCCATGAACCATCTATTCATGATTTATGTTGGTTTGGTATGAACATTTTAGGTAAAAACATGTGTACAAATAAGATGTTTTCAAAAATTACATGTGAGTCCTTTTCCTTCCCTATAAAAGGCCACCACCTCTCCCTCTTCTTCGCTCCTATCTAACCCCTTCGGTTCCACAATTATCAAACCAATAAAATTCCGAAAATCCCTCTGATACTCCTAGTATCATTATCTTGGGAATGTTGAAATCCAAAAATTCCTTTTGGCACAAACCAAAATGAGTTACCCAATTAATACTGATCATCTTCTCTCAAGTCCTTTCCTTTATTTTCATTCTCCACCCATACAATCTATTTATTTGATTATGGAATAGAAACAATAGTATCTTAAATATACTATAATTTTAATATTCTATTTTTTTAACTAAACTTACACACACATCATTTTAATAGGTAACAACCATATTGTTTATGTGTACAACCATCTATCACCTCACTAAATGATAATTGTTCTAATTTCCATACCTCCACTCGTGGTGGATATTATGATGAAAAATCATTTTATATATGTTAAATATTTTATTTATTATTTATTTATGATTTCATATTACTTTTACCAAATATATATTTTTTACATTCATTTTGTTTTAATATGGTAATTTCATTTGATAGAGTGTGGACTACTGCTCTTCAAAATGATATGATTCGTTTAAACACTACATGAATTCAATAATGGATATTTTAGTGAATATATAAGATATTTATGATATAATAAATATATTTTCATAATGATATTTATATACATACATATTTTTATTTTTATTTATTTATTTTAACATGGCTATTAAACAGAAATAACGTTCAGGCATACGTATGGCATAACGTCTCCATGAACGGTGTATTCGATTTCATACATATACATTCTATTGGTTATTATAATAAAGATATACTATATATAAATGATAATTGTATCATTTTTAAATTATTTAAATCATGATACATGTATAAGGGCCAATGATATAACGAATTAACACACATGTGAAGAATAAAGCGAATATTACCCAAAGTGAATCTTTAACATATGATGGTTTACAAGAGGGTGATATAAGGTCATAAACAAAACATATATGATATTATATATAATAATATAGTGTTTTAAAATATATTAAATAAATTTATATTTATTTTACAGGTGGTTTGAATGAGTATGGCTTGAGTCAAGAGGGAAGGTAAAGGGATTTTATATCACTTTTTATTTATGTGGGATATATGCGATGTTCTCCACGCCTTCCTTTTGTGTTGGGTGTGTAATGACCATTACTGCATTACATGTATCATATATTTAAATTTATGGTTATTAAAATACAAATTTTATGATATTTATTTCATGAGGTATATGTTTAAAACATTTCAAAATCGATCAAATTGGATTGACTCAATTTTCCTCATTTGAGAATCGTAATTTATTATGAACATAAATTATCAATGAAATTAATATACATAAATTTTACATGTTACAAAATAAATTTAATTCAAATCATCATATTTTATGAATAATTAAATTATTTTTCTTACATTGAGAGTATTATCCCATGTTACTATGTTATAAGAGTTTATTGAGACAATCTTATCACTTTTCATGATTTCACATGTCTGGGCATATTTTGATGAAATAATATGATCCATATCAATGAAAAATTGTACATTTTATAATCGTATAGTTATTAATGTTTTATTTATATATTTTCACCGTTTACTCCACTCGTTGTTATATAATATAGTTAAGAAAGTGTTTTCAAGAAAATTTGACATTACATTTTCTTTCCTTGGAAATCTATGTTACATTAAAATGTTGTTTTCCAAAAAAAGGGATCCCAAGAACATTATTCTATTATCGTATAAACATTAAAATAATTTTTTACCCTTTTTTATTTTTCTATTTTTTTAAATGAAATAATCTCTCTACTTTCTTAATGAGTCATTTTTCTGTAATTTCTAATCTCGCAAAATAAATTTTCTTTTTACCAAGTATGAAATATACATATTTATCATTATTCAATACTTTGATGGTTTCACATAATGTATAACGGTTAATTATTATGAATTTTGTTTTTAAATATATTTTCAACTAAATGGTTTTTAATATGTTTTCATTCTTCTTTTATAAGCTTTCAAGTATAATTGGATTCAATATGTCTTCATGATTCATTTATAATATTTCAAGGAAAGTAGTTTTCAAAATGATTTAAATCCTAATTTATATGTTTTAATTTTTTTTCAAAGAAATGGGTTTACAAAAATATTCAAGCTTCTTTCATATGTTATCAAGGAATATGTTATCTATACATTTTAAATCTTTCTTTATATGAATTCAATGCGTTTTCAAAGAAAATAATTTTTGAAATGTTTTGATGATAATTTTATAATTTTTAAAGGAAAAAGGGCTTCAAAATTATTTTAGGTATTATTTATATGTTTTTAAGGTATTTTCTATTAAAATTATTTTCAAATGGGTTTATTCATTAAAAATAAATTTTCAAAAAACAAAGGATATTTTACTCATGATGCCTTTTTGAAAGATATTTAAAAATTATTTTCCATCTATGATGACATCCATTGATGTCACTCATGCCCTTCAAGGAAGTGATATAAAGGATCTATTCATATTTTTTATGTGAATGTGTTATTATTAATGCCACAGTATTTATCAAACATGTTTATCTTTCATAGGTTATGTGTTTACAAAATCTACTCATATTTCTCAAGTTATTAGTTTATGAAATCCATTTATTTTTCATATGTTATATGTTTATGAAATATGTTTCTCTTTCATGGGTTATTCTTTAGATGAAATGGTTAATAAACATCTATCTTTTTCCACTTGTTATCATATGTTTACGTGTTTATGATACCCATTTCATGAATTGGTTATGATATTATTCTTAATTATTTTATGGAACATGTATACATGTTTTCACTATAAGATGGGTGGTACCTATGTCTCAATAAAATTCCTTAGGTAAATATTTTTATCTCATGAGATAAAATTTACTGTAATGATAAATGAATTCGGTTCAGTATTGTATAGATGTATTGGGAAATCAACTCAGTTCAGTAATACATTATTTGAATGAGGGTTGGAATCAGTTTTGTAATACATTGATAGAATGAGGGGTGATCTCAATTTAATAATATAGGGTTAGAAAGGGGTCTGACCCGAGTTCAATAAAAGACTTTTTCTTTTAATATGGTCTCTGTAGTTATTCATTGACGGTTATGGAAATCATTATATATTCTTACTTGTCTTCCAAAATTCCATGTTTTATTCATGTGGTATGCTTCCATGGATTATGTTATTTATTACCATAAGATTAATTCCACTTGAACTTCTAATATTAGTTCAATGATTCATGTATAGGATCTTTGATATTTCGTGTATAATCTTCTTTTTCCACGATCCTGTTGTCATACCCATATAATCATGAATATGATTACATATCTCTCTTTTTTACCATTACAGAGAATTTTATCACACACCTTTATTATGTTTCCTTTCCCCAGTTTATGAAGAAATTGTTTAGGTATAAGTACTAAAGGTGGATATATTTATGAGAGATATAGATAATCTTTCACCAGGATAGATGATTTTTTTTATGTTTCCAAAGACATTGAACTATTATGGTAATTGGGCATGTATTTCTGTAATGTATTGAATATTCATATAAAATGATGAAATATCCATGTGTGTCAAGATAAGGTCACTATACTTTATTAGTTCATTTTTTTATCATTTTTAATTTTGGGATTTATCTATGCAATTTTTAGGTCATACAAAACCCACATATTTTAAGAGCACATAACATATATATGCATTTTTAGTGATGAAATTCTATATAATGACTCTTTTAAAAGTGAGATCCATAATAGGGTGGTTCACAAGATATCCAATGTTTTTCACCATTCAAAAACACAATGTGGGTAGTGATGTAATGACAAAAAATTTATACTTTTCCAAAAACTAAAACATTTATCTCAAGTACTCATGTATTTCTACATCATTAAAAATACAACTTGAAATAACAACATTCTATTAAGTGAATAATAATTAATATAGGGATTTTTAAGTCATACCATCTTCCTCCTTCCTCAAATGAGCATCCCTATTACTTCCTTTAATGTGATCCTGGGGAACTTTAGTAGAAACTACAACCATATGATTTCCCCTGGTGAGTAACCTCTCAATTTGAGAAATATTATCTTATCAGAATGCAATTTAAAGAAGAAACCCATAACCTCCCTTCAAAACACCATCATAGTACCTTCCCAAAACCATTAAATTTGATAATTAATTATTAATTTTTTATTTATATTATATATTATATATTATGACTAATGAATTATATTTTTTATTAGATAAATTATAAATAATCAAATGTATAAATTAAAATCATACTTATTAGTTATAGTAATTAATTATATTATATAATTCATCTCTAAAAATTATAATTGTATTATTAACTCGTTATATTAAATTAACCATTTTTTAATTAATTATATTATTTTGTCTTGATTATTTAAATTAATTTAAAGATTATTAAATTTTAATTATGGTATTTAAATAATAGACTTATTAGTTATTAAATTAATTAACTAACTAATTATTAATTACTATAGTTAATTAATAATTATATTAAAAATATTATTAGTTAGTAAATATGTAAATTATATTAATTAATATTACTAATATTATTAGTTATATATTTAATTACTAATTATATTAATTATATTGTTGATTACTTATTCTATGAATAATAATTTATAATTAATTATATATTGTAATTAATAAAATATTAATATTTATATATAAGATAATGTTGAACAAAATTTCATATTGAAAAGCATTATGGGATATCAAGCCCCGCACCCTTATAATAGGGAGTAACTAATGATATTTTAATTTATATTTTGGGAAATCGTTAATTTTTGTAATTTTGAATTAAATATCAATGCATTAAATAATGTTTCATTTTTGTTAAATATATATAAACACACATAACCAACAAACAATATAATTTAATAAAATGGGAGAGAATGGGATTTATTTTTAATAGTTCATTAACTGAGAATTATTTGATTTGCCATATTATATTATATTTCACATTCCCATAACATTTCTTCATTTTTTCAAATCTTTTTTTTTCCTAATAAATATTTTGAAATCTATTTACCGGATATATGGACCTAATCATGTACATGATTCATGGAATTAGAAGCATAAGTTTGAGGGACATCCCATCATTTATTTGGAAATTCTGATGATATGGTTCTCATCTTCTTCAAAAGGGAGGTCATGTGAAGTTCTCGAGATTTTAAAGTTATCCCCTACACCTTCCATCCCATAGAAGATAATTCCTTGGATTCCATATCCATTTGGGTTCTGCCTCACATGGTCTGCCACTTGTTCCTTCTAAATATGAAAAAAATTAAAACAAAAAAATATAGATATGAAAAATAAATAGGGTTGCAAACTCTTTTATGTGGCCAATATTTGTGTGGCTACATAGGGTTTCATTAGTGTCTTCCTTTAGTTCACAGGATTTTGGGTATTAACCTATAGTGTTTGGATTTACATTATGGAGAATTCTATGGGTCATATCAGATCTCATATACGATGATCATAGATCTGATCTCGATGTTTTTCATCCACACCTTTTATTCGGACAACGAACACCATGTTTACCCATTTAGATATATTTGTGTTTCCTTATCAGGTTGTGTTTGTCATTTTTGGACACCTTTATACTTCATCTTATATTAACCTTTGATCCTATATTTTATATTATTTTTACTTTTGGTATCCCTCATAACATTATGTGTATATAGTTTGTAATATTGATTATAGTTTGATTCTGATTGCATTCTTAGTTTACGTGGTAGTTCCATTTTGTTTATTAATGTTAAATTTTTTTTGTGTCAAGATTTATATTTATTAAACATATTTTCATTTCCATACCTACAATTTAATTTTATTTACATTATTTTTTGATTCAAAAGAAATTTATTTCCACTGCATGTTCATTATGGTATCTGTTAGTGTGTTCATCACATACTATTTTTCCCAACATCTGGTGTCAAAGGATTTGTTTCTATATTGATAAATTATTTTATTTAATTATAGCTAGATGATTTTTTAATGGTACCAACAACTGTATGTGGTGATTAAAAATGGAGTTTATACTTTTTATATTTCGAATTCATCTTCTAGTGTTTTTTACTCAAAATCTAGATAGAATATCTGATGAAGAGCTTATGTTTTGGAATGATTTGGTATTTGGCTTAATTAACATGTGGGTTTAAGACATTGTGAGGAACTGTATTTTCAAAATCTCACACTCCAAACCATTTTGGGAAAATCATGATACAAACCCAACTACCATTATATAAAATAATATATTTTTCCTCTTAAAATAAGTGAAGAATTTGAGGTTGAATAAGGGTATGTCCATTTCAAAATATTTCTCTTAGGATAAAGTTTTCTTGATCAATTTTCCATTATTTTTATTAAAATTCAAGATGATGTTATAAAACTTTTTTTCTTAATTATTTAACAAATTTTAGGTGAATTTTTGTGTTACACTAACTAGTTCTTCTCATAATGGTGTTGTGAAATTCGTTTTTTTGTCTTTTATTTTGAATGAAGTGGTCAAGATACATTCAAAAGCAAAAACATTATTCTGTGATTTCTATCACAATAAACATGGAAAGATATTTGAAAAAAAAATCAGGGTAAAATTATTCTAGGTAAGGGGAATTAAAAAATCCAATCCATGTTGAAGCATATAGAGATTGAATTTCATCATTTTAGTAAAAAATCGAATGTTTTAAGTTGTTTATATCATATTAAAATAGAAATTATAATGAATAAAGATGATCATATGAAAAATAGATACAGATATTATCATGTCACTGTCTCTACCATGAGTGATCTTGTTATTATTTATGACTCCATTAACATTACTTATAATATATCATGGTTTGCTTTTGAAACAGATTCCTTTTTTCACATTACAAAGTGTAAGTAGTTTTACTAATCTTAAAAGTGAGTTAATATTGGTATTTTGATGATGGTTGATGATGGCCATGATGATGTTGTCAATAACAGGTTATATTCTTTAGAGACCATCAATGAATGTATGATTATTTGGAATAATGTTAAATATGTACATAAGGTTTATATGAATATTATTTTTAATATAGTTTTTATGAAGTTATATTTATTAGTACTTATGGATATTATTTATTTGATGCTTCCAAGGGTTCCATGATTTTAGCATAAGGGAAAAATAAAATAGGCTTGTGATGCACTATATCTTCTATTTTTATGATAATTATTTCATTGTTGATTATAGTTTTTATTCCATGTCATGGTATAAGATGCTCAACCCCATTAGTGAGAAATGTAATGGTTATTTTTCTAAGATAAATCCTCTTCTATATTAGATGAGTATCAAATTAGGCAAGTTACATAACATTAAAGATGGAAAATAGATTAGTGTGTGTTTTTGTAGTCATCATTTTCATAGGAGGTCATTGGTACATGAAATAGTACATTATCACATTGGTGGTCCATTGATGTCTGAGGTATTTAGTGGTGGTATTTATTTTGTGAAATTTATAGATGAATACTCATTTATGCTTTATGATTAGTTTTTGGATGATAAAAAATTAGATGCTCATGGGTTTTAAGGAATTTCATGGATCATCTGAGAGTAAATCTAGTTAGAAGATGAAATATATTCACACTAGAAATTATTGTGTTTATTGTTGTAATTTTGATATGTATTTTATGTAGGAATGTATTATAATTTTATAGATTTTTCCTATGCCACCTCATCTAAATGTTTTAGCTGAGTGGATGAACATGACATTGTTTGAATGAGTTATAGGTTATATTTTAGAAGAAAAGATTATTTGTAATTATATTGGTGAGTCTTTATTTACTGCTTCCTATGTTATGAATCTATCACCAATGGATGCTTTGAATATAGAAACTCCTATCATTTTTTGGTATGGAAAAGAGATCAAGTGTGATATTTTTTTGGTATATTGATGTAATGATTTTGTTCGTGTGCCTAGAGATGAGAGATCCAGAATGGATTGTAGGTAATGGTAGACTATTTTTATTGTATTTGAAAATGATGTGTTTGGATATTGGTTTTATGATAATAATTTAAAGAAACATTTCATTTCACCTTATTGAATGTTTAAAGAGGATCAGACTATTATAAATATTGATAAGGGAGATAATCTACATCTCAGTCTTCCGATTTCTTGGTTAGTGTCGATGTTATCATTCAAATTTTACTCATATATGTTATTCTAATGATCATTTTGATATGAAGTATTATGTTCAAGGTGGATAGGTTGGAGTTTATGTTTACAATATTCATTTTGTCACTAGTGATCCCATTCTAGGGGTTATTAATGAACTCATAGTTTTACTCCAAAGGTTATATCCGCATCATACCATTCTTACACATTATTCCACTAATTACTATGTGTTTCTTACTTAGGGGTAGAACCATAATCTTCTAATAATGTGATGGAAATTTATCATAAGGATATATGGGATGTGGAAATGGATAATTAGAGGATATCATTGAATTACGATCATACCATTAAGTAAGTGATGTTACCTACATGTAAGAGAGAATTCCAAAATTTATGGATTTATCAAATTAAAAATAAAGATACCAATTCAGTTACATGATACATGTAATTTTACGTTGTTAAAGGCTTCCGTAAAAAATAAAGGTACTAATTTTGATGACATTTTTCCCCTCTTGTAAAAATTTTATCCTTTCGAGTTATTCTTTGTTTGGAAACATGTTTGGATATAGATATGGTGAAGATGGGAATGAAGATAGATTTGAACCATATAGATTTAGAGTAGGATATTTAAATGGATAATGTAGAGGGTGTTGTTGAAATAGGATAATATAATCATGTCTGATTGATAGAGAAGAGTTTGTCTAGTTTGAATAATGTTCCATGCAGTGGTATAATATGATTGAATATTTTGTTTTTCATCACATTTTCAAGAATACATCTTATAATCAGTGTGTTTTTTTAGATATTAACAGATCATAACAATCAATGTGTTTTTTGGGGGTAGGCCCGACCCGGTGGGGCACGACCCACCCACAGACCCGGCCCGCGGTTGTGGGTCAGTTCAGTTCGCCCAGCGGCCCCGAGTGGCGCCGCCCCTCCTTGCTGCCAGGAGGCACCGAGTGGCGCTGCCCCAACATGCTACCCTATCAGCCGATGCTGGCTGGTTTTTTCTGGCGCGAGCGGACCGTGGTTTCGTGCTGGGGTTCCTCCGCACGCGGTGCCCATAGGAGCCGCAGTTTCTTTCAGCCTGGCAAGCAGGCAGCTGGTCGGTTCGCCCCCCCTAGCAGCCTGCGGTTACGGGCCATGATTCCCTCATAGTGCGGCGCCCAAAGGCGCTGCGGTCTTCTCCGGACCGGCCGGTCGTAGCATGCAGATTCTTCTAGCCCGACCGACATGAAGCTAGCCTATTCTTCCTCGGCTGAGCGACCCGTAGTTGCGGGCTGCAGTTTCCTCCCACGCTTCCAACGCGACAGTGTCGGTCCGTCTCATCCTTCAGTCGCTGCTACCTTCAATCGCCGCTGCCTTTGGTCATTGCGCCTCAAGAGCATGGCCTCCTTCCTCCGATGATGTGAAATGGCATCGTGCCCTCTCGGCTCTGCCTCCATCGTCAAACAATCATAAACCAACAGAGGGATGTCGGGCCTTGTTTTTTCGGCCCGCACCATCCGCGTTATATGATAACACAAGGCCACCACTGAATAAAGTAAACATCAAAGAATCGAGGATATAATTTTTTCAATTAAAATTAATCAAATCCCCCTACCTCGATTCAAGGTACGTTGTCGTAGTCACAAAAAATAGCATCGCTGAAGATGGGTCATACCATCAATGTCGGAGGGAAAAACGTTGGCGATGTTCTTCGTGGGTGACGTCTCCTCCCTTGGCGCAGATGAAGAAGAATGAAGATGGGAATTCTTTATGGGCATTGCCATTCTACGTCGAGAGAGGAAATTGCTCTTCATTGGAAGAACACTTCCTTTCCAATTCTCCCAAAATACTCCCCAACAATATGTTCCAACCCAAAATAATTGCATCACTATTATTTTATCCTTGGCATAAATTTTAAATAATTCAAAATTTAGAGGATCCAATTAATTAATTGTTCATTAATTTAGAGTGTGTTGGCACTTTCATGAGAGGAGGGTAGAATGTGGAGTGTTTAGGAGTAAAAGGGGGTTCATGGGAGTTAAAGGGGGATTTTATGGGTTAGGTGATCGTGTGGGCCCGACCTCACATTATCCTCTCATGGGAGGTTTTGTGTGGTGTAGGACCCACCTTAAAATCCTCTTTGGAGAAGATAACCACCCCTTAACAAAAATTATGTAACAAATAATTTTTATTCATTTTACTAAGAAATCCCAAAAATTAACATCTCCTCCCGATCAAACGCAACTGCGGTAAAGGTCCCCTTAGGTGAATACCGACACTGTGAGTTTATCTGTGTCCTTGGATTTCAATTCCAGGCACTGGTTCAAAGGATTGAAAAACCCACACATACGTTTACTGAACATACCTGAACAAAACTTTAGAAAATGATTCCGGGTACACCGGGCCTCGAAATCAGGTGCCGTCAGAAACTGTGGACTTGTAAAATTCAAAACAAAAATTTATAAAATAAATTCCTTGAAATTTTCAGATCATTACATTACCCCATCATCAAGGATTTACATCTATGTAAATCTACAACACACACTAGGAAAACAAAAGAGGGTAATGAGCACGCATATGAGCCTCCCGCTCCTATGTGCTCTCCTGGAGGTTCCCGTGCTGCCTGCGAACGCGAACCATAGAAATCAACCTTCCATGTAGGACCTTGTCCTTTTGATCCTAAATCTCTACTAGGATCTCCGTGAAAGTCAGCTCTTCATCGACATCCAGCTCTCCGTGGTCAATGATGTGGGATGGGTTGTGCATGTATCTCCTCAGCTGAGATACGTGGAAGACGTCATGCACCTAGTGCAACTGAGGTGGAAGGGCCAGGCGGTAAGCCACCTCGCCTACCCTGCTGAGGACCTAAAAAGGTCTGATGAATCGCGAAGACAACTTGATATCTCAGCAAAATCTCTATAGACCTCTTCATGGTGAGACCCGTAGAAAGACGTGGTCACCATCCTCGAACTCTAATGGTTTGGTTCTCCAATCCGCATAAGACTTCTGCCTGCTCTATGCAGTCTTCATCCGCTCTTGAATGATCTGCACCTTCTCCTTCGTAGCCTGCACCGTCTTTGGTCTAACAAGTGCTGACTCCCCTAGGTCAGTCCAGCACAGAGCTGATCTGCATGTTCGTCTGTATAGTGCCTCATAAGGTGACATCCTGATGGTGGAGATGTAGTTGTTGTTGTACGCAAACTCCACCAATGGTAAGTGATCCTCCCATCTATGACCAAAGTTGAGAACACATGCAAGGAGCATGTCCTCAAGAGTATGAATGGTCCTCTCAGTCTGACCATCCTTCTGAGGATGGAAGGTGGTGCTCAAGCGAAGATGCCTCCCAAAATCCTCATGTAACGCCTTCCATAGCTGGGAAGTGAAACGAGCATCTTGATCGAAGATGATAGTTGATGGAACAACATGAAGCCGTACGATCTCCTGAACGTAGAGTCATCCCAGGCTCTCTACTGAGCCCTTCTCTCTGATTGGTAGGAAGTTGGTCGACTTGGTGAGTCTGTCAATGATCACCCAGATAGAGTCGGGATCTCTGGATGTATGTGGATGTCCCATCACTAACTCCATGTATATCCTGTCGCAATTCCACTATGGAACCTCTAAGGGCTGTAGCAGGCATGCTGGTACCTGGAGCTCCGCCTTCACCTGCTAAAAAGTGAGGCACCATGATACAAACCCTACTACTACCTTCTTCATACCCAGCCACTAGTACTATTGTCTGAGGTACTAATATATCTTTGCCACTCCTGGATGTACCGCTAGAGGTGAAGTGTGAAACTCCCTCAACACCTCCTAATATAGTGTAACTGGTACCATGGTACGTCTTCTGAAGAGGATGATGTGCTCTCCACTTTTAGAAAACCCATGAAGTTATTTCCCTAAGGATATCTGAGAACGTCACGTCTCACAGTCAATGTCCCCTCACTAAACCTCCCTGACTCGCTGAAGAAGTGGAGGAGTGACTGTGAGAGAATGATGAAAGGCTGCTCCATCTATATCCACAAAGGATATCTGTAATGCGTCTAGTTGCTCTGTCACCTCTCATAGCAGCTGAATTCCTGATATCCTTCTTAGAGCCTCCACTACAATGTTCCCCTTACTAGGAGTATAGACTATCTCGATGTCATAGTCTTGGAGGAACTCGAGACATCATTAATGTCTCAGGTTCGGGTCCTTCTGTGAGAATATGTACCTAAGGCTCTGGTGGTCAGAGTAGACTGTAAAATGTTCTCCCATCAGTTACTGCCACCACATATTCATGGAGAATACCACTACTACTAACTCTAGGTCATAGGTAGCGTAGTTCAGCTCGTGCAATATCAACTGTCATGAACCATACGCGATCACTGCTCGCTCTTGTATCAAGATACACCCAAGTATGGTCCCTAATGTGTCGTAGTAAACTACATACCATACGCCCTCCTCTGGTATCCCCGATATGGGCACACTATTCCACCTCTACCTCATCTCTTGAAATCTCTGTTGGCATCTCTCTGTCCACATGAAGGTTTTCCCCTTCTCCGTTAAAGCTGATTGTGGTGCTGCAACTCTAGAGAAGTCTGTCACAGAGGTAAGTCTGGGAGACTCCTGAGTGATCAATTACACCCTCTTATGCATGATTCCATCCTTTGTTTCCTGGGTTTTCCTTTTCAAAGACCAAGGAAATACTCATCCCAATTTTGTAGATAAACCACAAAATTTTTTCCTAATACAATCAATCTGTGTATAAACTGTGGTTTCCCAGTCCATACCAAAACTAATGTCATAAGGCCTCGATGATTCCCCCAGAAGGCTCCAACTGAATATCTCACCTCAAGGGTCAGATCAATCCCTCTTCATTGGTGTGATTATCGAGTCTCCTCCCAAAGGTATCTCCAGACGTGAGGGTCATGGCAATGGCTGAACCAGAAACTCTAGGTCTGGGACAAGATTCATGGAAGGAAGGAATGATTGGTACATATGTCTATTGATATGATTGCTAGTAGTAGAAATAGACTATACCTCAAATCATTCTTAGTGCCCTTGGGTCACAATCCTTAACTGCATGTAGCTACTCTTTTCCCCTGCCCTCCAGCTCCATGAGCATAGCGGGGACTACAAAGGCCAGTTGTTTTAACATGTCGTAATGTTCCCCACCTCATGCTTCCCTCCTAGCTCTGCTTGCACGTCTGATGCCCTACAGATTTATCTGTCCATAAAACTTCCTATTCCTGAAACATCTCACATGCCCATGTCTCTGAGACTGACTCCAGTTTCATGCTTTCCAAATATGAACATTCACTGGCTGTATCTGCTCAGCCAATAAACATTCAACCACAAAGGTTCTCTCTAGAACCCTAACATAAGTAGGAATGCATTGAAGAAAAGGCGTTGGCTCAGATATCATTAAACAAACCTCGATCAGAGGTCTGAGCTCTAAAGCACTGATCATATCATATTCATCGAGTACCAGGAAAGATCAGTATGCCTCGATGAATACTCATCTACCGACAAGTTGTCCTGTCGTAGCTGTATAAGATCTATAAAATTCTCATCCACCTCCTCAAGTAAGTCCTCTGCCACCTATGGGTCGGGATCGCCTCGAAACATGAGAGATATCTGGTGTTGAAACACATGTAAGGAACTATGCCTACAAGTGACCTCTATCGGTACCGCCAGTGGTGTCTGCTGACTAATGGGCAGTGATATAGTTCGCACACTGCCCAAAGGTACCATCTTGAAAAACGATCCAAGTATAGAAATTTCATCATTATGCGGACCATACTCCTGGTCACTCACTGAAAAATATTAGTATCTATGATCAACATCTGCTCTAATAGGGTCTCAACTAGGTAGAAAACTCTAGTAATCGCCTCCATCCAGTCCTCTGCTGCCTAGGAATTTGTCTTTCCTCGAAACCATGGAGGTCTATGCCACTGGAAATCGTGCAATACTCTCAGTTGGTGTGCACCATCAGCTAGTGTGGCTGTGGATATCTACTTCCCTATGAGTGGTGGTGCTGCTAGTACACCACCATATGTTTCCAACATAGAAAGATGGCCCTAAACCGGATCCTCATCGCTCTGTGGCAGTCATCGTGTACTTTCTCAGAAACCCTAGCTAGTCGTCTTCGCAGTGGCATCCAAATAAGGGATACGTGAGCCACGTTCAATATGTTTTACCTGGTGAGCTGACTCAAAGAGACCACAATGGAAACTCTTGAATCACACACGCAATCAGTGTTTTTGTGCACTGAGTCGGAAATCAGTGGTCAGGGTCCTAGTGTATGGATACGTCGACTGTCGCACCAACACCAGACTCCCTGGACTGAAAACCACACTCAATACTCTTAACACTATAGCGTCATATTATGATAGATCAGAGTCCTACATTTTGTGGTAGAACTGACTCTTCTGATACCAATTTGTCACGACCTATCTTCGGGGCCCGTGCCTTGACTACCCAAGCCCGCCTTCCATAGGCCAGGGTATGTCGACTAGCACCAAAGGCGTAATCCCTATAGTAAGAGAAGGCATTGCCCTTAAAAAGTAAACAAAAAAATAGAGTACGCAAAAATGGATGTAAAAACTAAGTAAAGCTGTATACAAAAGAAAGTGCTGAAAGGAAAGAGTTCAGAAATACAAGCCCAAAAGGAAAGTACAAGGAAAGGACAACATGTACAACTAAAACGAAAAATAGCTGAAAAATGCCTATCTGCTCCTGGATCGTCCACCTCAAATACTACCAGAAGGGTAGGTACAAATAGCCTCCTCAGTGCTCCACGTCCTTCCGTCTCCTCTTGGTACTGACTCGTCGTGAGGTCCACCTCCGGGTGCCGTCTAGTCCTTTTACAGTCCACCTCAGTCAGCGATGTTCGTCGTCTGTATCCAACACAATGAGGTGTGTTCATAGCTCGTGCATGGGTGAGTATAAAGATACTCATTAGGGACCTCAAGACGCTCAAGGTCCAACAAAATCCACAAAGGATAAGAAAAAGTAGAAAGATACAAACATGAAGAATCAACAAACCCTACTTAGGAATAAGCCCATACATATACCTAAGATATCAATCACAGTCTGACTTCAACTCTAGAGCCCAAGCACAAACCAAATCCACAAATGAAGTAAAGTCAATCACCATAATGATAATAGTTGAAAGACATGACTCTGCTCACACAGGTATACATATTTCATATAGTGATAGAGATGATCAGATGTAGTCACTGATTCATCTAAGCTGTCAGACCCAAATAGGATACTAGACCAGCTAAGCTGTCAGACCCACATAGGATACAAGACCAGCTACTCTGTCGGACCCACACATGATACAAGTGTAGAGGTCAAAACTGTCGGACCCACACAGGATACAAGAACAGTAGTAAAAATTGTCGGACACACATAAGATACAAGAACAGTAGTCATATCCGTCGAACCCACAGAGGATTATGGTATAATAGCCATCATCGTCAAATCCATAGAGGATCCCAGTATAGTAGTAATTACTGCCAAACCCACATAGGATTCCAGTATAGTTGTCGTTGAAGTTGCAGCCAACTCTAGGGTTCTCGCACACAACACACTCGATTTCGGGAGGGTCTGCTCATCGAGCCAAGTGTCGATACATAAACTATCATGAAGTCTTGAGTTGATGTATCATGTAGTTCCGTCTCATCATAAGGTACCCAATGCGATAGATGGTGCGTCATTCAGACGCCCGGTCTGAGAGTTATTAGTATTTCCGTTCTAGGGGCCCGGTTGGAATTACGATCATTCCAAACCCGTCATTTTTCCAATGTTTTCCAAAACTCATTTATATTATCAAAAAATAACTTCCTCTTCGCAAGGATCCTAGTACCACAGATGGCGTGTCGATCGGATGTGCGGTCTAGAAGTTATTCATGTTTAAGCGATGTGGGCCCGACCCGTCAAGCCCAGTGGGATGGAGGGAGGGCTGACCCAGTTTGGCGGGTCTGACCCGGTTGGGGGTCGACCCGGCCCGGTGGAGCGTGGCGCACCTAGGGACCGGGCCCGGCGGGTCCGAGCTAGATATAGGGTCGGCCGGACCCGGTGGGGCGTGACCCACCTGCGGACCCGTGCCGCGATTGCACGTCGGTTCTGTTCGGACGGTGGCGCCGAGCGACGCTGCCCCTCCTTTCTACTCGGCTGGCCAAAGCTGGCAAGTTTTGTCCAGCGCGAGTGGCCTAGAGTTGCGGGCAGCCTGTCCTCTGCACACGGCACCCATAGGTGCCGCAGTTTCCTTTACCTCGTTCCGTGGGCGGACGGCTGGTTCACCCGTCGTGCGGCCCGTGGTTGCGGGCCGCTGTTCCCCCGTAGTGTGGTGCCAAAAGGTGTCATTGTATTCCCTAGATTAGCCTACCATAGCTGTCTAGTTCTTCCACGGCCTAGCGGCCCACAGTTGTGGGCCGTGGTTTCCTCCCATTCGGCCGACACGACGGCACCGGTCCGCCCCAGCCTTCGTTCGCCGCTGCCTTCAATCGACGCTACCTTCAGTCTCCACCACCTCAAGACTGTGGCCTCCTTATTCTGGTGTTGTGTGATGGAACCGCACCCTCTCGCCTCTGCCTCCATCGTCAAACAATCATAAACCAACGGAGGGACGTCAGGCCATGTTTGTTCGGCCTGCACCCTCCGTGTTATATGATAACAAAAAGCCACCATCAAATAAAGTAAACATCGAAGAATCGAGGATATAATTTTATTCAGATAAAATTAAACAAACCGCCCTACCTCGAATCAAGGTACATCGTCGTTGCCGTGGAAAATGGCATCACAAAATATGGTGTCGTTCCGTCAATATCGGAGGGAAAGATGTTGGTGATGTTCTTCACGGGATGTATCTTATCCCTTGGCATAGAGTAAGAGGAATGAAGATGGGTGTTCTTTGTGGGCGTCGTCATTCTTCGTCGAGAGAGGAAATATTTCTTCGTAGGAAGGACACTTCCTTTCCAATTCTCCCAAATCCACCGCAACAATATGTGCCAAACCAAAATAATATCTGGGATATTATTTTATCCTTGACATAAATTTCAAAATAATGAAAAATTTAGAGGATCCAATTAATTAATTGTTAATTAATTTAGAGTGTGTTGTCACATTCATGAGAGGAGGGTGTAATGTGGAGAGTTTAGGAGTTAAAAGGGGATCATGGGAGTTAAAGGGGGAGTTGAGGGGTTAATTGCTCTTATGGGCATAACCACCCATTATCCTCTCTTGGGAGGTTATGTTGGGTGTGGGACCCACCTCCAACTCCTCTTTGGAGAAGATAACCACCCCCTTAACAAAAATTATATAACACATAATTTTTATTAATTTTAATAAGAAATCCCAAAAATTTACTTCTTATCCTAACCAAACGCAACTGCGGTACAGGTCCCCTTAGGTGAATGCCGATGCTGTGAGTTCATCGATTTCCTTAGATTTTAATTCAGAGCACTGGTTCAAAAGATAGAAAAACCCACACATATGTTTACTGAACATACACGAACAAAACGTTAGAAAATGATTTCGGGCACACCGGGCTTCAGAATCAGGTGCCGTCAGAAACAGCGGACCCATAAAATTCCAAAACATTTATGAAAAAAATTTCCCTGAAATTTTCCAGTCTTTAAAAATGAGTCCTATGTTTCCACTCATAATAGTTCCCACTAACTTTATGTTGTTCTCTTCCCTTTTTCCATAACAGGAAAAAGAAGTGTTACCAATTATTAATGGAAAAATTAGGGTGTTAGAAACACTATCTTAGTATGATCCTACCAATTAATTTCATATATAGTTATTATATATTATAAAAAATAATATAAATTTTATAAAAACATAGAATGGAATTTTTTTTAGAATTCATTACAAAACATGCTTTCAAAAAAATTCAATGGAAAATTTAATTCTAGTACAAATAATAATTTTCATTAAAATATGCATGCACCAATATCTCAATATAAATTGACATTAGTAAATCAATTTATAAATATCAGCATGTATAAATAATTTTCAATGATTAAAAAATGTTTATAAGCCTCATGGTTAGTTTGATCTAGGCCCATGGATCCCCACACCTCTTTGCGAAATACAACTCCTGGTGTGAAAACTTCCCTGGATCTCAAGAAAAGAGGAAATAGGATTCCACAAAAAAATTGAACTCCCTTCTCCCATAATTTTTGGTATCAAGTTTATCATCAATCCAATGATAGGAAGAGAAATTATATGTCTACAATTCATTTCAGGGACTACCGACCTAACTACCAAGGCTCTCATGTGTTTCAAAGAAACCAAATTATAGGAAATTCATTCCATTGGAATCAGTTTCATCTTTGACCATATATGTAACAAAAAAATTAAATTTTAAATTATGAAATTTTTTTCAAAAATAAGATATAATTTGTTTTCTTTAAAACTCATGTCGTTAAACAAATAATTTTATTTCAAATCCATAAAAAAATTCATGCCTTCTTCTTTTTCAAGAAGTCATCATCAAATTCATTCTTCAAATCAATCATTTTAAATGGAATTTTTTCCAGAAATCAACTCTTCATTTGAAAATCCATATTCAATGAGGGTCAACACAGACCATGAATACTGAATATAATAAAAAAAATATAAATTATTTTTTTGTAAATAATTTAGAAATCCACTTTAAATTATGAATGAAACAAAAGATTCAATTGGAATGAATTAATATATGAAACCAAATACCTATAGAAAAAATAAATCCTTCATTCTGTTAAGATCACACATATGAAAAGAATATATGTGGCCCTCACAAAACAATATATTTTAAGAGAAACCCAAATATATTTGGAAATATCTCAAATTCACTTCATTGTAGAAAATTCACAAACAATTAATTGGATAACTTTTAATCTAAAATATGAACCAAATGGGGGAGGTAATTTTGTTTAATTGATGGATGTAGATCAAGATATGTTGTAAGAACACTTATTAATGTTATACATGGATGGAGTAGATAGAAAATGAATTTTAGGTGATAAATGAAAATTTCAAAAATGATAAATCCACCAATATTATGCTTTAGTGTTTCTTACCAGGTCAAAGTGGCCTCACGTAGAGAATGACTACGTGGTCCTACCATGTATTGGTGAAAATGTCCATGTTATTTTGACCTGGGCACAATCTCCACTATCCCCATGGTGAGGATTGTTCAATTTGGTGTTCATATGACCAGTAAAATACCACAACATGATCTTACACTACACTGGGCATGGTGGCTCAGTTCCATTCACATAAGAGTTTTAAAGGGTTTCTATGACCTCCACCATAGCCATGGTGCTACCCATTTTGCATAGAATAGACCAAAATATATTTTTAAATCCACCAAGAACTAACACTCCCAAAACTAAAAAATATAAACTTACAGGCTCAAAAGTAATCAAGGTAAACCAAAGAAAGTACCCCAAATAGAAATTTGAGATATTATAATTCTCCCCGCCATAAAAGTTTTCTGCCCCTAGAATGACTCATCAAGAAGACTGGTTCATAAATAGATGAGACTATACTCACTCCTCAATGACTTATAATTCATTTCTCCTGAAAATCTGAACCATTATTCCAAAAATCCTTAATAAATGATTTTTTTTCCAATTTTATCCTTTACCTGAGAATCAATAATCGGAACTGTCTACATTGAAAATGTTTAATCAGTTTACACAACAAAGAATTTATAATTCCAAATATATGATGTGTCCAAAATATAATTATTGAGATGTGAAATGTGAACCAAATTATAGATTTAATTCATCTATGGTTTAATTTTCAAACATTCATCCACTATTATGATCCTCTCCAGAATATATAAATATTCTACATAACATAGTACCAAAATCTCATGTTTCCCAAGACACCAGTTACCCAATCGATGAAAGAATATCAAAAACATGTATTCACCACCTGTAAACTGCAATGTAAATTTATAATTATATTTATAATAATTATATAGAATCGACACCATCACCAATTTTTTGAACCATTAAGATTTTCATCGCATTATATTGGACAACTCTTGGTTCTTCTAGGGAAGTATCAACAAACATTCACCAACAATGTTGATATTTACTTGTCTACCATACATGATCATAAATATTTCTACATTAATGGATTGATGGTAGTTTTTGTTATATAAAAATCTCATCCATCACCAAATGTTAATCCCATGACCCTTAGATGTCAAGGACACAAACATATATCATGTATTTAGGAATCTGTATAACCAATTCTATGTGACCATCTATGTGAGGATTTTATGATGTTTCCAAAATAACATGGAATAAATATTCCGACCATTTGAATGATTTTATACATCTCCCATAATTATTTTCCCCTTTAGTAAACTTCACAATAATACCATACATAAAAAGTTTATAATAACATAGGCTATGTAATATAAGAAACGTTCAGCCCAAATGATCAGTAAGGTTAATAATGGATGAAATGAAAACATTATATAAGCATAAGTGTATGAGAACATGAGAATAATATTTGAAGAAAAACCCTCGATATAAAATATCATAAACATGAATCATGGAATAATGATTTCTAGTTCACGATACATGAATTATAAGGAAACCAATGAACAAGAGTTATGTTAGTATAACATTGTCATAAGATATAGACGTGTGTCATTAAAACCGGCTTATAAAATTATAAACATATATAATTAGATATTGGTTTAGAAATTAAGTTAAGGAAATAAAATCGTTCCCTCATTTAAAATTATGGAAATTCATCCAAGTCCACACAATTCATTGTGAATGTGTAATAATGTACACATAAGATATAATGAACATAGAATTAGGTTCAATGAAAACACTGTGAACATGTAATCCGATTATCAAATAACATTTTAAAAAGGTAATAAAGTTCACAAAAATCATTGTGAACATGTAATAAATTTCACATATAGGTAGCTATAACTCCTATGAGGGACACCCCACGATCCATAGTGGTGTCCATGCCAAAATATAATAGTTTCACTCCCTATTATAGAAATTTTTATATAATGAGATATATAAATATTTAACTATTTAATTGGAGGGAGATACAGGTCCCACCCTTCACATAATTAGAACCATATTTATTTGTTCCACAATATCATAAACAGTTATTATATCACAACGCAAGAAATGAAAAATTCCCCACAAGCATTTCATCATATCATAACATATAAAAACGTCACATGTTTCATAATTTATTCAAAATATCACAACCCATGAGATGAAGTGGGTTACATAATCATTTTATCATGGTATTACCCTTGGAATCTAAATGGATTTGATGAATAACATGTCATCATTAAAATAAATAATTCAATTAATGAATATGAATGGTGTCCTTGAATCATATCACCATTATTGAATAAATTATATCAATATATTTAATCTAATATGGAGATGATTTTGTAATGATTATTTGGAGTATTTCTTTTGGAAAATAACTTTTATTTTAAAAACAATTAATAATAAATTTTCAAAATCATTTTATTTGAACAAAACATTGAAAACATATAATGAATGCATTAAAGAAATTTAAAAATTTTCATGATGAAATTATCCTTTCCACATTGAAAAATTTGTTATTATAATATAATCTATTTTAAACTCATTTTCTATGAATGGTACATTAGAAACTCATAAAATAAACTTAAAATTATTGAGTGCTCATGAAAGTGGGAAATACTGTTAATTTTGTGAATCTGAGAAAAAAATATTCATTTCACATTTTTAGAAACAGAAAAATATGATTATTTTATTAAAAATTTAAAAAATATTAATTTAATTATATTTTATTAATTTAATCATGTGTAAAAATATATTTATAAAATAATATGAGAATAGTAAAATTTAATGTAAAATTTTTTCTGAATACATTTTTTTTGAAAGAAATCATATTTTGGACAAAATTATTATTTTTATTAAATATATTCTATTGGAGAACCTGATTACAAAAAGAGAGGAAAATGAAGGGAAGAATTTTTCTCAAAAAATTATAAGAATAAAATAAAATTGATATGAATTTTTGAGACTTGGATCATAATATGGTATCGCTAGAAACATCATCACAAACAATCCCAATAAAGAATGATATTGTAATATGTAATATTAACCACTTTGGTAAATTTTAATCATAAGTACCGTGAATGAAAAAAATAAAATGAAATGTAAAATATTATGATTATTATTATTAAATTAATGATATTAAATGTCTAAAGGGATGTATATACACCATTTTAAATTATATAGGTGTATAACAGAACTTATGTCTCACAAAATGAAAATTGAGACAATAATCCCTTACAACTTTGGTAACATTGAAACCATAAACCCCAAAAAATAGAGATAATCAAATGTATTTGTAAATCACCATAGATTTAATTGTATGAATAATAAAATAAATTCATGGGTAGTATATTAACCATATAAATGAAACATGTGGTGAACATGCTTGGTGTCTCACAGAAAAAAGTGAGATATAAATTACGTACCATAAGTCATGACACTCTTCGTACTTGTTCAAGCATCCTTTATAATAAATATTATTGAATTATACATATTTTTAAATAAAACCTAATTTATATATCATATCATATATTATATCCTTATGAATTTTTATTAACTTTTTTACTAACAATTCTATGTTTAAGTTAATTTTTCGATAATAACCACTTCGTTTTTCATTTATGTTTTAATATGTAATATTTTTTGGAATTATTGATTTTATAAGTATTTCATCATACAAAGAATGTATATCATGATATAAATACCATATATATTTATTCTGTAGTTATTTATAGTAATTAATAAAATTTAGTGATATGAAATGAAATAAAACATTCATGGAGTGTATGGGATGTTCATATGCATGAATGATATTTACATTTTCTTGTCATATTGAAAAGAAAGAAAAGTAAATTATATATATATATAAATATATATTATCTTTCCAGAATAATTATTATTTCAAATATATCCCATATTTTGTATTATAACCATCCTTATTACATTCCATGACATGTGTGAATGAATCATATCATTTCGTGTGGTTGTAGCCCACCGTACAAATAATCAATTTTATTGTATTCCAACGAAATAGAAATTATGATGTTATGTGTGATATAATAATTAAAAAATCTTAATGACATCATTTATTTCATATATATCATATATAAATCATAATTTATTCACTATGATCAAACATAAAAGTTTGTGATAAAAAATGAAGGGCATCAGTTCGTGAGGCGGTAGTCATATGTACACATGAACCGTTATTTCTCAACCCATTTGATGGAAGTCTGTGTTGCTGTATATCAAACCCTTAACATAAAAACATCTCAATATATGGTATATATTGAAGTTATTATATAATGTAGAAATAAAAATAAATGAAGTGTTTTAGGATTACAAAAAAATGGTCATTGATGAATGTTAAAAATTATTTGGGTATCTCGTATTCGATTTCACAAAAGGCCTTATATTGAAGTATTTATCCCCAATCTAAAGATTATATGATGAGAGGATAGATGTTTAAAAGTTATTTGGGTTTGTATTGTCCAATATAATTGGTTTTGAAGTTGTGAAGGGAGGGGAGTGTGGGTGGAATTTTAAATATTTGATTGAATATAAAAGATATAAATATCATTAAAATCACTAAAAAATGAATTTTTTAATTTATTAAGATAAAATGAGTATATTCCTAGGGAAATAGGTTTTTTTGAAAAACAATATTTTTAAATTTTTCTTATAGTCATTTATAATTATTTTTTTACCAAAAAAATAATTTTATAAACATGTGAAAAACAAATTTTCATAATTTATTAAATCTTATTGATACCCTTCATTCCAATTTCTAGGTGATAACAAATAAAATTAAATAATAATATTGCTATAATATGTCTTGTTTTTTTAAGAAATGTGTTGCGTGTAATGAAAGAAAATCCCAATGTGTTGTGTAATGTTAGAAAAAATTAATGTTTCATTGTATTCAATCTAAACATAAAGATACATTTAATAAAATAGAATATCAGATCTTCTTGCTACAAAAAATGTAGAAAATATCAAATTTATATTAAAATTTAATTTCAAAAAATCATGTCGTCTTACATTCAACCCCCCTTGAAATGAATTTCACCCTATAAATTTCTCTCATACATAAAAGTTTTATCCTTTGAAAAATACGACACCAAAACACACATCATATAAATGAATAGAAAACTTCCCATAAAAGGTATGTTGGAAACATAATGGTGACATAGTTTAACACATTACTTGGATTATAAATATGAAATCATCAGTTGTATGTGAAATCATTGACATGAAAGAAAAGAAAAAATAAATATAGAGTTATAAAGATAGATGATCACAAGGTAGTGGTAGATTGAGAAAAGATTAACAATCAATACCCCATAGACCAAATAGGCGTGAATAAGGTGATTGATGTCATAAAGAATGTCAAAAATAAGACAATTATTTATTTTAAGTCCCTTTTCCAAAATTTTATAAATTTTAGCAAGAAGATATACATATATGACTCCATTTTATTTCATATGAAAAATCTCAACCTTTGGTTGCACCCTCATCAATTTCCACTCCAAATCATACTCCATGAAATGAATGATAATTTGTTATCCCTAAACCAGTAATGGTTAATTTTTCTCCTTAAATAGAATGAAAATTCATTCAATAAATCATCATAGGTCCTAAAAAAATTGTTATCACAGGTTATAAAATATTTATAAATCTTTATATGGAGAAATAATACATTAATCTATAAAATTGTATTCCATGTTATTTTATAAATTATTATATTTTGGAAACTTTCAAAAAATTATATCCAAAACTTTTGATAGAATGTCACTAAATTTAAAAAATAAATGTTCTATTATTCCCCACATACCATAAAGTGTATCTCTATTTTCACAAACCAAACAAGTGAATACCTTCAACATATATTCTTTTAAACCAGGGTAATAACCAGAATTTGAAAACAACAGTATTAAAATCATGGTTGAGGACTTACTCTTTAGAACAAAAATTATTTGATATATTGCCTAAATCTAATATTTTTGTAAACTTTATCAATGATAGAATAAATGAATTTGTCTAAATATCGTTAATCTATTACAAAGTATTCGGTATTATACAATATAATTTATTCATATCCATCATTTCATTAACTAAACTAAACACCAATTTCTTAATATCTTGAATATATTTATTGGTACCTTCCCATAACCAAAATTCCACCATCATATTAATACTTTTTTCATTACATCATCAACATTCATCATATTCATTCATATTCTTAACAAAAAATATATATTTATCAATCCTTATATATTTCAAAATTCCTAATTATAGAATCCAAATAAGTAAACACATTAATCCTTGAAATTTAATGTTTTTCATGGAATATTTACTTCCTTGGACAATAATAAAATTATTTTTTGAGGGTAATTATTTGGGTAATGCCCATGTTCCCCACCAATAATACATTGAACTCCATGACAATTGTATACTCTAGGTCCCCATTGTCCACATCTATAACATATTATCCTCCATTTTAGATATTCCATTAGGGTTTTCTTCCTACCATATTAATGTGATGAAATATTATTCATGATGCCTCTATGCTTATTAACATATTAACATTCATGTAATTTCATCTTCCACTTATTAAATGTTTCAGGAATATCACTTTTGTTTACATTATTAATAATATATTGTGATAGATGATTTTCTAAAATCACAATATTTTTCTCTCATGTAGTCACCCTGAAAGTTTTATCATAATACATGAGTTTTATATTATATTAAATTTTAACATTATTCCAAAGGTTTCTTTCCATCTAATAAATCCAAAATAATATTGTGAACAACACTAATCAATGTGGGAAACTAGATAATTCTGAAAAATAACTTATAAAAAGTCAAAATCAAAAAACCATATGTAATCTATGGTATCCGTATCTAGACATAGTAATAATATATTTAAATCCATAATGATTTTTTTTAATAGTGTTGGAATTTACAAATCATACACTCTAGAGTGTCAAACAAGATGTGCAGCAAGGTTCATTGTCGTGCACCAGTTCCCTATAGATTTTATCTCAGTATAGTGTTTTTGGGTTCATTAACCATATTTAAATTTATTCCAAAGCCACATCCACTAGTTTTTTTGACAGAGACATAATTTCATAAAAACCATTAACTCTATCCATTACAAAGGTTATATGGTATTTTCCTATACATTATCTCATCCATAAAATTCTCCTTTGAGACATCGCTAGGAAGATCCTTAGAAAAATTTGTATAGATGTCAACAAATATTTCTCATCCTAGATTCAAAAGTTCCACTAAATCATTAATTTTTATAATAACTACTATGAATATGGATTCTTATACATGGATATTACAACTTTTTATTTGAATATTCATTAAATTATAAAAACACACACCTGAGGACTGTAATAGTTTAGTTCCTTTGGAAACATGGAAACACTATCTTTTTACATGTGAAATATATTTAGTATCTCCAATAACTATCATCCCATTTAGTAATATTCACTCACATATTATACATACAACATTCTTCATAACCTAAGTAATTGAATATAAGAATATGTGAGACCAAACTATATGTAGTGGTATTCAAAGAAGATACATAAGCATGAAATAGGCATAATGTTATGAGAAAATGAACAAAACATTGTAAAACCGTATCCTTTATGTCAAAGATATTAAAAATTATTAATGAAATAACAATTGACATTTTAAAAAACACTAACCAAAAGGATGTAAAAGAATATGATTCATGATATCTTAAAATTGGAATAATAAATAGACTTGTGTAATACTCATCAAATTATAATATTTTAAAAACATTTAATTATAAATAGGCCCACTATTTAGTTATGAAAATGAAATAATTCCCTATCATAAAATTATGTACATGAAGCTGGGTTTAAATATTACATTTTTAAAATATAACTAGGTTCATGAATAATATTTTGAACCTGTAATCTGGTTAACTCTTAACATTTTGACCATGTGTTATGGTTCACACATAATATTTTTAACAAGGAATCATGTAAATCCCCAATTTGTTTTTGATTTTTTTTGAACTAACATAAATATTTTGATATTTCTCATTTAACATAACACTAGTTATAACATTATTTTTTACTAAAGCAATATGATTGACATTAAATATAAAAAACACCATGTTATTCTTATATGTCATGAAAGTATTAGATTCTCTTGTGGTAGATGCAATATTGTATTGGACTTCTATTGTATACAATTCGAAGTTCCTTATATAACTTGCATGACATGCATGACCTAGTTTAACCAAACAATAATGTACTGTTAATATTTATATTAAAATATTATTATAGTTGTAACATACACATTCAAATTCTATTTGCTAATATGATTAATTGAATTATTAAAATATTTTTATACACATAAATATAACAAGAATTACTTTAATGATCAATTAACTACAAATGAAAATATAACCCTTTTGAAAATATAGAAGATAATTTACAGTAAATCTGTATTTATAAAATCGATTTTGTTTTAATGAAATATCTTAAATAAACAAATTTTTATAAATAATTTTAAATAAATATATTTATATTATATTTAATTAACTATTTAATGATCATCTTATGCATTTTCTTGACAAGAAATGAGAATAAAGTGATCATTACAGATAAATATATATATATTTATATAAGGTAATGTTACAATATTTTAATTGATAACCCATTTTAAATATAATTTTTTAAATAATTAATATTTACAAAATAAAATTCATTTTTAAAAATTTAATATCAAGATTTACTTTGGGTAATGTTTTGATATTTTTTTTGAGAGGATTCATTTTTTGATGAGTAGTGAAAAACACTGAATTTTAATTCAAAACGTTATTTACTGTAATATATTTATATATTTTAATTTTATAAGAGTTTAATTATATCACTTATACATCCATTAATAGAACTTTGGTCATGGGAATGAATTTTACATTTAAATTAGATATAAAATGATTTCAAACTTTTGTAATGTTTCACTTTAAACACCGACTTTCCTATTACTTTTGGGGGTTTAATATTAAATTAAATTTAACAAATCCTAGGTTTAAATGATGAAACTATGGATTTCATTTTTTGAATCAGAATAATTTTAAATTTCAAGTTAGTTAAAATTAGTTATTTAACAAAAATATTAATAAAAGTAATTAAAATTAATTACAATGATTAAGGTAAAAATTTTATTACTTATTGAGTAAACTTTAAACATAGAGGCCATATGACCTAGAAACATTAAAAAAATAAATGGGATGATAATATTTATACCAATCACGCTATTGAATAGTTTTTAAAATTATTGGATTCCCATTATTTCAGGGAGATATCTTAGTCATGTTTACCTTTTTATGTTTACAACAATGCGACTCCTCCTCCTCTATATTAGGGCACTGACCCCACCCACATCATCACACTTCTCAAGAAATATTTATTAGAAAAATCTTCTAAAATATCATCCAAAATTCCATAAATTCATCCTATAATCCCATATATGGTCATAAATTGAATCAAGGAAGCCATTTGGTGAAAACCAAGAGGAGTTACCCAAAGAATAGGAAACATCATTTCAAAAACGCTTTTGTTTTATTTTCATTATACCCACTAAAATATTATTCTTTAATTATTATATAATGACCTAAGTATCCTAAGTATTCTGATATTTTTTTAATCAAAATTTTTTACCTACACCTGCACACTTCTATCAAATGGGAAACAAACTTACCGCTCATGTGTAAGACCGACTACGACCTTATATAACGATGCTGTTACTTTTTTCCTTTAAGACATCCCATGGATTGGAATTCTGATGTACATAATATTTTATATTTTATAGATGATTTTCTTATTTAATCATATTATATTATAATATAATACATTTCTTCATTCTTTACATTTTTCGTATGTACATTAACTTTATTTGAGGATGTGTTGACTTCCACCTCCCCAAAGTGATGTGATTTGTTATCAATTTAAATAGAATGTATTAGGGATGATATTAGTGAAATTATATTATATATATGACATGGTGATTCTAAAATAATAATTACACACACACACACACATATATATATTTATATATATTTATGTCATTTACTTTCATTCATGCAATAGGCCATGAAAATGGAAAAAATTTTCATGCTTATGTATGACCTACCTTCTCCATGAACTGTGTATTAAATTTCATATATCAATATTTTATAACATTTTATAAATGTTTATATACTGAATATATATTATATATAAATAATTTTCTATATTCCGGGACTAATAATATAATATTTTTAATAATAGGATAAATAATAGTTGTTCAAAACACATATGATAAACAAATTTGTTATTACATGAATATTTATGTTAAAAAGGAATTGTTAATAAATATGTAATATAAATATATATAAAAAAATCATATATGGTATTATATATAAAAATATTTTTCTATGTTGTATTTATAATAAATATTTTTTTATTCTATATTAGGTTTTTTACATGTACTATGACATTAAAGAAAGAAGGTAAGGGTTGTTCTCATATATCTTTTATTTTTGTGATACTTATGGCTTATTCACAACCCATTTAGTTAGTGTTGTTTATATACATCCCATTAATGTATTATATTATTATAATAATTAAATTTATTGGTATTTACATATCCATTTTATTATCTCTCATTCTTGTGGTTTTGTAATTCAGAATTAAACAAATTAGTATGGTAGATATTTCTCAAATTTCCTTCTGTGAGACACATGTTTTGATATAAACCTATATTCTATTACAAGGTCTATATATATCATTATGAATTGTTATGTAATTAATTTTTTTATTTTAATTAACATTAATATTTTATGTAATTTCATTTTTTATCATGGCGAGTATGATTTAAAGTTACCAGGTGGTAAAAGTTTATTTCAACATTCTCATCATTTATCTGGATTGTTTATTATAATGCTTTTATTGATAAAAACATATGATACATATTTCAAGAAAATTAAATTATTTTTACTATACTCATATTAGTATTTATATATTTATGTAATCGTTTCATTTTTACACTCATTGGTACTTTTCAATATTAAGAAAATATTTTTAAGAAAACATGTCCTTATTTTTCTCATCGGACAGAAATCACTTTTAATAAAAAAACATGTTTTTAAAATTACTTTCAATATTGTTTTCAAAATGATATTTAAATATCATTTTATTGGAAAATGGTTATTAAAAAGTTTTTATTGTTTCCTATGAATTCATTATATGTATAATATTCTATTTTCATTAAAAACTGTTTTAAAAGCATTTTATGATTTAAAACGGGGTTTTAAAAAGATGAATTTGTATTTTCCTGAAAAAAAATTTAAAAGATATTTAAACAATATTCCCAAAATAATATGGAATGATTTGGTGTTACTCAATATTTTCGGGGAATATGTGACTATAGTTCCAATGATATTCATTATCGAAAGGGTTTTGTGTTTTGATGGAATGAAGTTTAAGAAAACCATTTCTCATTCATGAGTTATATATTTATAAAACCCACTTATATTCACGGGTTATGATATTATGAAATTAATATGTAACTTGAATCTTCTTCCACAAGTTAGTTTATAATTACATATTTCAGAAACAAATTTCATTTCATAGTTTTTGATATGATAGTTTATGATCTTTTAACACATGTTTTTATGATTTAATTATGATATGGGGGGACCAATATCATCCTAAAAAGAATTAGGTAAAGATATATATCTCATGATAAAGGAATGGATGGAATTTACAGTGAAATCAGTTCAATAAAGTAATTTTTCTTCTAAGATGATCTTGGGATTGAACCATGACAACTATGATGGTCATGAGAGTAAACCCTTTCTACCAAGATATTATGGGGAGTGAACATATAACACTAAAATTTCCTTTCAAGTTATGTATTGAATATTGTAGAATTAATTTTATAAGATATTTTTCATCCACAATTCCATGTCTTATTCATATGTTATGATTTTATGGATTATTCTGTTTATTTTATTATGATATAGGTATTCAGAATTTCCAATTATTATTCCATGATTTTTTATGTGATATTCGATGTTTGGGGTTTGATCATTAATTTTAATGATCATGTTCCCATAACCGTATGCTAATTATTATTATTACATATCTCCCTTGTTTAAAAATAATGAAAATCTATATCTACCCTTATTATGTTTATTTTTAATAGTTTATGAAGATATGTTTTATGCATGATTTTTATAAGAAGGGTTATAACAATGAAGACCCTAGTGGGGGATAATGATTCCCATTTATGTACTGGTGTTCATGATTTCATGATTCCAAGTGAACTAAAATAATATGATCTATGCGAGACTTTTTGTGTAGTATATCAATTATTCTTCAAAAGGGTTGAAATGTTAATGCATGAAAAGATAGGTTTATTATATTTTGTATTAGGGAAATTTTTTTGTTAACCTTTAGAATCTAGAATTATAAATACTTAGTGAGAATGATAAGGACATGTCTAAGGAAAAATCTAATGATAAAAAAATTTGTTGAAAATTATAATGAAATTTTTGTTTCCGTTTGAGTGAGTAGTTTCATAGGAATATATCCCTTTATGGATTATACAATTAAATATTTCTCTAATAAATATTTACATAGGGTTAAAAACCCTAAAACACCACATTAATCTAGACATGATTGTCAACACATGCACGATAACAGGACTTACTGAATACTTCGTTTGATAATCCCAGGGGATATGATTTGGGAATACACAAATGCTTTATGAACCATCATGAAGATTGGATTTGAATAAACTAGAATAAATTATGGTTTCATATATTAAAGAAGAACCTATATTTATTTATACATTATATAAGTTATTTTTCTCATGATTATAAAATTTTCCTTTATGATAATTGTTTGGAAAACTATTATTTATGGTTACAGTCAATAGTAGTAACTAAATGGAACTTGGTTAAAATTTAATGTTTAAAATGTGGAAATTATGGGAATTATAAAAATCAATATCTTATGTGGAAGTCTCATGAATATAATAAGGATGTTGTTATCAGTATTGGTTATACAGTTAAATATATAGATTTCTTGAATGACATGTGAAATGTATGGTATGTTCTAATATTATTTTATACATTAAATGTGGGAAGAATGATTATATTTAGGTTGAGTAACATAAAGACACTATTCATATGTCATTTACAAAAAAGGGGTCTTAATTAATAAGATTATGATTCTTCTATAATGGTTTAAGAATAATGTTAGATGAATTAAGTATTTATGATTTTATAAGTCAAATAATGTTTTATATAAATCATGGAATATATAACTATTTTTATTTTATGTTTTTCATTGAGGATTGGAACGAAAATATAGAATTGTGTTTATAATTTTGAAAAGTGATTTAATGCATAACAGATATTTTGATTTAGGGAAGGTAACTCTTAAGTCTTCATAATATATATAAAATTTAGTTTATCTTGGATAATGAGATGATTGATTTGGATAAACTAAATATTTGGTATCTTTGTCCTTATAAAAGATTGTTTTACAAATTGTATTATATTATCATGGATAATGGTTAAATATTTTTAGAATTAAGGAATATATTCATTAATATTTATAATAATGAATCATTCATGTTTTCTAAAATGTTTTATAGTAATTTGCGTTGTTACCATGTTTTGAAAGAATATGGGAGGAAGGTATTAACATGTTTAGAATGTGACAACCATGATCGACCTTATGATATATAGGGGATAAATGTTATGTTTATTTTGGGACAAAATTTCTAATTTGTTGTATTTTATGCTTTGTTAAGCATTATAATGATAACCATTTATGGAATAGTTTTCGAGAAACATCAGAAGAAGTTTTAGAGATTAATTAATTCTCTCAATATATGAGTATTTATGAATGTTGGATAACCATTGCTAAGATTTATTGTGTGAGGATTTGGAAATACATAAGGAATGACTTATCATTCTATTTATGGGTCTCATGATATGTTACTACTTCAACAATGACATATTTACCTTCATTTTTTTGAGTAATGGATGTAGTGGAAATTGGTCAAGTAATAACTAAAGCATGAGATTGTGCTAAAATAAAGTAAATAAATCTTCTTGATAAAGGTCATAAACATTAAGAAACAAGTCTTGAAAAACTTTTTCCTTGTACAATCATATATTATTAATCATATGGCCCCTTATATCTTTCAAGATTTATGGATTTGTGATTATCATCTTTCTTCGAACCATGGTCTCTATCACTCTATATTAGAACATGATAGATACATTTTATGATGTGGATTTCTAATAAAGGAACATTAAATTATGAAACCATTTAGGAACCAGATTAATATCAAGGTTAAATTCATTTTAAGGTTGGTATAATGTAACACCCCAATAGTTTCTAAATTTTTTTGGTACTAATTTAAATATTTTTTACATTTTTCATTTCACAGATCACTGAATATAGCCTTTCATTATATGAGTTCACAATTTTTGGATTGTGTTATAAGAAACATAAATTACATATAATTGTAAGATTATATTATGGTATAAGAAACATTGTGTATTTTTTATGTTACACACAATATCGAGTTCCTTTGATAGCTTGTGAGACACACAAGACCTAGTATTACAAAACTACAATGAGTTATTAATAATATAATTAAAATATTATAATAATTTCCACATATCAATTTTAATAGAGGTTGTTAATAATGTTAATTAAATAATTAAAATATAATTTACCCTTAAATATAATAATATTTACATTTATGACCAATTGAGCAGAAATGAAAATAAATCACTTTTGAATATAATGCAAATATTTTTATGGAAAACTATGTCTAATAAATAAAATGTTTTTAACATAAATATACTAATTAGAGAAATTATGATAAATGTTTTTTTAAAAAAATATTGATATTATATTCAATTAACTATTTAATTTTCATCTTATTTTTTAGACAAGAGATTATAATAAAACCATCTTAAGGAATATATTTAAATAATTTTCTAAACAGTAATTTTATTGTATCTCAATGGACCAACCATTTATGTATAATTTATACAGTTATTTTTTTTGAAAAAATAAACTTAATTTTATAAAGTCTAATATCAATATTTGTTTTGGTTCATTTTTTTATTTTTCTAAGTTGTTTCATTTTTTATGAATAGATAAAATACTAAATTTTAATTGAAAAAAGTTCTTTTCGACTAATAAATTAATATACATAAATTATATTTAAATTGGTTTTTAGAGTATAAATATATCAATAATAAATAAATTAATCAAATTATATTCATTGGAACAATTTTTATAATATAATTCAATATAAAAGCATTAGGATCTTTTAGACACTTTCGCTTAAAAACATGTTTTCCCATCATGTTTCTGGGATTAATATTATTTTCATATATTACACATCAATGTTTAAAATTTTAAAAAATATATCCCATATTTGTAACCAACAAATTTTACAGTGTATAACAAGGTAAATATTGTTTTTTACAAATAATATTAGTGAAAGTAATTATAATTAATTGTAATGATTAAGGTAAAATTAGTTTACATAATAGGTAAGCATTAATCTTTAGAGTACAAATGGCCAATAACCTTGTAAAAAATCCATTTTATAGGAATATTTCATCTATTTCCCCTATTTTATCCAATTTTTATAGTTATTGGATTCCAATGATGTAAGGGAGACCTCTCAGTAGTGTTTACCTCAATATATTTATAAGAATGTCACCCAACCTCAACTATAAAATTGAACCCACCCTCCGCACTTCCTCCCACTTCCCAAACCCATTATCTAATTAAAACCCTGAAAAAATATCCTCCTCAAATTACCTACATTAATTCTATATTCCTCCTTTGTTTATAAAACCAATAAAGTAAAGCATTTGGGGAAAAAGAGTTACTCAATGTAGATATATTATCCTTCCACAAGCTCTTTTTTTATTTTCATTCACCACCACCTCAAAACATCTAGTTTAATGATTTTTAATATCCTAAATATCCTAATTATACTTATATGTTTTTATTCTATGGTTTATACTTATACCAATACACACTTATATCAAATGGTTAATGAAATTTTCTTTCGTTTGTATGGTGGACTACCTCATCATGACACGATATAGTTCATTTTTCCGTTAACACCTATCATAGATGGGAATTATGATAGAAATATATTTTTTATATGTTATTTTCTTGAACCATCCCCTGGGGCCTATTTCCTTACTACCCGAAGTCCACCTCTCAAAGGCCAGTGGCTAGCGACTAATGTCAAAGGTAATAACCAGTATATGGGAGGCATTTTTTTACTACATGTACACATGCACACTGACAACCCCAACCCAAAAAGCTAAAAGGGAAAACATATATGCCACTAAGACAATCACTATGAGTATAAAGTAAAAGATGAAGGTAATGGGGCTATAATTCAATCCCAATTTGGAAAAGATAAAAACTAGAAAGTAAAAATACCTCTAAAAAATCTATTTGAAGAAATCCCTACCTAAAGGGTAGGTGATGAGTTATAGCCTGAAGCAGTTGAAGTAAACCTCTCTTGTCTAACCTTTCTAGATGCCTCCTGGCCCTAGGACACCAAAGTCTTTGTTAAGATGACACTTGTCTTAACAAGACACGACATGTGTAGGCAGTGTCTGTGCGTGGGTGAGTAATACAATGCTCAGTGTGTACCCCAAACCACAAAGAAAGAGAAAAATGGAAGAGATAAACAAAAAGTAAAGGATAGCTCACATTGGTATATGTTATTAAGAAATATAAGAAGAACATCTTGGTATACTCATATATGTTTCAAAGACGCAACATAACATCTATTTACAGCCATATGGTTTCATGTGTAGCACACTCGATTTTGGGAGGTCACATTCCTTGAGCTATATAGTAGTAACCATGTAGAGAATGTCTAGAAATGGTATATTAGAGAACATATGGTCTATCTACGTCATGATGTTTCTAGGAGACGTCGAGTATCACTGAGGTAAGAAGTATCTATGTCATAGCCAATCCTTCATCCCATGATTCTGCTCAAGGTACGCTCATCCCGAGAGGACTCACTCCATGAGCCATTAATTCATCAGAGACATTCGAAAAGAGGTCCTGATTCTTTTGGCCCTACCCAAATATAACACCCTGAGAACTACCCGAAGTACACTACTTCATTTATAATGCTGAACATCTTATACTACTAAGGGACTCATGATAGTCGGTTCACTGAGGTCTGCTCGTCTTCAAAGCTACTGATGTCCACTTGACTACTGCTCGTCTGTTGGGCTATTGAGGTCTGATCAACTATTGATCATTTGTCAGGCCACTAAGGTCTACTCTGCAGCTGGTCGTCGACCAGGACATTGAGGTCCACACGACTACTATTCTACTGAGCCAAACAGGCCTACTCGACTACTCTTATTCTGGTCCCCACAGGTCCACACATCTACTCGTATTTTAAGCCACATAGTTCTGTAGGAATACTTGCCTACTGGGATACAGAGTTCTCCAGACTACTCATATTATGGGACACGAAAGTTCAGAAGACAACTCATCTATCGGGCCAATGAGGTCTGCATGACTTCCACTCATCTTCTGAGCCACACTGGTCCACATAAATACTCAATTTTTTGTCCACAAAGTTCTGCACGACAACTCATCTATCAATCCAATGAGGTCCTATAGAAACATACTTATCTTCACATCTAGTGACATGATTTCTGCATAGTGCTCTTGTTTTTGATAGAATATACTACTCAAGCCATAGATCATATCTTAGTATCCAATGTAACTCATGTATAGTATGTCAAAAGGAATGCATCATCACATGGGTCCCAACACCAAAAAAAGATCATCCATTAGACGTAAAGTTTTTATATTATGAATTTTTTACTAAAAAGGGGCTAGTTGGGTCCAGGTCCAGTCCGACCTGGTCGGACCGACCTTACCAGATCCCACCCGAGTTATACCCTTTCCAATGGGACAATACTAGACTAGAGGGGACTTTCCCGCTGGGGTGTTCTGGGCTGATTCTCCCAGGAGGCATTAGTTTTTACAGGTCACCACTGCTGTCCAGCAGGACCGTGATCTATACTCATGCGATGTAGTGTAGTTGTCGGGTTTGCATGCATCGCTGTTGTAGGCTATTATTTGTTCCCTGCTCCACCACATGTGGCTTCACTATAGTGTGCTTCCCGCACACCACTGCCTTCTTCTTCTGACATGGAGTCCCACTAGTTCTGGGATCCCATATCGCACTGGTTTGCGGAACATCCCCCCACCGATCATCGAGTTGGAATCCACATTCCACTATCAATTATCCATTCCATCATAGTGGAAATAACCTTGTGTCTTCATGAGGTCGGATCATCAGTCTTGATTTCATGCATCATAGATCGAAGGTGCAATGACCTCTCATTCATATGCCATGAAGAAACGATAAAATAGCGGGGTATTGAATTCCAAATAAAATCATGATGGATGTATCATATCTTTTGTTTGTATCTACCTATATTTATCCTTGTTATATGTTTTATTAGGTAAGAACCAATCACATGAATCCCAATCCCTTAAATTTCCACAAGTGACATCTCATTCTTGAAAAACAAAGGACCCACATATCAACCGGTTAGTGGGTTTATCAGTGTTATTTTTTTAAAAACAAAGAATGAGGAATCCAAATAATAATTAACAAAACCCATACCTAAAAAAAGGTTTAGTCTCCGAAGAGGTTCAATCGTTTTGGGTGATTAGTTAAGAGACTTCATGATATATCGACTGGTAGACCACTTATATCAGATATGTCGTCATTGGCGATTCACTCATGTATTCGTCGCTCGTGAAAGGAATTCCTCCAGGGCCTATGGTAATTCTCTTAGGTCATCACCTGATCACATAAATTTATTAAACAAATTAATGGTGGAAACACATGTCAACATTTCTGTTATACCGAGTCTTCACATCGTTACATTATTTCATTAATGAAATGAAACTGTTGCCTCGTCTATAACAACCCTTCTATTTATTACACACTTTATCATGTTTTATTACATAAACATGTAGTTAATGAAAATCTAAGGATCGAGAGGGCAAGTTTCATAGTAAATTATAAACATTGCATGATATCAAAAGACATAAAATAGAACATCTTTATTGAAAACCATTTTACATGACCACAACATTCATTTATACTATGTATTTCATGGCATAACCTGAGGTCCTACATATTTAAAGGGTGAGATATAAAGCCCCGTAAGGTAGTAAACAAGGAATAACATACATAATACAAAACATTTTAGGAAATAGGAATATAAATGGAAAATATATGAAATATGAACATAAAGTAATGATATAGCATGATTATCATAACAGGGATATGTGTCAACAATATCAAACATGATATCAGCATGATCCAAGGATCGTTGTAGTGTATCATGCGAAAAACATCATTTCCCCTGAATTAGAATGAGTAAAACATCATTTCACATGACTTATCATGATTCCACAATCATTGGACCTGACATATCATTATACTATCCTTTACCCAATCCATTAGAGCACTATCAGGGCACACCATTCATAATTTTTTCATATAATGCATATGTGTGCCACATAGATTATACAACATAGATTCATTAAAGGTCATAATATATTCCATGAATATGTGAAGTGGAATACATTAATCTAAGTCATAAATCAATAAGTACATGTTCAAAAAGGTGAATACCCTTGATAGTGAAATGCATATGGTATTCACATACACGATGATTTTGGAATGCAAAATTTTGGTGTAACTTTGGCAGCATAACGATATCATATAGAAATCATAAAATGGGTTGATGAGAGAGAAGGGGTTATCTCATAATTTATACACTAAATGGACAGTAAGGGGGTAATGGATAATAATATCCCAACATATGTAATTGAATATAGATGTATAATAAAAATTAATTTCATAAATGAAAATGAGGATAAATAAATACCTTACTGAATTTTAGCATGGTAACCGATGTACATGGGTAGTAATAATGAGAGGGAAATGGGTATCCTATCATTCAAACATAAATAAATATGTTTAAGGGAGTTTCTAAATCATACCCCAAAATTTTAAATTTAAAATAAAATGGAATAACAATATAAGAAAAAATGGACATTAATATGGATGGAAGTAATGTGAGGACCCCTTACTTGGATGTGTAATCTCAAAGGTTTGGGATTGTTTTGATAGATAATTATTGCGATCTTGGGTCACCTTGAAATGTCTCTAGAGAGTATGGTTCATAGGTTGGTTGAGCTCCAAATGGTTTGAATGAAGAAAAATGGGAGGTTGAGTGTGTTTTTATAATAATGGAGAGATAATTCTTTATTATTTAGGTTTTGGACGCTACACATTAAACTAATCAAAACAAAAAACCATCGCATGGTTTTTCCCATGGTTTTTGTTAAAGGGGAGTGGAAAAAATTATAATAAATGGAAAATGGACGAAATATTATAATATTAGGATTTATTATGAGGAGGTGTGTGACACTCTGAAGGAAATCATTTTAAAATGTAAATTTTTTTGTAAGTCGTGGAAGGTCCACTTAGGAATTGTAAAACTAATAAAACAAATATAAAATAAAATTATTTTAAAGGTAAATATATATTGTCCAAATATTCATATTATTTTATTTTATTACATCCTAATTGAGTCATTATGATATCATAAAACACATTATATATTTAAATAGTATTTAATTTTTACAAAACAATTCTACTATCTCAGAAAATTATGTAACATTCATGGTTATTTAATTTTAATTTCTTGAATCCAAAAATAATAATCATTTATCTAAATAATTTTCTAAATATGTGAATTTTCACTCTTAAAATAAAAACTGACATTTATTGAAAATTCATGGGTTTTGACAAAAATATATTTCAAACGTTAATAAAAATTACAATTGCATAAAAATTATATGATCATTTATATTTAATAAAACATAATTGAGTAATTATATTTTATTAAATTAATATATAAATAAAATTACATTAATTTTTCAAAATAGAATTCTTAATTTATTATTAAATAAAAATATTATTTCTGCATTAAAATATATTTAAAAAGTAAAAATAATAAAATTAATTTATATTATTTATTCTATAAAAAATAATTAACATAATCATAGTGATAGTGTATTGTTAAAAACCCCTTATTACACCCGTATAATACCTAAGGGTTAGTTGTGCAATACTGACAGATTATTGGTGCATCTTGGATAACATCGTGCAGGTGGTAATATCTATTTACTTCCACTTATCCCATAGGTGATTCTATTCATGATTAAAGCATTGAATCTCATATTGGTCTTGTTCCAGAATGAAGCCCAGTGATTCGACCTCTTTCTTGAGCACTGACATATGGGCTTCATATGAAGCACTTCTACTAGATGTGGTCATCACATCCTTGGTCTGGGTAAATGGGATTTGATAAAAGACTATATATATGAAAATCATGTGATCACTATTCAAAATCTATATAAGAAATGATAAAAAATTTTAACGGTATTATAAAATCCAAAAACATAAAACCATGGAAGTGCCAATGTTTTATATAACCATTTTATATAATTACAATTTTAATTAGTTACAGAAGAACTGTCGTTAATAAATATTTTTGTTGATTCAATCATTCCCCCTTAAGAAATTTATCACTTGATATTTCCTTTTCCCACCCTAAAAGAGATGAGGGTGACTCTGCTTCATCACTTTCTGTGATTACCATGTTACTTATACAAACTTGTGGTTTTTCCACAACACCTTGATGAGGTGGATTGTCTAATTTTATAAAACATTTTCCCTATGATCTGTGATCTTCACAGGATTCTCTTCATCAGATATGTCATTATACAATGGTACAAATTCTTGATTGTGCACAAGATATGGGTCAGGTATGTACTTATTTAAGAGTGATACATTGAATAAATCATGTACTTGAAACAGGGTTGGTGGGAGTGCTAGTCAGTAGTCCAATACTCCAATGTGATCAAGGATATCCAAAGGGTCAATGTACATTGAACTAAGATTTAACTTCTTCCCAAATCTCATAAATCTCTTTAACAGTGATATACAAAGTAGTACAATGTCTCCAACATCAAACTCTAGGTCTTATCAATGATTATTAGCATATCACTTTTGTCGACTCGGAGCAGTATTAATGTGTTACTAGATTGTCATAACCTTCTCCACCATTCCGTCGACCAATTCATGACCTATGAGTTTTCACCCACCAACTTCATCCCAACATATAGGTGTAATCTACCTCTTCACATAATGGGATTTATAAAGATATGTTTGTATTCTTGAGTGAAAAATATTATTATAAGATAACTAAACTAGAGAAAGATATAGTTCCCATCCTCCATTAAATTTCATTGATAATTTTCTCAACATGTCCTCATGTTTTTGGATAGCCTACATAGATTGGCCATCATTTTGAGGATGATAAGTTGAACTAAATTTCAGATCATTATTTATTGCATGTTGTAGTCTCTTCCTTATCTTATAGGTGAATCATGGATATCGATCAGATATAGTAGATAGTGGTACTCCCTACTTCATTTTCACTTCTATGATGTATATCTATGCAAGTTGAATCTATGAGTAATCCTCTAAAATTTCAATTATGTGAACAGTCTTTGTAAAATGATCCAAAAAAATCCTTATAGCATTATTTCCTTTGGATTTCTTCAGAATTCCAGTGACCAAGTCCATAGTGACTGAAAATCCATTTTTTTTATTTTTGAAAACAATTTTTGGTTAAGTGATAACCCACAAGTACAAAATAAATTTGAGGCCAAGTGAGAGCCAAAAATACATCACAATGATCCATAGAACAAAAAGACAACGTGTTCAAGGGGATCTACCATTGAAAACACAAGCCAGAACAAACCAAACAAACAGAACAAAGGAAACAACAAGCTAGAAGCAAATCTGCATTGGAGTCTTCAAAGGAGGATGACAGATGGTGAAAGCTTCATCGCCATAGCTTCACAATGAGAATCCACGAGACCGCCAAGCTTCCATGGACATGGAAACCAATAGTCATCCAAAAATTTCATCATTCACCTGGATCACCAGCACCATCCCCTTATACTTCATCCTCTCCACCTTCACTTATTGACACAATAGGCATTTTGATGTATACTCAACGATCTTTTTATTCATGTTATCACAACCGTAATTCTCTCAGAGATCTCACCAAATATTTTCGTTTTATAGGTGAATGCAAATATTTGACCTATTTTAATCGTCAAAATGATCATTCTATAACTCTAGATCTGATAGAACACATTACAGTGTCCAAAATAACACAATTCGTTCTTTATTAATATTGAGCTATGGGGATTTCCATTTTCTGATAGTTTCAAATTTCTTTGGAATTACAACATTATTCTTTTATGCATCAATTATTCTTTCCAAAGGATACGGTTGAGAAATCATTTGTGAAAGGATTGATTATGTTACTTTATTTTTGATTTCCATGCCCATCTTTATTAAATCTATTATGATTGGATCATTTTCAATTCTTATAAATGATAGAATCATTGGTCCCATTAAGCTTATAGATTCTTCCACCTTGTTTTCCTTCCCAAGGTGGTAACAGATTGAGCAGTAATAGTCTTTGATCTTGTCTAAATATCTTTGTTGGTGCATTTTCAACTCTTTCATTGTGAATTTATACATGAGGCTTTTGTGATCTGTATATATTTAACACTTCTTTCCAAAGAGGTAATGTCTCTATATTTTTAATGTAAAGACTAATACAACCAACTATAAATCATGTGTTGGATAGTTTTTCTCATGAACATTCAATTTTGTTATGGCATAAGAAATGTTTTTGTCATTTGGATCAATATACATCCCATGCCCTTATTCGAAGCATCATTAAATACCATAAAAAGATGTCCAATTGTAGGTATTATGAGAATGGGTGAAGTGATAATCCTTCTTTTCAACTCATTAATGTTCTATTCACATTCATCACTCTAAGAAAACTTGATTCCCTTATAAGTTATCTTTGTAAGAGTGTTTAAAAATCATGAGAACTTTCTCACAAATCAGTGATAATATCCATATATCCCAAGGAAGATGCAGATATCCTTCATGGAATTTGTCTTCGTCCATCCCTTAATATCATTTGTCTTGGAGGGATCCACAAATATCCTATAGCTTGTGATGATATGACCGTGAATGAGACCTCCTTCAAACAGAACGCACACATACTATAATTTTCATAGTGATTCACCTTTTTCAAGGTCTATAGTATATTTCTTATATGCTTCTCAGTCTCATCCTTGGTTTTGATGAATAATAGATTATCATATATAAATAATACCACAAATTTTTTGAGGCAATCTATAGAGACTCTATTATTCAATTCCATAAAGAATGATGGAGCATTTGTGATTTCGAATAGAATTACTATGAATTCATAGTGCCTGTACATTGTACGAAAAGAATTCTTGGGGATATCCTCCTTCATCACCTATACATGGTAATATCCAGACCACACATCCACCTTGGAGAATCATTTTTCTCCACATATCTTATCAAATAAGTCTCCAATTTGTAGTAGAGGATACTTGTTATGCATCATGATTTTTTTGAGCTCACGATAATCAATGTGAATGCACATTGACCCATCCTTCTTCTTGATGAAGAGGACTGTTACACCCCATGGTTACGAACATGGTCTTATAAAATATTTATCAATATTCCCACTATAGTTTTTTCATTAGATCGTCAAGCTCCACAACATCTATTCAGTACAGAGTCATTGATATTAGAAAATCCCTAGGTACAATATCAATCTAGAACTCAACATCTCTTCTAAGAGGAAGACCATAACATCCCTTAGGAAACACTTCAATGAATTCCCTCCAAAATGAATTTATTCAATGATGGTTTATTCGGTACAATCCATCATCTAAGAAGATACACATACTTGTAGGGAAGTAATATCCACTCTTGAGGTGATGGTGCTAATGTAAATTCATTCTCTTCCATTCACTTGTAAATAATTGGGTGTCGATTCCTCATATAGAGAGTGATTTCCCACCTATATAAATTTATTATGGATCTATATTGGGAAAGCCAATCAGTTCCATAAATTGTATCAAGTTACACTAGAGGGAGTATGAAGATGTTTTCCATGATGTACAATCCACAAATTGTGATAAGGGGGCTATATATTCATGGGATGAAATTGTTTCCCCATCTTCTACTCTCACTGAAATCTCTACTTCCATGATTTTTGGTGGTTTTGGTATTGTTTTACTAAACATTTGGGACATAAAAGAGTGGGTAGAAACATTGTCGAAAATTAAATTCTATATTATTGAATTCATAACTATAGTACCTAGCACCACATTGTTTTCAGGGTATTCTTTGGAAGTTGTGATGGAAATATCTCACCCTTTTTATATTAGAGGTTGTTGTTTTCCTTCAAAAACCCTTGTTTTAGGGTTGTGGTTTGCAAATTACCCTAGTTCATTGATGTTTAAGCAATAAAAAATGAATTGTCATTTGAACAGGGAGTTCCTTTTCCCTATTTCATCCCAATGATTTTCATATCGGATATTAATTCCTAGGTTCTCTTCTCTTACACACCTTAATCATTTCCTCTTTCACTTCAAGAAATTTCTAGGGTTCTTCATTCTGCAGCATCGGTAAGTGGGGTGATGTAATTTCATTGCACTCTTGGATTTATCAACTAGATTTCCAATATTTATGTCCACTTTCTACTTCTTATCCCCATGATACCCTTAATATGTTCTGATCTCTTATTAATCATTGAGGGAAACATCAGGAAATTTCCACATAGCTATCGATTTCAGGGATCCCGAGGGATTTCTGTAGGATAGGTTTTAGCCCACCAATGAAGTGGTCAACCACACATTCAGGGTTAATGACATAGCGAGATGTGTACCGTGCAAGCCTTATGTTGTTTTCATCTTATACTCTGATGGATTCAACATTTTTTTCTGGAGGGCAATGATGTCCTTTTTCATCTTATATCATAGGGTGCGAGGAAAATAATTATCGAAAAACATATTCAGGAAATCATTTCATTCCAATCCCTTGATCTCTTCCTTAGACTTCTTATTTTTGATCAATGTTCACCATTGATCCGATTCACCCTATATATGATATACAACAAAAAGAACCTTCTCCTAATCATAACATTAAAGGATGGAGAATATAATCTCGATGGAGCAGATCCATTGTATGGTGATTGAAGGATCAGATGATCCATTAAAAATAGAGACCTTTGTCTTACGAAGCTCATGATTGTATCCGGTTCTTTCTTAGGGGGGGTGTAAGTTTTTCATTAGCAATGAATCGATTCACAAAATGATTTAACAGAGTAATTATTGTAATTTTTTTCGATTCTCACTCCCATGATATTTAACATGTCATTAGAACGGTCATCACATTGATCATTGCATTGGTTATTAGCCAGAGACCTTCTATTATTGGAAATTGGATTTAATGAATGTAATTTTAGGGGTAAAACATAATGGAAATCCACTAAAATAATAGATATATTATATATTTACATTTATTTCATGAAATTACGAATTTATCTGATTCAATCTATGTTATCCATGATCTACTTCCCAACATATATTCTTAAAGGTATTTTTTATCTTCTTAATAATGGTTCTTAATAAGAATATGAATTTACCAAATAATATATCCAGGGAGTGTCTTCCCAATAGTTCAGCGAGGCCCATTTTCATGCACTAGTTCCCTTTAGAGTTTTTCTCAGAGATGTGTTTTTGTGTTTTACCCCAAGAAACATCTATACCAGAGCCACCTCTACTTGTTCGAATCCAAACAGGGATTTATTTTCTTGATAAACCCCTTATTCTATACTCAACAAAATCCAAGGATGTTTTTATTATATTTAGTCTTATTCCTAAGACATTCTCTATGGTTTTCTAATAGTAATTCAAAAAATAACAAAAAATATCCTTGGATACCAACTATAACAACCCTGGTCATTATTACACACTTTAACATTATTTATTACATAAAATTGTGCTTAAGTCAACTATAAAGATCTATATTTCTTGTGTATTGGGAAATTATAAACATTACAATACTACTTAACACATAAAATAGAATTTCATTATTAATAAACTCATTTTTATGTGGCCACAACATTTATTCGTACATAGCATTGCATGAGACAACTTGAGGTCATAAATATGAAAATGGTGAGCTATAAAGCCATGTAAGGGTGTAAACAAGGAATAAAATGAATAATAAAATACATGTTTGGAAAATGTCATATCAATGTAAGAATAAGAGAAACATTAATAAAAAGGCATGATATAGCATGATTATCATAACTTAGATATGTGTCAACAATATCTAACATGATATTAGCATGATCTAAGGCCCATTGCACATGGAGCATGAGTAAACCATCATTTGACATGAATAATCCGGATTCAAAACTCATTTTACATGACATATCATGATACTATTCTTTAACCAATGCATTATAGCACTATCAGGGTTCACCTTTTTAATCATTACATTTCATGCATAAGTGTACCACATAGATCATAGAACATGGATTCAATAAACGTCCTAATTTATTCCACAAATAAGAGACATGGGATAAAAAAATTATATCCTCAATAAACAATTAAAATTTCATAATTCTTAATATCCTTGATAGATAAATGGGTATGATATTCAATTATACAATTATTTTTCGATTGGAAATTTTGGTGTAACATCGGTAGCATAACGACATCAAACAGAAATCATAAAATGGGAGGATGAGAGATAAAGGGGTTTCAAGTGATTTATACATGAAATGTAATGTAAGGGGATTATGGTACCGAATATAACAACCTATGTAATTGAATTTATATGCATCATATAAAATAATTTGTTGAATATAATTGAGTAGAGATAAATCCCTTATGGAACATTAGCTTCGAAACGGGTGTACATGATAGGCATTAAAGAGAGAGAAATGGGTCTATAATTGTTAAAACATAAGGGGGTATTTATAGGGGAGGTTTTAAATCATACCCATTATCTTTAATTGAAAATAAAATGGAAAAACAATATATGGAAATGTTTAAATAAATAAAGAAGGAAAATGATGATATCTTACTTGGAAGTGTAATCCCAAAGTCTTGGGAGAGGCTTCATAGAGTCTTATTAGATGATTTGGGTGCCTTTTAAGGGATACAGAAAGTATTGGGTAGTGGTTGGCCATGCTAAAAATGGTTTTAGCCAAGATAAATGGGAGGTTGACTGAGTTTAGGTAGGAAAGGAGTAGAAATTATTTATTATTTAGGTTCTCAACAATACAAATTCAACCAATCAAAAAAAAACCATCCCATGGGTATGACCCTTTTTTTCAAAGAAGAGTGGAAAAGATTATTTTATAATGAAAATGGATTAAATTATTAAAATATTAGGTTTTCATTATGTGGAGGTGAGTCACACTCTCAAAGAAAATATTTTAAAAACTTTATAATATTTTATAAGTCTTGGATGGTCAACTATAGAATTGTAAAATTAATCAAAAAAATCTATAATCATATTATGTTGTAGTTAAAACATATATTGGCCGAATATATCTATTATATTATTTTATTACATCACTGTTGGGTCATTATGATTTCATGAAGCACATTATATTATAAAAAAAATATTTAAATTTTTTCTCAAAATTTTGACAGTCCAAAAAAATTATGAGAAATTCTCAATTAGTTAATTCAGTCATCCTAAATCAAATATTAGTATTCAGTTTATCTAAATAATTTTATAAATATGTAAATTTTCCCTTTTAAGATAAAAACTGACATTTATTGAAAATTCACGGGTTTTGAAAAAAACAGCTTTCAAATCATAAAAAAATTATATTTCATTAAAAATATATGATAATTAATACCTAATTAAAATTAATTAAGTAATAATATTATATTAATATATTATTTAATTCAAAAATAAATTAATTATTCAAATTATATTTTGTAATTTAATATTAAAAAAAATATTCTATTTGTTCATTGAAACCCATTTACAAAGTAACAATAACAAAATGAATGTGTATTCATTATTATCTATAAAAATAATGAACATATTGAGCGTTCTAGATTCTTGTTAAATAACCCCTTACAACATCTACATAAGACCTAAGGGTAAGTTTTGTGATGATAACAAACACTTGGGGTGGCTCAGATAACAGTGCTCGTGTGGTAATGTTTATTAACTTCCACTTATTCCGTAGAAGATTCCATTCAAGATTAACCTGTTGAAGCTCGGCTTGGGCATGGTCTTGAGTGAAGCCTAGTGATGCTTCCTTGTACCCGATCATCGACAAATGGTCTTTTTTGGAGAAATTCTACTAGATGAGGCCATTTCTTCCTTTGTCTGAGTAAATTAAATTTGCGATATCCATATATTTATATTGACCACATGATCACTATTAAATGACTATATTAACCGTGATATCAATTCATTAAGGTATATAAAAATCCAAAAAAATTAAACCAATGAAGTCCATATGTTTTATATAACCATTTAAAATAATATTACTTTTATTTAGATCATGAGTAATTTTCATTAATAAAAGATTGTGTCATTACATCGTCGTTGCGTTATAGAGACACATTTTCAAACATAATGAAATTTTTTATGTTTATTTAATTTTTCTTTTAAATTCCAAAAAATTAACTTTTCCCCTCAACCCACACATGTTATGGTTAGGCCGTACCTATGAATAGCACACCCTCACGAGGATAGCGATACTCTCATAATTTAATATGAGTTACCATTTATGAGTAATTGGGAATAAAATAATAATAATTTATTTATTTTATTTACGGTCACGTCCGAAAATCTACATTCCATAGTTGGACAACACAGGCCAATGTTAGGCATGAAATAATGGAAGAACACACTTACAAGCTAAAAGGTGGTCTCAAATTTTCAATCCAAGACACCATTTATAGGTTTTAAAGATTTGAATAATAATATAATTTTATTTAATTATTTTATATAGGTTATTTAATTTTTGGGTTTTCTCAATGGAGACCTGCACCAACTAAAATTAAGTTGTGCCTAGGGTAAACCAATATCATTGAATGCAATAGTGCTCTCAAATTTCTGATATGGGCCATGATTAGGAGCTATTCCACATTTTCACAAAAACTGTTCACACACTCTATTTAAAAACATAAAAATGTATATACAATGGTTCTAGGATCACAAGTCCAATGAATCAAGTTCTATTTGATCACTTGATCTTGAAATAATCCCATTTAATTTTAAAGAATATTTACATATAATTCAATAACATTTCATTACCCCCGCAATAAGGGATATTCATCCCTGTAAAACAAAACAATGGATAAAAAATAGGGTTTTTAGCTCGAATGTGATCCTCCCTCTCCCATGTTCTCTCTTAGTGATTCATGTTTTTCCAACTAAGGCACACTAGATTAATCAATCACCCACAGGGGTCATTTCTTATCGATCCTCGATCTATACAAGAATCTTCATAAAAGTCTCCATATCATCAAATTCCAGATCTCCCTATTGAAAACTCTAACACATAGAGGCATCTTGAGTGCTCTAAAAAAACCTACTCTTGGGTAGTTAGGAAGTGGGTTGACTATACAATTCAGTCAATGATAACCCATATTGAATCGTGTATCATGGATGTACGTGGTAAACCCATCACAAAGTCCATCGATATCCCTTCCCATTTCCTTCCTAGTACCCCTAGAAAGGGAAGTAACAACCCAAGAAACTGATTCATACAATCGTTCAACATTTCATCTCAATAGGTAATCCCATATTCAAAATGTTCTGTTATCCCCAGTTTATGCCTAGGCACCCACACTCATACTCTGATGCATCTCACCATTCTGGTCTTCACTACTACAACTACACATCCTCTATAAAAACATCAGGCTCCCCACCATTCTAATGTATATTAGTGGGATTATTTGTGAAAAATTGAGCATTTAAAGGCTCACATTATGTTTCACTGACATGTTTCTCCATGATTCATTTAATAGTGTACCGGTAATAACAAATGACTACATATAACTAGCTTTATCCCCAACAAAATTAATTACTATAACATGTGCAAATACTTTCTTTCTTCATTAAAAAACAATGAATTAGATGTCCTAATAAAAACATTCCCTACCATGTTTTCATGACCAAAATTATAGACTACTTCGAGGTCATAGTGATGGTGGAAATCCATCTATCGTCTTTGTCACAAGTTCAAATATTTTTGAGATAATATATTCTTGAGACTCTTATGGTTATAGTGGAGGGTAAATTGTTCACCCATGGAGATAGGGTCTTTAAATAATCAATGCGAAGTCTACAGTTGTAAACGCAAGATCTGACTGCTTTCCAAACAGTTTCTCAATTGCTGAAAACCCTATGGTGACTTTTCCATTAAAGGGAAGAAACCCATTCATCTAATCAATGTGTTCGTCATCCCGTTGGTATTGGGTACTCATTCTCCACATCTGCTTCGTTATAGGGCCAATAATACATACCTAATATTGAAAAAATGGTCTCACTAATCCATTCCTTTAAAATTCCCCCAACTAAACCCCTAGATCACGAAGAAATACAAAATCCATATTTTATGTGGATGCTGTTATTGGTGACCTATTAGGGTTTATAATGATGCAGAAGTCAATCCACCTACAAAGAGATAATATTGGAAACATATACTGGAATGTCATATTCATACACTTCCACTACTATTGGGAACTGAAAACTCAAAACATCCACCGCCACATGAATAATGATGGATGCATACAGCTACCCCCCTCTCCCTGGAATCCAACTCCATAATCCTGGTGTGGACCACATTTTGGTGGTTGTTACATGTCTAAATGCATACCGCCTCATTCTAATCCCTCAGATCCTATACACTTCATCGAAACTATAAATTAATCTATTCATGTCACTGACTTTGACCTTGTGGGCCATCCACCATTCCACTATCAGCACGTTGGGATGGTTAATCTCTAGTGATATGTCTCCTAACATCTTTTGAATATCACTACCTATTTATAGTCCTTGTGGACAAATCCTATGATCCCCGATATGTATATCCCCTATCTTGGGACCTCTTCTTAAAATTTCTCACATGTATATGTCTTTAAAACTGACAACATCTTCTTACTTTCCCACTGTTTATATCCACTGGTTGTATCTGTTCATCCAGAGGACTTCTAAACACTATGGTTCTCTATTGCACCCAAGAATAATTAGGAAGCTACAGAAGAATAATGATGTCTTAAATGTCCATATAAACATCATTCTTGGAGGTTTGATCCCTTAGGCACTGGCTGTAATGTACTCATTGAGTGTCAACAAGGTTTGATATGCCTCCATGAATACTAAGCTACTGAGTTTCCATCCTGTTGAAGATGTAGAATCTCTAGGGAATTTCTATCCCTTAAATTTTATTGAATGATCTACTTATCTGAGATGGGTTCTCAATATATTTCTATGTAATAATATCCTTATCGTATGATCTAGTATTCTAAACATCTTCATCTCCCTACTGATCAACGTATTAGGTTGACTGCTCAGACCAAAATCTAATCTAATGGTGTCCGAACTTGGTAGAAAACTCAGTCACCAACTCAAGAAAGGCCTTAGCCATATATGAGTTGGCCTTGCCTTAGAACCCGAGGGGTCTCTATCACTGAATCATGTGATGTACACTAAGTGTATATATCTCATCCACTGGTACTACAAGTATGATATTCTACTCCACATGTGGTGGTATAGCTAGTATGCCACCCAGTGGTGTTGTCTCTCGTACGAAGCATGATACCCATATCGTTACCCCGTAGATCATCCTTTTGGTCATGTGGATGAATCCGGATAGACAATTTACATTGAAATATCTAGAAAAAAAAACATGTTTTACCACATTCAATATGGTATACCTCGTGAGACGACTCATGAAGCACATGTAAAACAAATCCCATTCCTCTAAGATGTATGTAACATTGTTTTTCTCCCTGAAACTAGTATTTTCAAGTACCATGTTTAAAAATAGAATTAATAGTCCTGGTGTATGGATATGTTGGCCACAATACCCACTCTGTATTCCCATTCCTAAAATCCAAAATAGAAACACTTATCATTGTTTCCCCTAACTAAACACATAGAATCTGGTTTCTTACGGTAGAATCGACCTCCTCTGATACAATTTTTTTACGACCCATCTACCAGGGCATGTGCCATGACTACCCCATTCCTACATCCAAATGGCCAGGGGCTGGTGACTAGAACCAAAATAAAAAACATGAATGTGGGAGGAATTTTTCAAGTACCTATACACATGAAAAATCACAACCCCAAGAAACAATGATGAAATATAAAACAAGTTTGCCACTAAGATAACCATTGTGAGTATAAAATTCATTTTTAAAGTAAAGGGGACAATATAAAGGCCTATAAAAGGATAGATGACTATAGGAAAGAACAAAGTCCTCTGAAATGTCTGTTTTCAGAAAATTCTACCTAAGGGTAGGAGAAGAGTAGCTATCAGAAGTCGTAGAAGTACGAATCCCCTATCTAACATCACAGGGTGCACCATGGTCTAGGGCCACCATGGTCTCTGTCAAGACATCACTCATATGCAAAAGACATGAAACATCAGGGCGGAGCCCATGTAGGGTTGAGTAACACAATAATTATTCGGGACCCCCAACCACAAAGAGAGACTACAATGGAATAGATACCCACAAATCAACGAAAAATTCACATAGGTATATGCCATAAACACATATAAAAAGAACATCCATGTATACTTCTATAGGATTCCAATATTCAATGTCGCATCCACTTAGATCCATATGGTTCTGTGCATAACAAGCTTGATTTCTGGTGGTCCCACTCTTTGAGATATCTAGTAATAACCAAATATATCAATTCTACAAAAAGAATCTAAGTGAATATCTGGTCTCGATATGTTACGATATTTCCCTGAGATATATACTCTCACTGATTCATGATGTTTTGGTAACAAATACAATACTTCATTACACGATTATGCTCAAGGTACACACTTCCTGGGAGAATTTGCTCCTTGATACATCAAGTCATCAAAGACCTACGTAAATAGATCAAGATTATTTGGGCCCCACCCAATGTGAACACACTACGAACTACCTGAAGTGCACTTCTTAAGTCATAATTTTGAAAATATTGTACTTATGTGGGACTCATCCCCAATGAGTTACTGAGGACTGCTCATCTACCAAGCCACTGAGGTCCACATTTCTAATGCTTTTTTTGATAGGACACTGAGGTCTTCTCGGATACTGCTCGTCTTTCAGGCCACTGAGTTCCGTTTGGCTATTTCTCACCATCTGGGCTGCTGAGCTCCACATGGCTGCACATCTATAAATTAACGTAGGTTCTCATGGATAATGATATGTAGGACCACATAGTTCTTCATGGATACTGTTCTATTGGGGCACACAGGTCTGCATGGCTACTCGTCTATTGGGCCACACAGATGTGCAAGGGAACACTTCTACTAGCCAACTAAAGTCTTCACTACTACTGATAATCTACCGAGCCACATTATTATATTTGAATATTCATCTACCGGGACACTAAGGACATCATGACAACTCAATTTCAAGCCTACTGAGGTGTGCTCGACTATTCCTTCTTATCATAGCCAGTCATAATATTTCTGATCATAGTGCACTTGATTATGATAGAATCATATTCTAAATCCATATATCATATCTTAATATCCACTTAAATGAACATAGAATATGTCAAAATTCCTGAATCATCACAAGGGACCCAACACCACCAACATCCTGTTTATCAAACTTAGGATTTGCATGTTATGAAAATTTTACTAAAAAGGGCCAATTGAGGTTTGGGAAATGTCAGACCCAGTCAGAACGACATGACCTAACCCATCTGTGGGTCCATCGACCTGACTCGGGCCCGGCCGGGTAAGCTGGGACCTGCCTGGTCCAGCTCGGATTGGCCCGAACTAGTTGGTCTGTGAGACTGACAAAATGGGGTGGCCCGGTCCGATGGGCGTGGACGGTCAGGTTTGTCTGGGACATAGAGAGCACTGCATCGTAACATTGATGGTTGTTAGGGGTCTCCATTGTGGTCAATTTGGGCTATGACTTCTAGCTATGCAATGCGGCACAGTTTCTACATCCATGTTTGTCTCTGTCATCGGTCTTTGCTAGCAGTCAACACTACTGCCTGTGGCTTCTACAGCATGCCCCCTTTTCCCTGCCTCCAACATGCTACATCTGAACCACAATATCTTGATGGTCATGGCCTTCTTCACTTGATATAGAACCTCCCCAACACCGAGATCCTATATTGTTATGTTTCACTGGCTGTGGCCTCCTCTACTGCAACACGCTGCCAAAACATGCCACCATCTACATGCCGTCATAGCCTCCTCTGTCAGACTTCATTTTTGTGGCCCCATGTCACCACGAATGTCCAATTCATTCGTCGTGGCACCACCCCTGTGTCATTATAGGGCTGGATCATCAGTATCGAGTCATTGTTCCATGGATCTAAGGTAAAATGGCTTCTTGTTCCATAGCCACGAAGACCTAAAGGAATTTCATGGGGGGAGTGCAAAAAGAATGAATAAAGTATGGATCATAGTCGTTGTTCATGTTAGCATGGATTCATCTTTTTTAGATGGATAAATGTGGAACACAAATCACATGAATCCCACTCCCTTAAATTCCCACAAGTCAAATCCCAACCTACAAGACCAAATGAACCGCATATCAACTTGTTAGTAGTTTTATCCGTGATCGTTGTTTATAAAGGAGAACATGGAATCCAAATATTAAAGAACAAAACCCCTAACTGGGAAAAGGATCGATCGACATTAGGGTTTGATCACAATTGGTGATCCTTTAAGAGACATCATGAACCATCATCTCATCCAACCCTGATATGTGATCAGTTCCCCCAGGTGATTTGTTTGTTCATCATTGATCCTTGATCAGTAAAAGAATTCCTCGAGATCCTCTGATCAATATCCTAGGTCATCTAATGATCTCATGTCTCTATTAAAAAACATAATTGATGAAACACATTTCAGTGTTACTGTTACACTAACTCATTATGTAATTATACTATTTTCATTAGGGAATGAAATAGATTCCTCATTGATGTGTTGTAGTGAATCATTTCTGAAGAAACTAAATTTTTTATGTTTATTTTATTTTCCTCTAAAACACATGAAAATTATGTTTTCCCCTCGACCAGTGCTGGTTGAGTTCAGGACCCACCTAGAGAATGAGTACCCCCACATGATTAATGGTACGCACATACATCAAATCTAAGTTACCATTTATGAGTTATCAGAAATAACATAATCTTTATATAAAATATTTTTTTACATTCATGTTCCAAAAACAAAATTCCATAGTTTCACCCCAACAACCAATGTTAGACTCCTCTTAAACTGGGAACACTCTTACTATCTCAATGGTGGTCTCATAGTTTCAATCCAAGACACCATTTATGTGTTATAATGATTTTAAAAATAAATAATTTCAATTAGTTATTTTATTTATAGTTATTATATTTTCCAGTTTTCTCAATTTATACTAGCATCAGCTAAACATATATCGTGAATAGTGTAAACCCCCAGCTTTTAAGGAAAATTTGCTTTCATATTTCCAATATAAGAACCCATTTAATACATATTCCACATTTTTTCAGAAAAAAATTCCCACATGCTATTTAAAAATGTAACAATGTTCAAAAAATTATACCAGGCTCACCTGACCACAGAATCAAGTGTCGTCTGAGTGTATGGTCTAGAAATAATCCCATATAATTTCGAAAAAATTAAAATAACATGGAATTATTGGATATTATACATATATATATTATATTTATGACATATATACTCCTTTTTAATTATATTATAACACATACCTTTATTCATTCAATTTGGTTTAAATATGATAAAGACGTTTGTAGACATATAGACTACCGCCTCCTCAATGTGATGTGACTATTTCATATATTACCATGAAAGTGTGAATGATGAGTTCATTGAAATTATATTATATATATCACATACAAATTATAAAATAATTATGTTATATATATATTTATCTTTAATTTAATTTCATTTTTTCAATACTCCATGAAAATGGAACTAATGTTCTTGCGTATGTACGACCTCCCATCTCCTTGAACGGTGCATTCCATTTCATATATCTATCCTGTATACATTTTTTTTAAATGTTTATAGGATGTACATGTAAAATATATAAATAATTTTTTAAATTATTTAAATAATTAAATCATTATTTATGATAGAGTATTTAGAATTTCATGTCAAAATACATCTGATAAAAAAGAAGTTATTACCCACAACTTAACATAAGCATAGAATTATTAAAAAATGAGTAATATATATTCCTAATAAGATCATATATGGTATTAGATACAATAATTTGTTTTATTTCATAGGTAAAATGGACCAATATTTATTATATAAACATTTTTTATGTGTACAATGATAGTCAAGACAGAAGGTAAGGGTTTTTCTTATCCCACATTTATTTCTTTGAGATTTATGCCATATTTAACACTCATTTATTTTCTGTGGTGTATACAATACACATGAATAAATTACATGATTTTTAGGAATACATTTATGCAAATTTAACTATATATTTTATAATGTCTTGTTCATGTGGTTTTACAGGTCAAAATTTACCAAATCTATAACGTAGTTTTGTAATAATTTCCTTCTTTGAGAAGCATGTTAGGTTATGAACCTATATTATTTGGCAATGTGTATATATAACTACTTGGAAATATATATCATGAATATTATTATTTTCATGGTATTTTATATTTCAGGTAATTTCATATTCTTACATGGGGAGTATGATATAAATTTACAATGTGATTAATGGTTATTTCAACAATCTCATTATTTATTGGGATTGTTTAGGATTATGCTTTAATAAATGAAATATTATGATCCATCATTCATGAAACATAATGATTTTTTTATAATATATTTTTTCATGATATAATATTTTATTAGTATTTTTTGGGCACTTTGGTAATTAAGATAATTAAGACAATGTTTTGAACAAAACTTGACCACATTTCTCTATTCCACTAGAAATCTATTTTATTCAAAAAAATTCATGTTTTCAAAATGATTATTTATGATCTTTTTCATGTAAAAATTATTTTAAATGGGTTTTATGGTTTTAAATTAAAATATTGTATGTTTTTTAGTCTATCTTTTAATAAAAAGTTTTTCAAAAAAGTATTGTTTTTTAAAAAATTGTTATTCTAAAAAGAAATGATATTTTCCTGAAGAAGTGTTTTCAAAATATATTAAAAAATTATTCCCCATATAAGATGACATCTTTGGTTTCAATCATTCCTTTTTATAAGTATGATCCATGAGTACCATTAATATTCATTCTTTAAATGTTCTATGTTTTTATGGAATGTTTTTCATGAAACATGTTTCTCTTTCATAGGTTCTATATTTATGAAACCATCTTTTTAACTAGTTATTCTTTGATTAAATGATTATTAAAACTTCCTATTTTTTATAGTTTGTCATATGATTATATATTTATTACACACATTCCTTTTCATGTGTTATGATATGATTATTTATGGTTTTTTGGATCATGTATGTATGATTTTTTATGAGATGGGTGGGACCAATATCACCATCCAATATAATGGATAAAGATTTATTTATCATGATATTGGCATTACTAGAATAGAAATTAAAATAAGTTATGTAAATGAATTTTCCCTCTAATATAGTCTTGAGAATGAACCTTGACCACTAAAATGTTTATGAGAGTGAACCATGATAACAAAGATGGTATTAGGTGTGATCCCAAACTACTAAGATGGTCATAACAGTTACACCTTGACTACTATATAAATAATATTTTATGATTATGTGACTTCCACACATAGTTGTATAATTCCTACGTTATGGTTCCATGCAATATTATCTTTATTCCCTTATGATTCATGTATTGTGAACTATGAATATTTATTCCACGATTTATGTTAGTGATCTTTAATAATCAGGGTATGATCTTCTATTTTCTAGATTATGTTCTCATACCCTTAATCATCAGATTATCATTACATATCTACCTTAATTACCCTTACTAGGAATATTATATCACACCATTTTATGTTTCCTTTCCACATGTTTTTATGATATGTTTTATTTATTATGTGCCTAATAATTGTTCTAGTAATGAAGAACCTAGTGGGAGATATTATAGATCACTTATGGACCCATGTTTAGGTTTTAATGTTTCCAATGTAACTAAACTAATATGATATTTGGGGCTCTTTTTTTTAATGTATCAGTTATTAAACAAATGCGATGTGATGATAATTTATGAAAACTGTGTGTTGTTGTAAATTTGGTTCATACATAGGTGGCTAAACCTCCATGATAGGACACACAACCATCTATGGTAGAATCCAAATCATTTTTGTCTATATTCACTCTCTATTCTATATATGTTTATCAAATGAGATATTTAAATCATTACCCAATGAATTGGGGGGATATGTAGTTCCAGACATTCACATAATGAAAACAATATTTATGTTTGTGAAAATATCATAAAAATCATTATACCACAACCTTTGAATTAAAATATGTATTATAAACACTTTATATCAAAACCTATGGAAAATATATATGTTTCAAAGTCATTTCTCAATAACATTTCCCAACAAAAGGAATTGATTTTCATAATAATTTTATCGTGGTATAACATGTGGAATAGAAATAATTTTTATAAATTAAATTTCACTATAATAAGAAACCATTCAAAGAAGGTATTATAATGGTGTCCTTAAATTATATAACCATAAAATTATAAATTATATCTAGTGATTTCATATTATATAATGATTGATATTGAATGATCACTTGGTGAATTTCTTATGAAAAATAATATTTCATTGAAAGTCACTTAATAAATCATTTTCAAAATAATTTTCAATGAAAACAACCTCAGTAACATATTGAAGAAAATTTAAAAACCATTTATAAAATATCCTCAAGAAAATATCCTTTCATCATGGAAAAACAATTTTAAAAAATAATAAATTTTATAAATCATTTTCAGTGAAAATAAATTTGAGAACTAGTAATGGAAGATTAAAATCATTTAGAATTATGGATATCAGGAAATTATGTTCATGTCATGCATATTAAATAAACGATACTTTATAAATTTTTCTTAAAATCAATAGGGGAATTTTTTAAAAAAATACAGAATGATTCCATTAAAAAGATTTTTAAAAAATTAAATCATGGGTAAAAATTTATTATAAAAATCATTGGATAATATTAAAACTTTTTTCAAAATGTTTATCTTATAACATTGTTTTTTAAATATGATGTATTTGAGAATAAAAAGAGACTATTTATTAAAAAAAATTAAAATTATTAAGTACATGAAGAGAATAAAATGAATGGAAAACATTTATTTTCCTAAAATAACTATAGGAGAACAAAATTCATGAGGATTCTGGGATATAAATTATAATATTTTTATAAGAAATGTATTCATAAAAAAATTTAATAATAATTGAGATTGTAACATGAAATATTTTTCACTGTAATAACATTGAATAAAAAAACATTAATAAATAAGGTAAAATGGAATTTAAAATACCACTAGGATGTATAAATTCATGATATTTCATGTAAATGGGGATGTATATACACCTCTTAAATGAATATAGGTTCATAACATAACATACATCTCAATGAAGAAGAATTTATACAAAAATACCTTACTACTTTAGCATCATTGAGACCATAAACCCCATGAAATATATATACTCAAATAGATATGTATATAACCTTAAATATAAAGATAAAAATATTTAAATACATTCATTTATATTTTTTAAGACACATTAAATAAAAACACAGTTAAAATGGCATGCATCTCAATGAAGAAAAAAAAGATATAAAAATTCCATACCATAAGTCATGAATCCCGTTATACTCATTCAAACATCATGTTTAATAAATATAATTTTATTATAAATATAATAAATAACAATAATTATATATATCCTAACATATATAATTTTTAGGACATTTTATTACCATTTTATTATGGATCCCATATTAATGTTACATTTCGGGTAATAACCACATTGTTATTCAAGTATGTTATAATAGGCCTTATTTTTTGTCATATTACATAGATAATTATTTAATAATATACAAAATTTATATCATGATATAAATATCATCTAAATTATATATATATATATGTATTCATATTATTTTACAAAATTCGGTGATAGGAAATGAAATACACTTTTAATCAAGAATGTAGGTCATTCGTACAAATGAACGTTGTCTCTATTTGTATATCATACTTAAAGAACAAATATTAAATTATATATAAATATAAGTATAGAATAAAATTTTTCATAGATATAATATTGTTTTATCAAACCCACCCTTAACACATTTCATGTAAAGCATGATCATATCACAACACATAATGAGATGGTGGTTCACAGTACAGATGAATGACTTTATTGTTTTCCCAAAAAATTATAATCATGAAGTTATGTGTGATATGGAAATAAAAAATTAATAATTGTACCATAGTATTTATATATTTATATTATTTCCATAATTATTCAAAACCGTGAATGGTGTAAATGGAAAAATGAATGACATCAGTTCGTGATTGTAAGAACCCAGTTTTTGGCTATAAAGGACTTTGGAATATTCTTGATACTATTCCAGAGCAGTGCCTTTAGACGGCATGCGATTCCGAGCCCCGGTTTGGTCGGAATAAAATTTTCAGTGCATTCACACTGGGCACGCCAAATAAATGAGATAAATCCTAAACAGTGCTTCAGATCCTAAATCTGAGTGAACGGATGGGCCTGGTTTGGGGTTTTTACCATAGTAATGACATAAAACATGTCGATGTGGGATGTTTGGACCCCTCCCTCGCTATCAGAGCGTATAAGAGATTAATTAAATAATTAATTTATTCGTTTAATGACTTAACTCAAGTATCTCTTAAACGATGGCTCGTATTGGAAAACTAAGGGCATCGTTGAGTTCGGAGTGTTCTGTTTACTCTTGGTGGGGTATAAGTTTCACAGGTACGGGCCGTTAGTGAAAAATGGAACTGGTGGCATCTTCGTAATTTTGCAGCCTTGGGCTTTGAGTTTAATAACTTTTGAACAGGGCCTAATATTAACATTCTGAGACTGCCGTTCTGCTCAGGAGGTGGTGTTTACACTAGGGGAGGCTTAACCTCGACACCGTCAGGAGTTTCGGAGGTGGGTCCTTTCGTGGGTGATTAATAAAAATTAATTAAATTAATTTTTATTTTAAGACTACTTAAGACAAACCATTTCCCTCCCTCCTCCATTGGCACTTTCTGGCTGAAGAAACCTCAACCTACTCTCCTCTCCTCCACCCCTCCGGCGAGGCGAGATAGCTCTGGCGGGTCATCAATGAAGCATCAGGCTGCGCCCCTACCGGTAGGATCATATGGTTACATTTTTTTATTCCCGCAACTAACTTGATATCAATTTGTTGTGTTGAATTTCTGTTTAAACAACAAGCTAAGTCCATTTTTGTGTAGAACATATTCTTAGCTTTCTGATTCTTCTTTCGGTTTTGAATTTCATGTCCTAATGTGTCCGCAGTTATTCGCCGAAGATGTGGGTGTGTTTAGTGTTTTTTCGACGAATCTGGCCGGACCGGCTGGCGGTCCAACCTTCCCATGTCGGTAGGGCAGCATAGGGCATCGCGGATGAGGGCGGACGGTGGGTCTTCAGTTGAGGAGACGGGTGCAACAAGCGTCGGCGAACGGCTGTGGGAGGCAGCTGGGTGAGCGGAGGTCGGCACTGGGGGCGAGCGGCCAGGGCGGCCAGGCAACTGTGAGTATGAGGCCGAGCGGGGCTCCTAGGCGAGCACAACGAAAGACTACATGGGCAAGCGGCAATGGCATCAGGGCAGAGGGCGCCAGCGTGCGGGAGGTGACCTCGGTCGCCGGTTGGAGGAAGAAGGACCCCCATCTCGTGTGTCCTGTTCTGGAGGAGGGTGACCGGGCGAAGCTGGTCTGCAAGGGGGAGCAAGGACCCGCGAAGCGCAGGTCCTGCTGGCATCATGTGGAAGAAGACCGACGCCCTTTCCGGTATAGTTTTTTTAAAAAAATAAAATAAAAATAAAATATGTTAATAATAATAATATTATTATTATTATTATAATTATTATTATGAAAATGATTTATATTGATAAATCATCCGTAGGGAACCCTATTTGGGCACTGTCTACGGTGACGCATCTCTTAAATGGAGACAGAGATTTTGAGATGTTTTCAGGGGTTTTTAACTCCCAAAACGGGGGGCCTCGGTGGTGCGACACGCCGTGATGCAGTTTGGTGTTTTTCCGTGGGTTTGTGTTTTGAGCAGCGCAGACGCATCCGATGTCTATTTTGAGCGCCATCAGCAGTGCTATGACCCTGACATTGAGCTGGTATTTTCCAGTGTAGTTTCGGGTGTTGAAACTGGAGTTGAGGCATGGGCCCCATGACTCGTCTTTTGAGTTGCGTGTAACTAATTACAAATTTTTCATCGGATGTCTGTTCGGGGAGTGCGAGTCATCAATTCTGAGTTTATTTTCCAAAGGCAATGCAATGGTGCAATCCACCAGCTTTAATTCCGCACGATGGTGCTGGCCCCATGGGGCTGTTTTGGGAGTTGGCGGTGATTTACAACTTTATCAACTGTTATTCCTTTTGGATAAATGAATAGTCAAACTTTTGTACTTTTTCGAGATGATCGCACTGGCGTGATCCGTTGGTAGCGCATCGAGATCGGGGTGCGGGTCCCACGTAGAACCGCTCGTGTGTGGTGCGCCAGAATGAATCTTTTTCTCCAGATATCTGTTCCAATCAAGTTAGCAGTCCTTTTGACATGTTTCCCAAGGGGATCGCAATGGTGCATTGCGCCCGACTGTTTTCAGGGCCGAGGCTCGGGATCACGGGACGTCATTCTGGCATAAGGCGGTGTTGGCGACTTTTCCATCGGATATCCATTTGAGATGAGTAAGTATTCTATCTCTCTTGTTTTTCCGTGAGGATTACAATGGTATGATCCATTTGGTTGTGTGGAGTCTCTTACGCAATCTTATTAAATGTGGAAATATGAAAGGTGTACCGGTGGTTGTTCCTTCCGTAGTGTTGGCCGGGAACCCTTGGCATATGATCGCGTGCACTTCTATATGAATTAAGTATATGATTGAAGAGATTTAGTTCGCCGTGCATAGGCCAATGAGGTGGAAAGTTGGAGTTGATACGTTTATTCCCTTCGCGTTGACGTTAGGTGCCGTTTACACGATAGACTTTGGGCTGGAGACGTGTCATACTCTGGGAGTATGTGATAACGCTGAGAGGTACATGTGGTTGTTTGTAACTAAGAACGTTTGTGCGCTTGGTTGGATTTGACTTGGGGCCACACGTTGTGTGTGCCACATGTGTGTGTTGTGTTCTGCTGTGCGTACTTTTGACCTCTCATGACATAGAGGGTTCCTCTATTCTCGTTTCTTTGACCTGTGGGGTTGAGTTTTCCCCTGGTCCTGCTTCGCTTGGTGACCAGTAGGGTTGTGTTTTCCCCTGGTTCTGTTCTCGTTTGGCTGGTAGAGATGGTTTGGTTCCTCTGTTTCTTCAGGGGTAAGGGGTTTCAGTACCATACCCTTTTCACCAAACTGCAACACCATTTGCAACTACATGTTCTCATACAGTGTGGGTGTTTTCCCACATTTTGGGATGAGTTGTCTCAGTCCGCTTTGACAGTGACTCATCAGATTGGAGCGTGATCTCCATGAGAGGCCCGGGGAGTTTCTCCCATTCATTCGTGTTCCTTGGTAGAGTTCCTGTGGAATCAGTGTGACCAACACATTACGTGGGCACCGATCCTCTACCCAGGAGGTTGTTTCCAGCAAGGATGGCCAAGAGGTTGTACCATCTAGTAGGGATGGCCAGTGGGTTACCATCTAGAAGGGATGGCCAGTACACCAGTGTTCACCCAGAAGTACCATCCAGCCGAGATGGCCAGAGCGGTTCCGGGTTTACCTCCAGCAGGGCTGGGAAGTGGTCCCCGATGCCAGGTTTACCTCTATCAGGGCTTGGAAGTGGTCTTCAATGACAGTTCCGAGCCTCCCTCCAGTGGATTACCCTTTTTCGGGACTGGGCAGTATGGCACCCGTCGGATCTTTCCGGGTCTCCCACCAATGGGAACCCATTGAATTCCAGGGATCACCCTCCAGTGAGGCTAGGTATGGGGTCGCCTGTCAACTTTTAGCAGACCTCTCGACTGTGGGGCAGTGACGAGGTGTGGCTTGACGTTCCCCCAAAACTCTCAAGTACGAGGGGCACTTTCCCCACCGATATGAATCCTTGTGAAGCTACCTAAAACCGTGTGGGCGAGTCAGTGCCGCCGAAAGTGGATAGTTTCAAGGTGCGGTGATTTGAGCCCCTTGACTTGTAGTTCGGGTCAGACGTGAAGGATGCTCATCATCAATGGTGTTTACTTCTGGGAATATTGGATACTCACTTTCTTGGGCTGAGTTACGGGATGAGGATCCACTTACGATCTTTTTCAGGCTTCTTGATTGAGCATATGGATATGTATATACCTCGTTTTAGTACCCACTCCTTGGGTTTTGGCTACTCTCATTCCAGAAGAGGCGAAGACACACGGGGTATGCCACGTTCTTTCCATGTCTAGCTTCACGTGGATGGACGAGTCTACTCTCCTACTATAGGTAGCAAAGACTCGACGAGAAGTTCATCTTCTCACATTTCCATCTCCTTATGTCTGGACGAGTATACCACATTTCTCTTGTTGGGTAGAGCTGGACTCTCTACTATTACTCTTTACTGCTCTCTCGGTTGTACTCCTTACTTTTCCCTGTTCGATCTAATACTCACCCTTAAGAAACTCCTTTGTTTCTACCTCGAGCCTTCGGGGTATCCTTCTCAGTATTTTTATACTCACCCCTGATTGGGCTTTTCTCGCACTTGGTGTGCCCTTGCAGACGATGGACTGGTTGGTCGTGACTTTAGCGGAGCTTAGAGTTTGGGAGCTTGGACAGTGTGCGTTGGTCGGAGTCGGGTTCTAGGTGGGGGACCCTTCTGGCTATTTAATTTTGTTCACCTGTTGCCGGGTTGTGGCACTTTTCTGGTTGGGCTTGTTTTTTCCCCTTCACTTTTTAGTTTACCTTGAGCACTTACATTGTACTTTTAGGGGTCAATGCACATTGTGGTTTATTTATATCAATAGATACTTTGATTTTTTTTACTTTTCAATTTTTCATTGAGTGTGCAGTGTGTGTGTGTATAGGCACTTAGGCAAAGGCCTCCCCGAGTTGTTTAGCCTTCAGCGCCTGTCGCCAGCCCCTTGCATGTGGAGGTTGGCTTGGGGTTGTTGCGGATCGAGCCTGGGTAGGGTTGGGTCATTAGAAAGTGGTATAAAAGGTTGTTCATTCCTTGGGATGTTGTTCGGATGTCCCTAAAAAAGAATTGGTTGGGATTTAGGGCAATAGTGTTAATGAGTCTCGAGAGCGGCTCTCAGACCATGGAGTCCAGTGATGGTGCGGCGGCCAATGTATCCATTCACCAGGACCCTGATGACTCGTTTGTCGACTTGGAATGATGAGACACTCGTTGTAGGAAAAATTGGTTGTGCATCACGTAGGATTGTATCTTTTACTGTCCTTTTTGAGTCAGCTCCCCGTTGTTGATACTGTTATATACCTATATGCTCATCTGATCACGACACTCCTTGATAATGTTCAGGTTGTCTCTGCAAAGACATCCAGCCAGGATACCAGCTTTGGTTCGTGACGATGACCCTGTTAGCTACGAGGCCTCAGTCTAGGACCCATCATTCGAGCCCCTTTCTATGTGTGGTCCGGTAGCAGCACTCCCACCTATTGAGCAGCAGACAGCTTCAACAGAGTAGACTGAGCTTGAGCACGCTCTGCGAGTTCCAGCGGCAGAGACCGCTGAGTTTCAGTGGTGAGCCAATCCATGAGGAAGCAAAGGTTTGACTGGAGACAGTGGTTTGCCTTTTCAGGCTTGTGCAGACGCTGACAGATCTTATGGTGGCTTTGGCCGCCAACCTTTTCCGCGGAGCAGCTTGGAGTAGGTGGAGTCTGGTCACTCAGTTTCTTGATGAGTCATCGCTTTCATGGGGAGACTTTCAGTTGTTGTTTCGTGAGGAGTTTTTCCCCTCCTCCTTACACTCTATTTAGATTCAGGATCTCCTGCAGTTTCATCAGGGGGGGATGACGGAGGCCGAGTACGCGGCTAGTTTCACAGACTGTGCATGCTTTTACCTAGACTTGGTCCATGGCGGAAACTTCCGAGCGTGGAAGTTTGAGCAGGGTCTCTGCCAAGAGATTCTTGAAATCATATTACCTTTGGGCATTTCCACATATTCCGGGGTGCTAGAGTAGGCGTTGGTGACATAGAGCTTCATGTCATGCTCGAAAGTTGCTGGTGGCCGCAGGCTGGACAGAGTCGAGACATCTGCCGCAGCTAGCGGGTCTTTGCTGACAGAACCTCGACGCGGATAGATTTCTGATAACTGGACTCAGGGTCGTGATCATACACCATAGTGGCGTCGGAGGGCACCGGTGCAGCCTGGAGAGAGTCGGTGATATTCTTGTGACGGGCGAGTTTACTTGGCACGAAACCGCCCGACCTAGCATATAGAGAATATCAGTCAGGTAGCAGGTGCACCACCGTGGAAAAGGGAGTGTCGTGATCGGAGTAGCGCCTAGAGAGGTGGTGCTAGCAGAGGACCGGGAGGAGCTGGTAGTGGGGGACAACTTTACGAGGTCTTCTCATCACCACTAGGTAGTCCACGTCAGGCTCTGGGAGCTGTTAGTTGGGACCACAGACAGTCGGGAGCTTTGGATGTCTATGATCTTGCAGATCATGAGGTAATAAGAGGTACGCTTTACAGCTCTTCTACTTCATGAAGTAGGATTGTTAGACTTTTTGGGTGAAATTTGTTTCTCCCTGCTCCTTGATTGAGTTGTTACCAGGGTGGCACAGGGCGTCGGTGTAACCCTGTGTTGGTAAGGTAAAGGGTGTGGGACCTTTTCATTAGTCGATGGTGTTGACTCCTTCGCTCTCCGAGAGTGTAAGAGAGTCTTGGTTGAGAGACAACGACTGTGAAATCTTGTATGATCAGATATCCTTGGGTGCTTCACCATATGGATATTCTGAAGGAGGGAATCACCGGGCCATGTTCTAGGTACGTAAAATGATTCTAGTCATGGAATGCAATGTAGAGGTTCGGCTGGGGAGGTGAGTTACCCCAAGGGGCCTTCGGGCCGTTTGAGACTGTGCGATGGGATGACGAGGTTCCCTACCGCCTTGCCCGAACACCAAAGGCTGGGTTGTGTGCATGACGTCTCCCATGTGACTCACCCGAGAAGAAGTGTGTGTTCTCCTATGCACGACATCGGTGAGGGCAGACCTCACATGAAGAGATCAAATCCTTTGGTTTGTGTGCGGTGACGCATAACTATCCATGAGTACTTCTGGGTATGGGAGAGACAGGTGCGGGCTTAGTACCCTGAGTTATTCCATGGTATTGATTTTTTAGGATGAAAATATTGAAGGAGGGAATGTTGTAAGAACCCGATTTTTGGCTATAAAGTACTTTGGAATATTCTTGATATTATTCCAGAGCAGCACCTTTTGACGGTGTGGGATTCCAAGCCCCGGTATGGCCAGAATTAAATTTTCAGTGTGTTCACACTAGACACGCCAAATAAATGGGATAACTTCTAAATGGTGTTTCAGATCCTAAATCTGAGTGCACGGATGGGTCCGTAATGGTGTGTTTACCCTATGAATGACATCAAACATGTCGGCGAGGGACGTTTGCACCCCTCGCTCGCTATCGGAGTGTGGAATGGATAAATTAAATAATTAATTTATTCGTTTAATGACATAACTCAAGTATCTCTTAAACAGTGGATCAGATTGAATAACTGAGGGCACCGTTGAGTTCAGAGTGTGCTGTTTACTCTAGGAGGGGAACAAGTTTCGCGGGTGCGGGCCATATATGAAAAATGGCCCTAGGGTCGTTTTCTTAATTTGGTAGCCCCGGGCGTTGAGTTTAATAACTTTTGAACGGGGCCTCAGATTAAATTTCTGAGACCGCCATTGTGCTCAGGAGGTGGTGTTTGCCCTAGGGGATTCTAAACCTTGACACCATCGGGAGTTTCAGAGGTGGGTCCTTTTGTGGGTGATTAATAAAAATTAATTAATATAATTTTTATTTTAAGAATACTTAAGCCAAACCACACCCCTTAGTCCTCCATTTGAACCTCCTAGAGGAAGAACCATGAACCCCCTCTCCTCTCTTCCACCTCTCTGGCGAGGCGCGACAGCTCCGGTGGGTCATCGATGATGCGTCGGGCTGTGCCCCTACAGGTAGGATCGTGTGTTTACATTTTTTTATTCCCGCACCTAACTTGATCACAATTTTTTGCGCCAAATTGCTGTTTAAACATCAAGAAAATCCCATGGTTGCGTAGAACATATTCTGAGCTTTCCGATGCAACTTTTGGTTTGAAATTTCATTTCTTGAGTTGTCTACAGTTATTCACTGAAGATGTGGATATGTTGAATGTTTTTCCGAGCAATCTGGCCGGACCGACGGGTGGTTCGGCCTTCCCATGACGGAAGGGTAGCACAGGGCATCGCGGATGAGGGTGGATGGAGGGTCTTCAGTTAAGGCGCCGGGTGCAGCAGGCGTCAGCGAATGGCTGTGGGAGGCAACCGGGTGAGTGGTGGTTGGCACTGGGGGTGAGCGGCCAGGGCGACCTGGCGACGGCGAGGCGGAGGCCGAGTGGGGCTCCTGAGTGAGAGCAGAAGAGGAACACGCGGGTGAGTGGCCAGGGCACCGGGTCAGAGGACGCCAGCGTTTGGGAGGCGACCTAGGTCGCTAGTTGGAGGAAGAAGGACCCACATCCCGTGGGTCCTGTTCTGGAGGAGAGAGCCCGGCCAAAGCCGGTCTGCAAGGGGGAGAAAGGACCCATGAAGGGTGGGTCCTGCTTGAAGCGTGAGGAAGAAGACCGACCATCCTATCCAGTCTAGTTTGTTAAAAAAAATAAAAATAAAAATTAAATAATATAATAATAATAATAATAATATTATTATTATTATTATGAAAATGATTTATATTGATAAATCATCCATAGTGTACCTGATTTGGGCACCCTCTGCAACGACACATCTCCAAAATTGAGACGGAGATTTTGAGATGGTTTCGAGGGTTTTAACTCCCAAAAAAGGGGGCCTCGGTTCCATGACACGCCATGAAGTAGTTTGCCATTTTTCAGAGGGTTCGTGTTTTGAGCGGCGCGGACGCATCTGACGTCCGTTTTGAGCACTGTCAGCGGCGTTGTGACCCTGTCATTTAGCCGGAGTTTTCCAGTGTAGTTTTGGGCCTTGAAACTGGAGTTGAGGCATGGACCCCACGGCCCGTCTTTCGAGCTACATGAAATGGTTTACAACTTTTTCATCGGACCTCTTTTCAGGGCATGTTAGTAGTCGATTCTTAGTTCTTTTTCTGAGGGAATTGCAATGGTGCAATCTGCCCGCTTTAGTTCAGCATGATGGTGTGGGCCCCACAGGGGCCGTTTTGTGAGTTGGCGGTGAATTCCAAAATTATCACAGGGTGTCCATTTCAGAAAAATGAATAGTCAAACATGTGTACTTTTTTTAGAGGATCGTAACGGTACGATCCGTTGGCAGTGCATTGGGATCAGGGTGCGGGTCCCACTTAGCACCGCTCATGTGCAGTGCCCTAGAATGCATCATTTTCTCTGGATATCCATTCCACTCAAGTGAGCAGTCCTTTTGATGCATTTTCTCGAGGGATCGCAATGGTGTGATGCACCCGACTATTTTTGGGGCTGAGGGTCGGGATCACGGGACGTCGTTTGTAGGTAAGGCGGTGTTGGCGACTTTTCCGTCGCATATCCATTTGAGGCGAGTAATTAGTCTATCTCGTGTGTTTTTTCACGAGGATTAAAAAGGTATGATCCATTTGGTTGTGCGGAGTCTCTTAAGAGATCTTATTAAATGTGGAAATATGAATGGTGTGCCAGTGGTGGTTCCTTCCACGGTGTCTGCAGTGAACCCTTGGCATATGACCACATGCACTCCTGTGTGAATGAAGTATATTCTTGAAGAGATGTAGTTGGCCATTCCTGGGACAATGAGTTGGCAATTTGGAGTTGTTACATTTACACCCTTCGTGTTGACGTTAGGTGTCGTTTGCACGATAGCCTTTGGGCTGGAGATGTGGCATACTCTGGGAGTATGCGAGAATGCTGGGAGGTACATGTGGTTGTTTTTACCTGAGAACGTTTGTGTGATTGGTTGGAGTTGACTTGGGGCCACACGTCATGTGGGCCCCATGTGCATGTCGTGTTCTGCTTTGCGTACTTTTGACCTCTCATGACGTAGAGGGTTCCTCTGTTCTCGTTTATTTGAATAGTGGGGTTGAGATTTCCTCTAGTCCTATTCTTGATTGTTGACCAGCAAGGTTGAGTTTTCCCCTGGTTCTGTTCTCGTTTGACTGACAGAGAAGGTTTGGTTCCACTGTTTCTTCTGCTGTGGGGGGTTTCAGTCCCATGCCCATTTCACCGGACTGGGGAACCGTTTATAACTATGTGTGCTCATACAACATGGATGTTTTCCAACTTTCTGTGATGAGTTGTCCCAGTCCTCTTCGACAGTGACTCAGTAGATTGGAGCGTGATTGCCCTGAGAGGCCTGAGGAGTTTCTCCCATTCCTTCGTGTTCTCTATTAGAGTTCTTTTGGAATTGGGGTGACCAACACATTACGCGGGCACCGATCCTCTACCCAGGAGGTTGTTTCCAGCAGGGATGGCCAGGAGGTTGTACCATCTAGTAGGGATGGCCAGTGGGTTACCATCCAGCAGGGATGACCATTACAGCAGTGTTCACCTAGCAGTACCATCCAGCAGGGATGGCCAGAGCGGTTCCGGGTTTACCTCCAGCGGGGTTGGGATGTGGTCCCCGATGCCGAGTTTACCTCTTCTAGGGCTGGGACGTGGTCCTCGATGACGGTTCTGAGCCTCCCTTTTGTGGAGTACCCTTTTATGGGACTGGGAATTGGAACTCGTCAACGACTTTAGCTGAGTCTTCCTCCAATGGATTACCATTTTTTGGGATTGGGTAGTGTGGCACCCGTCGACTCTTGCTGGGTCTCACTCTAGTGGGAACCCGTCAACTTCTAAGGATCACCCTCCAGCGGGGCTGGGCAGGGGGTCGCCTGTCTACTTTGAGGAGGCCTCTTGATTGCAGGGTAGTTACCAGGTGTGGCTTGACGTTCCCCTAGAACTCACAAGTACGGGGGATGATTTCCCCACCGAGACGCATCCTAGTGACGTGACATAAAATCGTGCAGGAGATTCAGTGCCACCAAAAGCAGATAGTTTCGTGGTGCGGTGATTTGATCCCATTGACATGCAGTTTGGGGAAAACATGTGGGATGCTAGGCATCAATGGTGTTTACTTATGGGACTATTGGATACTCACTTTCTTGGGCTGAGCTATGGGATGAGGATCCGCTTACAATATTGTTCAGGCTTCTTGAGTGAGAATATGGATATGTATATACCTAGTTCCAATAACCACTCCTTGGGTTTTGGCTACTCTCCTTCTAGGAGAGGCGAAGACGTGCGAGGTATGCCACGTGCTTTTCGTTTCTAGTTTCTCATGGTTGGATGAGTCTACTGTCCTGCTATAGGTAGCGAAGACTCAATGAGAAGTTCATCTTCTCACTGTTTTCATCTCCTTGTGTCTGGATGAGTCTACCTCCATTCTCTTGTTGGGATGAGTTGGAATCTCTACTGTTACTCTTTACTGCACTCTCAGGTGTACTCCTTACTTTTCCATGTTTAATCTACTGCTTTCCCTTCTATACCTCCTTTGTTTCTCCCTTGAGCCATTGGGGTATCCTACTGAGTATTTTTATGCTCACCCCTGCTTGGGCTTTGACCGCACTTGGTGTGCCCTTGCAGACGACAGGCAGGTTGGTCATGACTTCAGCATAGCATAGGATTTCAGGAGCTTGGACCGCGTGTGGTGGGCGGAGTCGGGTTCCAGGTGGGGGACCCTTCCAGCTGTTTACTTTTGTTCACCTGTTTCCGGGTTGTAGCACTTTTCTGGTTGGGTGAGTGTTTTTCCCCTTTACTTTTTAGTTTAACTTCAGCACTTGGTTTTTAATTTTAGGGGTCGATGCACGTTGTGGTTTATTTATAGAAGTTCATACTTTTCTTTCCTTTTTTACTCTACACTTTTGCATTGAGTGTGCTGTGTGTGTGTGTGTACAGGTACTCAGGCAAAGCCCTCCCCGAGTTGTTTTTCCTTTGGATCTTGTCGCCAGACCCTGGCCTATGGAGACGGGCTTGGGGTAGTTTCGGCTCGAGCCTGGGTAGGGTAGGATTGTTACAGTGAGAGGTAATCCACTGTACAAATGAACAGTGATTTCATAAATCATTTGATGAAAATGTGTCTGGATTTAAGTTATAACCTTATCAATGTTATAAATAATTATATATAATATATTGATATTCTTATATAATCATTATATAAAAAAATTAATCTGTTTAAGAAAGAAATAAATCAAAGACATTCATTGATGAACATTAACTCTTCTCCAAATATCTTCTTTTTAATTACACCAATGGAATTACATGGTAAGATTTATATTAAAATTAATACCTATATAATAATAGGATGGAAGTGGGGAATATTTTGGGAATTTATTGGATGAACCAATATGTTTTAATGGTGTGACAAGAGGGGGAGAGTGGGTAGCCTTTTATAAGTGAACTGAGTGGAACACTTGTAATTTTTTGAAAAGAGAAAATTCCACCCAAATATTTTCCATGAAAATTAGATAAAAATAGTTAAAAATATTAATTAAATAAGGGATAGTGTATAAATATTTCCATTAAATTGTTTTGTATGATTGTATGGGTCATTTTTCACTTCGGTTTAATGTTTAACCCCTTAGTAAATTCATTTTAATCTTAATTTTGATGATTAATTTAAACTATATTCATAAATCATTATGGTTAAAAATAAATTTGAACTTATTATACAACAAAAAAATATTATTATTATAAATATTTAATCCATTTTCATAAATTAAGATAATATAAGTGGAAAAATTAAATTTATATTAATCATGGAGAGGTGTCGAGAGTGCAAGTTTTTTGAGAATAGAAATCATTTGATCTTCAATTAAAGGAATGAAATTAAATTTTTTTAAAGGAGGTAATTTTACATTTATCTCTATTAAGAGTTCCAAAAAATCCTATGTAATAGTGGCCACATGCACTCAAGAGGCTTCAGAGATAGCTTGATTAGAATGTCCATACGCAAGACAATTGGCTTCACGATAAACCTGTGTGATGAGAAATTTCATTGAGGCAAGAGTGTCAAGACATTTAATCCACTTCAATGTCAGCTTCCTGGCAAGATATGGATGATTCATTCAAACAACATACACTATAGTTGATGAATCTCTTTCAAACCATAGATTTTTCCAGTTTCATTGATGAACTAACTCCACTTCTTTTATTAATTCCATTATCATAGATTCAAGGGGAGTGAAATGACCACAAGAGCCATAAAATGCATCAAGCAAGTCACTATTTTGGTCACAAAAAACAACACCATATCCAGCTGTTCTAGGGTTACCCTTCGATGAACTATCGAGACTGTATTTAATCCAACATACAAATGTGGGAGTCCCGAAAGTTTCCATAGTTCCTATTGGTTTTAGGAAGTTACCTAACAAATGAAGACTTCGTAGAACTAAAATGTCTTTGATAGAGTTGTGAAATTTTTCATTGTGAGACTGAATTTCACTTCAACTCATTGGAATAATATTTGAATAGGTAACATTTTGATTGAAAGGATCATTATCATGCCTAATTTTCTTCCTCCTTCTCCATAATGTTTGAAGAGTTTCAGTACAAGAGGAAAGGAAAAGGATGTGTATCTTCTTAGATAACTGTTCTGCTAAAATAAAATTTAATAAATATGATATACCACTAACATTAGGGATTGAAATGAAAAAGAGACAAAATATAATAATCCAATGGGAAGAAGAGGTTTTCATGAAAGGAATAAATGGTCTAGGTTATCTCTATGTTGGGGTCACAAATCACACCTTGATCATATAGAGATACATACTATTTGAAGTCTGTAGTCCACAGACAGTTTTTATAGGTGTATTCTTAAGAGGAGAGTAAACTGAGAAGGTTGTACCCATATTCTGAATTGTTTGACAGCATTGGAAGTATTTCCATTCATTAAGTGGCTATAAAAGCATTTAGAGTCAAGAATTCCATTTTCAATTGGTTCCCAAACCATGATATCATCAGAATTCAAAAAATCATAAGAATTGACAATATGAACAATATGAGGTGGAAGGTTACTGTTCTGCTCAAGCTGATCAAAAATAGAGGAATCAAAATCAACAACCATTATTTCCTAATTATCACTGTCAATTAATGGTTCCCATGTACAGTTGTCCCTCTAGAATTTCATGTTAGAAGAGGCATTCACCAACCAGTGGGAGTGATGAGTAATCATTTGAAAGATCATTTTCAGACCATGCCAAATAAAAGATTTCATATATGTCAACTTTACCGCAATCAATCTAGTAAGGATTCTAGCTCTAAGGATATTAAGGGATATTTATTTTCCATTAATTATCCACCAAATAAATTGAGCTTGAAGGGAATTAATTAAGAGCTCAATATTATTAATACCAAGCCCCCCATGTTGAGAGGTTGACAACACTTATTCCATGGGGCAGTAATAATATTTTTTAAGGAATACTCCCACTCCAAAAAAAATTCCTCATAAGGTTATTGATAACCTTAATAGTAGAAAAAAGCTATAAATAGACTTATGATTTAACTAATTTTTAATTTTAACTAATTATAAAAAAAATTACATTATAAATAATATAAATGAAAATGCCATTTTAAATTAAAATTTAAAATTTTCAATGTTCATCAAAAAATAAAACGTTTCTAAAAAACAAAAATAACCATCAAATATTTTTTAAATTTCAATTTTTAAAATGATGTTTATTGTTTAAAATTAATATAATAAACTGATGAAATCTATTTTTAAAATATGTGTTCCATTAATTTATTTGGAAAATATCATTTAGAGAAACACATTGTTTTTTCATCATATTTGATTTATTAAATTCTTTTTTCTATAAAAAATATAATATTAATGATAAATAGTTTATATAATTTATAATATATAATTTTCCTTAAAATCAAAAACGAAATTTGTATTTTTAATATTTTATTTAGATAAAATAAATTTATAGATAGAAAAATTATTTTTCATTTTTTTTCAAAAAAGGAATTTTTATTAGTTCTTGAATTCATATCTTATTATTTGGTTTCCAAAGAATTAATTTTATAAAAATTTGTAAAAAATATTTTCATAATTTAATTAATAATATTCATAACTTCCATTCCAATAGCTAGGAGAAAATAGTCATATTAAATAATAATATTTGGATAATAGTTCCTGTTTCGTATAATGTAAGTGTTGTCGGTAATGCAACATAAACCCGTAATTGTTTTATAATGAATGTAAAACATATTAATTTATGTATTTCTAACTAAACTAAGTGATACATAAAATTCCAGAAAAAAGTATTCCTATGTGATACAAAAAAATATAAAAATGATCAAATGAATTTGAAATAATAATTTCACATGATCATATTGTATTATAGAGAACATTCACTGATTTTATCCACTATATATAATGAACACTTCATACCTCAGAATTCATTAAACAACTTGGATTATAAAGGCTCAAATCAATAATAGGGATTTAAATTGAAAACAATCAGTGGAAAAACTAGTCCCATCCTCTTCGACTCTCAGGTGTGTGATTAAAATGAGGTACATAACATTACACTCCTATGATGAATCCTTCACATACTAGGATGGAAAAATCTAGATAAATATGTAAACAATAATTTTACCATTCATAGCGGTGCTGGAAATTTCAAATTTGAATTATTTCAAGCATTCCAACCATTTACTCTCTCAGAGATAAAAATATTTTTGTGGGATGTTAAAACTCATTCTCTCATCATCAATATAAATTGCAAACCTTTCTCCCAAATAGTAATACTGCCAAATCTTATGAGTGAGGGTCAAATATATAATTTTTAAATTGTGTGTGGAATAGTTTCATCCATGAGTTATAAGATAAAAAGAAAAACAAGATACCATATCATAACCCTTCATGATAAAGATACTCAAACTGAGACCTGAAGAATAAAAAGAGACCACATATCCTCAACAAGCATTTTTAATATTCAAAACTATGGTTGACTTCCAATGATGGGTCAAATCAACAATAGATGAATGATATTTATAATACTAGTTGAATTTTACTACCATTAGTGTAATATAATTCAATTGGGATTCTAACATGGATAAATAATTTATGAACCAAGGATAATATCATGTTGAGCTTAAGAATCATTAAATCTAAAATTTATTATAGTGTTACTCCCAAGAAATGATAGCTATAACCATTTTAGGATCATTTGATATTTCTTATTTTGATATCACAAGCCTCAATAACATCACCTCTCAAATCAGGATTCAAAACATTGATATCTTATTTTAATGTTAGTGATTCCTCAAGATATCAAAAATAGACATAAGATAAATAAAATATCTACAATAGTTTTTCAATAAACTAATATTTCAACTATGAGTGCTAAAAAAAGTGTTGAGATGATAGTTAAATTTTATGTTCATATGTTCCATATACCTAGATGGATAATTAGGTAGGATTAATGGAATAAAATGATACTCATAGTGACAATAACTTCTCCTAAAAAAAATATTTGGAATATAAAACTCATTGATCTTGAGTTGTTGGAAACTAGATCATAGACCAATCTATATGAAAATCTTTCTTGAATCTAAAAATCCATAAGATTATCAATACAGGAGAACATATATTCTTTATTTATCATAACTTGATTGATATTTTGATAATAAACATAAAATATAAGGGTCATATTGGCCTTATTTTTGAATAAATGGTGTTTCACAATGTGACAAACTAGGTTAAATGTTGATTTGGGAATTAGATATTCTAAAATATTATTCATCTACTTTAGTTTAGATACTATCATAAAGTATATGGGGATAAATAATGGTTGTGTAACCTATACCCTGTCAATAAAATAATCCAACAGTCTCTCAGGTGGTATACTAGAATTTTCTGATGGAAACACTTCAGGAAACTAAACAACTACTGGATAAAGTTACCTATAATCATATTCCACAACCAGTTAATTTATAGTAATTGATATGTACATTCCTAGATCTATAATAGGTGGCCTCATTCATCTTTAATGTCAATCCTATTGTCCATAAAAAACATTGTACATTCTATCATGGGTATTGAAGAACACTCACTGATGATAATTGTCAATCTAATATTTGTGAGAAAGAAACCAGTCCATAATTAAAACTAAATTTAAATGTTTTATTTCTAAAATAAAAAAGTCTTATATTCAACCGACTATTGATAAATAGAAAACACAAGAGGGGTATCATAGACTCTACTCTATCTTCAACATCTAAGGGTTTTCAATCTCTATTATAAATGGTAGAATCTCCATTTTACGATCTAACAAGTTCGCAGTATTTATTGATATGAATGAATGATACGATAATATATAAAATAAATTATTTTTAAAATATGAGGCACAAAAATGGAAAACTCACCATTATAGGACCCACATGAGTTCCCACAGCATATTCACCAATAGTGGGATGTTACATCATTACTTAGGATTTTGCATGACACCACATATCGGATTCTTCTATAGTTCATCTCGATTTTGAAAACCTTATTCCATTACAAGGGGTAGTAAATAAATGTAAAAAATAATTAAAGAGTCATGAATTCCCATATTATAAAAAAATATATAGCACCTCCATGAATTCATGCTTTAATTTCCATATTTGTGGACATTAGAAACATGTTAGTGAGCCTTTACTTGAACCAAAAATTAATATTGAGAATGTATGTTTCCCTAGAACACCACCATTCTTTACACCACAAGGCTCATTATACTTTCAATTCCTATTAAAAGAAAAACTAAAACTACCAATAATAGATGGATGAACTGTAGTCAACCCTCACAAACTATGTACGTCAATTTTTCACATTAGAGACCTATCAATAATAACATGTTTAGTGGTAAGCTCCAATATAAAGACATGTGATTGAGTGTATAATTTAAGATCCATCTAAAACAACTGAGCATTAATCATCTCATTTTCCACCACCATAGGAGAAAACTGATCATGTTCATTAAAATTATTTGTGAAAATGGGTCACTATATGATCACATTGTTATATCAAGAAAAAGTCAATGCACATAGAAAATTCCATTAAAATTATATATAATTACTTGATAAAAAGGGTCTTGACATCATTCCACACCATAAAACATTATAGTTTGACCTAACTATAAAATAAAAGTATCTCCAGCTAGGATCGTAAAGCTTGAGAAAAATTAATTTCACTATAATGGTATCGGATGACTCCAATAATATGCAGAGTCATTCAATTTTCTGAAAAAAGTTATCTATCTCTAGAGGATCATTTGTTCCTTAGAACAATTGTGTTTTCAGATGAAGATACCCTTGATATTGATCTATACTATCATCTATTTGAGGTAATAACTCTATTGTCTAATTAGGGATATGTGTGTCTCCTTGGTCCAGATCATAGATCACATGCACTAATATATATATATATATATATTTATAAATTTTGAGGGTTCACGTATTGTGGCTCACACACAAGTCCCTCTACAGGCCCATAAAAAATATTCTTAGGGGTGTGGTGCTATAATAAATGTACAAAAAACATGTAAACAGATGTCTTGAGACACAAAAACATAAAATATATCAAGAATAAATCAACATGGAAAAAATATAGTATCAAATAGTGGGAAATGTCAATAATACTATCAATAAAATTACTTATAGGATCTTTTTTCCAACTAACCATGTTTACTTTAGAATCATTACAATGAGATATATATGTTTAATAACCTAAAAAATAATGATAATTCTTCAAAAATACTATCAACTATCCATGAAGGCATCCTAAACAACATAATGTAATCCCTGAAAGGTCACAAATATCCTTTGAACCCAATTTTTCACAAAAAACCCATATAACCAACTAAAAAGAAACATGAATCTATCCTAACATGATATAAAGGGTGTTCCTGATCCCCATGGGCTGGAGAATAGTTCCTGGGTATCATAAATGATCAATATGAAATAATATCACCATATGAAAAACCAAAAAATAGAGTAATGGAATGAAACCATAAATAGTGGGAAGTCCAAAATAGTAAACATGAGTGAAATACCATAGGGAAGACATTTACAAAAACTAAGATGGATCAGCAATCAAAAAAATTATATTACCTATTATGAAAGCACCACCTTCCACCACCATGCCCGAAGGTCTTCCAATCATGAGTACCCATTACCACAAAGTGACTTATCATTTTTCATAGAATTAGAATAATATATATAAATGAACAATGTAAAAACTAGGGTGTGAGAAACACTAGCCATTAATGATTCCACAAATTCACTTCATAATAAGTATATATCAAATAAAAAAAATATGATCTATTTAATTAAAACATAGAATTTTATTCTTCATTTCAATTCATAATAAAACATTCTCCTCAGTGAAATTCAGTGGTGTGAATAATGAATGTAAAAATTAGAATTTAAAGAAAAATAGGAATGAATCAAAATCTAAATAAAAACCAAAATTAAATAAATTTATAAAAATAAGAACCTATAAATCATTTTAAATTATAGACTAATGTTTTTAATCATTGAGGTATGTTATATCATTGCTCAACAATCATCAAACATAATAGTAAAATTAAAATCCATGTACAAACAAATTCTTACTCATCATACCAAAGGGGAAAAATATTCCACCTCCGGAAAATAATCTCTGAACCGTCATCCTTTATATTGTTTTTTCCACCATTAAAGTGTGGATTTGTAGTGATAATACATTTATATCATGAATATCATGTATTACCCGCCGAACAATCCTGGATCTAATGTTCTGAAAAGAAACAAAATAAGGTTATAATTATTATATTCAAATAATTTTAATCAATCATCATTGAATTATCCCAATATAGTTATTTCATTGCACAATTTCATTTCAAAAAACATATTTAGTCGATATTCATCAAAACTCATTCCATTAATATAAATATTACCATTTCAAATCCATGAAAAAATAAATACTTTTTTTCTCAAAAATCATCATCAACGTAATAATAGAAATAATTAATTATAATTGGAAATAATTTTTTAAAATTGACACTATGTTTGGAAATCCATTGTCATGGAGGTTCAACATAAACCCCACAAATTGAGAAAATCTATAAAAATTACCCGCTTAATCTTCTTAAATCAATAATAAATCTATTTAATATAATGCTATAAATAATGATTCAAATTCATACAAATTTCATTTTATAACCACCCATCTTATCAATAAATAATATGCAATGTACTATTCTTTGGAATGGATTTAAAATTCCAAAATAATTTTAACTTTTTTTGGAGGATGGGATAAATTTTAATTTGAGAATTATAAATGTATTAGAATGGTTTAAATTGTTTAAAAATGTTATTTTTAGATTTGGATTAAGAATATATAGTTGTCTTAGAATTTTGGATTACTTTAGGGGAATTGGCCTCTAAGAAACCATTTTTCAGAGAACGTGATAGGGGTGTTTGGTTTCTTAAATCCATGTATCCCACTAGGGGAAACCTTTCCTCATGTTAGTTGGGTGTAGAGGGATTCAACTAGTTTTTCTAAACATGCATGAGAGGTCACATGGTCAAATTGGTTGTCTACAGAAAAATTCATTTTCGATATCATGGGAAGGCCTTGTTCTGAAAACAATGCACCTAACAATGAGAGGGAGTATTCCAGGGAACACAACAGTACATGTTTGTTCCAAGGATACCCAAAACATACATCCAAACCATGAGACTCATTTAAAACGATCATATTGAAAAAAATTTAACCATTGGTTCTTTATGGGTTCTACCCCATTTTCTTCCCAGATTCACCAAGGATATCCCCCATATGGTCCCTCATCCTCCTCTTCTCTATTTGGTGATTTATGTTTTACTCTTCATATGATTAGTGAATTATGAAGTTAATTGGATGTTAGATGATGATTATAATACTCATATATCATATTTAATTGGTTTCTATTATCTCATTTTGTGAATTCATTGTGAGATACATTTTTCTCTATTTGTAGGGTGTTTGAAAGTTCTTCCACTTTCTGTTGTTCTATCTTAAATCACTACTCGATAATATACGAGTGTAGTTTCTCAATAATTGGTTAGTCTGTCTATATATTTTATTATGAAATCATGGTACATTATAGCATACATCATAGTTATGCATTCCACAACCTATGTGGGTTTCCACTAAAATGATTAACACCAACAGTTTAATGTTTTAAAACATGTTTTGGATGAAATATTTCTATTTGATATTGTTTGTGGTCACCCAAACCATCCCAAAACACCCCTTTAGTTGAGTTATTTTAAATTAATATGCTTATTCAACCCAATCAGGTGGGAAATTATTTCCACTCATGAGTGGTTGTAATTTAATATTAAATGGGGATTCTAATGTTTAAATACCTATTATTGCTCATTTACTTTTATAAAATAGAAAGATAAAAAAATTTTTAAATGGAAACTATAAATGAGACGAGTTATCTCCCCATTTATGAATTTAATGTAATTTATAGTAAAGTTAATGGACACCAAAATGGACCCTCCTAATATAACTTGTGAATGAGTTGATGAGTGATTTAGTCAATGTTCATAATGTAGTGAGAAAAATTGATAAATGATAGTGGACACTAAAATAGACCCTTTATCCCTTCTATAAATCATTTTATAGAATTGATAAAAGCAAAGTATACTAACAAAACCTTCTCCCTTTTCACTAATATGTGAAAATGAAAATGAAAATATTATGATAAAATCCATTGATTAAAGGATAGGGAAATTAACATGAACCCTTGAATAATTATAGGGATTATATTGATAATGGGTGATATTCAATGTAATAAATGATTTATATATACATATTATGCCTTAGATTATAATCATGGATCTCTATTTCTTGGTTAACCGTGTATTTTATCATTGGGATCCTCATAGGTCTATACAGAGTCTTCTATAAAAGTGATCTTTGGACTAGAAGAGGATTCCCTGGTTATAGGTCTTATATCCTATACCATATAGGTCTTTATTACACCTAGTTTTATGTTGATCATATCCGTGGACTCAAAGAGGATTCCCTACTCAATGTACCTAGGTCTTATCCCATAATGGCCAGATAAGTAATATACTCAACATATGTCATAGCTGATACATTAATCCAATATATAGTTTATCATAATTAATAGATTGTTTTTTTATAATGTGTATTTATTGATTAGATTATATAACATTATCATTACATATTAATTATTGTTTTACCTTCACACTTCTATATCTTATATGGGAGGAGAATATTTTTAATTGACACCACTAGTGGTGGCTTAATTTGTAGGTCTCACGCCCTATTCGGGTAGGAAACCAATACAAAAATAGACATCAAAGTTTCCAGTTTAATATTAGATAGTACTCTATATAGTCTTCATTTATTGAAAAAATCTATACATAAGGTATTGAAATTATTTTAATATAATGTACTTAGGATGACTTTTAGGAAATATAGTATTTTATTTATTTTTCATATTTATCAGTTTAGTCATGTTTTATATTTCAGTTGTAATCATAATTTCTCTTAATTTTCTCTCAATATGTTATGAATAGTTATTTATTTCCCTTTATCCTGATAATCTATTTATTATCTTTTTCTATTATTATTATTTCTCTTCCAACATTCATTTATTATGTTTCATTCATGATGTTTTTATTTATACGGATTTTATAACCTCCCCAATGTACCACATTTATACCCCTGCATCTAATTTGGAGCCTCTAGAACATGGGTAGATGCACTTGGGGCCAGTTAACCAATCAGCCCAATTATTATTTACATAATACCCAAGTTGATTAATTATAGATGAAATCGATGTATTAAAGATTAGTGATGTGAGAGGAATATATATGGACATCATGAATCAATATATTATGAGAGTAATCCACTAAGAGAGGGGAATGATTGATTTAGAAGTTATACTTTAGAATTGCCTAAAACATGTGTTTTGGAAATCACAAACACCATTTTAAAATCTGTTTATTATCTTTTATTGTCCCGTGTTTTTATTTATTTTTTGATAAAAAAATTATCCTTTGACGTTATTAAAAAGTGATTTAAACTATTAAGATTTTTACAATTCTTCATTAATATAGTCTGAACGAGTATGTTTATTATCCATCAAACTCACATTTTCTTAAACCAAGTGTATGGATTTTTATGGTCTATCATACAGAGATAATTCCTCATAAGAAAACTAATACTAGTACTAATACAATAAAATTGATCCTTACTAGATTAATTGTACTGATAATTGTAATAAATTCTATCTGAATAACCTAAGGTTGTAATAAAAATAAATATTATTATTTTCATCGTAAGGAATACATTTAACATTATAATAATGTAAAATAAATATGACAAAACAAATACAGTTATTCAAGAGAATTTTGAAATGTTCAATGTTCCAGGTGTCTGTGGTCATTGCAACATGATCTGATATATGACCATTGGAATGATTCTAATAAATAATGAGTTATTAAAAGACTTTATAGCTGATAATTTTCTTATTTCTCCATTTTGTGAGAGATATTAAGATTTATAAATGTTAATAGATTATTCTTCGACTTTATAATTCTTTAGATTGTTGTATCTCTAAGAAATATATGTTAGTTTTGTTTCCTTAAAAACCATTTCATTTGTAACCGTTTTCCAATCATTGTTATGATCAATGTAATTCAGTGATAGGAAAATGGAGAATATAAACCATTAAAATTATGGCATTAAGGCTAGGAAGACAAATGCTGATCATCATTTCAAGGACACAATTGTTTTGTAAGACATAATCTTATATTATTATCAAGGGAATCAGGGGATAGGAAGACAAAATAAATTTGATGTCGGTATAATTTCTTTTCATTATTAATGAATGATAGTCATTATTATAATTATAAAATATTTTATACCCTTATCCAAGCTTATTGACTACATTAATCTTAATATTAAATGATTTATTCTATCTATAATATCATGTATGTCATTATTACTATTTGTTGTTATTTTTTACTTGTTTTTACAAGTTACTATTCCACTATGAATTATAATAGAAAGTAATTAATCTTATTCAACAATATATATTGTTTGTTTTAATAATATTAATATTATTATAAAAATAAAATAATCTGAAATAAATTGGATAAATTATGATTTTGGTCTATTACTAACATTTAATCAAACTTTTTCTTGTTTCGATTTATTGACTTTGACAATCATACTGAGTTTGATTCTGAAAAACCAACTAAAATAGGCTCTTTGTTTTCTCTAGTTTAAATATTTCAAAAAATGTGTTTAAACTAATATTCAACATCCCCCATATTTTATTTATTTCCATCTAAACCAAAAAAATTTGAAACAATATTTTGTATCAGGGATGGATTCTACTACTCAAATAGTTGCTGAGTTTTTTCCTTCTTTACTTGTTTCATGTTTCGTTTTAACTTTTTTATACAATTTTTGTTTACTAATATTTTTACTCGAATGTGTATAATATAAAATGATTTTATATTTTTTTAATGATGGTTGGTATTAATGTTGGTTCAATAAAAAATATATATCTAAATGTGCCATCTATCTTTGAAAGTGATTATTATGAGTACTAGAGATATAGAACGAAGGATTTTGTTATCAACAATGGGGTTGAAAATTTTTTCATGATAACAAAAGATTATAATATTCCTGATAATGAATTTACAACTTTTAGTCCCCATGACAAACATGAATTTCAGTTAAATTATAGAGTAATGAATACTCTCTTGGGTTCCATGACTAGAGGTATATATACTCAAATTTCATCTTGTGAATATGAAAATTGTATATATAATAAGGTAGAAGTCACACACTTTGGAACTTCTAAATTTGTTGAGAATATGAGTGAAATATTTTGGGAAACCTACCAGGATTTTGATTTCTGACCATGAGAATCAGTATCAAAGATGACTTCGAGACTTATAACCATCATAAATAGATTGAAATATATTAGTGTGAAAGGTATTAGTGATTATATCCTTGTTGAAAAGTTTGTTGATATCAATCTCAATGAATGAGATTCAAAGAAGACATTTATGGTTGAGAAAATGAATTTTAACATTCATACCCTTGATGATATTATTGGAAACCTTATTCAATATGATTGATGTCTCAACAGATATGTATAAAAATCAAAAAATATGGGTCTTTCTTCTTGAACTACTTCTACTATTACTTATAAAGTTCAAACAACATATAAATTTATTAAATCTTCAAGGAATAAGAATGTTATTCAATCCAATTATAACACTATGGAACATTCAAAAAATAATTTGTCTAATATTTCAAGATGAATGAATAAGAAAGTTGGAAATATAGACTTTCAATATCATTACAAGAGTGGTCATAATGATATAAATTATAAAGAGGATTTTTAAGTTACATGATAAGAATGTGAGACTGATGGACATGTTAGAACAGATTGTCCATAGACTAAGGGTACAATATTAATAAATGAAATTTTTATAATTAGGATAATAATCACTACAAAAAGAAAGAAAATAATGTTTTTAAATTTTTATATCCATATAGTTCCAATGGTTGTGGTTCTTGTAGTAAAACATCATATAATGAATGTTTTAAACAGATAAACTTTTGTCCATTTTCTAAAGTACTGACTTTCAATCGATGTCCAATAAAAAAGTTATAAATAACTATATGCCTAAAAAATATATTATTAAATTAAAATTATAATGTTGTATAATGTTCTACATCATTGGATGAAGAATATTCTGTAGAATAATCTAATACCTTACCTACTAATGAAGAATTTTCTTGATTTTTAAATAATCTAGAAAACTAAAATTTTACTTTTTAAAAAAATATTATAAATCATAATTTAAACAAACTATGGTTGATTCTAGAATGAACCATTTAACAAAAGAAATATTATATTTTTTAAATATCTTGATATGGATAATTTTGAGAATGTAAATATTTTTAAAATTTTTTGAAATGTATTTTCTGATAAATATATTTTTTAAACTAGTATTGATAAATATTGTACTAAAAATAATTATAGTGTGGAAAATATTTAGTTATTAATATAGAATATGAAATTTCTATTTGGATTAATCAGTTTTCAAATTTTACAAATTAAAATGATATCTTTGATAATTTTATTTAATAAATATAGGTCTCACAGTAGCATTTCTGGAATGATTTTTACAAATAGAAACCATATTTTCAGTAATAACATTTTTTGTAAATAAATTACACCTTATTGCAGAAAATTACTAAGTGGTGGGAATTGAATGTAAACTTGTTATTTAAATAATAATAAATCCATCGGTGTTCATGAACAGTTTTTTAAAAATAAAGAAAATTTTCCCAAACAAAACTAGACATATATGGTTACCGAATGATTTGTTTTCTAACAATAATAGACCCAATAAGTATTGGGTTCTGAAAAAATAATTCATTTGTTTTTAAGAAAATAAATATACTAACAACAATTAAATTCCTAGTATATGGATAGTGGATGTTTCTGGAATATGTATAGAATCAAATAATTCTAAATCAATATCCTCAATATGAATAATTGGAAAGTTACTTTTATATATACTGAACAATGTGAGATTTTCAGAGGAGGATACATTGTTTTTCTTGTAATAACAACAATATCAAATATTGTGTTTGTTCAAGGTATTAAGAAAAACCTTACAATTATATGTCAATTATGTGAATAAAGATACCTTTTAGACATTAGTAATGATATATTTTTTTAATTAGTTCCAAGGATGAATATATCCATACATACAATTGTAATGAGAATGTATATACACATAATATAGAAGGAATTAGGATCCAAGACAATCATTACCTTTGTGTAATAGAGGATGAATAATGTATATAATATAGAAGATTATGGAACTATAACCTAATAAAATTATACAAATTATATAGTAAAGGACTTATTAATAATTAAATAGAACATTGGTTTGATTCGAGAAAATTTTTAGACCTTTGTCAATATGATAAACAACATATGTTGTGATTTAATAATAGAGGTAATGTCTCAACATCAAATGATTTTTAATTAGTTCTTGTGGATTTATTCAGTTATACACAATCTGGTAGTATCAATGGAATATGCAATGTATATTTCTTATTTGATGATTACATGTGATACACATGAGTTTATTTTCTAGAAAGAAAATATGAATTGTTTAGTTAATTTTAAATTATTGTAGCCACAGATTAAAGTGAGAAAAAAATCCATTATATAACTATTCATAGTGATCATGGTGGGTATTTTCTAAATTATGAATTTGAATTAATTTTTAGTAAAAAAGGTACTGATCATAAATATTCAATGTCTAGAACTCCATAGAAAAATAGGGAATTTTAAATAAGAAAAATAAATTTTCAATAAATAACTAGAACTATAATGAGTGAATACTTAATTGATAAATTTTTTTGCGGTGAAGAAGTTTGTACTTACAGTTATACAATTAGTCAATTTTAATTAAAACCAATTTATTCATAAAAGATATTGTGAGTTGTGGATACGATGAAAACCAAAATATTCTTTATTTACATTATTTGGTTGAAAATTATTTATCATGAATATTAAATATAATTTATATAAATTCTCATCCAAAAATAATTAAGTAATATTTTTAGGTTATTCCACTAATTACAAGTCATTTAGGATTTTTAATAAAAATTAATATAATGTTGAGGAAAACGTTATTTTTAATTTTGGTAAAACATATCCTTTTTTTCAAACAACCTCAACCTACATCCATAAATTTTATTTAAAAATGGATTTTCAAACATTTTTTGAATATTTTTCTTATATGGATAAAACTGAAGAATTAGTTTTTGAAGTTATCACTCATGATTATTTTCAACCCATTGTTTAAGAATATAGTTTTAAAAATAAATAAAGTCTTTTGTTTCATAAGTATCAAATTAGTGCAAGAGTCCATGGCGATGTGGATCAACTAGTTAGGACTAAGAATTACATAATAAATGAAATTTATAATCTATATTTCTTATCCCAACATGGACATAAGATTGATGATTAGGATATAGTGGATACATATTGGATGAAGGAAATTTATGATTAAATAAGTGAGTTTGAGATTAATAATGTCTGGAAATTAGTCGAATAACCTAAAAAAAACATCTATAATTGCAATAAAATTAGTTTTTCATAACAAATGTGTTAAAAAATTTATATTTTTTTTGAAATAAATCATTGATTGTTTCTAAGGGATACTATTAAAATGAGGTAGTTTATTACAAAGAAATGTATTCTCTAATATCATGACTTTAAGAAATATTAATTCTTTTCTTCTTTGTAGAATTCATTAATTTCAAAAAAAAGTCAAATGGATTTGAAGTGTTCATTTCATAATAAATCTGTTTAGGAGGATTTCATTGTTGGAAAAACATAGGGTTTTTAAAAAATGAAACATTCCAAACCTGTTTACAAACATTAAAAATCATTATTTGGACATAAACAAGCCCTTAGGATTTAATAATAGATTAATTGGATTTTTTTTACAAAAATTTTTTTCTATGGAAGCTTTAGATCCAAATATTTTTCTAAAATATCTTAATAAAAAAAATTAAGTTTGTTTAAATTATGTTGATGATGTTTTATTTGGTTAAAATCAAAAATAATTAACAGATTCATTTGCGGTATTGTGATATTTTTTTTGAATTGAGTAAGATGAATGAGTTAATATATTTTCTTGGTCTTCAAATATCTCAAAAACCACAAGTAACTTATATATATATATATAAGTAAATACAATATATTATGAAAATATTGGATTTCAAATTAATAAATGTATTTTTACTTCTATTGGTACCTCAAATAAATTAGAATTTACAGAATTTGGGAAACCAGTTCATCAAAATATTTTCTATAAGTACCAAAAAAAATATCTTTTTATATGTTAGGCATCTAAATTTAATTTTTTCTATATTTTTTTACATAATATCATGAAATTTCAAAAGATCCCCATATTAAATTTGTAAAATTATATTTTTGTTATCACAAGAGAACTATAGATTTACATCTTTTCCATTATTGTAGAAATGTTTTTGAATGAATTTTTTTTTCAGAAGTTGAATTTGGTGGTTGTGGAATGGATATAATATGTACATCTGTAAACATTCATTTTTTATTAGATTCCTTAGTTCCTTGTTAATGTATGAAATGATACACAATATTAAATTCCTCTAATGAAGGGAAATATGTGGTAATTGTACGTTATTATGCTCAGGTATTGTTGGTGAAACACACACTCCCTGACTATGACATGAGTTTTAAAAAAAATCAAATTATTTTTCATAATAAATGTTCGGTTACAATAAATAAAAACCCAACTCACAACTCACATTATAAACGCATATATATAACACATCATTCCGTTTAATATCCCAGACATAAGAGAGATATAATTATACAATTCATCGGAAATCAAGAAAAACTTGCTCACATATTTACTAAAAATATTATTTCTCATAAATGTCAATATATCAAAAATAATCTGGGAATAATCAATGTCAAATGATCAATAACATGTAATAATTGTTAACCTATCCCATTAGATTATGTTTCCTCTTTTCATATGTTTAGTACATATTTTTTCCTTTTTTTAAAATTTATTATGTTTTCTTAATAAATTTGGTTATCTAAATCGGTATTTTTTAAATAATGCTTTAATAATTAGTTTTCTAGACAATAAATTTTATTATATTTTTGAGTAAGAATCCAAAATATAAATTTCACACTAAGAAAATATTAGCTCATTTTTGGTCATATAAATTGTTACAAATTATTCAAAATGTAAGACCATCAAATTCCATTTTAATTAAAAACCTATATTTTTTGTTTTTTATTGAAAATTTTATAATTATATTTCATACTAAAAATGTTATATATAGTAATTATTACTAAACAATCATAATTATTTAAAAAAACAAATAAGAAATGGTTTAACAATACGTATTAATAGTTCACTCTAATATGTAAAATTATAGTCTTTTATGTTTATTATGTTTTACATTACTATTATTTTTTAACTATTTTGAATCACTTTTGTATTATAAAAAATAATTTCATTTTGTGTTTTGAAATTTTTCCAAATATTTTTCTATTCGGATTGATTTTTAATATATTAAATGTTTAAAAAACCCTAAGAGTTCAAAACTTTTTAAAAAATTCTTGAAATCAATTTAGTCCTTTAGGTCAAACTAGTCTTTATCTCAACCACTGTTTTTATGGAATATAAACTATAAATAATATTTACTATATATAGTTGACCCCATCTATGTCCCATATCAGATATTTTCTTATTTTTTCCCAAAACCTTCTACAACCCGTAAACATTCACATTTCGATAAGATGTATTTTCATTTGATCATCTAGGTCCCATTTCAGATACAATTTCGACAATGGAAGATTATAATAAATTATTCATATATAGAAAAAAGTTTTTTGGATTATATTTTTATTAAAAATAATATTCAACTATAAATATTTTTATCAGTTTTTGAGGTTTGGAATCGATATGTATAGAAAAACCTGATAAGGATTTTGATTAGTAATATTTTGATGAGGTTTATGAGTTCTATTCATCTTTTTAATTCACCATGAAAGATGGTAAAGAAAAAATTTATATTACAACATATAAAAATAGATATATGTTTTCATATAATAAACTTTTAAGCTTGTATGGAATAAATTATTAAGGAGAAGCATGCCGCCTTTCTTAAAACCTTTCTAATATATTTAATAGGAGAAATATTGATGAATCATTATTTTTAAAATACACAAAATTAATAAAGGTTTCATAACCAATATCAAAAAATAATGTGGTTTCACTATGCATGAAAAGATTTTTAATACTAAAGAAATATCAGTAGAAATACAAGAAAAAGTATCATAAGTTTTCATATTCTAATTTTTAGTGAATATGGTGAAGTTATATATGTGAAATTTATCCTTCTAACTATTAATAACATCAAAACATGATCAATAAAGTCCATTATTATTATGCTTCCAAATTTTATATGTAAGTTATTTGTTGAATTTATTAATGTTTTCAATGTTATAAATAAATATTATCCAATGATGGATAAGATTTAATTCATCAGTGAGTACATGATAAACATGATAACATAAATCATATATGTTAAATCAAATACGTTTTCTAGAGAAATATGATGGGGCTTTATCATAGGAACTACGATCAATGAAGTCATAAAAAGATGAAAATAAGGGGAAAGGAATGGTAGAGTCCTAGCTAATGTATAAATGAAAAAAATAAAATAATGTTCCTAATTTAGTTTATGAAAAATTGATCCATGATATAGAATATTAGATGTTTAGGGACACAAAATTTGGAATTGATCTTATCTAAGAAAAATAATTAGAAATACATATTTCTAAAATATTAGAAGAAAAATCCAAACGAAGGAAGAAAAATAATATAATACAAGAATAATTTTTTTGTAAACATTATTGAATGGATTAGATAACACTTTTAAGAATCTGGTCTTACCGTAATCCCATATCAATCATATCATACAAGATGAAGGAATAGATTTTAAAAAATGTATCTATTCAAGATAAGATCCCTACGGTTTCTGATAAGGTAATTCAAAAATTAGAAGATGATGAACTGATCCTAGTTATTCCGCAAAAATAATTAGAACTGAAATAGACTAGTATGTGTCGTTTATGTACTAGAGTAAACATTTAATAAGACCATGATAAGGAAGCTTATTAAAAATAATAAAAATAACAGAATGTAAAATAAGGTGGGGGAGAAGAAAAATATTAATCATAATATGAAGAGGTTAAAACTGATGTTGAAGAAGAATTTTATGATGAATATGGGGAATAAGAAGAGAAAGGAGGTGTAAATGAAGAATATAAAGATGAAGAAAGCCATTACGATGTGGAATCTTCAAAATCATCATCATAATAATATATTACCTCAAAATCTGATTAATGAGAAAAATTGTGAAGAGACAACTGGAAGAGTTTTCTTATGGAGAATAAATATATTCATTAGTGAAAGAAAAATAATATGAAATATCAAAAATTAAAGCTGGTGATAATACAATGACCAATGAAAAAATAGATATTATAGAAATATTATATGGAAATAAAAGTTCTATTAAAGATGATAAAAAAGAATAAAATAAAGTGAAATAATATAATGTTGGAACAACTAGAATAAAACCTCTTGAATTTGAATAAGAACAAATAGACTTGGATTGAACATTATCATTATAAGGTTTTTATTATATAATTCATGAATTAAAAATACAAAAAGGAAAAATTCCATAATTTCCAAGACTTGAGGCTGGATGTTATCTAATTCAGGAAGGTATCATATAGACATTGGAATCAATAAATGTTCTAATAGATTCAGCAATCTGAATTTTATCTGAACTGAAGACTCTTCAAGAAATTCCCATACTCACATAAAGTCATGTAATTATATTATTATGTGGTCGCATCATGTTTGATCTAGAATTATAATGAATGATGAAAAAGTTTATGAAGTGATGAAGCTCATGGTTGAATTAGCTAATTCTTATAATAAGGTGTCTAATTATATAAAAGACATGGTTATGTTTGTTGAATATTTCATAGATTCCATAGATTATCTTATTTAGGAAGTGATGCGTTGGAAAAACATGATTTGGGCTATGGAGTAAGAGATTAGCAGGAAGAGGTCATGTGATAATGAAGTAATCATTTTGAGTGATCAAGATAATGAACATGTTGAGGATGTTAAAAATATAGAGTCTCATGATTGGATACTGGAATATAATTTCAATATGATGAAGAAAGATATAAATGAGTTGAAAAATTTGGAGGATTTCATGAAGACCTTATTGAAGAAATATTGAACATTTTATCATTTTAAATAATGTTTTAATTTTATTTGTAAAAACATTTAAATCAAATTTTATGAAGGATTTTTTTTTCAACCAAATCTGATTTGTTTTAATGTATTCCAATTACAATTGGATATATCTTCATTCATTATTTTTTGTTGAACATTATTCAGTTCAATTCATTTTTTTACCCTCCTGTTTTTTTATAAATATTTGATTCTTCCCCATTTGGTTAAAAAATGAAAAGGGGGTAAATTTATTTTTGGGGGTGGGGGTAATTCATCAAAGGGGAATGTCACGACTCGTCCCCCGGTGCCCGTGTCGTAACTACCCCAATCCCGCCTTCCATAGGCCAAGGGCTGGCGACTAGCACCCAAGGCATAAATCCCTATAACTAGGAAGTCATTGCCATTATGAAATGTAAACACACACACAACCAGAGTACAAGAGGAAGAAAAAACTAAGTAAAGAAATATAACAAGTGTATTGAAGGTACAAAGGGGGCTGGAAATACAAGTCCAACAGTAAAGTAAAAGAGAAAGACAAAACAATAGGAAGGTGTCAAGATGCTCCTGGATCATCCTTCGGAGTCCCTACCTGACGGGTAGGTACATATGGCCACCTCAGCTCTCCACGTCCATCTGTCACCTCCGGGTACCGTCTCGTCGTGAATCCCACCTCCGAGTACCGTCTCGTCGTTAAGTCCTCCTCCAGGCACCGTCTCATCATGAAGTCAATCTCTGGGTACCGTCTTGTTGTCATGTCCACCTCCGGTTACCTTCTCGTCGTAACGTCCACCTCTGGGTACCATCTAGCTCTACAAGCCTCAACCATGATCAGTGTTGTCTGTCGTCTGCATCCAACACAATGTGGTGTGGGCATAGCCCGTGTAGGGGTGAGTATAATGAAACTCAGTAGGGACCCTGAGACCCTCAAGGTCTCACTAAAACCAAAAAGGATAAACCACAAGTAAAGATCTCAATAGATAACATTTATTTAGGTATATGCCCATACATATACCTAAGTTATCAAGTAACCCATCTCAATCATGAGGTAAACACAAAGGTCATTGACTCAGATCAAACCAGTATTTTCATTAATGAAACCACAAATACTAGAGAACTCCTCCTCTGTCGAGTACAGTAGACCTGTCACAACTCCGAGGAACTACTCACTAACCTTAGACTGCTGAAGTACTCCTCATGTCGAGTACCATGGTTGTGCTTCCAAATACCAGGCACTCCGTCCACTGTGGGTCTTCCACCAAATACCGGGAGCTCCCCCCTAATAGATGTCAGAAGTACTTCTCTTGTCGAATACCAAGGGTTTGCTACCAACTAACAGGCACTCCATCCGTTGTGGGTCTACCTCCAAATAACGGGTGCTCCGTCCACTGGGTTAATCAAATTACTCTGACTCGAATCCGTCAAGCAGTCATCAGGTCTACAACTACTAGGTCTCTGCACTCTGTAAGCTCTTCTCTGGGAGAGTCCTTTCCATGAGCCACTGGTCGATACTCTAAGCATCACAAAGTCCCACAAAGATGTATCACAAAGGACCGCCTCGTCACAGGGGCTCAACGCAACAGACGACGCGTCAATCAGACGCCCGGTCTGTGAGTTATTAGCCTTTTAGTCATGGGGGCCCACTTGGTTTCATGTACGAACCGACCCAGCCGTATCTCAACTTGACCCCGAAATCAGATAGGGTATACTCAAAGGGACCGTTTCTCAACGTGATCACCAATGCTACTGACGTTTCGTCAAATGGGCATCCGGTCTAGAAGTTGTCAGCTTTTATATTCCAGGGGCCCGGTTGGATTTCGGGTTCAATCCAACCTATCCACATTCAAACTATGTCCAAACCTCAGGTGAATTATTCCAAAATATCATTCACACCGAAAGGATCCAACAAAGTCGACGACACATCAATCAGACGTCCGAAGTTCAAGTTATTATCGTTTCCACTACGAGGGCCCGGTTGGTTTCGGGTTCTAACCAACCTCGCCTTAAACAAAACTCTCCAAAACCATGAGTGTCATATATTGTAACAACCGTATCTATCCAAGGATCCCAATGCAACTGACAGTGCGGCGATCGGAGGTCCGTAGACCAAGATATGGGGATTTGAAAGAAACTGCCCGAAATTAGGGGGTTTGGGCCCGATCTGACACGGTCCAATACCCCCTGGGTTGGCTCAAACCGGGTCAACCCGACCCAGGTCCGGGTTCGGCCCAGTTGGGCGCAGAGCGGACCAACACGGGGGTACGACCTAGCACGGGCGGCCCGGCCCAGCGCGGCTGGCCCGACCCGGCGCGGGTAGCCCGGCCCGTGTGGCCGGCGGCTCGGCTCTCGGCCGAGCGGGATGCGGGGGGTGTTCCACCCTTGATTGATGAAACAGCCAGCTATTAAGGCTATCCATTCATGTGACCGCGGGACCCGAGGGGGTCCATCCTACAGCTGGTGTCGGCGGACGGCTCAACCGGCTGCTCCCATGAACCGCTGTGGCCCGCTCCTGGCCGTGGCCTCCTTTGGCCTCATCGGAGCAGCGCGAGGACGCCACGCTCCTCCACCATAGCCCACTCTGGCCACAGTTCTCTCATTCCCGCACGGTGCAACGACACCGCGTCACCTCCATTTCAAGCCACAAAAAAGGTCAACAACAAAAGGGGAGGATGATCGGCCTTGTTTGTGTTGTCCGACCTCCTCCCGTTATATTGATAACATGTGGCCAATAATTAACGAAGAAAATCAAATTAATCATGAATTTAAAATCAACCCCTACCTCTTGCTCGTCACTCGTTAGCGAAGTTTTGGAAGGAAGATGATGAAGAGAGTCGTTCGTCACGTCCTCCACACATCCCCAATTCCGATCTGCGTCTGTTCATTGATGATGTTGCGGAGGATAGGTGTCTGGGGAAGGATGGTCGAAGACGAATCGTGTGGAAGATCATCGTTGGTGTTCGTCATTGGAGAGGATAAGATTTCCCCAAGTGTTGGGTGTCACGATACTTTACCAGTGCTTCGTCACTTGGTGGAATTTATGACGGTTCACTTATTTGGAAACTTCCTAAATTCCAACGATGGAGTTACTAAATTTAAAAAGGGGGTCGGGCGAATTAAATTGCATTGGTGCAATTTAAGAGGTGTGTTGGCAAAACTTAAGAGGGGAGGATGCCAAGAAGTTTCCCCCACATATCCTTCCTCAAAACATATGACACGAATTAATTTTATGATGACACATAAAATTAATTGACATCAATTAATTTCACGTCGACACATAAAATTAACTGACATCAATTAATTTTATGTCAACTTATAAAATTAGCTGACAAAAATTAATTTTATGTCAAATCATAAAATTAACTGACAGAAATTTATTATATGTCAACTCATAAAGATAACTGACATAAATTAATTTTATGTCAACTCATAAAATTAATTGAGTGCAATGAATTTTATGTCGACACATAAAATTAACTAACATCAATTTATTTTATGTTGACCCATAAAATTAATTGAGTGAAATTAATTTTACGTCGACACAAAAAATTAATTGAATTCAATTAATTTTACGTCGAGACATAAAATTAATTGATGGGCGGTTTGAGAGGTTTCCTCTCCCTCCCCATTAAATGGGAGGTCAGGGTGTGGCGGTTCCGCCACCAACTCCCATATGGAGCTTCTAATCACTTTATCTGCACGACATGTGTTTAAAAAAATAAAATAAATTATTCACTTATTATATTTTGTTAACCTACGTAAAACCCCAGAAACTAACTTTCATACCCAATCATCTGTCGTCAAGGTGAAAGTCTTCTTAAGCGAAAACCCGCGCTGTGAGTTCAACGGTGCCCCCATATTTCAATCCAAGCACATATTCAAAAGATAGAAAAACCCACTCCTACATTTACTGAACGTACCATAAAATAATTTCGTAAAATTATTATTAGTCACCCTCTACCCACCACGGTTAAGGTTAGGCTCTCGCTAGGAGAAACATGGACCAAAGAACTCAATGGTACTTTTTGATTTTCAATTCGAGATACTGTTTATAAGTTATGAATTTTACAATAAAATAATTGTAACTTAATTATTTTATTTATGGCCAACAACAAACTTTCTCAGGTGGCCCGCGCCGGCCAAAGTTATTATGTGCTTAAAAAAAGAATACCCTCACGATTTCAGTGGTGGTGTCAGATTTTTAATCTGAGTTACTGTTTGTGAGTTATAATCATTTGAAAAAATAAAATAACTTTATTTAAATATTTTATTTAAAGTTATACCATTTTCGGATTTTCTCACAGGAGGCCCGCACCGACTAAAATTAAGTCACGCCTAGGGTAAACCTGTCAAGCTGAGCACAACGGTGCCTTAAAATTTTTGATTTGAGTAACCGTTTAAAAGTTATTCCACTTTTTCAGGAAAACAACTTACTAATGTTAATTAAAGCTTAAAAAAAATTCAGAAAATTATTCCCCACACAGCGGGCCTCGAAATCAGGTGCCGTCAGAAACTGCGTACTCGTAAAATTCCAAAGAATTTATGAAGAAAAATTTCATTTAAATTTACGAGTCTTTATATTACTCCCACCTACGGGATTTACGTCCCTGTAAAGCTACAACACAAACTAGAGAAATTAAAGGAGGTATCGAGCACAAATATGAGCCTCCCACTCCCAAGTGCTCTCCTGGAGGTTCCCGTGCTACCGAAGAATGCGCACCATGAGAATCAATCATCCATGCAGGACCCGCTCCTGTTAATCCTCAATCTCCACTGGAACCTCCGTGAAAGTCGTCCCATTATCAATGTCCAGCTCCTCGTGGTCGATGATGTGGTACGGGACGTGGACACATCCCGTCTGCTGATATACGTGGAAGATTCGGTGCACCTAGTGCAACTGATGTGGAAGGGACTGGTGGTAAGCCACCTCGCCTACATTCTACAAGAGCTGTTAAGATTTCTCCTTTGCCGAAAAGGGAAATCTAGTCTCATCCCCTGGATGAACCACATTCTTTTCCTAATACAGTCAATCCTAACATGAATAGTATAACCAATGTAATGGATGACGTTGTAAGGCCTCGACGCTACTACCAAGAGATCCAACCATTACTCTCGCCTCCATGGGTTGAGTCACACTGTCAGCATCAGGGTGTGGTTACTCGGGATCCTCCAGTAGGAATCTCATAAGTGAGGGTCAAGTCAATAGTCATAACCAGAACCTCTTAGTATCAACCATAAAAAAGGACAGGATAAAAAATGTCACAAATAAAACATTCTTTTATTACTGTAGCTCAATGTATAAAGAAACATGATAACCACAAACAACAACAACACGAAAACTAGAAGCACCAAGAACAAAGGCCTCCATGCATGGAACTAGTATCGCTCCTTTCCACATGCTTTCAGACCTCCATAGTCGTATGCTTCAACTGCTTGAAGCTGTGCTCTCCCATGTCCACCTACACCCTTCCGTCGGGGTGGCGGTGGGGGCAACACCTCAAAGCGTCGACCACCACCAGTTGTGTGGCCATCATCTCTGTCACGGTCTCCTACTCCTTGCGGTCTGCCTCGATCGAACCTCTTCCCTTACATGGGAGGTTCTCCATCTATCTTCCAATCATCTGTATGGCGGGTCAGACAGTCATGTTCCATGTGGCCAAGCCCACCGCAGGAGTAACACTGCATGCTCTTGGCACGACTGACTCTGACTCCACTCTGGTTGCCCCGCACTACTGAACCTGAGTCATGTCGCCGGACACTAGTGGGTCTGGTCCTCTTGGACCTCTATGTCATCTGTTTACTACCAGCTATAGAAGACTCCGCTGCATGTCGACTAGTGGTGGGTTTCGCTACTGGAGACTACTCAGCAAATAAAACTCTCCACTAGGAGGGCTCACTCCAACACCCCTACATGTGTCGGGATGCTTTGAGAAATGACTGAAGCTCTAATCTCTCACCTGATCCCCTATTCAAAGGTATGGGCCTTGAAGAACAGGTCCCATACCATGTCTGTAGAGTAGCGTGAGAGATTTGTGAACATTGCTGAGTACTGAGCTACACACATGCTTCCCTGTAACAGATGAAGTAGCTCTTGTATCTGCACCACTCGAAGGGTGGCTGGTACAAACTCTGCCCAGAATAGGCTCTCGAAGTCTACCCATAGGAGTGACGCCTCGTCATGGGTCTGAAGCATCAGGCTCCACCATCTACCTGCTGCTTTCGGAAGGAGGCTGGCAGCAAGGATCACCATGATGTCTGTTGGTGTACCTATTAGCCTAATGACTCTCAACACAGACTCCAGCCAATCCTCAGCCGCCTGTGGATCCATCTCTCCCCGGAAACTGGGTGGCCTCTAAGGTTGGAACTCGTACAGCACGCTCAAGTGGTGTGCATCTCCTACTGCTGGGGCTGGTGGCATCGGTGGCCCAATCAGTGGTAGTTCCATTGGTGCCTCCGCTGGTGCCTTAACTGAAAGAGGGCCCTATCCTGAGGCCTCGTCGCTCGGCAGGCTGTCAGAACGTACAACCCTCATGGATCTAGATGGTCGTCTGTGGGGAGGCATCCTAAAAGAAACAGATGCAACACGGTCAAAAGACTATACCTGGTGAGCTGACCTAGTTTGAGCTGACTTATAGAAAACTTTCGGAAACACACACGCAATCAGTGTTTTCATGCACTGATTCGGAAATCAAAAGTCAGGGTCCTCGTGTATGGATATGTCGGTCGCCGCACCAACACTGGACTCCCTGAATTTAAAACCACCCTTAGTACTCTTTACACTATTTCTTCAAAGAAAAGAAAATATCAGAGCCCTATGTTCTGTGGTAGAACCAACTCCTCTGATACCAATTTGTCACGACCCGTCCCCCGGGGCCCTTGTCTTAACTACCCTAAGCCCGCCTTCCATAGGCCAGGGGCTGGCGAATAGAACCCAAGGTGTAAATCCCTATAACTGGGAAGGCATTGCCTTTATGAAACGTAAACATACACACACAACCAGAGTACAAGAAGAAGCAAACACTAAGTAAAGAAATATAAGAAGTGCGTTGAAAGTACAAAGGAGGCTGAAAATAAAAGCACAATAGTAATGTACAAGAAAAAGACAAAACAACAGGAATGTGTCAAGCTGCTCCTGGATCATCCTACGGAGTCCCTACTTAAAGGGTTGGTACATATGACCACCTTTTCTCTCCACGTCCGTCTGTCAGCTATGGGTACTGTCTCGTCGTGAAGTCCATCTCCGAGTACCGTCTCATCGTCCTGTCCACCTCCAGTTTCCGTCTCGTCATGAAGTCCACCTCCGGGTACCGTCTCGTCGTTAGGTCCACCTTCGGGTACCGTCGCATCGTAACGTCCACCTCCAGGTACCGTCTAGCTCTACAAGCCTCAACCATGATCAGTGTTGTCCATCATCTGCATCCATCACAATGAGGTGCGGGCATAGACCGTGAAGGGGTGAGTATAACGATACTCAGTAGCGACCTCGATACCCTCAGGGTATCAGTAAAACCAACAAGGATAAAGCACAAGGAAATATCTCAATAGATAATCTTTACATAGGTATATTCACATACATATACCTAAGTTATCAAGTAACCCATCTCAATCATGAGGTAAACACAAAGTTCATTGACTCAGCTCAAACCTGAATTTTCATTAATGAAACCACAACTATTGGAGAACTCCCCCTCTGTCGAGTATAGTAGCATTGTCACGACTCTAAGGCTCTACTCACTAACCTTATACTGCTGAAGTACTCCTCCTGTCGAGTACCACAGGTCTTCTGCCAAATACCGGGCACTCCGTTTGCTGTGGGTCTACTACCAAATACCAGGGGCTCCCCCTAATAGCCGTAATAAGTACTCCTCCTATCAAGTACGGTGGGTCTGCTTCCAACTACCGGGCACTCCATCAACTGTGGGTCTGCCACCAAATACCAGGCGCTCCGTCCACTAGGCTAATCGAATCACTCCGACACGAATCCGTCAAGTAGTCATCATGTCTAAATCTACTAGGTCATCGCACTCCGTAAGCTCATCTTCGGGAGTGTCCACTCCATGATCTACTTTTCGACACTCCAAGTATCAAAAATTCCCATGAAGATGTATCACAAAGGACCACCTCTTCAAAGGGGTCTCAACGCAACAGATGGCGGGTCAATCAGACGCCTGGTCTGTGAGTTATTAGCCTTTTAATCCTGGGGGCCCGGTTGGTTTCGTGTACGAACCAGACCGGACGTATCTCAACTATACCCCGAACTCACATAGGGCATACTCAGAGGGACCGTTTCTCATTGTGATCACCAATGCCGCTAACGGTTCGTCAAACGGGCGTTCGGTCTAGAAGTTCTCGGTTTTTCCGTTCCAAGGGCCCGGTTGGATTTCAGGTTCAATCCAACCCGACCATATTACAACTGCCTTAAAACCTTAGGTGAAGTATTCCAAAATATATGTCACACCAAAAGGAATCCAACAATGTCAATGGCATGTCAATCAGATGTCCGGAGTTCATGTTATAAGCGTTTCCGCTACGAGGACCTGGATGGTTTCGGGATTGAACCGAGCAATATGTACCTAATGTTCTCTGAATCCTTTATTGTAATATATCGTAATGACCGTCATGATCCAAGGATCCCATCACAACTGACGGTGCATCGATCTGAGGTCCGTAGCCCAATATATGGGTGTTTGAACGAAACTGCCAGAAATTAGGCGGTTTGGGCCCGGCCCGACTCGGCCCAATACCACCTGGGTCAGACCGAACTGGGAAGACCCGACCCGGGTCCAGGTTCGGCCCAGTTGGGCGTGGCCTGACCAGGCTGGCGCGGCCCGAACCCGCTGGCGTGGCGCAGCCCGTCGCGGGGGTCCGGCCCAGCGCGGGCGGCCCGGACCAGCCGGCGCGGCGCAGCCCGGCGCGGGTGTCCGGCCCAGCGCAGGCGGCCCAGCCCAACGCTACTGGCCCGACCTGGCGAGGGCGGCCAGCCCAAGTGGCCTGTGGCTCAACTCTCGGCTGAGCAGGATGCGGGAGGGGCGTGCCCCCCTTTTTTGATGAAACGATCGGCCATTAAGGCCATCCATTCATGCGACCGCGGGACCCGAGGGGGTCCCGCCTCTAGCTGGTGTCGGCGGCCGGCTCAGTCAGCCACTCCCATGAACCACCCAGCCATAAGCCGCGGCTCCTACCTGTCCGGCACGACGCAACGGTTCTGTGCCCCTCGGTCAAAAAACGCTCCTGGCCGTGACCTCCTTTGGCCTCACTGACGCAGTGCAACGACGCCACACTCCTCCACCGCGGCCCACTCCGGCCGCGGTTCTCTCATTCCCGTGTGGTGAAACGACACCACGTCGCCTCCGATTCAAGACACGAAGAAGGTCAACAAGAAAAGGGGAGGAGGATCGGCCATGTTTGTGTGGTCTTACCTCCTACTGTTATATTGATAACAGGCGGCTAATAATTAACGAAGAACATCAAATTAATCTTGAACGTAAAATCAACCCCTACCTCTTGCTCGTCGCTAGTTGGCAGAGTCGCGGAAGGAAGACGATGAAGACTGTCATTCGTTGCATCCGCCACACGTCCCCAATTCCGAGCTACATCGGTTCATTGATGATGTTGCGGAGGATATGTGTCTAGGGAAGGAAGGATGAAGAAGAATCACGTGGAAGATCATCGTTGGCATTCTTCGTTGGAGAGGATAAGATTTCCCCATGTGTTGGGCGTCGCGATACTTTACCAGCACCTCGTCGCATGGTGAAGCCGTCCCAAAATATTCTCCCAAGCTCCCTATATATAGGAGAGAGGGAGAGGTATGTAACCATTCTGGAATTTATGACGGTTCATTTATTTGGAAGCTTCTTATATTCCAAAGATGCGGTAACTTAATTTAAAAAGGGGGTCAGGTGAATTAAATTGTGTTGGCGCAATTTAAGAGGTGCGTTGGCACAACTTTATAGGGGAGGATGCCAAGAAGTTTCCCCCACATAGCCTGCATCAAAACATATGACACGAATTAATTTTATGTTGACACATAAAATTAAGTGACAAAAATTAATTTCACGTCGACACATAAAATTAACTGAAAACAAGTAATTTTATGTCAACTCATAAAATTAATTGACAGAAATTAATTTTATGTCAACTCATAAAATTAAATGATAGAAATTAGTTTTATGACAACTCATAAACTTAACTGACAGAAATTAATTTTATTTCAACTCATAAAATTAATTAAAATCAATTAATTTTATGTCGAAAAATAAAATAAACTGATAGCAATTTTTTTTACATCGACCCATAAAATTAACTCAATGCAATTAATTTTATGTCGACACATAAAATTAATTGAGTGAAATTAATTTTACGTCGACAAATAAAATTAAATGATGGGGAGTTTGAGAGGTTTCCTCTCCCACCCCATTAAATGGGAGGTTTGGGTGTGGCGGTTCCACCACCAACTCCCAAGTGGAGCTTCTAACCACTTTATCTGCACGACATGTGTTTAACAAAATAAAATAAATTCTTCACTTATTTTATTTTATTAACCCACGTAAAACCCCAGAAACTATCTTTTATACCCGATCATCCGCTGTCGAGGTGAATGTATTCTTAAGTGGAAACCTACGTTGCGAGTTCAATGGTGCCCTCGGATTTCAATTCCAAGCACCGGTTCAAAAGATAGAAAAACCCACTCGTACGTTTACTGAACGTACCTGAAAAAATGGTTGGAAAATTATTATTAGTCACCCTCGACCCACCGCCGTCAAGGTTAGGATCTGCCTAGGAGAAATACGCCCCAACGTACTCAATGGTACTCTTGGATTTTCTATTCGAGTTACCGTTTAGACGTTATAAATTTTATAATAAAATAATTGTCACTTAACTATATTATTTACTGCTAGAAACTAACTTTCTCAGGTAGACCGTGCCGGCCAAAGTTTGTATGGGCTTAAAAAAAATATACCATCATGAGTTCAGTTTTGGTCTCGGATTTTTAATCTATGTTACCATTTGTGATTTATAAGCATTTCAAAAAAATAAAAAAACTTTATTTAATTATTTTATTTATGGTTATACCATTTTCGGGTTTTCTCACAAGAGGCTTGCACCGACTAAACTTAAGTCACGCCTAGGGTAAACCCACCATTCTGAGCACAATGGTGCCCTCAGATTTCTGATCTGAATAACCGTTTATGACTTATTCTACTTTTTCAAGAAAACTGCTTATGCATGTTAATTAAATCTTAACAAAACTTCAAAAAATTATTCTGGGCACACCGGGCCTTGGAATCAAGTGCCGTTAGAAACTGCGTACTTGTAAAATTCCAAAGAATTTAATTATAAAAAATTCCTTGAAATTTATGGGTATTTACAGGAAATATATTTTATTGTATGGGATAATACTGCCCTTAGTGGAAGAAGTATTTCAATGGGTGAGAAGTTCTATTTATGGAGAAAAAATAATAAAACATTATATGATATTTAAAATCATATTCAATGGAATTATAAAGTAATTATAAGTTATGTTTTAATGAATATCTCTAAATATAAATTTTATAAAATATAAAAGGGCTATAATTTTCTCAATGATAAATTTTTTACTTATGTATTTGTGCTTTGTGCTTTTCAAAAAGGTGGATATTATTGAGTCGTAATTTCTAGTTCTTATTATTGTATTACTTTTATTTCAGAAATCAAAATATCATTCTTAATATATTTTTTATAAATTTTTATTTCCTGAATTTTTAGTATGTTTTTATTAGAAACATTATCTTTTAAATTTCATATACAAATATCTTATGATTTTAACCATACTACTATTCGTTATGATAATCATAATGAGTATATGTCTAATCCATCAGACTTGCCTTTTATTAGACTATGTATAAGACTTTGTCTTATACATAATAGATAAAAAATTCATTACCACTGGACTGATACTAGTACATATATAATCAGATCAATCCTTATTATGATAATAATATTTATAATTTAAATGAATTCAATTATATTAAATTATATTTTTAATTTGAATACAAAGACTTATTTCAATCATAATAATTCCCTTTAACATTGTAATGATGTAAAATCTATATGATGTCCATAATAATAAGGATTAAATAACTTCTTGTTATTGTAAAAACCATTATCCAATATTAATAAGAATGGATTATTGTTTTTCTATACCATTGAATGTGAATACTTCTTAAAATAATTTAAAAATGGGCTTATCAATGAAATAATACTTACACTACCCAGAAGAGGGAAAATTTTTGGGGAATATAATGATGAATTAACAAATGGATAGGGGTACATACTAATAAAAAATAATAAATTGATATCCTAATACTCTATATGGATGACATTTCATGATTGGAATTATCTCTCACATGATCTGGACTTGATGGATATGATCATTGAATTGAAAATTTGGCGAAATTATATCTATGGAGATAAGTGTGGGATATATAAAGATCCCAAGAGCCTCAAATATATTTTACCATGTAAAGAGATTAGTATCATCAGGTGAATATTTTGATACGTCATAAATGATTATAAATTCTCAATCTACTTACATAATACTGAATAAGATTAAATGGAAGATGCTCTATGTAAAAACATTCATGAAAAATTAACAATGATAAGTATTAATAAAGATCCAATCCTCTTAGACTTCAAAGGATAGAATTGAGGATCATTAATTAAGGAAAGTTATTAATCCTTTCACAATTTATTTCTCAAATATCCCATTTAGATAACATTTAAAATGATTAAATAGATTACATAGAAATTTATAAGATTGTGGAAGCTATCAAAAAATGAGAAATACTTTTATTTCCAAATTGGTGAGGAAAAATTAAAAATATTTTCTTCATGAAAATTAATACCATCAAATATTGATATAAAGAACATTTTTTTGAATGACACACATTCCTCAACATTTTCCATCCATCTAGGGACCAAAACAAATTATCTAGATCATTTAATGTGCTATTTGTGGAATAATTTAATGAAGGAGAGCTCTAAGTATACACAAATGTTTGTCATGATTAAAATAATTAAAACCGTCAGGAAAATTTATAAGGGGATAATGAAACCATTACCCATACCTACATGAAACTTCCAAAACATTTCCACGAATTGTTTCCCTGGACATCCTCACACATCCCAGGGAAATAATGAAATATAGGTCATTGTGGATTGTCTTACAAAGACTTCTCACTTTATTATAATTAAAAATGGATTCTCACATAATCAACATGCACGGATATTCATCAAATGAATGGTAGGCATGTATGAAGTAATATTATTTATTTTATTATATGGAGATCTAATATTTACTTTCAGTATTATTAAAGGTCTCCAAAATTTCCAAAAAACTAATATGAACATCAATACATCATATCACCACCAAACAGATGGCCAATCTAAGTGGACTATTCAGACATTAGTGGAAATGTTGAAAGCATTCTAAATGGACTACAAAGGCTGAAAACATTAGAATATTCCTTATGTTGGTGTTTCTTAAAAAAATCTTCTATAGAATTCAAATAGCCTCATATGAAGACCTTTAATAGATGATATGTAAAACACTTGTATGTTGGGATGATGTAGGAGAATGTAAGCTGGTTGGAATTGTGATGGTCCAAGAAATTTAAAAAAAATGTATAGACTATTAAACATAACATCAGGGCTACAAAATATTGATACCAGATATATGGACACAAACATTGATGGTACCTATAGTTTGATGCTAAAAACAAAGAATTCCTCTACATATTTTTATAGAAGACTGTAATGTGAGTTTAGAAGAACGGAATGCTAAATACCAGGTTTCTGGGCCCCTTTGATATTCTTAATCACATTGGAGATGTGGAATATCTACATCCACTTGAACCCACCATATATCAAGTATATGTTGTATTCCATATATTCATTTTGAGAATGTATATAACATATACCAAAAATATTCTAGATTTTTAGGTCATACAGTAGGAAAAATATCACTCTTAAGATGATCATTTGGTGAAGATCTTGGACCGCAGTGATAATGTTATATGTAACAAGACCATACCCCTAGTTAATGTAATATAAAAGAACCAGAAATAGGAAGAGGTGACCTGGGTACTGGTGGAAGTGATGAATGATAAATACCGTCACCTATTTTCACTTCTTTTTTAAAATGAAATTTTAATGGGAAGAATATCATAAGGATGGAATAATTTAATGCCCCAAAATTTTATCAATGTAATTTCCCATCATATAATTCTTCCATGTAGTTTAAATCCTATACATACAATGGATAGACTAACAAAAAATTATTCTCATAAATGTAGAATGATACATTAGATTGAAAATAAAAATTTGTGAATGAAAAATACTATAGTGGTACAATAAAAAGAAAATAAGATAATATGAGTTTGATAATTTGGATCTGCTCAATCCTCTAGAATATCTGTACTCATTTACAATGATATAGAAAAAAAATAATTCCAATAATATAATATTAATTTTAAAGATGAATTTATATATAAATTTTGATAGAAAATGTAATTAGAAGAAGAATTAATGGAATAAAAGGTATTTATATGAATTATGTAATCTATTGTACTATTATAAATCTAGATGTTGGAATACAAATATTTCCATTGGAATAGTAACCTGGTTTATGGAATAGTAATTTGACTACTAGGAATGGTAATATAACCAATATAACAATTAACAAACCTATATAAATGTATTATAATTTTTTTTAATCTTATAATATTAAAATATGAGATATTTATGTATTGGTAAATTTAAATAAATACTTCTAAAATGATAAATTTTATATTACTATTTTTTGTAAAAAAAGTTTTATTTTCAATTTTGTAATGAATATAATGATAAAAAAGTTTATTTTTTTCCATGAAATGGAATCATAAATTAATATTAGATTTTTTTAATAATGATGATATCCTTCTATGAGACCAAAATATATTTTTCAACGGGTTATAAAAACAATTATTACATTCAAATCGAAAATTATCAAATAAATGATTTTTTTATTTTAGAATAAAATTTATAAAATTTTAAAAATTTCTATCGCAAAATAGATTCAATTTTTGAAAAATACACATCAAGAGATGGTTAGAGTGAATTTTTTGAAATTTTCTAATATGCATGATTTTTTTTGAATACTAAAATATAGTAATTTAAGGTATTCAACATTATCATCCAAATACCTAAAAGTTTCTGTCATGCTTGATGTAAGAACCCATTTGTTGGAACAAAAATTAACTGGTTTTTTTAAATAATCATAATTATCAACACTCTTGATAGTATATATCAAAAATAGTAAAATAATTTATATAATATTAAAAATCACTAATCTCGCCGCTTATAAATAATATCCCTCAATAACCAATCTACTCACACATTATATTCCTTATAGCATTCCAATATTATATTTATTTCCCTTACCAACCCTAATAAACACTTCCATGTGTTTCTAGTCTCACCCAATGACCGATTCTTTGTTCTATAAGGAGTATTTCAAGGAGACGACAATCACGAGTAAAAATCATCAATCATCGTCTTTTAATTCATTCATTCATCAAACTTATCCTCACCTTCCCCCTATCAGAAGTAACATAATAATTCAAGTATCAGATTTATACTATAATTTAATATTTTATAATGTAATATCATTCACACACCCCATTTATCATATCCTTATATTCAATGAAACGAAATCAGTTTCCAATTATAAGATATTACCATCTCCGAGGCAAATGATTTTTATCATTTTCCATTATCACCATCAAGGATAGTTATAAAAGTATTATTATTATTTAATCTGTTCTTAATAAGTAAATAATAAATTATTTCATGATATAGAACTAATATATTAACATAACATTTAATAAAATAAATCTTTTCCATGATGTTCAGAAAAACAACCAAAACATACAAAATATTTATCATTTACATTTTATCAAATAATTCATCCTAATTCTACAAATAAAAAAGTTATGTTGAAAAATTTATACTTCATTATGTTCATTAATAACAAATAATAACTTTTTTCTAGTTTTATTTCCATTTGTACATAACATCCATAATTACACACAGGTGAACGAGAATGAAAAAATGAAACGAATGCTCCTAAAATGATGAAATTGAACATTATACCTCATCAAAATGGATATAAATGAACTTAATAAAATTATAGTAAATAAAATTTATGTGTAAGTGGTTATGAATAAAATTATAAATGAATATAATTTTGTTTTCTAGGAAATTAAGTGTAAATACAGAACACATTTGAACAAAAACTAAGGGATCTCCCAAAACCCCAAAATTACATTTTGATTAAGCAATGCCACTCTTTATCTAAATTTGATTATTATTTATTCATAAATACCTATAAAATATTCTATAATTACTTTCCACACATATAAATATACATAAATTAGTCTTTATTTTATAAAGAAATGCATGTTTCAAAAGGTGCCCTTCATAATTCCTCCCGATAAGATATACCGATTAAAGGGAACATCTTTGTTTCTAAAAAATTTTCATGTACACTATATAAATTTTTTTATGCCTCAAATATCTTTATAAAATTGAAATATTTATCCAAAAAACTATTTTATTTTATATATGGTCGTATGAAAATAATTATTACTTTATCCTTTTTAAACATCCTATATTATTTTCCTCAAAACCTCACTTAAGTGTCACATTTCTAATGATACGTAACCAATATTTTTCATGTATTCAATTAATTTGGACATCATTATTCATAATCTATTATTATTTTTTACATTATTATAGTCCAAGAATTATTTAATACCTTCATTCATGGATTCCAATGTAAAACTCCCATTGGGTTTTCCATATTGCATGATCACGAATCCTGTTTCATTCCGTGGGCATACATAATGACTATTAGTTATGTTTAATTTCTTTTTTACAACACATTATCATGTACATGTTGTGATTGGTGCACATATATATAAATCCATTTCATTGGGTAATTTTTTGTCCCATGAGACATTATTTATGGGATTAGTGATTAAATCTAATTTATTATGGGACTCTTACTACCATGTCATATAGTCTTGGTAGTAATCCTTAACTCATGTTTATGTCATGATATGTGTTGATGCTATATTCTTATGATTACATGATCATATGAATCCATTTTTAATATGTTATGCTTCCATATGTTTGTTCATAAGCCATTCCTTTTATGTTATCATCTTATGATTTTTAACTAATCTTTTATATTTAATTCCCATGTTTGTTTTCTTATTTGTATTTCTGTCTCATTTATTTTGTGTATGTATTCCATAGGTTTAAATGTGCAGTTTTGGGATCACAAATAGAGTTAAGAGGACATTATTGAAAAATATATTATTCTGGGTTCATGTTTTTTGATTATGTACCTAGTCTGTCAATGGCACTAAAATTATTGATCCTTAGTTTGTATATTATGGATAATAATGCCTAAAAGTATTTAATAATAAGTTTAATATGGTAGGTTCACTTTATAAATCTTCATAATGGAACATGTAAGAGTAAAGATTTTTGTTTCTCATTATCTGAACACTGACATACATGTAACCCTTGTTTATCTTTATGTTCTCTTGGCCAAAAATCCCTTTGAAACATTAAAACCATGGATATTTAATATTATAATGACACATGATGATAAGAAGGCATGTATTTAATAATTTTTAATATTTAGAATGTCTTTTATTGTTGATTAATAGAGGTCTGAACTGTGGTATACTACTATAGAATGTTAAACTATAGGGTAAACAGATGGTCAAATCATGAAAACCATAGGGATCAAATAAATTAATTAAAGTATATTATAAGAGTATTATTATAAAATAAATCAAACAATTTTATTTATATTAATTTAATGTTCATAAATATAAATCATTAAGAGGGAAAAAAATATTACCTACATTGAATTTGAGGAAAAAATGTATAGAGATTCCATTAATCACATTATTTGTCATGTGAATGTCAATGAAATTCTCATTCATGAATGGTAGCGAGCCTTGGTAATGAATAAACACATAAGTTATATTTTTTAAATATATATTTATAATTATTTTTCAACTTTTTTTATTGTAGATTAATACTATTCAATTTTTTTACAATTATATGTATCACTATAATTTAATGTGAAACCCTTATGATGAAAATTATGGATTCATTAGTCCCCGTGACAGCTCGACAAATATATTATCAATGGAGGAAGTTTAAGTTTTTTAATATCACATTAGATAACAAAAAATTTTGATATAAAACCTAAATATAACATATTATTCTTAATATATACATTGTATGGATAATTAATATAATAATATATTTTATATTTTAATCTTTTCCATCACTTAGTCATTTTTTAGTTAATAATGGATTCTCATTGGGATTAATTTGAATAAACAATATATATATATTTTCATCAAATTCATCAATATCTACGAAATTGACCACATATGATTTTCCTTATAAATATGTAAATCACTAAATTTGACAATTTACAAAAAAAAATATCAAATTTATTTTTTTATAATATGTTTTAAAAATAATTTTTTATTATGTGGATTTATTTATTTACCATAAGAACAATAGTCTGGGGATGTATAAATTTCATAAGAAGTCAATAGATTTATTTATGTGAATATGTATATTAGTATTTATTATAATATTTCACTATTAAAACATTTATCAAATAAAATTACTTATTTTACTCAATGTATTTATGGTTTCCAAAAATATATAATTATAATGATTGTGGATATTAAAATTTTACATTTATAAGAGATATAATGTTTTATCCACAATCTCATATCTAAAAAGCAGAGAATCCAAAGGTAATTATTATTTAATTTAAATTATTTATCAACCGTTTATTAATATACAATTTTAAATTACTACTAAGATTCCAATATATCAAATATAAAAAATATAAGGTTTATTTGTTTATAAATTATTTGGAATGTTTAATGGTATTATAATAATTATATACTTCATTAACAGGTGAGTTATTATCATATTTTTAATTCTTTTATTTCACAATTATCTTGAAATTTGGCCTATTTAATGCCTATTGTGTTATTTTTTTGATAATTTTTTTAGAGTTATAAAGAGATTTTAAAATTGAAAATTTTACATATAAATATGAATAATACCATATGTATGGAGAAAATGATTTTATAGTTTTGTTATTTTAATGAGATTGATGGTCCACATTACCTCAAAATTTGATTATTTTAAATACTTTATTATAATTTATTAAATGTAACAGAGATACTAATTCCAATGAATCATAAAAGGATTAAAACTGGATTAATAAAATATTGAATGGTTCTTGAATCATTAATACATCAATATGTCCCATAGTGTACACATTTTTACTCAAAGAGACCATTTTTAATATAAAGATATCATTTTTGTTCATATTGTGTTCCAAATAATCAAAACCAAGAAAAAATCTCTTAGTATCATTATAAATTATTTATATTATTTTTTAATAATTTTTGATGTGTATGAATAATATTAACATAAAACCAACAGATTGTGTGGTCAGTGCAACTGAGAACTTGTGATTTTATATAAAAGTGACATTTTAGGTCAAAATGCATATCAGATACTCAAATAACAAAAACAATTACATAGAATATTATGATTTATTAGAGAATATATCCTTTTTTGTTACTTAGATCTCTATGAATCAATGACATACCAATATAAAACACGGTGTGGCATGTATAGCTCAATGTTTTTGTTTTCAGCAAAAAGCATCATTTTATCCCACAATGAGCTCTGTAAGTCCAAACAGAGAAAAAACCTTCATATTATCATTATAATTTATGAAAATTATACATGGTTATTTTTTGATGTGTTGTAATTGAGAACACATAAATTTGTCATGCGGTGTGACTAAATAAACTTATTTTGAATGGATATATTTTCTAAATAATCATTCTAGCATAAAATGTGTGTATGAATCTCAAAACCATTAAAATTCACTATGATTATTTAGATAATTTTGAAATGTGATTTTTGAATATTTTTTTGATGTCTTGGACTTGACCACAAAAAAATCTAACACATTTTGTGGTTTCATTGACTTAAAAGACATGATTTCCATTTAAAAGTGACAATTGAAACCAAAATTCAATTAGATAATCAAAATCAAGAAAACATTCTATGATTTCCATAAATTTTTTAGGAAAATTATATATCATTAATATTTAACAATTTTTAATTAATTATATGTGTTTCTAAAAAATCTCTCATGGTAATATTGAATCATGTTTGGGTTGAGTGTGTTTTTTGACTAAGAGGGTTTCCATGATTAGTTGTGGAGTTCCAGAGATATTTTTCAAAAAATTTGTTGACATAGGTCCATAAGAATGGATTGGATGATATAGAGGTGGTGGCAAATGATCATATACAATGTGGCGATGCTTTCAAGGGTTTTTCCAATTTTTGGGTCAATAAAATGGAGAATAGAGAAGAGTGTTTTTGGAAATTGTAGTTGTGTTCCAGTCATAAGGATGTTTCAAAATTTGTGCTATATATGTTTTTCAAGATTACAACAAAATAATATGGAATAGGAATGAATTTTTCCCATGTTTTGGAGCGGCGTGCATAGTTACTATTGTGGTTGAGGATTGGACTAATGGAAAAGTGTTTTTGATAGAATGTTGCACACCATGCACTCATGGTCTTCAAAATACATAAAATAGATGGATATCCCTTCAATTTATAGAAGTTCAATACTTTGAGAGAATGTAACCTCTGGTTTCTCAAGTGGTGTGGCTGTGTAAGTAGAGAATTATTCAAATTTGTGCGCCATATGGTCATCGCATGCCAATAGTTATTTTGTTGTAATGCATTATGTGTTACGCATGTTTGTAGTAGCATGAAATGTGGGTTTTATATGACAATGGTGACACTGTTGCACTGTTATAAAAGTATCATTAAATTCATCCCAAGGATGGGCGAATATGTGATTTTTCCCAGTATATATATGGTAAATTGGTATTCAATAATGGATGTATGTGGAACTTCAACATAGCACTTATTTAAAGTTTAGGATACTATAATTCAGGATAATGAAGGAACCTAAAATTACATAAATTGTGAGTGGATCCCTTCAAATATTAGAGACTGAAAAAGAGGAATATGATGATCCTTCCCTCCAATAATGAGACAGAGATAGAGATATAGGGAGTAACCATTAAGAATGTAGTGAGAATACCCTAAACATTATAATGGTATTGATCATGGACCTAGAAGATATAATAAAACTATATAAATATATGTGTGCTTTTAGTGGATTTGGTATATCAACACATCTATTTTGAATTCCCTCTATACATATCCTTGTGAGGGTGAACAATGTAAAATCGTATTTTCCCATGCATGATTTAATTTATGTTCATATATATTCGATGGTAGAATGTGAGAAGTGTGTTTTGATTAACAATAATACAAGATAAATAAAGGTATTAGATTTAACCAGTCATACCCAAATCCACACCCTCATGATATTCAACCTAATATACCTATAAATATAACAAATTGATATATTGGGTGGTCTATATGGCTTAATTTTTAGGTATTAATTTTAAATTGACATTTTAGTTTAGATCGAGTATCACATAGAAAAAACTGAAAATATATTCTCATATTGTTACATATTTAAAATGATATATGATATATTTTGGATTTTTTGGAATAATTTTTTTTTGTTTAAGTCACACATTGTGTTCCTTTTAGGACTAAAAATGTATTTTTTATTTTAAAAGGGACATTTTATTTCAAAACACACACCACAAAATCAGAATAGGTAAAATATGTTAGGACTGTATTGATACTTAATGACTATGATCTATTATTAATTTGTGACATCTATGAAGCATCATCATATCAATATAAAAGACAGTGTGGCCAACATTACTCAAAGTTCACATTTTAGTATAAAATTAACATTTTAAAAACAATTCACATCACTTTATCAAAAATGATAAAAATTTAATCCGACTAACATTAAAATTTAGGGAAACAATTCCTGATTTATTTGTGACATTTAGAAATTAAATTCAACTCATTCTTACGAAAATTATGACTAAAATGGCTAAAATTTAATATTTTTAGTTTAAAAGTTCCATTTTAGTCCAAAACATGTTTCTAAAACTCAAAATATAAAATTATTTTTTTATTATATTTATACATTCCAAAAATGATACTTGATTCGAATTTAATTTTTAGGAATCAACCATAGAACAATGTGACGTAGACTATGGGAGGCATATAAAAAAAATGATTTTGATTTAAAAGTCTAATTTTAGTTCAAAAAATGTCATATATTCAAAACTAACCAATGATTCATGGATTGTATTCATTTTTTTAAAAAAATAACCATAAATAATTTTTTACAAGTAGAGGAATTAATTTAATATCAATTTAACACATGGTGTGGATATTCTGACTAAAAGCGCATTATTTCAATTAAAGAAATTATTAAGATAAAAATTAACTTCACTGAAAACAAACCAAGAAAACAGGCTGGTATTTTCGTGAAATATTCGGAAAATAATCCCTGATTCATTTTGACATTTATGAATTAATTAAATGTTAATTTGAAATACAATGTGGATCCTATTATTTACAGTTATTTTTTAAATTTAAAAGCTAAATTTTCATTCAAAACACACATAACAAACCCAGATCTAAGAAAACACCTTTGTATTGTCTAGATAATTTAAAACAATGATATATGATGGATTTTTGATGTGTTGAAAGTAATCATACATCAATTTGATACACCATTTCACCATAGAGAAAAACTATTTTTTTCATTAAAATTTATCATTAATGAAAAAAGGTGTTTCACATTCTCAAAACTAAGAAAATACACTCATGTGGTATTGATATTTTAGTTTTGTAGTAGTACAAGCACTACAGTAAGTACATTAGTAGTGTACTATTGAAGCAATAATTTTTATTTGAAATGGGATTTCGTGTTGAGGCCTCAGAGCCTTCCTATGTCTTTTGGAAAATGGCTCTCTGTGTCTTCCTTTCCCATCAGGACCACACTAAAGTAGATTTTCATCATTGTAATAAAATGTGGCAGAAATAATTGTTATTTTTAGAGTCATATAAAAGTGGGTATAGTGTCCCTATTAGTCACTAAACACTAATGATTAGTGTTCAAGATTATCCATACAAGGCTTTTATGTGGTGTAGTGATGTTGAACTTTATAAATTACATAAATGTGTGGAATATTGGAATAAATAAATAATTGGTAGATGGGTATGGTTCAATTATAGTGTGGGTCTTTAAGATTCTATATAGACCATCAGTTCTATATAGTCCTTCTATCCATGCATCCTTTATGTCTTGAATACCATTAGGACAACATTCAATAAATGAGATCTCTGTCATCCTAGTTAAGAATATGGATTATGATAAAATAAAAAAAACAGGGCCTTCAATGTGGGGGAAAGGAATTAAATGTGTATTAATCTAACAAACAATGTGGTCAGCATAACTAAAAGCATGTTACATAATCAAAACATGAAATAATGTGTTGTTAGTGTCATATTAATTTTTATTATATTGAACTAATTTATTATTTTATCCTACTTGTTTATTTATTATGTTTTATAATTCAATTCATTCTTTTTATTTTATATTAATTCATTACCCTATCATATTTAGGTCTATTTTATTTATCTATAGTATCTACAATATAATCACTGTTTCTTATTATAGATCTAGTCTATATTTCTTGATGCTTGTATGGTTTGATCGAAAATATTGATGTAATCGAGCTCTGTTGGAAGGGGTCTATGTACAGTAGAATACAGGGCCAACTATAGTATTAAAAATTGTTTTTTAGATTCTTATAAATTATAAATGTTTATAATATATCGTACATATAATTATAATTTTAATTGGTATATATGAATGTGTATCTATATGTATATATGTCTGTGTTTATATATGGGTATGTGGGTTTATGTAGGTATGTATGTGTATGTGTATGTGTATGTGAATATGTTTGTGTATGTGTATGTGTATGTGAATGTGAATGTGTATGTCTATTTGTATGTGTTTCTGTTATTTTTTTCTTTTTTATGGGTATTTGTATGTGTATCTGTATGTGTATGTGTCTGTGTGTATTTGTATGTGTGTATGTTTATGTATTTATGTGTGCGTATGCGTGTGTGTATGTGTATGTGTATGTTTTTGTGTGTGTGTGTGTCTGTATGTTTATGTGTATGGGTATGAGTATGTATGTGTATGTGCATGTGCATGTGTATGTGTATGTGTATGTTTATATGTAGGTGTTTGTGTACGTGTATGTGTACGTGTATGTGTACGTGTATGTGTACATGTATGTGTATGTGTAGGTGTATCTGTATTTTTATGTGTATGTGTATGTGTATGAGTTTGTGTATGTGTATGAGTATGTGTATGTGTATGTGTATGAGTATGTGTATGAGTATTTGTATGTGTATTTGTATGTGTATACATTTGTCTATATTTATATATGTGTAGATGTATATATGTATGTATATGTATGTTTATCAATAATTTTGTGTGAGCATGTATATATGTGCTTATGTGTTTGTGTATGTGTATGTGTATGTATGTATATGCGTGTGTGTGTTTATTATGCTTATGTATGTATGTAGATGTGAATGTTTCGGTGTTTGTATGTTTATGTGTTTGTATATTAGTGTATGTGGGCATGTATATGTATGGACATTTATGTTTTTGTGTGTACTACTCCCTTTGGTTCTTGACGTTCCTCATGCTGTGATTATTCGGCTTCATTAAGTTGGTTCATGGTGTTCGGAAAGGGGACCACTCAGTCCTTGTTTTTTTCCTATATCAAGAAATTATTAACATTAATCATAATTTAGGATTCTCTAACAGGGTGGTTTCTACTTTCAGAGGTCGATATAGTTCCATTGTTATTTAATAAATTTATTTCATCGATTATATTTAATTATTAAATAATGTATTTTTTGAATCCCTTTAGTAATGTGAAATGGGGGGGGGGAGGGTAAAGACCATGCACGTTTGAGCCCACAAGGGTTTCTTCGTAATATCCCACAAACAATGTAAACAAGAAAAATCAAACCTTGACCACCCTGCATAATCTTACAAGTTGCCCTCTTTTAAAAAAAATTATATGATTTATAATCATTTATTTATTTTATTTTATTTTCATTTTTAATGGTTTTTGTTTGGAGAGGTATGAATTAACATTACATAGGTATTTAAGGGATGCGATCAAACATCTTTGTATGGGTTAATGGTTGTATACGATGACAACGATGTGGTGTAAAACTGTTGCTATGAAAACTAGGTGAGTGATCGGTAAGATGTGATGAATGATAATGGTTGTTTTGTGGTGATTCAAACGGCTTGAATGAACAATGAATTTTCAAACAACGATCAGTTTTAAAAGAGACTATTTTTATTCCTTTGAGGTCTATTCCTATATTCTTAATAACTACATAAATAAATAACAGAAAAATTAAATGGACCTAAAAAATATTATGATTAAAATAGCTATTTATGAATTGAAACCATGTGCAAGGGAGGTGGGTTCCATTTTTGTAGATGTGGGATGACATATCATGTGAATATGGTGTATAGTTACAATATAAATTCTATAATAACATATTTAAATAATAAATCTAAAATTATTTTAAATTCAAATCTGAATGAATGGTAAATGAATATAATAACTAACGTTATAAATATGATGCGATGGTTTAATAATTTTTTTTATTAAAAAAATAAAATATTAAAGAAGTATAAATTGTAAAAAATAATTTTTTTTTAAATTAGGCATGTGGGTAATACAGCTCTCACGTGGTTTTAACCGACTTTGGCCCACACCTGCACGAGCCCAAATCTCATTAACTTGTGCAGTAAATGATCAATTTTTTGGCTCTCCCTACCCCACATCCGTCACAAAGCCGCAGTGCCCATGAACCACAATCCTGTTTTGTATCACCCACACCATTCATGGTTTAAAATAAATGTTTATAAAATATATAAAATAGAGTGTAAAATATAAATACAATATTTTTAAAATTATTTTCTCACTCTATTACACTCTTTGGGTTTCCATAGTCTGATGAATATATAAACCAACACTATATATCCTCTCAAGATAGGGGGAGGGATCATTCTTTCCCTATGAATTGGCCTCATCACTTCTCTCCCCTTACAAGTCCATTGTCTTTCCCTTTATTGCCAAGATGTAATCATATTTTGAAGGTTCCCTATATTAATCAATGTTTTCACAATCTCATGCATTACCTTCAAGAGTCTACCAAGGCTTCTGCCCTACCCAACCATTCTCTACTGGCTTGTTTGGGAAGGAATCTCCCATCAGTTGATGTGTTGGACAATTTCATCTCAAATTCATTACATTTATAGTATAACACAATTATTATTTCCCTAGACACTCTCCATCTCCTCAATCATTTTGAAAATGAAGTGGATTTTTTTTCTATATTGGTTTTCTAGTATGTGATCCCCCGATGGACATTGGTTCTCTCCCTTATGGTGGTCAAATGACTTTTATTTGAAGTCAGATGCTCTCTCTACACTGCTATGGGTAATTTTAATAGGACTTTTATTTATTTTTCAAACCCCTTATATCCTATAAATTACATGGAATTTGGTTGGTAGTATTCTATGTTTTGATTATAGATCACATACAATTTTAAAATATATTTATCTTAGAATCTATATTTAAATATTTGTCTCAAAACATACATTTAATTTTATTTCAATTTAAAACAAGAATGTATCCTAGAACATGAAATAAATGTTTTTTATATCATGTTTGGACATCATCTACAATTTTAGTGGACTGGGACACCCTCCACAACTCTATAGTCATGGTTCAATGGACTAAAGTATTAGTTCTTTAGCTCTATTCAGTGAAGAGGATAACACTTTCATTATTTCTATTTGGAATATTTCACCTCTTGTTAGAATTGAAAACATGGATGTAGTATTGTACAAGAAGGATGGAAACACTGATAGATCAATAGAAACTAGATGTTTTGTTGCGGAGGATACCCAAACCAATGGGGCCACACCATTGCTCACTCTAAAAAGTCCCAATCTTATGTATCTATTAAAGATATATATTCATGTAGATTATATTCCATTACATCTGATGAAAAAGGAGAATTGGGACATGATCTTGGAACATACTGTATGAATGAGTTTTCTAGGTAGTGTTCTCTTCCATATGTTATGATGTAACAAAGTTTCACACAACTAGAAATCATCTCAATAGGGATAGGGGTTCTAATATAATGAACAAGGAGTTCACTATCTATCCAATATATAGGTGTTCCAATTGGGTTCACATATAGAATTGTTTCTAGTTTAGAAAATGAGTTGTCCAAAAAATGGTTATAATTTTATGAACACCCATGTAGATATTTAATTTGATAATATTATAGGATTATTTGACCTTTTATATACCTCTTCAGTGTTTGAAGAAGATGAGTACTATGTATAACATTATTATAATGGAAGTATGAATGTAAATAAAAATTCATTTTTCATTGTGTATTATAAAATTAATCCAATTAAAAAAATTAAGTCCTATAAATATTATTTTAACCTTATGAAACTAATGATTACATGATCTATACGAAATGATTTTTCTTTTATTACCTCACATGAGTGTTCCTTGAGAATCCAAAAGGTGGATGATACCACACTTCAATCTAAGGACATAATAAAAGCAATTACAATTAATAATCTAGAAGGAAATATCAAATAAAATGAAAAAAATGATAGACCCAAGAGAGGAGACGAATTTAGAGTAGGAAGAAACCAGTGGATTCAATGATTAATAATTCCATTGTGTGTGAAAAAACTCAGAGCAAGGTTAATGACCAATAAAAGGATTTAAAAAATAGAATAGTGCGGAAAAAATATCATAGTAATGAAATAGTATCACTAAAAGAATAAAAACTGGAATCTTCTAAAATATAGTTTATAGAACCTGTGATTCAGAGGAATGAAACTGAAACACTAGTAGTTCAATTGACCACTAACAAGGGATTTCTCATTATAAATGTGGGTGATGTACCTTCTACCATAGGGGTAAAATTGATTAACACTAATATAAGGATATTGGATTATTCATTTCTCATCCATCTAATACAGCAGATGGTTTAACGCATGAATAAATGATAGATACATGGATAGATGAATGTGTAATAATAAGAAAATGACTATTATCAAGACCGTATCTTTATTCATGGTTTTAATATTAGAAAGATCATTATGAAAGACTACATCCCTACCTATGGGGTTATTCTTGAATTATTTGAATCTATAAATGTAGAAAACATTTAGTGTAAGGAAGTGAACATGTAATATAGTTAATATAGTGTGTATGGATAGGATGATATAAAGTTCAATTAGAATGAAATTATCATATTTTATGAGCCTAATCTATCTCATAATGTTTTGGTTTCGTGTGTGCTTCACACTTAAACTATAAACTTGTATATTTAAATTTCTAGGTGTTCCAAACTAATAGAGGGAAGGATTGGTATATCTGGGATTCAATTACTTAGTTATTAGTTAGGCGACTTCTTATCTATGTAATGGATTTGTATCCAACACTTTCATGGTTTAAGTAATACATTTATGGATAAAATAATTTATTGTGGGATTATTTTTTATGTGTCGGTTGTAGAATAACAAACATAAGTAATGAGCATTCATATATTAATATACATATTCTATCCATGAATACAGTTCCCACAAATATTAGTTTAGAACCCAATGTATTTAGAAGAAAAAATTTCCTTTAATAGTGTATGCAACATCCAACAATGAGTAAAAAGAACACATTATTATTTTTACTGTTATTATTATTTAATATTAAAGTTTTCACCTATCCATTTTAATGGAGGGTATGAACTAGATTACCTATATTATGAAAATATTATTTAAAGTTGAATATATAATTAATTATTTGGAGACTAATTAATTATACATGAAAATAAAAAATCTTTGAAAATAAATGGAAGTCATTTTTTAAATAACTATTTTAAATTTCACAACTGTGTTTTATTCCTATAAATTTTAAAAATAACACATTTTCATTTTCTGAAAAACGATTTTAATATTCACAGATGTGTTTTATAGTAACAAATTTAAAAATAAATTCTTTTTAAGAAACAATAATCATTCTTATTTATTATAGATTCAATATTTTTTTTATCATTTATCGTATATTTTTTCTAAATAATAGATAAAAATAAATCTAATTTGAAGCTAAAAATGTAATTTTCCCTAAATAGAAAAACTATTTTTCACCATCTAATGGTGTAATTATTTTAAAAATAAATTATAATACTTTTTTATTATTTATTTTATAAAATAAACATCAGTTTTGAAATCTTATTACCAATATTATCGTAGTGGGAATTTTGTTTTCAAAAAATATTCAATATTTCATGAATAGTTAAAAATATAAAATTTTAATTGAAAACTACATTTTTTAAATAATTTAGAATAATAAATTCTATTTTTAATTATTTTTAAATAAATTTTAGTTCATTTTTATATCATGTAAAATAATTTAGAACATTTTATTGCTTTTAATATGGAATTACGATATAAGAAACATTGAATTATTTTTTGAACATTTTTCTCTTTAAGACCTACATTCATATCTAATTTGTGAGATTAATGTTAAATTAAAATTTGGAAATTAGAGAAATTTAATTTGGAAAAAATGGATTCCATATTATTAGTCATAATAATTTATAATTTCTAATAAGTTTAGGTTAAATTTTGAATAACATAAATATTAAAAACATTAAAAATTAATTACCCCAATTTAGTTAAAAATTTATTTACCATGTGGTTAAACTAATATAATAAGATTAAAAATTACATAAAACTTCATCATAATTTTATTTCATGACTTTATTTTGATCTTTTGACATGTAATACTCGAACATAGGGAAATTTCCTTTAACTTTACTTTTAAAATGATATATATTATAAGTTGAGTAAGGAAAAAAAATAATTGCTTTTAATTGTAAACAAAGCTTTTAGATTGGTGAAAATTCAACCTATATTCAATTATAAATACATATTTGAAATTTAATTGATTATTTTATTATCATGGTAATTTATTTATAATTTTTAAAGATAGAATAATTACATTTAATTAATATACAAAATTGATGTAGAAATTATTAAATTGGTAGAAAAATAAAATATGTGACATTAAAAATGATAAATGTAAAGTAATTTGATTGAATAATTTTGTTACATGATTTTTTAGATTATTATAAAATCTATGGGATTTTTAATGATTCTATTGGAATTTCCATGCTCTATTTAAGTTATTAAAATCAAATTAATTGATTTGTTTCCAAATTAACGATAATGATATTTTATAATAAATAATGTTTTATTAAATTATTTAAAGATACAAATACTCTTATCCTCTTACATGTTATTTTTATATTTTAATAAATTTAAACTATGGTATATTAATAGAAATATTTTACTATATGAAAAACTATTTACCCATAATTTGAAAAAACTTTGTTAGAGTAGTTAATGTTAAAGAGGTGGGTTTTCATGTTGCATGAACTTGTCTTAAAATTAATTGTCAAAACACACATATTTTTATTTTATTTTTAGGATTTAATAGTTTTTACCACTATAAAAAATAATCTAATACTATTCATTTTATTTTTAGTCTTAAATGATGAGTTACATAAATATGAAGACTAGTTATCATAGTAAAAAACAATTTATGAAAGTGAGGAAACATAGATATTCCAGAACATAATGTTTAAAACAATTGTGTTTTTTAGTGGGGTAATTGATTCTCAAACATAAATTCCCTTTCCATTATTTTTCATTTTTTTGTGGAACATGATGTACAATTGAGCTCTCAATAGAGAAAACATTTTGGGATTTATAAAAATACCACTCCTCCTCTACTATAAAAGCTCACTCACTCCCCTCACTTCATCACACATATCAATCAATTTGTCTCAGTAATCCAATACCAAAATATTGTTAAAACTTCCCTAAAATCATCAATGAATCCTTATTCTGGCCATTAATCAAACTTATGATGTTTTGGTGAAAACTTAAGAGGGGTACACACATAAAATGTAACATTCATCAATGAGAATTCTTTTGATATCTTCCTCACATACTTAAAATATTGTAAAAAAATTATTATAAAATAATCATAGTATAATCCATATTTTGAGATGTTATTATGGGAATTTAATAACTTTATTACTTATCATCTTCAATTAAATGGGTTGTAAAATCGTTATTCGTTTGTAAGGTGGTCTACCAGATCACAAACTGATGTCTTTTGTTTTCCCATTACCACCTCACACAATTGTTTATGAAGTTTCATATAAATTATATATATTTTATTTATAACATAATCATGAATATGGGTTATTATATCATATATTCTATTTTATCTTCCATTATATAGGGGGTACGATAATGTTTTTCATGTGTGTAGAGGACTACTGCCTAGTGGAACGATGCGATTTATTCTTCAAAAAAATGTTACACAATAGTTAATAAGGATAATGATGATGAATATATATGATATAAATGAAATAAAATTCATTATATATTTATCATTCTAAAAAAATAATATATCATTTTTCTTCTGTAACTTTTCACTCATCGAAATATTATAATTTCATCTGTAGACTTGTCGAATACAGCTGCCATGAAGTGATGTGATTATTTTTTCCCTAAAAAAATCAGCTGAATGAAATATATAAGTATATATAATTATATAATATAGAATATATGATATATTTATAATTTAAATGCTAAATTATTGTAATGTCTTGGCACGAGTTTCAAAATCTTGTGACCCAAGTCGGTTAGTCACATGACCACAAGCATGCCACCATGCATGCCAAAGGCTTACATCTAGTAGTGAGGGTCTAATGTAGATCATGGGGAGACAATACCATTTTTTGCAATGTAATAAACAAATGGAAATAATACAATAATAATAATGAAAAGATTTTAAAAATAGAATAATATCTGTATTAAAATATGACCAAAACTAGAAAGATAATTCCAAAACTGAACATTAGATATGACATACTAGTGTATGTGCTATATGTAAAAATAAAAAACCAAATTTAAAAGAACAAAAAACTCCCATGATGGTTCTGAAACACGTGTTTTCCCTCCTCAATGATCCATTTCACGCCATTCAACTATCAAAGGGCCATTGCACTTAACTTGTCCTACAATCATGAAATCTCTTCTGGTACTGATCAGGTAGCATGATTAGAGTTTGAGTATAACTTAGTAGGACACTATGAATTCTATTTAAAATTTTCCAATTAAACAATGTGTGAAGTGGTATTAATAAATAATTACAATGCACAAATAATTGTTATCACATTTTCTACTATTCATTATTTGACCACATAAACCTATGGGTTCCCATGGACACATGTATCTCACTAAATGTTTCATCTCATATCAAAGCCTAAACTATCCCTAAGGGATGTCATAACTCATGATGCACTTGTTAATATCAATTAATTCATTTCATAATTAATAATTCCATTGTTAGAATTCATAATCTGAATTCACACACGAATTCCATTATTACCATTCATTATCTCAATTCTTATTTTAATTTCATTAATACCAATCACTAATACATTTCACACATGAATGAAATTGTTACGAGTAATTGAAACATTTCACACATGATTTTTATTTTAACAATTCATTTCCTCCATTCATACATGAATTCCATTATTACTATTCAATTTATCTATTCTTATGTATCACAATATCAAAATATCTTATGTATATAAATATATATCATAATATCTCTATTAATTAACACAACTATTAATTAATTTGACTCATCAATTTTGTATTCACATAACCTTGTTAATTAATTTAAATATTAAATAATAACATCAATGATTGTATAATCACAAAAAAATCCATTAACTAATTCAGCAATTAATTAATTCATTTCTAAATCAATAAACTAAAAATTATTTGTTAATTAATTAAAAAATAATTAATCAATCCTCAATCCCAATATGTCATAATTATTTCAAAAATTAATTATTAAATTTCATAATCACAATATCTCTATAATTAATTCAATAATTGATTATATCAATTCAACAATATCAATATCCATTATTAACATAAAAATTAATTATTCGACATCATAATCACAAAATGTCAAAAATTAATTCATTAATTAATTTCCTCAATTCAATAATCTCAATATAGAATTATTAATATACAAAATTAATTGCTCATGATTCACAATCTCTTAATTAATTAATTCCAAAAATTAATAAACCTAACATGAAAAACCAATTAAAAAATTAACCCTAGAAAATATGTATTTAATAGAGATACTTGAAACCATGAATATGGAATTGGATTCATATTCCACTTATATAAATTCATTGATGAATAATCATCCAATAGAAGTCACCAAATTTGAGTAGAATAATAATATAAAGTGAGATATTGATCTATAACCTAAATCAAAGATTGAACAATATTAGATACATTAAATAAATATCTATATCCACAATACTAAGACTAGATCAAAACAACATAGATGGAATGATCCCTTAATGGTTTGATAATAATGGGAACAAAAATGGAAAACCCATAGATTGAGATCCTCTTACAAAGAGGGCTACATATATTCAATTCAGCATTTGAATCACTAATAATAATGGTTAGAATATCATATAATCTATATGGAGGCATTAAAATCATGAAATAGTTTTCGGTATTGAGCATGGGATGGTTAATGACTAAAATAGTGGCTCATGAAATTATTAATCTAATTTTATGGATAAATAAAAACATGCATATGCCTAACTCAGTAGGGGCCTACAGTTATCCTAACTGCGTGCCTTAACCATGTGCTTCTTCTAGGGGGTGCACAATTTTTCATTTTAAGGTGCAGGGTTTGAAAACCCATGTTCCATCCGTGTAATATTTAACTATTTATGAGTACATTATTTGCTAGACCAGGGTGAAAGTATTGGGAAAACCATGTGCCAACCATAAAATAACCTTTTTTATTCTAAAATTACACATTTTCACCCAAACACATCAATATTTCAACCCGATTAAAATTTAATCAAAAATAAGGAAAATTATACCTATAAAAAAGCCTGATATATCTCTAGAAAATGTCAAGATTTTATAATCTCTCCACCTCATATCATCTCATACTCGACCTATCCTCCCAAGTACCTCCGTGATTTAGAGTTGAATATATCATTCCACTAGGCCCTCATACCTTCTTCCCTCTCCGAGGTTTTCTCCTAAAATATACCATGTTTTAACATTTCATGAACAATCACATATCATTTCCATGAAACACATTCTCCTTGTGATCCAAAACACATATTGGATGCTCCTTAAAGGATACATACATCTTTGTCTCAATATCATCCACATCAATCACATTAGAATGTTTAGGGTGATACCACAGAAGTGGTGGAAAATTGTAGACGCCATGAATAGAATTATTACTCTATGTAATATCTAATTAGTATGTCATTAGACTGATTCTCTCCAAAATTTCATATAGTACAATGAACCTGGGTGTATTCCTACCATATCATTATATCCCATGGAGACCCAATCTTGGAAACACTAGATATAATACATGATCACCACATTTAAAACTTATGGGTCATCATAATCTATCATTATATGAATATTTTCTACTCAAATCCATATCCATACACATTTTAATCAACTAATACTAATCCAATATCTCCTGCAAAATACTCTGTCCCAATAGTTTGAACTCACCAACCTCTATCTAGCATAGATGTGATCTAAAATGACTACCATAATGTGCCTTTTATTATTACATATTAATAGTTTTTTTATAATTGTTTTTATAAAAAAACCCCATTAGTTCTATTTTATTTTCTCAATACCCACAAAATTCTAGAAGTAATGACAATAGAATATCCTCAAGCACCTAAATAGTACACATTGACTGCCCATCTGTCTATGTGTGGAAAACCGTCCTTAGTAAAACCGGTGTACCAAGTTCCTTCTAAAATCCCTAATTGAAGTGAAATATAAAGTATAAATCATGGTACGAAACTATTGTATTCAGAACGTTGTGTATAAAAACTATCTCCCAAAGATACAGTTCTCCTTAAAGTTTCATTGAGAATGTCTCATTCCCTAGTAATAAATGTTTTACCATGGTCAAGAATTCTACAATCACCAAAATAGAATCATTCTTCTATGACATCATCATGAAACTCAGTAAAAAATCATTAGTCATGATTCCTAATTTCTATTTAGTAATGGGTAATGACTATTAAAATACTTCATGTCATTGATACTTGACCATCACCTATCTATAGTTGTAGCATCATGTCATGATTGCTTCGATCTCATTTTCTAATCCCAACCCCCAAAAATGTCATCATAGGACATGATTCACTTTTGGAACACCTATATGTACCACCCAAGTTGAGGTATGAAATTCATGCATCATCTTCATTTGCATGCTCATTTAAACAACAACTCAATTCGTGATCTAGATGATCACCCCCATCCATATTCCACTCTAAATGGGTTTCCCCACCTTCAGCGATTTACCTCAAGGTCAATCATTTTAGATCCTCATGTTCTCTACATTTGATTCCTATTAAGAGTATAAAGTCTAGTGAAATTGATATGAGAGTCATCTTATTTTAACTATCATAAACCAAAACATCTATAACATGAAAAAATATCATAATCTTCCACTTACTAATATTCTCTTGAACCTATGATGTTTTTGTCTTGATAGCTAAGGAATAAAAAACAATGATTCTCTTCCTTGGTGTATATTCCAAATTGAAGTCGAATGACTACATATACTCAAACCATCGTCACTGATGGAGGTTCAACAATCACTATGAAAATATATACATTAATTACTCTTGGTCAGTATACATAGTAAACTTCTCTCCCAAAAAATAATTCTTTCAACAATTCAATACATAAACCATAGCATCTATCATGAGACCATGCATTGGGTAGTTCCACTCATGTGGCCTCAACTGATGAGACCATTATGTTATAAGTTGGTCTATCTACATCAAAAATGATCCTATTAAAAGCCATGAATCATCACAAAATAATATATACTACAAACCCAGATCAAGAGGGATCATGATTTGTTATTATTTCAACCACTTCTTTAACTCATAGGAGACATTATCTCATGAGTCTGACCATTTAATCATTATCCACATTATGGTTAACCCAGAATGTGCACTACCATATGAGTAAATCTCTAGACGAACCTCATCTAATATCCAAAAACACCATAAATTAGTAGATAAAAAATATGTTCTGGGGATTCTCTAAAGAAACAACTATAAACTACTTTTATGGTTCCACTAACACATCTTCCTCTATGATGGTGTGACCTAAAAATTGTACCTGATCAATCCAAAAATTGGCAAAAAAATAACTTATCATATAACCAATTATCTCTTTGTCTACTTAGGAATATATGAAGATGTGGGTCATGAGCATCATGAAACTCACAGAAGACCAAGATTTAATCCACCTAAAATTAGAAAAAAAACCAGGTACAGATGAATGATTCTATTAATCATAGTCATAAGAACTTTTGGTGAGTTAGTCAACCCAAAAATAATTAAAAAGAACCCATGTAGGCAATACATGCTTATGAATGTATTCATTGATATAAATCAGAAGCTCAGACACTCAACTAATTATACCTTGATATCATGTAAATATTTGAGAATAAACAATCCCATGAGAACTTTTCAAATAGATCATTGATATGGAGAAGAAAATACTTGTTTATACATTCATCCACTTCAACTTATGGTATTAAACACCAATGCATATGCTCTCATCTTACATCATTTCAAGTAACATAGGTGATCGACAAGGTGATATACTCAAATGGATAAATCAATTATCCTTAAAATCATCCAATTGATAATTTAGTTCTTGAAGCTATGTAGGTGTCATTCTATATGGTGGAATTGAAACTGGATCAGCTACAAGAATGAGCTTAATAGTAAAAATTCACATCTCACTCAGGTGGAAGTCCTAATAAATGATTAAGAAACACATCATAATATCTATCCACTACTACTGAAAAAATGTCATTCCTTTCGCACCCATCATCCAATATCAGTGTAGAAACATGGGCTATGAGCTCTCTCATTTTTTTAGTGATTGGATATGCTCGTCCTTCCTGGATATCCCACTCTCCATAGTCAATATAGATTTGACTCAGGTGAAAAAATGGACACTATTATATGGTAACAATAAATGTGGTCTTAATATTTTACGAACCAATCTGTACCAAAAATTATTTCAAACCCTAACGTATCAAGTCCATAGAGATCCCAAGGAAATAAAATACTCTACACCCTCAAGATAACACCCCTTTCACTAGTATATATATAATGAAATTACTCTCAATAGTGTATCCATTATCAACATCTTGGTCAAGACTTCCACCACCAATCTCAACGCATTTAAAAGTTGTGTATAAATAATTGAATTGAAGGAAGTAGTTTTAAATAGGGAACTACATAATATTTAAGATAAAAGTATAGAACCTGTAATTATCAATTGTTTTGCCTCACTATACACATTTGAAGGCTTAATGACATATTATTGTCCTTACCCTCTTCCCTGCGATACTACATGAGTCCCCTGAGTTACACCACTCGGATGATACCTTACCTCTTTCTCAGAAGCCCCTCATTAATAGCCACTTCCACCATGACTAGTAAAACTCTATCCTCCAGACTAACATGGTTTATAAGATCCCATTCATTCATCCTAGTTCAATATGGATCATCTATCAATACATTCTTATAATGGGTTCTTATAGAACTTCTTCATATACGCCATCATACTACAAGATCGGCACACCACTGGTGGTTGGAGATAGTGCCTACGATAGAGGTTTGTCCTACCACACTGGTGGTAAAAAAACATGGGTATGATATTTAGTGTCTGATCATTTCCCCCCAAAAAATCATTATATTACCCCTTAGAGAGAATCCTTATAGTGATTCTTCTTACGCTCTAACTATATACCCTCGAATCATACAACAACAACCATATGTCCTGCACTTGAATTATCCTTATCGTTCCCCTTGCCTATGAGGGCATGATCTTCTACCGTGGAAAAATTATTTAACTAAAATATATTAACTTTGGAATTAATATCAATATGAATCCCATCTTGAAAATTCCTCACCATAGTTATCTCATCCCCTTCCAATGCTTGAGAAATGTACTATAAATTTGTAAAGTTCCCGACTTCATCTATCACATACATACTCCACTGATTCAACATCATGAACTCAGATTCTCTCTCCTACTATAGAATTTATAGATAGAAGTGCTCTAGGAAATTCTCCATGAATTTAATATATGAAATAATATCATCATATCAAGTGCATTCTTGAATGACCTAACATCAATTCATTAATCCTTATAGAATATATGCATCTGACATGAGACACATCACATTTGGAGCCTCCAAATAGTGAAGTCTCATCTAGATAGACTCAATCCAGAACACTGATGCCTCTTTTCCACCCTCTATAGTAAATTTTAGATGCTTCTATAGATAAAAATATAATTTATTTTCAGAACTTATATTCACAACCAACCATGGGTCTATCTCCATAAACTACATGAAGGAAGAAAAGTTCTCGTAAAACTAGTCTCCTACATCCTTAGGTTCAACCACAGGAAGATCATCCCTAGTCATGTACAAATGTTACCCTATTAACATTAATAATCAGGGATGAATATCTCTAAAATTTAAAACATATATATTAGGACACATAACACAACACTATCATGTTTTCATAATAATAAAATCATAATAATTCAAATTAGTATTTTCCCCATTTCCTATCACAATGTTAAAATAGAGGTTATATAACTACCATTAACCATCCTAGAAAAGGTTGAAATAATTATCATTTATAGGTTATTATTAGACACCAATTTATTCTCATCATGCATCATTTTAAAATTATCAATTTTACATTTGGCATAGTTTTCATTTTAATTTCTCAAGAAATGAAAAGCTGTTCACATTCAATAAGTTATCCTAAAATCATTTCCCCTTGCGTTTTGTGAAATATGCATGTCAAAAAATAATATTGAGATCTTATAATGATTCAGAAAACTGAACTCCCATGACATGATGGGATATTATCCAAATCTCAATGAATCTTAGAAAAAATTATCAAATCACACCACAATTTCTTCACTGCAGGTCAAAGAGAAACAACTATAATAGAATATTTCAATAATATAAGTCACAACCTAAGTACAGGGGTATTGACCCATATAAGTGTTTGTTACACCAACAAACAAGATCATTAGGAAGGCCAAGATCCTCCTAGTCTCTCATATACTATTCTGAAATAGTAAATAAATAAAAATAAAAAAGAAAATTGGGCTTGGATACCACATTGTAACATCCAAGTCCAGGTTCCACACACTGGTGCCTTGAGACGTCGATCACATGACCACAAGTATGCCTCCTCATATACTAGAGGCTTGTGACTAGTAGTGGGGGTCTAATTTCGATCATGGGGAGACTATAACATCATTACTTGAGTAATACAACAATATAAATAAAACAAAAATAATAACCAAATGATATAGCAAACAACAAAAATTTCAGTATCACAAGATGAAAAAAACTCGAAAGGAAATAATAAAACTGAACAGTAAATATTCCTTGACAAAAGATGTTCAAAATGTCAAAATAAAATCCCACAAGTTAAGGCATTAACAAATCCTAATAAGGACTATAACCATTTATGGTTATCTCATCCATGTTCCATTCCAAATCATCTATCTAACACATGGCCTTTTCACATAAGCAATCATAAAATAATTAAATCTATTTTGGAACCAATAAAGCTGCTCATGTAGGATGTGAGTATGAATTATTAGTTCACCACCAATAGTGCCTAAAACAATATCCAATCAAATAGTGTATTCAGTGGTATAAATAAAAAATTACAATACAGAAATTATTGTTATAACATTATGAAATATTCTTTATCTAACCACATAATCCTCCAGATTCCTGTTAACACTCGTATCTCAATACATGTTTCAGCCCATGCTAGAGATTATACTATTCCAAAAGGATATCATAACACATGATTACATTGTTACCATCTATTATTTTAATTCATAACATGAAATTCCACTATCTCCATTCTTTATATAAATTCACACAAGAACCTTATTTTTCCAATTTATTATCGCAATTGTCATTAGAATTCCATTGTTACCATTCACTAATTCATTTCACACATGAATTCAACCGTTACCATTCATTGAAACATTTTACTAATGAATTCCATTGTTTCCATTCATTGCCTCAATTCACACGTTAATTCCATAGTTACCATTCATTATCTCTATTCTCATATCTCACAACAACACAATATCACATATAACACAATAGAAAAAATAAATAATTCTATTATTAATTAATTTAACTAATAAATTTTATATTCACAGCATTCTATTACTTAATTAAATAATTAACTAATCACATAAATGATTGTATAATCTCAAAAACCTCAATTAATTAATTCAACAATTAATTGATCAAACTTTTTAACCTCATAAACCCAAAAATATTAACTAATTTATTAAAAATTTAATTACAAAATATTAAATATAAATATTCCATAATTAATTACACAAACAATTATTCAATTTCATAATCAGAATTTATCAATAATTAATTACCTCAATTCCACAATCTGAATATCCATAATAAATTTATAAATTAATTATAAAAATATTAGAATCAAAACAAGGGAAAAATAAAATTCATAAATTAATTTCCACAATTAAAAAATCTCAATATCCCATAATTAATTCACTGAATTAATTATTCTTGATTCACAATAAATTAAATAATTAAATCACTAAATTAATTTATCCAATTTAAAAACCAAATTACTAAAAGAACCCCAAAAGTTTTAAAATTACATAAATATTATTAAAATCAATAATATGGCATTTTAATCATATTCTAATAGCCTAAAATTGTTGATAAATGATCACCCAACAGAAGTCAATAAATTTTAATGGAACAACGACCAAAAGTAAGATTCGAATGAAAATTCTAAATCCAATATTGAACCATTTAAGAAAACATAAATTTATATCAATATCAAAAAAATCTCAATCTAACCAAAAAATGAATGAATAATCCCTCATTTATGAGAGGATAATGGATAAAATAATGGAAACCACACAGGATGATATCCTCTTTTTGTGATGGGTGAAAATATTTAATTCGAGCTTCAAGTCACCATGAACAAAGTTTGGAATAGATGTAAATATGTTTGGGAAGCTCCAAAAACATGAAAGTATATTATGGAATGATCTAGAGATGGTTTTGGATAAAAACGGGTTCTCATAAAAAATTTGAACTGATTTCTAGGCTACTTAAACCCACACACACAGTTTTTTGGGAAGGGGCACACAATTTTCCAAAAAATGCACATTAATTGTGCACCTCTTCTTGGGTGTTCACCATTTCACCTTTTAGGTAATATAGTTTGAAAACCACAAAACAAGAAATGAAATACTTCACTATCTAGGGTTTCACGGTTTCTTGGCACATGATGCACAGTTTGGGATAACTATGCACTAATCATCCACTACACTATTTGCTATTATAATTTCCAAATTTCAACCGAAAACACCCATATTTTATCCTAGTGGAAAATTAATCAATAATGGAAAAAATATTACCTTTAAAGAATCATTTGATTCCTTTATAAGAGGTTGAGATATTATCATAATTACTTTACTTATTTCTATAGTGATCATTGTAAAATGAAAACATCCCTCATGTGTGTATATATCCTACCATCTCCATGATCATAACATACTTCATTTTTAATAAAAATATTATATCATTGATTTGAGAAGTCTAATTAATAAATAAATATCATAATTATAACATGATTATTAATCTAGATATGTTTAAATAAACAAAACATTGACAATAGTCAACATACCAAATTCATTTTTGACACATAAGGTGAATATGGTAAAAATATATGATATAAAAGTAATTGAATAATAAATTGAATATAAAATGGTAATAAGTGAAATAAAATTTATAATAAAAATGAAAAATAATTCATGAATGTAAATTATTATCATTATTTTATAATTCAATAATATTAAAAATGACCAATATTAATCAAACATGGGGTAAAAGTTTTCATATGTCACATTAATTATTGTGAGATATGTCCCATAAATCACCACATAACATTGTTTTGTGGTATATATACTACCTATAGATGTATTTAATGATTATTATAAAAAATTTATAAGATTCTTTGTAAAACTTTTAGGATATATATTTCATGGTGTTTAATATTACCAAGTTAGAAAATTGGTAAAGCATCTTTGTCTCAATTTTCCTTCTCTGAGACATATGTTATCTTATACATATATCTTCATTTATGAGGGCTATATACTAGATAATGGAAATTTATATCATGAATATAATTATTCAATGATATTAAAATTTTCATTTAATGTTATTTTTTTGGTATATTTTTATTGGTACCACCCTCATTATTTCTTTGTAATAATTAATATTTTTCCAAATATATTGTTATGAAACCCATTTATTTTACAAGGTTTAATATGTTTCCTATGATATTTCCATAAAACCCAATTCTTTTACTTATATTAATCGTGTTTTCAAGATATTTTCATGGAACTTGTATCATTTATATGCTTTAATAATATTTTAATTATATTGGCAGGGAACTTCTTTCCTTTCCATACGTTAACCGAGTTATGAAATGAATAATGAATATTTTTATGAGTTTTATAATGTTAGGAAAGATATTTATACATTGTTCATGTTGGGGTTCTTGGTTATTAATTATATTGTTGGTAGTCAGATATTTAATTGGGTGATTCTATTATATATTATATGATGGGGTTTCTCAGATAACAATGGGTGATCCTGTTACAACATATACATTGTGTTAGCCCATACATCGTCGAGTGAGCCACTTATAACTTATTCAGTGGGTGCACCCAAGTAAAAATCTAATTCATTTTGTAATTATTATTATATATATATATAATTAAATTTGAATATTATTATATGTTTATTCCAATTCTCAAGGATTTTTAAGTGTTTTATGATAATGATATTCCATGATAGAAACACATTTTATCTATTTATTCAATGGGTTTATAATGATTCCTATGATCAATATTGTTATCACATGGATCATGATAGTTGATTCATATGACTCCTTTCATTATTTAAGACATAATCCTTATTTCATGACAATTTATTAATGTATTTTTGGGTATGATATCTTTTTTGATTCGCTCATTCACATAGATTATGTCACTATACAATTATTCACTTCATTTGTTTACTGATGAAGTACACTTTTTAATTTTTGTATTTTCCCTTAATAATAATTTTATCTCACCATTATTGGGTTTTCATTTCACTATGATATAATGAAATTATTTTAAATGAATTAGGTCTAGGAGTGATCTCATATGGATGATAATGATGATTACATAATGAGATATAATAAAAGTTGTGTTAAGTGAGAGAAATGTTCATTTAAAACTTCATCACTATCAGATTTTTTTCTAATTATCTTGGAATATAATCCTAAATGTTCCGCGATAATCTCTTTGATCCATTTTTCTTCATTTTTATGTTGTAATCATTATATGTAAAACGAATGGAGTCTAAATTATTAGTATCAAAGACGAAAATGTAAAATATTTTATTTCAGCAATAGACATGGGAGTAAAAGTTCTGGGCATTTGTTGTTGGTATCAGAGGGAGTTTTAGATAGATAACATTATATGTTAGTATATTTATTTGATTTAATATTAATATATATGGATACCAATATATTTATATAATATTATGGTTGATCATAAGGTTAATGTCTCAGAAATATTATTTTACGGTTTTAATTATTAAAATCTTTTTGGTTATTAATTACAATTTGTAAGTCCTTTTTTATGGTTAGGGAATTTATAACCCTTAGTATCATCAAGAAGTGTAATATAGAAAAGAATTATTTTATCGTATTTAAAAATATAATAACCCAATGGTCGGGTGACAACCGACCTCATTAGCCAAGGTCATGGGGCTTGATACCACAACTGATGGGAGGCATGGGTGTAATGCATATCGTTGTCCTACATTTTATTCAAGTTAGTTTGACATTATTACAAGTAGGGGTTATGCTTATTATTTATGAATATGATATTTTATTTGATGTATAATGTGTGATTTATCATGGAAGAATATATTGTCAAACCCTTTTAAACATTCTTCTAGAAACATAGTGATTTCTTTAATAATTTTAAGGATAGTTATTTGTGGAATGATTTGGTTTAAACTGTAGTTATAGATATATAAATTTTTAAATTATAGTAGTAAGTTTTATTTTTTTGGAAATTATCTTAATATGTTCTTAGAATATTAATTTTGGTTGATATCTCAAGAATATATGAATTTATTTTTTCTATGGGGATTATTGGGTCTTCTAAAAGATTATTTTATTTATTCAAACATAAAAATTCATTCTGAATACATATCATATTGTGAAAATATGATATTTAAGTGTAAATTGTTTAAATAATGAAATTATTGTCATCATGTAAGAATTTTTCCCTATTCTCTTTATCTAGATTGTAAAAAAATCAACTCTTGGAAAAAGATCATGAAACAAAAATGTTATCCTATACCGTTCATTTATGACGAACCTATTGTCTTTTCAATCATTACATATTTATGGTTTATGCCCTAATCATTTCATTGATCATTCAAAGTGTTATGGAAAATTACCTCTATCACACACCATAATTAATTATGATTTCTTCTGATTTTTAAATATCTGTTCCCCACATATGATCTTGTATTTTAAACCTAGTATGTTTTTTCTAAAAGAAATTCATACGTCCTTTTATCTCTTATTAAGATGTTTTTTATTAACTCTGTTTATGATATTGGTTTACCAAAAAATATCTTAATATATATAACGTTTGATTATTATACAAAAATTCAAATTGATTTGAAATTTTTATTAAAGGTGGCTTTGTATATAACACCTTGATATTTTAAATGAATAAAATTATATTTTATATCATAAATGGGATGAAAAATTGAGGTAAAATAAAATAACATATAATTATTGTTATATAATATCTTATTTTTCCCATATAAATTTAAATTAAAGGTGTTAATAACATTAACTGAATAATAATAATATGCTTTACACAAGAATATATAATTAATTATTTAGTAACCAATTAATTAGAAAGGAAAATGAAACAGTTTTGAAAATAAAAGGAAATTCTTTTCTGAAAAACTATTTCTATACAAACAAGTGTTCTTTATAAAATTATAAAAAATAAATCCACCTTATTGTTTTATATTAATGAAATTGATATATTATATATTCAATATATTATTTAACATTCATGCTATGTATTTTCTATAATATAGATAAAGATAAATTTAATGTTACTCTTAAAACTACATTTATTTAAAAAAGTTAATACTTTTTCACATTTTTTGGGAGAAAATTTTTTAAAAATGATTTTTTAAAGATTAATAATATTTATTTGAAAACGAAAATAATTTTTTTAAATTATATTTGAAAAATTTTATTAGGGTTATTTTTTTCAAAAATGTTACAAATTTAAAGGAATCATAAAAAATAATTAATTTTAATTGAGTAATGTTTTTTTAAAATCCTTTATAATGATGCATTATATTTTTAATTGGTTGTAGAGTAAATTTATATCCTTTTTACATCATTTAATCTATGTTAGTGCAGTTTAATATTTTTAATAATTAATTTTTATATAATTTTTTTAATCTTTTTAACATTATTCTCCTTAAAACCCTAATTTTATCTTGTGTCTGTGGGATTTATTTGAAATTAAATTCTTTTAGTTATGAAAATAGAATTTGGAAAAATATATTCCATATTTTCAATCTAAATAATTTTTAATTTATATTTTTTTAATTTGTTTTACCAAAATGTAGAGTGAAACTGTAAAAAATAAATACAACAGTTAAGATAAAAACTAATTTATCGTGTGGTTAAAATAAAATGATAAGAGTGAAAATGAACTACAATATCATCATAATTTTATTTTATTAGTTTAATTTTACATAGGTAATTCATTTCATGAACCTATGGAAATTTATTTCCACATTCCTTTGAAACTGACCTATGTAATATGTTAAGTGATGAAAATGATAAAAATAGAATTCTTACAAGCTATTAATATATATAATATTTGGGATTTAAAAAAATAATAACTATATTATAATATAAATACTTTTTTTAGATGTAAATTATTATATTTAAATGGATAATTAATTTTAAATTTTTATATAATAAATAACTAACTTAAATTTATAAACAACATCGATATAGTAATTATTTCATTAATAAAATGAAATAAATGATATTAAAAACGTTAAAAGTAAAATAAATTGAATGAATTAAATTTTCAATGTATTTTTTTACAAAAATATGGCATGTAAGGGAATAAATTATTTATTATATTTATATTACCTTGTCGTGTGGTTGTTATTACGATCAATGTAAGTGAATAATTTTAAATTGACGTTATTGTTATTTTGTAGTAATTTTTTAATTTAATGATTTAAAATTAAGGAAAATATTATCTTATAATAATTGGTTTTAAATGATAATAGATATCAACTAAGGTACATTCATTTAAATTTCTATATTTTATAATAAATATATTTACCCCTAATTATTAAAAACTATATAAGAGTGGTTAAGGTAAAGAGATGTTTTTTTATGTTTCAAGCACTTCTGTTAAAATTAATTACAATAACAGATGGTTTAATATTTTATAATTTTAATTCTATATTTACAACCATTCAGAAAAAATATCTTATATGATTTATTTAATTTCTGGTCTCAAATGATAAATTACATAGATAAAAAATTAGTTACCTGGTAAGAACTAAAATTTCAAAAGTATGGAAACATACAAGTTATGGGAAAATATGATTATGACATGTGTTTTTATGTCATATATGTGTGGATCGACAATAATTTCCATCCACTCCATTAGTGTAATTTTTTTTTCGAATATGAGGTAGGATTTACCCACAAGGATGAATACTTGAGGGTATTTACAAATATGATACTTCTCGTCTAATATAAATGTGCTCTAACTCCCCTAACTTATTTACACCTTTTAATACATTTTTATATCACTAAATTAATCACTTATAAACTTCCCAATAATTATCTTTGATGTATTATTTTTGTCAAAAATCCATTTTGAATGGTTTGGGTTTAATTTTAAATATGATACTCAAAGAAGAGGTAACATTAACGCACAAGCGTTATTGTTTTATATCATCCTGCGCCTCTTCAATTATTATTAAAATATGGATATATAATTGAATTCATATAATAAAAATTAAATGATATTATTTTGTTAATGTAATAACCTAAATTCTTATCCACTTCCCTCAAATGGGTTACTAAGTCATCATTTGTGTGTACAACAAACTACCACTTCGCACACCAATTTTATTCATTTCACATGAGCACATTTCATGTTTTGGAATGAGAATAGATATAAAGTATTTATATAAATACAAGTTATTTATAAGATAATTATAACTATAGAGTCATTATATCATATATACCTTTTTATATTCTATTATTTTGGGGATACGATAATGTTTGTCACATGTAAGACGAATTACCGCATCACAAAGAGATTTAATTCATTTTTCACTTACATATTACAGATAAGGTAAAGATAATAATGATGAAAAACATATGTGATAAAAAATTATATAATATTAATGAAATATTTTTCATTATGAAAAAATAATATTACATATTTCTTTTATACCTTTTCAGTCACTGAAAAATGATAACATCATTAGTGGATGTGTTGACTGTCACATCCCTGAAGTGATGTGATTATATTTTCCATAACCAAATCGAAATAATGTTATATATTAGTATATTTAAATAAATAATATTATATTAATGATTTTCTAATCATTATATAATTATAAAATTTTACATACATTCTTTCCATAATGATCATTGAAAAATGGAAAGATTACTCATGTGTATAAACGACCTACCAACTACCTGATCATAATATAGTTCATTTATCATAATAATATTTCTGTCCTATATTTAAATGAATAATTTATGTATAAATATAATAATAATTTCCTTATTATTATTATATATGTGTTTAAATAATGTACTTTTTGACCATTTCCATCCTACCCAATTCATTTATTGACAAATAAATAGAATATGGTCAAAACATATGAGGTAATACAAATTGGTTAATTAATATTATATAGCATTGTAATAAGTGAAATAAAATTATAGATAAACTTGAATTTTGTTTCCATGAATTTAAACTATAAACTTATATTTATTATATATTAATATAATTTATGATTGTGATGAATTGAACTCGAGGTATGGGTTTTCTAATATCACTTTTATTTCAATGAAATATATTCCATAATTATGGAATTTTTTATCTTTTACATACTATTATTTAATGTATTTTATTATTATTATACAAAAAATGTTGAGGATATGCATTTTTATATTAGTATCTCTATTTAAGGGGGCTTACAGTTTTATTATTATAAAAGTGATAAGTGATTTTTTCCTCAATTTTCCTTCTGTGAGATGTATGTTATGCTATACAACTCTATTATTTTATGAGGTTTATATATAAACAATTTTATATTTATATCATAAATATAATTATTTCATGATATTATATATTTCATTTGATCTTATTCTTTAATGGGAATATTTTTTATTGATGCCACCCTCATCATTTCTTTGGATGTATTAATATTTTGTCAAAGGTATTTTTATAGAACCTGTTTCTATTCCATATGTCAAATATTTATTGAATATATTGTCATAGAACCCAATTTTATAAATGATTTAATCATGATTCAAAAATATTTTCATGTAACCAATTTCTTTTCCATGGTTCAATAATGTTTCAAATAGATTTTCAAGGAACTCATTTCATTTCCATTAGATTACCATGTTATGAAGTTAATAATAATTATTTTAATGAGTTTTATAATGATATATTGGATGTTTGTACTCTATTAATATTATGGTTATTTGATATTAATTATACAATGGGGTGAGCTAGATAGAGCAAGGGGATCCCATTTCATTATATATGATGGGGTTACTGAGATTTCTCCTGGTCAGCCCATTATAGATTATGTGGTAGGGCAACCTAGATAGTGTAGGGTGATCCTGTTATCACTTATACGATTGTTGGACCCATATAGTTCTTCAATTAATTAGGTAATTATTATTTTTAATATAGAACTATATTGGAATTTATCCATATGGTCATTCTAATTATAAGGGTTCTATAAGTGATTTGTGATGATGATGATCCAAGATACCAACAAATTTTATATATGAATTCTATGGGTATAAAAAATATTATAATTAATATTGATATTACATGTCTCATGATAATTAGTTTTTATGATTATTATATTTATTTAAACTTTATTCCTTGTTTCGTGGATGATGATTCATGGTGGGTATGAGGTTCTTTTGATTTTCTCTTGAACTCTGATTGTGTCCCCAGACACTTATTCACTTCTTTTGTTCATTGATTATTTTAACTTGTTAATGATTATGTTTACATTTACTAAGAAGTTTAGATCAGCCTTATTATATTTCCTTATCCACCGGTTATCATGAAATGATTTTGAATGAATTATTTATAAAAGGAATATCATATTGATGATGATGGTGACAAAATATGAAAGAAGAAAAGTTGTGTTATATGGGATAAATATTCATTTAATTAATTGGGTATTTTTTATGTATGAAATTTTCATAATTATATAAAACTCTACACCTAACAGTTCTTTTATAATGTGAGTGACCCAATTTTTTCTTTTGATTTTTTAATGTTGGTCAGGAAAACAAATTGGGTTACAATTAGCAGTATCAAATCAAAAAATTTAAAGTTAATGATTTCAATTCCAGATCTAGTAATGGAGGATTTAGGACGTTATGGTTATTAGGAACGTAAATACAATCCTCGACTATGTTAATTATTTATATCATCAAGAATGAAAATTCAAGTAATCCATAATGTCTCAAAATTCTATCCCATTAGAGAGTGTAATAAAAAAACTATGACTTGAAAGAAACATGAAATCCATAGAGGATAAGAAATTATAAGATGTGGCCTTGGGTGAATCCATGTGGGTTTGAAATTCTAGGTCCTAATGTAGGGATTTTAGATTAGCTTTATTGAAGATAAAACTGTAGTAACATACTTATTTTGTTCCCATTTGGCTTGTATCCACAATATTTCAAACCATTCTTAGTGGATTATTAGATGAGGATATATTTCATTATGGTATTATAATTGATTCTACTACAATTTATCCTTCCCAATGTGTCTTAAACTATATAAGGGTCTTTCCTAAACTATTTATCTCCGTAGACTCATTGATGTTTTCCGTGAGGATGATAATAAAACCATAATCTACAACTTTTAGTGGATATCTAATCCAATTTTTTATCATTCCCCTTTCATGTTTGGGTTTAGTTATTATTTATTACTTTTTCAATATTATCAAAGTACCAAAATATAAAAACACCCTGGATAAATTATCATTGTTTAAATCCAAACCATCCATGTATTATTTTATAATGTGTTGTATCTAGAACCATGAAATTTATACTGATATTGAGTATTAATGAAAATTAATTTACAAGGACTTGGAATGTTTATACACTAAGAGTTCTTATATTGAGTTATATATCCATATAATTTGTGATGTAAAATGTTCAATTATCATTATAAATCTTTTAGGGTGACATTTATGGGTCGATGTGTCTCATCAATTATTGGAACTATTAATGTCGATATTGTTTCACACTAATAAAGGACCTAATATAGATTCTCATGCTCATAAATTTTTTTAATTGTTGTTTGTTCATTTAGGAAGCTTATAGTGGGTCAATAATTCATAAATCACACTAAATATAATCTCATCTCAAATCCATGTTTATTTCCCTAATCAATTATTTTTATCCACTAATTAATGTAATGGTTATTCCATACAACATTATTAATCTATCTCATTCCATCTCCTATAATTAGTTTTTCATTAAAATAATGGAAAAGGGAATTTTGTGAATTGGAATGCACCAAATGTGGTATATGCTTAACTAAAATAAAACATGTGGCCAGGGTATAGTGTGTGTGGGAGGAATTATTCAATAATACCATGTTTTTTTATTGTAATATATCACATTATATAGGGATGTGAACCCAATAATTGCAAAATATCATGCCATGTTAATAGAGAATATATTATATATTATCAATAAAATTTCATTGTATAACATAATAATAAATTAAAATAAATTTTAATTAACAAAATTCAATGTTCAATACTTATAATAGATAATTCAATATAAAAACCTTATATTTTAATTAAATTATGTGGAATTTTATGACCATCTAGACCTAAATGATTGTAAGTTTTAATAAACATGAGAATAAATGATATAATATATTTTATTTAAAAAATATAGCATGTAATTTGTTATGTTACCGGTGGGACAACACTGATGACACAGACCATGGATGGAGGTGGTATCACAAAACCCACCCAAACAAGAAAACAATAGGATTTGAGGTAAAGAAAATCATTAAATGAAAATGAGGAATTGAAAAAATCAAAGAACAATTATGGTCACACCATGATAAAACAAACCATAAAAAATAGTACAAAAATTATAGGAAAGAAAGATTACAAGAATTTTAATTCTGCAGAATACATTTCTCTTCATCCATGGAATGAAAATCACCCACACCCCCTTTTATTATTATTTATCTAAGTCATAAATGAATGATTGAAACCAAAAAACCGAAAAATGAATAAAAATTGATAAAACTCAAACCAAAGGGATAATATTACACAAATTCACCATGAAATATAGGGTAGAAGATGAAAATATGTAAAATTTTGAATAAAAAACAATCACAATTGATACCCCTTTATCAGGGTGCAATATAAACTTTTGGAATATCCATCCTGAATATTTGTGGTCTATTTAACTACCTTCGAAGTCACATTACTTCATGATCTCTACCAAAATATAACATCCAATTTCATCAAAAAATATTTTGGCCATCAGAGTCATAGAAAGTCTTTTCACCACTAGATCACTCCATCCTCCCGTTAATTATCTATCTGGTTCAACCTCTCTCTAATATTCTGATCCTATATCTATAGGGACTTGAAGGGATCTTGATAACCTAAAAATTGAGAAAAAAATCCTATAAAAACTCTGTAGTTATTTGGACCTGTGGAAAAATAATGAGCTTCAGGAAGAAGTTGTTGTAACAAAGCCTAATGTCCAACTATTAATATAGGACTTCAAAAGAAACCTTGCATAAAGGACACTCTGGTGTGCTGTATAAGGATATTTTATTTCACTACATAACTGTGTATGGTTCTTTAACCTAATGCATAAGGGTAAAACACCCTCTATGTAAGGGTAGCACATCCACTATGTATGGGTCCCACTATCCTCATGAATGGGTAAGCCTGTAGTTCTCTAACTATCATAAGGTTATTGAAATCCATTACTCTACAACATTAAGGTATACTCAATCTCATGTAAGGGTACTATGACAACAACCTGGTTTACGTAGTGGTGTCTAAGATTCCACATAAAGGTATTGTACATAGAACCAAGGCTATGTAAGGGCACACCAACCAACTATGTAAAGGATACCATGCATATCTAAAGCTAATATAAAGGTTCAAAATGGTAAATTTAAGGGTAATGGAGACTCACATAAGGGTAAAACCACATAAAATATGTTTAACCTAAACATTATGTAAATGTAAACAATAAATACAAAAAAATGGAAGAATAATTCTAAGTATCATATAACTAAATTATTTATTGAAAACATGTAATAATTATTATGTAAACTAAAAATTAAAAACATATTTTTCAAATTCGAAACATTATGACCTCAAAAATAATACAAATATAAACCTTTCAAAAAAATGTAAACAATATAGGGGAAATAATCTTCTAGGGTTATAATATCTTGTCATATCAGTTGGTTTAGAATGTATTCCCTAAAAAATGACCCAATAGTCAAACCTGGTTATCCCAGACTGACCAAATGCCTATCTGTTACTCATTGTCACATATCCACCCATACAAACACATCTACTAAAAAAAGAAACATGCAGTGAATGTCCAGATAACAATGAATAAAGAAATCCAATATTTACACTAACTCTATAATAATGCATTATAGAAAGACAAATATAACATCGATACTTTCATAATAGTGTTATACCACATTATTAATGGTTATACTATCCCTAGATGGATTCTTATGTAAGAATATATTACTGTGGCTGGATTTTCCACACTGATTTCTCTTAAACATCTTAAACCAACTAAAATACTTCTTATATTTACTTTAACTATTAGATTGACCCTTCATATTAAAAAAATTAGTCTTAGACATCATCCTAATAATTAATTGATATAATCACTACCATATATCATTGAATCTTCTGTAAGATAAAATGATTCATTTATGGAATTATACAATAAAGAATCCTAGTCCTAATTAGTAATATAATAATTCATAATGTCTTAGTTAATTAATATATAATCAAAAATATATAAATAATTCCACCCAAAAGGTTCATGGATCATATTGAGATTATAATGATCATTTTATTTTGAAACAATCTTGAAATATATCTAGTCAGGTAAATTTTATCAATCTTCATTCTTATTTCATTGAAAAAAGTTTCAGCGACCATTTCTCACAAAATATTGTCACCTATTTTGAATAACTATAGGAAATGTGATTTCATTAAAATATTATGGTTAGTATCTTCAAAATAGTTCAAGGTATCTCTTATAGTAGAGACATTGGTGATCATTTTCCAATATACTAACAATGAATCATTAAAAATATCATAGCTAAGAAAAGCTCACATCTAATCTCTCCAAAATTGAAAAAATTCCCTCTATCAAAATTCAAAACCTATAATCTATTCAAAAGAATCTGTAGACTCGACAATCTTTTCCTAGATACCACTTGTTAAGGGAGGTGCATCACTGATAACCGATAAATATCCAAATATAATGCAAAATATCACACGACCCACCATGCCCTCACACATAATAAGAAAAAATAGGAATCAAGTAGATGAAAATAATTGAAATATAAACTAGGAATAATAGAAACAGAACCACAACTATGGACATATAATAATACAATAAACCGCGATAAAATAAATTAAAAAATATAGGAATGAAAGAACATAATTTATGTAGTTCAGGACCTTATGGGCCTACATTATAATGTCCTGATCAACTAGGGCCCACATGGTGGGATGTAGATTAGGACACAAAAACCCCAATACCACCCTTATTATTCAGGAGTTGGAGACAAGCATCAAGTGTAACATCCCAGGTAAATAAATAATATTACATTATCATGTTTATCAATATTTGTTAATATTTCTTTAAAGGGAATGCTATGCTCGATGGCGTACCCAATACGCAACAACGAGTTTCTTTGAAATATTATGTTGCACACTAACAATATAATAATATTATTTTAAATAGTTTATTCCTAGCCATTGTAATGGCAAATATGATCATGAATAAAAAAAATGATTACATATGTTTGTTAAATATTTTTACAATTATCCAATAAATGTTAGAAGCTTAAAATGAAAATGAATCCAATTTTAAGAATAAATACTCTAATATTTTTAATAGATTGTTTTACCGCCTTTTGATGTTGATCCTTTTTAAATATAAATTTTGAAAATTTTATAACCTATATTTTTTAAAATAAAATTATTTTTTAGAATTGGGACATTGATATTTACTTTGGATAATTTTTTGGTTTTTTTCTAACAATGTTTATTTTTTTAATGAATAGTGAAATAATATTGCAATTTATTTGAAAACTGCTTTTTCATATAATTTTATTATATGGTTAGATTATCTTTTTTAATTGTTTTAAAGTTTAATCAGAATATATTTTTACGATTTAATTTAATGGTGGTCATTATAATTAATTTCACTTTGAAAATGGACATAAACAAGAGTCAATCTTTTGATAGATATTGTTTCTTAAAAACACGCTTTTTGTTTTGACAGTGGGAATTAAATATATAATTTATTAATGAAACATATATTTTTATAAATTGGTAAAATGAACATCATTTTTGAATTTGGAATATCAAATATTTCTTAGGGTGAATTTTAGTTATTTTTCTATTAATGTTCTTTTATTAATGAATAGTGAATAAATTGAGATTTTTATCTGCCTTTTCATCCAATTAATTTATATAGTTAGATTGTAATTTTAATAATTTTTAAATTAAAATTTTATTATGTTTTTATAACTTAATAAAATGATGATCCTTGGAAGTAATTTCACTTTTCAATTGGATGTAAAAACCAGTTTATCTTTTGAAAAATTTTACTTCTTAAAAACACGTCTTTTGTTTTGACAACAGGATTTAATTTTAAATTAATTACTACAAATTTCTATGTTTGGAATTTGATAAAATTGATTCCATATTTGGAATAAAAAGGTCTAAATTATGAAATTAATATTATTTTGTTGTTGGACATTATGAATAGTAACGACGGTAATTATCTTTAATTATTGTGTTTAATTAGTAACCGGGTAGTTAAGGGTAATAAAATAATATCATAAAAATATAAAATGACCCAAAAATGTGTCCTAATGCTATTGTTGGTGTCATGGTCGACCATGGGATGCCTTGTGCCAACCTTGGGACCCCATGGAATCACTTTAGTGTGATAGTGACCTTTTATCATATTTTTTTAAAAGAATGGAAAATGTAACCAAAGTATGTAACACCTATGTAAAATTTTTTTAAACAAGTCTAAATAAACGATCTCTTAGACTATAAATATTAATTGGAAAGCTAAAAATATTTCCTACATCATAGTATTTGTTTTATAATTTTTAGACATTAAATTAATTAATTATTTATGACACCACGATGATACATCGATTATCTAATTAATGAAGGATTTAAATAAAATGAAAAGATAATGTAAAATATAAGACGTACACTTGTCTAAAACTTATTTTATGAGTATATTTCGAGCCCTTATCACCTAATAATAGAAATATATCAAAGTGGGACCTTTAAAATCTGAAACTCATTTCAATATAACGAAATATTTCTTAACTTTCCATGAGTGGCCCTCCTCCCTCTTATAAAAAGGCCCCCAACTCTACCTCCTTACCCACACCTCTCAAGCCATTGACTCAGAAAAACTCTGCTAATTGTTTCCTTCCACATACCTCTCTTCATCCTAGAAGCCTTACCTTAGGCAGAAAGCTCTTCAAGAAACCCTTTTGGTTCAAACCAAAGGGAGTTACCCGATTTGAAGGTAATGTCTTCTCTTATGTTATTTTGTATTATTTTGCTTCTCCAACCACCTAAAATCTTTTTATTCCTTTATTTTTTTAACAAAAACAATATCTTGAATATAATAGGATGTTTTTATAAGAAGGATTCGGGCTACACTTACACACACCTCCTTCTAATGGTTAAAGAACATACTGTTTCTGTGGATGGAAAATTACTGCCTCACGAAACGATGATTGTTCATTATTCTTTTAAAACATTTAAAGGTGGACATTAAGATGTAAATATATTTATATATGATATATAATATTTTTTTTGTTTTCCATATTCTTATGTATTTTTCATTTATGTAATACCTTTGTGGTTTCCATTATGGGTAAACACAATATCTTCATTTTAGGAAGTGCGGACTACCGTCCCCTCGAAGTGATTTGATTCGTTAATGCCATATGTGGGACATATAAGGGATGGGGTTAATGATATTATATATATATATATATGATATTATACTGGAATTATAATATAGCTTTATATCATTATGATTTCATTCCATTAAGGTATGAAATAGAAATGAAAGTAGCGTTCATGCGTACGTACGGATTACCGTCTCCATGAACGGTGCATTTCATTTCTTGTCTCCAAATGTTATGTACTATTATAACCATAGATATATAATGGATATATATTATATATATTAAATGTAAATGACAAATATTATTATGTAATTATAATATATATATATATATATATCAATTATTTTTAATTCCATTAATATGACAATGAAATATAAGTAGCATTCATGCATTCGTACGGCCTACCGTCTCCATGAATGGTGCATTTCATTTATTTTTATCCCCAAATGTTATGAAATAGTATAAAATGAATATATAATAGATATATATGATATTCAAATCATTAATACTATTCCGGAGATTATGTACTTATAACTACATGGACAATTCTTTTCAAACAAGTTCATTTTTGACTCATGTACCGAACATCGACAAAATCATCTGATATGAACTCACAAAAATTAACTATTTATTATAACATTATAATACGTGATATGAATTTAATAATAAAAATTAAATGAGGTACTTAAGAAATTATTAATTGACCAACGTTTATTATCCAGGAATAAAATGAAACGAACAAGACAAGTCGGACTTGAGGTAAGGGATCCTACCTCTCTCTTTCTTTTAAAGTACTCTCATTTATGTCATTTCTTTTAAGCCCATATTTCTTATGTTTTGGGATGTTATTTTATATTCCTCATTCTGTACTTTTTTTGTTCATATTATGATAGACCCTATTTGATCTCATAAATCCAATTTTTAATGTTTTAAGTGGCGCCGTTAGGCTGCCGAGTTTTCGTAAGGGATTTTTCATCTCACTTTTAATCTCGTTGGATTTATGCTACATTTTTCACCATTTACTTTTAGTGGTGTATGTACTTCCCATTATTATAATATTTTTGTAATATAATTTTGTTTATGAGTATTTACATCAAATTTTTACATTCCTTATTTCATGGGGTGTACGTTTCGAAAGTTACCTAAGTCGGTAAGGGAACTTTTCAGCCTCCTCTTTTTAAAAGACTTATTTTTTATATGTCTTTTAATTTACATATTATTATGTTTGGATATGTTATTCTATATCCTTATTAATGTAAAATTTATTTACAAGTGATGAGATACAATTTTTGTCTCATCAACCCATTTTATGAATTTTAAATTGATGTCGTTAGGCTGTCAAATTTTTATAAGGGAACTTCTTAACCCACTTTCGATTTCTTTGGGTTCAGCTTGTAGTTATTGAATATGTCATTCTATGAATATGTGTGAATGAATCTGAATATTTTATACTTAATATCCAATTATATTGGGTGTATTTATATTTTTCACACATAATTATGTAATTTATTTATCCTTAATCCAAGGATACCATCTTTTTAAGGGACTTCATCTCAATATAATTTTATTGAAGCATATTTGGTTTTATACAGAACATTCTTTTATATGGTGTATAAACCCCTTTGACATTTACGTTTATTCAAAAGGAATCTTTTTTATATGAAACATTTTACTAAATGACCAACGAGAATGTTGTTTTGTACATATGAGGCAACAACTACTTCTCTGCCACCATGAACATTATATCATTTTCAGCTGCCTCTACAAGCCATAAATTTTTTTCAATGAAAAATAAAAACCATGTTTTACTTTTCTTTTATTTTGGTATTGAAAATGGTTCTGATAATGTTTTTATCAATGTGTTATTGATATCTTGTTATTAAAATGTAGAAATTATATGTTTCCTTTACGCATGTTTTATGTGATACAATTATGTTATGGTTCTTTGGCATTATTTATGATGACGGGTGGTTCCGTGATAAACTAAGGGTGGGAGAGCCCGATATAGCTCTCCAATGCATTGGGTAATGCGAAGGGGAAAACAATATGGTTTCTCCGAAGAGATTTAGTGAATATACTGTGATGGGTATTCCAAACGTAACCATGAGGGTTACTCCCTATGTAAGAATGTTATGAATGCCTCAAATTACCTTTATGTCCTATGATTTCTATTAGTTATTCATATATCCTATTATTTCATGAGGTATGTTAAATTTTTTATGTTTTATATGATTTCATTGATTTTTTTGTATACATGGACTAATGTTTTCTTTTCGTATTGTTATAACCTTTACTGAGCTTTTTATGCTCATCCCAAGTTTTTTTGAAATGTTTTTCACATGACATAAAGTGGAATAGGGTCAAGGATGGGATCAAGGAAATGTTATGCTCTCTAAAACAAGGAACTAGACATGAATCTTTTGTTCATGAGTTTTTATTTTGGGATAAATTGGAAACTGAGTAGATGTGACTACATTGTAATGTTTGAGATGTAATAGTTATGTTCTAATTATCTAAAACTATAAACCTGAAAAGATACTCAATGTGAATTATTCAATGTAATTCATTATTAAGTAATGTTTTAAGAATATTTCCTTATAATTGGTATCAAAGGTCAGTTTAGATAAATTTAGAGGTTAGGATATTATTTAAGCATAAGTGACATTACCATAATGGCTAGGATTTCAGAAAGAGTCATAGTTTTTAGATATGGTGAATGAGTAATTATATCTTAGTTTTTATCTTTCTCATTTGTACATGATGATTTTGTTGATATACTCACACTGAAATTTTTGGTTTTAGTAAATGGATGGATCTAGTAGGCACCAAAGTGACAATGGGTTTGAAGGAAACTGTGGTGGTTCTCTGATTAAGAGACTGGATGAAATGGGGGATTCCACGAAAAATATCATGCTTATTCTAGACCAACAATCAATGAGTCATGATTAACCACTTGAAACTTGGTGAGTTCTCTGATGCATCATGTACGAGAGAACCAACTCGATGTGGAAGTTCCGGTAATAATTATAATGGTAACCATTAAGGTTTATATGATCCTTACTTTTGAGGTAATTATGGGTTACTATATGATGGAAAATGAAAGGCATGAGGTAAAATTGAGATTAAATTATGTTATGGTTATTTGTGAAGATTTTATCTATTTTTGGGGAATGTTTTATGAATTTTATATTTTTGGAAAAAGGACAACACACGAACTGTGTGACAACCCATCGCATTGGACCAAGCTACGGGAATCAAACCCACAACCAATGTGTGACTGGTATTTATCGCCTACCACTGGACTACATAAAGTCCCTGGTTAGTATATCTGTTTTTTAGTTATATGATCTTATGAATCAGGAATAAGTTGATTTTAGGTTATCTATGGAAATGATTAACCTATCATGGAGTATATGTGATTAGGTTAATTACATTTCAGTATGAGACATTAAGAGTAACTGATGTTATTTGGAGATAAATGTTAAGATTTACCTTGGATGACTATGTGATTAAATCTTTTGGAGATTTGGGTTTCAATATTAGTTTGGTTACTTTGAAGAATTTTATGGACAATTGTTTATTTAATGGTCTTTGTTGAACATTTGGTTTTGTTGGATAAATTTTGGAGATTAAGAATTTATTTTCTTTTTATAAAGGATTATCGTTTTTGGGTATTATATGATCTCATACAAACAATTTTTTGGTTTTGGTTTTGGTCTAAAGACATAAAAAATATATGGTTCTCATTTGTGGAATAGGTGATTCTCTAAAAGATGATTATAGACCTCTTTATGTGTACGAGTCATCCTAAATAGTAGTCTTTTGAGGAAATATGAGTTTGTGTAAGAAATATAGTAAGTGATGAAAGTCTACATGAAAAGTAAGTATGTTTCCTTAGTATTTAGTTAAGATCATTAATAAATTCCTGAATGAAATGTAACTTAAATAAAAAATGTTGTCTATTAATTTTTAATGCTGGGTAATCAAATAGCATTTAACCCATCACAAGTTTATGATTTTCTTGGTGGCTAACTTTTTCCTAAACATGTTTTCTATCACTCTCCCTCAGAACATGACCCTTTGTTTTTTCTTCCATATCAATGTTATCCTACATGTAATCCTAGTATGGGTTAACTTGGGTGACCTCTGTACTTCTCGCTCTTTCTTTTAAAATGATAGTTTTACTGACTCTTTTTTCTGATATGGGGCTTTCAATGAAGTTTCCATGCCCAATTTTAAAATTGTGAGGACGCAATTCCAAAAAGGGGGGAAGGATGTAACATAACTTGTAAATAAATAATAGTACATTCTCATGTTCATAAATATTTGTTAATATTACTTAAAAGGGAATTTTATGCTCAATGTTGTACACAATACGCAACAACGAGTTTCTTTGAAATCTTATGTTGCACACTAACAATATAATAATATTATTTTAAATAGTTAATTCCAAGCCATTGTAATGGCAGGAATGAACATGACTAACAAAAAAATGATTACATATGTTTGTTAAATATTTTTACATTTATCCAATAAATGTTAGAAGAATAAAATTCAAATGAATCCAATTTTAAGAATAAATACTCTAATATTTTTAAAAGATTGTTTTAACGCCTTTTGATGGTGATCCTTTCTAAATATAACTTTTGAAAATTTTATAAGCTCTATTTTTCAAAATAAACTTATTCTTTATAATTGGGAAATTGAAATTTACTTTGGATAAATTTTTGGTTTTTTTCTGACAATGATCATTTTTTAATGAATAGTGAAAAATACAGGATTTCATTTCAAAACTGATTTTTCATCTAATTTAATTATATTTTTATATTATATTTTTTAAATGTTTTAAAATTTAATTAGAATATATTTTTACCATTTAATTCAATTGTGTTCATTAGAATTAATTTCACATTGAAAATGGACATAAAAAGTGTCAATCTTTTGATAGATATTGTTTCTTAAAAACACGCTATTTGTTTTGACAGTGAGAATTAACTATATAATTTATTAATGAAACATCTATGTTTTGAACTTGGTAAAATGGACATAATTTTTGAATTTGGAAAATCAAATATAGCTTAGGGTGAATTTTTGGTATTTTTCTGTTAATGTTCTTTTTTAATGAATAGTGAAAAATAGAGCTTTTTAACTACCTTTTCAACCAACTTATTTATATAGTTATATTGTCATTTTAATTTTTTTAAGGTAAAAAATTATTATGTATTTATCACTTAATAAAATTTTGTTCGATGGGTGTAATTTCACTTTTCAATTGGAAGTAAAAACCAGTTAATCTTTTGACAAATTTTACTTCTTAAAAACGCGTCTTTTGTTTTTTACAACATGATTTACTTTTAAATTAATTACTACAAATTTATATGTTTGGAATTTGATCAAATTGATTCCATATTTGGAATAAGAAGGTCTAAATTATGTAATTAATATGCTTTTTTTGTTGGACATTATGAATAGTAATGACAGAAATTATCTTTAATTATTGTGTTTAATTAGTAACCGGGTAGTTAAAGGGAATAAAACAATATCATAAAAATATAGAATGACCCCAAAAAGTGTCATAATGCTAACGGTGATGTCATGGCCGACATTGGGATGCATTTTTACAACCTTGGTACCCCATGGAATCACATTAGTGTGATAGTGACCTTTTATCATATTTTTTTAAAGAAAGGAAAATGTAACCAAAGTATGTAACACCTAAGTAAAAAAAATTTAATTTTGTCTAAATAAAAAATCTCTTAGACTATAAATATTCATTGTAAATCTAAAAAGTTTACCTACATCATAGTATTTTTTTAATACTTTTTAGACATTAAATAAATTAATTTATTTATGACACCATGATGATGAAACGATTATCTCATTAACGAATGATTTAAATAAAATGAAAAGATAATGTAAAATATAAGACATAAAAATTTATAAAACCTATTGGATGAGTATATTTCGAGCCATTATCACCTTATCCTATAAATATATTAATTCAGGACCTTTAAAATCTGAAACTCATTTTAATATAAAGTATCATTGCTTGACTTTCCAAGAGTGCCCCTCCTCCCTCTTATAAAAGGCCCCCACCTCTACCTACTTACCCACACCTATCAATCCATTTCTCAGCCAACATCTGCTCATTTTATCTCTCCACACACCTCTTTTCATCATATAAGCCTTACCATAGGTACAATGATCTTCAAGAAACCCTTTTGGTTCAAACTAAAGGGAGTTACCCGATTAAAGGTAATGACTTCTCTTATGTTCTTTTGTATTATTTTACTTCTACAACCACCTAAAATATATTTATTCCTTTATTTTGTAAAAAAAACAGTATATTCAATATACTAGGATGTTGTTATAAGAATTATTCGAGCTACACTTACACACACCTCTGTCTAATGGTTAAAGAACATACTGTTTCTGTGGATGGTGAATTCTTGCCTCACGAAATGATGATTGTTCAATATTCCTTTAACACCTTTAAAGGTGGACATTAATATGTAAATATATTTATATATGATATATAATATATTTATTTTTTCCTTATGCTTCTGTATTTTTCATTTATGGCATACCATTATGGTTTTCATTATGGGTAAACACGATATCTTAATTTTAGGAAGTGCGGACTACCACCCCCTCAAAGTGATTTGATTCGTTAATGCCATATGTGGGATGTATAAGAGATGGGGTTAATCATATTATCTATATGATATTATACTGGATTATAATATAATTTTATATCATTATTATTTCATTCCATTAATGTATGAAATAGAAATTAATGTAGTGTTCTTCATACGTACGAATTTCCGTCTCCATGAACGGTGCATTTCATTTCCTATCTGCAAATGTTATGTACTATTATAAGTACATATATATAATGGATATATATTATATATATTACATCTAAATGATGAATATAACTCTGTAATTATAATATATATATATATATTTATCAATTATTTTTAATTTCATTAATATTACAAAGAAATGGAAGTAGCGTTCATGCGTACGTACGGCCTACCGTCTCCATGAACGGTGAATTTCATTTAATTTTCTCTCCAAATGTTATGGAATAGTATAAAATGAATATATACTGGATATATATGGTATTAAAATCATTAATACTATTCTGGAGATGATGTACATATAACTACATGGACAATTCTTTTCAAACAAGTTCATTTTTGACTCATGTACCGAACATCGACAAAAATATCTGATATGAACTCACATAATTAACTAATTATTATAAAATTATAATATGTGATATGAATTTAATAATAAAAATTAAAGGAGGTCCTTAAGCAATTATTTATTGACCAATGTTTATTATTCAGGAATATAAATAAACGAACAAGACAAGTCAGACTTATGGTAAGGGATCATACCTCTCTCTTTCGTTTTATGTACTCTCTTTTATCTCATTTATTTTAAGTTCATCTTTATTATGTTTGGAGATGTTATTTTATATTACTCATTATGTACTTTTTTATGTTTATATAATGAGATACCCTATTGGATATCATAAATTAATTTTTGGAAGTTTTAAGTGGCGCTGTTTGGATGTCGAGTTTTTGTAAGGGATTTTTCATCTCACATTTATTCCCATGAGATTTATGCTATATTTTCCACCATTTACTTTGAGTGGTGTATGTACTTCCCATTATTCTACTATTTGTGTAATATAATTTCGTTTATGAGTATTTAAATAAATTTTGTACAATCCTTCTTTCTTGGGGTGTACGTTTCGAAAGTTACCCAAGTCGGTAAGGGAACCCTTTACCCTCCTCCTTTTAAAAGACTACTTTTTGATAGGTCTTTTAATTTACATCTTATTATGTTGGGATATGTTCTTCTATATCCTTCTTGATGTAAAATTTATTTCCAAGTTATGAGATACCCTTTTTGTCTCATCAACTCATTTTCTGAATTTTAAAGTGACGCCGTTAGGTTGTCGAATTTTTACAAGGGAACTTCTTAACCCAATTTCTATTTCTTTGGGTCAACTGGTAGTTATTGAATATGTAATTATATGAATATGTGTGAATGATTCTGATTGTTTTACAATTAATATCCACTTATATTGGGTGTATTTATATTTTTCACAAATAATTATGTAATTTATTTATCCTTAATCTAAGGTTACCATCTTTGTAAGGGACTTTGTCTCAATCTCTTTTCATTGAGGCATATTTGGGTTTATATACAAATTTCTTTTATACAGTGTATAAACCCCTTTTAAATTTACATTTATTCAAAAGGAATCTTTTGTATACGATGTGTTTTACTAAATGACAAAAGGGAATGTTTTTGTCGTACGTATACAGCGACATCGAATTCTCTGCCGCCGTGACCATTATTTGAGTTTCAACTTCCTCTACAAGACATAACGGTTTTAAATGAAAAATAAATACCACATTTTACTTTCCATTTATTTTGGTATTGAAAATGGTTTTGATAATGTTTTTATCAATGTGTTATTGATATATTGTGATTGAAATGTGGAAATGGTATGTTTCCTTTATGCATGTTTTATGTGATACAATTATGTTATGGTTCATGGGAATTGTTTATGAAGACAGGTGGTTCTGTGATAAAATAAGGGCAGGTGAGCCCAATATATATCTCCAATTCATTGGGTAACGTGAAGGGGTTAAATGATAAGGTTTCTCCGAAGAGATTTAGGGAATATACCATGATGGGTATTCCAAACATAACCACGAGGGTTACTCCCTATGTAAGAATGTTATGAATGCCTCAAGTTACCTTTATGTCTTATGATTTATACGACTTATTCAGAAATATTATGATTTCATGAGGTACGTTAAATTTCTTATTTTTAATATGATTTCATTGATTCTTATGTATACATGGACTAATGTTTTCTTTCCATAATGTTATAACCCTTACTGAGATTTTTATGCTCATCCCAAGTTTTTTAAAAATGTTTTTCACAGGATATAAAGTGGAATATTGTCAACGATGGGATCAAGGAAATATTATGCTGTCTAAAACAAGGAACTAGACATGACTCTTTTGTTCAAGAGTTTTTATTTTGTGAAAAAATGGAAACTGAGTAGATGTACCTACTTTGTACTATTTGATATGTAATTGTTATGTTCTAATAATATAAAACACTAAACCTGAAAAGATCCTCAATGTGAATTATTCAATTTAATTCAATGTTAAATATTGTTTTAAGGCCGGGTCCTTATATCAAGAATCCCTGGCATAAAATTGATGTCCATTGACAAAAGAAACTATTCACATGAACCTACACATCTCCATATAATAGTTTAGAGGAAAATAAAATATATAAAACACTTGAGTAATATATTCATGAAATATATTCAGGTGAATACAATCAGAGTATAATACAATAAATAAAATGTTCAAAGGAAAAAACACACACCTAACCAAAAATGATGTCCCATTAAGAATAAAATCTAGAATAAATCAATTCTAAGAGATCATGGCCATTATTCTCCAATAATGACCACCATATGTGTTTTATGCACATAATTGTCCATATGATTAACATAAATATCCTCTAATATATCCATTATCTGCATAATACATGACATGTATGGAAAAATCATATGTTGGGGGGAGTATAAAAACACCCAGTATAATATCCAGATAACTGAAGGGGGTGAAATAGAGTATACGATAAAAGATTCTAGTTCCACAAATAGTAAGAGGGAAATGAAACCCAACAACACATATATATTCTTATAAAAAAATAAAAATGATTGATAATGTGGATATCAATCTCAAAAACAATTCCAGATCAATGAGACTCCAAGTATCTCCAAAGGGGTCCATCTTTGATGTCCAACATCTCATGTATCCATTGAGGTAACCATGTAGAGAACCAAAACCTGAACCCTATAATGCATGGCCTTCGTGACACAATATCGAATATAGGACATGCACCCTAGTGCATTATGGTTGTGAAAATCAATAGGCATTGGATCCACTTCCTTGTCAGTTGGGGGGGGGGGTTCACTTAGTAGGTAGATGACCCGCACCATTTTTTAGTAGGGTGCTAATTAGTAGCTAGAGTATCCAAACCCTATTTCCTTATGAAAGTGAAACTTAATTGGTAGAGGACCTAAACTATAGTCTATTATGGGGTTTTACACATTAGGTTCAGGAACCAAAACCTATTCCATCATGGGTACCTCTCAGTTAGTATAGGAACCATTCCCTAGTATATTAAGGGGTGACACACTATATGTATAGAGCCCACACCCTAATCATTAAGGGGGGTTCCAATCAAAAGGAAGAGGACCCATGAACTTTCCCATAAGTGGGGTACCATATTATAAATAGGATACAATCACTTATTTCACATGGGGGGGGGATAATCAAACCAGTGAATGGTGTGTAGGGCCCTGAACCCCGATGCAACAGCGTGTTTATGACTCCCACTTCTCTTACATGATCCCTCTTGATCACATAAAAATTAAAGAATCACCTAAAAATTTATCATGCTAAGAATATTCGACATCATATCATTAAATACACTATAAAGGATATCCCCACATACTATATACAAACAATTCTCAGGATATGCTTATCACAAGACTAAATATAAGTCTGAATAAAGGATATACATGAGGTGAATGTTTCTTATAGGGGTATATGATGTGTATGTGTTTCACATGTCATGTGTTTTTACTCTTCTACATATATGTGTTATCCTAGGGACATGTATTAGAGGAAATTTCATCTTAAATGGTGTGTATGGGAAACAAAATAGCATGTATCAGACACCTGTGGCCTATCCATGAGTTCCTAGCCATGACGTGTTTGTTAATATGTGTTTGTGTACTTAGTCATTCTTGGGTTCAAGCATATAACCATGTAATACCAGGTTAAAAAATGTGTTTTCCCTCATGGAATCCTAGACATGTGTATGTGGAACACATCTCAGTCACTCGAGGAGCATCACACGGTGTGTGGGCCTATCAAAATGGAATGTAATCGTTATCTTCCCTGAAAACCTTGCCACTTAGCTGGGTGGGGGTACATAATTTGAGTGCTCCAACAAAATTCCATGTAGTAAATGTTTTTATGGAAATTATGTTTTCTTCACAAACATCTATGATCTAGTATCCCCTCTCTGAGTCATGCATGTTAACTCCTATATATTAGAGGAATCCACCTCTAACCATCGATTTCATCCAATCGGTGGATGGAAATAATACACCTCTTATTTTCATGAGGACACACATCTCCAGACACACCTACTATCATCTATAGTCTTCCCAGATCCCAGGTCCATGGAAAAATCCCCCACATCATGAAAAGAATCCCGATTCATAAATAATTTATCATTCTCACAACTACAACACATTTTGTGTTTTGAATAAAATTGAACCCACCCATGAAAATTTAATATTTGGCATCATATGATAATGGAAAAAATAGAAAAATAATGAGGGAGAAGAATCATAACAAAGGTTGATAATAATTATTGGTCAAGAATTATTGATGTATGGACTACTATAGTAATTGAGTTGATTTTTTTTAAATAAGGTCAATGAATGTTAATGATGTTCAAAGGCACTGTCCTATGAAAAATAGGGAATAGAAATCGGACGATTGATGTACAGATCCAATGTTTAATGAACTTGTTTCATGTGTGATATATTGTTTACATTATTGTAGTAGCGTCCTCTTAAAGATAATTGATGTGCTCTTTGGAATTCATGTTGCAAAAAGAAATGGTGAATAAGGGGATGCATGGGATTGACATTGAAATAAGAAGAGGCTACGACATGGAGGTGTCCATGATATTTTTTAATATGGCCATGCATTTCACTTATAATGTTTATTTTTGGCTTAATTTTTTTTTCCAACCATGGAGGCCAGCTGGTGACCCCCATCAAGCACATGCAGGACCCGAGGGTCAATCGTGCTAGAGGGAAGCCCTCAAGTCCAATCCCACATGAGGAAGGGGCGTGCAAGTCATGTATAATCCCACATGAGTGTGCACATGATGAACAGTCTGTGCACAAGGATGCATCGTCGGCGCTATGAGTGTGCCTGAGGAGGCATGGGTTGGTGCAGAAGCACGCCCATAGACAATCTGGGCTGAGAAACACCGTATGGGGAGAGGATGATTCTGAAATGATATTGAGAAGAGTTTATTGATAAACAACGCATCTCCAACATCCTCGTTTTGATATGGGATATCATTTGTCAAATGCGGATGAAATCTTAGATGCTCATCTCATCCTACATCTCTATTGACTATCTGATCTATACATGATAGAAGGATGTAATCTCTACAACTCATATAATCTGATTCCCTGTGCATTTGATATAGATCCATCTGATCCCCCCATGTATTGGTACCGAATTTTCCATTGTCTTCAACCTCCGTCACTTTCTAGTGTCACTATATCTCACCGGCGTTGATGGATGATCACATCTATACCATCCTGCCTTATTATATTGACACCATGAAGATCACTAGATCAAACTAACACCATGTATGCAAACTAAGTCATGCATGCATGTGATATATCGAGGCATAAGTTGTGGTAGAGGAAAATAAATTTTTCAAGAAAACATGGATTTTTGCATGATTTAAAAACTTGGTACATGAAAATCTAAAATGCATGAACGCGATCAGCGAGAAGCCGAATTTTGGAAAGGATAAACCCCAAGGATCTAGAAATTTCCTCACCCATGGGTTTGAAGACTTCAATGAACAGAATATCTAAAGCATTCAAAGGCACGATTTTGATGTTATATCATGCAGATATTGAATTCAGAAGAGGTTCTCTCGTTGCCTATAAAAGGAGAGGACCCAAACCAAGAGAGGCATTTGTTCCCTAATTCAAGAGAGCTCGTGTTCTCGAAAAACAGAGAGTCTCTACACATCACAACATGAAGATAAATAATAGGACCTTGAGTCTTTATGGATCTGTGAATAAGACATCCCACAAACCTTTAACAGGTTCTACTCACCGTAGAATTGTTTCATGATGAACCAGAACCCGAACACACGATAGGTTTTGTAAAATCCTCTATGTGCTTTGTGAATCCCATGAAATTGTGAACCAATGCTTGAGATTAACTCTCACTATGTTTTTTGAAGAGGAAAATCTGTTCATATCATGAACAAAGAAGATATGTCTATACATATGTGAAGAATGGGACACATGACCACACTGGTTTCACTAAGAATGTTAAGTACAACCTTTTATTTTCATGTTGGTATTATTTTGTGTTCGTGGGTTCATTATTGACGAAGGAAGATATCTAAAGTGGTGACCTTCATATGTTTGTTTGACTGATTTTTTGAAACCTGAGGGATCATGTGTTTTCAAGTGAAGAGGAAGAATACATGCATATATGCATGTGCTTTTGTTGAAAGAGTCTAAGGCCTTACACACTTGTGTGATGAAAGAGCTCACACAGTGAAAGGGCCCATTCAGGTTTGAAGAAACATATAAATATAAACCTAGACAAACACCCTAACCTATAACAAGAGGGACACAAAGAATAAAGAAGAGGAATAGTAGAATATGTTGAGTGTGTGTGTGTTCTTAAAGAACCATACCCATTAAGGGTTCTCATACAAGAATAAGAATAGGTGAAAACAGGGATTCATGCATTCCCATTCAAATGTGAAGACACTCCAAATAATGAACTAAAACTGTGTGTGCACATAGGTGAAGAAGGAGAAGGAAGAGTTCAACCCTGATGTCATATGCATGATCACATGCATACATTAACTAGAACAGAAGAATTAATTTATATGATGCCAAGTGAACTAATCTTAATTGACTGAATAATCACATGGGCTTATGTGATTATAGTAAATAAGTGAGGAGAAATCTTAGTGCAGTAGGTTGTTGTACTATGAAGAATAAATAAGAAGTATAGTGTTGTTGGTGTGTCACTAGAGAGGAAGAGAAAGAATGAATGAAGAATTATATGCATTCTTCTTTGCAAGTAATCTAGTGAAGACAATAAATAAGTCCATTAGAAGAAACTACCTTTTATAGAAGGAAGAAGATGGTCTCCATAGGCAGTATAAAGAACCAGCTGGAGGATGCAAGTTGGACAAGGCTATCACTAGTCCAGGGAAGAGGATTGTTTCCTACACCCCTTTATTGTGTAGGGACTCAATGTGTCTATAGGATTTTTTACTATCCACTCCACTATAACATAATATCACATCATAATGGAGAATCTATGCATGAGTCATACCCATTATTGGAAAGGACATAGATTCCCTTATTGAATGGTGAAACATGTAAAAATATCTTGTTCATATTTTTACTCCTTTCTTTTATTGCATGCAAAAGGGAAAAGAGAATTAGAGAATCAAGATTCTAACAGGTCTATAGGTACAGTTATAAAAAGTTTTAATTGGTTTAAAATGTTCCCAACACTTATTCACCCACCCTCTCAGGGATAGGTATATCCCAAACTCGTCCTATCCATTGGTATGAGAGTGACATGTTCACCCCTATTAGATTATCTACAGTAAAGTTATTCTCTTTTGAAGATATGAGTTTCATTACTGAGTTATCAATGAAGAGCAATTTCAATGAAGATTCAATGATCTTTAAGAAGATGCCTTTATCTACAAAGAACATGATGTATAGAAAACCAAAGGAGAAGAGAAAGATGAAGAATAATTCCCTATTATTTAAAGAAGAATAATTATTTGGGTTTCCATATCTATGTAACAATGAAGAAAAACCATACATGGATTGTTTTGAGAAGGTGGATCATTTCCCCAAAACTATGATGGACAATATTCTTACCTCAAATGATCAAGATCTATGTGTTATTACATTTGAAAATTATTATCTTGATGAAAATGCTGGCACTAGTGGTGATGAACCATCTTCAACATCTCAAGAAATATCAGTTGATAGTTTAATAATGATTATTCTTGGTATTCCAAACGAAAGTACATCCATGGATTGTGAAGTATTCAAATTCATGTAAAAAAATATTACTCATCTGGAAGAAGAAACTTATTTTTTGGATAAAGGCTTACAATGAATAATTATTAAATGTTTAAAGCTGAATCGACAAGTTGGATATTTTGAATAAAAAAAGAGTTGATATGAATTATGTTCTTACAAGTGTCTCAAAGATGTTAAAGAAAAATAGGGAGCCAATAATACTCATGAAAAAAATATATCTATGCATAAGAATATGAGCCGAAAAAGAGAAACAACATCAAGGATGTATATTTGGAAGAAGACTCCAAGAAGATCAAAGAACATGACTAATTGTTACAAAAAATTGTTAAGATTCATGAATATGAAGTTGAATGATTAAATACGGATTGTGAAGAGGATAATGAAATGAATTAATACTGGGAAGTCATCTTCAATATGAGTTGTTTAGAATTTTAATATCAGTTGACCACTCTTGAGAAGACACGTATTGAGTCTACACAAAATTAGGAAAAAATAATTGCTAGAAATCAATGATAACTAATGGATTCTATAATAAAAATACCTAAAAAATTTTCCAAGAAGATCATTACTTCACTCGTTGTTCAATCAGATGTATGTGAGAATGTAATGTTACCATCCATACCAAATTGTACACATGATTCCAAAAAAATTCTAAAAAAGTGCATGTTGGAAGAAATTTTATAACCAATTATGAATGATTTAGAATGGGAAGAAACTAACCACCACAGTTAGGGTGGATAGGGGAATGAGTGTGGAAGATAGCTCCCCACAGAAAGCACAAAAACAAAGAAAACAATTCAAAAAACTTACAAAGAAGATGGAATGAAGTCATGGTTTGTTAGAAAATACTTGTGTTGTAATAGATTTGGTATTTTTTCTCTAGATTTTGTTAAAATATCTTTAATTTAAATTCATAGAGACATACCATCTCAAGGGGGAAAATCAAGAGAAAAAACACCCACATATCCAGAATCATCTGTATATTTAAAATAGATTTTGAATGTTAGATAACAGCGTTGATGTATGCAATATGAGTGGTCACTGGAATGGTTCATGTTTATTTCAAAAGGTACCCAAAGATGATAAGAAAAGAAGATCATAGAAGTTGGCCAAAAAATGAAAAAGACGAAAAATCCTTGGTTTATAAATCCTAGATGTTGAAGGGAAGTGCATCCCAAATATCTACTAAGAATGATGACTCTTAGAAGAAGCCATGTTGAAGATCCAATCTCGATGTATCATCCCCTAATGATATATTCATGGTTTGGCCATATGATTTGGAATTAATGGGAAGGATTAAAGATTCATAGGCTAAGTTTATTCCTAAAAACATAAAAAAAAGATTATACATGATGTCAATTATGTTCTGTGTGTGAGGTGCAACAATGTTGGTCACAATGTTAGAAGATTCTTTAAATTTACTCAATCCCAAAAAAATCTATAAGAAGATGATTGTTTCACTAGGAGATTCTAGTTCTTTGAAAGATATTCATGATAGAAAACTCACCCTGAATGAGATGGAAAAAATATTGAGATCCACTTAGTCATAATCATCATTGTAGAGCAGTTGTAAACATGTCAATAATGAAGCATTTGGGTTGAGAAAATCATATCAACCTTGTTGTTCCCATTGTTGGAGTGAGAAGGATCCACCTTATTCCCTTAAATATGTTAGTATTGAATTTGTTCGTATCATACATGGAATTGAAGGTGAGGAAAGCTCTCAGGGTAGAATGAAATAATAATTGGTGCGAAGTGTTCCCTTGAGGGGGAGAAATGTGGAGAAGCTTCTAGAGTAATTATGTAAATCAGTATTAACATCAGTTGGTATAAAATTCAAACACAATAAAGATTCCCTCAAGATCATTTCATTGGAAAAGGTATATTATTTCTTAATATCTCATCATTGGTTACTCAAAATAATGTTCATTATACAAAGGGGGAGTAATTAAATTACTCGGTGACATAAGAAGAGTGGATCAGTTATCATATCATTAGGTATCATGATCAATGAAGAATAGACAACTTTGTTGTATAATTAAAATAATCTTGTTTTATACACAATGAATTGATCAATTAGACCTAGGATGAAATGACTGATGGGACATTTCATAAGTATGAAATGATACCCTCTATACCTGAACATTGTATTTCATTTCAATAAGGTGTAGATAAGTAAAATTAATGTTTATGAGAGAGAAGGAAGTGAATACTCAAATGACAAATTCATTTGGTATACAAAATTGGGTATTTCTAAGAAATAAAAAGGGAGAGATTGTTTGGACCACTTTGGTAATTTAGATATATTTGTTTTTAATAAGGTTAATTAATGTCAATGATGGTTAAAGACACTCTCTGTATTGAAAAGGAGTATAGAAATTCTACGATTGATGTATTGCACCAAAGTTCAATGAACTTGTATAATGTGTGATATATTGTTTACAACATTGAAGTAGCGTCCTATTTAAAAAGGTTGAAGTGCTCTTTGGAATTCGAGTTCCAAAAAAATGGTGAAGAAATGGATTTATGGGATTGACATTTGAAGAAGACGAGGCTAGGAATTTATGGTTTCTATGATCAAATTTTAATAGGGCCATGCATTTCACATAGAAATTTTATTTTTGTCTTTTAAAAAATTGGCCGACCATAAAAGCCATCCAAGGACCTCAACTCAAGAACATGTAGGACCAAAGGGTCAACCACGCTCAAGGGAAGCCCTCAAGGACAGCTATGCATGGGGTAGTGGCATGCAGTCCGTGTATAATCCCATAAGAATGTGCACACGATGATCAACCCGTACAGAGCGATGAATAGTGTGTTCTAGAAGTTCCCCTACAGAAGGCATGGGTGGGGGTAGATGTACACCCATAGAGGACCTGTGTGGGGTAGTACAGGAGGGGTAAAATAGAATTTTGAACCGATGCTGAGGGATGTTTATTGATAAACCATGCATCTCTTACATCACCATTTCTATGTGGGATCACATTTTAAAAATGCAGAGGAAATATCAGACGCTCATCTCATCCCGTATCTCGGATGACCATCTTATCAATCAATGGAAGCTTGATATAATCCATATCTCTCATTTGATGTGGTTCCCCACTCATTAATGTTAGATCTGTCCAATCCCCCTGCTGACTTGAACTAGCAGTGATATCATCTTCAACCTCCAGCACTTGCTTACGCCATTGTATCTCACTAGATATGATGGATGTTCACATCCAAACCATCATGCCTTATTATTTTGACACCATGAATTTTACTAGATCGAACCAATACCATTCATGAAATATACATCTTTCATGCATGCAATATCTTAACGAAGAAGGTTTGTCCAAGGCCAACAATTTTGGTGAGGCCATGTGGATTCATGAATTATTTAAAAACACGTTACATAAAAATCCCAAATTCTTGCACATGATCAGGGAGAATCCCATATTTAAAAAGGGAAAACTCCAAGAATCATGGTATATATTCACCCTCCAATTTGATGATTTCAAAACACCAGATATCCTGAGCATTCAATGTCATGATCTTGACGACATATCATGTGGATATTTAATGTGGAAGAGGTGCTCCCCTGACCTATAAAGATAGATAACCCATGATGAGAGAGGCAGTTGCTCCACCATTTTTTAGAGCTTGTGTTCTAAAAAAATAGAACATCTGATTAAATCACTTCATGAAGAGAAATTAGACCACTGAAAGTTTTCAAGGCTCCATGAAGAAGAGATCCCGCAAGCATTGGATATGTGCTATGCACCCTGGAATTTCTTGGCGAAGAACCGGTACCCGAGCACATGATAGGTTTTGTAAAACCATCATTTTTATTTGAGAATCTGTCGCTACTATGATTCAATTCTTGATATTGACTCTCACTAAGATTTTTGAAGATGAAAATTTGTGTATCTCATTCACAAAGAAGATATGAAAATCCTTGTGCGATGAAAGTGACCTGTGGCCACACTTGTTTCACAATGAAAGGTGAAAACAACCTCTTATTGCATGATTGTATTCTACTGTGTGCAAGGGTTCGTTTTTTAAGATTATTATGATCTAATGTGGTGACATGCATAAAATGTGTGTTTGATATGAAGAAACCGAAGGGATCGAGTTTTTTTAATTGAAGAGGAAGAATACATGCATGTATGCATGTGCTTTGGTTGAAGGAGCCTGAGGCCATGTACACTTTTGTGAAGAAGAAGCTCACAAATGGAATGGGTTTCACCCATTCGGGTATAAAGAAACATACACATACAAACCAAAACAAACACCCTAAAATAGTTCAAGTTGAATAAGGAGATAGATGAAGTGGAAGAGTAGAAGAGGTCGTGTGTGTGTGTGTGTTTAAATAACCATAAACATTAAGGGTTCCCACACAAATAATTGAATGCATGCATACATGAATGTACATTAATATGTGAAGACACTTAAAAGAAGGGACAAAAATTGTGTGTGCACATATGTGATAAAGTAGAAGGAAGAGTTTAACCCTAATGTCATATGTATGATCACTTGCATACATGAACAAGAAGAAAAAAACTAATTCAAATGATAACATGTGAAATTATCTTGAATTCTTGAATAATCACATTGGTGTATGTGATTCTAGCTACGAAATGAGAAGAAGATTTAGTGATGTTGGTTGTTTCACTAAGAAGATGAATGAATACGTCTAGTGATGTTGGTGTTGTACTAGAGAAGAATAAAATGAATGATTGAAAAATTTATTGCCCATTTCTTTGCATGTAATTATGTGAAGATAATTAGAGAATTACAAGTGGAGAACCTACCTTCTGAAGAAGAAAGTAGATGGTCTCCATACACAGTATAAAGAACTAGCTAGAGGTTGTAAGTTAGACTATGTTATCACCAATCCTCGGAAGAGGATTTTTTCCCAACCCCCTCTAAAGTATAGGGACTCACACTTGCTAGAGGATTGTTTTCCGAGCCACTACACTATATCAAAATATCACATCATTGTGGATAATACATTCACTAGTCATATCCATGCATGTAAAGGATGTAGCTACTCATATTGAGTGGGGAACCATAAAAAATGCCATGTGCATATTTTTATTGCTTTCAATTATTTCTTGTGGCAAGGAAAAGATAATAAGGGGATCAATATCCTAATAGGTCACAAGGAAAAGGGATAGAATGTGGGAATTGATATAAAATGACCCCAACATTGATTCACCCCATCTCAGTGTTAGGTATATCGTAAACTGGTCCTCCCAATTTACTTATGATTTCAATTAATATAAATCTTGGTGAAATCCTAGAATAAAAATAATTAATTGAATAAAAAAATTTATTCATTATTGGTATCATCTGAAGTATAAGAAAAATATTTTAAAAAGTAGATGAATATATATATATATATACAATATCATTATTTTAATGAAGGTAAAAAACCAAAATTTAAGATCCCTACAACAAAAACAAGATCTATTATTGGTGAATAATAAAGTCACCAATGATGAGTTTGATCTGTTGTGTTCGTTTTCAGTTAATCCACCTCAATCTGATAATCATTCTCCATCTAATGTTGATCCATCAAAAAAGAATGCTCTAAAAATTCTCTTAAATCCTTCCAAATTTATGAAAATAACCTTGAACATTTTTTTAAAAGAGGTTATTTATAGAGGAAAATTTGATATTGGTATTAATTGAATTAATTAAATGATTTAATTAATTCATTCTCTTAATGTACTTTCCAATGGATATGTAATCTGAAAACCCAAAACTGACCAAATTTATGGATAAACTTTGGTAAATAAAATATTTCATATTTATCTATGGTCATATATTTCTAATATGAGAATCCTCTCACAAGATTACAAATTATTTTTGAAATCCAGGTGTGCCACAAATAAATATATTTATTAGTATTATAATATCAATTTTATACTCACAATTCCTCAGAATCTCACACCAAATCAGTTGTTGGATCTAACAATATAATTTAAAATATATAAAATTCATTAATTGTAAAAATACGGTCAATAAATTATTCTCTCATTCAAGGATTTTCATCCGTAAAACGAAAAATCTAATAAAAAAGAGGCGATACTGAGATCGTATCTTTCTTCCCCTCTCCCATGTTCTCTCATACATGCCCCCATGTTTTCATAGATCCTAAACCAAGTTAATGGTTTATCATCATATGATCCTCTACAGTAAATCCTTGATTGCCAGCATTTTCTCTATGAAGGAAGCCTCATCTTCGATTTTCAGATCTCCCAATTCAATGACATGCCTATGATCATTCATAGTTCTCTTTGACTCTGTTGAATGGAATATGTCATGAAACTAATCTAACTATGAGGTCAAGGTTTAGTAATAACCAAAATCACAACCCCTCAATGGATCTTGAGCGACCCGTGAACCTTTGGTATTTCTTTCCTCCATTGAAAAATTCTACAATGATCATCATGGGGAGACTCTAAAGATAATGTGGACTCCATAATTCAACTCTAAATCACTACAAAATAGTTCTATATATAATATATATCATGTCTGTGTTATCCTCATCTTCTCACAGATCATCATATATTTCATTATGACCACCAGAACCATCTATGGCCTATCCATAGATGTCTCAAAAATAACATTCGAGTTCAATGTTAATGTAAATGGTCTCCCATAAAAGTCCTTGAATGGTTCCATGTTTGTAATATAGTGTTAAATATTTTTATAAGGGAACATTACCAATGGAATGTGATCCTCCTAGATCTGATTGAATTCCAAAATAGAAGTCCTCATTGTATCCTCTAACACATAGATAATGTGCCTGATATTCATATTTGTCTATGGGTATAAAAATTTACTCATCCTCAGTTGGATCCTAAATACCTCTGAAATTACACTCCAGAATCATGAAGTATACCACACATCATGGTCAATGAATGTCATCAAAGGTACCCCATGTTGTTGGATGATATACAAAAAAAATAACAATTCTACATCCTCCAAGAAAATACAATTCTAGATGGAAATTAAGTGTTCCCACATTATGAGTTAGTCAATGATCACCCATATAGATCCATGGACTCTTTCTATCCTTGGAAGGCCTGTCATTATGTCCTTGGATAACCATCCAATTTTCAACTATTAATCTCAAGATGTTGTGTCCAACCTACTGGAACCTGGGGCTCTTCCATCATCTGCAGAGATGTGGTATCATGAGATAAAAACACATTTTTACTTCAACTTATTCTATCCCACTAAAAAATTTGGAAATACTACAAAACCCAGCTTTAACAACACTATATGAGGACATTATTAATGCCAGAAAAGCACTAACTACCTTTGCGTTGTTAAAAGTCCAAGGATTGTATCATTGATGGAAAACTGCCAATAAAGTGTAGATTTATCTACATAAATAAATGTGTTCGTAAATAATAATTTTATCAAAACTTTTAAAAACATTGATAAATGACACTATTTGTCTACAATTTTTTTAGTGCTGATAAATTTACCCTTTATAAACACTTTTAGAAGAACTGCTAAAGATTTATTTATCATCGCATCTACAAAAACTAATAATGTCTATCTTTATCATTACTTTAAGAAGTAATAATAATGATTACTTTATCATCACTTTAAAAGGAACTAATAAAGGGTTAATTTATTAGAACTTATACAACAACTGATAATGGCTATCTTTATCAGGGCATGTAGTAGCCCTAATAAAGATGAAAAATATAGTGTGATGCTTCAACACACTCTATCACCAAAAATATGTGCATTGTGTTGTAACAACACATTGCATAATTAGAAAAAACAACATAAATTACAAAAATACAATAAAAAATGAAGTAATATAAAATAAAATATATAACAAAAATACAAAAAAAATATATTATAGAGTTTTTGAGTTATTTTTTTTATAAAATTATTGTAATTTTTTTAATAGAAATGCACACAAAGATTCATATCAAAGACTCCATGAATCAAATGGTTGTGAGATTGATTCATAAACATAAAATGACTTATGGATCATTTTAATTAAGTAACAAAAAAATCTAAATGGGTTCCCTTGATATTGAGTATGTCAGTTTTTTTATTAAAATTAATGTTAGTTTTGAATAAAAAGATGAACTTGGAGTCATACCAGTCACACCATGCCCTATATTTATGTGTATCGGAATCCTAAACATCAAACATGAATTATGTATCGTCAAACTAAAGTATAAAAACAATCCAAAAGTGTTTTCTCCTTTTTTATTTTTTTAGTTGTTTTTTTCACTAATATTAATTAAAATTTTCAATAAAAATATTCACTTAGAGTCATACAATATTGAGGTGATTCTGATACTTAAACATCCCAAATGTCTAATGAATCATTTCCATAAATCATTAAAACAATTATAATGAATTTCATTAGTTTTGAGTAAGCTACTTTTGTTTTTAATAAAATGTCATTTTAAACTTGAAACAATCACTTTGAATTATATAGGTGGAATAATGTCTGTTTTTGACATGAGACAAATTCATACACATCAGGAATTATTTATAAATAATTATTCCAACTTATCAGTACAATCCAAGTATCTTCTTATGGTTTCATATTATTGAATCATTTTTGAACTAAAATGTTATTTTTTAACTAAAAAAAGACACCTGGATTCATATGGGTCACCCTATGGATTAAGGCTTGTTTGACTCCAACAAGTCACAAATGAATTATGAATCATTTTCCTATAGAACCCCATGAATCCAAAAAAAATTCTCAATTTTGAGTATGTCATCCCCCCCCCCCCTAAAAATGTCATTTTTGAATAAAAAGACACAGTTGGAGTCATTTCGGGCACACGATGCATCAGATTGAGGTTGGCATGATTGATAATCATCAAAAATGACTAATGGGTAATTTTTATAATGTATATAAATCATCAGAATGAATTTACATGGTTTTGAGTATGCCATTTTTTTACTAAAATTTCATTTCAAACTAGAAACACACACATTAAGCCATATGGGTGCCATTGTTTGTGGGTTTGACTTGAGATTGATTCATACATTTTAAAAAAATAATTAATAATATTTTTACCAATTATTCAGATAATCCGAGCATGTTTTCATGGCTTTCACTGAGTGACTGTTTTTTTATCGAAATGTCAATTTTAAACTCATTGAAGACACTTGGAATATTATCAGTCACACGGTGCATCCGATTAAGGTGAGGATGATTCATACATGTCTCAAATGACATATGTATCATTTTACTAAATTAAAATAACCATTTAAATTCATTTTCTCGCTCTTGAGTATGTTAATTGTATTTTTCATTTAAAGTAAGGTCAATTTTGAAAACAGAAAATGCACTTAGAGTCTTACCATCACACTATTCGTTAGATTGAGTTGAGTTTAACTTATTAATGTCCAAAATTACTTATGGATATTTTTCCAAAATTATAAAAACTACATGAATTTATTTCCATGGTTTTGATTATGCCAGTTTTGTATTTTACCAAAATGTCATTTTAAATTGGGAACATGAACTTTGATCCATAATGGTTAAAAAATGATTGATTTTGACTTTAGACTAATTAATATACATCATAAGTGAGTTATGAATCTTTTTCCAAAAATATCATGAAAATTCAAGTGTGTTTTCTCTGTTTTTAGGGAGTAACTTTCCCATAAATTAAAATGTCAACAATAAAATAATAATGAAAACATTGGTTTATACAGGTCATATCGTTCATTAGATGGAGGAGATAATGATTTCTACACATTATAAATGATATATGGATCTTTTTTCTAAACTACCACATCAATCTGAATGTATTTTCTCTATTTTGAGAATATCATTAGTTTTCAGTAAAATTACTGTCACTTTTGAATTAAAAGATGCACGTGGAGTCATACCGGTCACACCATGCGTCAGATTGAGGTTTGAATGATTACTATAAACACCCACATGACTTTTGGATTTGTTTCCGAATGTATCAAAACAGTCAGAATGAGTTTCACTTGCTATTGAGTATGCCAATTGTTTTTTTAACTAATATGACATTTTAAATTAAGAACATGAAATTTGAGTTGTAAATGTGGAATCTTGTGGGTGTTTTCTATTAGACTTATTCACACATTTCATAAATTAATTATGAATCATTATCCCAAATTTTCAATGCAATATGTGTGTTTTTTCATAGTTTTTATAGATTGACACTTTTTTATATTAAAATGGAAATTTTAAACTGAAAACATACACCTTGAAACCATCCCTCCTTATTTAAAATTATATATCAATGTTTTTCTCCATCATTATTTATAGGTGTATGACTACCTTATATAAAGTAACATAATCAATTGGTGAAAAAATTATTTATTTGTCAGTTGAAACACTTGCACTATGGATCTTATCTTAGATGAAAAGTGTTATGTGTATTTTTAAAAAATTTTCTTAGAGAAAATAATGGTATGATACTCACACAACATCATTTCACAAAAAATTTACTATTTTCCAGTCATCGCTTCTTATGGCCATCCTTGTTTATATCCACCTCGGTCTTCACCTTTGTATCCTCGTCCACATTTGTCTTCGAATACGATTCTTCTTCTGGAATCTCCTATAACTCTTCCATTTCCACTGCCTCTACCTCTACGTCCTCCTTCATGATTTCTAGATAATTTTAATTTTTTCAATTTAGTTCTTCTAAACAAATTTATTTCATCCATTATACTTCTCCTTGAGAAAGAGATCAAAAATAATATATAATCATTCTGTTAAAAATGGATCATTCCACAAAAATATTTCAAAGGTTATAACTCATACTAGATCACATACATATAAGGTAATCACATAATTTGGTTGTCAACATACATTCTAACAAAAAGTAATCTACCCACTCATCTCTGAAAAAACTTAATTCTATTGAGTAACTAGGTTGCCATAATTCTTGATAGTACAGAGAAAATATAGACAAAGATATGATTATAATATATATTTAATAAAATTATAATTTCTATTAGAAATTAAATAATGGGGGATTCTAGTGATATCATGTTTTATGATTTCTCTCATAAATTTGATAACATAATACCCACAATCGGTTTCATTATCACTTTTTGGACATTTCTAAAACATTGAACAAAATAAGTAATTTTTTTTGAAAAATTTTGATAGATAAATATTGAGATATATACAGAATTGTTTTTTTCAATTTTTTTAATCCATATAATTTATCCAATCAGAAACCGACTTCATTATATGATCTATCCTGTATAGATTGGCTTCCCAATCTGAAAAAAATTATTGATAAAACATAGACTGAAGAAATAATTTGAAATTTATCTATAAAATGTTCATTGAACTTTTCTACATATTTAAAATTCACTTCATGTGTGGTTGGTTGGTTATATATCCTTGTATTGGATAAACAAAATTACTATTTCTAGTCCCAATATTGACTTCTTTTTAAATCTAGTGAATAATATGTAAAAACAATGCAATGAATAAATTAAAAATATATTTTATGTCCTAGATTGTAGTGTTTTACTTTTCATTATGTACATCAAAATGTGTCTATCGTCTAATTAATTTTATTTAATTCATAAAGTTCCTAAATATTTTTCTTATTAATTTCTTCCTCATTCAATGTATCTTCTAGCATATAAATGATATAGTGATTAACAAATCCAAATCAAACTTAACGTGACCTTACCTTTATATAGTTATAATAAAAACACTTGTACAAAATATTAATTCTTATTAACTAGAATAGATATATTTTCTCACTATTTGGACATGTATAATATGAAAATATATCTTATATATTTATTCCCAATTGATATTATAATCCATTCATTCTTAAGAATCTCAATTAGTGTATCAATATCAATTATGTCTATGAAGTAATATAGATATATTTTTAAATCATATTCAATGTAAGACATACATTAATCTGTAAATTTGGTCTCTACATGAAGTTGTAAGGATAATAAATGATTCTCTAGAACTATTAGGGAGAAGGGACTCTTGGAAGGTCATTTTGTTTTCTAGCTCAATTCCCTAGATTTTCTAGATTCGACCATCCATTTGTCTGCCAAATTATCCATCTATAATATCATAACTCACTACAGAAATTTTATCATCATCTATCACATGTTTTTTATAAGAAATAATTGGCTAATGATGCCCATAATGAATCTTTATATGATTATATGGCCATGTTTTAAAAGATCCAATAGTAACTTCGACTGTTTTAATATCGAGATCATCAATTAGAACATGAATCTCAATATTCATCTCATAAGTTACCTCAATACCAACTATCATGTGATATTTTTGGAGGTCTTAATTTTGTAGCTAGTCACCTAAGATATTATACATAATACCGATCAGAACACGGCGTTACATGGGTGTTGACAAATACAAATCACATACAACTCTACCATGCAAAATTTTAGTAATATCAAGTTATTGAATTCTGTTTGATTAACATTTATGAGATGAGTAATAAAACAATTTATTACTCAAAGCCTTTGGGATCATTTGGTTCACGTGAATATCTTTTCCCACCACTGATTCTCTTTGATCCTTTCGTATACATTGGTCATCCGAATTCGAACACAAAATAATATCTTACAATGAGTTTAATTGTTTTTATATTCATCACACCATTATAATGGTACCATTATGTGGTTATATCATCTAGAAATATGTTCAACGAGAGAATCAAGACTCTAATCCATTAACAAGACAATATTATCCAAGCAACAACAATGCTACTGAAAGTAACTTTTCTTTTAGTGTGGTTGTTGCCGATTATAGGGTCAAAACCATATTAAAAATATGAACGTAAATAGATATATAATTTTTTAATTTTTTTAAAGCATAAAAAATTACAATTATTTTGTAGTTAAACATGATTCCCATATTTTTTTCGGTTTCCACCAAATAAATTACCCTCCTTATTAACTCGAGCATCTTTCTACAGAAAATGACATGGGAAATATTTAGCTCTTGATACTGATTCATCAATCTGCAAAAAAATAAAGGAATATATGTTGTTTCATATCACATAATTAAACATTTATTATTGATATAAAAACATTCCAATTTCTTCAAAAATTAATTTTAGACCATCCTTTCTCTGTGATTTGGTTTTGTTGGTTCTGATTCACTTTATTTTTTTAGAACTATTTTTCTATTTTATAAATTAACAATTTTTAGTCATGTTGAATAAAATAAATAATTTCAAATAAAATATTATTGTCTTCAATGAACCTAAAATTATTTATCATTATTACATTTGATGAAATAGGTCCATGATTTCAGCTTTATAATGTGTATATAACAATGTAGTGGGTGGGCATTTATTTTCCAATAACATCCCTAAGATGTAACATTGTAAGAATATCTTGGATGCCTCTATGTGATTTTTAGTGGCCATTATGAAAATATTCATATAGAAATTTTCTAAAATAAAGAAACTCTACAAGGAATAATAAACATTAAATCAACATTTTATTGTATAATTTATCAATAAAATTGAGAAAGTATTTTGTAACATTTCCATTATCTCATTCCAAAGGATTTTCTATGTTACAAGTTGGATGTGGTACCATAATCACTATCAGTCAGCATAATCATCCTTATTATGAATCCAAGATAACTAATGTATATTGAAATTTTGTGGTCAATAGGTTTTCTGTGTTGATTTAAACCAACCTCAAATTTTATACCCCTATTTGTTGCCTTGTTAATTTTATTCAACACTATGATGTTGTGTTATTGTTGTTTTTCTCATCAACGTGTTACTGATCTCCTAATAATTTTGCAGTTTCATCATTAATAATTTATTATTCAATTGTATTGGTATCATGTGAATAAGACATTGTCTACCTGAGTAATAAAATATTAATTTTTTCTTGAATAAAAATAAAATAATACTCTCCATGCATAGATGTCTAAAATTGCATTCATCATTCCCGAAAAATTTTATAATCTTGAACATAGATATAATACATAAATACTTCAGTACAAATAACCTTCACTTATTTTATTTAATTTATCTGTATATTCTTGATTTCCTTCTATCTTTTGATAATGGATTTTAATCCCTCTTTCAAACTATCTATCCATCCATTATTATGGTTTCAATTTTCCATGAAGACATATATCAAAAACTATTATTAATGAATTTTTTTCCTGATATTTATATCTCATATTTTTTTGACATCCACCTATGTGTCATAAAATACACTAACTAAATGTAATATCATGATCTTTTATATGACTAATTCACAATGTGGTTTGTGAAAAATAAAAGATATGCGGGATGATTCTAAAGTGAAAAGATTCATTAATAAATTGTTGGGAGATGAAAGTCAAATTACCACAATGGTAAAAAATAACATAAATGCAATTTTAATTATGGACTCTAACATATTAAATTACAAAAATGAAGGAATGGATATTCACATCCACATTACATTCACTCACATCTATTTTTTGTCCACTCAAAAAAAATTACTCTTTTCCACATCCTCTGAAATATTTCATTTTTTGGAATGTATTATGAGAGACACAAGTTTGTGGTGGTATTGATGTGGGGTGGATGGGAGATCATGACAATAATCAATTTCTCCTTGCATCCTAGAGAAATTATCCTGAAGATGAAGCCAAAAACAGTTTCGGAGAGCTCTGCATATTATTGGAGGAATACAATTTTAAAATTATAAACTATTTTATCAAACATTGAAAAACTCACCAAGGTCTCATTATATTGTAAGAATAAGAGATCAAAAAATTAATTTATAATTCTATTTTATGAAAATAAACTTTCTTTTGAATCACTATATTAATTATAAAATTGTGTGTAAACATTTACGTTTTATAAATATACGAATATTAAATTAGTAATTTCAAAAATGTTTATTTTCCTACACAATGATATAATTATATCACACATTCACTTATAAGATTCCAAGATGCTAATTATACCTTAATGGGGGAGGTTACCATTCATTTTACTAATTTACTATTCATAAGGGTCATATTACTATTCATAAAGATAACATTACTATTCAAAAGGGTCAAATTTCAATTCCCCAAATAATATTGTCATTCATATAATACTCTATATATCTTATCGTTCAAAACCATGTATGTCTATTTTTAGAAATTTAATTCACAGAAGTGATAATATTATGTTTAATGGCTGGGTTATAACTATTTTTTTAAATAATTATACTGAAAAAATGTTGTTTCCAAGAGACTTAGTTTTGTTTTCATTACTTTTTTATTTTAAATTTATTATTAAATAATTGGGGTGTTAAATTCTAACATCCTTAAATAAATCATATCTTCACATTTTGAAATTTTACTTCGAAAAATAAAAAAAAGTTCATACTAGAAAAAAACTTTGAGTTAAACCAACAACAGGGAAGAAGGTAATGGGATAACAGTTTTTTTGTTTCAGGATCCTTTCACTAAATTTGGATTATTGGTTATCTCAATAACAATGTAAGGAAATATGAGTATTTGATATGTTTATATAAACATTATCCTTTCCTTTGGTTGTTCCTTCAATAATTTCTACTTCATTTTATGGCACAAGTAGTATTATATTGTAATATAATATTCAAACACTTTTCTAAAGATCAAATTCAACCATTTAATTAATTTTTATGTTTTAAAATATATCATGATCCATAACATTAGAAATATGATTACTAAATTTTGGTAATGAACTTTTTAAACAACATAAATATCCTCTTAATCATTACATATAAACATGTGAGTACATTCTCATTTTATTATCTTTAATACCATTAAACCTTCTTGAATACATTCATTATTCATTATTACTTATGTAAAATATTGGAATTTATATATATTATTTTTTCCCAAAATTGTATAGACTCTACCACTATGTTGACCATATATTATTTAAATCCATGGTAATAAGTGTTATTTAATTTATGTTATCCAAATAAATCATCTATTTATTCTGAAACTGATATCTCCTCATCAGTAACATATTAAGGGTTGACTTTCCAAAGACCATTTCATTTTACAAAAAAAAGAATAACATAAAACAAATTCACATTTTAATGGAACCATTCCTTATTCGACAACAAATGTTTAATGAAATAAGACTATAGTATAATCCTTATATATTCTAAAATTCTTATCACTAATATATCATTTTTCAAAATACTCCAATTTTTTTAATCTACACATAAGAACAATAATAATTCTTCTTTATCTGTGGTAGTATAATTATCGTTACCATGATCCATTTTATTCTTTTGGTGTATTTTCCTTTAATGTATTGTGCATTTATATTCATAGTTTCCAATCATATTGCATTTGAAGAACATTACTTTGGAAAACCTTATATTACCCTTGAAATCAAAATAATGGTTTTTGTTCCCTCCAAACAAATAGAACACGCACATTCATTCTAGTCATATATCAATGTGTTTCCTTCCATAATTATCACATGGGGGAAAATAATTCATTCCCTTATTCCCTTTATAAATATATTACCCAATTTTTCATCTTTTTATATTACATCCTTCTGAAGCCATAATACATAGAAAACCATTTTCTCCTTCTTTTTAAGACAATATATTATCTCTTCATAGGTTGATAATTTTTGAGCAACTATTTCCATTAAAAACTCTGAATTAAACCCATAAAATAAATTATCATTGTTACTCATTAGATTATATGCATTATTATTTTTCAAATTCTTTTTAAAAGGAACCAATTTTAACGCATTTTATACTGCAGATTAAATCACACCATTATGAATAATAATGTATAATCCCAATACTAGTTAGTATATAACATTAATTCAAAATTGTATGTCTAGATCAACTCATAATCATTAACATGGCTTCATTGATCACATGTTTACATTTAAATCCATCATAAAAGTATATAATAGAAATTTTAATTATCCAAAGCATATCGCCTGGGAGTGACAAACCACGTGTGACGTAAGTCTTTTTATCATATACCATGTTACACCACATCAAGCTCAGAAGACCTTGTATGATATTTCACACCTAGGTACATATATGACAATACCATATCCACTTGTAGTATCCATATATGGATGTATTTCTAGGAAGACACACATTATCTATACATTACCACTATTCTATTATATTCATTTATTCTCATCCAAAAAGTATTTCTTAGGTTTATTCTCTCTAATCTATGTTTTGTAATTATATTTTCTAAGGTTTCTACAAATATTCCTCTAATAAAAACTGTAAAGACCACGAACCCAATAGCTTAGAATTGTTTCCTTACATTATTACATTTGTATGATTATAAGGAATCACATCCAGAAAGACCAATCTATTTTCTATTTTTGGAAACCATATAACATACATTTACATTATATTACAAATTTAAATGAAAAACTACGTATAATCTCCACTGATAACACTAATTAAATCATAGATTAACCCTACAAGACATTCATAATGTACCTATTTAAATCATAGGTAACAGAATCTTATAAAAGTGGTGAGCTCAGATTCATAGTAAAAGTAATAAATTAAAAGGAATATATTCCATAAAAAATTCTCCAAGATGAATAAATAATGACATATTCTATTATAACATAATCTTGAGCATAATATAGTTGGAATAAAATCTAAATAAATAATTCCATATAAATAATCACAAAAAACATCACCATGGATATTCTACTAGTCATATAATCACATGATTTATCAATTTCTAATATCATAATGAGGGAATGCATATTCCAGACATCATAAACCCATAATCATGTTATCATCCAGTATATATTAAAATAAATGGTTAATTCCTTGAACCAAATCCAATTCTATTTTATCTCATGAGACATACCGATGCATTGACGGGCTATAGTGGGAGCCGCCAATCAAATACTAAGCCAAATGAATTCATTATTGGTAAAATAAAATTATACATCCAAATAAAAGTATCCCATACCACATTGGAGTATCCTATATAAAATTACTCTAATAAAATCTTTGATACATTCTTAAGTATAATAAAATTTTGAACATTCTAAAGTGTCTCATTCCACCTTGAATAATTTAAATAATAATCAATTTTAACATTAAACTAAACTTGGAAAATCATGATAATTATATAATTCTTGATATAATATATCAACAGTAAGTATATACACCACACGCAAGTAAATATTTTCAAATATGGCATATATAACATCTAAATAAAATTGAGACGATTAAAACCTTTTATTACTTTGGAATGAAGAGTTATTTTGGAAAATCATTTTTATTTATCTTGAAATTATATTTAAAAAATGTATATAAAAAAAGAAAATTTATGGACATTTAAATTATATTTGAGTCAAAAATGATCCCCCACTAAAGTTAAATAATGTAAAAATTGATTATAACACACATTATAAATAAAATATTATAGTTTGGTTTATGGAAAATATTAATGATATTGAAAATAAAAAAGGCATGTTTGTTTTCATAAAAACCATAAATAAGCCAATATATTTTTTCATGATTAAATTTTTTATTTTATAAAATTAATTATGAATTAAAAAATATTAGATAGTGAAATTGAAAGTGGTTAAAAATTTGGAAAGATCCTTTTAATTGGGATTGCTTATTGAGAAGAATCGAGAAGAAATCCTTGTAAAATATTTATTTTCTCATCAAATAATTATTTATTGATTGACATATATAATATTAGAATATATATATATAAATATATAATTTATAATAATTATATAATAATAATGAAAAATTACATTGGTGTATAGATAATAAAAGCACGACCCGAATGAAAACAGAGGATCTAAAAAAACCCAAACAAAGATAGTATCATTAGAGTGAGGATAAATCAATGAAGTAATTATGTGTGAAAAATATAAATTCACAAAATATATGTGTTTATATAGTATAGAATAAACAGAGTTCATTCACACATGTTTTTTTAAAAACATAACCAATGACATAGATGTCAAACTCAATTATTTGAAATTGAGATAAAATGTCCCTTTCCTTCGATTTAGATTCCCCAATATTTTTTTAAAATATCATATATAATGGATTTAATAGTGTTATTAATTAATTAAAAAACGAAATTCATGCTTATAATACTTTACATAATATCCTTATAGTATTTTCCACCAATTAATTAATAATAGTTTTTTATTTCCAATGGTTGGGGTCAATTTTTTCAGGGTTCCCATGGTTTTTTTATTATGGTCTTCCTTGTAAATAAGAAATAATAATCCCAAATTGATGAAATATATATATATACTTAACTTTAGACAATAAAATTTTAGTCAAAACCTCCCTTCATTTCGGTAATGTGATATGAAAACTCATTGGACACAATGGCGATGAATTTACACAACAAAGACACCGATTTTGTTATTTTGGAGTAAAAGTAGAAAATAAGTGATTTTATGACTTATATTCTATAAAAAATATTATTAAATTATATATGACATTTTAATTATCATGAATAATTGGATAAGATGTTATGATAAGGTAGAAATGAAAATTAATTTAATAGATAAGAAAATAAATTTTACGTCTTGAAACATTTCTCCTCAAGAACCTCCTTAGGCTTTTGGATGTGGACTTTTTGTGAAACTAGAATCAGTGTAATGTTACAATGGATTAGGATAATTAATTTTAGTAGATTATATATGATAAATAAAGCTCAAGGTGATGAATATGTTTTAAGGAAGGAGCCTCCTTTTATGAGTGAAGTGATGGGTAACATTATTAATTATTTAAACTATTTAAATTTAATAAATCTATAATATGGTTTAAGATATTAAAAAGGACAAAAAACTATAAGGGATAAATTATTTTAATTAATATAAATTTTTTTGGAATTATTCAATAATTATGGGAATTTTATATAATTTAATAAAATAATTTATTCATGAAAAATAATATTTTTTCAAAATGAAAACTATTAATAACTATGTCTTTAAATAAATAAATAAAATGTATAATATTATAATTATATATTTGATCATATCATATAAGCACCATAATAATATATGGAAAACATTAATTCACTTTAAAAACTAAAAATTACATTTATTTAATTATTTTTAATATCATTAATTTGACTTATTGAATAATTTAATTAAGACTCCACCATCTTTGTAGTAGAAATTATGTTATTTATTTATTGTATAAAATTAAAAAAAATCAATAGGAATTTTATTTTAATTATATTTCCAAATACTATTATTTTTCATATAGAACTTCATAAAACCCTATTATTAAAATATTATATATATTTAATACTATAATGTGAAAACATGATGTGATTTTGAAATAAAATATTACAAATGCTTTAATTTGATTTATGTCAATCCAAAATGTACCAAATTATAATATAAATAGGATAATGATCAAAAATTGCAATATAAAAATATAGTTCATCTAATAATTATTATAATCCTAATTAAAAACACATTATTTATTTTTCTAATTATTTCACAGGAACTATATCAGCGTTGTATATGAAATAATGTTAATTATTTCATATATAATATTTTATAATAAAATAATTTGGTTAGAAATTACATACTATATTCATTCATTATTTATATTCACTCATATACATAATAGGACAAATTCTTAAATTTTTTATTTTGTATTTTCTTGCACTACGCAAGTATTGCACATACATTTGGAAAATAATAATATTTTTTAAAAATAAAATTTTGAATTATAATAAAAAAGTATCCTTAATACATAATAATTAATAAAAATGTTTTAAGTAATTTTTGGATCTAAATTATTGTTTTAGGAAACAAAATTGACTTTTTCAGTGAAGCGCAAACGCTGCGTCGATAATGATAATGGATCTTTTATACTTATCATGAATAATATAATTTATATGTTTTGAATTATTTTCTATACAATATTTATATTATAAAATCATTATTTTTTTTAAATATGTTTAATAAATTTTATATCATAAATATTTTTTGACAATGTCTTAAAAAATACTGTATTTTCTTATAAACTGTATTTTTTTCTACTCAGAAAAAATTTAACTATTTGTGAAAAAACAAAAAAATATCATTGTAACCATTTTTTGAGGAAAATAATTAAAAAAATTAATCCATTTTATGAAGAAATTATAAGTTTGAGAAATTTAATTTTTCATTAACATCATCATTTAATCAAAAAATAAAAATTTTAAATTTACAACCAATTTTACGACACTTTTAAAAATTAACTAGGGTCCCATAATATTATCATCATAAGACATAAAAATGTTAACTTAATATTTGGTTTTATAAAAATAATTTTTTTTGAACCACTATATTATTTATAAAATTGTATATAAACATTTGTGTTTTATAAATATAATAATACTTAATTAATATATTATTAAACATTTATTTACTTACACAAAGATGTAATTATATCATAAATTCATTTATATGATTTATAAATTTTATTTATACCATCACGGGTGTGTTAACAATTCAATTGGCTGATTTACTATTCCTAAAGGTTATATTACAATTCATAAAGTTAACATTACAATTAATAAGGGCGAAGTTACTATTCAACAAAAAATTGGGTTTATCCTTTTAGACATTAAAAATATTACTGATCGCAACCGTGTATACCTATTTTTTGGAATTCAATTCACATTAGAGACAAAATTATTTTTAACTTCTAGGTTATAACAATATTGTTTAAATAATTATTATATAAAAGTGTTGTAATGCAGAGTCCTAGTGTTGTATTTATTACATTCTATATTAAATTTATTTGCATATCCATAGGGTGTTACACCAAAATTATGGGTTTTTCACATGGATTCTACTCAATGTACAAGATATTACACATAATTTATAGAACAATACAACAACAGTTCACACTCTTCCCGATAACTCAAAACCCCATCACATGGTCTTAGTATATTTTGATCACTAAGAATATAATAAAAAATTTCCCTATCAAATTTTCAATTTATTTATAATTTTTAAATTAATTTTGCATATAAATTATGAATAATTATAATAACTAATAACTAATTGTGTACTTATAAATGAAATTGTGGGTATGTGTTTTTTGTTAGAGTGACCCATATTCTATTAAAACATGACATTACACTAGTATGCTGGTAGACACTACATCAATCTTGTAGAGAATACATTAGATTACAAATAGTTTTTTCTTTGAATTTAGTAGTGTTTCAATGAGAAAAAATATTGTATGTATTATTCTAAATACTACATTATAGCAATTAGAGGATACAATATGTAAACTAAGATTTAATTATGTAAAATAGATCATGCTCTATAGAATTCCACAACATTGTATTTTCAAAGCATATTTCCTTGGTGTGATTGAGGGGATTCTTTAAAAATAAAATATCCTTGTGGGTAACATTTTGATTAATTCATGACATTAATTGGGACCTATTACAGGTTTTTCTGATGGTCAAGGATGTGTCTTTGATCTGATGTATTCTTTGTTTATTAATGTGATTTTATTGGAAAAGGAATATATGTTATTGTTTTCAATATTTTTTATATAACATGAATCATGTGATTTTTTATGTAAAATTATGCAAAAATAAAATTATTTTATCACTAAATTTTCAATATTATTATATTTTAAAATTAAACTCAAAAAACACACTATAAATGATTTTTTTTTATTTTATATATTTATATTAATATATTATTAATTTATATTGATAATATATTAAATAAATATATATAAATATGGAAGAATCGCTCCCCAAGGTAAAATAAGTAGTTTTTCTTATAGAATTACTCTCTATATGAATCATCACCTAGAATCCTATCTAACCAATGTTCTTGATTTGTTTACATAAATTATTAAAAATTGAAGATTTAATAAAATATCATTATTAAGATGAAATATTAGTTTTTTGCTCCCTCTTATTCAAGAATCTCATCTTAATTTCCATTTACAAAAAATAATAAATCACTATGAAATTGATAAGATAAATTCATTTTCATCTTCTTAATTATAGTTTAGTACTACCTTCCCTCAAATCATGCACAATAAATAACCACTAATTTAACTTTTTTAAATCATTTTATCTGAAATGACCATTTTAAAAAAGGATAATAAAAATTATGCAATGAATATATTAAAAATACTATGATACCCAATTGTATAATTGTGATAATAGAGGCTTTTAATTAATTTTTTTTGGACAACCATATCTCAATTTTTTATTTACTCGTAGTATTATTTTTTGTTATATATAAAATTTCTAATTTCCGAAACTCTTTTTGAGTTATGTTTTGATATGAAAATACACAAAAATAATTAATTGATGTTAGTTTATCTTATTGGCTATTTATTAATGATTCATAAAACTACAAATTTTTTAAAGAAGTGATTCAATCAAATAAAAATTACATTATATATTATATATTTATATATATTAACTTAATTTACACTAAAAGTTATTTCCATTAAAATTATTTTCACAACATTAAAATAATAAAATTCATATTTTTAATGAATCATATCTCATTGATAAATCAAGAACGGGATGCATTCACGTATAAAAACACTCAACCCACATTTACTCAAACAAAAAAAGAAAAAATGGATTCTAGTCCCTCTAATTCTAGAATAGTTATAAACTCCCCTATAAATCTATTTCCATACATTCTATAATTTTTAAAGACGTAGAAAAAGTAATTTCATCTCCATTTTAGCAAATAAATACACTCATTTAATTTTTTATGTCTAATGGATAAATTTAAGTTCCAAACAACAAAATATTTCATCTTATAAAAGAATATCAATTATACTTGATAATTATATCTCAAATTGGAATAATATTAAAATAAGAAATAGGGACATAGAAAATTATTTATATATCACCTAATAATGTTGTGTTTATATTTACCAGATCTAGATAATTTTTTAGTAATACCTAATCTGAAGATGGATGGGGTTTCGGTGATAATAACCACTACATTAAATTTCTTCTAATGATTATAAGTAGACCCTATGAGTTAGAAAATCCAAAATAGATGAAAATATTTCTTTTATCCAAATTGAGATAGGAAAAAACTGATAAGGGGGAAGTATGATATAGTAGGGTAGATCCTGATTATTAATCATTGTTTCCTCCTCTATGTGATATTTTTTTATATTGTTTAGGAGGTAATCACATCACCCTTGGATCCTGACGATCATTAGTTGAAAAAAAATGTTCAACAGTGAAATCTTATAGATTCTATTCTCCACTCACTAGTGTCATAAGCAGATCTTATCAAATGTATTGGAAATATAATGAGGGATTATTTATGGTAAATTATTGGAGTGATCGAATGAAACAGATCTCATGGAAATATATAATCCCATAATTGGTTTAGAAAACATCTATTATTGTAAAGAAGGATTAACTAGAATTTTTTATTAAATTAGAAAGTGATAATGGATTTTTAATGTATTTCACACATCCTCAATATCTATATCAATGTTGAGATGGAATTCAAGTGCCCCATAAAATTTATAATTTAGATGTTTTTATAAATCTAATATTATGTTTATGAAATTAATTAGATCCTTGGAGAAGGATTTTATAAATTCGTTCTCAATGTCAATGCGAGATCATTAATGAGCCATACATCTCATTTTTGGTTTATCTCCATAATCCATTTATATATATAGAAAAAATAAATAAAATTTTCATCAAAGGAGAGAAAGACATAAAAATTAATTATTTTATCATTTTAAATTTTATTTTAATGAACGTCATAGAAGATATTTAAAAACTAAAAAATGAGATATCAAAGAGAATCCCTTATAATAGAACACATTTCCGATGTTTCTATCAAGGGTTTTATATAATATCAATTTTATAACTCTTGAAAGATAGAATAGTTGATACCAAAAGTCATATCATAACAATATTTAATGAAATAATCATTTATCTCTTTACTAATTTATATATCAGTATATTTTAATTAGAAAAAATAAAGAGGAAATTATTATCAGGTAATTTATTGTGAGAACATGAAATAAAGGGAAGCATTAATACATGCATGGGTTAGTAAGAATGAAGTATATCCAATGTTCATCTAATGGACTCCTTTATTTACAATTATGTGGTTTTAAATTCCACATTATAGTCTAATCAATATCATTCATAGACTGCCATCCCAAATGTTAATTATAGACTCCTTTTCACTTTTAGAGATAATTTATGTACATAAAACTCCACATTCTCTATAATATAGAATTATGAATACAAAATGACTGAGGTATGAAAATATACATAAAAATAAATCGTATGATTCCATGTCTCGGTCCTTCTCATTTCATTGTATCTATAGTGATTCTAGAAAATATAAGGAGATATAAATTTTAAATAATATAATGGGTAGATTTTATTCCCTAAATGTTGGATAACATCCATAACTAGCTATCATGCCCTCACTATCCCACTAAAAAATAAATGAATCTTGGAGAAATAAGTACCTAGATTCCATAATTCATTATAACTTACCTCAGGATTCAAAACCTAAATTTAATTCTCAATACAATATTTTTTTAGGGAGGTATAGTGGCGAAAAACAAGTATAATTGGAGAATTACACTACAAATCAAGCTGCTCAAATAAAAAAATCGTTATATATTAGAATTATAAAAATAAAAATAACAGTAAAAATACTACACCAGGTTCCTGAGTAGTTCGGAAGCCAACATTGGTGAACATCATTGACTTTTATATATGGTGTACATAGGGGATTGATTAATGGTTTGTTATCCCTGTATTTATGTTGAGAGGATAATTCTTCAATGTAAACAAATTTACAATTCTTCTTTGAATTTTATTATTCCCTATAATCCATTTTCTTCAATTTTGAAAATATTATGGAACATGAAAATTTCATTTAGAGATTACCTAGTTTATCTATATTGATTAAGAGAAATTATTCTTTAATTTTTGACTAAATATGAAAGGTTTCTTGGTATGTTGGTGATAAATCCCATTTCAAAAAATTAATCCTCATAAATGATCTTATCATGAAATAGTGATCTTTTTGATATTTTGGGGTTTTTTGAATAATTTATGTGTATAACTTTATTGGTAATAATTATTTGTAAAAAGCATTATTTGTAAATACTGATTTTATTAATGATCTAATAGACGAGGAATCAAAATTTCTGTTAATTTGTTGGGTCATAAATAGATTTTTTTCCCATTTAATAGTGTTTTTAGTTCCAATAGATGAAATAATGGAACTTTATTAGAATATGATTATTCCAATAGTACCTATAACTTGTCTCATTATATATTGTTATAGATGAAATATCGTACATCATGTCTTAACATAATTACATATTGCTAATTCATACTAGGTTAGTGTGATGGATGGATTTTCAAAACATAATGCATGACAATGTTGGTTAAATAATAATGAATTTATTATATGAATTTCAATCCATGTCATTGTGCTAGTAAGGATATATGCTACATTTTCACTCATTTATATATTGGGTAGTGTTTAAAATATTCATTGTGGTCCCATTTTATTATGTTTAGAAATATTGATTTTTTTTATTACTTGATATTGTATCCTTAATCTAAAATATTTTACATTGATTACCAAGTTTCATTTGGAAGGAAATTTCTTGTTTTTTTATCCATGATCTCCAAAAAATTATATATATAAACATAAATATATACTGTTTTCCATTAATCTAAAAAAAATATAATTTTACATTAACACTAAATATCTTATTTTGGCATTTTCACAGTAAATAAAAACACTATTAAAATATTTTTTTTGATATTTAATATAATATATGATTTATTTATGACGAAAATGTCTAATAGAAACATATACAATTATGGATGGATTATAAGTAATCCATTATTATATTTTATTACTCCTTAATTACTGTGATTTAATTAGTGGGGAAACTAAAAAAATAAAAATTGAGTGAGAATATATTCATTAAGAGATATATTCCCAAGACTTTTTATAAAAAAGTATGTTTGAAATTAATATACATTAACAATAGGGAAATATTTTCTCATTATAAGGACAAGACCCCATACAACATGTGTTATGGGATAAAATTACATTGAAATTATGTTATAATATTGATTCATATTAGATATTAACATTATATAATTTTCCAAAAATTAAATTAATAAAAAATATTTCAGTAAATGATATCAAACATGATGTTCAAAAACTTTTGGAACAAACCTATATAAAGTCATACATGGGTTATGATCCTAAATAAGTTGCATAGATTAAAAAATACCATTGAATGAATTAATTATAATCAACCCATTAGTATTTCTGTAGTTGATTCTATAATGTAAAATTCAATAAATTTAATTTCATCTCATGGATGGCTGGGGTGATGAATGTTTTCTGATTCTCACAGGAAAATGAATCCTCATAGAATAATGATATTTATTTGACGAATGGAAGTATTTAAATAAATTTCACATCAAATTTCTTGAGTCTTGAGATGAAAATATAACATACTAATACTCATGAATTATAGAAAATAATGTTATCTAGATACCATACAATGATCTCAAAGATGATTCTATCAACAATGATGTCGAGATCATTGGCCCACATGAATTATATAATTTTATAGAACATATTTGGGAACAATAAATCATTGACTGGTCCCATATATGCCAAATATGGTGATAAACACACCATATAATTACATATTGTGAATTATATAAATGTATGAAGATCATTTTTCAAAAATGATGTTTATTTTTTAATATTAATATTTCAACTACAGATGATGTGAATATTGTGATGCAGGATATTGTAGAGGATGAATATTTATAAAAGGAAATAAAATATCTTAAATTCAACCAGTACCCTTGGAATTTAATTTTTTCTTAAAGATTTCTATATTAGGAATTAGTATATAATCCATAATGATATATATGTGGTTTTTCATGACTTATTTAATTTATTCCATCAAACTTCTGCCACCACTTTCATTATTCAGGTTCTCATTGACAAAGAATTCCACCCCTTCACCTTTAGAGACTTTTACCCCACTAACATGTGAAATTTATCTTATCTTTTTACTAAATATATCTTTAACAAAAATTATTTCCAATATCTTACCATTTCTAATATCACATGAACAACATAGTTTTCTTAGTGTAAGGAACATTCAAGAGACTATTGTTATTTCTCAAGAAATGCCCCCCAAAGTTGATAGGAATGTGGGCAGATCTAATTTCATGGTTAACAAAGATATTTAGAAATGTTATAAAAATAATTGAATTTAATTTCATATATATATTCATCTTGTGATTTGGTTTTTAAAAATGGTTTTGTGACCATTTAATCCAATTATTATAATCACCATGTTCTGTAGTCTCTAAGATGAAAAAATGATTGGGTTTTTAAAAATTAAAGGTGGTATCTGTTAAGGATATCCTCTCTTTCCTTGATTATTATTCATAACCAAATATTTGATAAGAAAAAATATCAATATAAAAATTTATAGTGGAATTATGAGGTTTTTAGAGGCTAATTTTGATTCATTGGGATTATATTTTAATTCTTTACTGAAAAATGGTTTTTATCATCAATGAAATAAGAAATTAATTCAAATCATTCAATGAAATACTTGCAGAATATTATTATCATATTGGACAAAATCAATGACAGTAAAACAATTTATATTAATAAAAAAATTTATAGAAGAAATACTAATGTAATTTAAAATATGATTATAATTTACAAAAATACATACACTGATAGAATACTTTGGAGCTCCAACATCAATTTAAAAAATATTCAAATAATAAATCAATGGTGTCAATGGAATAATTATGGGTAAAATCACTAATTGGAAGATCTAATTACCTTTTTTGAATTAATAATAACCCTGAAAATACTTCTTTATTACATCGACATACATATTTTTTTAATCATTTAGGCTCCCATGTTTCTCACCAATCAAAACAAAAATATTATTAATATATTCATTTGGGTCTCAAATCTTGGTCATAAACATCACATGGCCAGTTGGACTAGATTTTCAAGGCCATATAAAGATGGATGAATTAATATTAATAATATTTATGATACTAGAAAAATAATTTATGATAAAATGGAATTGGAAGAATATTTGGATCATTGTATATATGATATATTTATTTATAATATGTATAGGATGTCTCCAATGTATTAGAATTATCGAGAAGAGAGTGTCTCTCATCATTGGAAGGGTTTGTGAAACCCCTTTTGTATCCTTCATGCAATAAAATATTGTAATACATGATGAGGAAATATTAATTTTTGTAAATATAATTAGGTTGGTCGCTCTCAGTACTTCTTGGATTCTGAGTTATGAGAACAAGTTTTAAGAAGGTGAGCATACATTAGGTATTCATTTCAATTGTTCTTTCTATAGAAAAGATATAAATTTATTCATCAATTTAATTAGTTGAGGAGACAAATTTATCTGTCTTAACTATGAATCTATAGGTTTTATTCAACCTTATATAAAATAATGTTGTTAATCATGCATGGTAGGATTATAATGCTAGGAATAATATAAATATTTTCAAACATATATATGAAAAAATGAACTTCCTAGTGTAGTGTGCTTGAAACTGTGCACTAAATGTGATTGTAAATGTATAAATGAAAAGAATACATATGTATTCAAAGATCAAAAGCCATGAGAGGGAATCATTGGTGTCGATCACCGATATTTTTGAGGAAGTAGGTTAGATAGACACATTTGGATCATTCTATGAGGAAATATAAGAGAAATCCCTCAGTTTTCTTCAATTTATTTTTTTTTGTCCTTATATATTCTAGATATCAATATAAAATCAAATGATTTTTGTATGTTTCTAAAATTATTCATTGTGGCCTAATAGTTGATCTGAGGAATATAAAATGAGACCTTATATTAAGTAGAATGAAATATGTTAGGATAGATTAAATATAATGTATTTTTTGATGTGGTAGATTTATTTTCACATTAATGGATCAATCCATAATCATTAGTATTCTAGAACTGTCTGTCCCTCATGCCTCACCCAAATAGAATAGATCTCATAGAATTATTATGACACCTGTTAATATTTAAAACACACATAATTGATTTATAATTAACATGGATAAATGGAGTATACATGTAATGATTTGTGGGGGAATGTTAGAATGTTTCCCAAGGGGCTCGAACCCCTGAGTCTTTTTATCTTTTTTTGAAATGAAAAATTCAATGATCATAGAGGCTTGATCATTTCATTATATATTAACCCTTCACTTTATTATGACATATTTATTTATAACAATGAATATGGTTTATTATTTATTGTTGTGTACTATTTAGAGTGGCTCTAATGGAACTATAATATTTCATATAACATAAGAACCTGTTGAGGGATGATTCAACCAGGAAAACAGAACATGTAATCCTTATGTGAGGTGATCTATAGAGTGCACTTTGTCCCTTAAATGAAATCTCGGATTAGGTACAAATTATATACAATATTCAGGGTTCATATCATATTGATTATAAATATTTTATTAGAGGGTATGATCTCATGATTCAATATTTTTTGACCCCATGGTTTACTATTAATATTTATCCATTTCCTTGAATTTTTGATTTTTAAATAAATACAGTATTTATATTTTATCTTAGTGTTGTTAAAATTGATGAACATAACAATATTGGTCATAATAAAAATTTAATTGGTGTTAGTTTAATGAAATAATTATGATAAAAACCTCTTTTATCATGTAGTGGATTTGTTTTTCATGAGGATACTAAGGACGATAGATTGATTAGGAATATGAATAAAGTGATTTAAAAAATAAATTACAATCAATCATTGGATATAATTTCATGGTACAATGATAAAATGTTTATTATAACCATATTTTTTTCCAGAAAAATTTTCATGGAGAATGTGTGGTTATTTGAATCAAATCAAATATTTTATGAAAAGGATATATCTAAATTAAAGGAATGTGTGTGGATCATTCCTTTAATCCCATGAAATGAATATAATTTATTTGATTACCCTTAAAAATAGAGTTGAATTTTTTAATATTTTTAAATGTATTGTAAATAAATAATTTATAATATATTCTTTTAATAAGAACCTTATATTGAATAGTTAGTTCATTTTATTTTTCATGAAAATAATAAATAATTATTCCACAAAAATAAGGAATCTTAGATGATATATTAAGGCTCATGATATTGATATTCAATGATTAATCATGAATTTAAAAAATTGGGGATTCCAATATGGGGTACATTATAATAATTTTTAATAGAAAACAATGATGATTAGAGGATAAAAATTCTAAATGTTATGGATGAAATAATATTTTGTGGATTGAATGATGCTTAATAAAATGAGTTTTCATATTCTATAAGGAACAATTTGAAACTGTATATTATTAGTGAATTAATATTTTTCATTATTTTCCAATAGATAAAATAAATAAATTATGCTTTTATAAACAATTATAAATATATGTAAGAGGTGTTCAAACATTTTGGAAAGTAATATAGATGGTTTTGAACTAAATTTGTTACTACCAAAATTATTTTCTCTGAATACAATAATAAAAATGAAATTGATATTATAGTGTCTTAAAAAAATATGGATGCATATTATACCATAAAACATCAATAATATACATAGTAGGATGTGTTATTAGGATAAAAAAAATACTTTAGTATATTAAAGATATCATGGATTTCAACCTAAAGTATAATGGAATATAGTAGGACAAGTTATTAAGATATAAAAATATTTATTTAGTATTCCTGGAAATGGATAGAATTTATAAATTTGGTAGTGAAATTTATAATGTGTACATATTTATTTATTGGTTGTGTAGAAATTATGATTTTATATCATTTAGGAAAAACAAATAATAATATATAGCCACTACTCACTTTAAACCACCCTGATATTGATCAAAAAATTGTTTGGAAGTGTTTATGTTGAGATCAAATATCTTACATCAATTAATTATATAAACAAGAGTTTTATAAATCATAAACACAATTTTTGTACCATTTGAGGATAATTAATATTGAGATAAATTGTCACATTATTAAACGAAAATTTGAGAAAGGGAGAGTAGTGTTAAAGATTTTATATAATCAATTTAAATGAATATTTAATATTACCATAGAAATTTATATAGAAAATATATACTGCATAAGTTAGATCATAGAGTTTAATAATATTCATATAATTTATTGGTTATGAAAAGATACCCCCACATCCATAAATATTTTTTATTCAACTTGTGTATTTTATTAAATGATTTAAATTACAATTAATTTTTTTTAGTGTTACTATTATCAATAATTATTTCATATAAATGTATTTACCTAATGATTTTAATTAATGAGTTATTTATTTACCATTTTGTACCTAAATTAGAACATCTTAGGTTCATTGAAAAATGGTAAGAGATTCTACAAATATAATGTATATAAATACTCATGTGATTCCATATGAATTCGATGGGGGATAGTTTTTCATGATTAATTATGAAACTTAATGAACACTCTTAACAATGATATCATGTGTGATAGTACATATAGGATATAATATGTGAATTTTATAATCATGATGTTGTTGATTAATGGTTGGATAAAAGTTTGTTACAACATGGGTTTCTATTACATAAATTGGTATCCTAATTTAAGGTTTATGATGTGGTTCATTGAAAAAATTAATTTAACCATTGTTTCACAATATGATAATGAATAATATAAAACAAAATTGAATTTTGTTTCAATCAATGTCCAAAAAATAAATAATTTGATTAAATTAACAGTGGTTTGATATTAAAGAATTATATTGATGTAGTGACCCCGAATCTAGTAGCCTAAAGCTTGTGTCTAAATTTTTATATTGGCATAAGATATTTTGAATCACATCCCAAATAATAAAATATTTTATTTGTCCCATTGTACTAGATACAGACCTGATTTTTTCATAACAATTGAAAATATTAATTTTATCATTTTTTCAAGATTAACATTATTATCTATAGAATATCCTTGAACATCAATCGTTGTACACTTTATAAAATCATTGGGAAAAGAAAAAAATATTAGTGAGATAAAATAATAATTAAGGGATAACTAAAGTGGAACAAATTGTAAATAAATAAGACAATTCAATATAGAAAGTAAAAGTACTGAACATACAATCCTTGTAATCAATAATCTAGGATGTTCAACCAAAGATAATATAAATCCAAAAATATCATATAAAATAATCAATATGGAATGTTAAATAACTAAAAACGCATTACATTGAAAAAATAAAATGACTATCATAATTTGATAATGTATAATCAATATGGAAATGTAAATAACTAAAAACACATTCCAATTAATCAATATTATAGAATTAAATGAATCCAAATACAATATAATTCATAAAATCTAGTGGATAAAAATAGATATATTCTAAATGATTGTAATTATTAATTATTGGATGTCATGTATCATAAAAATTCTTCCTCTGCCTTTTAAAAAATTCCCAAGATAGTTTAAATATATTGTGGACAATATCATCTGGTCTAGAAAAATTATTTTATGTGAGGATAATTATTTTCCTCATGAGATTATTGATTTTTTGAGGGAATATTTGTAATTAGTCTCCATACATGTCATCTTGTAAAAATCATTCCTCATATATCTAATAATAATTAAATTCATAAACAATGTTCCTTAGTATAAAATATCCATATTTAGTATAAATATATATTTAATAATATTTTATTATATGAACAAATAAGATTCAATATTTATCCCCATATGTATAAATGATATATGGTTTTAGAAATAAACATATCCATGGTATATAATTTGGATATTTAGGTTAAATATTATGTCCATAATAAATTAAATAAATGTTGGAAAAGGTAATGAATAAAAAGTCATTCAATGTAGTGAATATAAAATATTTCCTTTATCCAATTGATCATAAACCATCCGGAGGAATAATAAAAATGGTATCAAAAACATATACCTATACGAGTAAAATTAATGGTTTGTTTTCAATGATGAATTGAAATACCATAAATATATCATTAAAAAACTTATTGGGGAAGATATAATTTTAAATTTTAAGGTATACTTTTAAAAATAAAATTTACCAAACATTTTGGGGACATAAATTGTAAAATAAAATTTTGATATTATATGTTAATCATTAAAATTCCCGAGTGGTCAAGATGGATATAAATTATGTTTATAAAAAACATGTTAAAATAAAGAATAACTTCACTGTTTTTGTAATATTCAAATGGGAATTATTTTGATATTAACGTGGAGAATACTTTCAAAAAATATTATAAAAATTAAAATTTGGTAAAAATTATTTAATAAATCATTTGGAAAATGTTTTAACCTTTTTGAAAACATATTTGTAAAATATGGTTGCGGTATAATACTGTTTTCCAACCGAATAAAAAATTAAAAGCATGTTTTATTAAAAACATATTCAAAATTATATCAAGTATAAAATAGTGTAAAATTGTTATCATTAATTGAAAATATCCTAAATAGAATGAGCTTATGAAAATTAAATAGTTATATTATTCAATGATCAAATAATTTCCCACAACATAAATTCACGAAAAAATATAATTGATTAGAATTATATTGTTGAATAAACTGTTATAAGTATCATAACATTGATGTGATAATTAATAAATGAATTGAATATGTGTATCAAATATACATACATATAATAAAAAATGAACCTAAACATGACATAATAAAAATTCTTTACAAACATATTCTTATAATATTAAATATTACTAGCAGTAATATAACCCAACAAAAATGAATATAGTAATAAAATTCATTACCACCCCTTAACATTTATGTAAATTCCCCACGAATGAAATAATTCATATTAAAATTAAAAAATATAATTAATTAATATGTATTCATTATATTAAATATGAAATGGGAAATTTATAATCTATATAAAATAAATGTGTTCATACCATACAGATTTTCTTCCAGGAATGGAAATTATGGCATAACTCCTTACAACATCCTTCTTTTTAGGTTGAATGTAATTTTTACCTAATATATTGCTATTATAAACATGTTTTTAACATAATAAAGGAAATAGTAATATTTATAATATCATATATGATCTTTATATAGCATATTATCTACCCATCATTAATAATAATTTATTGCTTTCATTATTTTAGTCAATTTCCATGTTTTATCATTCACACTTTGTTATAAAAGGTATGTTTCCTTTGAATATAATATATTTTAATTATATTTAGGAACATAATAATGTAATAATTATCTTTTGTATACAACAAATATTATTTTAAAATAACTCATAAATTATGGTTATGAAAAATGAAGTACAATATTATCATAGTGAAGGTCGGTCATACACATGCATGCGTAACATTCCCATTTTTCAAATATCATTATAGAAAGGTGGTAAGAAATGTTTTTGAATTCAATAATTAATATATTATAAATTTTACAATACTATTTCATTAAATATACTTATATATATAATCCATGTGGTGTGTTGATGAAAAGAGAGTCACATCTCTTTGTGAATCAAGTAGTCCACATGTACAGGGACGTTGTTATCATCATTATGTTTGTGAAAAGGTAAGAATTAAAATGATTAATTATATTTTTAGAATGTGGAATATGTCATTAATTTCATAATTATTTAATTTATATCACATATATTTATTAAAAATATCCTTATTACAATCCATGTAATGCGATTGTGAAAAATGAATCATCTGACATCATAAGGATAAAGTCTACCTTATACATGAGAAACATTATAATACACACTACAGAATGTAAATTAAAAATGGTGTGCATGATATAATTACTCAAATGTTATAATTATGTTATTATTTTCATATATATATTAAATTCCAATCAACATACTCATCCATGAATGGTGGTAGTGGAAATAGATCATACATTAGTTTGTGAGTTTTAGTCAATCATGCTGGAAAATAATGATTTCTTAACCAATTTTAAAGAAGGGGGGATGGTTTTAAATAATTAAGTAATAATTAAAACATATACATATATATATTATACTGAATATATTTTAACATTATGGTTCAATATGTATTGATGGATGTTGAGTAAGAAATAATTTAAATACACTTGTTGAAGAATGTTAACTCTTCTTTGGGTACCATTCACAGCTTTGGAAAAAATACATAATAGTTTGTATTAATTAAAAAAATTAGGATTATAAGATAAGAGGAGGTATGTTGGTATGTGATTTTGTATATGATTTTCTTAAAAAATTTTTTATGATATGATGAAGATAAATTATGGGGTTGTTTTTTAAAATTGAGTTGAGTGTTACACTTTTAATTTTTGAAATAAAAAAGATGTACCCATGTTTTTATCTTTCTTAAATGGTCCAAAATGGAGTATGATATGTGAAAATAAATTATTTTGTATTAATATGGAAATAAAAAAGGTTTTAGGAAAAAATAATAAAAGTATTTAAACCCCTATCCTTTTAGGTTAAACATCATAAAATCTATTTTTACCTTAACTGAAGTAAATCATTTTTTATGTTTCCCTATTCAATTTTTTTCAAAATTATGATGATTTTATAAATAATATATAATATTATGATTAAAAATATTTAAATTATTTTTTAAAATTCTATTCCTTGAAGTGGATAAATTTTTTTTTAAATTAATCATGTAGATACGATGAGAAATCGGGTTTTCAAAGAGAAAATGTTGAAATGTTTACAATATTTTTCATTCCAAATTCAAAATAAAAAGTATTAAAATGACTTATATTTGAATAATATATTTATACTTAAAATAATTTTTCATTAAAATAAATCCATAAAATAATATAACTTTATAAATAATTTAAATGAAAAATTAGATTTCTATTAAAATTCAGTATTTTCACAATTCATTAAAAAATGGTATATTTTTAAAAAATTATAAACTTTTCCTAAGAGTAATACTATATTCAGATTTATTAAATTAAGTAAACTTTATCAAATAAATTTCCTTAAATAGAAAATTTTTAATTTTTAATTCTGTGCGCAATGTGCTACTAAACCATCTTAAAACAAATAGTTTTTTCAAAAAACATAACCTTTTTTCATTAATATATTTCTTATTATATTTATAATCAATAGATATCAAAAAATTTCCTAATATTAGTTTACTAATTGTACATACCAATTTAATTAATATGTATAATATTTTAGGGGTCACATCGACTCACGATTGCATGCTATAGAAGCTATCAAAGGGATTATATGTAATGAAATATTTTTCATGGGGTTTTAAACATGGTGTCACATCTCACATATGATATTTAAAAAAGGATATTATTTTAAATTTATGGGTTTCCACATTATCTCCACCTTAAATAAATTAAATCATTACAATTTAAACTTGATCTTAGTAATAAATCATTTGACATTTGTAAATAATTTTTTTTTGAAAAAACCACAACGTAAATGTTTTAATAAAATAAATACTTAAAAATATAGAAAATAATGTGAAAATATAATCATGAATAACACATAACTATGTTTCCATGAATGATAACATGTGTAATAATTTGAAACATTGACATTGATTAAAATCATTAATAATATATAGTGATTGAGGGCATTGATGTAAAATCCCGGTTCTGGGTACCACTCCACTGGTGCCCCGAACCCAGTTGGTCACATGACCTCAACTGCATTTCCACAAATGCCAGAGGCTGCCGACTAGCAGCAAGGGTGTAGGTCTGATAGTGGGGAAACTATGCCCTCATTTGTCAAAGTGTATCACATCAGAATATAAAATAAATGTAAAACAACAGCGGAAGCAGTAAACCACAAACAACTGAAATTAACAACTGCAGTAGATATAATCAACCAGTATATAAAATGATGCAACATTTCTCAAATTCTAATAAAACATCCAGAACATGTTACATAGCAGTACAATACAATACAGTGTACAAGTACTAAAAAGCCAAAACAAAAAAGAACAAAACAGCCAGCGGCATCGCGAGCCTGAGTCCAGTCGCATGCTCCCCTACACCCCAGCAGCAATCAAGTACCTGTATAAGGACACTTTCCCTTATCTATACTTGTAGAAACGTAATCTGTTTTGGCCAAAAAGCATGACCCAAACAGGGTGTGAGAAATAAATTCCCAGTAGGCACCCACCAAAGGCATGTGCCCAACTGTGTGTAAAACATGCAACAATAGTGTGCGGTAGTAAAATGCACTAAAGTAAGAAGTACTGAAAGTAACAAACATAAACAATTATATTTCCATTTTAATATCCATTTAATCATTTAATTTGAAATATCACCACATTGAATATTCTAAGTAATCAAACAGCGTCCTCAGACAAAAAAATCTCACCCTCAAGTAATCAGAATCTAACCCAAAGGTATTTCCCTAACACATAACAGAAATTGCCCCGATGCGTATGAAGTGTCTCCCTCAAAAACAGATGTCAGTCCCTTAGGCATGAAAGGAATCCCCTGGAGAAATACAGTAATTCCCTCAGGCTGTAGTAAAACACCGCCCTTAGGAATAATTAATCAGGCCATTCCCAACATATAAACATGAAATTTACATACAATTACTCTCAAGGAAAATGTAATGCATAAATAAACATGACATACCCCCGGGTACCCTGGAAAAACGGCTAAACAAAGGAACGCACCCCTCAGGATGGTCCTGGATCCAAGAAATGATCCCAACCAGCAGTTTTACAACTTTATTTAATCACCTATACAATTCTAGGAATTTAATATAGCCACGTCCTTAGCCACACAACACTCCAAATATGGGTTCGTAGCATAAAAACACACAAACGACACGATAATTGGAATATAAACACCAAGCCACCTACCTTTAACACCAAGGAACTATATACATGAACGCCGATTCAGGAAACGCCCAAGAATGATATAGATCTGACGAAGGAAGAAACTCGCTTAAATGTAAATAATTACCGTTAGGGGAATAATTGGCGAGAACTTCTTAAGGAGAGTGGAGGGATTACCCATGCAGTTACAACAAGATCTTCCGAGGCAGAAACAGATTCCTGACCCATGCCTGGCAGATCTCCGAAGATTCATTCGTCCCTCCCGAGCTCTCTTCCCGTTATAAGCCTTCCCTGTGAACAGGGGAGGGTACTGCCCATTTTATGCGAAAAAACAAAGTACATGGCGTGTATTTCCAATTACACGGCGCGTACTTTCCATTTTTAAACTATTCCTATGGCAGATTCCTGCCAGCGTGGCACTGTTCACCTGCTGACATGACTACACGATGTGTCTCCTTGAGTACACGACGTGTTCTGTCACACAGCTGGCCACTGCCTTACTATTCACCTACTGACTGACTACACGGCGTGTAAGGGACCACTACACGACATGTTGTCAGTTCCTACACCCTTCATCCCCGGCATGGCCCCAGGCCCTGTGTACTTATCCCACACGACCAATAGTACACGGCGTGTGGACAAAGTACACAGCGTGTATTTTCCAAATTTTGTATTTTTCCCCATTTTCCATATTTTAACAAAAACACTTAAGGAAAATAGAAAAAAGAAGCCGGTACCACATAACTAAGAACTGGGTTCTTACAAACTTCCCCCCTAAAGCAATTTTTCCACGAATATCTCTTATAACGGTGGCGAATAGAAACTCGTGAAAAACTCTGACCACTAAGCACGTACATCGGTATCCCACTCGCAGGTTTCGTCCTGCACTTGGATATGCTGCCACAGCACCCATAAGAGAGGAACTGATCAGCTACAGAGAACTTTCGTGCTCCGGTCAACGATACGAATCGGATGATCCTAAAAGGAAGCATCTAACTCAAGCTCAACCTCCTCTGGCTGAAAGACGTGAGATACATGGAAGACATGGTGCATGGCCCGATACCTCTGAGGTAACTGCAATGGATATGCAACCGGCACGACTCTCCCCAGAATCTCAAATTGCCCCACATTCATCAGTGAATGTTTACACTGTCTACAGATCCACTTGTGTCCTAGCATCGGCGAAACACGTAAGAAAACCTGATCCCCAACCATGTACTCTAAAGGTCATCTGCGGCAATCAACATAAGATTTCTGATGAGACTACGTAGTAGCCATCCGCTTCTGAATCAACTGGACCTACACAGTAGTCTCCTGCATGATCTGTGCTCCCAATAAAGCTACCTCACCTGACTCTAACCAGAAAAATGGTGATCGGAATGTCCTACCATATAAAGCCTCATATGGTGCCATATCGATAGTTTCCAGAAAACTATTATTGTATGAAAACTCGAATAGGGGTATATGCTTCTCCCAAGAGCCCCCAAAGTATAGGATGCATTCTCGCAGCATGTACTCAAGCACCTGTATCGTACGCTCTGACTGGCCATCGGTCTGAGGGTGGTAAGCTATGCTAAGAAGCACCGGTGTACCCAGTTCCCTATGAAAACACTTCCAAAAATGAGACGTAAAAAAGGTGTCCCTATATGATACGATAGAACGTGGGACCCCATGAACACGTACGATCTCTCAGATATACAAATTCTCGATCTCGTCAACACAGAATGTCTCCTTGATCGGCAAGAAGTGAGCTACCTTCATGAGTCTGTACAAAATAACCCACACGACATCATTTCCTTGAGGTGACATCGGTAATCAAGTCATGTAATCTATCGCGACATCATCCCATTTCCACTCTGGGATGGGTAACTGCTGTAACAGCCCAGCTATTCTCTAGTGCTCCGCCTTCACCTGCTGACAGGTGGAACATATTGTAACAAAACTAGATACATATCACTTCATACCCGGCCACCAGTACGGACGTCTCAAGTCACGGTACATATTTGTAACCCTGGGATGAAATACCCACACTAAAGCATGAAACTCCCGCATCAGATACTCACATATATCCCCTGGAACCCACACTCGTCCATAGAAATGCAGAACCTCATCATATCCTATCGTCCAACCAGGAGGAGGGTCCTCACTTGCCACCGACTCCCGCAAAAGTAGGCATTTGGAATCAGATAGCTGTCTCATCCTCACTCTATCCAGGAGGGTATAAGTCACATCTAAAGAAGAAAGATAGGTCTACCCTTAACTATCACGCACTTGTAAATGCATCTCATAGAACAAATCCATAAGCTTCCACTTGCCACTGGCCTTTTGCACAGCCAGTATTCGAGTCTTCCTGCTCAGCGCATCAACTACTGTATTACCTTTTCCATGTGAATAGGCAAGCTCAAAATCGAAGGACTGAAGGTATTCGACCCACCTTCGCTGCCTTAGATTTAAATCACACTGAGTAAAGATCTACTTGAGACTTTTGTGGTTGGTGAAAACCAAAAAATGTTCTCCCAATAGATAATGTCTCCAACAGTGCAAAACCTACACAACTCCTGCCAACTCGAGATCATGAATCGGGTAATTCCTCTCATGTGGCCTCAACTGCCGAGACCTGTATGCAACAACTCGATCGCCCAGTATCAACATTGCTCCCAGCCAAATACCTCATGAATAATAGTAAAATGTATAGATTTTCCCATGCTCTGGGAGTATTAGGATCAGTGCTGATGTCAATCTTCCTTTTTGGTCTTGAAAGGCTATCTCACAAGATTTTGTCCAAACGAACTTCACACCCTTCTTATTCAAAACCATCAACAGTGCTGCTAAGCAGGAGAAGTCCTAGATGAAGTGTCTGTACTAACCAACCTGCCCTAAGAAACTCAATATCTCAAACACGTTCTTAGGATGCCCCTGAAAACTACTGCTCTCACCTTCTCTAGGTCTACTGAAACTCCTACATATGAGATGATATGACCTAGGAAGTGAAATATGGTCCATCCAAAAGTGGCACTTTGAGATCTTAGCATATAGCTGATGATCTCTCATTGTACTCAATACGATCTCAAGGTGGGTGGCATGGTCGTGTCGCATGTGAGAGTACACTAAGATGTCGTCCATGAATACTACCACAAAAGAGTCTAGATAAGGATGGAACACACGATTCATCAGAGCCATGAAACTTGCTAGTGCATTCATGATTCTGAATGACATAACCATATATTTCTATAGACCATACATTCTCCTAAAAGTCGTGAGAGGTATATCAGAGGGTCTAACGCATAGCTGATGATATCCTCATCTGAAGTCAATCTTCAAGAGCACTAGTGCTCCATGAAGTTGATCGAAAAGATCATCAATCCTTGGCAAGGGATATCGGTTATTAATCGCCAACTGGTTTAGCTTCTGATAATCCACACAGATTCTGAGGGTACCATCCAACTTCTTTGCAAAAAGGACCGAAGAACCCCAAGGAGAAGTATTGGGTAAGATAAAACCCTTTACCTGTAACTCCTCTAACTTCCTCTTGAGCTTCAGCAACTTAAGTGTAGCCATCCTATAATGCGGAATAGACACCAATGTTGATCCTGGCACAATATCAATAGTGAAATCCACATCACACTCCAGAGGAAGACCTGAAAAGTCTTCTGGGAAAACATCCCTGAAACGATCAACCACGGTAGGGAAATCCTTCTGACAATTCCCATGATCATCCAGATATAAGGTCGCAATCTGGGCTGTGACACCAACTCGCCCACGATGCTCTGGTCCAGCTCAAATTGCTTGAACATCCCATTCTCCCTTGTATAGAAACTCTCTGCCCTCTAGGGACATGAAAATCACCCTACGATGGTAGTAGTATATAAAGGCTCAGAAGGGAACTAACCAGTACATCCTGAGAATGAAATCATAGCTCGTCGTCTCTAAGACATAGAGACCCCAAAGGAAGTGTCACCCACCAATCTCAAGGGGCACTCATTGCACTGACACACACCAGCCATCCTAGTCCCCAATAGAGTGTCTAGCATCATGATTTTAGAAGAAGTAGAAACACAGAGTCCAAGACTCTCCACTATGGGTACAGATATGAAACTATGTGTATCATCCGTATTGAAAAGTACTAAAGATAAAACAGAAGAAACTAGAGTAGTACCTCTGACGGTAGAAGGTCCGGGATCCTTCTCATGATGGGTCTATTGCACCACATATGTCTGCCCAGTGCTGCAGCCGTGAAACATAGCCTGACTACCCTGAGCTGTCCTACCCTACTGCCTCTGAGATCTTGGTGTCTGGCTTCCACAGCCATGACCACCATCTCTGCTTGCACGCCCTGACGTATTCCAGTTCTCTGACTGGTAAGAAGCTGCGGGTCCTGCTCCCGCACACAGATTCTATATAGAACCCCTCTCACTAGCCATCAGTGGAAATGACCTACAAAAGTGCTGCAGATGACCCAACTTGTTGCAAGCTCGGCACTCCACTGGGTCTTGTGGACACTGAGGTCTCTTTTTCCCCTCTCTACCACACTGGTAGCACCTGATCGGGCCACCTGAAGAAACTGTCTGGCTGGCACTACCACCCTAAGAGAAGTCCATCTGTCTCTTCCTCTCACCTGTAAGAATAGTACCAGAAACTGGTACTGAACCGCCCTGTCCCACACCACTAGATTCCCGTAGGTTTCTTTCTATAATAAGCGCCTGATTCATAATAGCGTGTACACTAGGCAACTTGGAAACATTCACCAACACTCGGATTTCTTACCGAAGAACATACTCAAAACGCCTGGCTCTCAGTGTCTCATCACCCACCAGCACGAGTGCAAGGCACTGATGCTCGGTGAAACGAGCAGAATAGTCCATCACCGACATAATGCCCTACTGCAGATTCATGAACTCTCGAGCTCTATATGCCCCCAACATCTCTGGGAAGAAGAAGTCATAGAAGACTACCTGAAAATATTCCCACGCCATGTCTCTGTGATGCTCTGACTGGGTGGTAACATCCCACCACCTCATGGCGGAATCACGCAGCATGTATATCGCGAGCTTGACCCTCCATCATGGAGGCGTGTCAAGATGCTCGAAAAGAGTCTGCATCGATCCTAGCCAAGACTTCCCAGGTCACAATACAAGGTGTGTTACACAGTGGACATGATGTGCATGTCTTATGGTTTCCTCCGCCCATGTTTGTTAGTTACACAACGGACATCAGGTCAACATTACACGGCGTGTTCATACACTACACGACGTGTTTTCCAAAAGCCCTTCCCTTCCCCATGTCGCTTCCCACACGGTTTGTGAAACAGAAAGAGACTACATGACGTCTACTCTGGGTACATGGTTTGTACTCAAAAAAGTTTATTTTTCTTCCCGAACAGAAGACCATACATGGTGTGTTAAGGTACTTCACGACGTGTATACGGGAAATTCTGGACATTTTGGCTCAGAAAATTCCCCAGAACCTAGAAAATACCAGAAAAAAATACCAATTGTCAAATTCCGATCCGTGAGGGACCATACTCTCCACGAATCAAAGTTCGACATCTTATATGTGTTATAACATAATAAACTGTCAATGATCCACCAAATTCCAGTTAATGGGGGCCCATACTCCCCAAAAACCAAAGTTTGGGGTTCATTCTATAATCAGGCTCTCACAAAATACCATATCACAAAGCAGGTATTTATCATGCAGCTATCACAACAACATTCTTTTCTAGCACAACAACTATCACAACAAGATACAATTTCTAATGCACCAACATGGCATGGAACAATGCATGTAATGTGATTTCTATCATCTACCTAAATGATGCATGAGATGGCATACCCTCATCACATTAGTTTGAAACAAAATAGCACCCACAGATAAAATATAAATAGAACAATTCATGTGTGTCACGCTTCGGTGAAAATCTATTCAACTGTAAAATTGAAAAACCAAAACAAATTGCAACATGAGGTAAATTTGGCTTTTCCATGTACACGGGTTATCTACGCCCGAGAAAAACTAATTACCAAATTCTGTTCCGTCCTATACCTGACTAGGATCCAAATAGTAAGTCAACGAAAAGAAACCCCTATGATACCACTTTGTAACATCCTGGTTCCGGGTACCAGTCCACATGTGCCCCGAACCCGGTTCGTCACATGACCTCAAGCACATTTCCCCAAACACCAGAGGCTGCCGACTAGCAGCGAGGGCCCAGGTCTGATAGTGTGGAAACTATGCCCTCATTTGTCAAAGTGCAGTGCAGCGGAATATAAAATAAATGTACAACAACAGCGGAAGCAGTAAACCATACACAACTTAAATTAACAACTGCAGTAGATATAATCAACCAGTATATAAAATGATGCAACATGTCTCAAATTATAAGAAAACAGCCAGAACATGTTACATAGAAGTACAATGCAATATAGAGTACAAGTACTGAAAACCCAAAACAGAACAAAATAGAACAACCAGCAGCATCGCTAGCCTGAGCTCGGTCCCATGCTCCCCTACACCTTAGTAGCAATCAAGTACCTGTATAAAGACCCTTTCCCGTATCTATACATGCATAAATATAATCTGTTTGGGCTGAAAATCATGACCAAAATATGGAGTGAGAAATAAATTCCCAGTAGGCACCCACCAAAGTCTTGTTCCCAACTATATGTAAAACATACAAAAATAGTGTGCGGTAGTAAAATTCAAAAAAAGTAAGAGGTACAAAAAGTAACTAACTTAACCAATTATATTTCCATTTTAATATCCATTTAATCATTTAATTTGAAATATCACCACAGTGAATATTCTAATTAGACATATAGCATCCTCAGACAAACAAAATCTCACCCTCAGGTAATCATAATCCAACCCACATGTATTGCCCTCAGGCGTAATAGAAATTGCCCATAGGCATACGAAGTGTCACCCTCAGGCATAGAAGTCAAGCCCTCATGCACGAAAGGTTTAACTTAGGCGAAATACAGTCATTCCCTCAGGCTATAGTAAAATACCTCCCTCATGCATAAATAACAGGGCCATGCCCAATATATAAACATGCAATTTACATACAATTCCTCTCAAGGAAAAAGTAATGCATAAATAAACATGGCATACCCTTGGGTACCCTGGCCAAATGGCTAAACAGAGGAACGCACCCCTCAAGATAGTCCTGGATAAAAGAAATGATCCCAACCAGCAGTTTTAAACTTTATTTAATCACCTATACTATTATAGGCATTTAATATAGCCACAGACTCAGCCACACGACACCCCAAATATGGGTTTGTAGCTCAAAAACACAGAAAACACACAACAGTTGGAATATAAACACCAAGACACCTACCTTTAACGCCTATGAACGATATACGTAAACGTTGATTCCATAAACGCTGAAGAACGATGTAGATCTGGCGAAGGAAGAAACTCACTTAAACGTAAATAATTCCCGTTAGGGGAAGAATTGGCGAGAACTGTTTAAGGAGAGTGGAGGGCATACCCATGCAATTCCAACAAGAACATCCGAGGTGGAAACAGATTCTTAACATGAGCCTGATGGATCTTCGATGATTCGGTTTTCCCTCTTGAGCTCCCTTCATATTCTAAGACTTCCCTGTGATCATGGGAGGCTACTACCCATTTCAAGTGAAAAAAACAAAGTACACAGCATGTATTTCCAAGTACACGGCGTGTAATTCCCATTTCTAAACTGTTCCTCTGGTGGCTTCCAACCAGTGTGGAACTGTTCACCAGCCGACATGACTACACAGCGTGTCTCCTTGAGTACACGACATGTTCTGTCACACAGCTGGCAACCACCTTACTATTCACCTACCGACTGACTAAACAGCGTGTAAGGGACAACTACACAGCGTGTAGTAGGTTCCTACACCCTTCATCCCCGGCATAGACACATGCCCTGTGTACTAATCCCACTTGACCAAAAGTATATGACGTTTGGAGAATGTACATGGCGTGTACTTTCCAAATTTTGGTAATTTTCCCATTTTTTATATTTTCTCAATAACACTTAAGGAAAAAAGAAAAGAAGAAACCTGTTCCTCAAAACTATGAACCAGGTTCCTACAATTGATCATAATAATGTGTCATATCAACAAAAAGTTAAGGACCTCAAAAACATAACTTTTTTATGATTTAAAATACCATATAAATCCTACGATATAAAATTAATATGATAAATATTTGTCTCAATATCCTTTTGTAGGGTTGAGGTATTTTTTATTATCTATTATTATAAATAAATTTACTTACTTGATAAGCCTCTTATTTATAAGTTCAATTTTATCCTTTTTTATGCATCCATAAACTTCAAATTCACTGCTCAATCACAAAAATTAATATCCAAAAATACATTTTTTATGCTTAAAGCAATAAAATTTTATTTTAATGTATCTTGATATTTATAATTGAATGATAAGTAATTTTTCTGATCATTATTAATTATTATAAAAAATGTTTATTACAGTTTATCCAATTTTCCTAAATCTCTGTATGGGAAAGTTATAATGACCCATGCAAAATTTATAGAGACATTACATAATTATTTTTGGAATATTTCATATACTTTACAAACACATTCAAAAATAATGTATTAATTTTTTATCTTTTGAATCAGGGAACACATTATTAATATTTGGTGACTGATCATCCACATATTGTAACACCCAAAGCTTCCAATGTATGCTTCTCTTTGAACAATATAGTAGCATGTGTTGTACCCAACTTCAAGTTCTAACACATAGCACAACCAATCAAATTAGTTGTTATGAATATTAATACCCACTTTTAGAAATTTTAGAAATTTTATTATTCAAATTGGAATTCATTTTTGGATTCAGAATATGTATATTATCTTAGGGTGAATTTTAGGTACTTTTTTGATAACTTTTATATTTTTATAAATAGTGAAAAGTAGTAAATTTTAATTAAAAACAACTTTATTAATCAAAATAATTAATTGTGATAAATTATGAATTTGAGTGTTTTTAAAGTATAATTAGATTATATTTTTACCTTTTAATCTAATTTTGATCATCGGACATAATTTCACATTTAAACTAGACATAAGAAAGTGTCAATCCTTTGATAGTTATTATTTATTGAAAACATGCTTTTTTGTTTTGACAACGGGAATTATTATTATATAAATATCGGCTACTTCTATGTTTTGAATTTATAAAAATGGATTTAATATTTAGAATCAGGATGTCCAAATTTTTAAAATAGGTAACTTTTATTTTTAGACATTTTGAATAATTACTTCAGTAAATATTTTATTTACAATGGTTAAAGGGTCAATTCGGTAAATAAGGGTAAAAAGTAATATTATAATAGTATTAAATTACACTAAAACGTGTCATAATTCTATTTGTTGATATATGTCCGACCATGGGAATATTTGGGACGATTTTGGGACCCATGGAGCCACTTTTAAGTGATAATGACACTTTATATTAATTATGTTAAAGTAAATACAAAAATGAAATAGGCATATATCTTTTAGAAAAACAATTTTTACATAGGGATATATATATATATTATATATTTTATACTAAAAATATTAAGTATAAATCTAAATTTTTTCCTATATAATGTAATGTATTTTATAATTTTTAGACATTCTATAATTAAATTTACTTATGACACAACAATGATGCAATATTTTCCTTAATAATGAAAGAATCAAATAATTGGTATTATAAATGTTAAAATAAATATAATTTGAATGTTTTTATGACATACAAAATTTTTTTTGGTTAATATGACATGTTAAGATTACTTAAATTAATTGTTTTTGAATTAATAATGTTGTTAAGACTTTAACACAAATCAATTATTAAATAGTGTCAATATTTTCATAAAATAGTTTTTAAATAAAATATTATATTATTAATTGATATTCTATTCTTAAAAATGTAAGGTTCGGAAAAAGGACATATATAATGATAGTTGTATCATTAATGGACCAATTGGGGGTATCTTGAATGTTTATAGTATGTTTATTAACTATATAATTAAAAAATAAAAAGAGACATGGTAAAAGTCAAACTATTTAACTAAGAGTTAAAATCATAAATATAAAGTTTATATAGTGCCCCAAACCTATCTAAAACCTATTGTTTGAGTGGTTTTCGACCTATCCCCACCATATAATTTAAATAATACAATTTTGAGCCATTAAAAACAGAATATCAATTTATTATAAAATAATATTTCTAGCTTTTCCATAGGTGCCCCTCACTCCTCTTATAAAAGGGCACTCCCCCTTCCCTCTAATTCACAGCTTCAAAGCCTTTTGTCTCAATCAACCCCTATATAAATATTCTCTCAACTTACCTAACTTCACCCTAGAGGCCTTATTTTTATCAAGAAGCCACCCTAAGGAGCCCTTTATTTATCAAATCAAATGGTAGAACCCGAAGAAGAGGTAATGTTTTCACCACCCTCTTTCCAGTTCCATTCTTCTTCGACTTTTTTTCTTTGTTATTTCCATTATAAAATAATAACACAAGTATCTTCTATATACATTGATTTTATTATAAATATGGTACAACCATATTCAGTATTCTACCCATCCTTTGAATGACATGTCACCTTATGTGCATACGTACAACTGACTGTCTCCACGTCGTGGTGTAATTGTTATTCAAAATATTATTATTTGTATGGGTATGATAATGATGTGTAATTGTAGTAAATAATAAATATAACATTATAATGGTTTTTTATACATGATATAAAATCCAATTATATATTATTTTGATATCAAAAGAATGATATTGTCCATCGTGCGTACGTATGGACTACCATCTCCACAAACACGATGAGATTCATTCCCCATCGCATCCATTCAAGTATAATTCTCATTTTATGATTAAAAATAATGTTTAAGGACTTGATATAATTCAGGATATGAATAAGATACAACTTATCCATAACAAACACAGCTTATGTAACAGAACATATAAAAGAAAACGAGTAAGTTAACACCCGAAACGACGATAATACTAAGATATTATTAACAAAGCAATGTTTAAAGATAATATATGATATCATATTAATGTATATGATTATTTTATATTTTAATAACAATAATTTCATTATTATATAGGATGTTAATCTATCCTCGACCAAGGAAAAGTAAAAGGTAAGGGTTTATTTCAAAATATCTTCATTATCCAAGGTTGTTTAAACGTAATTATCTATTGGGACCTCTTTATCATCCATATCCATGTTTCTTAAAAATGTATTTCCAAACATTCTTACTGATTTATATACTATGGGTTAATGTCATTTATACACTTGTTTGACTTTTTATAAGATGTTTATAAAGGAATATTTCCGTTTTTTCCAAACAAGGTTCTTTTTAACCTTTTCGACAAAATTAATGTAGGAATGATTTTTTAACATATACAGTGAGTGCAGCTATTTTCCACCTTTATAAAATTGTTGAAGATTCCCTTACAAGATTATAAAAATATTTTCAATGTAATTTCATTATTTTATAATTATGTGACATATAAATGGTTTAAAAAAGAGGTATTTCACTCATATAGTTTTTAATTCATCTATGTCAACATTCTTTGATGGAATTTAAGATTATTTGATGTTTATTTATTACGATACAAAACTTCAATATAGTATTGAATGTTTTGTGATATTTTTGACTCTAGATGTGTTATCATTATACCATTAATGGTTTATGGATAAATTATTGACAATTTGTATGATGGTTTTAATACTAATTTTTATGTTATGTTTAAACCTGTTCATATGATGAATGCGTTGGACTTAGTAAGTGACAGGTGTTTTCCACTATAGCACCTTGATGTGTCGGTAGGTCTTATGAGATAAAATAGTGTCTTGGAACAAGGCCTTGCCAAAATGTTATTTGTAGTCTTTGCACAAGGCCTTGACTATGTGGTTAAGATAGTCTGGCATTATGCATTCCATCATTATGAATGTGGTTATTTATATTGCATGTGATTATTCTATTATTATAATATCCATGTGAATAAGTAAATTGCATTATTTCATTTTATTTCGGCCATATTATGCTGATGTTAAAGTTTAAAAGTCTTTTGTTTTAGTTATGCATTGCCTTAAATGTTTAAACTTATTTATGAACGTTTCCCCTATATTTTTATCTTTACTAGGAATCTAAGCTCACCCCTTTCTATTTTTTATTATTCCAAAGATGTGAAGAAGTATTTTATGAATGACCTCCAGGGATAGTATGGGGGGATATGAGTGTTGTCTATGGAGACAATATTTTCTTATACTTATCCATTTTATGATGTAATGTAAATATTATGAATGTATCTAATGATTCCAAGGAAACTAAACTAATCGGTATTTCGAGACTTGATATTTTGTGATCATGACAATGTTATGTAATAATGCACAAAATCTGTGAAAATGGGGTTGGGGTGTTACAGTTGGTATCAGAGAATGTTTAGTACAAACCTTGGAATCTAGCTTTAGACAAACTCTGATTAGAGCACATAGACCTAAGACTGACTTTGAGGATTATTATTGAATAACTTTCTAGAATTTTGGTATTGTAGAGATTTTGTGAGTATTCCCAGAAATACATCTCTTTATAGATACGAGCAGGTAGAGGCATCCCTGGAATAGATGTACCTAGGATTAAAACCAAAAAACACAACTTTGATCTAGACTCGAACGAGAACTAGTGCATGACAACGGGCCTTGCTGCACTCTTGGTTACAACACTCCCGAGGGATATGCTTAGGAAAATTCTCATTTCCATTACAAACCATTATTAAGGGTTTATGAGTATATAATTACTTAAAGAAAATATTTTTATGATTATGGATTATATCCATACACTGTTCTATTAATGTTAAGTGTTTTACAAGTTTGGTTTTATGTTTTGCGATTCATAAACTAATCTAGTGTCTTCCATTTTTTAGAAATGGGGCATAGCGGGAGAATTAGAAACCATATCAATGCACACAATCCATGTAGAGATTTCCCTCATACTCAAGATAATTATAGTGGAGCTGGTGATGCAACTAGTGGTGATCAGCTAATCACCATACTGGGAAAACTCACTCATGTTATGAATAATAAACTTACCCGTATGGAGAACCTAAATCCATAGCATGGGGGATCAATGATATATCGTTTCATGAGGCAAGAACCAAAAACAGTCAATGGGAGTACAAATACAATAGTAGCTGAGCAATGGATAAATTCCTTAGATTAAAAATTCCATTCCTCGGGGAGTAGTGAAAGGGAAAAAGTTATCATGGCCATTTACCGCCTCACTGGAGATGATGACCAATAGAGGTCATTGATTCAAAACACAAAGGATGATGATAAAGTATAAAATATGGAATGGAGGGATTTCAAAGAGTTATTCTTAGAAAAATACATTCCTCTTCACTATCAAGCTGATATGGAATGGAAATTTTTGAGTCTATGACAAAAGGTGGATAAAAATGTCGCAAAGTATGAGGCTTACATTACAAGGTTAACAGGGAATGCAACAGATTATATATGTACCCCAAGGAGTAATATTGATCGTATCTTTAATTGGTTAAAACAATTTATTCGTGGAGATTTAGTCTCATAATCCTTCTTGTCGTATGAATATATTGTCTCATTTGATATCAAGACAGAAAATGAATTCTTTAATTATTATGAATTTGAATAAAATCACGAGAAGAAGAGATCTATATATCACTATAGGAATAGAAATAAGGGGAATAAGGGAAAATTTTAATATCCATCCTACAGTAAATGTGGGATAAAACACCATGGTACTATATTAATGTGAATAAGAGTTTATTACAAGTGTGGTGAAAAAGTAAGCCAATATCATGATTGTAAGGGGAAGAAATAAGCTACCGATTTTCATTGCTACAATTTCAGGGAGATGGGACATTATGAAAATGAATGTCTTAAGTGTCAGAGGAACTTTCCTTAGAAAAGGCCAAGGGATCGAGGTCATGATTATGCTATCACTAATGCAAAGGCAGAATCTCCAAAAGACGTGGAGGCAGGTAATTTAATGGTTTTCCCAGGTTTAGAAAATTATTTATTTGATTTTGGATCATCACGTTGATTCATATCTTCCATGTTTTCAAAGAAAATTAGATATTTAGAATTTGATTTAACAATGGAGTTGTCAGTCAAAACTCATAAGGGAAGTGTCATTGCAACAAACTTTTGTGAATCAATCACCATTTGAGCACATACATATTCTTTATCTGCTGATCACATCATCATACCCATGATTGAATTTGATATAATCATTTGTATGTATTGTATTTCAGACCATGATTGGGCTATTTATTGTAAGAAGATGGAGGTTACAATTTTTGATGATGATGATAAAGAACACCTTATCTTTAGAGCATAATCATCACCACCTGATTCTTATCTAGATCCACTGCAAGTAGCTCAACTAAATTCAATTATCGAGGATGAAGAGAATTAAATAACTATGGGTTAAAAAATAAATGTTCAAATAGAGGATGTGATTATTATGAAATAATATATAGATGTGTTTCTGGAAGATTTACCTGGACATCCTCCAGAATGAGAAATTGAGTTTTCCATTGATTTAAATCCTGGTTCAAGGCCTATATCGAAGACCCCTTACAGAATGGCCAATGTGGAATTCGTTTAACTAAAGAAACAAATAGAGGAATTGTGTAATAATTGATTTTTTTCGCCCTAGTGTTTCTCCATGGGGTTCCCCGTCATTTTTTTAAGGAAAAAGATGGATCTCTGAGGTTATGTATTGACTAGAGGGATATCAATGCTATAACAATAAAGAACAAGTATCTCGTACCACACATTGATGATGTATTTGAAAAACTGCATGGATCTCAATACTTTTCAATGATTAACCTTCGATCTGGATCCCACCAGTTGTGTGTGAATAAGGAAGAAATTCGGAAGATAGCATTTTGAACCAGGTATAGGTTTTACGAGTTTACAGTATTGCCTTTTGGATTGACAAATGCACCCTCTATATTCATGGATCTAATGAACATAGTTTTGAAGGAATATCTTAATTATTTTGTAGTGGTATTTGTTGATGATATCTTGGTATACTCTAAACGATACGAAGATCATGAAAATAAATTGTGCATTATTTTGAAGACTCTTAGAAGACATGGATTATATGGGATGTTTGGAATGTGTGAATTTTTGCTTCAGGAGATTTTTTTCTTGGAAATATTGTCTATAAAAATTGAATTTTATTTGATCCTTCTAAGACCAAGGCAATATACGAATGGCCAGCACTGACTAGTACAACTGAAGTACACAGTTTTATTGGTTTAACAGGTTATTATCGGCATTTCATCCCTGATTGGAAAACCTATTAACGAAGTTCACACATAAAGGGGATAAATTTATTTGGGAAAAAGAGTGTGAAGAATGTTTTAAAGAACTTAAGAGATGATTAGTCAATGATCTTATATTGACTCTACCATCGGAGAATGATGAGTTTGTTATTTATAGGGATGCTTCAAAGAAAGGACTTGGTTGTGTGTTTATGCAGAATGATAGGTTTATTGCCTAAGCATCACGACAGCTAAAAATTCATGAGAAAAACTATCCTACTCATGATATTGTGTTAGCTGCTATAATATTTACTTTGATGATATGGAGACATTATCTTTGTGGTGAAAAATGTGAGGTATATACTGATCAAAAGAGTTTGAAGTATATTTTTTAAAAGAAAGAACTAAACATGAGGAAAATGATATGGCTTGAACTACTCTAGGATTATGATTGCAGTATACACAAACACATAAGGAAGGCAAATAAGGTGGAAGATGCTTTGAGCTTAAAGGATCATGGAGTTTGGAACAATATGAGAGTTTAAAGGGATCCAATTTTCATGGATCTAGTCAATTTGGATATGGGAATAACCATAGAAGGTGAAACATAGATACTTTTTCAAATGGTTTCCAAACCATCACTACTAGAAAGTATTAAGAGTTCTCAGATTGATGATAAAGAATTTCAAAAGAAGATTAAAGCTTTGAATGATGGGAGATTGGGTGACATTGTGTATGAAGAAAGAATTTTGAAATTTAGGAAGAGACTTTATGTTCCTGATATACATGATATAAAAATGGAATTGTTGAATGATGCTTATAGTTCCAATTTCTCTATACACCCTAGGAGAACCAAAATTTATAGAGATTTGAAGGAACATTTTTTGTGGGACAACATGAAGAGGGAGATTACTGATTTTGTGTCAAGATTTATGGTTAGTCAACAAGTGAAAGATGGAAGGAAACATCCTGGATGGGTCATTCAACCTCTTCCCATAACAGAGTTGAAATGGGATAATATTACGATGGACTTTGACATGGGGATACCAAAGACTCTTATAAGGAACAATGAAATATGGGTCATTGTTGACCATCTTTCCAAGGAACATATTTTCATTCTATCAGATATGTTTTACAACTTGAACGTCTATCAAGACTATATATTAATGAAGTTGTGAGACTTCATGGATTTCCCCTATCATTTTTTTCTGATCATGATCCCCATTTTACTTCATGATTCTAGAAAAGTCATCAAAATGTTGTGGATACTGAACATCGTTTGAGCACTACCTACCACCCCAAAATTGATGGACAATCAAAACAGACTGTTCAAAACATAGAAGGAATATTTATATCTTTCCCCAAAGACTTTCATGGTATGTGGGATCAATATTTACCTCTCATGGAATTTTCCTATAACAATATCTTCAATTCAAGTATTCATATGGCACCATGTGAAGCGGTATATGGAAAGATATGTCTCACAGCAATGTGTTGGGATGATGTTGGTGGAAGAAAACATGTAGGCCCAGAACATGTTGAGGAAACAATGGAAAAGGTGAAGGTAATCCAAACCCACATCAAAGCATCTAAAATTAGGTAGAAGAGATATGAGATAACTGAAATATGTATTTGGAATTTCAGGTACGAGATCATGTTTTCTTGAAGGTATCTCTATGGATAGGTGTTATACTTTTCGGTCAAAAGGGTAAATTGAGTCCCAGGTACATAGTAACTTTCGAAATTATAGAACAAATTGAGGCTATAGCTTACCGTTTGGTAATGCTTCCATGTCTCTCTAAAGTTCACGATGTGTTCCACATATCACTGTTGAGAAAATAAATGCCGGACCCAACGCATGTACTCACCTATGATGAAGTAGAACTGGAACTCGATCTGTCTTATTGCGAAGATCCCATCGGAATTCTTGATACCAGAGAACATGTTCTATGAAACCGGATGAATCATCTTGTAAAAGTTCTATAGAGAAACAATAAGATAGAAGAGGCAATGTGGGAGCCCGAGGAACATAGGATAAAGAACCACCCGAGTATTTTCAAGCAATAGTATTCTAGAAATTTCGAGGAGGAAATTATTTTAAAGAGGGAAGAATGTAACACCCTAAGTTTCCACGGTAAACTTCTCTTTGAATAATACAGTAGTCTGTGTTGTCACAACTTCAAGTTCTAACACACACCACAACCAATCAAAGCAGCCGTTTTGAATAGTAATACCCACTTTTTGAAATTTTTGAATTTTTTTGAAATTTTATTAATAGTGTTAAATAATGAATTAGAGTGGTTTTAAATTATAATTAGATTATATTTTTACTGTTTAATCTAATGTTGATCATTGTACATAATTTCACATTTAAACAAGACATAAGAAATTGTTAATCTCTTGATAGTTATTATTTGATAAAAACACACTTTTTGTTTTGAGAACTAGAAATAATTTTAAATTAATTTATCCTACTTCTCTGTTTTGAATTTATAAAAATGGATTCCATATTTATATTTAGGAGATCCAAATTTTGTAAATAGGTAACTTTTATTTTTAGATATTTTGAATAATTACTTCGGAAAATATTTTATTTACCATGGTTAAAGGGTAAATCTGGTAAATAAGGGTAAAAATATAATATTATAATAATATTAAATTACGTAAAACGTGTCCTAACCATATTTTTTGATACATATCTGACTATGGGCATATTTGGTTCGATTTCCGACCCCCATTGAGCCACTTGTAAGTGATAATGACACTTTATATTAATTAAGTCAAAGTAAATACAAAAATGACATAAGCATACATCTTTTATAAAAAAATTTATTACATTGGGTTTATATGTGTTATATTTTCTACTATAAATATTAAATAGAAATCGAATAATATTTCATAAATAATGGGATTATATATATAATTTTTAGACACTGAATAATTAAATTTATTTATGACACAATAATGATGGATTATTTTCCTTTTTAATGGATGAATTTAATAATTGGCATTATAAATGGTAAAATAAATACAATTTGAATGTTTTGATGACATACACAAATTTTATTAATTAATATGACATCTTAGGATTACATAAATTAATATGGTTCGAATTAATAATGTTTTTAATACTATACAAAAATGAAATATTCAATAGTGTCAAAATTGACATAAAAGAGTTATTAAATCATATATTACATTATTAATTGATATTTTATTTCTAAAAATCTAAGGATCATAAAAAGGACTTATATAATGATAGGTGTATAAATAATGGTACACTTGCGGGTCTCTTGGAAGTATATACTATGTTTATTGACAATATAATATAAAAATACAAAGAGACATAGTAAATGTCAAACTATTTAACTAAGAGTTAAATAAAAAAAGATAAAGTTAATATAGTGACCTAAACCTATCTAAACCCTATTGGTTGAGTGGTTTTAGACCTATCCCTACCTTAACCTATACATAATCTACTTTGGAGCCATTAGAAACTGAATATGAATTTATTATAATATAATATTTCTAGCACTTCCAAAGGTTCCCCTCACCCCTCTTATAAATGGGCACTCACCCCTCTTAATATATATGGTTGTTTTATAATTTAATAACAATTATTTCACCATTATACAGGTGATTGAACTACCCTCTACCAAGGAAATGTACATGGTAAAGGTTTATTTTAAAATATCTTCATTATCCGAGAATGTTTATATGTAATTATCTACTGAGACTTCTTTATCATCCACATCTATGTTTGTTAAAAATGTATTTCTAAAAATTCTTACTATTTCATAGAAAACGGGATAAAGTAATCTATATCCTTTTATGAATTTTTATAAGATGTTTATAAAGGAATATTTCTGTCATTTTCCAAACAAGGTCTTTTTTAACATTTTTGACAAATTAATGGTAAGAATGTTTTTTTATCTTATATGGAGAGTGCAGCTATTTTCCGCCAATATAAAATCTTCCAATATTCCCTTATAATATTAGAAGAATATTTTCAATTTAAATTATTTATTTTATAATTATGTGACTTTTAAATTGTTTAAAAAAAGGGATATTTCACTCAAATAATTTTTATTTCATCTATATCTACATCATTTGATGGATTTTATGCTTATTTGAAGTTGATTTATTATGATACAAAAATTCAATATAGTATTGAAGTTTATGTGATATTTTTTACTGCGGTTGTGTTATTTTTATACCATTCATGGTTTATGGATAAATTATTGACATTTCATATGCTAGTTTTAAAACGAATGTTATGTTATGTTTAAACTTTTTCATATGAGGAATGCATTGGACTTAGTAAGTGACAGGTGGAGCACGCTATATTTCCTTGATGCATTGGTAGGTCACATGAGACAAACTAGTGTCTTGGAAGAAGGCCTTGAAAAAATCTTATTCTGAGTCTTAGAACAAGGCCTTGACAATGTGGTTATCATAGTCTAGAATGATGCATTCCATCATTATGAAAGTGGTTATTGATATTGCATGTGGTTATTTGATTAATAAAATATCCTTGTGAAAAAGTAAATGGAATTATTTCACTTTATTTCTGCAATATTATTCTGAAGTTCATGTTTAAAAGTCTTTTGTTTTAGTTATACATTACCTTAAATGTTTATGCTTATTTATTAAAGTTTCGACTATATTGTTATCATTACTGGGCATCTGAGCTCACCCCTTGTTTTATTTTTTCCAAGATGTGAAGAAGTATTTTATTAATGACATATAGGGATAGTATGAGGGGATATGAGTGAGGTCTACTGAGACATATTTTTGTTGTATTTTTTCATTTGATGATGTACTATACACTTTATGGATGTATCTAGTGATTCCAAGGTTACTAATCTAATCTGTCTTTCGAGACTTGATCATTTGTGATCAAGATAATGTTATGTAATAATGCACTGACTCTAGGTAACTGGGGTCATGGTGTTACACATATCCCCTAGGTATATTTTCACTCATTATTCCAACCTAAATATTTTATTTATGTCATTAGAAAAAATAAAACATATGAAAAGGGTGAGCTCAGATTCCAAGTAAGGGTAAATAAAAAATAAATTAAGTAAAATTTGAGCATAAGGTGTAAAAAACCAGAATGTTACTTTTTAAAATAAAAACAATTATTAAATATATCAATATATTGGGTCATGGAAAAAATTATGGATTTTAATAAGGGATAAATAATAAAATAACATGATCTAAGACAAAATAACATTGCAATAAACCATGAAATTATTAGAGAAACACATGTATAGAAAATAATTTCTTTAGTAGTCAATGCTCTTTCCCAATACTATCATAATGAAATGTGTTCAATACCCAAACACTCGTAGAGTGGAATGTATTTTAGTAGAATGTGTTCACTCCTCACTGCAACATTGTATTACTAAACTGGGGTTACATCCTATTCTAGTAATGTATTACTAAATCGAGATCATTTACTGTTCTTCCCCTATCTATATCATGAGATATAAATCATTTCCCAATATATTATATACAGATATAGGTACCACCAATAAAATAATGAAAACAATTCATATGTGTTCCATAAGAACATAAATCAATCATCATATCAGAACTCGTAATAAATGTGTTCCATAATTATCATTGAATTATAAAATATGTAACGCCCCGACCCTAGTTACCCAGAGTCGGTGCATTATTACATAACATTGGCATGATCACAAGAAAGATCAAATCACGAAAGACCGATTGGTTTAGTATCCTTGGAAACACTAGATATATTCATAAGTTTTACATTACATCATAAAATGAAAAACTACTACAACAACATAATGTCTCCATAATTCACACTCATATCCCCACATAATATCCCAACAGGTCATTCATAATTTACTTCTTCACTTCCTGGGAAAAATAAAACATAGAAAAGGGGTGGGCTCAAATGCCCAGTAAAGAGAACAATATAGCGGCAACTTTCATAAATAAGAATAAACATTTAAGGAAATGTATAACTAAAACAAAATCCTTTCAAACATGAACTTTCAACTTTGTATGGCATAAATAAAATGAAATAATGCCATTTACTCATTCAAATGGATATTCTACTAATCGAATAATCACATGAAAAAATCAAAAACCACTTTCATAATGTTGAAATGCATAATGCCAGACTATCATGACCACATAGCAAAGGCCTCGTGCCAAGACTACAAATAAGATTTTTCCAAGGCCTTGTTCCAAGACACTAGTTTGTCTCATGAGACCTACCGATGCATCGAGGAGCTATAGCGAGCTCCACCCATCACATATTAAGTCCAATGCATTCCCATATGAAAAGGTTTAAACATAACATAAACATTCGTATTAAAACTAGCATACGAAATGTAAATACTTTCACCATAAACTATGAATGGTATAAAAATATCACATCCATAGTCAATCATATCACAAAAAGTTCAATACAATATAGAAGTTTTGTATCATAATAAATCAACTTCAAATAATCTTAAAATCCATCAAAGGATGTTGACATAGATGAAATCAAAATACTTTTTAAAGAAATGTCTCCTTTTATTTTGAAATCATTTAAGATCCATATAAAATAAAACATTTTCTTTGAAAATATTCTTATAAGCTTGTAAGGGAAGCTTTGAAGATTTTATAACAGCGGAAAATAGCTGAACCCGCTGTATAAGTTAAAAAACATTCTTACCTTAATTCTGTCGAAAAGGTTAAAAAGGACCTTGATTTGAAAACGACGGAAAGATTCCTTTATAAAAAGTCAAACAGGGGTATAAATGACTTTTACACATATTCTTGTAAATAATAAAAATGTTTTGAAATACATTTTGAAGAAACATGGATGTGGATGATAAAGAGATCCCAGTATATTATTACGTATAAACAACCTCGGATAATGAAGAGATTGTGAAATAACCCTTACCTTGTACTTTTCCTTGGATGGGGTAGGTTAACCTCCTGTATAATGGTGAAATAATTGTTATTAAATTATACAAGAATCATATACATTAATATGATATCATATATGATCTTTTAATATTGATTTGATAATAATATCTTAGTATTATCATTGTTTCGGGTGTTAACTTACTTGTTTTCTTTTATATGTATTGTTAAATAAGCCATTTTTGTTGTATCTTATTCATATCCAGAATGATATCAAGTCCTTAAACATCATTTTTAAATCATAAAATGATAATTATACTTGAATGGATCCGATGGAGAATGAATCTCATCGCGTTCGTGGAGACGGTAGTCCGTACGTACGCACGAGCGACAATATCATTCTTTTGATATTAAAATAATATATAAATGGATGGTATATCATATATACAGAATCATTAACATGTTATATTTATTATTTACATGAGTTACACATCATTATTATACCCATCCAAATAATAATATATTGAATAACAATTACACCACGACGTGGAGATGGCAAGCCGTACGTACGCACGTATGGTGACATGTTATTCAAAGGGTGGATAGAATACTGAATATGGTTGTACCATATTTATAATAACATCACAGTATATGTGAGATACTAGAGTTATTATTTTTGAATGGTAAGAACAAAGGAAGAAGAAGTGGAAGAAGAAATGAACTTGGAGAAGGGTGGTGAAATCATTACCCCTTCTCTGGTTTCTTCCTTTTGATTTGATCAAAAGGGATCCTTAGGTTGGCTTTCTGATCAAAATAAGGCCTCTAGTTTGTAGTGAGGGAAGTTGGGAGAGTATTTGGGCCGAGTTTGGCTGAACCAAAAGGCTTTGAAGGTGTGAAGAAATGAGAAGGAGGAGTGCCCTTTTATAAGAGGGGTGAGGGGCACCTTTGGAAAAGATAGAAGTATTAATTTATAATAAATTCATATTCGGTTTCTAATGGATACAAAGTTGATTCATAAAAGGTTAAGGTGGGGATGGGTCAAAAAAAACTCAACCAATTGAATTTAGACAGGTTTGGGTACTTATATTAACCTTATCTTTAAGTATTAACTCTAAGTTAATTAGTTTTACTTTTACAATGTCTCTTTGTATTTTTATATAATATGGTTAATAAACTTACTACATACATCCAAGAGACCCCCAAGTGGTCCATTAATGATTAAAATATCATGATATAAGTCTGTTGGCCGAACCTTAGATTTTTAGGAATTTAATATCAATTAATAATATAATATTTGTTTTAAGAACTCTTTTATGTCAATTTTGACACTATTCAATAGTTGATTTTTGTGAAACTCATAACAGATTGATTACTTAGAAAAAAGTCAATTAAATCAATCCTAATATATCATATTATCCTAGACAATTAGTTTAATTCATTAAAAATTTCATATTATATTTATTTGGGTATTTATAATATCAATTATTTTAATTTTTCACTATTATAGTAATTACTGCATCATCATTGTGTCATAAATAAACTAACTTATTTAATGTCTACAAATTATAAATAAAATATCATTATGTAAGAAATCGTTTTATATTTCTAATGAATATTTATAATCTAAAATCCAACATATATAACCCTATGTAAAAATTATTTTACTAAAAGATATATGCTTGTGTCATTTTTGTATTCATTTTAACTTAATTAAAATAAAGTGTCATTATCACTTACAAGTGGATCCATGGGGTCCCAAAATCGACCCAAAGATGCCTATGGTCGAACATGTATCAACCAATAAGGCTAGGACACGTTTCAGGGTAATTTAGTATTATTATAATATTATTTTTTAACCCTTATTTACCGGATTTACCCTTAACCATGGTAAATAAAATATTTACCGCAGTAATTATTCAAAATGTCTAAAAATAAAAGTTACCTATTTACACAATTTGTACATCCTGATTCCAAATATGGAATCCATTTTTCTAAATTCAAAACACAGAAGTGGCAGAAATTAATTTAAAATTAATTCCCGCTGTCAAAACAAAAAGCGTGTTTTTAAGAGATAATAACTATCAAAAGATTGACACTTGTTTATGTTCGGTTTAATTGTAAAATTATGTCCAATGAACAACATTATATTAAATGGTAAAAATATATTCTAAATATACTTTAAAACTACTAAAATTCATAATTTATCACTATTAATTATTTTGATTAAAAAAGTTGTTTTTAATTAAAATTTAGTAATTTTCACTATTCATCAAAATATGAAAGTTATCCGAAAAGTACCAAAATTTCACCTTAGGCTAAATTAGATATTCCGAATCCAAAAATGAAGTCCATTTTGAAATATAAAATTTATATAATTTCAAAAATTAGGTGTTACTATTCATAACAGCTAGGTTATGGTGTGTTAGAACTCGGTGTTGCGTACAACACACGCTATCACATTAATCAAATAGAAGCGTACCGTAGAAGCTTGGGGTGTTACATTCTCCCCTCATTAAAATAATTTCTTCCTCGAAATTTCAGGAATACTTATCACATGAAAAGACTCGGGTGGTTCTTCATCATAAGTTCCTCGGGTTCCCACGTTGCCTCTTCCATCTTATGGTTTCTCCACAAAACTTTTACCAGACGCGTCGTCCGGTTTCTCAGTACTTGTTCTCTCGTATCAAGAATCCTGACGGGCTCTTCACAATAGGAATGATCGGGTTCCAGTTCTAATTCTTCATAGGAGAGTACATGCGTTGGGTCAGGCATGTATTTCCTCAACAGTGATATGTGGAACACATCGTGAACTTTGGAGAGACTTGGCGGCATTTCCAATCGGTAAGCTACAGCCCCAATTCGTTCTAGAATTTCGAAAGGTCCGATGTACCTGGGACTCAATTTACCTTTCTTACCAAAACGTATGACTCCCTTCCATGGAGATACCTTCAGGAAAACATGATCACTGACTTGAAATTCCAAATCTTTCCTTCGATTATCGGCAAAGCTCTTCTGCCTACTTTGAGCTGCTTTGATGTGATTTTGGATTACTTTCACCTTTTCCACCGTTTCCTCAACCAGTTCTGGGCCTACAAGTTTTCATTCACCAACATCATCCCAACAGGTGGGTGTACGACATCTCTTTCCATATAACTCTTCATATGGTGCCATCTGAATACTCGAATGGAAGCTATTATTATAGGAAAATTCTACCAGTGGTAAATATTGATCCCACATACCCTGAAATTCAAGTGAGCAAGATTTCAACATGTCTTCTAAGGTCTGAATAGTCTGTTCTGATTGTCCGTCTGTCTGAGTGTGGTAAGCAGTGCTCAAATGAAGTTCAGTATCCAGGGATTTCTGAAGACTTTTCCAAAATATTGAAGTAAAACAGGGATCACGATCAGAAACAATTAATAATGGTACTCCATGAAGTCTCACAACTTCATTAATATATAGTCTTGCTAGACGTTCCAGGGGTAGATCTTCTCTTATAGCAAGAAAATGTCCTGACTTGGTAAGACGATCAACAATAACCCATATTGCATCGTTCCTTATAGGAGTCTTTGGTAGCCCCATGACAAAGTCCATCGTAATATTGTCCCATTTCCACTCCGGTATGGGAAGAGGTTGCATGACTCCTCCAGGCCGTTGCCTTCCAGCTTTCACTTGTTGACAAACCATAAATCTTGACACAAAATCAGCAATCTCCCTCTTCATGTTGTCCCACCAAAAATGTTCCTTCAAATCTCTATACATTTTGGTTCTCCCAGGGTGTATAGAGAAATTAGAACTATGAGCATCATCCAGAAATTCCCTTTTTAGATCAGGTATATCGGGAACACAATGTCTATTCCCGAATTTCAAAATTCCATCTTCATACACAAAGTCTCTCAATCTCCCATCATTCACAGCTTTAATCTTCTTTTGGAGTTCTTCATCATCGGTCTGAGAACTCTTAATCCTTTCTAGTAAAGATGGTTTGGCAACCATTTGAAAAAGAATTGATGTTTCGCCTTCCCTGGTTATTCCCATGTCCATCTTCACTAGATCCATGAAAATTGGATCCCTTTCAATTCTCATATTGTTCAAAACTCCATGGTCTTTTATACTCAAAGCATCTGCCACCTTGTTTGCCTTCCCCGGGTGGTAGTGTATCGTACAATCATAATCCTTGAGTAATTCAAGCCATCTCCTTTGCCTCATGTTGAGTTCTTTTTGTGAGAAAATATACTTCAAACTCTTGTGATCAGTATAAATCTCACATTTTTCACCATAGAGGTAGTGCCTCCATATCTTCAAAGCAAAGATCACAGCTGCTAACTCGAGATCATGAGTAGGATAGTTTTGTTCATGAATTTTCAACTGTCGTGATGCATAGGCAATAACTCTATCATTCTGCATAAGGAGACAACCAAGTCCTTTCTTTGATGCATCACTATAAATAACGAACCCATAATTCCCCGATGGTAGAGTCAATATAGGAGCATTGAATAATCTTTTCTTCAGTTCTTCAAAACATTCTTCACACTCTTTTGTCCAAACAAATTTAACCCCTTTACGTGTGAGCTTCGTTAATGGGTTAGCCAATCGGGAAAAATTCTGGACGAAACGTCGATAATAACCTGCCAAACCAATAAAACTGCGCACCTCAGTTATACTCGTAGGTGCTGGACATTCTTGGATTGCCTTTGTCATAGAAGGATCAACAGAGATTCCATCTTTAGAGACAATATGGCCAAGAAAAGAAATCTCCTGAAACCAGAATTCACACTTGCTAAACTTCCCATATAATTCATGCTTCCTCAGAGTCTTCAAGATAATGCGCAAGTGATTTTCATGATCTTCGTAGGTATTGGAGTATACCAAGATATCATCAATAAATACCACCACAAATTCATTTTGATACTGCTTGAAAAATCTATTCATCAGATCCATGAATACAGAGGGTGCATTAGTCAATCCAAACGGCATTATAGTAAACTCGTAATGCCCGTACCTGGTTCGAAATGTTGTCTTCGGAATGTCTTCCTTCTTCAGACACAACTGATGGTATCCAGATCGAAGGTCAATCTTTGAAAAGTATTGAGCTCCATGCAGTTGGTCAAATAAATCATCAATACGAGGTAGGGGATACTTGTTCTTTATCGTTATAGCATTGATCTTCCTGTAGTCGATACATAACATCATAGATCCATCTTTCTTTTTAACAAAAAGAACAGGGGCTCCCCATGGAGAAACACTAGGGCGAATAAATCCCTTATTACTCAATTCCTCTAGTTGTTTCTTTAGTTCGACTAAATCTACAGTGGCCATTCTATAAGGGGTCTTCGATATAGGCCTTGATCCAGGAATCAAATCAATGGAAAACTCAACTTCTCGTTCTGGAGGATGTCCAGGTAAATCTTCCGGAAATACATCTACAAATTCTTTCACAACAGGTACATCCTCTATTTGAACATTCTTTTCCTCACCCGTAGTTATTTCATTCTCTTCCTCCCCAAAGCCTGAAATATTTTCTCTAGGGAAAATATCCATTGCTCAGCTGCTAAGGGATTTGTACTCCCATTGAAAGTTGGTGGTTGTTGCCTCATGAATCGATCTAACATTGATCCTCCACGCTGCGGATCAGGGTGCTCCATACTGGTAAGGTTATTATTCATAACCTGAGTAAGTTGTCCCAGTATGGTGATTAGATGATCGGCACCAGTTTCATCATCAGCCCCACTATAATTATCTTGAGCAGGAGGGTAATCCCTACATGGAGTGTGTGCATTGATACGGTTCCCATTTCTTCCACTAGGCGCTATTTCTAAACAATGGCATAAACTAGATCAGTTTATGAATGAAAATACATAATCCCATACTTATAAAACACTTAACATAAATTGAACTATTTATGGATATAATCCATAATCATAAGACTGTTTTCTTTGAGGAAATATATACTCATAAGCCCTTCATAATGATTTGTAAAGAAAATGAGAGTTATCCTATGCATATCCCCCGGGAGTGTCGTAACCAAGAGTGCAGTAAGGCCCGTTGTCGTGCACCAGTTCTCGTTCGAGTCTAGCTCAAAGCGGTGTTTTCGGGTTTTACCCCTAGGTACATCTGTGCCAGAGCTGCCTCTACCTGCTCGTATCCAGACAGGGATGTATTGCTCGAAAACTCACAAAATCTCTATAATACCAAAATTCTATGAATTTATTCTATACTAATCCTCAAAGCTCATCTTAGGTCTACGTGCTCTAATCAGAGTTTATCTAAATCTAGCTTCCAAGGTTTGTACTAAACTTCCTCTGATACCAACTGTAACGCCCCAACCCTAGTTACCCAGAGTCGGTGCATTATTACATAACATTGGCATGATCACAAGAAAGATCAAATCTCGAATGACCGATTGGTTTAGTAGCCTTGGAAACACTAGATATATTCATAAGTTTTACATTACATCATAAAATGAAAAACTACAACAACAACATAATGTCTCCATAATTCACACTAATATCCCCACATAATATCCCTGCAGGTCATTCATAATTTACTTCTTCACTTCTTGGGAAAAATAAAACATAGAAAAGGGGTGAGCTCAAATGCCCAGTAAGGATAACAATATAGCGGAAACTTTCATAAATAAGAATAAACATTTAAGGCAATGTTTAACTAAAACAAAAGCCTTTCAAACTTGAACTTTCAACTTTGTATGACATAAATAAAATGAAATAATGCCATTTACTCATTCACATGGATATTCTACTAATCTAATAATCACATGAAAAAATCAATAACCACTTTCATAATGTTTGAATGCATAATGACAGACTATCATAACCACATAACCAAGGCCTCGTTCCAAGACTACAAATAAGATTTTGCCAAGGCCTTGTGCCAAGACACTAGTTTGTCTCATGAGACCTACCGATGCATCGAGGAGCTATAGCAGGCTCCACCCGTCACATATTAAGTCCAATGCATTCCCATATGAAAAGGTTTAAACATAACATAAACATTCGTATTAAAACTAGCATACGAAATGTCAATACCTTCATCATAAACTATGAATGGTATAAAATAGCACATCCACAGTCAAACATATCACAAAACCTTCAATACAATATAGATGTTTTGTATCATAATAAATCAACTTCAAATAATCTTAAAATCCATCAAAGGATGTTAACATAGATGAAATCAAAATTATTTTTAAAGAAATATCTCCTTTTATTTTGAAATCATTTATGATCCATATAAAATAAAACATTTTCTTTGAAAATATTCTTATAAACTTTTAAGGGAAGTTTTGAAGATTTTATAACAGCGTAATATAGCCGCACCCGCCGTATAAGTTAAAAAAACATTCTTACCTTAATTCTGTCGAAAAGGTTAAAAAGGACCTTGTTTTGAAAACGACGGAATGATTCCTTTATAAAAAGTCAAACAAGGTTATAAATGAATTTTACCCATATTCTTATAAATAATAATAATGTTTTGAAATACATTTTGAAGAAACTTTGATGTGGATGATAAAGAGATCCCAGTAGATTATTACGTATAAATAACCTCGGATAATGAAGAGATTGTGAAATAACCCATACCTTGTAATTTTCCTTGGTTGGGGTAGGTTAACCTCCTGTATAATGGTGAAATAATTGTTATTAAATTATACAAGAATCATATACATTAATATGATATCATATATGATCTTTTAATATTGGTTTGATAATAATATCTTAGTATTATCATTGTTTCGGGTGTTAACTTACTTGTTTTCTTTTATATGTTTTGTTACATAAGCCATTTTTGTTGTATCTTATTCATATCCAGAATGATATCAAGTCCTTAAACATCATTTTTAAATCATAAAATGATAATTAAACTTGAATTGATACGATGGAGAATGAATCTCATCGCGTTCGTGGAGACGGTAGTCCGGACGTATACACGAGCGACAATATCATTCTTTTGATATTAAAATAATATATAAATGGATGGTATATCATATATACAGAATAATTAAAATGTTATATTTATTATTTACATGAGTTACTCATCATTATTATACCCATCCAAATAATAATATATTGAATAACAATTACACCACGACGTGGAGACGGTAAGCCGTACGTACGCACGTATGGTGACATGTTATTCAAAGGGTGGATAGAATACTGAATATGGATGTACCATATTTATAATAACATCACAGTATATGTGATATATGGAGTTATTATTTTAGAATGGTAAGAACAAAGGAAGAAGAAGTGGAAGAAGAAATGAACTTGGAGAAGGGTGGTGAAATCATTACCCCTTCTTCGGTTTCTTCCTTTTGATTTGATCAAAAGGGCTCCATAGGTTGGCTTTATGATCAAAATAAGGCCTCTAGGTTGTAGTGAGAGAAGTTGGGAGAGTATTTGGGCAGAGTTTGTCCGAACCAAAAGGCTTTGAAGGTGTGAATAAATGAGAAGGAGGAGTGCCCTTTTATAAGAGGGGTGAGGGGCACCTTTGGAAAAGCTAGAAATATTAATTTATAATAAATTCATATTCGGTTTCTAATGGATCTAAAGTTGATTATTCAAAGGTTAAGGTGGGTATGGGTCTAAAACAACTCAACCAATTGAATTTAGACAGGTTTGGGTACTTATATTAACCTTATCTTTAAGTATTAACTCTAAGTTAATTAGTTTTACTTTAACAATGTCTCTTTGTATTTTTATATAATATGGTTAATAAACATACTAAATACATCCAAGCGTCCCCCAAGTGGTCCATTAATGATGAAACTATCATTATATAAGTCTCTTGGCCGATCCTTAGATTTTTAGGAATTTAATATCAATTAATAATATAATATTTGTTTTAAGAACTCTTTTATGTCAATTTTGACACTATTCAATAGTTGATTTTTGTGAAACTCATAACAGATTGATTACTTCTAAAAAAGTCAATTAAATCAATCCTAATATATAATATTATCCTAGAAAATTCTTTTAATTCATTAAAAGTTTCATATTATATTTATTTGGGTATTTATAATATCAATTATTTTAATTTTTCACTGTTATAGTAATTACTTCATCATCATTGTGTCATAAATAAACTAACTTATTTAATGTCTAAAAATTATAAATAAAATATAATTATGTAGGAAATCGTTTTATATTTCTAATTAATATTTATAATCTAAAATCCAACATATATAACCCTATGTAAATATTATTTTTCTAAAAGATATATGCTTGTGTCATTTTTGTATTAATTTTAACTTAATTAAAATAAAGTGTCATTATCACGTACAAGTGGATCCATGGGGTTCCAAAATCGACCCAAGGATGCCTATGGTCGAACATGTATCAACCAATAAGGCTAGGACACGTTTCAGGGTAATTTAGTATTATTATAATATTAATTTTTAACCCTTATTTACCGGATTTACCCTTAACCATGGTAAATAAAATATTTACCGCAGTAATTATTCAAAATGTCTAAAAATAAAAGTTACCTATTTACACAATTTGAACATCCTGATTCCAAATATGGAATCCATTTTTCTAAATTCAAAACACAGAAGTGGCAGAAATTAATTTAAAATTAATTCCCTCTGTCAAAACAAAAAGCGTGTTTTTAAGAGATAATAACTATCAAAAGATTGACACTTGTTTATGTTCGGTTTAATTGTAAAATTATGTCTAATGACAAACATTATATTAAATGGTAAAAATATATTCTAAATATACTTTAAAACTACTAAAATTCATAATTTATCACTATTAATTATTTTTATTAAAAAAGTTGTTTTTAATTAAAATTTAGTAATTTTCACTATTCATCAAAATATGAAAGTTATCCGAAAAGTACCAGAATTTCACCTTAATCTAAATTAGATATTCCGAATCCAAAAATGAAGTCCATTTTGAAATATAAAATATATATAATTTCAAAAATTAGGTATTACTATTCATAACAGCTAGGTTATGGTGTGTTAGAACTCGGTGTTGTGTACAACACACGCTATCACATTAATCAAAGAGAAGCGTACCGTAGAAGCTTGGGGTGTTACAACAAAACCCATGTAAATTCAAGTGTATTAATAAATATCATTCCATCATAAAAATTAAACATTCATATAGATAATTATAATGGATGAATTTAATCATATCCCTACTAAAAAAAAGTTAACACCAAATAATATTCTATTGGATAGAAAATAATTTTGAGAGATCCCATGAAAAATATTCTTGAGAAAAACATCATTTATTGTTTCAAAATATGATATTTTCATAAAATGTTGTTCAATTTAAAAATAAAATATTTTATCTGAAAATAACATAGTAATATTTTGATAGATTATTCAATGAATTAATGCTTCAGGATATCTTAAAATATTTTTTTATCCTATAAGTTAAATGAAAATATTCTGCTCATACATTTTCTTGAAATGTAAAAAAGAACATCACTAAAAAATAACAAATATATTCCATTCACAGATGGTTAAAATTTATTTTAAAACATTGTATAAGAATAGTAAAAGTATTTTAGAAAACATTTTTATGAAACATGCACATGGAAGGTATTAATTTCTCTTCAAATACTTGCATATAATCAACCCTGAATAAAAATGAGATTTTGAAATTAACCCTTAATCCTTTTTAAGATGTCAAATAATATTGTATGTGAAATAATGAAAATTATATGAATATTAAAATACCATAATATTCATTATATGACTCATAAAACGTTTTTATGGGTAGTATATACACCACACTTAGTAAATAATTAGTGTATAAGGCATGTGTCCCACATAAATAAAAGTGAGACAAAAATCACTTATCTTATCTATGATTTCATTCATACATGTTTGAAAATCCAATAAAATGGATTAAATAATGTTATTTACTTACTATATAACAATATTTCCATTAATTATATCATATATAATTATCTTGTCACATGTTGGTTAATAACAATTCATTATTACTCTTCTTTTGGGTATTATCAGCTTCATTTTTATCTGCATGTTTTATCTTATAAGTTATGGTTCTTGAAAATATAATATATTTATTTCATTTAATATATAATATTAATTTAATAGATATAATATTTATGCATTATATAAATTTATATAATCATTCATGAATGGTGATCATTGATAATGAATTACATCACATCTTGGAGATGGTAGGTTGTATGTATGCACGAGCGATGATATAATTCACTTAATTGTGAAATAGAATAGATGTGTGTGGTTTATATATATATTTTCTAGAATAAATATAATGTTATTATTATAATTTATATATATTATTTATATCATTATACCCATCCAATTAATATGTTTATGAAAAATTGAATATAACATGGTGTGGATATAAAAATTCATACGTTTTCACGTGTGGTACTTTCATTTTTAATAGGATGTATAAAATGTGGAATTTAGTTGTTCCATAACCATAATAACATATAAGAATATATTTTATACTATATATATTTATTTTAAATGATATAAACATATTATTATGATGTACATGAAGTAATAATCTTCAAAGAGCCGGTGAAGGAGATTACCTCTTATTTAGTGAAATCCTTCTAGATATCCACTTATCAACACTAGAGTTTGTATTTTCAAGATTCCATAAACTATAAAATATTAATAGGGATGTTTATAAGTGTTATTTATATGGTATGGTTATGATTTAAGGCTCAAATGGGAGTGAAAAAGAGAGTAAGGATGTACCCTTTTAAAATTGAAGTGAGTGGCACCATTTGAATTTCTGAAAATATATGTTTATAATAATTTAAATATCAATCCAAATACCTCCAAAAGGAAATTTATTCAAATATTAGAGGATATAATTTTTGTAATATTATCTATAGCTACCAATGATTAACATAAATGGATATTACATCATTTTAGATGAATATTTATTACATTAAAAATATACATGCCTGAGGACCATATTAGTTTAGTGTCTTTAGTAACATGGAAACAAAATCGTCAATCCAAGTAAAACAACATATAAATATCCCATAATGATATAAACCTTTTTTACTTATACCCAAAACCATTCTTCATAACCTGGATATTTGAAACATTATAAATGGGTGAGCTCAAATTCTCAATAATGGTAAATAATGAAAATGTGTAAAACTAACATGAAAAAAGGGAATGTAACATGAGCATAACATTTTAAGATCACAATGCACATATTAGAGACTATAATAAATAGAGGAAATTTATAATACATGAACCATAAGGAAAAAATGAATAAAATCCATTAAAGAATAGCTTAGGAATATGACATGGAATTATGGAAGACACATATGCATATAACCCTATGTAAATGTAGCCTACCAAAAACATGGTAACATGTTCTTCTTGGGTTAATCTACAGTGTACCTGCTTCAGGATTGTGATTCCCCCCCATGTACCCTATTGTTTTGGGATTGGGATTTCCTCCCATATGCCCTATTTTTGGTTTTATGGGATTTCCTCTTGTATAACCTCTTGTTTCGGGCGTGGTATTTCTTCTCATTTACCCTCTATTTTGGAGCTTCGTATGTTCCCCCATGTACCCTATTGTTTTGGGAATGGAATTTTCTCCCATATACCCTCTTGATTCAGGTGTGGGATGTACTCTCATATTCCCTTTGATCTCATAAACCATTTATCATTATCTAATGAATTTAAGGGAGATATAGGTCCCACCCATTATATAATTAAATTATACATGAATGTACCACAAATCATTCATCATATCATGACCTATTAAAAGAGACGGTTTCCATAAACATCAAATCATATCTTCTGAAATTAAATCGGAATCATTAACATTTTATAACATCAAAACATATAGAAACAATAGATGTTTAATAATCATTTAATCATTGAATAAACCATGAGAAGAAGTAGGTTTTAATAGCATATTACTCTTGGAAAACAAACATATTTCATAAATAACTATCCATGGAAATGAAAGAGATTTCATAAACATATAACCCATTAAAGTGAAAAGGGTCTCATAAATACAATGACATTAACCCCAATCCATTCGGATACAGGTATGAATAGAACCATTATATAATTTTTAATAGGTGAGTGAGTTATATAAATGCATGTTATCATAGATAGAGATTAACTTGGAAGGATATTTTGGAAATATTTTTTTGAGGTAAATACCCTTTCTTATTTGAAGAAGTATTTTAAATACAAAAAACCATTTTAAATTAATTATCTTATAAAATAATTTGAAAATTAATAAATTCATGAAATTAGTTCGAAAACATTTATCTTTTATAATTTAAAAAAAATTCTGAAAATATTTTAAAAACTTTTTTCATTGAAACACATTGAAAAATTATATGGATAGGCCGAAATTGTTTTGAATAAATTTTTACTTCAAAACATATGAAATAAGATTGAAAATTATTTGAGACCATTTTTACCAGAAGAATATTAAAATAGCCAAAAAAATATCATGAAAACCTTTTTACATGAAAATAGATAAAGGAAGCATTAAAATATTTTAAAAAAACATTTCAATGAAAATAATTTGAAAACTTATTAATATTTATTGAAATTCTTTTAAAAAACATTTCATTAAAAATAATATTGAAAAAATATACATAAATATTTTTAAAAAATTTTTAAATCCTTTTTCATTTAAAATTTACTTCAAATATAATTTTAAATTATTTTTAAACCATTTTTAGAACATGATTTTCATATATAAAATATTTCTGACCGAAGTGATATAAATACAGTCTGATTTTTCTTAAAACAATTCTTTAAAAAATTAATTACCAATTAGTGGGAGAATTGTACTATTACATGGATATGTCTTCAATAAAAAAAGGATATAGAAACTCATTAGTTTTATAGATATATGGATCATAATATTTTTTCAAAAGAAGCATAATCACTTACAATATTGAAAAGATATGAGATTGTTTCAAAAAATTATTAGAACTTGGTTACATGGGATCATAATCATAGTGGAATAAAATGAAGTTAAATCAAGAATATAATATCATGAGAAGAGGGATATTTAGGATATAATATTTTAATTGGAAGGAAATAAGCCATGTTAAAGAACCTGGGTGCATAAGAAAATATATGTATTAAAAAATACAATTTGAGACAACGTTACTTTAACGATTTGGTAACCTTTGAAACATTAAAAACATGAAATAATTATCATAGAATAGATATTTAAATACCAATAAATTTAATAATAATAGAAATAAAAAAAATTCAGTTATAGTACATATACTATTCAAAATAAGTGGGTGGTGAATAAACTATGTATCTCATGGAAATATAAAGTGAGAGGAAAACCTCTTACCTTGTGGCTTGAATCTTGCCATACGCAAAAAACCACATGTATAATAAATTCAAATTTATTAAATTTATTTTAATGATCCATATTATAATATTTATCATCTTTCATAGTTTGATTGTGACCTTATATTAACCTATTGTTAACAATCCTATGGTATGGTTTCACTTCGGGTAATATTTGCGTAATTATTCCCATGTGTCTTAATTTGTTATATATTTTTTATTTATACATTATATCCTGATTTAATAATTAAAAAATAGTATATAAATATCATGTATTTAATGTATATATTTATTTAAATAGTCTATATTTTATATTTGTCTGAAATAGAATACATCGTTCATGGAGATGTTAGGTCGTACGTGTGCATGAATGTTATTTCCATTTAATTGTCATGTTGAAAGAATGAAGGATATATATATATATATATATATTAATTGATGTATATTTATCAAATCATATATATGTAATATATTCACTAAAATTATCTTTAATACAATCCAGGTGGTGTTTGAACGAATCATATGACTTTGAGGGGGTGGTAGCCCACACTTCCTCAAATGAAATTATCATATTAACACAAAATGGATAGAAACAAAGGGTGTTGTAAAATGGAATAATTAATATTAAATACATAATAGATTTAATTTATTAAATATTTAAACATATTTTCCATTATAATGACTACAATGGTTTTTGGTAATGTAAAAATGATCAATCATTATTTTGTGAGGTAATAGTTCACCATATAAAAAAATTGTATGTTCGTTACTCATTAGATGTATGTGTGTGTATGTTTAGGTTGAACCATTTAAATTATAACATAACAGTATATTATGTATAATATTTTTTTATTTAATCATATAATATATATAGTTTTAGGGGATGAAGAATGAAAATAAAAAAATGACATTAGATAAGATGTTACATCTTAATCAGGTAACTCCTTCTAGTTTGTGCTGAAAGGCATACATGGATTGCGTTGTTCCTATGCGACTGATTATAGTGATAATGGATGGCTTTTTTTTGAATTTTATTGGGTAGATTATGGATGAAACTGAGAGTATTTATATGCTTTATGTAGAGGGAGACTTGGTGGACTTTTATAGGGAAGCAAAAGGGCCACCTTGGAATTTTTGAAAACAAGTTAGGTGGACATATGTTATTACCTGAAAAATGTAATACCAAACCAAAATAAATAAATAATAGAAGTATTATGTATAAATCATGGTCATAAAATTGTTTTTTGGAATGTTTAAAGGTCATTTGGGCCACTATTATTGAGTTTTTATCACTAATTAATCTGAATTTGACCTTAATCAATGTGAATAATTTTAATCACATTTAAGAATATTTTTATATAATGTTTTTTTATATTATTAGAACCTAAAAATTTTACTGATAAAAATGTTTTATATCAATTTTTGTTAATTTAATTTTGTGAAGATGAAAAGTTATGATTATTTTTAATTCTAAGGACGTGACTAAATAATGAGTTTTTAAAGTAGAAAAATGTTCAAATGATTTTTAGGTTTTTATATTCACTTTCAATTTAAAATTTATTATAATTACCTAAATGGTATTAATAGATGTATAATTTATCCAATGATACATTAAAACAAATTTAATGTATACATTATAATTAATAATTATTTAAATAATGTTGTTATTAAATAAAACGCTGTATTTTTTATTTTTGATGAAAAAATTAAGTTTCTTAGAAAAATACATAATTCACCCTAATCTAATTTCTACATTCTAATTTAAAAAATAATTTTTATTTTATAAAATTAAATTTATAAATTTTTCTTGAATTAATTTTATTATTAAAAGAGGTTAATTAGGTAAAATGGTATTTTTAAACATAAATGGACTTTACCAAAAAATCATATATATCATTAGCAATATATTTAATATATATTACACAATTACCAATAAAATTTGATTTTTTATATTTTTAGAACATAATTTATCTGCTAGGTTATAATTATCTCATTTAATATATTTTATAAATAAAATGGTCTTTCATAGAATCATTGATGTTGTGTTTTTCCTACTCTATGTTGGGGTTATCGGTAGAACAATCCATGTTGGTATTATGTGTAGTGGAAGACATGTTGGAAATGCATATAGTGCACGAAAAGTCTGTTTTGTGTTAAAGTAATATTTTATTTAGGGTTTCAATATATATATATATATATGTAGAACTATTTCTAGGGTCAAATGAATTCAAAAATATCAAAAAGATAAATTTATTAGAAAAAAATAATTCAAAAAACATCAATGTGTTACATTCTACCACCCTCAAAATGAATTTATCCCTTGATATTTTTGGGCAAACAAAGGTTTAATAATCAAAAGAATAATTCATAGAAACCCATATCATAGAAATTAATACTAAAACTAACATTAAAATGGAATTTTGGGACAATAACTTTTACCCATAGTAATATATAACTCAATTTCCACCTAAAATAATATATATTGGAAGTGAAAACATTAAAATGGAAGAAAAATAAAACTATCATGTTTTGATGGATAGTGATAGAGAAAAATATTAGAATAAATAAAACAATCAGATAACCATAGATCTTTGATGACCCAAGGGACCATTTGATTCATCAAAAATAACGGTACTGCGATAAAATTCTAAGTTCCTAGATCATTTTTATTAAAGTTGAATAATTTTCTTGTAAATAAATACTTTCATTATTTTAGTACAATCTCACCCTTTGATGATCCTTGATCTACATCCCCACTTTCTCTAAAAAAATAGGTCTTTTCCATTCTTGAAGTATTAACTGATCATTAGTTCCATAATATGCCATCTCATTTTTCATCAGTTTTCATTAACATAATGTAGTTTGAATATGCTATCCAATATTAATAAATCCTCATATAGAGATATAACACATTAATCATACATACTTTATCTAAAGTTTAACAGTAATATTCCGTAGATTTTCTAACATATAAACCATCTAAAATATGAAAATCTCGATCTTTAGAAATAAATTCGTGAAATTAGATTAACATTGATCCTATATATATCATAATGTACCACTTTTTTTCTCACATTCAAAGAATGTGAATCACCTAATTGAATATTCATATAAACATGTTAATAAACTTAATTACCATAAATCCTTTTTGAAAACATTAATATTATTCTTAAGACTAGTGGATATATTTTTTGAGTCCAAGAAGTAATAAAATTCATCTTCAATTGATAAATGCCACTTTTCAACTAATCAATAATAAGATCCATGGAAATCAGTATGATATAATTCACTTATTTTTATCCAATATTTTTCTGTCCCAAAATCATTATCCTAACATTAAGAATACATTATGTTTTATCATTCTTATAATCATGTTCTTCACATGGATATCACTTTATCATTAAATCACTCTTATTTTCCATCATAACTATTCAATATATTCTTTAAAATTCATAACAAAATCATAAACTAAATAATCTTTATATAATTCACCATTCATAATTCATGGATCCAAATATATAAATATGTTAACACTACCCCTTAAATAGTTGGAAATGATTAATTCCATCGTTGGTTTAGAAGTAGATTTTTATGTATGAAAATTGTGTTCAGTAATTCACATGTTCTCTGCATATGAGACATTGAACTCCTAGACAACTAATTACTTTATGACCATTTTCCTCAGAGAGATAACATCATACCCTCAATTTGAGGTATTTTTCAATGTTCTCCCTCCCTTCATCTTGACATGTATGAATCCAAATCACCATTCCTCTATGATCTTCATAATTTAAAAATCAATAAAATTCATTCTTCCCCTTATGAAATGTGTTAGTAATATCACCAAAGTTCATATTGTCAATCATTTATCATGATAACATATTAATAATTAAATCAATATTATTATCACCAGTCTTTACCCAATTTCTTTTCTCATAATCACCATATTGTCTTCCAAACTCGATGTTAACATAGTTTCTTTTTGTATCCTCCGTTAACCAAATCCGAGAAGCACTGTGTGATCATTACATATCATATAAGAAAACCACATCGTCATGAAATTATTTACTTGTGATGTGTCTAAATCATGAAAAATTATTTAATATAAAACACCCTATGTTTATACAAGGTTATTCAGAACTAAATTATATTTAAATACTTCATGATGGTTCAGGAAGTTTTTGTGAATTCCAAAATAATATCCACTAGGAGTGTCAAAATTGGCGTGTAGTAAGGATTGTTATTGTATACCAGATTACCCCGAGTTAGGCACAGAACACCTGGTTGGTGATGTTACCCCTAGGTACATATGTGCTAGAGAGATGTACACATTTAGTGCCCTGACTGGGATGTATTTCATGGGAATGAGTCACTTTATTCTTTAACAAAATTCCATGTCATTTTGGTAAACATTTATTCAACCATATACTTAACGTTAGATACACCCCTAGAAAATCCATAAAATAAACATTGGTATCCCACAAATGTTTTCTTATCTTCTTTTAAAATGATTAACTAAAAGTTTGATACCAATTATAGTGAACCAGACTTCACATATAGGGATATTACATCATTTAGATGAATATTTTGTACATTTATAAATACATGCCTAAGGATCATAACAATTTATTGTCCTTGGAAACATGAAAAAGAAATATTCTAACCTGGTGAAAGATATTGAAAATTTCCAATAAATATATACAGTTTTAGTAATCCTACCTATAACCTTTATTCATAACCTAGACATAGGAAACATAAAAAAGGGTTGAACTCAGATGCTCAGTGAGGTTATATAATGAAAATTCAAATTAATAACATGAAAAAATTATATGAAAGTTAGCACAACATTTTAAGACAATTCACTACAAATTAGAGATCCTAATAAATATTTGAAGTTGATAATACAGTACCATTTGTGATCTAAATAATATAATCCATGAAATAATTACAAAGGAATAATACTTGGAATTGTGGTAAGCACAAAATAATATAAACACCTTATGAAAAGGTGTCCTACCAAGTCATTTCTATCTCGTTAGGATTGGGAAAATCCGTTATGTACAAACATTGGGTTTGGGATTCTATCTCAGATACTTTCTAGTATTGGGATTGGGAAGTTATCTCATGTACCCTCTTTGTTTGTGATTGGGATGTACTCATGTTTTACATATTATTTAAAGCATCAAATTTCCTCCCATATACCATCTTGTTTTGGTATTGGGATTCCGTCCCGAAAATCCTCTTGTTTCTGTCTTGAAAAGTTAACTCATGTATCCCTTGGTTTCGGGCTTGGGATTTTTCTCCCATGTACCCTCTTGTGTTATGATTGGGATTTCCTCTCATATACCCTTTATGCTTAAAAAACATTTATCATTACCCAATGCATTGGACAATGATAAAGATCCCACCCGCCACATAATGAAATTACACATGGATGTTTCACAAAACATTCATCATATCATTACCAATTGGAGGGGATGAGTTTTATAAACATCAAGTAAGTCCCCTTGAAATAAAAGGGTTATCATTAACATTTTATCAAGTAATAAACTATTAAAAATATATAGGATTCATAATAATTCCATAAAATTATAACCCTTGAAAATATGAGGGTTTTAAAATCATATAACCCAAGGAAAAGAATGATATTTCACAGACAAATAAAAAGTAGAAGAGAAATGGATTTCATAATCCTATAGCCCAAGAAAGAGAAACTTGTTTTATAAAGACCATGAAATTTAGCACAACCCATTTATATAAAGTTTATGAATAGAAACTTTAGATCATTTACTATAAGGGCATGAGTATCATCAACAAATGTTATTATAGAGATTAAATAACATGGATGTATATTTTGAAAACTTTTCATACGGTAAATATCCTTTCATCTTTGAAGAAGTAATTTTAAAATATAAATTCATTTGAAAATCAAATTCATATAAAATACCATGAAAACTAATGAAAATTCTTGAAATAATTTTGAAAACAATTTCCCTTTAAAACATATTAAATATTCTTCAAAATATTTTAAATAATGTTTTCTTTGATAACACTTTGAAAACATATAAATAATGATTCAAAAATTTTCAAAAATATTTTTTTATGAACAAATTTGAAATAATATTGAAAATTCATTGAAAATATATATCAAAAAAAATATTTAAATGAATCAGGATTTTTAAAAAAACATTTATCTTGAAAACATATAAAATAAGCCTGATAATATTTTAAAAAAAAAAATTATTTGAAAATAATTTAAAATATTATAAATATGGAATGGAATTTCATTGAAAACCATTTTATTGAAAATAACATGGAAAATATATAAATTAATATTTTAAAACCATAAAATAATTTTTAGAATACTTTCCTTTTAAAGTTATCTACAAATATCATTTTAAAACATTTTTGAAAACACGGTTTTGAAGTACAAAATTTTTCTTGCTGAAGAGAGGGATATCGTTATTTCTTCATAATTTTTTTATGAATTATATAATGTAAAATTGAATAAAAAATGGTACTAATAGATGGAGATATCTTAAATAAACGAAGGATAAGAAATCCCATTAGTTTTCTTTAGATATTGATCATAGGATTTTTTTCAAATGAAACCGTATCACTAACAATCTCAAAAAATGATGAGATTTGGTTAATAAATTCATTCCACTTGGTTTCATAGGATCATACTATTCATGTATGAAAATGAAATTATATGGGGAATAAATTATAATGAAAATAAGGATATTGATTATATATCATTTGAATGAAAAAAATATATACCTTGATAAATAACATAGGTGTAACATGAAACATGTTTATAAAAGAAGGAAATTTGAGACAAAGCTAATTTATTATTTTTGTTACATTTGAATCATTAACCCCATGAAATATAAATCAATAAATTGATATTTAAGTACAGTTAAATTTAAGTATAATATACATACAATACATTCATAGTATGTACATATACCTCACAATATAATTGAGTGGTGAATAAATCATATATCTTATAGAAATAAAAACTGAGATGAAATCCCCTAACATTTTTCTTGACTCTAATCATATGTGTTAAAACCATTTGTATAATAAAAATAAATGTGTGATAAATCATTTACATATCAATATTATAATATCTAATACCTTATATCATATGATTATTACCTTATATTACCTGCTTGTTAATATTTAAATGTTAAGTTTTCACTTCAAATAATATTCACCTAATTATTTTCATATATCTAAATTTTTTATTTCATTAGTATTTATACATTATATAATGATTTACAGAATATAAACCATGATATAAATGTATTATATATATATTTTATGTTTACTATAATAATCTATCAAATATATAATTATGAAACAAAATACACTATTTAAGGAGTAGGTAGGCCATGCGTATGCCTTAATGCTATTTCTGTTTAATTGGTGTGTTGATAAAATGAATGTAAATGATATATAAACATATATATATATCATTATCTTAGTAGAATTATTATATCAGATATATATTATATATTATATATTCACTAAAACCATCCTAAATATAATCCATGTGGTGTATGAATGAATCATATCAGTTTAATGGGGCAGTAGTCCACACTTCCTCAAACTGAATTATTTTCTTAAAAAAATCGAATGTAAAAATATATTTGTTATTAAAAGTATTATAGAACATTAAAGACATAATAAATTTAATACATTACATATATAAATATATTTTTCATCATAATGTCCACCATGCTCAATGGTAATTGATGAAATGAACAATCATCATTTCGTGAGGTAGTAGTTTTCTATACACAGAAACAATATGTTCATTACCCATTAGATTGAGTTGTGTTTAATTGTAGGTTGATAATTTAAATAAAAATGTACTATTATATTTTTGTTAATATTTATGTTATATAATAATATAATTAATATATTTATATGTGGTGGTGAAGTAATAAAATATAATGGACTTGAGAAAAGACGTTACCTCTTAATCGATCAACTCTTTTTTGTTTGTGCCAAAAAGATTCATTAGATTTAATTATTTAAAAATACATTATTCTATGAGTAAGGGAGGTATTTTTGTATGCATATGTTGTATATAATGTCCTATCATAGGATGTTTAATAGGATAAAAGAAGTGGTATAGATGGTGGCCTTCTACAAGGAAGGAAAAGGACATGCTATGAATTTTGGAAAACAAATTAGGTGTACACATGTTATTACCTAACCAAATTCCTAAAAAACCAACATAAATAAACAATAAAAGGTTTTTGGTTGATTAATTCATATTAAATGAGTTTTTTACATGTTTTTAGGTCATTTGGTAACTTATGATTGAGGATTAGTCTGTAATTAAACTTCATTTGACCTTAATCGTTGCGATTAACTCTACACACTTTTACTAATATTATTTGTAAAAATAAAATTTTAACTTATAAGAATCTAAATATTATACTAATTAAAATAGTGTATATTGGTTTTTCAAAATTCAATTCACAAAAGTGGAAAAATTAATATTACTTATAATCCTGCAGAAAGAATGAAATAAAAAGCTTTTAATGTAGAAAATTGTTCAAAAGATTGTTATGTTTTTTATATTCAATTTCTATGTAAAATTTATTATAATATGTAAATGGTATTAATATATTTATTATTGATCTAATTCAAAATTATAACAACTTTAATGTTTGATTTTACATTAATAATTATTTAAACAAATTGGATGTTAATAAAAAAAAGACTCATTTTTCAGTATTCATCCAAATGTGATGTTTCACAAAAAAAATCAAAATATTCATGCTAAGATAATATTTTAATTTTAAATTAAAAAATTTATTTTATTTTATAATTTTTTATTTCAAAATTTGTCTAAAATTTATTTTATTATAGAAATCAATTCATTCGAGAAAATGCTATTTTTAAACATAAATGGACTTTACAAGAACAATATAATTCATTACCAATACATTTTATCTATATAAACCAATTATAAATAATATATTAAAATTAGTTATTTAAATTTATATAAATAAAATTAAGGTCTACATTATAATTATCTTATTTAAAAAATTAAACCAATAAAATTATGTTCATAGAAACATCATTGTTGTGTGTAATGTACGCCAAGTCAGTGTTACGGGTAGTTCAAGACTCATCGGTAAAGTGTGTAGCACTAGCCAAGTTGGTAATGTGTGTAGTGAAAGATGTGATAGTTTTGTGTGAAAAAGAATATTTGAAATATTGTTTTAATATATATATATATATATACACTATTTCCAGTTTCATGCAAAATGAAGAATATCTAAAAGATAAATTAAATATAGAAAAAATAAATAAAAAATCTCAGGGCGTTACATTATACCCCACTTAAATTGAGTTTCTCCCTCAAAATTTGTATGGTTTATCAAAGGATTAATATTTAAATGTCTCATTCATAAGAACCCACATCATAAAAATGAAAACTAAAACTTCCATTAAAATTTAATGTTGGGACCATAACAGGTACCCAATGTAACATATATTTGGTTTTACACATAGGAGAACATATAATGGAATTGAAAACATGGGAATAGATGAAAAATCATACTATAATGTTTTGATAGAGAGTGTTAAAGAACGAGGCCAAGATAAAGTTCTTGTTTATAAATCCATAAATCGTGAATGACCTAAGGGACCTTCAAATTCATCGAAAACAAAGGTATTGGAAAAAAATATTGGTATAAAGATCCTTTTTCTTAGGGTTAATGAATTTTACAGAAATGATATACCTGCATGATTATAGGATAACCACATGCTTTATTGTTCTTTGATCCACTTAACCTCTTTCATTAAAAAAGAAGTTGACTTTTTCAATCTGAAAGTACAAATAGTTCATTAGATCAATAATATTCAATACCATTTTTAATTATTTATCATCAAAACAAATTAATTGGAATATGCTATAGAATATGGAATAATCCACATAGGTATAGATAACACATTAATCTTACTAACTTCATTATAATTTTAAACTAAACATTCCATAATTTTCTAATGTCATAACACTTTTGAATGATGAAAATAATGAATTTAAGAAAGAAATTCATGAAATAAACTTAACATTGATCCCACATATATCACAAAGTACCACATGTCTGTCAGAATCAAATCATTTGAATACCCATGTCGTATACTCCATAGAAACATGTTAATAACCTTAATCACCATAAATACCTTTATTAAACTTATATTGTTCCTTATTATGATTATTTCTGGATAGATTATTTAAATCAAAGTAGTCATAAACTTAATCCTCGATGGCATAGACCATGTTGTCACACAATCTGCAACCAGATCCAGGGTAATTTGTACTGTCCAATTCACATATTTATATCTAATATTTCTTTCATCCAAAAAATATTATTATTAACATTAGGAACACATTATCAGTTATCATTCATTTATTATTTTTAATCCCATGAATATCACATGTTCATCAAATAATTTTTCTTATCAATCATAACTATTTATCATATACTTGAGAAACCATTATGAAAATTATAAACTAACTAATCCTTGTATAATTAAATATTCATAATTTAGGGATCCAAATAAATTTCAACATCAATAATTTCCATTAATGGATGGAATATAATAATCAATTTCTATGTTTATATGTATATTTCTATGTATTAGAATCATGTTGGGTAATTCCCGTGTTCAACATAAATGAGACATTAAACTCTAGGACAATTCATCATACTATGACCTTTTTTCCCATATAGATAAAATATTGCAACAATTTAAGCTATTCCCCAAATTTCTTCATCCCTTATTCTTGACATGTATTAATGTGAATATTATTTCCTCTATGCTCCTTATAATTTTACCATTTTTAAAATTACACCTTTCTCTAATGCAATGTGTTATGAATATCACAAAAGTGCACATTGTTAATTATATTTGGTGATAACTGATTTGGCATAATTTCAATATATATATCTCGAGTCAATATACAATTTATATTCTCATAATCAACATATTTTCCATCAAACTAATTGTTAACCTAGTGTCTTCTGGTTATATCTATTACCAAAAAACAAAAAACATAGTTTGAGAATTACTTATCATAGACGAAAACCACATAGGCATGAACATATTTACTTATGGGGTGTTTAAATCATGAAAAAATCCTTTATATATGACCCCTAGATTCATACTAGGTTATTAATATCCAACATATATCAAAATCCTTTATGATTTTTTTATAGAATTTGTGGATTCCCAAAGAATATACCATGGGAGTGTCAATCTAGGTGTCCAGAAAAACCCATTTTCTTGTACTAGATTACCTCGAGTTAGACCTAAAACATATTGTAAGTGTTTTTAACCATACATTTATTCTAGAGCCACATACACTTGTAGTATCATATCTTCAATTTTTTTCTTGGAATCCACTCACTTTATCCTTTACTAAAATTCTGGGACATTTTCATAAATGTCTAATGATCCTTAAACTCATGTTTAGAGACATCCCTAGAAATATCTTTAGAAATATACCATGGTATCTCACTGTATTTTTCTCATCATAGTTTCAGAAGTTTTACTAATTTTTTTTGATATTAACTAGAGAGACCCAGTCTTAACATACATGAAAATTTCATTATTTTAGATGAATATTTAGTATATTAAAATAATACAAGAAAGAGGACCAAAATAATTTAGTGTATTTGGAAACATAGAAAAAATATTCTATCATGGTGATATATATTCCACATCCCCCATAAATATCTACACCTTTATTACTTATACCTAAACCCATTATTCATAACTAGAAAAAAAGGAAACATTTGACAGGGGTGGGCTCATATGATCAATAATGGTAAATATAGAAAATATGTATGAATAAAATGAAAAAAATGTATAGAACATGATAATAAAATTCAAAGATCATACAAATCATATTAGAGATCATAGTAATGATTGAAATCTGATAATACATGAAACATTGGGAAATAAAGAATATAAGCATTGAACAAATTTCATAGGAATAAAACATGAAATTGTGAAAAACACATAAGCATCTAAAAAACATATTTCAAGGTTTCCTACTAAGGAATATGTAATATGATAGGCTTGAGATAATCTCTAAAGTACTTGCTTCATTATTTCAATCCCCTCTTATATATCCTCTTGTTTCAGGCTTGGGATGTTCTCAAGTTGACCCTCTTGTTTTGGGCATGGAATGTCCTAATGATTACCATATTTTTTTAGGCATGTGATTTTCTCCCATATACCATCTTGTTATGGGTATGGGATTTCATCTGGTGTAGTCTCTTGTTTTGGGCTTGGTATGTTCACTCATGTACCATCTTTATTTGGTGATGGGATGTTCTCTTGTATACCCTCTTGTCTCTAGATTTGGATGTACCCCCTTGCCACATTTTAATGAATAATACATTTATCATTACCCAATTCATTAGAGCGATATATAGGTCCGACCCATCAAATAATTAAATCATACATCCATTTTACACAACACATTCATCGTATCATGAACCATGAAAATAGATTGCTTATATTAACATCAAATCATAACCCACAAATTGAAATGGGTTTAATTAAGACTTTATCTCATCATAACCTATTGAAAAGAGATAGGTTTTGTAATGATTTCCTCAAATCATATCCCCTGAAAAGTTGCAGGTTTCAAAATCATATAACCAATGGAAAACATATGGATTTTATAAAAATATAACACATGGATGATAAAAAACATTTAAAAACATATAACCCATGCAATAGAAATAGATTTCATAAAGGCCGTGATATTAAGTATAACACATTCATAAAAAGGTTTTGAATTTTCCCTTTAAATAATTTCCTTGAAGGAAATTAGTAATATCTTTGGATGTTATCATCGATATAAACTAACATTGAACCATATTTTGAAAACATTTATTTTAGTAAATATCTTTTCTTCGTTGATGAATTATTTTTAATACAAAAAACCATTTCAAATTCATTTTCATTGATAATTCCTTGGAAAATAATAAATAATACTTAAAATAATTTTTAAAACATTTTCCATCAAATTATAATAAAATTATCTTCATAATATTTTAAAAATCTAAAATCAAGCATGGAAATGTTTTGAAAATATTTTTACATGTTAACATATGAAATCATATCAAAACATCATTGAAAATATTTTCACATGACAACATATTAAAGAGGTTTTTTTCCTGAAATCTTATTACATTAATGATGATGAAAAAATCAGCAAAAATGTTTTGATTAAACACCTCTTTAAAAATAATATGAATACTTATAAATAAGGCTTGAAAACATTTTAAAAACCATTTGATTGAAAATAAAATTGAAAAAAAATAAAAAACATTTTAAAAACATAATTTTTATAAAAATTTATTATCATTGAAAATGATCTTCAAAGATCATTGAAAAATATTTTTGGTAACATGGATTCGATATAAAACATATTTCCAACTGAAGAGAGTGATATAGTCATAGTTTTCATAAAAGATTTATTTTAATTATCTAGAGTATTAAAGAGTGGATAAATTGTACTAGTATATATATATATATAATAAAAAGAGGATAACGAAACTAATCAGTGTTCTTGAGATATGGATCATAATAGTTTTTCAGATGTATCATAATCACTTATAATTTCAGAAAGAGATGAGATTATTTCAATAAACTCTTAACCCTTGGTCACTTGGTATCATACACTTCTTGTAAGAAAATGAAATTATGTAAAGCAAAAAATATCAATAAAATATGGATATTCATGATATAAAATTTCAATTAGAAGCACATTCACTATGTTAAATAACATAGGTGTGTAACTAAAAATGTATCTTAAAGAAGATAATTTGAGACAAAGCTATATTATCGATTTGCTTACTTTTTAAACATTAACCTCATGAAATAAAGATTATAGGATGTATATATAAATACCCAGAAATTTATGTATAATAGACATATAATAAAGTCATTAAAGATAAATATACCACACAAATGAAGTGTGTTGTGAAAAAATCATGTATCTCATAGAAATTAGAAGTAAGATGAAATCCCTTTACCTTGTGTCTTGACTCTCTTCATACACGTTAAAAACAAATGCATAATAAGTATTAATTTATTAAACCACTTATATAGATCCATATTATTATATCTAATATCATATATGGATTGATTATGACCTTATATTACCCACTTGTTAACTATCCAATGTTAAGCTTTCACTTCAGGTAATATTCTCTTTATTATTCTCATATTTTTTCATTTGTTATAAAATTGGAATTTATAATTTGTACAATGATTTACAAGATTTGTAAAATGATATAAATATAACATATATACAATATAACTGTATTATAATAATTTATATAATATATAATTATGAAATATAATACACTATTTATGGAGATGGTAGGTTTTACATAAGTATGAACGCTATTTTAATTTAATTGTCATGTGAATTGAATGAATGTAAAAGATATATATGTATATACATATATATATAAATAATTCATAAATTAGATTTATTATATCCTATATATCTTATATATTCACTAAAACCATCTTTAATACAATCCATGTGGTGTATGAATGAATCATATAACTTTGACGGGGCCATAGTTCACACTTCCTCAAAAAACAATTATCATATTAACTCCAAATGTAGAGTAAAAAAATATATGTGTTGTAAAAAGGATAAAATTAACATAATGGTTTAATAAATTTAATATATGAAAAATATAAACATAGTTTTCATCATAATAGCCCCCATGGTAGGTAGAAATAGAAAAATGTACAGTCATCATTTTGTGAGGACGTAGTTCACTACACACAGAAACAATATGTCCATTACCTATTAGATGGCAGTGTGTGTAACTGTAGGACAATAAAAATTTCATAAAAAAATCCAAGAATATTGGGTTTATGTTTTTTATATAATAATATTTTATAGATATTTTTATGGGGTATAAAAGGAAAATAAAAGAAATGACTCGAGAGAGGAGGTAACCTCTTAATCATGTAACTCCTTTTGGTTTTTTCCAAAAGCCTTCCTTAGATTACCTCATTCCCACGAGAAGGATTCTTAAAGGAAGATATGGATTTTGGGAAGTGTATTTTTAATATATTGGTTAAAAATACATGGGTTGAGAGGTGTGAAAAAGAGGGATATGTGGTGGCCTTTTATAGGGAAGGAAAATGACTGATATGGATTTTTTTAAAACAAGTTAGGTATAAACATTTTATTACCAAAAAAAGTCATACAAAAGAATGATAAATTATTAATGTAAGACTAATGTATAAATAATGGAAGTAAAATGGGTTTTAAATAAGTTTAGTGGTCATTTGGGCCCCTATGATGGAGGTGTAGTCACTAATTAAGCTTAATCTGTCCTTAATCATTGTGATTAATTTTAATCACTTTTAAAAATATATTTGGTAAAACAATAAGTTATTTTTATTAGACTCTAAATATTATACAAATTACAAGGGTGTATGTTTGTTTTTTGAAATTATATTCACTGAAGTGGAAAAATTATTATTTTTTCAAATCCCACATACAGAACGAAATAATGAGTTTTTTATGTAGAAAAATGTTCAGTTGTTTGTTATGTTTATATATTAAATTTCGAATTGAAATTTACTATAATTACATAAATGGTATTAATAGATATATAATTTCTCTAATTTTACCAAAAAAAATTTAATGAATAATTTAAAATTAATATTTTTTTAAACGAAAATGATTTTATTAACTAAAATACAATATTTTTCACTATTCATCAAAAAATGTTGTTTCTCAAAAAAATTACCAAAACATATTTCTAAGACAATTTCAACATTCTAATTTTAAAAATAATGATTATTTTATAAAATTAAAATTTTAAATGTGTCTAAAATTTTACATATTTTTAAAATCAGTTTATCTGAGAAAATGGTATTTAGAAACATAAAAGGTCTTCACCAAAAATTGCATCTTTTATTACATTTGATTTCGATCTATATAAACAAATTATTAATATTTAGAAATTAGTTATTAATACTCATATAAAAATGTCTAATGTATAGGTTATAACAATCTCATTTAAATAATTATAATAATAAATTTATTTTCTTGAAATGTTTGTGTTTTATGTAACATACGCTAAGTTGGTGTTGTGGAAATGAAAATCCATGTCAGTGTTGCATTTAGCAAAGCCAAGTTTGTAATGCTTGTTAAAAAATACATTTTTCTGTTTTTTGAACGTAATAATTGACTTAGTATTTTAATATATTTATACACACACTCACCCCCACATATATAATGAACTATTTATAGTGTTACGTGAAATGAAAAATTTCAAAAAGATAAATTATTTCAAAAAATAATAATTTAAAAATTCTGAAGGTGTCACATTATAATCCACTAATGTTTTTTAATTTTTTGTTATTTTATTAAACCATATCATTTGGATTAAAATAGAGTTAGCATATTAAAATATTAACTAAGTTGAAAACCTTTCTATCATAAAAAGATTATAAATTTTAATTGTTTGACGTTAATTAGGCCATAAATGAAAAATTTAGATTAGTTCATAAAATATTATTTTTATTTGGTAATTTTAAAGATGTTTTTTAATTAAATAAATAAAAATATTTTTTAAAAAATATAAATCTTGTCAATATCGATAATATTAAATTAGTGTATTTTTGAAAATATCTTCATAAAACGTAAACTTTAAAAAAATATTTTATTATTTCCCTAAGGTGTCAAGGTAATATATTAAATTAATTGGTTAAATTAATTGTCTAAAATAATATTTATTTCAAAAATTATAATATCCTAATTTTATTTATTCATTAATTAAATAATTATTATATTATCGTTGTGAATGGAAGTAATGTAATTATATAAAAACTAAAAATTATAAATAAATTTTTAAGAATAAGATAATTTTATTATCTTTTTAATTAATAATTATTTCTGAAATGAAACTTATATAATTCCATATATTAGAATAGTATTTTAATTAGAAACCTATAGAGGTAATAACAAGACTTTCTCTTAAATAAAATTTTATAAGGGTCTTATTCGCATTTATCTCCCTCCAGGTGGTCATTAATTCTACCCTTGGGAAACAATTACCTAGATATAAACAAAAAGAATTATTTATCCATGTTTTAGGGCCATTTAAGATACATTATTATTTTAATTAAAAACATTTTTTCTTTAATAAGCACTAGATTTGTATTTCATTAGCATTAAAGTTAATTATTTCATATGAAAAAAATTAAAAATAAAATTACTATAATGAAGATAAATATTTTTTCTTTAAAAATTATATTTTTAGTCAAATATATCTTTTTTATATCCCAATATCAAAACTTATATGTTATTTTAAAAATGAATGTGACATCTTTAAATTTTTATTGAATAAAATATAATAAATATAATAATTTCATCATAGTGGCACAACAAGTAAATAATAAATTTAAATCATCAAAATATGAAACTAATTAAAAATTTTACATTGAGATTCGTTCAAACACTCATTATTTACATGCATACAAATGAGAGATATTCAAGACACAGAAAATGACATTTTTTTTTGGCATTCCTTGATTTGAATATTTTATATTCATTTTCATAGAAAAGATTTCATTAATTAGATTTATTGTGAAACATAAGTGTTAAGAGTATAATTTCATTGAACTATAAAAATTCTTTTATTATAGTCATTTTATATTTATTATTATTTTATTTTTAATCATAATTACATAATTTATCATTTCACATGGTAATAAAATTTATCATGGTTACTATTTATATTAGAAACACACGTACCTATTTAATATATTATGAGCTTATATATCTATTTTTTGAATGGATTTTTTAAAATTAAATACCCTTAAGTGAAATAATTTAATACTATATAAAAGTGGTAAAATTTTATGGAAAACATTTTCTCAAAAAACAACATTTTAAAACATAAAATGTTTTAATAATATAATCATGTAAAAAATACTTTTAAGAAACCATAATTGTACAATTTAATTGTAGATTATCTATTTAATATTTAAAACCAATCTAACACATAATTTTTCTTTGAAAATACATTAAAATAAGATAGATTTTCTTTAATGAAAAATCTGTATTTCATTACTCGTAAAAAAATGACACTTACGAGAAAAATACTAAAATGTTAACCAAATTAAATTTTGATATCCTGAATTTAAATATGAAGTTTAGTTTTTTCCTTTAAAATTTATAAAAGTTTCAAAAGATATATTTAAAATTATTTATCTATTGAAAGGTAGTAATATTGTTCTTTTTAAAAATATATGTTTTCATTTATAAAATTATATTAATTTTTATCTTATTCCTATAAAATATATTATATGAATATAAAAGATATATTATTGAATATATATAATATTTATTTCATTATTGTCATTTAAAAATAATAATTAATTAATTTATAAACACTAAACTTCTTTTGTAGTTTAAAAATAAAAAAATTTCTTTTCTATTCAATTAATATTTATTTTCTGTTTCTATGTAATTAGTAAATAATACATTATTTTTTAAACCATATATTTTCATAAATTATTTAATATTATTCATAACCACAAATTTATCTTTTTGTATATTATGTTATTAAAATAGTAATAATATGATGTTTTGTAGTAACACTATGTTGCATGTAATGAAAGTTATACCACTATTTCATGTAACGTATGATATAAAAGAAATAATGCAGTAAAAAAAATATATTTCATAATAATATTTGGGTCCTAAATTATATGTCGTTAAAATTTATTCCTCCCTAAAATTTACACTAGGTTATCAAAGGATTAATACATGATTGTATCATTCACAGAAATTCACATTGTAGAAAAAAATACTAAAACATACATTAAAAAAGAAATGTTGATAAAAAATAGTTTCCCAAAGTAACTCGTAACTTGGTTTAGTAATAAGAGAATATAAGTGAAATTTTAACACATTGACATGGAAGGGAAATCAAACCATCATGTTCTTATAGAGAGCGATAGAGAACTTAGTCTAGAGAAATTTAACATTGACAGAGCCATAAATCTATAATGATATAAGGGACCATTTAATTCATTAGAAAAGAAAATACTTGGATAAATTTTTTGGTTACTAGTTCTGTTCACTAGAGTTAAATAATTTTAATGTGAAAAAAATACTTTCTTGATTAAGAATAATCTCATCCTTTCGTTATTCCTTGATAAATTTCCAATTTATCTCTAATTATATGAAATTAAGGTAAAATTTCCATTCCATAAGAATTAATAAATAACGAGATCCATAGAATGATAGGCTAACATCACAAAATAGTAAAATATTCTATCTAATATGTATAAATTCTCATATGGAGATATAATAATTTAACCTCTTCAAATTCATACAATTGCATAAATGATTAATTTTTTATCCCATTAAATGATTATAATAAGAAAATTACTAATGATGGTTAATAAATTTTCAAGAAAAATTATAATTAATCACCAAAAACCCAGAATGTAGATTTTATTTTTCAGTCCCTGAACATGTGAAAACATTTATCATGTATTTTCTAAAACTAGAGTAATAACCTAAATTACTATAGAACCATAGTGAAAATATGAATTCTTCCAAGAATTAACTCTTTACACATAAAAACAATTTTATAAACTCTATCAATGATATTATAAAAAACATTGTCATCATATCCATCCTATGTTCATTAATACTGTCAAACATGTACTTATTTCATTATCCAATCATTATTCATATATTAAGCATTATCCTTCTATTAATCATGTGTTATCTCAAAATATCACCATACAAACTCACTAATTATTCACGGTTACTATTACCATTAGACATATACATTCAAATACATAAGAAAAAACTATATTGGAACAATTTTTAGATATATTATTAATCTAAAATACCATAAAGGTAATTCTAAAACAGTATTCATGAATTCCAATACATATACATGAAATAATTATAATATATTCTTAAACCATTAGCCAAGATTAATCATTTTATTCCATAATACATATTTAATCTCATATGTCATTCATAGTTCCTTCATCATTAGTAATTTAGTAATTTCTCACACATATTTTCTAATTCTCCTAACGATTTTTCGCTCTTCTGCATCAATTTTCATAATTTCAATATATTTCACATTGAAAACATTTAACTATCGGTATGTCCCTAGGAATACCCTTATCATTATCCATTGCATTAACTAAACCATTTAAATTGTAATTAATTAATTTGTTTCCTTCTTGTCGACACCCAAAGAATCATTAGTTCCTTTTAAACATTACCATTGATTCCTATTCCCATAGTATTTACATGGGAAAAAATGAATATTATTTCAACATTGGTAACCATAAGCCTTCAGATTTATTTTACCATATAGTTTAAGAAACTCTCAAACGTTTTCATTATTGATAATATTATGAGATTTCTAATTAGTCATAATAACAATATTTAACCTTCCCACTCAAATTTCATTTATTTTTTCCTAATTAATATTATTTTATTTCGCAAAATATACCCAATTAACATTAATCCACCTAGTTCCATCCCTTTTCTAAAACCCCAATGGAATAGTGGGAGTGAAAAGAACATTCTTTGAAAACCACACAATCAAGGGGATGTACTTTAAGTCACTAACATTTTATGATTATTGCTACATTAGCCATGGCAGCTACCAAAGTTCCAGGATTCTATCATTTAGATACATTTTGGGTTATTTCTAATGATTTCTCATCCTAGTTTCCAAATGACGACTAAATCATTTCTATGAAACCAGCTATAACAACCCATGTTGAATGTACTTGGACATTACATCCTTTTAGGGAATATTTCATATATTATATTAACACATCCATAACATATGTTTTATTTTATTGCCTTTAGAAACATGGAACATATTATTCTTATTTTTGAATGATCTTCAAAAATATATTCACCTTTTGTTTTCCTAATTAAAGCATATATTTATATCCAAAGAAGAAAACACATGAAAAGTTTGAGCTTAGTTTCTCATAAAGGTTTAAAATAAAAAATATCAAGAAACACATGAGAATAATAATGTAAATAAATGAACATAACTTTTTAAAATCATAAAATGTAAAGAGTATTTAAAAATATTGAGTCATGGAATAAATCAATGTAGTTAGGATGGAATAAATTATAAAGGAACATGATCCATAAGAAAAAATCCATGGTATAAACCACGAAATTGTTGTAGACATTTAATTATAGGCAATCCTTTCCTTAGTAGTCAAGGATCATTTCCAAGAAAATAATACTGAAATAGGTTAAACCTTTAAACCATCTTAGTACAAAAGTCCATTACTAAATTGAGTTCAATCATCATTCCATCCTTATATTACATAACCAATTTTATATCCCATTTCATCCCTATATTATTGAACTGAGATAATTTCCCATTCTATATCTATCTATATTAGGAGATATAAATAATTAAACAGTGTATTGGAGGGAGATATAGGTCCTACTCATAACATAATTAAAAACATGTATATATGGCACAGAATAACATAAATCATTCATCATATCTATACCCATAAAAATAAATGGGTTTCATAAATATCATTCAATCATAACATGCCCCATAGAAAACAAACATGTTTCATAAATATCATTACATCACAAACAAAAACTATTCCTACATAGAATAAAAAAGATATAATTGAAACATATCTCTATTAAAACATATGTAACAAAAAATAATGTTAACATAGATTGAAAATAATTTATAGATATCCTTTGAAAACAATTCTTCAAGACAATATATCATTTCTGTTGTGAAAAACATTTCTTTTCATAAAATGTTGTGCAATTTAATATGAATTTTTTTATTTGAATATAAATTGGTAATATTGTTATGTAATACTCAAGTAAATTAATATTTATTAAAGTAAAAAAAGTATTTCATTTTATATAAGTAAAATTAAAACATTTTTCTTATACTCTTGTTGGAAAAGACACAAATGACCTCATTATGAAAATGACAAAATGATCCTTTAACACATGGATAAAAATAATCTACAACATTGTAAAATGATGTTAAAAATATTTTGTAAATATTATTAGGAAACATGGACATGGGAGATAAATATTTCCCATCATATACTTATATATAAATAATCCTGAATAATAAAGAGATTGGGAAATTAACCCTTACACCTTTTTAATCAGTGGAATAGTATGAATCATGAATGAAATAAAATTATATGGATAAAAAAATATGATAATATTTATAATAAGTCTCCTAAAATACATTTATGGGAACTATATACTATACACATAAGAAATAATTTTTGAATATGGCATGTGACCCACCGAACAAAATTGAGACAAAAACATATTACATTAGTTATGATTTCCTTCAAACAAATCTAAAACTCTTATATATTGAATTAAAAAAACATATTGGATTATTATAGGAAAATATCTATGTGTATTATATCATATATTATTATCTTACCACTCGTTGTTTAAAAACATTTCATCATTACTCTTCTTTTGGGTGTATATTAATTCATTTTTATATGCCTGTTTTTCGTATATGTTCTGGTTCATGCACATTGGATTTAGTTATTTAATTTACAGAATAATATTATTGTAATAGATAAAACATTTATGCATTATATAAATTTATATAATCATTTTTTAGTTGTTATAATCTATAAAGAGTCCCATCGCGTTGTGGATATCGTAGTTCATATATACATGCGAGCGATGATATCATTCCCTTAATTATTAAATTGTATGCATGTTGACTAATTAATTTTTTTATAATAAATATAATTTTATAATTTATATATATATCTATAATAACCATCATTATACCCATACAAGGATGGTGGTGATAAAAAAATATTTCATTACAGCGTAGAGAGGGTTAGTCGTATCTAAGCACGTGGGGTACATTTTTTTTTCTATTATGGTCAAAAGGTGGAATTTAGTTATTAAGTAATCATAACAGAATTTAAGTATATATGTGATAATAATAAATGTGATTATATTCTAAATTCTTTCATCTAAATTTTTTTTGCATTGTTAGGGTCATTTTATAGTTTTTAAAATTTTATTTTTAACTTAAATTACCTCATTAATCCTTTATAGTGTTAATTAAAATTAAAATAGTTACAATTAATAATAGAAAAAAATAATATGAAAATATTTACAAACACCGAACATTATAAATACAATTTTGGAATCCATTTTTCCAAAACAAAAACATAGATGTGGCATAATTAAACTTAAAACACACCCGCAAAATAGTATGAAAAACTGTTTTTTATCAAAATTCTTTTCTATAAACATAAAATGTTTTAATAATGAAATCTTGTAGAAAATAATGTTCAAAACCATAAATGTTATATTTAAATTTAAATTAACTAATTAAAACTTAAAACTACTTGGAATTATAATTTGACATAGTAAATACTTTAAAAGAAAATTGAGTTTCTTTAATAAAAATATGTATATCAATATTCCGAAAAACATAAAACGTACATGAAAAATAACAAAAAATTATCAAATGTAAATTTTGATGTCTATATTTCTTATAAGAAGTTTAATTTGTCATATTAAAATTTTGAAAGTTTCACGAAATTATATTTATAATGCGTTCACCATTAAAAGTCTGAAAAATTACCCTTTTGAAACATATATCTTTCTTTCATTGAAATATGTCTATTATTTTAATAATCATTTAAAATATATTTGAGTAATATAAAAAATATTTGAAAAAAATTATTAAATATTAATTTAATTATTAACATTTACTATTTTTAATTAATATAATTTATAATGGATAAATGAATTTTAAAAAATAAAAAATATTACCTTTAAATTAAATTGGTTGAATCTTCATTTCTCTGTAGTTGGTAAATAATGAAATGATTTTAAAACCCTATATATTCAGAAGTTAGTCCATACAATTCATAAACACTAATTTAGTTGCTAAAATAATATCTAATTTAAATAAATATAATTAAATGATGTTTCATAGAAACATAGTGTTTCATGTAATGCAAGCTATGATAATGGTGCATGTAATTTAAGACATCAAAAAAATGAAATGGTTTTTAAATAAGAAATTATATAAAAAATAAGTGTGTTACTAATGTAATACAGTAATCCATAAAACCTCATCAAAATTTTAACTTAATAAATTTCATAAATGGATAACCATATGATCCTTAAAAAATATTAATAAACTATTATTTACAAGGAATGTAACTAAAATTTTTAAATGAATGTTTCATTATTCCCCTTAACAACATGAATTAATTCTTAGTCGTCCTATACCAAACATGTGATTACCTTTATGATTTATTCTCATAAAATAGTATAATATCCTAAATTACTATAATAACAAATTTATAAATTTCAAGATTTCTCATTTCTAATTTGAAACATAGATTATTGGATATATTACATAAATATAAAGATGATGTAAAATACATCAATGATAGTATAAACAAATTTTCCATCAAATCATTCATCATTCACAATTTATAATGCATTATTCAATTTACGTATCTATATCAATCACATATTTATATGAACATCTATATCTAACTTTTTGAACAATATTAATGTTTATATTTCACCTGATTTTTTTCTTTCACGATATTCAACATTCTACTAAATCATTTTCATTGTGATCGATTTTGTTCAACATATTATTTCAAATCCTTTATAATATTTTTTTGTAGTAAAATCCTTATACCTTTTATACTTCTTATAACCATGAAACCATCCAAAAAATAGTCATATCACTTATTTAATTAAACTAAATAAAAAAATATAAGCATTCCTTTGAATATTGATTCATTGATTTGTGTAGTTCACCATCCCATTATAGATGATAAACTATACAATGGAATTTTTTTATTACCCTTATAATCAAACGAAAAAATTAATTTCTCTATAAATATATAGAAAAATTACATTTCATTTTTGATTGAACTCGGGTGATTATTTTCACAATTATTAAATTCTGGATAATCCTTTTTCCTTTCATCTCATTATCTGTATTTTAGATGTTGTTATATTTTTTATCTTGTTTCTCATTAAATCCTAAATAATTAGAGAATTTTTATCTATGAATTGTAATGATATTATATTATGACTTTATGTGATGAAATTTTTTGGGAAACTTGTTCCCTTAAAAGTATTGGCTTCTTTCTATTAATAAATGATCAATATTACTCTGCATGTTATGATATTTTATGTGGTTTCCATTCTTTCTAATAGGCACCAATTATAAACAATGGAATATTCTAAATTATATAATTTCAACATGAAATAGTTTTTATAATTCCAAAAATAGTTAACTAACAAACATAAATTAAGAAATTTATGAATATCTAATTTTATAATTATAAAAATTGTTTATTTGAGGATCCTTTCACTTTTAAATCAATCATTGTCGTTTGCGATGAGAATGTGAATAATTCGATGAATATATCAAGGCAGGGTCAAATGAGAAACATAGTAAGTCCCATTTTCATACATTAGGTGATGATCAAGTCAAGACTAACACACCATTTTATGATTTATTATCCCTTCGTATATCTATCCTAGAATCATGCCCACTGTTATTATCTAGAAGGGTTGTATTTTTTAGTAATATCTCTTAATATCATTCTTAACTAAAAATAATTATATAAATGTATAATTACCCTAAAATTATATCATTGGTTTATGTTCCCTAATCCATGTTTTCTAAAAGACAGTTACTAAGGGTTCTACTAAACTTCTTCTAATACCCACTATAGAAATAAAGACCTCAATAGCCTAGAGAAAATGAATTATTAATTATATTGGCATAGTATAGAAGTAATCACATCCTGGATTATTGAATATATTAGTAATACTGGTAAATGAGATATGTTCTGGAGTCTTTAATTAAATTTGAAAATACAAATTACAACATATAATTTTTCAAGAATGACATAATTCCCACAACAATAAACTTGAACAACAATTTTAGTACACTTCATACAATCCAAGGGAATGTTTTTAAAATATGGGTGAGTTAAAATACCCAGTTATTGTAATGTATAAGAGAATAAATTCTGAATCAATAAGAATAAAAAATATGCAAAGGTAAATAATGGAAAAACATATTATGTAATCAATAAACTAAGTAGTTAGTTCATCTAAAGATAATATCGATGTAAAAATTACATGGATATTAATCAATATGCAATGGTAAATAACATGAAAAATATTAATTTATTTAATAACATAGATATGAAAACTGAATATTCCATAATCTATACGGAAAGGTAAATAATGAAAAACACATTACATATATTAAATAACATAGAATGAAATGTATTCAGATATTATAGCATTAAAAATACATTATGAATAATAATAACTAAATTTAGAATGTATTAAATACATAATTATTGGATTTAATTTCTCAGTAACATTATACCTCTAATATAAATTTATTTCACAAGATAGTTTAAAACTACTAGGTACAAACACATATGGTTTGGGTAAATAATTTTATTCTAGTTTAATTATTCACCACATGAGACCACATATCCATCAATGGTTAATATATTATAGGTCCCCACTAATGTATTAATTTCTAAAGCATTCCAAAAATATCATGTAATATTTTTTATTCATGAAAAATGTTCCTTGTCACCAAATATCAATATTGAGTAAGGACATTGGTTTTATCAATATCTCCTAGATTAGAAAAAAATCAATATAATAAAAGACATTTATAAATGATCTATGGGTTTTTAAATAATCATATAAATTAAAATTAACATAATTATTAATAGAATATTTCATATCCATAAGAAAGTGAATAATTTAAGAGAATAATAATTATAACAAAAATTAATCAAGGGATAAGATTTCAATACTTTCCATTTTAAAAATGAACAAAAAACATCCTATGGAATAATAATTATGGGATCAATACAAAAAATACCTATTCAAATATGAATAATGGTTTTTTCATTGAGGATTATAAATAACAAAAAATATATTTAAAAACACTCTTAATGATAATATCATTATGATTTATAAAATCACCTCTTAAAACTAAAATTTTACAAAAGATTTTCAAAATAATTTTCTTTAAAATATGCTTTGAAAAATATAAAATAATATTTCAAAAATTTCAATGGTCATACCTTCTAGAAATTACATTGGACTTAAGCATGTTGAAGTAATGATACCTTTTAAAGTTTTAGTAAAATAAATATAGGGATTATTATGAAAAATACATGATGGACCCTTTGAAATGATTTTATAAATAATAAAAATTTGTAAAAATGTATTAAATAAATCATATTAAAATGGATTGAAAGATTATGAAAATATATTTCGAAATATTTTTTTGGTAGAAAATAAATTTTTGATCAAATAAAAAATTATGTTATACTTTCTTAGAAAAAATTTACAATTATTTTGTATACCAAAGAGTGAAAAAGGTAATATTTATTGAAAAGTTCAAAATCAAACATAAGAGAATAAATTTAAATGGTTTTATTAGACAATGATAAATTCATTTCCTGTATCTAAATAATAAAATAATGAATCATGATTTTAATGGGACTGTTATATAAACCCCTAAAGTGATCATAACATTAAAGAGAGAATAAATCAATGAATCAATTATGTGTATAAACTATCAATCTAAAAAAAATTGAAATAATAAATAATAAAAATTGAAATTATTATAACCATAATTATAAAATATTAAATATAAATAATATGTGATATAACATGGGGATCAAGGTAAGATAAATGATGAAAAAGCTGGGGAGGGGCAGTTCTAGTAGGTTGGGCCTATTTGTCATGTAATGGGAATTGTATGCCCCTAGGCCTTTGGGTTATGTATTGGCCTTTGAGTCCTGTCGGTCCTTCTGACTTGGGCCTTCAGGCCATGTAAGGGTTCCCCTTCCTACCTTAAAAAATGGATTATCCATCATAAAAAGATGCCTTTGGCCCATTCAGGGATGGAGAAGTAATATAACCCCCTAAAAAGAAGTTTGGTTATGATATTATTTACCACATAATAACATTTATATCAAATATTATTGGATTAAACAACTAAAAAAGAAAAAAAATACATAAACTATTATATATTTATGATATTACATTTTTAAATGGAAAATTTATACAAAATATAATATAATGTGGTGCGTAACATACAAATGTGCCTAAATGAATGGAAATTGACACAGAATTCCTTACCTCATGCTTTGTTTTGGTTGAACATACATTGAATTCATGAATAGTGTTTTTAATCTTATTAATAACTTATTATGTTACCATATTAGTATTTTTAATATCATATATGATCAATTTATAACAAATTATGATCTTCTCAAAGATAATCGTTCATTAATTTCATTATTTTGGGTGTTAATTTTATTTTTTCTCAATGATGATTTGTTATAATTTTTTTGATTTGTAGAAATATTATATATGTACACCATCTACAGAATAAAAATCAGAAAATAATTATCATAAGTATTCCTAGATTTTAATTTCAACACAAATAATTTAATATTGTTGTGAAAAATTAACCATTTTTTAGAATGGGGATTGTAGGTTGTACACACGCATGGGTAACATTCCTATTATTCGATCACCATTATGAAGAGGTGGTATTTAATATATTATCATTACATCATTATAATTACATAATAATTATAATATTATTTCATTAAATACTTATATATATTTGATGTGGTGTGGTGATGAAAAAAGTGTCACAAATCTTCCTGAAAGCGGTAGTCGACACTTACACTAATGGTGTTAGAATCTTTATGTGAGTGGAAGTGTATGAAATTAAATGATTTAATATCATTTAATAATGATAAATATTTCAAATTTATAATTATTATTTCATTTATATCAAATATAATTATTAAATATATCCATATTACATTCTATATGAAGCACTAGGGAGAAATGAATCACATCACATCATGAGCTGACACTCCATCGTACATATGAAAGATAATATCTCATCCCCTACAGAATATGAAGTAACCCAGTTATATTTTTTTAATTACAAAAATTGAATACATAAGTAATAGATATAATATATAAACTTTATAAAAATCATTATACCTAATGGTGATAAGTTGAAATGGAAAAATGAATGACTTATGTTTCTAAGGTCGTAGTTCTCTTTACACACTAATGATAATTTCGTAACCCATTTGATGAACGTGGGGATAATTTTAGATCACTACCACAGAATAAAAAAATATTATTATATTTATGATGTGAAGTTTATTATGTCTCCATGATTTAATATTAATTTAATAAGGTAGAGTAAATAATAAAATAAAAATTCTATCATGAGAATGTAACCTCTTGATTGGTTATCATCTATATGATTGCACCATAATCATTCCTAGGCTGGTTTTTTGCCAAAAAAAGGCTTATAGAATGATAGGATGGAATGTTTTAAGTGATTTGGTTAGTTATTTTCTAAACCACAAATAATTGAGGTTCTAAAGAATTGAGTATAGTGGTTATCCTTTTATAAGTGAGTTTAGTGTCACACTTGTAATATTTGAAATGAAAAAGGTGTTCAAAGATTAATCACATTAAAATAGGGTCGAAAATGGAGTATTTGTTAATAGTTAACATTTTAGTGGCTTAAATGGCTATGGAAATTATATTTTAAAAGCTATTATAACATTTTAACCATTATATTTTTAGTTTAACCCCCTCGTAAATCTATTATTACCTTAACTATGGTTAATAATATTTATTGTTTTCACTATTAATTTTGGCAAAAATAAGTTGAAAATATTATATAATATAAATTATTATGATTATAAATTTGGATTACATTTTTTCAATTTCCTTTCACAAAAGATGAAAATTTTATTTTAAAAGTAATCCCGCAAAAGCGATGGGAATGCATGTTTTCAAAGAGAATGTGTTCACATGGTTACAATGTTTTTATAGAAAAATTCAATAATAGAAATGATTCCAATGAAATAATTTTATTAATGGATATATAATTTAACTAATTTTACACTAAAAATAATTTAAGATATAATATAACATTATAAATAATTTAAGAGTAACAGAAGTTTTCAATTGAAATTCTAGTATTTTCACCATTCATCTAAAATACGAAATATTTCAATAAACCCCCCCCCCCCAAAAACCATAAGATATTTGCGATATTATAATTTTAAATATTAAACTAATTCTACAAAATAAATTATTTAAATGTTCTAAATAATTTATTTAATATTATGTACACCAAGAAGGAATAAACTCCCTTTTATAAAAACATTATTTTTAAAAAACTGATCTTTTATTTATATGAATATTTATTTTATAATAAATATATAAAAATATTTTTAATAATTTATTCTGTAATATTCGTACCCAGAAATTTAATAACTAGGTATATAATGTTATAGTTCACATTGAATAGGGGTTGCGTGTTCCTCAAGCTATTAAAGAGATAAAATTTAAAGAAAATATATATTTAGTGGGGGTTTTTATGCTCAGTGTGGCTTATTGCATATGTTGTCGAATAAAATCTTCTTATTTTGGGATTATTACGTTTTAAAATTCATGTGTGTCACTTTAAAAAAAATAAAAAGTGTGATATAGTTAACCATAATCCCTTTCTATGATTTTACATTTTTATAGAAAAATACAAATAAAAGTCCTTTAAAAACTCAATCTATGATATATAATTTATCATATAGTGATTATTAAAATCGATTAAGTCTTTAAAAATATTATTTAATTTTGGATAAGAGACCAAAATAATACTTTGTTTATATAAAGTACATCTGATTTTAAACAATATTTTTGATGTAAATACACTGAAGGTTATGGTTCATCGAGAAGTTTTTTACATATATGTTTGCCAACAATGAATTGCGGACTTATGAAATTATATCATATGGTTTTATTGTATGAATGAAATTTTTTTCAAAATTAAATTTAATCATAGTAATATTCATGGTAAAATATCAATAATACAATAATTGTTGATAAAATAAGATGAAAATGAAAATTCGGTGTGGTACAATGAAATATATAGAAAATGTGTCAATTAGTTATGGGCCTGGACATTTTAAATTTCAAAATAGTAGCGTGATATTATTATAAGGATAAATATTATTTTACCCCCTTGTTCATGGATTCAATGTATAGATTGAAAAAAATTTCACTGGTTTTATATATCACATCAGGGTGTGTTCATGTATTACATGATTTCAAGATTTCAATATCTATTAAAAAATATGAATATTAAAAAAATTGAAAATATAGACTCATATTTACACATAATAAATGGAAGTTTCTGTATATGATTAAAAATGGAAGTGATGTGCTGAATTCATGGAAGGATTTAGTGATTATCATGAATTAAATAGAAAAATGTAAACTCTTAATAGATCTGAACAAATTAGAGAAAAAATTATTTTGTGTTGAATTAAAAAAAATGGTTCTTAGATTCTCATTGATCTATTTTTATAAATGAGGAAGAGTATATTATTAACATTTATGAGAACAAAGAATATTGAAACTATAATGAAGTAATAAACCTTTTGTTTTTTGTTTATTTGATTAAAGAAAATTATCTTGAGGGGTGGTGATTTATTTTTATGGGACTGACTAAAGTGATCTAAATTAGTGAGTGATATTTAATAAAAATAAATAAACATTTTGATCTGAATACTATACAATAAGTTCAGTTAAATTTTTTTTGGTACATGTACACATTTTCATATGTATATTCCATAGATATATCATAATGTGGGTGAACCAAATAAATTCTCATATATGTTTATTCTTTGTGAAATTATTATTTTATGAGTAAGAGTTTTATGTTTTGTTTAATTTTGAGAAAAGGTCAATGTTATATTTTAATTTTATTTTAAATGTTGTAATTCTCCCCTCACTCATAGGGTTTCATCCATTATAAGACTAATTAATATATAAGTAAATTTTAAAAAGACTACTATGTTAATAGACCAATTCCAAACAAAATTTCCAATAGAAAAATAAATAAATCGCAATGTATCATGGAATGTAATTTTTTAAGGGACCATATATGAAGCGGATGAGGCCACATAGAAAAATATGTTTGACGAGAAAAAATCATGTAGACAATAATCATTCTATGACATTATAATTCCGGTTAATCATGCATAAAATCCCTTTATGAAAAACTATAAAGTGAATTTTTTCATCTCCTCTTATACTAAAATGTATATATAAAAATAGTAAATATCATAAACATATATTTTTAAGGGTTTGATCCTTATTTTTGTGATATAGTGGCTTACTTATAATCATTCAACCTAGTTCTGTTCAACTGAGACACATAGATAGTATTTCCAATAACCCATTTTCCCACATATTTTTGTGTTGATATATACATAAATTCAAAGTCTTGTGATCATAGGGAAATAATTTAAAAATTATTTGGTTTTGTATTGGTCATGATTATGGGAGGACCATTTAATCTCACCCTTTTGTGGTGAATTATTTTCTACTCTCAGACTCTCGTAAATATTGAATATTTTTCTAGGATTCTTTTCCAAATCATGAAGTAGGATTGATTACCTATGGGAAAAAATTGATCAAAAAATTGATTTATCATAAAAATAAATATATATCTATGATTCTTAGAATTTATTTTACATGGTGATTAAATGGTGTTTTAGATCCCCACATCATGGAAGTCTAGATATTTTACCACATAAAAATGTAGTAGGTGTTGTGGATTTAGGATTGACCCCATGAGAGGTTATTAATAAATATCATTTTGATGGTAATTAGAACATACAATGTTTTGTTTCTCTTAACGGAAGACACTGTACATTTTAAATTCATGTAAAAAAAGAAAATATCTTCTTTTAAACATTATATTTCCATGAATATATAATTTACCTTTTTTGTTATCAGTACATGTCCTATAAGATATTGGTATTGAGACTCAGGGAGTAATCCTACATATCATAGTTAATATGAACCAAATAAAATATTTTTTATTTCTCACCATTTATGGTTATAATATTAGACCATCCCATGTTGTTTAAAATTGTGTTGAATATAATAGTGTTATGAATTTTAATGCCGTTTAGTTGTTACTACTAGTTGAAATATTTCTAACAATGGATGGTGTGGGAGTTAAGTATAAAATTCCATTTTTTGTTCCGGTAATTTGTTATAAATTATGAAAAAATATCGTATGTTTTGGGCTTACATTTTGTCTTAATCCATTGTATCTTCACGACATTGGATTATGAGGGAATATTATAGTTAGAAAAAATGAATAATTGGTCATCCAATCTACTTTGGTGTGGTAATAAAAAACATGTCACATATGGTATCCCTAGATCATCTTGTGATGTATATATTTATTATCACTATTGTAATAATAGGCTTGTTCCCAGATACATCGTTAGATATTATCCTGAGGCATACCAGTCTCATTACAAGAGGAATCAATGCTCAACACATACGGTAATTTCAATCATGGCTACCTCAGGCTGGTCTTTTGAGGAAGGTTTTGGTTTTCACATACTCATAAAATGTGTTTATATATATCATAATAGTTATATTCCTCATGGGAGATGACTTGGAAAACATGTACTCATTAAATATGTACATTATTTTTTATGAACATCTTACAGGTCTGATTAGAGATTTAAATATTGTAAATTATTCGGTCCTGGTTTAGAGTCCACAGAGGATTGTGATTATGGTGTACCACTTCTCTAATGAATATCATTATTTATCCATAAAGATTTATTCTAAATCTCTTATAAGATCATAAATAAAAACCCTTGTAGTTTTATATTCATAGTTTAAGGTCATGTGATATGACTAGTCATTGTAGTTTTATTTAGTCTATTATGTAAGTGTATGACGTGTGTTTTAATGCCGTATAGAGAGGATTACTTTAAAAATATTCCTAGAAATTTAAGGTGTTACAATTTTACAAAATCCAACCATTATTATTCATTATTTAATTTACTAACAAGTAAATAAAGGGCGTGGTTGGATATTAAACATTTTTAGAGGGCCTTTCCTATGCTACAAAATCATTTAGCGGAATAATGGGGTCCATTGAATGATATGGATAAACATATGATATAAATATATCACCGATGATGAGAAAAATGAGTTGTTTGTGGCTTCACTTGTATCTTAATGAACGTGACCTTAAATATCAAGGGAATATTTGATACTATTTACTTTAAGGGACTTATCATTTAGGGGGGATTTCATGGGAAAATATTTTTATCAGTGTTAAATAAGATCAAGAGAGTTCATTATGGTACGCACATCCTGATCTTGAACGTCGGTATTTAATTGACGGATATTTGATATATGGTGTCTTGGAAGTAGGATAAATGAATATTGAACCCATGTGAATGATATAGGTTAATTGGTTGCCTGAGTAGACAACATGGGAGAACCAGTACCCATTGTTGGTGACTATGAAATATCCCCTATTGAAGGACTTAGAATGGTTTCTTCTACAATTGTTTCATTACATTGTGAAGGTTTATTATGAAATTTCTTTCACAATATCACTAGATGAATTATTTTTTGCGTTCTCGTATAGGTATACTCTAAAATATAGGTACTACTAGGGGTAAAAATCTAGCAACGTGGCCTGAAATTCTGACCTAACATTCCAAATACTTTTTTGGGCCTAGATTGAAGAAGCCAAAGGTAAGAGAGTATATTCCATCTCAATAATGTAAATGTAATTTTGGGCTGGGATTATGGTTAATTTTTCAAGGATCACTACCTAAACTATTCTAGAAGGAACTAAGGAACAATTATTTCTGGTAATTGAGTATTTTTTATTAGTTTTGAGAACTGTGATATAAGGGTAGGAAGTTGAAGATGTGTCCATCAAAACTCTTAACAAAGAGAACAACCACATACATAAAACACTAATATAAAGGAATTATATACTTTTAGGTCACAAGGAATAGACTCTTCAACATAATTTATGGTTATGGAACATGGAATATTGATAAATTTATTTTATGGTCATGAATATTTGACCAATGTATCATACAGTTCAAAATCATGTGACTTACAGCCTTCAAAATATCCTCTATAGTGTGTGAGGGAAAAATAAATAGAGATATTTTTTAACCAATGGAACTTAAGTTAATTAGATAAAGTAATTAATTTCTTAAAAATTATGAAAAAATGTTATGGAATGTGGAACGGTAAGAATAGGCTGACTATTAGTAATAGTGGGAGCATACCCACAACATCTACAAAATTCTCATAGAGTTTTTTTGGTTTCCTTTACTCAGGTATCAAAAATATCCCATAGGGGTCACCTATAACCATAATAGTAAATTATTGGGTCAAAATAAATTTTGGGTGGGGAATTTTATGATTTTTCAATTACCCTATAATGAATTTCAATAAAAGGGAAAACTAAGAAGAGTAAGTCAACCCAATATTCTAGTTAGAGTTTAATCAAAAATAAAATGTATGAATTCAGTTTGGTGGAATATTGGATGTTCAAAAGGTTTTTAAATAAATTTTAACTAAAAACTCTTTTTCTATATTTTCCATTTTGGTGAGAGAATATGCACCAATTGAAGAGGATGGTAAATTAATCCTAAACTGAAATAATGTGGGGAATCAAGATGTAATTTAACGAATATTGTTAATTGGTTATATAAATCCTATTTGAGGTTATAATTCTGGCCATGGGTGATGTGAAGCATTATTATTTTTTGGATAATCATCCATTCCCACTGAATCTCTATATAATAGTATATAACACTATGGAAGATAAAGATTATATATAGGAATGGGGAATTATTTATCATGGGAATATTGATTATAACGTTCCATATAGTTTAGGATCATGTTGGATTGACCACTATAAATAATATAATTTTAATTGAGATGAACTATATATTGTGCAGTTAAAAGTAATGTGAAATGTCTTACAAGTTAACCAATTTTTAATTTTGATGTGAGAAAGTGAATTTCATGATAATTAAGGTCATACCAAAATGTATTTTCATGATATTTAAATTCTTGATTTATGTAATTTACATCATCCAACTTAACATGATATGAAAAGGACTACTATTACATAATCAAAATTTATACATCTAGGACATCATTCCTCTAATGCGGTATGTCATGCATGATTGTATTTTTTTGTGAGTGAGAATGACCCATGGGAAAGTATTGTTAATCTTTAGATTCTCTAATTCATTTAGGGATTCATTTATGTACTTATACATCCATCATTAAAAAAATGGAATCTTTAAATAATATCTCCCAAATTATAGAGATAGGGGATGTAATTAGGATTATATTTTCCTAAGTGGTACATTGGGTCTCTAGATATTTTGATGCTCAAGAAGTAAATTAACTAATAAACAGCCAATGAATGTGACCATGTACCCAATCATATTAGAATATAAATCATTTTTTATAAAATTTATGATTACTATAATTTTTTTTACACTTTGTGAGTTTTTATTTGTGATATCCCATAGCTGCACTATAGATTTATGGGTCAAAAATTCTATTATCCTATTAAATTTATTCATCAATACCCAATCTATATTGATGAAGTACATCTTATTTTATGAAAAAATAATTGAAGGTAGGGGAAGTAAATAGAATTTCCTCTCATATATTCCTCATTAGTTATATTGATACTTTAAATATCTATAAAAATACTCTCTATGAAAAAGGTGAGATTCAATGAAACACTCTTATGTTAGAAGAAATATACATTTCTTCTTTCTATTATTTATTGCCGGATTACAACACCCATTTCTATTTGTTCTACTTGATTTTGTTGGCATTTCAACATAGTTTTTTATGGATGTAGTATCACAAAATCAATAAATTAATGGGTAGTTGTTGAAGGTATTGATGAAAATGTTATTACTAAAATGGTTGAATGATGTTTGGAATGGACTTAGGGATGCGGTGAATATTAAACAAATTCCTCCAACCCAATTGGTTGGCATACTTCATTCCAAGGAGAACCTCTATTGTAGGATGGTATAATTTTACCTTATAGTATATATACCACATGATAAACCATAATTACATTATAGAATTTTTTTTAGTCTATAATTGAGATATTTATACAATTAAATTTTTTTGTTAGCTCCACGGACTGATAGATGGAATACAAGATTATATCTATTCCTTTATTAATTTCAATACAAGTGGTTGATGATGACACTATAGGTGAATAAACCAATTGTTAGGTCTTCCATGGATATTGGTCACATGATTTATAAACACTAAATTTTTTGTCATCAAAATTGTAACCCTTGGGGTTATATATTCGTAAGTATGATTTTCATTCCTATGAAAATATAATATAATATGCATTAGTTTAATAATGAATTTGATTATAACATAAATTTAAAATTTTTAATAATTTAAATTGATGAAATTATATTTTTTGAATTCATTATGTCAACCATTTCTCAATGTGGGTTATATATATTTTATTTAATATATGATTTTTTAGTGAATATTTAAGAATTCTGATTTTATCAAAAACATTTTGTTTTATTTAATTATAATGATAAAAAAAACATAGTTGATAATGACTTATTTTTCTATAACAAATTTATATCTATGAATTAATATTATTCATATAAAAAAATATACTGATGTTATATTTTTATCCGTAATATTTTTAAAATATCATTAATATGTTTGTTCAATAAATGTGGTTTCTAGTTATTTAATTTTACTTACCTTGTTACAATGTTCCATCTGGATTTGGATTGTTTTAAAATTAAAATAACTCTCATTTGATATATAAAAATATAAATAATCATTTATATTAATTTTCATATTTGATCATGATGAAAAATTATTTGTATTTTTAAAACAAAATTTTTATAATAATTAATTTGATTTCTATTTACAAATATATATATAATGATATTTCAACCATTTTTTAGATTTAAATTATCTAAAATATATTCCATCATTGGAATAATATTAAGTAATAATGAATACATAAATTTTTGTCATATTGAAAAGTAACTTTGGTAAAAAAAGTAACAACCATTAATAGTAAAATGGGTGAAAAGGGAAAATAATAATATCAAATGGTTTCACGATAACAAACTAATACTAACTTAAACATAATTGGTAGAATGTATTTAGACCTCACACTATTCATATTTTATTCTATTAATTTTTTTATCCATATCATCTTGAAAATGATCATTTATTATTTAAATATTTAATGTAACAAAACGTGTCTCCCTACCATCACATTAAAAATCAGCTCTCCCCCTCCATTATTCATAAAAATTAAGAACCCTTTTTTCAGCCAAACCCAAAAAAACATATCTAGATTTAGTACCTATATTGATGATTTTATTTTATTCTTCCAATACTATCTCAATTTTATCTATTTTAAAATTCAAAGGAGTTGTTTCATAAAGAGTAGGTAGAAAGAACATTTCAAGAATATTTGACTTTTGGTAAAGTTTTATATTACAATATAATCATTTTAGAAATTTTTTGGCTTAATATTATATTGGAGGAATTATATGACCTCATATATAATTAACCCCATATATGATCAATTAGAATGTTAATTTTTGTTATTTTAAAGCATTAGTTTCATTTTCACCAATTTTGGGACTCAAAAGACATAATTAATGTTTTTCTGGAATATCAGAATTTTTTTCAATTTGTCCAGGATGTTTTCTTCCATTATCCTTATTTTCTAAATAATTTTTATATAAATGTTTTTAACTTTCTATAATGATTTATTATAGTCATTTATATCCATCTTTTCACTTTCTAAAAAAAATAAAAGTAATCCTTTTATCATTTTTAAAACTAAATACATTTACAGTAGGTATAAATTAAATATTTGTGTTGATACATATTAATTGAATGGATTTTTCCACCATCACAACTAATTTTTCCATTAAATTTTCCATTATGATTTTCCATAAATATTTTAAAATAAACTTTTTACCCAAATATTCTATGAAATATTAAATTTCAAATTTATAATTTCAAAATGATATTGATATTTTTCTCAAGAAATCATCTAGTGATATTTTAAATTTATTTTCATCTTGTAATTATTCTTTAATGAATATTAATTATTATATAAAAAAATATCTAAATATATTATCTTCTATATAACTGTAGATGACTTATCTTTATATTCCCTTAGTGACTTACATTGAAAAATTTTAATTTATCATTTTATTTTCATTGTAGATTAAAAATTTTCTTGATTTTATCTGTAATTTTTTTCTTTTATAAGATGAATGATTTTGAATTATTATATGATGAGAGGGACCAATTATATCCCCTCAATGCATTGTTTAGTCTCATAATAAAAAATTATAATGAGTGATTTGTATAGTCAATTTAATATTTTTCCATGATGGCTTCAAACTATGACATCATAGTATGCTTATGATGTATAGAATTACGCATTCTATGATTAGAAAAATAGTTTTTTTTTATTTTATTATCTATGTTTTTATGTCATCCATGGATTTATACCCCTTTTATTATATAAAAAATTTCATATAGTTTATTATTTTTTTTTCTTTACAATAATATTGAATTTTTTCTTACGATTTATTCTTCTGTATGCTTTCCCTACTGAGAATCTGATCTCACCATTAATTTTGATTTTATTTTGCATGGTTAGCGGTATGAAAATTATAAAATATTTTTGGGATATATTATGTAAAATAATAAATTAAACCTTAGATTATTATGTTTTTATTTTTTAAAATTTTATATTAGAACTATGTGAATTTCTATTCTGCAAATAATACTAAACTATTCTACAATTTAAGAGGTGGTATATTGCATGTTGTGGCAATATAGTAAAATTACACATATATCTAAATTATTGTATTAGTTGAGTTATCGTTTGTATAATATATTAAATATTATAAACCATTGGAAATAAATTGAAGAAAAAATACATTAGAAAACCAATATATTTGAAAAACTATAAGGAAAATTCTTAGTATAGGTTAATATATTTAATTTTTGTTAAAGTAGATATTGTTTGTTTGCCATTTAAATTACATCTATATCTTGACACTGGTATGTGGATGTGTTTATTTCATAGATTTAAATTGTGTAAACAACTCTGAATGGGGTGGATTAGGTTTTAAATCAACCATGCCAAGTTCACAATGTGTGTCACCGGCATTACACACCTCGATAGACTCTCCTATAGGATATGATTTTTTATATTACCATGATCTTTATTAAGAATTATAAATAATCTAAAAATATTTTTATGATTTTAAGATATTCCCAATGATAATATGTTTACGAATCTGCAATTATACGTACATAAATTTTTAATTTAGTTTATGTTTTACACCAGATTTTGAATTATATACTAGGATGTAAAATTCATAATGTTTTCCTCACTCATTGTATTTATATTTTAGAAAAAACATATGAAATAAATAATGTAATCCATATCAATACACGTAATATATATATGAATTTTATACTAAGAAATAGAATTACGTTATACTTAGAGATGAAATAATATGATTAAATTATGAATTATTACTTAGGTTATGGACAATAAATATTCTAATATGAGAATATTATTGAACCCCAGACATAATATAACTTTTTTTTTGGAAAACTTTATGTGATAGAAACATCCATTATTCAATGGTATTACTAATACAATAGTATTTGAGAAATGGGTCAGGTCCATGGACTATGTAATTATTACTTAATGTAGTAGTGAATTGTGGAAATTTTTGGTGGATATATATCATTTAAATAATATTCTAATCAATTTTGTTCATTTATTGAGGCAACAATGAAGTTAGAGGAAGGAATAATATGATGTAGAATATTTTCAAAATGATATTCTTTAATGAATACACCCCTCATTAGTTATGAGATGACTTTTAGAGGAAATTACACAATATAATCTAAAAGGAATGACAATATATTGATGAATATTAATATATCATTAAAATATTAGAATCAATTATTGTGAATTGTATTTATAAACCAATGAGTAATATTTGGAATTTCCATAACATGATAAATCATATCCTTTTATGCAATTATTCACACATCCAATTTTAGTAAATGATGATATATAATCATCTTCCATTAATATATGGAAGGAATTATCCATGTATTATTTTTACGTAGAAAACATGGGAATATGAATATTTGTGAGCACTACAAAAATGTAAATATTGGATAATTAATGATTTGGAGGGAGGAATTTCTATATTTTAATTATTATGGAATTATTCATAGTGTAATAATGCTTATGGGACTAGGAGTGTTCTTCATTTTTGGATAGAAAGTTCATCAGGACCATGAATAAATTTTCGTCAACGTAAATTTCATTAAATTTATGGATATTCGGCACTATATGAATGAATTCCATATGTGTCACGAATGTTTTTTCTCAGACATGTACAAGGTAGAATGTCCCATCAAATATTAACACTTAAAATAATATTTTATTTTATAAAGAAGTGCTAATTGTTACATTGAACATATATACAAATGTAGCTAATCCTTTTTTTATTCGGGATCTTATCACACTTTGAGTTCTTCTAGGATTTCCATGAATATTTAATATTACCCAAAGACCGTAATATCAGAGTTTTTTAGTCATTCATATTAGTGAATAACATACTACAAAAACGATATGTTATCTATTCCCCATTATGACACATATACATACTCAATTTATTATATTGATTATTATATATGTGGATGACTTTGTTGTAATCTTCAGTATGGACAAAAAAATTATAACAATAAAATTTAATTACTAGGAGATATATATTATGATTTGTTTTTGGAGATATGGAATCACATTTATTTGTAGGGGAAACTGAATTTTTTCTAATTTTCACTGTATATACCACCAATATCTACCGTAAATGAAAATCTTATCAAATAAAAATAGGGAAAACATATTAATAAGAAATGTATCATTATAATATGGTATAAAACTATTATATAGGAATAAATAAGTGTTTTTTATAAATAAATACATAGACTCTATCCTCTGAATGATGTTGATTTTTCTATTTGTCCCACCCCTTATGAAAAAACATATATATAGGTCTTCGTACATGATGAATACAATGAAATATTCCAAGGTGATGAAATTTCTACTTGATTCCTTTACAAGGGACTTCTTCACCCAAGTGTTTCACCATGTGGATCCCCATTTTTTATCAACTATATATATGAGTATATGAGGTTGTACAAAGAATACAAGGTAATATATTTCATTACTATAAATAACAAGTATCCTCTTCCCTGAATTGTTGACATATTTGTTCAACTTCAGGAACAATAAAATAATTCAAATGTTGATCTTCATTCTATATATCATTAATATTGAATAAATATGGAGGATATTCCCATGAAGTATTTTTATTAGTCTTATATAAATTAAGAATTTATTTTAATGCCCTTTGGATTGAATTGAGAAGCCTCTGTTGAGATGGATCTTAGGAACAAAATATTTAAGTATAATCTCTATAATTATATTACTGAATATAGTGATTACAACTTTATATATACTAAATGATATGATTAAAATATGGGTAATTTTTTAATCATTATTTTTACTCTTCACAAAATTGAATAGTATGAAAAATTAAAAAATGATAATTCATTATTCATGTTGTTTCTTTTAATAGAAAAATGGCTCGATGTGTAGAATATATGTTGATTTTTAATCAAAAAAGAAAATTATGGAATTGAACACAAAAAAATTATATATCCAAGGACAATAGTATCCATATATTAGTAATTTAAAATCAATGATTTATTTTAAAAATTGTTGATTGGAAAAATCATTTATCATGTTTATATGTATTGATAATAACTACATATTGTCATAAAAATGTATTGAATATTATGAATAAATAATGAGTAGAATTTATAATACATAGATATTGAAATTTCCATATAGAATGGATGGATTTGTGTTATATATTCATGTATCAAACATGGGGAACATATGTGTTCTAATATATAACAATAGAGAAGTTTTATTCAAATAACAATAGTTAATGATTAATGAACCGAAATACCCAAATTAATATCTTTCTTTTTTAGATGAAATATTTTCATTGACGATACAAAATCAATAAAATTATGGTTAAAATATGAAATATATATAGGTCAAAATAGTTTGAATTGTATATTATTATAAAAATAGATCGATATATTATATATAAAATTGTTAGAACTGCTTGAGGATTACGATTTCCATATGCAAACCACCTTAGGATGAAAAATAATGTAGATTATGAATTGAGTAAGAAGAATATGGGAGTTCTGACTAAAATTCAGATTGAACAAGATGATACATATATTGAATCATTAGTCTTGGATATGTTCATTATTTATTATGGAGAATCATAAAAATTAGTTCATATTAAATACAACCAATCCTTATTATTGAACATATAAAATTTTCTTATTAATAATGTTAATAATAAAAGGAAGATAAAATATTTGAATGATGGGTGGTTTGCGTAATTCATCTATGAAGATGTTAATTTGAAATTTGAAATGATACTATGTGTTATATCCATTCTTAATATGAAAATTTAATTATTAGTTGAATCACATAGATATAATTTCAATATAATCCCTGATACTAATAAAATTTCACTATATTAAGGAACATTTTACTGGGATAATATGAAATGGAAAATTGTATACTATGTAATAAGATTACTGGTTTTTTGATAGGGGAGGATCAGAGAAAACATTATAATAGAGTCATGAAACATATAAATACTCCTATATTGAAATGGTATGATATTACTATGGATATTTTCTTTGGATTATCAAAGAAAAATAGAATGAATACTTTTATATGGGTTATTATTGATCTCATTACCATATATGCACATTTAATAGACATATGTTAAGATCAATATCATTATTTCCTTGCACTATGAAATATTAAACATGTAGTGATAATTCGTAGAGTATCTCTTCTCATTGTTTCTAATCACTACCCTTGGTTGACATCCAAATCATAGAAAAGTCATTAGAAGGATATGGACACCAAGCTACACATGATAACTCCATATCCTCCTAAAATGGATGTATAGTATAAAAAATAATATTATGATATTATAGGTATAATTAGGGTCATTCTCACATAACATTCTTGGTATGTGGGATCAATATTTACCTTTGGTCAATTTCGTATACAATAATAGATTTCATTAAAGAAATAAAATGGAACCATATGAAGCTATTTATGGTAAGAGGTTTCATAATCCCACTATTTTTTGATAATGTTATTTAATGGAATCATTTTGGCCTAAATGTCATAGGGGAAAAAAATAAATTGAATACTTTTCCAAATCATATTAAGGCATCTTAATGTTGATAAAAATTATACTAAAAATAGAAGAAATTATTTTGAATTTCATATGAGGGATCATGTTTTTGTGAATTTATTTAAATAGATAGGTGTAATTTGGTTCAAAAATAATATGAAAAAACCTCATAGGTTCATTGGGACTTTTGAAATTATGGAATTGTTGTGGATGTGGCTTACAATTTACAAATCCAATTTAAACTATCTAAAGTTAAAGAAAAGATATATATTTCATTTTATTATAAAATTATAATCAAAACCCAATTCATGTTATCACAAATTTTGAAATGGTATTGTAACTTTATTTATCATACTATGAGGAGAATGTCCAGATTTGTAGCACTAGAGAACACGTTTTGTAGAATCAAATGACTAAAATGGTAAGGGGGCTTTATAAAAATCATAAGATGGAATTGGTGATGTGGAAACCAGGATAAGACATTGATAAAGAACAAACCAAATTGTTTATGAGGATAAGGTTTATAAATTTAATTAAATAATTTTTAGATAGGAGTAATAATTAGACACCTAAGAATTATTTATATGGTATAATGTATTTTTAGTAGAAATTAACAATAAAATTTTCATTGTTTTATTGAATAATTTATTTAAAACCCTTATTCATAATTTTTATAATTTTTTATTTATAGAAACATAAATTCTTTAAAACTCAACTATCATAATTTTCTTAGAGTTCATTTTTGACATTTGTCTAAAATAAATGATTTTGTGTTCAATTGAGAACAATAATTATTTTAAAAAATACAAATTTTAGATATTTTAATGACCTAAAAATAAGAAGATTGTTTCTTAAATGTTTTTCAATTAATGCTACATATTTGAGAAGTTAATATAATTCATAAAAAATATAATATTGACAATAGATATAAGTACTTCACATTTTGGGCAATAATGTAATGTTTTTTTTAAATAATTTTTTTTAGTTCATTTTTTTTAATAATTTATTTTTAAGTTACCATTATGTATTATAATGGTGTAAAAAATAAATTTTTCACTTTATATTTATAATAATCCAATTAATTCTGTTATAATCAAAAATTTTCTTGATTTTGATTTAAAATAAATTAAATTTTTTAAATTTTTTTTTAAAAAAAATGGGTATATTACATTTTGGGGCTTATAATAAATGTTGTGTACACCACTTATAGTTGATTAATGATATAATATTGAATAAAAATTTATAATTATAATAATTATTTTTAGGTAGTAATAAAGTATAGTCACCAATAAAATTTGAAATCTAAGGGTAAATTGGGTCAAATGTATAATAAATAATGACATATGGCTACAGGATAACCCAATAAACATTCTTAAACCTCATTGGTTGGATAAAATTTAAACCAAAACATATCATATTTTAATATATAATAATCGGAAACCAATTTCACCCATAAATTGTCTGAATATAATTTTAGTCTTATACATAATTCCATGTGTGACCCTACCCCACCCTTATAATGTGGAACCACATCGCCCCCTCATTCATACGAATTGAGAAATAAATCATAGAAAATACCTAACTATAATCCATATTACATTCCATACCATCATTCATCATAATTTGGTCTTCTATTAATATAATCTTATGAAGGCTTAAGTTGTATTAGAAAGGAGATATCTTAAGAAGAGGAGGTTAAAATAAAATGTGAAGTATTTCAAATGTGATGGAATGATTTGTTCAATAGTATCAACACTATAAAGGATTTATTACTTTTATTTTTATGGTGGATCAATTACATGAACTTTTCTATCTTAAAACACATATACTTATAATAATATACCTATTTAAATTGGTTTCTTGTATTGTTTCTATTTTTACATTCGTTGGCCTCAAAAGCCAAAATAAATGTTTTCATAGAAATTCAGTTTTTCCTATTTAGTTATGAAATTGTTTTCCATGTCTATATATTATGTATTATTATTTAAATAATGTCTTAATTATTCACAAATTATTATTAAATATAATTTTCAGCCATGAATTAATTTCTATAAAAAAATAGAAATAATATTCTTTTAATTTTCCATATGAGTTACTTTTAACCCGGGCGTGAGTGAAATAATTGCGTTCACACTTATAGTGAGAATTAATTTTCTCTTAATAAAAAAATATAATTTTAATTGAATATTACCTTAAATTATTCCGTGGATAAATTAAATTAATATGTTTTTTCTATGATTATGTAAATTCTAAAATTTAATATATGTGTTCTCACTTTGACAAAAGTATTTTCCTATAAAATTTCTCTAGTGATATTTTAAACATATTTAAATATATTTCAAAATTCATTGAGTATTAATATGATTTATTGGGGATATAATTTAATGATAGCATCCACCATATTATTATGGATGTATTATGATCATATTTCTCTACTGATTTATTAAAGAAAATATTAAAAACAATTATGCTTGTTCCTCGATTTAAATGTTTATCTCTTTTATATATTCATTTTCTACACATTTCATTTATATTATTAATTAATTTTATATTGTAAATTATTTAAAGGTCTCTTTATATACCATATGTGTATTTATTGGTCTCATGAGTAATAAAGGTATTTTGTGTACAAAATATATAATGACCCCAACTTCTTTTTCAAGGATATTACATATTTTTAGATTAATATACATATCATTAAAATAATACACAACATATAAGAATAATATTTTTTAACATTTAGAATAAAGGAACACAATAGATTAATATTTAAAAATATCTAAAATGTGTTATATAATTATCTTACCATTTAGTACACTTTATAAATATTTTAACACCATAAAATTCAAAATTATGAACCTTGTAGTTGATAGCATGTATGAAACATGAAAAAAATCATGTAAGGAAAAATAATTTCCCAAAATATTAAAATATAATTAATATATTAAATAAATTCATTCTATGATATATCTTCAAATTCATTCAACACCGAGTTATCTTGTGTTACACAAAAGAGTGATTTTCTTGGTAGTTTGCACAAGACCAAGTATTCCTAGAAAAATAATATATTACTAGAATATTATTAAATAATATAATACAATATAACATAGTAATTAATTATTTGTTATGAATAAGATTAAAAAACATATGAAAATATGCATACTTTAATTCATTGGTTTATAATTAATTATAAATGAATATTGAAACCAAATAAATATAATAGAAATGTATTTTTAAAAAAAATTTATTCACCCAAATGTGTTTTATAATAATATATATCATTAATTAATTTTTTTGGATTATTTTAATGAAATTTATATATTATATATCCGATAAAAAAATTTATATTCATAAATTATATTCTCTAGGTATAGGATAAGAACAAAAAAAATATTTTATATAAAAACTATATTTTAATATAGGCGGTTTCACCACCTTCTAATGGTGAACCTATTTTCAATACAATTTTCGACACATTTATAAATATAATATGAAAAACTAAAATTCATATTTCAAATAATGACATAAAAATTAGCTTATTGTATATTTGTGATATTTTTGGTGATGTTTTTTTATGAATATTGAAAAATATTGAATTTTAATTCAAAACATCTTATAAAAGAAACTTATTTCTAATGATAAGTTATATTTTTAAATATTTTTAAAGTAAAATTAGGCCAATAATAAATATTTTAGTCTGGTTTTGGTTATTTCAATAAATTTTACTTTTAAATTGAATATAAAAACGTAGCAATATTTTGAACATTTCTACTTTAAAAACATGCATTGTCATCTGGTCGACGAGATTAATTTTAATATTATTTCTGCCACATATGGGATTTAAATTATGAAAAAATGGATTCCATATTTAGAATAAGAATTATTTAATCTCTAATATGGAAATTTTTTTTTACCACAAATATTATTGAATGTGATAAAAATTTATTATAATAATTATGAGAAAAAAATAGATTAACAATGTATTAGACCTTAAATGTAAGAGTGAAAATTACCAAGAAACATGTCCAAATCAATTATATTGAAATATATAGAACAATAATCCATTTCTATACATTTTATCATTATTGTTTCCACATTCAATGAGAAAATGGGGTTTTATTTAATTTTTTTGAAATTTACAAGAGTGTCACTCATCCTCCACTAGAAAAAGGCACTCACCCTCCCAGTTTCACACACCTCTCAAGACAATATTGATAAACCATGTTCATACCAAATATATCATCAATATCCAGATAATAATTATATATTCCTCATATTAAGAATAAATTGATCATATGAATCCTTTTTTGGTAAACCAAAAGGAATTACACGAATAATAGATAACAACCATCCTAAAACAGATTAGTTTTATTTTCATTCTATACCCCAAACCACTTCTTATTCCATTATTATATAATAAAACATATATCGTTAATATAATTATAATTTTTTGCTAATTTTTCTACCAACACAGGCACATACATTTATGTAATGGGTAATGAACTTACTATTTATGTGAAAATTGAACTATCACCTCACGAAAAAATGACGTTTATTTTTCCTTTACCACTATTCATAAATGCGAATTATGAGGAAAATTAGATTTATATATGATATATATGATAATTACTAAGTATTTATTCTAATTTAGTAATTTGATTTATCATATTATATACTTTCTATTTTTTATAAATATAATAATATCATTTGAGTAATTGTGGACTGCCACCTCCTCAGAGCAACATGATTTGTTCACAGAATACATTAAATGTATAAAGTAATATTCTAACTATTTTATGTTATATATATGAGAAAACTATTATAATAAAATTATAATATAAATTTATATATGTATATATATATATATCATTTCATATTCACTATTTTAATAAAAAAATTAAATGAAAGTAACGTTCATGCATACATACGACCAACCATCTTAAGGAACAGTGCACTTCATTTCTTATCTTGAAATATTATGGATTATTATAAATAAAATGTTAATAAATATATATGATAATAACATAATGTTACACATTATGGTGATGATGAAATCATGATCTATGTTATAGGAACAACAAATAATAAGTCCAAACATACTCGTAAAACATGGAAATTAACACACAAAATAGTTAATATAATTAAAAATTACAAACAAATTGGTAATAAGTTATTATAAAAAGATAATATATTATATAATAACATTAATTTTGTTATATAATAAGTTATTATAATTCTTAAATCTATTATATATGAGGTCAACATATGTTCACAAATAAGGCAAATGCATGGTAAGTGATTTTCCAGTGACTTTTTTACTTCTGTGAGGTAAATGTCATATTCACCACTCACCTATTTTTTGCGGTGTATCTATATAAAATATTGTTATATTATATCAATAATCCGTATACCCTCTTATTAGTGGATTTTTCACATTGAATCCTCTAATTAAAATGGGTATGAATTGACAATTACCAAGTAAAAAAGGTTAACTTTAAAATCTCACTTTTGTTTTTTATTATTAACATTCTCTTGAAACAATAACTTCCTTATGATAATTTGTAAATTTAATTTATCTTAAATATACATATTATTATTCATTGGATATTAATATTTATAAAATTTTATAACATATTGAAATATGATATTCATTTTGATAATTATTTGATTAATTGGGGAATTATTGATAAATATGTATCCTTCATTCCATACATAGATTTGATAAATAATGGTGTTAATTTATTAAACTAATCATTTAATATATTTGTAATAATTTTGAAATTACATACAAGGGTTGGGTACCCTTTAATGCAATCTATACAGGTCAGGGACCGGTTAATATAATCTCAATGATGCATTGATCGTATCAGTAGATGAATCACTTGGCCAAATCAAAATACTTTAAACACTTTGAAGGGTGTATCTTAATAGTTGAGTTTTTCATGTTCATGAGAAATGATGCCTAATAATCAATGATTTACTTAATTATTATTTGTCATTATATACATGAAATTATTATATGATAAGATTTATTTGTTATGGATTTATAAAATTGGAAAAATGATTAGTCCTTCTAGATTTGATTTCTTGTAATCATAATAATGTAATAAAATAACGTATCAGCTATAGACTTCTGGGGTCAAGGCTTTATAGTTGGAATCAAAAAAAATATTATCATCAATCATGGAAGCTAGATTAAGAAAATAAATTTTTGGGAACATATCCCTAAGACATAAATTGTGTATATATGTATAGGAACATCCTATATTTTTTGTTAAGGTAGGGGTTATTTTGATCTTCCTAGAAATACCTCCATATATTGACACAACTTGTTAACACGGATCTGGCACAGATGTACCCAGCCATAAAAACAATAAATTGGCATGTATGTCTTGACTCGATGTAACATGGTATATAAAAATGAACCTTATATGGCACCTTGCTTGACAATAATATTGAAAAGACATAAGATAATTATCATTTCATTACAAACCATTAAGAATTATTTAATTGTAAATATATCCCTAAAGGTACAATGTTAATTATTATGAGATTATCTATGAATAATTTTTTTTCATTTTATATTATGTGGGTCACTAGGTTTGTGATTATAAATTATGTTATGATTTAATATAGTATATTCCAATGTATAGAAATGGAACATTGAAGAAACAATGGTATTAAAAATCATGGACAATATATAGGCTTCCATAATGAGAATGAAGATATATCTAATATTAGAATATATAAATTTGGGGATATATTAAGGAAACATATTCCCGATATTAAAAATATCATTTCCATTATGGGGAAACCTATTACACAGAGAGAATGTCATATGTTGGATCTCTTTCTATGATAGAGGCCACATATTTTTAGTTGGAATAATGATCCAGTGATAGTTGAGAAATGGATAACGTCTTTTGAGGTCATATTTATGGAATTGGGATACGGTGCAAAGGATAAGGTTACATGTGTAGTGTAATTCCCCGAACCTAAAAGAGCAGAGTCGGTACATTATTTTAATACATTGGAATGATTATAAGGAATCATCTACCGAAAGGCCGATCAGTTTAGTAGTCTTGAAAAATAGATTATATACATGAATATTACATTACACATTAGATGATAAAACACAACATAAATGAACCTCTTATAATTTCATTAATCCTGTATCTTAACCCTACATATCAATCATAAAACACATTTTGGAATCCTGGGAATATAAAACATAAGAAAGGGGTGAGCTCAAATGCTCAGTAAGTATAACAATATTGCAGATACATTCAAAAATAAGCATATAAATTTAAGTAATTGCATAATACTAAAACAAAAGCCTTTTAAAATTAAACATCAGCATGATGTGGAAAAGATAAATAATATAATTTCATTTACTTGTTCAAATAGATATTCTACTAGTCAAATAATCACATTTAATACCAATATCCAATTTCATAATGATGGAATGCATAATGCCAGAGTTCATAACCCCATAGTCAAAGCCTTGTTCCAAGACTAAAAATAAGATTTTATCAAGGCCTTGTTCAAAGACACTAGTTTGTCTCATGAGACCTATCGATGCATCGAAGAGCTATAGCGGGCTCCCCACGTCACATACTATGTAAAATGCATTCCTTATTTGAAAAGGTTTAAACATAACAAAAACATTCGTATTAAAACTAGCATAAGAAATTTCAATACTTTATCCATAAACCATGAATGGTATAAAAATGACACATCCACAACCCAAGATATCACAAAACATTTAATACAATATGGAAGACTTGTATCATAATTAATTAACTTTTATCAAGTTTAGAATTCATTAAAGGATTTTGACAAAGATGAAAATGATATGTAAAACTCATTGAGAGAAATATCCATTTTCATGAAAACATATAAAAGATACACAATTTAAGAAGGAATACATATAAAGAAATTTGTGATTCAAATTTTCCACTACCACTTTGAAACTTATGAATGTAATTAACATTTTAAAAACATTCAGGTTCAGATAAATAAATCCTTAAAACCCATTTTGAAAACACAGACATTTATAAGAATTATTTAGAAGAATAAATATATAAAACATTTAAAATAACATTTTAGTAAAATGTTTCCTTAAAAATCATACCTTTTAAAACACTTTTATGAAATGCAGACATGGATAATAAATATGTCTCAGTAGATACTTAGGTAAAAAAACCTCAGATAATAAAAAGTGTGTGACATTTACCCTTACCTTACACTTTCCTTTGGTCGAGGGTACATTTAAACTCTTGTATATTGACCATAGTATGTTCTTAAATTATACCAGATCCATATTCATATTTATTATATCATAAATGATTAATTTATGACTTTATACTAGACATTTAAAAATTATTTCCATGCTAAATTATCATTTTGGGTAATAATTGCTTTCTATATTGTAAATGTTTTAACTTGTTATCCTCAATATTATCACTTAGGTCATGATTTAAATCCATCGAGAATATAAAAATTGATCTATATATCTTATATATATAGATTAAATATAAGTATTATAGATAGATATATGAATTGGAAAACACCATTTATGGAGATGGTAAGTCGTACGTACGCATAAACGTTGTTTCCGATTTCATAGCATATTGAACGAGAGTAAGTGAAGAACATATATGTAAGTGTGTATATATATATATATAAAATATAATTATTTTTTCATATATAACATTCTTATATATATTTTTATAATCATCGTTGAATGGTGAACGTGGAAATTAATCTTATCACGCCATGGAGACGGTAATCCATACATACGCACAAGCGACAATATCAATATATAGTTAGTGAAAAAGTGTGTAATTGTAATTTATATCTTATATGAATAATAATTAACATGATATGTTTAGTATTTACATCAGTTATACTCATCATAATACCCATCAAAATAATGATTTATTTGAATAACCAATTTCACCACGAAATGAAGATTTTAATCCTTTTGTAAGCATGTATAGTGACTTTTGACATTTATAGGATGGATCAGATAATTAATATCATTATAACATTTTTATAATAAAATAACATTATATATAAGATACTAGAGTTATTATTTTATAGTGTAGAAAATATAGAAAGAGGAAGTGGAAAAAGAAACGAACTTGGAAGAGGTGATGAAATATTTACCTCTTCTTCGGGTTCTTCCTTTTGATTTGATTAAAAGGGCTCCTTAGGTTGGATTTATGACCAACTAAAGACCTCTTCAGTGAAAGGATGAAATTTGGGAGGATATTTTGGCATAGTTTTTCTGAGCCAAAAAGGCTTTGGATGGGTGAAATTAACATAAGGGGAAGTTCCCTTTTATAAGAGTGGTTAGGGTCACTTTGGGAAAAGCTTGATATATTATTTTATAATATAATATTTTTTGGTTTATAACGGCTCCAAAATAAATTAATTAATGTATAAGGTGGTTATGTGTCTAAAAACACTCACCCAATAGTTTTAAATAGGTTTAGGTCATCATATTATCCTTATCTTTTAGATTTAACTCTTAGATAAATAGATTGACATTTATCATGTCTCTTTGTATTTTTATATTATATGGTAAAAAAATTACTATAACAAACCTAGAGAACCCCATGTAGTTAATTATTAATATATATAACTTTATATAATTCTTTTTTCCAAATCATATATTTATATGAATATTATATTAATTAATAATATAATATTTGTTTCAAAAACTCAATTATGTCAATTTTGACACTGTTTAGTATTTTATTTTTTTGAATTTCATAAAAACTGTATCACTTCGAATAAAATTTATTTAAACAAGACTAAAATGACATATTAACCAATAATTTTTTTTAATTCATCAGAAGTCCAAATTTTTATTTTTTTGGATATTTATAATATCAATTATTTTAATATTTCATTAATAAGTTAATTTCTGCATCATCATTGTGTCACAAATAAAATAAATTATATAATGTCTAATCATTATAAATAAAATAAAATTATGTATGAAATATTTTTATCTTTTTAATGAATATTTATAGTCAAATTTACATTCTGTGTAACCCTATATTAAAATTGGTTTAGTTATAAAACTTTGAATTTTACTCTTTGAACTCTTCTTTAAATAAAATAATAATAAATGTCATAATCTATTCCATGTTTAACCAAGAGGATCATATTTTATTTCTAAGATTTTTTTGGTCGAATTATACTTATCCAATTGAATTAGGACATGTGTTAGGGTAATTATGATATCATTTTTACTCTTAATTACCCTATTTACTTTTAACTGTGTTAAAGAAAAGTCAAAAGTTACTGTTCACCAAAAAATATTTTCATCTTATTGAACCAAATTTTACTTAATTATATCAACTTTGTCTCTTAGATTTTGGAAATTCAACTCAAAAAAGTTGTAAAATTATGTTTTTGGAAAATTTGTTAACGTGCCTACAAGGTGGGTAAAAGAGGTTAAAAAGTTCAACAAAATTGTACACATCCAATTTTATTATAAAATGACTCCAAAGAATTAAATTGAACTTATAAAGGCATTGTATATCTATTATGAATTTAAAAAATTAAATATTTATTTAAATAAAAATCGGTTCTAAATAATATCGCATTGTTTTTCACTATTCATCAAAAATTGAATGTTTTCATACAAATCCAAAAATTCACCCTAACATAATTTTTTTATTCTAAATTTAAAAATAAAGTTTATTTTACCTAATTATAAACATATATGTTGAATTTATTAATTTAAAATAAATTCTAGTTGTCAAAACCAGAAAGCTTGATTTTAAAAAGTAAAAACATTCAAATTATTGACATTTGTTTATGTCAAATATAAATGTGAAATTACTTATAATGACCTAAATTGTATTAAATGATAAAAATATAATATCATTATACTTCAAAACGTTTTAAATTCATAATTTATCAGTATAAATTATTTCGACTAAATAAAATTTAGTTGAAACATAGTAATTTTCATTATTCGTCAAAATATGAATGTTATCTTAAAACTACGAAATTTATCAAAACTAATTTTTTTTGTACCGATTGTAAAGAAATAATTTAATTCCATTAAATTAAATATATAAAAGTGTAAAATATTGGTTTTAAATAGGGTTCTCCATTAAAATGCGGTAAAATTTCATTTTTTGAAAATTACTTCTTTTATCTAAAAAATTGATATTTTTCTTATATTATGTCTAATAAACACATAATATGGTTATTAAAATTATATAGTGTATTTAAGATGAAAAATGAAATTAATACTTTTCTTAACCTCTTTTTGGATGGCTGATTTGGTAAGTTGGGGTGCACTCAAACTCAGTGATGCGTGTATCACATGCTATTGAATTACTTTAATGAGATAAAATAGTATGAAATCTTGGAGTGTTAAATTCTCTCCAAATTCAATAAATTGTGTACTTGAAATTTGTAATTGTTTTTTAAAAATATGAGGTTAAAAATAGAAAAATACCTTTATGGAAATCCCACATCTGAAATAGGGTTAAATAAAATTTAGTCTTAATAAGAGGGAATAGGAAATGAAAAAGTCACCACCAAATTATGATCTCAATTAGGAGAACATTGGTGGAAATTAGAGACACATAATTTGAGGAAACATGTAAATATTTATAGGGAGTGATTGAGGTCATTAATCACAAACAACTGTAAAATTGAGATCTTTAAATCCATCAATCTAACATGAAGCAAAATATCATGAGAAAAAAAACATATGGTATTAGAATAACACATTTTTGGTTTTAAGATCCCTTCTATAAATTTTATGAATTAATTTATTCATATAATAAATAAATAAATATATACACTTTACAAGTAGATTTTCATCCTTCATCTAATTCCCACTATAAACTCATCTTTCACTCCAAAAGATAATTGAATTCAAAAATATTCTATTTATTATAATCGTATAGGGTTTAAAAAATTTATTTATATTAACTTTTTAGACTATTTAAATAAAAAAACATTATACAAACTAGGATATCATGTAGGCAATGGTAGGTGGTGCACTCTTGTCAACCTTCAGTTGTGAGTTCAAGTCTCACGGCCTTTCCGGGCATGATGGCTTGTCGCCCGACCTCCTGGGTGTCCTTTTTATAACAATAAAAAAATTACCTTATGAAGTGTTTTAATTTTAATCAACATTATCAATTGTTTAACATGATCCATTTTAACCATCATACTTATCAAAAATACTTAGGTCCAATCTCATAGTTCAAAATTAATAAGGAAGGTCACATAACATACATTTCAATACCTTCATCATTTATTCGCATAAGACATGGTAAGAAACTAAATTACCAGAAAACCATATTTGAATAGGTATATAATTCCATATTTCTTATATAATAATTGACATAATTCATATATGAAAAATTTTTGTAAAATCCAACAATAATGGAATAAGAAAACAATTAATTAATTTCAAAGTTGTCATGAATATTGAATATCCAAATCAATGGAATCATTTTCAAAAATAACTACCTCAGTATCAGAACCATGTTAAGTTTTATCATTCCTTCAACCATGTATTTTCCAAAACAATTAACTTGATATTGTGTTACTTTTCATAGAACCATATAATCTCAAATCCTCAATGAAATAGTAATGCAATACAACCCTTATATACTATATTTTTTTATAAAATGTACATCATTAATACAATACTCAAATGACACAATAATTTAATAACATAATAATTCTAATCATTCATCTTCATCTTTGGTAGAATCATTACATTATTATTATCCTTTAGTAATATTTTGGGTATACTCTTATGATTTGGACATTGATTTGCATAGTGTCCTAAATCATTGTAGATGATGAATTGTACCTTGGACACCTTTTAAATACCCTTGAAATCACATACATTGTGTCCTTTTTCTCCACACATATAACAAAATACCATTCCCATCATTAATTTTCCAAGGTGATTCTTTCAACAGTTATCTCATCTGGGAAAATCATTCTTTACCTTATTCCTATTATTCATCTTTCTCTCTACCATATTTTTCTTCTCTGGCTTCCCTTCAAATACATAAGACTTAGAAATTTATTTACTTATCTTATAATCACATGATACTATTTATTCTTATGATTATAATACACTGGATACTATTTCCTTTTTAAATTTAGGGTTATTTTAATGAAAGATATGGTTTTCATACCCTTTGGATCATGCATATTGCTGGAGTTCTCATTACATATACTGGACACCATTTCTAAACAATGACATACAATATGTTTGTTTATGAATCAAAATTCATAATTCCAATCATATAAAATAACTAACGTTAATTGAAAAGTCTATGCATATAATTTATAATCATAAAAATATTTTCTTTTAAGAAATATTTACTCATAAATCCTTCCTAATGGCTTGTAATGAAAATATGAATTAGCCTAAGCGAATCCCCCAGGTGTGTCATAACCAAGACTGAAGCAAGGCCTGTTTCCATGCACCAGGATACCATGGTTGATGCCCGAAACTCTTTGTCGGAGTTTTCACTCCTAGGTACATTTTTTTCCAGATTTTCCTCTACATAATCGTATCCAGATAGGGATTTATTTCTTAGAAAATGCACAAAATATCTATATTACCAAAATTCCAGGATGTTCTTCTATACTAATCATAAATTTATATCTTAGGGAAATGTTATCTAATAAGAGTATATCTAAATCTATTTTCAATGCTGTTGCTGAACATTTTTCTTATACAAACTATAATGCCCCAACCCTAGAATCCCAGAGACGGTTCATTATTTAGACACATTTGCATGATTATAAGGAATCATGTCCTAAAAGATAGATCCCTTTAGCAGTATTGGGAAAAATATTACATACATTAATGTTACATTACAAAATAAAAAATAAAACAAAACATAAATTATCCTTTGATAATTCTATTAATCCCCTATCTTAACCTTACTTATCCATCGTAAAACACTTTTTGGAATCCTGGGAAAATAAAACATAATAATGGTGTGAGATCAAATGCTCATAAAGAATAACAATATAATGGAAACATTCAAAAATAAGAAAAAACATTTAAGCAAATGTATAAAACTAAAACAAAAGCCTTTTAAACATAAACATCCACATAATACGGGAAAGATAAATAAAATAATTTCATTTAATTATTCACATGGATATTATGTTAGTCGAATTATCATATGTAATATCAATAACCAATTTCATAATGATGGAATTCATAATGCCAGACTTCATTACCAAATAGTAAAAGCCTTGTGCCAAGACTAAAAATAAGATTTTTCCAAGGCCTTGTGACAAGTCACTATTTTGTTTCAAGATACCTACCTATGCATCGAGGTGCTATAGCGGGATCCACTAGTCACTTACTATGTCCAATTCATTCCTCATATGAAAAAGTTTAAACATAAAATTATCATTCGTATTATAATTAGCATACAAAATGCCAATAGTTTATCCTTAAAAAGAATGGTATAAAAATAACACATCCACAGTCAAACATATCACAAAAACATTAATACAATATTAATGATTTTTATCATAATTAATCAACTTTATAAAAGTTTAAAATCCATCAAAGGATGTTGACATAGATGAAAATTATCATTAAAAATCTTTGAGATAAATAACAGTTTTTCATTTAAACATTTAAAAGTCAAACAATTTTGAAAGAAAGACATTTAAAGACATTTTTTAATAAAATTGTCTCATTCCAATTTGAATCTCTTGAAGTGAATTAACATTTTTTAAAAATTCATGTCCATATAAATAAATCCTTAAAAACACATTTTGAAAAAGTTGTCATTAATGAGAAAGGTTTAGAAGAATAAATCTTTAAAACATTTAAAATAATATTTTAGTACAAATTTCTCTTAAAAATATACCCTTTGAAAAATATTTTATGAAAGATGGACATGGATAATAAATATGTCCTAGTAGATACTTATATAAAAACAATCTCAGAAAATAATGATATTGTGACATTAACACTTACCTTACACTTTCCATTAGTCAATGGTACATTTACCCTTATGTATAATGACCATAGTATAATATTAAATTATATGAGAACCATAACCATATTTATTATATCATACATGATTCATTTATGATTTTATACTATAAATTTAAAAATTATTTCCATGTAAAATTAACATTTTGGGTAATAATTTATTTCTTTATCGTATGTGTTTTAACTTGTTATTCTCGATCATAACACTTAGATCATGATTTAAATACTTCTATAATTTAAAACATGATCTATATATCATATATATAGAGTATAAATATATATAATATATAGATATATTAATTGGAAAACACCGTTTATGGATATAGTAGGCCGCACATACGCATAAAATTTGTTTGCGTTTTCATATCATATTCAACAGAAGTAAGTGAATAGTATATATGTATTTATGTGTATATATACATATCCAGTAGCAATATTATGTCATATTATAAATACTTATATCTATATTTATAATCATTTTTGAATGGTGAACGTGGTAATTAATCTCATCGCGTCGTGGAGACGGTAATCCGTACGTACATATGAGCGACAATATCATTATATTGGTGGTGAAATACTATGTAATTGGATGGTATATAAAATATAAATAATCATTAACATGTTATTTATAGTATTTACATTAGTAATACTCATTATTATACCCATCTATATAATGAAGTGTTTGAATAAAAAACTACACCATGATGAGGAGAGGGTAATCCATATGTACACATGGATAATGACATTGTCATTTATAGGATGGAAAATGCAATGAATATTGTTGTACCATTTTTATAAAAACATCAAGTTATATAGAAGATATGGGAGTTATTATTTTAGAATGGAATTATCAAACAAAGAGGAAGTGTAAAAAGAAAAGAACATGAAAGAGGTGATGATATATTTACCTTTTCTTCGGGTTATTCTTTTTGATTTGATCAAATGGGCTCTTTAGGTTGGATTTAAGACCAAAGGATGGACACTTGGATTAAAGGAGGAATGTTTTTAGGATTTTTTGGGAGTGTGTGGCCGAGCCAAAAGGCTTTGGAGGTGTGATATTAAGGGAAGGGAAAGTTCTCTTTTACAAGAGAGGTGAGGGACCTTTTAGGAAAAAGCTTGAAATATTATTTTATAATAAAATAATTTTCTGTTTTATTGGATAAAAAATATAATATTTATAGGATAAGGTGGGGATGGGTGTAAAAACTCTCAAACAATAGGTTTTAGATAATTTTAGGTCATCATATTAACCTTATATATTAGATTTAACTCTTAGTTAAACAGTTTGACATTTACCTGGTCTCTTTGTATTTTTATATTATACGATTAATAAACATACTATTAGAAGACATGAAAACTCCATGTGGTTCATTATTAATATATATCCTTATCTAAGTCTTTCTGCCAAACCGTAGATTTTGAAGAATATTATATCAATTAATAATATAATATTTTTTTAAAAAAACTCAATTATGACAATTTTAAACTATTTAGTATTTGATGTTTTTAAAATCCATAAAAACTTTATAACTTCAAATAAAATTTATTTAACCAACCCTAACATGCCATATTAATTTATAATTTTTTTAATTCATCAGAAGTCTCAATTTACATTTATTTGGATTTTTATAATATCAATTTTTTTAATATTTCCTTAATAAGGTAATTATTGCATCATCTTTGTGTCATAAATAAAATAAATTATATAATGTCTAAAAATTATTAATAAAATAAAATTATTAAGGAAGTAATTTTAGATTTAAAATGAATATTTATTGTTGTATTTAAATTATGTGTGACCCTATATTAAAAATGGTTTAATTATTAAACATTGAATTTAACTCTTTTAACTCTTCTTTAAATAAAATAATAATAAATGTCCTAATCTAATTCAAGTAGACCAAATAGGATAATATTTTATTTTTAAGATTTTTTTGATCGAATTATATTTATCCAATAGAATTAGGACATGTATTACGGTAATTACGATATCATTTTTACCCTCAATTACCCTATTTACATTTAACTATGTTAAATAAAAGTCAAAAATTACAATTCACCAAAAATCATTTTGATCTTATTAAACCACATTATACTTATTGATATCAACATTATATCTTATATTTTTTATGTTCATATCCCAAAAGCAGTAAAATTTTGTTTTATACATATTTGTTAACGTGCCTAGAAGGTGGGTAAAAGAAGTTAAAGAGTTCAATAAAATTTTATATATCTAATATTGTTATAAAATGACTCCAATGAACTAAATTGAAGTTATATGGGTATTATATATCTATTTTAACATACAAAACTAAATAATATAAATAATTATTTAAATATAATGTCGGTTATAAATAATAACGCAGGTTTTTTACTATTAATAAAAAATTTATAGTTTTCAGAAAAATTTCAAAAATTCACCCTAAGATAATTTTGATATTAAAAATTAAAAAATTAAGTATATATTAACAAATAAAAAACAAATATGTTTTATTTATTAGATTAATTAATTCTCGTTTTCAAAACCAAAAAGTGGCGTTTTAAAAAGTGAAAACTATCAAAAGATTGACATGTGTTTATGCCAAATTTAAATGTGAAATAACTTCTAATGGCCTAAATTGTATTAAATGATAAAAATATAATCTAATAATACTTCAAAACGTTTAAAATCCATAATTTAATACTATAATGTATATCAATTAAAATAGTTGTCTTCAATTAAAACATTGTATTTTCCACTATTCGTCAAAATGTGAAAAATATCAGAAAGGTGCAATACCTGTATCCGAAATAATTTTTTTCCCAATTCTAAAGAAGAATATAATATCATTAAATTTAATATATAAAGTTTTTAATATAAGTTTTAAATATGGTTCTCTAATAAAATGCAATAAAAATTTCATTTTTTTTTTGAAAATTTCTTCTTTTATCTGAAATATTGAAATTTTTCTTATATTATGTCTAAGAAACACATAATATGTATGGTAAAATTACATAGATTATATAATAATAAAAATTTAGTTAATATAACTCATAATAGCTTTTTGAACAGCTATTTAGTTAAGTTGTGAAGCGCTCAAACTCGTTGTTGCGTGTAGCGCAAGCTATTGAATTACCTTAATGAGATTACATACTATGAAATCTCGGGGTGTTACATGTAGTGTATTATCTCAATGGATGTTCTGATAAATATGGTGAAATTGATCTAGAATACATGTATGGAATGAGAAAAAGAACTCATGTCATGAATAACATATAAGGATATATTATTCAATAAATACTTCCCTCGTAATCAATAAACTACGGTGATGATAATTTTTCACTAGTTTATTGATAAATGAGGAAGAAGGTGTTGTAAATAATGATGTAAAATTTACCAGGATATCAAGGTATGTAAGACATTTTATAGGTTATATGGAATTTAAGATTTATCCTTTATTTGAAGGAATTTTGCAGAATCTCTAAATGGAATTTGGTACCCATACTTCTCCGACAGATGATGAAATAATTTTATGTGATATCAAGATAAGGAAATAATTTTCACTATAATATTTTTTAAAAGGGTAGTAAGAGAAGAATTAAATGAAATGTTAAATAATATATAATGGGAAGAATATAAATAAGTATTTTTCGATATGTGTAAATTTTGGAATAAATCACCATGGTAAATTATTGATGTGATAGGGAGTAAGTTATAAGGGTGTAAAAAAAGGTCACTAAAAAAGAATGAAAACAGAAGAATGGAAACATTGATATTTAGTGTTAAAAATACATGAAGATGGGGAACTATGAAAATTAATTCCACAATAATTAAGGGAATCTACCATAAATGAAGATAAAGGATCAAGGTCAGGTATATATTTTTGATACATCCGAAGTGGAACAATTAATTTTATAATGTATTTAGATCTATGAAATATAATGATAATGTATTTTATTGTTTATTATTTCATCATATGAATTATGAAATATATAATAATTATACTGTAATAGTTTTTATTAAATATTTGGGATCATATATTGAATGGTATGATGAATATTAATTTAGTAGAAGTTTTTTTTTGGAAAATACATGGTTGAGTAAATAATAAGCCTTAATATTTTAAGAAAAGTTTATTAGGATAAAGAAATGAATGATATGGATAAGGGATAACTACATTGTAAGTGATTAAATATTTTTTGATAAAGTGGTTTATTCTATTATTTAATGATTTTTAAACACTTTTGGATTTATGGAATAAATCCAATAACATTTTTTTTATTTGAGGAATAAGGATGAATTCATGCTTCCATGAAATTATTGTCATAATTCAAGTTATTAACATGTTTCATGGGAATAAATGATAATGATGTCCACATGTTTGGTATCTTATTTTTAAATATATAATTCATATTGATTGAAGCATAACGATAAGTTAATTTTTAAAATTAAAGAGCCTTCCTTCTAAAGTGTTTGATCATAATCATCTGGAAAATATAAATATTAAATAATTGGTTTATGTTAATATTTTGATAAGGTTTTAGAGGTTAATGTATTAATTCACCTTGAAATGAAACCAATTCCATGAAAAGATGTATAAATAGTTAAATACAAAATGAAAGGATATTATTTTTCTCATATAAATGTTATAAGTAAGTATGTTACCTTATATTCTTAGAGAGTAAATGATTTCCTCATCTCTAAGAAAACTTTTCTTGAAAACAATGCTGTCATATTATCATAATTTTATATGATATCAATGTATTTTTTTCTAACATTTTTTATGGATATGTGGTCAAAACCATTCATCTAAACATATTTTATTTTAATCTCCATTAGAACATGATAGTTAGATTTCACTTCCATGTTCATGTTTTCAATAATGTTATCCAATTTGAAATCCTATTTTGGTTGTGACCATCACATTTTTTTCATTTCCATATATTAAAAATATTTGATAATAAACCTATTTATTATGTGGGTCTTTAAAAAATATTTCATTATCAATCCCTACATTACTGAGAGAAAGATTAAATTTTATTGATATAAATTTTTATTGTCGGTATAATGTAACACCCCAAAATTCAATAGTAAGAACATTTTATTTGATAGTATGTGTGAAATGCAACACTAATTGTGTATGTAATTATAATATAATGAGACATTAAAATAAAATTTCTATTTTAATTAAATTAAATCGATGATATATCATATAATTCATTTAACACCTATATAGCTTGTGTTACACGAAATATAGACTTGGTTTGGTAGTTTGTTCAACCACATGTATTACAAATAAATATTATATTATTAAAATATGATTAGTTTATATTATAGGATATAACCTAGAAATTTTATTATCTATTATGAATATTATTAACTAAATTATTAAAATATATAGTTTAATTCATTTTTTACCAATTAATAAGAATCGAATATAGAAACTTAATGAATATAATGGAAGTATTTATCTGAAAACTTATGTTTATGCTACCACAATTGTTTTATCTAAATAAACTAAATTAATTACTATAATGGATGATTTTAATGAATATTTTATATTATATATCCATTAAATTATTTTTTATATTCAACCAATAATTTTGATATGTATATATGATAAGAACAAAACCAATATTATGCATATATACTAAAATTTTAATAAAATCATTTTTACAGCATTTTAATGGAGAACATATTTTAAATAAAATTTTTGACACTTTTTTAATTTTAATAGAAAAAAATAAACTTCATAATTGAAATAGGAACATAAAATCTAGCTTATTTTGATTTTTTTGTATTTGTTTGAGAAGTTTCAAGTTTTGATGATTAGTTAGAAAATACTGAATTTTAATTTACAACTCTTTTTAATCTAATTTATTTATAAGGATATATTATATTAGTAATTGGTTTTAATTTAAATTAGATAAATTTTACTTATATTAATACAATAAAAATAATTGGTATGAATATCACATTGAAATTGAATATAAAAAATTAGCAATCTTTTGAACGTTTTTACATTAAAAACCCACATTATCGTCGCATCTATATGATTAATTATAAATTAATTTTTACAGATTATGTGATTGGGATTTTGATAAAAGAAGTTAATAGTTTTAATAATAATAATTTTTAAAATATATTGTTTTCAATTTTTTTACCAAATTCATTACTGAATGTGATTAACATTAACTATAATAATTAACAAATAAATTAGTTTAACAAATGAATAAAAACATAATTTTAATGGTGGAAATGAAATATACACATGTTAAAATGAATTTTATGCAATTATTTAGACCTATAATACATTTATTATAATTTTTATAATTATTTTAGCCTCTTACCATTCAAAACCATGGCTGGAATTCCTTATCCAAAAAAATTACAAGAGCCCAACTCCTCCTCCACTAAAAAAGTGCTATCACCCCTCCCAATTCATCATACCTATAATAAAAATTTTATTCAACCAATATATTCTCAAATAGATAATAAATGTATCTAAACTAATAATAGTTTCCAACCCTTTGAAAAAATTCATACTAAGGAATCATTTTTGTCTAAACCATAAGGAGTTACCCGAATAAGAGACCAAATCATTGCAAAAACTTTTTTGTTTTATTTTCATTCTATAACCGCATGAAATATTGAAATTCCATGATTATATATATAAAAAAGTATACTAAATTTAGTTATTTTTTAAATTTTTAGTGTTTTAACTACACTTATACACACTTACATCTAATGGGTAATGTACTTACTGTTTCTATGTACGATGACCTACCACCACAAGAAACTATGCCATTCATTTTTCTATTAACACCTTTCATGGTTTGGAGTTATGATGGAAACACTATTTATATATGATATAAATTATAATAATTATTCCTTTATTCTTATATTATTCTTTTATAACACATTTGTTTATACATTCCATTTTGTGTAATTAAGATAACATCGTTTTTTAGAAGTGTGGACTACCACCACCACAAAGTGAGGCACTTCGTTCACCATAAATAAGAAATATATATAGGTTTATTTAAATTAAAATATGTGATATATATGATAAGATTATTAAAATTTAGTTAAATATAAATATATATAAATATAATTTATTTTTTAATATTTTAATATGACAATGAAATGAATGTATTGTTCATGTGTACATACAACCAATAGTCATTGTGAACAATGCTTTTATTTTCATATCTTCAAATACAATGGATTATTATAAATACACATATAATAAATATATATTATAATTATTCAATGGGATACATTTTTGTGTTGAAAATATCATGATCTATGTAATAGGAACAACAACAAAAAATTCCTAATATACTCGAGAAATAAGGCAATTAACACTTGAAATAGTGAAAGAAATATTATTAACAAAATGAAAATAAGATATTATAATAAAATAATATATTATATAATAAATATTAATATTCATATGGGATAAGTGTTTAATATAATTAAAACCATTTTAGATAATATTGATGGTTGTTCACACAAGAAGGAAACACAGGGTAATGGATTTTATTCTAACTTTTTTACTTCTATGAGATTAATTTCATATTCACCACAAAATGTATTTGTGTAGTGTATATACATTCAATTTTGATATGTTATATCATGAATCTATCTAACTTCACAGTATTTTAAGTTTCACATTGAATAATATTACCAAATTGGTTTGGACTTGACTATTACCAAGTGGTAAAAGTTATTAGTGAAATCTCACATCATTTGTGATAGTTACATTTATCTTAAAACAATAAATTAATTTTGATAATTTTGTTTTTAATTTATATTATATATATTATCATGAAATGGATATTATTATTTCCAAAACCATATAAAATTTTACATATTTAATTAATTTTGACTCTTATTTGATTAACTGGAGAAATATTGATAAACAAGTAACATTCATTTAATATAGAAATTTGATAAGACATGTTATTTAATTATTAGATATATCATTCAATGTATTAAGAATTTTTACGTCATAAAATACATGTATTTGGTAATATTTCATGCATTTATTATGGTTTGGGGATCGTTTAATGTATGCCCCTCGATGAATTGGTAGTCTCATGAGATGAATCACTTGGCCAAATTTGAATAGTCAAAATTACCCAGAGTAATAATCATGATAGTAGAGGTATTCATGTGAATAAGAAATTATCTCTAATAATTGAGGATCTCCTTATTTTTCAGTTATCATTCTATCCATTCAATTTCTATATAATAATATATATTGATTCATTTTATTCTAAACTTATTGATTAAACATTCCACTTCGGTGGTGGTGCTGTGGTGAATGTGAGTTGCCAAAACAGGGTTGTCCTTTGGGAGGTTCGGGGTTTTAATCTTGGGAGTTCACTCTCGGGGTGTGCCTCTCCCCCAGAATCCACCGGCCTTTCCGGGCTGCCCAGAGTCCTCTAGAAGGGAAAAATGAGGTGCGGCCCAATTGCTGACGGATCGCTGTGATGAACCATCGCTGTCAGGCCGTTACCCTTGGGAATGCTCTGCTATCTCGGCTGGCAATGACTCCTTCCCCAGCTAGGGAGCTGCCTGTGGGTACTACCCTTTTGTGGGGGAGGGGGGTTTCTCTTTTTGGAGGGTTTGAAAAGGACAGACTGGGAAATTCCATTTTATCTAAAAAAGATCATATTGATTAAACAGAGTGTGTTGTATTTTATTTAACTCTCCATATTGATTATACCTTATCAAGTTATTTTGTTAACAAGTGTTATCAGTTACCTACATTTCCATGTTGCTTTGTTTTGATTGATCCGTTATTTCATTTTCTATACATACCCTTACTGATCATTTCAGATCACCCTTATTCTTTATCGTTTCCTAGGTTATGAAGACTAATTCATTGAATGAGATTCAGATATGATATTTTTTCATTTTATTATGTGTCATTATTTATTTTCTATTTTCAAATGTATTATAGGTATCAGGTATGTAATATTGATTTCCAAAAATACTATAATAGTCCTCATTTCATAATTTGATTCCTTATAATCATTCCCATGTAATAAAATTATCCTCCAACTCTAAACATTTGTGGTTGGGATGGTTATGATGATATTATACATAAAACAGTTAATCAAAAACATGCTAATGTAAACATAACAATGTGTAATATTAAGTGCTTATTTACATTATAAAACATCATAATTTAGCATAAAATGAAAACTATGGTATGATAATATTATAATAACATTTTAAAATCACAATTTTCTTTTCAAATATCATAATCACTTTCCATGGTTTAAATATTTCTAGTTCATAAGTCATGAATAATAAGGGAATAAAATAACATGAACCATGAGATAAAAACATTAAATTAAGACTTTTAATTTATATCACACACATAAGAACAGAAAATAAATTACATTTTAGATAAGGATCACTTCCAAGAACATAATAGTGGAAAAATTCCATTACTGAATTGGGATCACTCCTCGTTCCAACCATGTCATACAAAAATAGTTTCACCACCCATTCCATCCCTATCATACTAAACCGAGTTAACTCTAGGTTCTACCACTACCTTATTGAACTGATATCATCACCCATTCGAGCCATGTTTGTATCATGAGATATAAATGTCTTCCTAATGCATTTAAGGGAGATATTGGTATCCCTCATTAAAAAATAAAAATATATATTTATTTCAGTTATAAATCATAATCATTTATCATATGATAACGGAAAAATGAAATGTGTATCAAGATAATTTCATCAAATAATAAACAATAGAAAATAGATATGTTTAATAATTATTTTATAATATAATAACCCATGAAAAATAAAGGTTTTTATTAGTGTTTTATCATGTTATAACCCTTTGAAGAGAAACAAGTTTCATACATATCATACCAAAAAAACATAAATTATTCATAGAAATAATATTAATGGTAACCTTGGATCATATCCCTAGTAAGGCATATGTAACCCAAATGGATGTAATCATAGATGAAAAATAAATTTTCACAATAATTTAAAAATTTATTGAGTAAAATACAATTTTAGACTTGAAATAATATCTATATGATACATTGGAAAATAAAATATATTTTAATATATATTTGAAAATCTATTGTAATGCCCAAACACAAAAAAATGAGGCTGGTAAATTACTTATTAAATTGGAATCATTATAATGAATGAGATCTTGAGTGAATGATAAGTTTATTAGTATTTAAGAAACAAGATACATATATTTAACTCGTATTATATTGGAAAATGTAACAAAATACAATACATAATAATAACTGAGAAACTGCATCCATGCTAACTCACTAAATGGTTACCTCTTCCAAACAATTTGAAGCTAAAAAATGAAGGGGTGATCTTAAATGATATTTATGGGTGAAGATAGAAAAATCATGAATCAATATTAATTTAACCACATTAAAATTGGTATAGTCATTATGGCCAGGTGAATAAATAAAAAAATACACGCCATTAATAAATAAAGAATGAAACTGCATCCATAAATTGTGTCACAGTAAAATCCTAATGGATAGTAATAAATTATAATGAATAAAATGAAATATTATTTTATAGATTTCATGTATCCGTAACATGATACCACTATACCCTCGAAATGGTTTAAATCTTTGGGTAGATACCTGTCTGATTCTGTTTTGAAAAAAAAGTCCAATGTTATTTCACCAACTGACTTGTCTGATGAGACTTGTCAATGAATCTATGGGCTATAACAGTCCCCACTAATCACATAATTTCCAAAATCATTCTATATACATATATTTAATATAATAACCATATTTATTTTCGATATTCTAATTCAATAGAGGATATAGTTTCATCATCATTTCCCTAATTAAAATAGCCTCCAAAATAAACACCGTATGTGAAATTATACATGACATAAAGAAATGATCATATCCATGATTCAAGAAAATGGATATTTAATAAAATTCAATTAAAAATTAAAAATGATCTCATAGTGGTACTATACACAACTCATAGGAAATATTAGGTGCGCAATACCAAGTAAGTTTCAAAAAAATGGAAATCGAGACAAAGACCCTTACCACGTTGTTATTAATAAAATCATATGAACAATAATTATTAGTCCTAAAATGAATCACATTATACCATGAATATTAATATATTAATGAAATTATAATTAAAATATCAATAAACATACATCACATACAGAAAATATGTTGCGGAAAATGGAAATCTCACAGAATTAAAAGTGAGATGAGAAACACCTAACATTATGCCTGAAAGTGTTCTCGATTGATCTTAATGACTTGAATAAAAATATTTAGATTCCTTAAGTAATATTTACAGAACCACATATTCATTTAATTAATTTATTATTGACTTATTATTTTTATTGATTTTTAATGGGTTTAAGAAGTTAAATTGTATTGGTTTGGAATCATTTTCTTCCTTGGTTTTCATGATTAGTTTACTTGTATTCTTGAATGGAAATTCATTTGAAATGTAGTTAAACATCAATAAGGGTTAATATCTTTAATTAATAAATATATATATATATATATAGATAATATTTTAATGTTTTTTGTAATATACTATGAGGATGAATAATTAGATAAAATTTAATGATAAACATTTGGATTAATAAGGCGGATTTGTACACAATGAACTTGTTTTGTTATATTAAGTTATATTACGAATGTGTAAGGATTATATAACATTTCATAAAATAAAATAAATATATTATTATCTATTTCAAACATTAAATGTTTTAATGACAGGTCTTGAATCTATTAATAGAAATTGAAAAACTTTCTTCCTTGAATTAGATAAATTAACACATCTCGGATGATATTTTTATTTTTATTATAAGATTAGTGGGAAAAAGGAGATTATTATAATGAAATATAATATTAGAATAAAGAAAATTCTAGTTTATTTATTTAACTGGAATTTTCATATAATTTGGAAGAGGGTAGTTTAGGAGATTTCAACAAAATAATGGAACATTTAAAATAAGTTGAATGAAAAAGGAAGAAAGGCTCACCCATTGAGTAATTCTCCTTGAGGATCTCTTTAAGGCCTTTGATTATGTAATTTTGGTGATACAAATAGGTCTTGGATGTGGGGGAATGGATTTAGATGTTTATTTGCCTGAATTTTGGTAAGACTCAAATCTTGTGTGGCATGGGTGGAAGGCCGATGAGGGGTGGTTTATATAGTAGAGGGGAGAAGTGTTATTTTAATTTCTTAATCATTATTTTATTATTTTTCCCTATGTCAATAAATAGTGATGAATCCATCAAAAAAATAGTAATAATTTATTGTGAGTTCAAACCAAGCATTCTTAAATTCGTAAGACATAATCCATGACTCAATATATCTTGTATTTAGGAATTATCATAATTTATCATATTTTACTATTCAACAAAAAATTGATTATTTCTGAAAAATCCAATTAAATAACCGTAACCATTATTGACATGTAAAATCCAAAAATGACATCCATGTTTCAAAAATAATTACTTATATATGATAAATTTAATATTTAATTAAAATAATCATTTAATCGAACAATACCGACACATAAAATATTCACCTTTATTTTTAAGGCACCTAAATTTTATTTACAGTTTCACAAGTATGGTTTTCATTCATAATAGTCATATTACCATTAATAAAGGCATGTTACTATTTATATGGATTTATTATTATTCTTATGTGTAGGTTAAAATTCATATAAAAATTATTTTGATTCTATAAGACCTTGAATATTACCCTGATCGCAAATGCATATGTCCATTTTTTGAAATTCAAAACATATAATTGAGAAATATATGTTTAAAGGCTACATTATGATTTTATCCTATAAATAACCATGTTTTGTTTTATTAAGACTCAAGGCTTTATGGAATATAGGTTATATAATGAATTGAAATTATTTAAGGGAAACATACTAGAAAATGTTTGGGGTGCTATATTTTTCCCACTTTTGGAAATTTGACCATAAATAATTTTTATGTATAAATCCCATTAAAAAGATGTGGGTGGTTCTTCTCTATATCATCCTACAGTTACCACATTACATCCTCTATTTTAGGGATTCTAAAAATAACCTTTACTAGATGAGTTCTTTAATTTCATAATACACCTTCCATTGTGTGTAGAATCTAGATAATCTTTTTATAGTATAACATATCAGGTTCTTGATCTATTTCTCCATAGGTGAGTACATGCATTGGGTCTGTCATGTATTTATTTAAAAATGATACATGGAAAACATTATGAAATTTGGAGTTACATGGTTGCATTGTAAAGTGATATGTGATAGATATGATTCATTCTAGGAGTTAGAACTATCTAATGTACTTAGGGCTCAGTTTCCCTTTATTAACAAAACTGAAGTCACCCTTCCATGAAGATACATTTATAAATTCATGATCTCTTATTTAAAATTCCAGATTCTTTTTATGGTTGTCAGTATAACTATTTTTCATACTTTGGGATGGTTTAATAAGGGCCAGAATTTTCTTGACCTTTACAATTTTCTTTCTGATAAGTTCTGGGCCTTTAAGATTCCTCTCACTAACATCATCCTAACATGTTACAGTTCGACACATCTTAATATATAATGCTTCATATGGCTCAATTTTAATGAATAAATGGAAAATATTATTATAAGAAAATTCCCATAGAAGAAAAGTATTGATCCCACATACATTGACAATCAAGAGGGCATGACCTCAACATGTGTTCCCAGTGGTTGAATAGTCCATTCAGACTGTCTATTAGTTTGGGGCTGATAACCAGTACTCATATGATGCTCAGTATCCAAATCCTTCTAGAGATATTTATGCAATTTCTAGGTAAATTGAGGCTTTTGATCTAACACATTCTATATAGGTGCACAATTAAATCATAAAACTTCATTAATATAGAGTCTTTCATAGTGATCAAGAGGTAAATCATCTCTTATAGAAAATACATGTGCTGATTTTTTGAGACAATCAAAATTTAATCATATTACATCATTTTTTCTGGGTGTCATCTGTAGTCCTATATCAAAATCCATCACAATGGCATCCCACTTCCATATAAGAAAAAGTACAAGTTTTATGACCCCCCTTGGATGTTGCTTCTTGGCCATTACTTCCTGGAAAACTAAACACCTTGAATAATTGTTAGAAATTTATCACTTCATTTTATCCCACCAAAAATGTTCATCCCGATATCTATATATCATAGTGCTACTAGAGTGTATAGAATAATTTGAGCTGTGATCATAATCTGATAGTTACCTTTTTAGATTAGGTACTAATGGAAAACATATCCTCTCCCCAAATTTTAGAACTCTATCCTTATACACCAACACTACGAATCATCCATCCCTACATCAATAATTTTATTTTGTATATTATCATCATAAAATTAAGTGATTTTGATCTTTTCTAGAAAATATTGTTTATAAATCATTTGAAATGGGAAGGATGTTTCCCATTCCTTTTGAATTACCATATCCATCATTAAAAGATCTATGAATATAGGATCTCTCTCAATAATCATTTCTGTCACAAGTCCATTATATTTATAGCTTAATGAATTTTATACCTTATTTTACTTTCTTAGGTTGTTTTTATTGAATATTCCCAATCTTTGAGTAACTCTAGCCTTCTACTTTTCCTCATTTGAGTTCTTTCTATTTAAAAATTTATTTCAAACTCTACTGATCTATATACTTCTCACATATTTTACCGTATATATAATTTCTCCATGTTTTTACGGAAAACATTTCGGTTTCTAACTCAAGATCATGTGTTCTGTAAATTTTCTCATGATTCATCAACTGCATTTAGGAATATGCAATAGTTATATCATTTTGCATAAGGATGAAACCTGGCCCATTCAATGATGTATCACTGTAGATCATAAATCCATCATTTCAGGATGCAAGAGTCATGATTAGAGCATTGAAAATTCTTCTTTTCAATTTTTCAAAGAATTTTGTGCATTCTTTTGTCTATACAAACAAAACCCCTCTACGTTTGACATTTGTTAGCGGGTTAGCCAATTAGGAGAAATTAAGAACGAAACACTGATGTTAACCTACTATGCTAAGAAAACTACGTAACTTAGTTTTTTTCGTTGGTGTGGGACATTATTGGATTGAATTCATTATTATCGGATCAACTAAGATTCCTACCTAATAGAAAATGTGGATATGAAAAGAAACTAATTTATGCCAAAATACACACTTATAAAACATCCCATATAATTCATTTATTTTTAGTGTTTTTAGAATAATCCACACGTGATTCTCATGGACTTTCTATCATTTTGATTATACTAGGATATCATCAATAGACATGACAAAAATGTCATCATAAAATTATTTTAAATATATATTGATTAGATATATGAAAACAAAGGGTGTATTAATCTGTCAAAAAGGCATTATTGTAAACTCGTAATGCCCAAACATAGTTTGAAATTCTTTACCTGGAAAATTTTCTTTCTTCTCACATAGCTTATGATATCTAGATCAAAATTTATTATTCAAAAAAATTTGGGCTCCATGATGTTGATAAAATAAATCATCAATATGTGGTATATGATACTTGTTCTTTTTCGTAATGGCATTGATTTTCTTATAGTCAATTCATAGCCTCATTGAACCATATTTCATCTTGACAATGTGGATAGGGGCTCCCCATGGAGAAACAATTGGTTGAATAAATCCTTTTTCACTTTATTCATTAAGTTTTTTCTTTAGCACCAGTAATTCCATAGTGTAAATTCAATTGGGAGACTTTGATATTGTTCTTTCACCAGAAATTAAACAAATATAGAACTCAACTTCGTGAATTAGATAATTTCTCGGTAAATCATCTAGAAATATATCAATGTATTCTTGGACATTATATATATCTTCAATTTGACTACATCTTTCCTCACCATAGATATTAAGTTCTCTTACTCTCATAGATTTTCATTAAATAGAGCTACTAGAGTTGGGTCTAGATAAGAATATTATAGTGAGTTTTCTATTATAATGATATGGGATTCTACACCATTCTTAAAAAAAACTTCTTTCTTGCAATAGATATTCACATAATAATTTGATCACCAATTCATAATGAGAATTACATCAAAGACAATCATTGGTATGAAGAAAATCTCAGCTAAAAATACAGATTTATGTGTTATGAAGGGGACTGATGGATAAATATTTGATGAAATGATTCATCCACTCATATTTTTTACTACAACTCATTTATTAAAACAAATTGGAAATTTATAATTTTCATGCAAAACATGGAAGATATAAATTAATATGATGATCCAAAATCAAATAATGCATTGGCTACATTTGACAAAACAATTAATGTACCTACCACCATATCATTAGGAACATCAAATTCCACTATTGTAATTGCATATGCTTTCCCTTTTTCAAGAGACTATTTCTGAGGCATGTTTCCTTAGTGATAATGAACCTCATTTTAAAAGCACCCCATCTCTCTAAAATTGTATAATTGAACATCATTAACCTATCTTTTCCCCTTGAATTCACTAGATCGGTGACCCTTTTGTCCATTATTATAGAAAACTCCTATGCCCTTAAAGAATTTCCCGAGATTATTATTTCAAAATTTATAAAATAGTAGAAATTTCTTTCATCCCTTATTCTCAATTCGAACATAATCTTTTCCATTGTTATTAAAATTCCTCTTATTATATTGTTTCATTTGAAATAATTTGACCTATCAAATTCTTTCCCTATTTTGATGGAACATAATACAATTTCATCATATAATTAAAAATTTTTAGAATCTGGTTCCCTTAGAATTTTTTTATTAATACATTCAATAAAATCCTCAATCTTTTAATCCAAATAACATTTGTAATCTATATAATTCATGGATAATATTGTGACGGTTTCCTCATACTCCCCAACACTATTTTTATCCCTTTATAATAGTCAAAATAATTTACTCTTCATTTCAGTCTATTGTTCACGAGGGAAATATTTTCCAATGAATTTTTCCATAAATGTTCTCCAATCAATATATTCTATTTTATCTTCCTCTTCGGTATTCTGGATCAAGAACCACCATTTATCAGTATCACCTTTAAAGAAATATAATTTCTATGCTACCTTTTCATTTTCATTGTGTCTTAATGCTAGAAATTACTTTTCAAGAGACTGGTTTTGTTGCATAGATACTATCAGATTAGTAGTCCTACAAAAAAGGTGGTCTTGTGCAACATGAAATTATCCAATAATATTGTAGCATGGTTTTTCATCACAACCTGAGAAGGTTGACCCACAATAGTCATGAACTGATCTGCACTAACATTTACTATTTTGACTTCCTCAGTAGGTCAATATATAAATTTTCACATGTATTAATTCCCCTTCATCCATTAGGCTCTATCACAAATAAATTTCATACAATAATTTAGGGCATAAATAAAATTTTAAAACTATAAAACACTAAAGATATTATGAATATTTATCCACAACTAATCTCATAATAAAAAACATTATTTATATTTACTTTTAAAAACATTTTAATTTTTTAATGAAAATGTGATTTATATTAAGCATATCCATTGGGAGTGTCAAACTAGGTGCAATTTAAGGCTCATTGTCGTGTACCAAGATACCATGGGTTAATATCGAAACTCCTTGTTAGATTTGTTACTCTGAGGTACATTTCATCAATAGCCACCTCAAATTGTAGTATCCAGATTCAGATTTATTTTCTAGGAAGACCCATATAATACCTACATTACACAAATTCTAGGATGTTCTTCTATTATTATCTTCAATTTTTACATATTGTTTTTTCCTCTAAACTATTTTTCCTAAATCTATTTTCTATGGTTGTTACTAAACTTCATTTGATACCAATTGTAACACCATGAACCTAAAAACCCAAAGCTGATGAATTACTTATGACATTGGAATTGTTAAAAGGAATTAAATCCCAAATTAACGATCATTTAAGTGGCCTTGGAAAACTAGATACATACATGTAACTCCTATTACATTTGGAATGTTAACAAAATAAAATAAATAAAAATACTAATAAACTACATCCATGAGAACTAAAAAATAGTCTCCTATTTATAACCTATTAAAAGAAAACAAATGATATAAATTACCTCAAATTATATGTAATGGTACAAATAGTTGATGAATGAATCTACAATAATTGAATCATAATCAATCTGGCATAATCAATATGTCACGTTGACTAAATGAAAAATGCATGTCATTAATAAAATGAAAACGAAACTACATCCAAATATTTTGTCATAGTGTAAACCTCTTGTAAATAAATTATCTAAAATTAATAAATAAAAGGCTTATTTATTGAACATTGTGTATCTGTAACATGATACCACTATACCGTTAAAACGGATTAAATCTGTGTGTATATACCTGTCAGAAGGTGTTATTGGTTAATTTTAATGACCTATCTAATCAAATATAGCATCATTAATTAATAATTTCAGAACCTAATATTAATTTAATTTATTAATTATATCCTTATTAGGTTCATTCACTACATTTTTTATTTGTTTATGAGGTTTAATTTTATTGTTTTTGAAGCAATTTCTTCCATGGTTTTCAATATCAGTTTACTTGTATTCACAAATGGAAGTTTTTGTAAATGTGGTTAAAAATCCATAATGGTTAATATATATTATTAGAAAAATTAAATATATATAAACAATATTATATTGATTTTTGTTATATTCCCTAAGGATGAATCATTAGATAAAATATAACGATAAACTCATGGATTAACTTAGCGGTTTTGTGCATAATAAACTTTTTTTGTATTATTATTGTATATTATGAGTGTATACTGATTCCAGAACATTTCATAAGAATATATATATATATATATATTATAATATTTTTTAATACTTAAAAAGGTTTCCTGAACATTATTGATGATAGAAATAGAAATTGGAAACTCGTCATCCTTGAATGTGATAAGTTATCACATCTCAGTTTGTATTTTCATTTTTAGTATTAGAGGTGGAAATTAGAGATGATGGTGAATATTACATTAGAATAATAAAAATATATTTCATTTATGTTACTAGAATTTTCATATAATTTGGATAATGAGAGGTGAGGAGAGAGAAAAAATATAATGGAACTTCTAAAATAAGTTGAAAGATAAATGAAGAGCGGCTCACCACGTGAGTACTCATCCTAGATAATCTTATTAAAGCCTTGATTTTTGTCCCTTTATGAGTCTAGAAGGTCTTGGGAGAGGGTGGTATGGGAAGTTTATTTTGAAGAAATTATTTAGGGCTCAAATATTGAGTGATCTGTGTGAAAGACGGATGAGGTTTTGTTTATATAGTTGAGGGGATGAAGGATTTATTAATAATTTAATCATTAATTTATTATTTTTACATAAGACAAGTAAGAGTGATGAATCAATGAAAAAAATAGTAATAAGTGACTGTGAGTTCATCCAAATGTTCTTAACTCATCAAGAAATCATCCACGACTCAATAAATTATGTATTTATCATTTATCCTAATTTATCTTAATTTAAAATTCAAATAATGTTCTTGTATTTCAGAAAAATCCAAAAATTGAACCTAAAAATATTTTGACAAGTAGATTCCAAAAATGAACTCCATTTTTCAAAAATATGTTTCTATATATATGATATATAATTTTTAATTAAAATCATCATTTAATCAAATAATAAAAACATTAAGAATATTTTTCTTCAATTTTAAAGTGTGTAAATTTTATTTACACATACATGGGTATAGTTACAATTCATAATAGTAATATTACAATTTATATGGTTATGTTACTATTCATAAGGTTATGTTACTATTCAAAATATTAGTTTATTATTAATTGAAAGTTATATTGATTCTATCATTCTCCAAATATCACCATTATCGTAACCGTGTATGTCCATTTTTTTAAATTCATAACATATAAGTGGTAAATTTAAGTTTACTGTCCGTGTTATTACTTTCTCCTGAAAAACTGTCATTTTGTTTCATAGAGACTCAATTCATCATGCAATGTAGGTTATTTAATTAATTTAATGTATTTAAGATAAATATACCATAAAAATTATGGGGACTTATACATATAATGGTGGATTTTAAACTAATTTACTACACTTCATGAACATACAAAAATTAATAATTTTCAAAATTAAATTTCTTTAAATATGATTTAATAAAAAAATTTATATTTTTAAATTATTTTGGTTTAAAAATATTTTTTAGGAACAAAGATAGAAATAATGTTTAATTTTAATAAGAATGATGTATTAATTATTTTAAGTACAAATGAGTGGAAAATGTAAATATTAGATAAATATATAATGAATAAAAAGAGGTGAAAGGATTAATGATAATTCTTTAGAGTTATATGATTTTATTTTAAAATTGGTTACATGGTCATAAATAATCTAGATAAATGATGATATTTTAATATAAAATATTTACCACTTTGATAAAATTCATTCAAAATTCCCATGATGGAATCAAATAAAATAAAACTTAAAATGTCGTTTGGATTTATAAACTTTTGATATTACATGTCAAATGGTGTTTATATACACTTTATTAATTTATATATGTTCATAACATATCAAAAATCTCCAAGAAAAAAAATTGATATGAAAACCCCTTGTCAATTTTTTAAATTTTTATTAGTAAACCCCATGAGAAAGAAATCCAAAAAAATGATTTAAACCAAATTATTTTTCCTGAGATACATAATAATATAAATTTATATGATTTATATAAACTATATAAATATAATATTTTGTGAACTAGACATGTTTCTCATGGAAGTAAAAAGTGAGAGGGAAATCTCTTACCTTATGTCTTGACTACCGTCAAACTAATTCAAAACTCTAATTTAACAAATAAGTTCATTATAATTATATTACATAATAATATTAACAAATATCATTATATATATGATTTTATTATATTCTTTTATTACCCATTTATTAATAATACCTTCTTAAAGTCATATATAATGTAATTACCTATTTATTTTTCAGATATTGTTATGATTTGTTATATTTTATGGTCTATTGACTTTGACAGTGGTTAAATCATATCAAGAATTACGAACATGATATAAATATATTATATATTTATTATATATTTATTTATATTAATCTATAAAAATTACTGATGGGATATGATATACATTGTTCTTAGGGATGTTAAGCTTTAAGTATGCATGAGCACTATTTTTTCATATTCATGTTGAGTTCAATAAAAGGAATTTAAACATTATATATTGTAATTAAATAATATCATAGTTATCATATATATCGAATATATTTATTAAAACCATCCTTAATACAAGCCATGTATACAGTGAATGAATCACATCACTTATTGAGGCAGTAGTCTATCGTATACATGAAAGACATTATCATATTTACACAGAATGGGAAGAATGAATTAATGTCTGATATAGAAGTTAAAAATTCATAATTACATAATAAATATCATATAGTAAGAATAAATAAATCATTATGAGACGACTTTAGAGGTGGTAATTTAAAAACAAACAACATCGATTATCGTAGTGGTATTCTTATATACACACAAACGATGATTTTTAATCCATTTTAGTGAAGTCTATATAGTTTTAGTTAATGAAATCAACATTAAAAATCATATTTTATATAATTTTTTTTTATTATATAATTATGATACAATAATAACATTACATGAGGGTGGAAGAAAAAAAATGCAAGTGGATGAACATCACTTCTTCATCATGTATCTTCTATAGGTTTTAACTACATGAAATCCAAGGATAGATTTAATCCAAATTTTGGATTATAGTAACAGTGGAAGAAAGTTGGTAAGTGATGTTTTTTAGATTTCATTGAGCTAAATTAGATGATATGTGTGATGTAGGTTGGAGATCGAGGGACCTTTTATAATCAAGGAAGTGTGTCATTATTCTAAATACACCAAAGAATTAACAATGGGGAGGTATCCCTTACCTCATGTGCCTACATAATATATCATAAATGGGGGAAGGTTTTATTTTTTTACGAATAACCTCCACCAAAAAAAATTGAATGATTTTTCTATAGACTTTATGATTACTCAATTTTACCCCCTTTAGTTTTTACCTGGTAAACTGTATCTCCTTATTTACCTAGGTAATTTAACCTTTAAAACTAAAATTAAAAATTAAAATATGTAGATAAATTAAAAAAACTAATTATGAAAATAAAACCCAATTTATTAACTAAAAGTATTCTGTGTGTAAAGTTAATACTAAAACAAATTCATGTACTATAAAAAATCTTTTTTTACCAAAATCGAAAAAATTAATTTAACCTATATTCAATAATAAATTTAGTAAATAAAATTTAATACCCATTAAATTTTAAAAATTATTATAATTTAAAATATGGGATCAATATTTGAAAATTCCATTCAAAATGTTTCATAGAATTAAAAAAAATAATCCCAAAGACGTGACGAAAAAAGGAATTTTCAAAACAAATCACAAAAATACACAGTTTTTAGGTCTAATTTCATTATGGAATAGATTAAAATGTATTTATTATTATTAATATTGTTTTATTTAACTAAATATACTTTTACACTATTTTAAAATACAAATTATCATTATAAATAAAATAAATTTAAAAAATATTTCAATTAAAATTTATTGTTTTTCACTATTATAAAAAATGAAATATTTAAATAAAATCCAAATAAATAAAACTCAAATAAGAGTGAAATAATGATTTAAAGAATAATGTTTATTTTTTCAAATTAATTTCATAAAATTTTTATTCTTTTTTAAATAATCACACCTTAAGAAGATAACAAAACATCTTTCCAGAAAACTGCTTCTTTTAAGTGTTAAATAATACATATTCATATATCTTTTATAAAACTAACATATAATAAATAATACATTTTTATTGAATATATAATATATAAATTTACATGAAACCATTCAAAAAAAGTTATTCAATTAATTTTTTGGGATAAATCTGATTTTTGTGCAAAAACAGTTTTTTAAAAATGATTTCTTTCTTTTAATTTTTTTTATATAAATTTATAATTAACTCATCAGTATATTATTGGTTATTTATAAATATATAAACCTTATATTTATAATTTATTTAGTATTATTCATAACCCCCATTACAACAAATATGGGACAACTATATGATTAAAGAATAATATTATAATAAAATGTCACATTTTATTTAAATTTAATGTTACATATAATAAAATCTATGATCTGTATTTCATGTAACATAAGATAAAATCATTGTTTTCTGAATACCATAGTAAATATAGTGATTCATTTAAATTAAAATATCAACAAATTAATTTATTTTGTAAAAAAAATTCATAAAGTCTACACGTGTTAAATTCTACACAACATAAAATAAAGTTATCCAACAAAATTTATCTCATACATAAAATGGTCAAAATTTAAAAAATTACATCATAGAACCCAAAATCATCAAAATGTATAATTAAAATTCTTTTAAAATGGTAAATTTAGAAATAATATTATTACCTAATTTAACTCATAATTATGTTTACACATTGGATAATATATGTGGGATGTAATGATTTGAACATTGTGGAATAGTGGAAAAAATTATATTGAGTGATAAAGATCACTGGTCATGAGAAGGTGGATGATCCATACGTAGTTAACAATTATAAACCCCAAAATTTGTGATTATTTAAAGAACAATTTTTTTATCATAAAAGAAGGTACTATGATAAAATTTTTGTTTTGAGATCCATTTCCTAAATGTGATGAATTTTCACAAAAAGATATATTTACATTATTTAATCCCATTTATTAAAACATTCTCACAATATTTTTATTCCCCTATAAATTTGGACATTATCACATACTCTACGAGATTATTTTTTTCATTTATAAATCACTAAATAGTATCTATAAATTAATGATAAGTCATTCACTCAATATCTAGTAATTATATAAATAAAATGGTTGAAAGAGGATATCTATTATTGATAAATATTCATATGGTGAAGTAATATATTAATATAAAAAGACTCATCAAAATTTCAACATAAACCATTCCATAATTGGATAATCTTATCAAAATTCTTAAAGATTAAGTTCAAAAATACATTTGAAATAATGTCACTAAATTTCCAAAATGAACTTATCATTAATCTTGATATATAATAAATTGGATCAGGATTTTGACATATGAAATATGTGATTAATGTCATCATGTATTCTATTGAAAGATGGTAATAAACAGTATTACCTTAAACCCATATTTAAAAAAACATTCTTCTTTATTTATTCAATAAACCAATGATTAATGAATATATTCATTAAATACAAATATTATATTAAATCCATCCATGACAATATAAATTTTTTTTAATATAACATTTATCATTTTTGATGTCAAAATTATTTTCCAATTTACATTATCAATATCAGTCATATTTTTATCTCGACATAAATATCTAAACATCATAAACATATTCTAGGTTAACTATCCTGAAATTTTGTTTTTCCTTTGAATATCATCATACCATTAATTTATTTTTTTAGGTCATCAAAATCATTCTACATCTCCATTAAAGCTATTAATTTAAAAAATAATAAAACATTATTATATATTTAATTATTCATATAACATAAAATTTTAATTCCAATAAATAAATACTTCATTCTCCCAAATACCTTTTATAATCATTCATCATTTTCATCATCTCATTATATATTAACACAATCCTTTTATATGTCATTTTAAGTCTCTTCATTATTAGAAATATTACTATTACTCATACAACCATGATGTCTTTCTTCAATATTATTCAATTTAGAACATCGATTTTATTAATACACATACTTTACAAATTTAATTAATACAATAGTTTATGTTATCTTAGAGGGGGGGGCATTATTCTCACCCATGTCATTAACCAAACATTTAATTTTCCTTTTATAGTAACTAAATTTGTTTCCTTGTTTTCTTATGTCTATAAAATCATCAAGTTTCTATAAAAAATCAACATTGTTGATTCTTCTGACATTATTTACATATAGGATAATTAATTTTATTTTCTCCTTGGTCTCCACTACCATATATCTTTGAAAAATATTTCCTTATCATTTTTGGTTATTTTTAGAGTAGGTTATGATATACATTGTGAATTTTATTCCAATAAATACTATTAGGAATAATCAAATAATCCATTACTCCAATCATCATCCCATTATTATTATCATCAGATTATCTTCCACCACATTCCATGTAAACATATTTCTTTCTGGTTTATCCGTTGACTAAAAATCTAAAACATAATTCGGGAAACAAAAATTATAGTAGAAAACCGTATAATAACAATATATCATTTATTGGATATCTAATCATGACATATTATTTAATAAATGATACCTTAGGTTTATCTTGTGTTATTAATCATCATGTTATATTTGTATCCCTCATGATGGTTCATAATTACTTTTAAAATTGACAATGGATATCCCCTAGTAGTGTTAAATAAGGTGTGCAATAAGGCCTAATTTTTCTTCACCAATTCTTTATCATGTTTAGCTCGATATGTTATTTTTTGGGTTTATAACCATTTGAAGACTTGTGTTAGATCTGCATCTAATTGTAGTATTCAGAAATAGATGCAATTTCTTAGAATCCACTCTCTCTGTCCTTTACTAAAATCTAGGATATTTACTTACACATTTACTTATTGTTATACATATCCTTATATACATTCCATGAAGTATCCTTATAAATATAACAAGGGATCTAAATAATGATTTCTCATCCTCCATTATAATGGTTGTCTAAACCTGTTCTCTACTACCAACTATATAGACCCTGACTTCTGATACATTAATATTAGATCTATTAAGATGAGTATTCCTTACATTATATAAAAACACACCTTATGAACATAATAGTATTTTGAATTTGTAATAATGGAACCCAATTTTAATATATTCTCAAACATCTTAAATGTTTTCTAAAATATCTTCCAATTTAGTACTCTTTATAGACATACCCTTAAAAACCATCCTTCCTAACCTTAGGAAACAATGCATAATAATGGTTGAGCTCAAATGATCAGTAAGGATAATAAAAGGAGATATACAAGAATAAAATGAACATAAGGTTATGAAAACAAAAACATTAAATTTTAAAACCATATCAAAATTATAAAATATCATAATCATGATTCATATCTTAATGAGTTGATGTTCATAAGACATGAATCTTATGGGAATCAAATAACGCAATCTATAAGATAATAACATTCGAATGTAAAAAATATTTTTTGGATTATATATAAACATAGAAAATCATTTCCATATTAGTCATAAATCTCTTTTAAGACCATAATAGTGAAAAAATCCCTTTACTGAGGTGGTTTCAAACCCTGTTCTGGACTTATATCACTGAACTGGGTTTACTCTATTTTCATTTACTTTCTTACAAAACCATGGTCACTCTTCATTTCATCCCTATCATACTAAAACGAGTTCACTCACCATTCAAGTATTATCTATATCATGTTATATAAATAATTAAAAATTTATATTTATAGGGATATAGGTCCCACCATTCACAAAATGAAGGCCATATTAATAGATTTTAGAAGATCATAATCAACCATAATATCATATCCCATGAAAAGATATGGATATAATAATTATTTCATTATATCAGCACATATGGAAAAGAGAAAAGATTCACAATCATTTAATCATTGAATATCCTATGAAATGAAGATAGTTTAATAAGAACTTTATCATGATATAACTCATTGAAATGAAATGGTATTCATAAAAACCATGCCATAAAAATATAAACCATTTTGATGAAGAATCATAATGGTATCCATAGATCATATCCATTTTAAGGCCTAGTTAACACCAATATATATTATCGTAAATGGATAATAATATTTTAAGGTAATTTAAAATATTTATTTAGGAAAATATTCCATCATCTTTGAAAAATTGTTTATAAAGAATTTAAAGAACTATTTTTATTGGAAATAACGTCAATATCTTATAAATAATTATTTGAAAATAATTTAAGACAATTTTTAATCATAATATTTTTTTGAAATTTTTATCATTGAAATGATATTAAAAGATCATTTAAGAACAGATTCGATTTTTTTTGTAAACATGGTTTTAGAAGGAACCTAATTTCAGATCCAAGATATAAATAATGTAGGGTATTTGTAAAATAATTTTCTTAATTATATTAATTATTAAATTGTAGATAAATTGTATAATTAATTGAACATATCATGAATAACCATATGATAATAAAATTCATGTTAATTCTTGAGTAGTATATATTTATTTTTCCCCATTGGGGATATGATCATAAATAATTTTGATGAATGTTGAGGTAGTAACATAAAATATTTTCTAATTTGGTAACATTGAATCAAAACAACAATGACGGAATAAATTTAAATTGTACATAAATTATAATTATAATGAATAAATTCATTATATTACATGTTAATTGGGAATTATATACAACAAATGAATAAATATATGTACGTAACATATTGTCTATCTCAACAAAGGTAAATTGAGACAAAAATACCATACTGATTTTTATACTTATGAAATGTAATCCCCATGAAAGAGAGATGGCCAAATGGATGTTTAAACTATAATATTATTCCAAATATATTTGGTGATATACATTCATCAGAAGTATATACACCACCTAAAAGAAATAGTTGATGAAATGACATGCATCTCATGGAAGTAAAAAGAGTGATGCAAAACCATTACATTAACTGTTGAATTAAGTAAAACTCATTTTGACATCATTTATAATAAATATAGGAGAATTAAACATATATTAAATAACCATATCAACATATATTTATAGATATATTAATTTTTATATCATTTTTTACCATTTTATTAACAATTCGATGTTAAAGTCGTGATTAAAGTAATAATTACTTTGTTTTACATATATTTCTTTATTGGTTGTATTTTTGGTCCTATTATATTGATAAAGGTTCTATAATATCCATAATTCTAACTATGATAAAATATAATATATATTTTGAAAATATTTATTTATATTAATCCTTATAATTTAGTGATAAAAATGAAATGCACTACTCATGAAGTTGATAATCCACACATACTCCTGGAAAATGTATTCTAATTTTATTATACGGTTGAATGAAATAATTTTATATTATATATATTATCATTCGAGAATAAAATTTATCTTATATTTAGCAAAAAAAATATTAAACCAATCCTTAATACATTTTTTTGTAGTGTGAACAAATCATATCTCTATTCTTTTGTATTGCATGCCTTTATGTAGCTTGTTCTGTTAATGAATTCTTGTGCCACTAGTTTGGTCAGTTGTGAGTGGCTGTAGTCGAATCTACCTCTTCATTTATTTTACTATCCTAATATATTGTGTTGATGTATTTTAGATACTCGTTGTATCATCCCTATAAGTCTATCTATGATATGGGTTGGATTTTTGAAGGATGCATGCCACTATCTGGTTTCTATTTTTATGTGTTTTTGCTAGAATTAAAATCCTCAAACATTGAAAAACAAATCCATTTCTACATAAATATGATAACTATCTAAACAACACATTTATAGTTTCTTTTTTGGATATTTCCAGTGACCTTCTGTGCACCAACTTGGTTGACTCTCTTCTTTTGTTTGCGGTAGAGCTTGCTATTTCAGCCTATCCAGATGAGCTGGACCAGCATTTGATTGGTGTTATCATCACATGAATATTTTAGCTCTTGAAGAATTGGATCTTGATCAGAGTTACTTCTATTTTGGACGGATATGTTTGCTTACTCAAAGGCATAACATCTCAGGCAGTTTGAATGAGGTGTGGTTTGAGCTTTTTTGAAATAAAATCATGTATCGCTATCATATTTTGTGTCTGTGTTGGGGTTGGTGTAAGCCCATTACACCTTGAGCATGTACTATAATTCTTATTATTTTTTAAAATTTTTTGGGGGGTGAATTGGGTGACCAATTTTGGTCCCTATTTGTCAAAAAAATCACATCCCTTCAAGAGACGGTAGTCTACCGTAAACATGAACAATGTTATTGTATTCCAATAAAATTTAATGCATTAAGGTATTTGTGATAAAAAAAATTAAAAAAATTATAACATAAATATATTAAATTTCATATATATATAATAAATCCATAATTAAGACTATTCTTGAGAGGTGTTAATGGAAAAAAATTACATTGGTTCACAAGATATTATTCTATCACACACACGAATGATGATTTCATAAAAAAATTAATGGATGTGAAGATGGTTGTAGGTTCTCATCATAACATAAAAATAAATAATATGGAATATACAGATTTAGTTATATAATCATGATATACAATTAATTTACGGAGGATGAAAAAAATACACTTGGGGGAGGGAAAAATAAAAAAAACACTTATGGATGAACGTTAGATCTTCATAGAATATCCTTCTTATATTTTCACAATAATCATTCATAGAAAGTATATAATCCCAAATCATGTCATTTATTGTGATGTTATGGAATTTGGTATGTGATTTTCTGGGGTTTATGGAATAAATGGCTTGAGAGTTGTGAATAAGGGGTGATAATGGGATTCCTTTTATAATTGAAGAGGAGTATCAATCTTGTAAGTACATAAAAATATTCAATACTAAGAGGTCTATTTTAAATCATGTTCCACAAAAATATATTAATAATTGAGTTTTGGGATGATTCAGTGAAAAAAACGTCTACCATAGAAAAATAAATACATTTTAATAATTGTAATCCTTAATTATTAGGTATACTCAATATAACCGCCATCAGGTTTTAACATTGTAACTTGTATATTTTTATTTTCATAAGTAAATATTACATTAAGAATAAAATTGAAATTATCATTATTTTATAATTTATAACAAATTATTTTGATAACAAAAACACAATTTAATAAATAAATATCATATTTTTTAAAATTAGTGTTAACACAAATGCATGTAATGGGTGAAACCCTATTTTAAACTTATTCATGGTAAATGATCTTTATTTTTTCGTCAATCATTACTGTAAAAAAATATTATAAATTATTATATTATTTTAATTATTAATTTTAAAAATATAGAATTCATTTTTCCAAATTCAACAAAAATTAGTGGAATAAATTTATTTTTCATAAATCCCACACACTTGATGAGAAATATGGTCTTTAATGTGAAAATGATCAAATATTTAAAGTGTTTTTATGTTAAATTAAAATATAAAATTTATTTCAGTTACTTGAATTAGATTAATAAATGTATAATTGAACTAAATTTTATTTAAAACCAATTTAAATTTTAATTGATCTTTACAAATAAAGTGAAAATAAATGATATTTTCAATTAAAAATATGTATTTTTACCTCTTAAAATAAATTAGATTATCTAAAAAATACTAAAAAATATCCATAAGATGATATTGGAATTATGAATTCAATAATTAATTTTTTTTTCAAAATTAACTTTTCCAAATGAGATAAAAATTATTTCTTAATTAATAGTGCCATAAAAATTAAACTAAACTGCTTTTTAGAAAAATGTTGTTTTAAGTATAAAATTATATTTTTTCTTATCACTTTTCTAGAAAACCAATTACATTAATACTGAAAATTTTATTAACAATTTAATGTGTACATTTAACTAAAACTTTTCCCCAAATTTGATTCTTTTATTTTATCAAGGTAAATAATTTTTATGTGCACAAAGTTGTTTTTTTAGAAAATAATTTAATTATTACAAAAAAGTTTTTATTTTCATTTATAATTAATTAGAATAGAAGTAATTAATTCTATATACATTTGAAAACCATATTTTCACAATTTATTTAATCTTACTCCTAACATCTATTCCAATGGATAAGCGATAAATATCATATTAAATAATTTTATTTAAACAACATGATATATTTCATTTACACATAGTATTGTGTGTAATGAAATATTAGATTGAGGTTGTGTCTAAAATAATCAAAACATAGTTATGTATGTAACTCTAAATAAAGTATTGGGGCATGTAAAAATACTTCAAAAAGATTAAATTAATTTGAAAAAAATCATTTAATCTTGGAGAATTTCACCATACCAATTTATATATGTAATCATAGAATAATCTCTTGACCGTAAGTTTATCATGTATGAAATTATGCATTTTATCATGATGAAATTAGTTTTTTTATCTATTTGATTGTATATGATTGTATTACATCTGTTGATGTTGTCCCCCATTAATGATATTGGTTATATTAAATATTTGAGAATTTTATATATTTTACATTTTATACGTTATTTATTTATCTTATAAATTCATTTTTAATGCTTTATCATATGAGCATATGATCTTACCTTTTATTATGTTTTTCTTTCCCCATATTACATATATTAAATTTATAAATGATTTCATGGTTATAGTCTAAGAAATGATAATGTCATCACGTGAAAATTATATGTTATTTCATGTTTTGAAATATAATTTGAGAGTTATATAGGTTTCTTGTCTACCAATATTAATAAACTATTTGATTTCATGTGATGTTGTATCTTGTATATTTTTCCAATATTTTAAAATAACCACTAAATTTGGGTTATTTTAGTTGGGGTGTTACAAATTAGATTAAGAAATATTTCTTTATAGTTATTTAGGTAATAAAAAAGATCTTTAATATATATGTTATGTCTAGTACATGGGAAATCCTTTGATAAAAAGATGATTGTATAATTTATTGATCATCTCAATTGATATTATACTCATCAAAAAACCTGTTAAAGCTCATTATACAATGATAATACTCTATTGATTGATACTAAGTTTCATAAAGCATAGATCTTATTTTTCTATGAGTGGGTATTAATTATTAAAATATAATTGTAAAGGGTGAACTGGTTCATCTCTTTATAGGAGTTTCCTTTTTAGTGAGTCAATTCATAATGGATCGTTTAATGGGATGGTTCACACTGGATAATTTTGTCAGTTTATTCTTGTAAACTCATTAGGTTGGATTGAATTCATTAACTTGTTTATTGAGATGATAACCATTGACTCATTTGGTCTGAGAGTTACTATATTTCTAATGAGCAGAGTATTAGTTCCATTAAAGTTTTCATCGATCGATGAATCATTGGTGTCTCCTTTTTCACATTCCTTCACATCATCCAGTTATGTTTGGTATTTAATGGATGAAGATAATATGGAGTTTTATTCGGGATTGTTCTGGATGTTAGAGGATATACTAGTTGATTTAGATATACCATGATAATTGAATTCACATGATCTACATTATGGGTGTAATCCATTCATCAAATTTAATCATGGTATATTTCTTTCTGATTGAATTTTACTAGAGATAACCATGGGGAAGAAATTTTTCTACCCTTGTGGGCTAGGTTCACCACTGTAGAAATCAAGTCACTAAGGCTAGTTATAATTAACGTAGAAGATTCTAGAAAATGGTGATAAAGAATCATCATTTGACCACTATAAATAGATACATATATAACTCATAGAAGATTAAAAATTTTAGGGTGTGCATCTCTTATTGAGTTTTAGTGGTCATATTTCCCTTTTGGGCACTCCCTTAAGGAATCCAAATCTATATAAGTGGGGTTAAAACCACATCCATTGAATCTTCTTGTGGAATTTGAGTAGAAATTTTGTGATGAAGACCATAGTAAGGCGGAAACCACAAATATTGCTCATGGGTAATTTTATAAATGTTGTGGATTCCCTCATCCACCACTCTAAGGTATGATAGTTTTGTGGTATTGTAATCTAGAGCCATCCTTATGATTTAATTGGATTTGTAAACATATTCCAAATTCTTCTCTCTGTTTTTTCCATGATTGGGTGGTATGTAGTTATTTTTCTTATGATACCCTCAATAGATACATCGAATGTTGTATGAATTACATTTAAATGGTATTTTTGGACCATTAAATTTTTCATTTATTCATGGAGTTGATGGTTTGGAAAAAACATCCATTAAGGTTTTGGGGAAAAAATATTCATTAGAAATGTGGTAAATATCTTTCTAGAGTGTTAGAAATAGGTTGTTGGATATTGTGATGTCTCTTTTTTTAATAAATGAAATTATTTTAGGGTTTCATGAGTGTCTATTAAGGATAAATGACAATTAAAATGAATCTCTATACTATAACAACACATTTAAAAGAATGATCAGTTGAATTAATTCATGGGTAAAGTATTTATATCTATTTTATATTTCTATTTCTAAAACACTAGTCCACCCTTGATGTTTTGAGTCAACACAATCCTTCTTTACATATGATGATATTCATTAATAGTTTACTAGTATTTATTTGGGTTTATCTATCATAAATATGATAGGTCTTCAAGATCATATCACCCATTTGAGTGTAATTATTAAAAACAAAAAAACTCTATTAAATATTTAACATATATTCATTAAACATTTAGTAATCCATGTATTGTACTGTAATGGTCCGAACCCACCTGGTCCATTACTTTTCCAAAACATAGCTCCACAACAAGGGTTGCACCGGTCATAGGGGAACCGGTTACGGTGGCACCGTGACGGTCGCACACTGATCAAGGTGGAACTATGACAGTGGAATCGCTGACGGTGGCACTACAATGGTGACACCATGATAGTGGCACTATGAGGATGACACTGTGACGGTGGCACCGTGACAGTGACACTATGTCCTCACCGAGCGTTCTTTTCCAGTTTCAGACTTCTTTGCTGCCGTAACATATATTTTTTCTTAAAGATAATTTAATTCCCTCATTCAATCCATTTTAAGACCATAAATAATATCTAAAATCCCGCAAGAGTTGGGCAACCCTTAACATACCAAAACGTGTATTTTTCATTAATGCCATGCCCTTCCCCGTACGTTTTTCCATATGATTAAAGAAAAATGATTAACGCATAGCCATTATGACCACCCCATCGAAGAGAATTGTAAAATGACAATTAATTCCATCATGTGTAACTGCCCAACCATTTGGGGAACCACAATCCAAATATAAAGCCTTCAAATTTCTATATCTCGTAACAAGGGGATATGATCCTTATATCGCATTGGAATTACTTCTTCTTCTTCCTCTTGGTTTGTCTCTTTTTTTTCCTAGTGCGTTTAGAGTTCCCCTTCCCCAGGCATGTGGTGCGCCCATGTCGGAGCCTTTCTGCTCACCCTTGGAGTCCCCGACGTTTCTCCCTTATATGTCGCGCATTCCCAGTTCATGGGGAATGGAGAAGAACTTCGATCCTTGATCAACCAATTAGGGAATTTTTTTTCATCTCTCCTTATTGTGTATCATGCAGGGTGGTTACACTACTGTTTTTGTGGGAATGGATGAAACCAAACCTTTACAAAGATAATAAACAGACTGTTAAAGAATCATGGGGTGTGTTGGACAATTCTGTTGTACTCATTTATATTTCTATATGTTGTGAACTGTATGGGATTATTCTCACTTAAAATCATGGTCGTTTGTGGTATTTCTTTGTGCACTACTGAACCCTTGTATTTTGTGATGATTAAATAAATATAACATGTAATTGGGTAATCACCTATACTCGGTTATTTAAATGGATACCTAGTGAACATCAATCCTTGTGTGGTCACCTCGGTTAACCAACAGAGAGAAGAAATTAATGAATGATGTGATTGGATCTGGAATATTCCCTACTCTATTTTGGTTGTAGGTTTTTTGTTCTATTTGATGCTTATGGGGTGATGTGGATGAGGATGTGATCCTCTGTTGGAGAGTGGTTGTTGGTTGTGAATCTGAAGCTATGTTGGGATGTATCTCGAGGCTTTGTTTGGTTCCTGTAATTTGAGGGATCTCACTGATCCATTTGTTGTTGTGACTTCACAAGGGAACCGGATGTGAATGGTTAAATTGATGTTTGACTAATTCTCTTTCTCTGGCTTGTGGATATTCCAGTTAGTTTTCCAGTAGTGTATAAATCACCTAAATGGGATCTCGTGAACAAGAAAGAATGACTTTAATGGGGAATTGGTTTGGGAATGAGTTGTGACATGGTCTTGAGTGTTGTGCCTTTCTTTTTTAGTGAATATTAATGATGGTGTTTGTGGTTAGGATGGATTTGGAAACCCTACGTTTGGATGATTTCTCGTTACCTATAAATATAATTGTAGTTCTTATGTTTCGTAATTGCGCCCCACCCAAGTTGACCACTTAGTGCCGAACAGCCCCATTTCATGGGGGAGGGTGTTTTTTCCAACACTCCAATGAGTGGCTGGTTATTAGCTCCTTTTCTAATCCATTTCTCGAATAGCCGATGACTTTTCGGGCAGGATGTGATGGCCTGAGGTCCATTATAGCCCAAGATTTTTTGGGTAGGGTAGTTGGGGTGGTTGGCCGAGGTGTGTGCGGGTAGGTTGTTTACAAGAGTTTCAGGATGAGGCCCAGGTGTCTGCAGGCATGACAGTAGTTGTTGCAGCCCACGTGTTTGCGGGTGTGGTTACAGAATGGTGGTTGTGGCCCAAGTGATTGTGGGTGAGATGCAAGGTTGTGGCCAAGGTGTTTGTGGGCGGGGTGTGGTAGTGGGACTGTGGTGAGAATTATGGGATAGGTTTGATGCATTGGATGTCTTCAATAACCAGTGGGAATGTGGCACGAGGTACCCAAAATCGATGTCCTATTACTATATATGTCTTGACTTGCGTTATTTGGGGAGTGTGCCTTGGTGAGGCTTGGGTGGCTAGTTTTTCTTTTCTAGGTACTTTGGTTACCTCTTTTCTCACAGGGCATTAGAATGCATCCCCACTTGTGCACGAGAGTCTTTGGTTTTACCTATTGAATATACATGTATGATCACCTTGCGTATATAAAACTACTTTCAAGTTTCTAGGAGGACTTTAGGGATCATGTAGGGCCGTACTAGCTTGAGCATTGGGATAGTTTCAATTTCTGTTGCTATATTATTTTGGTACATTAACGTTGTAGTCTCCATGTATCTTTTGGCATTTACTTTTGTAACATTCATATGGGAATTGTTTTCTTTGGATTTACTTTACCCCTCCCCTAGTATTTGTGTTACTGGAATTTACTATCTTATCTCTCGATCCAATTTAAAAAAGGGGTAATGACTTACATCTTGTGTGTGATTATATACCCTTGGTGCTAGTCTCCACTCCAGGACCTTTTGAAGGCGGGTCTCGGAGGTCATTATCTCTCCTTCAATTTGAAGAAGGAAGGGTCTTGCACTCTGCTATCCCTTCTCTCATCATGGTGAATGTCGGTCATGAAAAAATTGTATCAGATGGAGGTTGAGAGATAGGATGAAGTCTGGGGTTAGGCATTGTGAGGATTTCATGGTATGGTAGGCCAATAGTGTTGGGTGATCTTGGTGCATGAAATAGGCCAGGGAAGATAGGCTAGGACATGGGATTTTAGGGCCCTCCATGATCTGATGCAAGGACTCTGGGCCTACCGAATGACCTAGTGAGGCTGCACTGATTGTGGGGTAGAGACCCTAGGGAAGGTACAAACATCATAATGACTTTTGTTATTATTTTCATGGGTATTTTTGAGATTTAAAATGAGAAACAAGTCTATAAATATTTAAGAATAATATTCTACACTACTCGGGCATAGGTATTCCTTGTTTACCTTGCAACTATGGAACCTAGGATATGACCACGAGTAGTGTGGGTGATTTAGGCCTAGGAGGTTAATTGGATGATTTCTAGAAGGCTGACCTAGAGGAAAAAGACGATTAGTGGCAGAAGTTGCTTCGTGCATTTCAGCGGTAGATCCTCAGGAAGTACAAGGGTAGCATCTCTGACGTGGAGACATAGAGCTGGCTAGAGGATATAGTGATAGATTTCATCTTGATCTGGTCTCCGAAGGAGTATTGGGTTCCTCTAGATGTAGGCTAGATGTGTGGAACATTGCGTCAGTGGTGGATGCTTTATCTTGTGGAGAAGAGGGAGGCTGAGGTGATGTGAATTGACTTCGAGAAGGAGTTCCAGGCGAAATTCCTCTCTTCCATGATAAAGGCTGAGAAGAGGCCAGAGCTATTATCCCTCTAGCAGGGGATCATGTTAGTGAGAGATTTGGGGATCATGTTCAAGGATCTACTTCATTTCGCTGCAAACATTTATTCGGATGAGGAGTCTCGGGCGAGACGTTTAGTAGAGGCCCTCCAACCTTCTCTTCATTATGATGTTACTCCCTTTACCTTATCGACATACTTGGATGCCCAGAAGAAGGCTGAAGTGGTGAAAAGGATGCACACGCTGGGAGGTGGATCGCGAGAGGGTATCCAATTTGGCTCGTCGAAGGGGAAGGCCGTCAGTAGCAGGCCTTCAGCATCAGGGCCATCTAGGTTTCGACCAGTATGGAGTAGGCCCCAATAGTTCCAGTTCTGATCTCGCAGTCCTCCCCCTTTCCTTTCAGGCCCTAGACCAAGATGATTCATCTATGGCAGCCATGGTCACCTTTGAAATCAGTGCCCAGATCGAGTACAATTTAATGGGGGTGGGTCGGTGCAACACTTAGCCCAACCGCATCAGTTTCCAGATAGGCCCTTTTAACAGCATCAGTAGGGGCAGCAAGTTATCACTCCTCTGTGGGCAAGAATTGCTGGAGGAGGGGGACCTCAGGGTGCTCCTCAGGGACCTCAACCAGGGCACGGTCAGGGAGGTGGCTGATAGCCGAGGGGTAGGGGAGATGGGCATGGAAAGTTACACGCTGTGGAGGTAGTGGTTCCAGTAGGGCCGGAAGTCGTTGGAGGTACGATCAGCATGTCTAGTACTCATGCATATGACTTGTACCTTACAAGAGCTTCAAACTCCTTTTTTGTGCCCAGTCTTTCCCAAGATCTTGGTTTAGACACTGAGAGACTTCCAATAACCCTGGTGCTAAGCACGCTAGTCGGGGGTCGGACCGACTTGTTTTATGTTTGCCAAGGGTGTAGACTAATGATAGGGACACATCAATAGATCATCGATCACCTACAGTTGCAGATACAACCATACGATGTCATCCTAGCCGTTGAATAGTTGTTCTCTGTATGTTCCATCATTGAATGCTTCTGAGGAAGGATTGTGTTTTCATATTTGGGTGGGTGACGTGTAACATTAATCTCCGAGTGGGGTTTCCAGAAAAGCAATTGGCGAGAAGAGAACATCCTTTCTTTGTTAGCTAAACTATCAGTGGAGTCGGTGGATGCAGAAATAGTAGAAGAACCAAGGATCGTCAGTGAGTTTATAGACATCTTCCCTGAAGAGGTGTCAACTCTACCCCCTCGACGTAATGTTGAGTTTGTGATAGGCTTGCAACTTGCTTCTAGTCCTATTTCGATGGATTCCTACCGGATAACACCTTCTGAGTTGTGGGAGTTATGGATTCAGAATGAAGATCTGAAGAAGCAGGGTTTTGTTCGACCAATAATGTCACCATGGGGTGCTCCATTCTTGTTCACAAAGAAGGCAGATGGTGGTATGAGGATATGCATAGACTATAGGAGACTGAATCAGGTGATGGTCAAGAATCGCTACCCCCTTCCGAGGATAGACGATCTATTTAACCTTCTGAGGGGAGTCGATTGGTTTTCTAATGTCGATCTGCAGTCTAGATTTCACCAGCTGAGGGTGACATCTCAAAGACCGCCTTCAGGTGTAGATATGGGAACTTTGAGTTTTTGGTCATTCCATTCGGTGTTACGAACGCTTCAGTTGTGTTCAGGGGGCGCATGAACTCTGTCTTCAGGGAATACCTGGATTGGTTCATAGATGTGATTATTGATGACATCCTGAACTACTCATGATCCAAGGAGGATCACTCAGAGCACGTGAGAACTAGTTTAGAGGTCTTCCGACAACACCAACTTTATGGGAAATTGTCAAAGTGTAAGTTCTGGATGTAAGAAGTTCACATCCTTGGGCACGTGGTGTCTGAGTAGGGAATTGTAGTGGACCCATCAAAGGTCAAAGCGGTTGTTTCTTGGGCAGCACCCAAGAATGTGGCTGAGGTTCGTTGTTTCCTTGGACTGGAAGGTTACTATTAGAGGTTCGTGCCAAAATTATCTCAAGTTACAACACAATTGACAGCCTTGACCAAGAAATACTAGGATTTCATGTGGAATGGTCATTATGAGGCAGCTATCTGCTATCTGAAAGGGATGTTTTTAAGTTCCCCTGTGATGAGGTTTCCAGAAGAAGGGGCGGTGTATGAAGTGTTCTGAGATGCTTTAGGATAAGGCCTTCAGTGTGTGTTGATGCAGTGACAAGGGGTGATCTCTTATGGGTCTAGATAGTAACGTCCTCATGAGAATAATTAGGCCACCCACGGCCTGGGGCTTGCGGTGGTGATGTTTGCACTAATGTTGTGGCGTCATTACCTCATCAGGGAGCGCTTCATGGTCTTTAAGGATCACACAATCTTGATGTATATATTCACTCAGCGGGACCTAAACTTATGGAAATGAAGGTGGATGGACTTCCTTTAGGACTACAATGTTGATATTTCCTACACCTCAGGAAAATGGAATGTGTTGGATGATGCCTTGAGGAGGATATCGCAGAAGGATGCCGTTTGAGTGTCAACAGATGCTTGGAAGGTGATGGAGTAGTTGGCTACCCTACAACTGGATGCGAGGATAGATGGTGGTAGAGGTTTCATGTATTAGATAAAAGTATTGTATTCTATTTTGCGGCAAGTAGAGGAATCTTAAAGGGGATACATACAAAGTGATGTAATGCATGACGGAGTTAACCCAGGCGATTCACCATAATGGTGGATAGAGGATGGTCACAATCAGATGCTTTTTTGAATAAAGTAGTTTGTTCCAAAGATGATTCTTGATAGAGTTCTTGGTGAGTTTCACAACTCACCCCTGATAGTACACCTGGGAGCTTCCAAAATGTACCAGGGATTGAGGATTTAGTTTTGGTGGCCCGGGTTAAAGTGGGCAGTGGTCGAGTTCATGGCCAGGTGCCTAGTATGTCAGTAGGTGAAGGTTGAACACCGTGTTCCAGGCGGTCTGTTACAACCATTAGATGTCCATGATTGGAATTAGAGAGACATCTAGATGGATTTCATCATAGGGATACCTAAGGTTCATGGAGGCTGCGATGCTATCTGGGTAGTGGTGGACCAGTTGATGAAATCGGCTCACTTTCTGGAAATCAATGTGTCAGGTGTAGTGGATTCCTTAGCACGGAGGTACGTGGATGAGGTGGTGCGATTTCATGGAGTTCAAAGGTTCATATTCTTGGATATGGATGCATGGTTTCCCTCACGAGTCTGGGAGGGATTACACCATGCTTTTGGAACTCAGCATTGTCTTAGAACTGCCTTCCACCCCTAGACACAGGGACAAACAGAGCGCACCATCTAGAAATTGTAGTATATGCTACGAGCATGTATTCTGGAATCTGTTGGATCATTGGAACAACACTTGCATCTGGTAGAGATTACCTACAATAATGGCTATCACTCTACCATTAGCATGGCTCCGTTCGATGATTTGTATGGAAGGCCATGTCGCTCACCCGTGTGTTGGGATGAGGAAGGGGAAATAGGTGTTCTTGGCCCGGAGGTGGTGCAAAGCACGACTAGCAAGGTTCATATTATATGGGAGAGGATGAAGGCATCCCAGGACCTGGAAAAGTCATATGTTGATAATAGGAGGAGACTCGTGGTGTTCGAGGTCAGGGACCACATGTTCTTGAATGTCTCCCTTCGGCGTGGGTGATAGAGGTACGGCGGGGTGATTAATATTTCTCTCAGGTTCTTCGGACCGTTCGAAGTGCTGCGGTGGGTCGGTGAAGTGGCTTATCAGCGAGCGCTACCACCACCTCTACTAAGACTGCACGATGTCTTCCATGTGACTCAGCTCCGACGATATCTACACGACGATTCAAATGTCCTTGACTGGGAAAAGCTACATATCGAGGATGATGTGACTTTTGTGTAAAGGCTAGTGAGGATCAAGGATCGTGAGGAGAAGGTGCTCCGTTGATGGATAATTCCTTTGGTTCATGTCTTGTGGAGGCATATAGGTCTTGAAGAATGTACCTAGGAAAGAGAGATGCAGATGCATGACCAGTACCCAGAGTTGTTTTGAGTTTTGTTCTATTTTGTTTGTATTTTTTTTATGGAATGCATTACCTTGTTAACTATGGAACGTGCTATTTTCCTTTTCAGTGGATGTGTGTAAAGAGTCATGACTATGGGGATGGGTGGACCCGATCCCTAAACGAGACACATTATGCTGGATGCAATTAAACCCATGTGGGCGACTTATTACCACCCAAAGCAGATAGTATCTTGAATGGAGGAATAAACTCCCTAACCCATATGACTAGACAGTTTGACCCTCTAGTGTTTCTTGGTTACTTGAGTAAGAGGTGTTTTTATATCTAGATGAGGTTCACTTATGATAGGTATCATTCTAGGTGGTTGTTCGGAACCCCTCTTTTCTTCAGGTATAGTTTTGATTATCGAGGGAAAGAATAGTTTTAGAGGTATCAAATGTAATGGACCAGACCCATCTTGCCCATTAATTTACCAAAACAAGGCTCCACCGAAATAGTGGCACTGGTCACAGGGGCACTGGTTACGGTGGCACCGTGATGGTCGTACACTGGTCAGGGTGGCACTGTGACAGTGGAAACAGTGATGGTGGAGAGGTGAGGGTGCCACCGTGATGGTTTCACCATGAGGGGGACACCGTGATGGTGGCACAGTGATGACGAAATCATGTCCTCACTGAGTGTTTTTTCCAGATCCCAACTTTTCTGCTCCTGCAACATATATTTTGACATAAATATAATTAAATGACCCCTTTCAATCCATTTAAAGACCATAAATAATATCTAAAATCCCCCAAGATTCCGAGAACCCATAACATACCAAAAGATGTGATTTTTCCTCGGTGTCACTGCCTTCCTCATATGTGTTTTTTTTATTAAATAAAACGGTTTAACGCATAGCCGTTATGACTACCCCTCTGAAGATAATTGTTAAATGACAATTATTTCCATCATATGTAAAAGCCCAACCACATGGGGAACCACGATTCAAATTTAAAGCCTTTGAATTTCCATATCCCATAACAACATGATCAAATACTTATATCACAGAAACATTTCTTATTCTTCTTCCTCATGGCTAGTCTCTTTTTCTTCCTGGTGCATTTGTAGTTCCCCTTCCCAAGGAATGTGGTTCACCTTTGTCGGAGCCTTTCTACTCACCCTTGGAGTCCCCGATGATTCTCCCCTGCATGTCATGCATTCCCAGTTCTTGGCACGAGGAAAAAACATTCATCCTTGATCATCCAAGTAGGGATTTTTCCTTCGTATCTCTTTATTGTGTATCATGCGGGGTGGGTACGCTACTGTTTTTTTGGGAATGGATGAAACCAAAACATAACAAAAATAATAAACAGACTGTTAAAGAATTATGTAGTCAGTTTGAAAATTATACTATACTATTTTATATTTCTATATGCTGTGAAATGTATGGTCTTATGATCGCTAAAAATCATGGCCGTTGGAGGTCTTTACTTGGGCACTAATTAAACCTTGTCTTATTTAATGATTAAATAACGGTAACACATAATTGGTTACTCACCTAGACTCAGTTGGTTAAATGGATACCCAATGAACATCTATCTTTGTGTGGTCACCCCAGTTAACAAACAGAGAGAAGCACCTAATGAATGATGTGCTTGAACCTGGAAGTTTCCTTACTCTGTTTTGGTTGTTGTTGTGTTGTTCTTTTTTATGCTTATGGGGTGATGTGGATGAGTATGAGATCCTCTACTATGGCATAGTTGTTGGTTGTGAATCTTTAGCTATGTGGGTTAGTATCTCGAGGCTTGGTTTGGGTCATGTACATTGCGGTATCTCACTAATCCCTTTGTTGATGTGACATCACAAGAGAACTGGGTGTGAATACGTAAATTGTTCTTTGACTATTTCTCTTTCACTGGCTTGTGGTTATGTTTATTACTTGCCCAGTAGTGTAGAGTTCACCTATATGGGATCACTTGATCATGAGAGTAAGAAAGTTTTAAATGGGGATTTTTTTTTTGGGAATGACTTTTGACTTAGCTGGGAGTGTTGTGCCTTTCTTTTATGAATGAATATTAATTAGGGTGTTTTTGGTTAGGTTGGCTTTGGAAATCATTGTTTGGGATTAGTTCTTGTTACCTATACATTTAATTATCGTTCTTAAGTTTCTTAATTACTTTCCACCCAAGTTGAGAACATAGTGCTGAACACCACCATTTTATCGGGGAGGGTGTTTTTTCCAACACTCTTATGACTGGCTAGTAATTAGCTCCTTTTCTGCTCCCATTCACGAATAGCCCAAGACACTTCAGGAAGGCTGTGATGGTCTAAGGTCCATTGTAGCCCATGATTCTTTGGGCATCGTAGTTGTAGTGGATGGCCCAGGTATGTGTGGGAAGGTTGTTCCCAAGACTCTTCAGGATGAGTTCTAGGTGTTTTTGGCATTGTAGTAGTTGGTATAGACTAGGTATTTGCGAGCGTGGTTATGGGATGGTGGTTGTGGTCCAGTTGTTTGCAGGCAAGATGCGTGGTTGTGGACCAGGTGTGTGCGGGCGGGGTGTGGCAGTGGGACTGTGGTGAGAATGGCGGGAGAGGTTTGATGCGTAGGATGTTTTCAATAACCATTGTGAAAGTGGCGTGGGGTACCCAAATATCAATGTGCTATTACTATATATTACTTGACTTGCGTTATTTGGAGAGTGTGTCTTGATGTGGCTTGGGTGGATAGTTTTCCGTGGTAGGTTCTTTGGTTACTTCTTTTCTCACATGTCATTAGAATGCCTCCCCACTTGTGAACTAGAGTCTTTGGTTTTCCCTACTAAGTATACTTGTATGCTCACCCTACATATATAAAACTACTTTCAGGTTTCTAGGAGGACATTATGGATCATGAACTTTCGTACTAGCTCAAGCATTGGGACTGTTGCGGTTTCTGTTTTTCATTTCTTTTGGTACTTTACCATTGTAGTCTTCTTCTACCTTGTTTCATTTACGTTTGTAACATGCATATAGGAATGGTTTTCTTTAGCATTACTTTTAAACCCATTTTTGATGTTGTTAGGATTTACTATCTTATCTCCCGATCATATTAAAAAAGGGATAATGCCTTACATCTTATGTTTGATTGTATACCCCTGGTGCAAGTCGCCACTCCAGGATCTATTGAATGCGGGTCTCGGGGGTCATTATCTCTCCTTCAACATGAAGAAGGAAAGGGCTGGAAATCTACTGTCCCTTCCCTAATCTTGTTGATGGTGGGTCGTGACATGTACTAGTTACCTCAATTCCATCAAATTGAAAAAATCCATGTGTTGGGGTATACATTTGTATATATCACTAGTTCTCTTTAATTATTTTACATGATGGTGGTACTATGGTTTAAACTGTCTCACCAAGGATCCCTATAATCTACCATCATCAAGTGTGTTAGTATGTTTAGTGTAGTTTAAATTAGTCCCATGATAGGGGATTTATATATATTCTCCTAAAGGGAAAAAACCCACATTTTATGGTTCCACATAACAAGAATGATTATATATTTTAAGGTTTTGTTATTAGTACCAATGTATTTCCATTTATTACTTGGAAACTATGACTACCTAAAATATCTTCATGGAATATTGGGTGTCGATATTAAAACCATAAGATGCTTTCTATCTTTCATGGATTAAATGAATAAAATAACAAAACATTTGTGATGTACAGTTCGGGTTCTTATGATTTGACCAACCCATGTATTTAATGGTTTGCAGTAAGGACTACTGTTATATAGTTTTTATACATCCATCTAGAAATACAATGTGAATGATTAATAAATGTGTCTTCTGTGAGACAAACATATGATCTTTATTTTATGATCCTTTATTTGATGGTGATGAAACATGAAGGAGTATGTTTTAGTATTACATCTCGTAAGATTTCATTTTATCTTCCTCATTCCAGATCTTGCAGATATCATAAAATCAACATATACATAATTATGGGCAATCTTATTCTCATCAAATTTGAAATATTATTCTTGTAACATAGGGTATCCATTTTTCATCACTAGAAAAATCCCTATATCAACACAAATGAAATAATATGTTGGTCACTAAAGGCATTTATGGCTCATCACCATGAGTATCCTACGATCATCCATAGAGGTATCATTAGATCAACTAATAAGTGAATTTTGATCAGGATTTAGAAATTATAATAATTGTAGGATAGTTCAGGTTGTCCCATTTTTATAAAATTGGTTTCTTATACTCATCAAATATGATATTTTTAGATATTCCTTGTGTAAGAGAATGATAAGATATTTTTCTAATAAATTAATAAAATTTGTTAATGTTCTTGTGACATAAATAAATCTATATGTTTAAATACTATATAGTATTTTTCCATGATTCATAGTCCATTTAAGTCCATATTTGGGGGTTAAAACATATCCAGAAGAGGGATGTAATTTTATGGTTTTGGGATATAAAAATTAAAAATTAAATAATTTTCATCGGTATCCAAAAAAATATGAATCAAAACTAATGTAAGTTTGTTTTTGTAGTTAATGGTCATGGGATTGGAAAATTAGATGGATTTCAATGTCATGTGGTAAGGATGTTTTTTTTTGTAGTTTATATTCATGATGTACAGGATATATGGATAATCATTACTAGAAAACGATTATGTGTGACTTGAGAAAGATTACCATTCTGCTTCATCCTCTTTTATATTACCAAGAAATATGAGTTTATATTTAGAAATTACACCTTTTAGGATTCCCATGAGAATGATAACAATTCATAGAGTCGATCAAAGGTGTCTAATTTGTTATCTGGATGATTGGATTCAAGATATTCTCTAGTCATTATGTAGAGTATGATCATTCATAGTATTCTTAGTATCATCACAATAGAGACCCATGTTATAAAGAGAATACATTATTATTATTATTATAGTAAGGGTCATATATTTCATGGATTATTTCTCAATAACCATTTATTTCCAAGCTAATGAATAATTAATGGGGTGTACTCTAGTGTGAACTACCCGATCATTCACTTCATGAGGTTGTTAAAGGCCCTATATAAACAGATTCCAAGGGAAAGGCCTTATGTTAATTGAACACCCATGTAGGTGACCTAGGTGAATGGATTTCCTATGTATGTGCATTGGTGAACTGAAAAAACCGTTATGGGACATGGGTATGACATCGTTAGAAGGACCCAAGTAAAGCTTATTCTAGGAAGGCTTTGGTGTCTCTTGATGGAGGGTTCAATGATTAAGTTTATAATATCCCAAGGTTCATAGCAGATAGAAACTCAACATGATAAAATCTAATATATGGTCATGGCATGTTAAAGAAAACAATAGTGTGATTGCTTTTAATTGCATAAGATACCAATATAGAGATCCATTGTTTTTTAGAGGCATCCCATTGGGGATTTTTCATTTATGTGGTCATGGAGATGTCTTTGGAGAAGTTTTCTTATAAAATATATTTATTATTAAAATATTCAGTTACCTATTAAATCCATCTACCTTCCCTTGTAATGTAGTTGTAACTCACAAAAGATAGAATTTGAGGATCTGGGTAAGGGATTTCAGGTGTTTAGTTTCTACTAAGTATTTAACTACATACTTAGGTAATGTTATGTCTCACGTTGTATGTCTGTCTCTCTCAACATTTGAGTTATGGGGATCCTTTTATTAACATCATGTTATGGGTGACCACACTATGTTAGAAGACACATAGATCTCTAAACCCTATAAATTAATTCATGTAACATAGGCAGAGATTTGGGTTGGGCCTGTATGTATGGAATGATGCTTTAGTATGCAGGGTTCATTGTGGTGATGATAATCTAGTAAGGAGTTATTTGTAATAATAATAAATTATGAACGTGGTTAATGACAATATATTATTAAATTTGGCTTTAAATTTTTCAAAACATGAAATTAATTATCCCTTTGTAATTGGAGTTCCAAAAACACACATATATTTAAATTCATGTTCATTTTTGTTTTTTAATTAGGGATTGGGATAAAGTTATCAATGCACAAAAAATTCCATGGTGATAAATAAATTTTTTGAATTCATCCATATGAATATAATCATTTAAAACATGAATGTTTATTAATAATAAATCATAGTAGTATTTTTAACAATTATATACCAAATGAAAGATAAAAATATACATGGAAATAATAAAAAATAATAATAAATAATTCAAGGTGTATGTATATCATCCTTCATCACCAAATTCAATATTTGAATATGAAATCATATAATTATGTTATATATAATTTTAATTAGTACATCAAAATTCTTGTGGATAAAATTAAAAGGGTTAATTGATCCTTATACACTATATGTTTAAAATACCATCGAAATCATTTCTAAAGGTATTATATTTCCTCGAGGAATAAAATATTTATTCAATATAAAAAATAACTAAAAGAATTTAATTTTTAATACATAATTAATAATATAACATTAGGTATTAGCTTTTATATATATATTTGCGTTTTCCTGATTCATATCAACCTCAACATATATCTTACATGGAAATTTCAAGTATGACCATCACCACACATATAGATGAGTATTATTTATTTCATGATATGAATCTTTAGGTATAATTTTCTGAATATTCATTTAAATAACATTATTTGATTTCTTTATATAATATTAATCCTCCCAATAGCTTTTAAATATAGTTCATCTATATTGATTTTATTCGACTATATTTGATTATATTTCCAAATAATAATATATATACATGGATTATTCAAATTTCATATAAACTATTTTCATATCATGAATTTTTAGCGGATCATCAATTTGGATTCCCTTAATTGTGTTTTCTTCAAACATGTGAACATATTACTATAGATATAATTAATAATCTTATTAAAACTACACTACTCATCATGAACTAATTTATTCAACTAACAACAATGAAGTTAATTAAAAATAATCAATATCATAATAAATATGTATTTCCCAGCATAATTTCTATATATCAACAATTATTAAAAGGCAAAATCCATTAAATTATCCGAGCTGCTATAATGTATAATTATCACAACTATATACATATTTCTAATCTTCTAATATGGTGGAAAAATAAATGGATCACTATTAAATTATTTAACCAATATAACTCACAGATTTATGTGAGGATGATATTAAACAACCATAAATTATCCATAGTAGGTGATATATTGTTAATAAAATTCCAACGATCGGTAGATTTTTTGTAGTTATATGATGATTCCATAATTTATTAAAGTATTTCAATACTGTAATATGTCTATAGTTTGAAATGTATAAAAATTAAAAATAAATATGCCCATTTAAATTTATAATGATGTTTTAATTCAATTATATCTCAATAGTAGAATTAATAAATCATTTCAAAATAAACTAGGGATACATTATTTCAAATATATGCATTTACTGTAAGAATTTATTCAATTAATTAAAGGTAATTTAAACTCCATTCTATATAATAATTGACATAATTTGTAATAATATACAATCTATTTAAATGTAGATAATTTTTCATTTGTAGTGTAATTTTTTTCAATGTGATGTAATTATATTTAGTTCCAAAATCCTAATTTCCCCTTAGAAGTTTTCTGATTTTATTTTAATGAGTATAAAGAGTATACATAGAAATATATGATGAGTATGATTCTTGATGGAATATATATAATGTAAAGGGTTCATTGATTATAGTTCTCTATAAAGAGAATGAATTTATTTTATAAGAATAAATTTTTTTATTTAACTTATCATATAAGAGGTAGAAATTGAAATACTTATGTTTTAAATTTTAAAAAGGACATCTAATATTATAAATAGGATGTGTGGATTTAATAATGAGAGTCTTATATTAAATAAGGTTGATTTTATTAATTGGTGAATTTTATTAATGAAAAAATATAATTATATAAATTTTAGTTACATAACCACAAAATTTTAATTGATTATTAGTAAAGACATCAAATGTTTAAGAATGTTATTTTCCACCAAATGAAAATGAAAATGTCATTATCTTGTTCCAAAATAGTAATAGAATTATAAATAAAGGATGGGGGATATAAGAGTTAATTTACTTATTGAATATATGTTCCACATTACTATACATATACAATCATTGGAAGTAATATTATAAAGAGGTAAGAGGTGGCCTCCTTGGTTGACTCCTTCAATGTATTGACAAACAATCAATAATGATCCACTAATGTGTGTATTAAAATAAGTGTAATTATAGATTGAAAATATAATATAAATAAATATTCTTTGAAATAGTTCTATGAATGTAATCAAAATTATCCCATGAAATTGAGTTGAGTGATTTTTAAATATTTGTATTTATAATAAGTCTTCATAACTTAGAGGTTTTATTAATAATATGAACAATTATATAATAAATAATGATGTTATCATTAATAAATAATTTTATAAAAAAATTATCTATCTATATAGATGATAGTATATTATAAAATGATGTTTCAAAAGGTTCTAGTAAAGGTGAAAATGTTACTGGTTAAGGAACAATGACAAATTTATTGATTTTTTTAAAAAATTTATATAGATTATATTTTTTTAATTAGAAATATTTTAGAATGAAAAATATCATTAAAAATATGATTAATTTAGAGAAATAAAAGTAAAAGTTTATGTAATACAATTGTAATATTATCAAAAAATTAATATTAAATATTCATGAAAATCCATTATGTTTACAACTTTTAGGATGTATTCGATCTCATACATCTTTCATGGGTTTATTATATGTATCTAATGAATTTAAAGAGATAAAAAATGTTATGAATAATATAATAATTGGTATTATTGAGTATATTTTTTGGATTCATCTATTAATCATTTATTTAATTTTAAAATATTTTAAAACAATGTTTTTTGAAAAATGATTATGGAAAATGATTTGTACATCTAATATACTATATAATAGTCTATGTTTCTCTGTCACACAATCCAATGTTTGTTTACTAATGAGTTCCTTTTAGTTTGAAAAAAATATTTTTTTCATTTTTCAATATGAATTAATATATTGGTTTTTTCATTTTTTTAGTTGTAGTAAGTATGTTAGGAATATAATATTACACATAAAATAATTACTCATATGTGATAGTTACGAATTTATTTTATAAATTTCACAACGAAATGTTTTTTTTTGTATTCATTATAATGGAAATGTGGAACATTCCTATTATAATTTCCAAATGTACATGATAATATATATTGAGTTATAAGATAATATTACTCATATATATATATATATATATATATATTGAAAATTTGAAAGAAAAAACATAACTATATAGTATACATTATATTTATTAATAAATACCATCAATATGTATTATTATGTATTCAAGGAGAAATTTATTTTTACATATTCATAATTAAGAGGAATTTATTCGTAAATGTTTTGTGAATGAATTATTCTTATATATTAAAGGAAATGTAAAGAGTGTTTGAGTGATTTTAGAAAAGTGATTTATAAGATATATTATTTCAAATTTGAAATACTTCATTAACATGTTCAAAGATTTAGTAAAGTTTCAAAAATCATATTTTGAGCTTATTTTTATATAATATCAATGTTTTTTTAATAGAAATATGTTGTATATTTAAAAGGATAAGAGAACTATTTTTTGAAATAAAATTAACTTATAGTTCTTTTATATATTTTATCACAATAGTGGTGAATGGAAGATAAAAAATGTGTAATAATAGATATATGATAGATCAAAAATATTAAAAATCATCATATTATCTTTTGTTTTATGAACATTATGAGTATTCGAAAGAACAATATTCTTATTTTGTATTCACTAAAACTAAAATAAATGAATCTATAGGAGAGATACTTATTTTTAATGTTTTTATAATGATCAATATATGGATAAAATAAAACATTTGAAAATATAAATAATAGAGAAATATTTTTTTTATTACAATTAATTATCTACAAGATAGTTTTCTACACACGTTTGTTATGCAATGGTAAACCAAATTCTATATCTTTTTCAATAACTATGATTGTAGACTTTTTAATCTTAGTTTTATTAGTCCTTAAGAAATAATTGTATTTAAAAACCTAGAAAAATATAATGTAATTTATATAGAGGCTAACAATTAGCTTATTTCACTCATCTATGAGATCCATAAAATATATATATAATTAAAATCAATATACCTATATTAGTTATTATTGATGTAATTTAGTGGATCTTTTATTTATATTTTTATCCTCAATAAACATTTCATATGTAATATCATTTATTTCCATTATATTATTTTAATATGTGTTTTCATAATGAAAAATATATATTTAATGTATAAATTAAAAATTAAATTTGATGTTTTATAGATGGATAAATTACAGAACATTAAATTTCCTCCCTCCTACACAATTGTAATTAATAAAACTCAGAAGAAATCCACATGATTAATTTTTGGGTATCTTTTTTGATAAATCTTAATTTTTATGCACTAAAATATGATTAATGATAATGAATATTATGTAATATATTTATTAGAAGAATATAAGGAAGCTTTGGAGAAGGAAGGATTGACGTTTGGGCACATATGTTTCATATATATTGTTATATAGTAAAAAAAATAGAAAAGTTGTGTTAATGGTTTATTAAACTAAATTCTATGGTAGAGAAATTATTGTGTCTAACATTGAGTTTCCCATTAAAACTATATATTATTTATATTTTCATACTAACTAATCAATTTATCAATGTTTTATTGTGATTAATTTATTGACTAATATTTGTCAATTACATTTCATATTAGAAAGAATAATGTACACTATAGTTACAATTTGAAAATTTTAATTATCATAGAATAAATTAATGATCTTATTTATTATTATTATTATCCCATATTTTATTAATAATTATTATTATACTGGTTGCCATTTAATTTTTGATCACATTTTAAATTGTAGAAACAATTCATATTATACGCACATATGAATTAGAATATTAAGGGACTCCTATATCAGCTGATTGTATTGGAACTTTAGAGATTTGGGGATTCTAGAAATAAGATATTTATAAAATAATATTAATCTTATGCATGGAATTTTTAGTTTTACACATTATAGTGATTTCAAAACATTTTATTTTAAAGGAATATTATTTGTTGAGGAGAATAATTTTTTATATTATATTTTTTTCAAACTATAATACTTTTACATATTCTAAATGATTAGATTTATAAATTTCACACATGTTGTTAATATAAATATATGATGTTATATATACAAATAAAGTTTTAAATTTATGTATGAATATATAATTTTTATTCATTCTTTGTTATTATGTATGATGTTAATTTTATATATCATCTTTTAATTTTATTTATGAACATAAAGTGTTAACTTAAAATGTCTTCTGAGGTGAGAAGTTTTAACTTTGTGTTTTTAGTATCTTATATTAATGGTTAAGTATATCATGTGGAAAAGCTTTTTAGATGTTAATGATTTGGAATTTGAAATCCTAGATGTTTCGAAATAAGAAAAATTTGCTTATTGCCAAGTTATAATTCAATATACATGATTTTATTATATATCATATCTAATGTAAAATAATCTAGGTAATGATATTCATAATTAAAATTCCAGGATTTTGATGAGTTTTTTTCATGATTAATGTTATTATTCAATGTGACTAAATACATATTATGATAGTGTTTTTTATTAAATAATTTAAATGAATACTATTAATAATAATTTCATTTTAGTAAACTAATAATATAATAAATATAGTGAAAATATTTTTTATACTTTTAGGTATATTATTTATAATTTTTTATTAATTAATTCATTGTATTTACTAGTTGTTGAAATTATTAAGGCATTTACCATAAGAAATTAATAATTGGAATATTCATATAAAATGAACACAAAATCAATATAGATAAGAGACAAAAAACCCACTTTAATACTGAATTATTGATGAGGAAAATATTTGTTTCACACAATACACTAATGGTTCACCAGAACTAATTTGTTTACATATACATGAATGTCTAAATATAAATTGTTTTTAAACTTGCAATCTCATCTTCATATTTGACTTAGATTTATTAATTCATATTTTGATTATATATTATTCTTTATATGTTTCTATGTTATATAGTTATTTAACAGATCACAAACATGGTTTTGAATCCATTAAACGGAATTGTGTTAAATATTTTTTACCTAAACTAAAAATTGTTCACTATTTTTTATATTTATTTGGAAAATTTTAGGTGTGACTCCATGTGTTCTGATGGAAGGTTGTATTCTTTTCTAAAATTAAAAGGTTATAGTAAAATGTGGTTTGTAAAGTGTTGTTACTCTCCTTCAAACATAATTACTATTTTGAGTACGTTATATCTCTTGGGAATTATAGGGTTGTGAGGGGTAATATATATGATATTTTTGTTCTGAATTAGTATAAATTTTTTTATTCCCTCTTTTATTTATTTTCGTTCATAAAATCTTCAATAAATTTAAACATTAGATCCTATAAATTTAAATATTGTTTTAAATTGTTAATTTTTATGATGCCAAATTTTGTATCAATGAATTGGCTCTTTTAGATATATTTCTATAATTAGTTGTATCATAGTTATAACCATAGAATGTAATGATCATTTCAATTGAAGATTAATATAAAAAAATGGATGGACTAAAAAAATAGTACCCTTATTTTATTGACATGAATATGTTTATTATGAGGATAATATGGAATATAATATTAATAAGTTATTCATTAAGAATTAAATTAAAATGATTAAATCCTTAAAAATTTCATGTTACTATCCCAGATTCTCTCCCTAGATACTGTACAACTAAGTATCATCATGGCTATAAAATCATCATTTCTAATAAATTTTATGTTTGGGCATGTCCAAATACATAAAAATTTGATGTATAAATTCATCAATATTTTTTTCTACTGTTAGATGAAATATTTTTAATTCTGTATATATATTTTAATAGTTTATTATATTCGGAGAATTTTTAAGGTTACTCATTATTTAATAGGTAAGTAGATCAAAAAATAAACTAAGATATTGTAGTATGTGATTAATATTTCAAGATGTGAAAAAATGATAATGTCAATCAAATGTTACATAGTGTCACAATAATAGTGAATATGATTTGAAATTGTTTATAAATTTTGAAAATAATGTTGTGTTTTAAAATTTTCTTGAATCACATCCCTAGAGGTTCCATTTTATGAATTTTTTCATCGATAAATTTAACAATATCATATAATTAACCTTGAATTATTTTCTTACATTAATACAAGAATATGAACATGATTAGAAAAACCATGATTCTAAAAATAATTAGAATAATAATTTTACTTCATATAAAAAAATATTAGTAATTTAAGATCCTCAAATGATGAATCAAATACATTATCTGATAAAAAATAAAGATTATTATAATCATGAGTGGAGTATTGAAATATATTAAGAAGGTAAATTATAGAATGTAATTAAAGTATTGCATAAATGAGGAAAACATAGATAAAAAAGGTAGTTCAAATATGAATAATTTAGACATGACTTATTATTTGTTATGAAGAAACACTGATCAAACAAACTATTTGAGTAATAAAAGTCATTGAAATAAAAACAATAAATATAAAAAACATAAATCATTTATAATAATATAGATTAGATATAAAAATTCATATTCAAGTGACGAATCCATATGTATAATAGAAACTAGTAATGTATTTTGATGTAAATATACTAAAAGATAACACTTTCACATTCTCATACTTGTTCATCATGTAAATTTTGTAAATCTAAAAAAAATTGAAAAAATATGTTTTAAGGATTTCATTGATGATATATTTTATTCCATTTTCAATTACAACTCAAAAAATGACAATTGACCTAATATATGAGGTGTTAAAAAATTAATAAATAAATTTTTATATGTTATAATACGTTTTTTAATGTTTGAGATGCCTACATGAAACAAAATAATGCATAAAAATGTGTGATAAATGAGAAAAATTTGGGTAATTCAAAACATTTAAAGCATAAATAGTAAAATATAAAGGATTATGGAACAGAATGCAATCATAACAAATATTAATTCATTAACCAATGTAATTTAATATAATGATTTGTATTTGTTTAGATAGAGAATGGTATAATGAAAACTGAAATAGAATGTTGTAAGGAATCTTTATAAAATATTGTTATATTAAGAGAAAATATAGGTTAATATTTTATAATTGAATAGATGAATAGAAAAAATGTGACACTATATACTTTTTTACAATGAAAAAAATATCAACACAGTACATAAATTCATTTTTGAGATATAAATGTGAAGGTATTTAATCTTTTATCTATTTTAACTTTTATTATTATTGTCATTATACTAGATTATTTTCTTTAATATTTGTTCTATATCTGAAGAACGAGAAGGGTTTTTTAAATATATTTCAAATATTAAACATTCTAGGCCTTATACAGTATGTGTTTCAAAAGGTTCTTATTCAAATCATACTATACCTAACGTCACGACCTGACCCAAGTTGGGGCTCGAGACACGACTACCCCAAGCTCATCTCCATAGGCTGGAGGGTTGCGACAAGTGTCGAAGGCACACTAAACTGAAGGATGTAATTTCCTAAAAACCTACACACAAGCACACAACAATCTCAATGATAATGTGAAGAGGGATTGAAATGAAAAATTCATCCCTGCAGTATATATAATAAATATTCCTGAACCACTAAATAAAATGAAGTATGGTAGTGTACACTGAAAAGGAAAAATGGTAAAATACATGCCCAAAACAGAAATATCTCCCAAACAAACAAAAATGGAGAATAGAAAATAGAAGACAAATCCCGACCCCTATATCCCAAGATACAACCACCATACATCGTCCAAGAACCCTATAACCCTAAGCTCAAATGAGGTCACGTATCGACTTATCCTCTATCAGAAAAAGAAAAAACATGTAGTGGTAAAATCCTATTTATTGGTGAGTATATTCATGCCTAGTAAAATGCCCAAAAAAGGCTCAAGAGGGAGAAGTAAGAGATACATATGAAGAGGAAAGAAATAGATAGAAAAATGTACAATAGGATAGTACAATAAAACCCAACAAGACAGTGATAGTGAACTCAAACACACACAAGGATATTGACATAGTGCGAAGATGAACATATCATCATGTCTTCACTACCTATAGCTAGAGACTGTACTCATCCAACCATGAGAAGCGTAAAAGTGAAACCACATGGAATACCCCGCTTGTCTTCACCTCTCCTAGAGGGAGAGTATCTATACCCATGTAGTGTATAATGAAGTATGATATATATATATATATATGATTTGTTAAAGAAACTGAATGAGGAAGGTAAGGGGATTATCATCTCACAGCTCAGCCTTAGAAGAATAGTAATCAACCGTTCCAATGTAAGTCCATCTACAATTCCTAGCTCCTCATGTATCTTCCATAAACACCAAAGTCAAAGGGACTCAATAAACACACCATGATACTACCTTCTTTCTGCGTCATTGACTCACATGCATATTTTTATATCACATCATAAGAACACATCTAAATGGGGAATGCATCCTTCTTTATTGTGAGTCCAAAGATACCCCAAATCACGACTTTCCACTATTTGGCATAGTTGAGTAGGAACAAACACGATGTACAGAACTCATGCCCTAGTGAGTAAGGGGGTTCAATGTTGATAGTGTTCATATAGGGATTTCGAACATGTTGATGGGGTATTCCACTCTATTATTATAGGGACCTTATCACTGTTACAATAGAGGGCTTCCACCCTGGTCTCTGAGGACCCACACTCTTTCCGATAGGGGGTTCTACATGGAAGGTAGAGGACCCATTCCTATTTCGATGGGGGGTTCCACTATGAAGTTCGAGGACCCCCACACATTTGGATCACAAGGTGGTTCCACTATAGGTCATCAAGGACCCACACTTAACCTGGTATTGGAGTTCCACTCAAAAGTAACTATATTTGACCAAACCCCAACTGATGTTGGGTTACACTCTGGAGGAATTATCTGGTGATAATATTCGATAAGTACCTTTATCATGCATCACCTCTGATATGTGTCATTATCAAAACATTTTACATAGTATCTCTAAATACACTCATAATTGAACCATCACGTTCTACATGAAAAAACCCAGGATATGATACTCACGGGACAAAATCCACCTTCATAAAAGATGATATGTGATGTAGAAGTTTCATAATGATGTACATGGAGTGTGTAAGGACCACAAATCATGTGACCCTGCCTCGTTTCAAGGATATGTATCTATTAGTACTCGGGAACTCAAATGTGTAAAAATAACCCAAGGCATGTCAACATACATCCATATTACATAACTTATATAGCCCAAATGGTTATGATCTCATGATGCTTGTCATTGGTTGTATGGTCCATATTTTAATTTCACTGACATGCCCACTCAAATGGCCTCATATAAAAAAATAGATCACATTGATGAGATTTTTGCAGAAAAGTACACAAGATCGATTTTCTATATGCCCGAATTAGAAAATGAACACTAAAGATGAATTTCATCACATTGAGAAAGACTAGTGCCTCATGGGGCCCATGTATGGAGACCTTAATAAAACATAAAAATTTCATAATTTAGATCCTCAACAGAAAATTTCCGAAATTAACTGTTCATTTGCCTCAATCAGACACACAAAAAAAGTAATATTTTTCCGCATTACACTCAAATGACATCATTTGAGGACCAAAAATCAATCCTAAATTAAAATCCCGATAAAATTATAAAAAATATACTTCAATATTAAGGTCACAATTCCTCTTATGGAATGACAATTGGACCATTCATTTCCATTTTTCTTTTATCTATTCAATTTTCATTATTCTTTTTTATTTCCCATTTCTTCCATCTTTTCCACTCTATCCAACCTTGTTCTATGTCCACCTGCTGCAACCAAATTCCGCTGCACCTTATTCAGCTGGCAAGCACATGATACCACCAATGACTATTCTTGGTGAAATAATGCATGTAAAACCACTCATAAAATCACATATGATATCACACCTCCTCCATTAGTGATCAAACATTACACCTCGTCGGTAGTCTCCATATACTCTGTTGACCGATGACCACCCAACATTATGAAATCTATTTATATCCCTCAGATCAGACCCCGAACAAAAATATTTTGAATCAAATCATTATTCTATAAATTTTATGGACAATGATTTATTCTAAGATATTGATCGCACTGTCTGAAAAAATGAATATTTGTGTTGAATGATGACGAATGGCTGGAGAAAAAATATTTTAACAAAATTGAGGAATTATCCTTAGACATTTTTGGGTTGGCGTTGATTCATTTTATTCAAAATGAAGAATGAATATAATTAAATCAACCCTGAAAAAATAAATTCCTATAATTCAAGTAGATAAATAAATTACTTGAGTCAAATGATTGATCATTAATTTATGTTTTTACGTTATTAATTAGGACACTTCTTGGCTAATGAAAAACGGGGAGAAAACCAAAAAACAATTCCATAACACAAATATTGGATCTTATGGAGATGAATAACATGATTTCCAACATAGGAGGAGATACATTGAATTTTACGAACTTTGTTTCTTCTTGGTCTAATTGTCCATTGTTGTCGGATCCCGATTTGTCATTGTAGGGTGGAAGAAAAACTCCTCTCAGGGGTCCCAGGCTATGCATCTAACCCTAGAAATATTCCATGGTTATATATTTATTTATTATCTATATAGGTCAATGATTAATTAATAAATTATTAAATTAAATTAATTAATTCACTGAGTGTACTTCCAATGACTGTTTTATCCTAACATCTTGAACATACCAACATTGGGTCATGTTTATGGAAAAAAAATGCCTTAAGTACTCAACAGTGGTCTCAAATTTCTACTATGAGTGCAAGTTCAATGTTTATTTGTGTTGGTGTTAAAAATAAAATAATTTTAATTAATAATTTTATTTACAGTCACATCCTCGGTGACATTTTTAAAAATGAATTTCACTAAAACATGTTGTATTGGGTCTATATAAAACTCCACGTTTTGGAATCAATCACAACACCATATTTCTTATTCGGGCATCCATTTTGGAGATATTACATTATTTATGAATAACTATGTGCACACCTTAATTTTTTTTTATATTCATTAAAATTAATTTTGGGCACATCGGGTCTCAGAATCATACTTCCTCTAAGTTCTTGGCTCCAAAAATATTCTTAGAAATATACCATAGTCTTATTTGTTAAAAATGTAGTATCTACATTTTTTTATTCAACTATTTTTCCCCAAAATGAAAAATCTATTATAAATGGTGGGGATACTAAGTCTGCACCTCACTCTTCCATACACCAGGATGTACAACCAAAGGAAAATATTGAAACTCCCTCATCAACTCCTCTAGTAACATGACCAGAATCACTATTCATCCCATAAAAAGGATGACATGCTTATTTTTTCTAGAAAATACATCTATTGAAAATCCTATGGATATATGGTCACCCAATATCTCAATGTCTATGTATCATAGGTGAGAAACACTTACAAACCCTTGAGGAGACAGATTCAACATCATCGACTGATGTAAAAGTGTACCCTCATGCTGTAGTAAGGCTAGATTTAGGGAAGATAACCTCTCCAAAGACTCCTAAAAAATGAAATCCTGGGACATTCTGTTAAGGTAATTTTCTACAATTTAGACCCAAAATGCCCAATGATTGATAATAAAGTTAAACAAATTTATCCCCCTTTTCATTAAGATATTGCGTGAACATAATTATATAAAAAGATAGAACATAACTCCTACTTTTAAATTATCCCTACAATATTTATAATTGATAATTTCTCCCCATTATAATAAAAAAAAATTATATAAAATAATCAAATAAAAAAGAGAAAATAACTCTTACTTTTAAATTAATTAAAAAAAATTGATAACGAAGGTAACCAAAAAATTCTTAAATTTATCCTATTTTAAAATTTCAAAAATAAACACATAAGAATGAAAAAAATTGAGGAATGAAAAAAAAAAATATATCACTATAAAATTTTATAAAAATAAGATTCATTTTTTTATAATCATCTCGAGTTCATTTTAAGTAAAAAAAGTCATTTTTAACATGGTGAATATAATAAAAATTTTCACATCAATTTCGTTTCAATCACTCTTTAATATCTAAAAATATATATTTATGATGAATTTATATATGGAAAAAAATATTATACTCGACCCTCTATTAACTTCTCTAAAATACTATTTAATATTATAAATGATTATTCATTATCAAAAAATAAACATCACCTTCTTCAAAATAGATTAGTGAGAGTTCTTTTTCAACATTTGATTTTCATACTACATTCAATAGGTAATCATTAATTTTCATATATATACTTTGGGATTATTTTGATATACTATTGTTTAGATACTTATGATAAAAAACACTTATGTATAGAAAATAAGAAGATGAGAAACTATGAAGAACTAAAATTCTTGATATTTTAGTTCATTTATAACTATTAAATATTAATATCTTCGAAAATGTTATACATAAATGTATACGAAGACTGTAAAAATTCATGATCAAATTAATGTCAAAACACATACCATATTTATTATATTAATAATTAAATCTAATACTCCTTTGAATGAAAAAATAAATAGATACATTTTATAATATAATTACTCCCACAATATAATTTAAATAAAAAGAAATATATGATATGTAAAATTATTACCTTTTAAGATATTTAATCATAAATCAATATGATAATCCACAATAACATAGGGTCATTCAAGCATTAAAAGGATGTTAAAGTATTAAAACATTCTATGGTTATATTCTAAAAAAATGATTTTCTTCCACATCAAAGAATTGTTTATTGAAAATTTTATTAGAAATTATAAAAATTTGACATAACTTTGAAAATAAAGTAATAGAATATACAAATATATATGATGAGAAAATAAGTTATTTTTTTTAAAAAAATTGATATTATTTAAATTACTGATAAATTCATTTTTTATTTTTACTTGAAGAGTTTTAAACGTAAAAAAATGTATTAAAAATGTTTTGGATTTAAGTTAAATTTTTTTGAACATTCCTATCATTATTTTTAAAATTTTGAATCTATCCGGAGTTAATTATTTTGTAAAAATATCAGCAGGTTGATTTCCTATTCTGATATTATAGAAAATTATATTTTTGTGTGTGTTATTTCTATAGAAATAGTGTCTTAATTATTTATTATTTGGTATTGATATATGATTTTGGTACATAGTTAAAAAATGAAACAGTTATTATCCCAAATAATTAGAGTATGAATGAAAATCAAACCAAAATATATGAGTGATTTTTTTATCCCAAACACATGTGGACAAAATTAGTTCACTTTTATATATTTTGATTCAGTTTTGGAATGTGGTAATAATTTTTTTTCATTCTTTATTGAGAGACTGTTTTCTTCTAATTAATTAAAATTTCAAGAAGTAGATTTTTTTCTACTCTACTTCCTCCAAATTCAACACATAAATACATTTTATGTACAAAATAATTTTGAAATGAATAAATAATACATGTTTTAAAGTTATATTTGGATAGTGAAAATAATTATTTTTTACAACTTATTAATTTTTTTCATTTAGTTTAGCTTGAAATATCACACATAAATATAAAAAAATATCCATTTTATATTCAATAGTATGATGTAAATTTATGATCATACTTGTATAATCATTTTATCTATTATATTCCATGATTCATTAATATTCGGATTTATAGATGTTTCTATCAGAGTAATTTTACTTGATGCATCATAAAAAAACAAAATTTTATTGTATTTATATAATATATTTATGTAGAGTTATGATATTTTAATATAGTTTCTATAAAAATTTTGAACCATGGAAAAATTTTGCTTCTCCCATTATGGTTATTTAAAATTAATTTTTTAGAAGTTTAAAAAAAATTTAAAATGATATTTTTCATTTGAGAAAAAAAATTATTTGAATTTTTTTAATAATTATGTTATCATTTAAATTATTCATTATAAAATTATTCATATGAGTATTTCCTTAAAAATAATATTTTTAATTAATTATCTAGTATGTTTATTCTACCATGATCTGAGTTCTTGTTTACGTCCATAGGGTGGTTTAATATGTTAATTTTTTAAGAAATTTATGGTTTTCAAAACCCCATGTAGGTTCTTCATAAAAATAATCACGAGTGTATCTATTTTGAAAAATCCTTCAAAAATACATTTTAAATATTATAAAATTCATGCATGATTAGATGTATAGTAACATATGGATAGATGAAAATCATATTACTGGGGAAAAAGTTTCATTATATTTTATGACTAATTATTGAATACAAACCTTCGCAAAAAACCTTATTTTGTTAATAATATTTGTTCAATTTTAATCAAATATATTTTAAAAAAACTAATTTGTCTCATATTACTAGTATATTATTATGTCATATAACCAAGGCCCAAATATGATCAAAATAAAATTAATTGAGACTATTTTGTATATCTTCAAACAAAAATTTGTCATCTATGGTAGCATATAACTCTTTATGTTCAAATATTTATAAAAATTCATAATGATAAAATTGATTTAAAAAGTATATTCTAGTGTAATAACATGTATTACATAACCAATATTAGTATTTGTAAGATTATTCTTTGTGATCAACTAATTATTATGGAATATGGTGTGTTATTTATCAACTATTGAATATATATCATCCATTGTTGTTAATATACTATTTTGAAAATAATATGAACGAACTTCTTGAGAATATTAAATCTATGATTTTATATTATCATTCAGTGAAATTTATTCAATTTTTCAAAACAATCATCTAAAGGATGTACATCCAATGGTTTTTTGACAAACAAAAATATCATATTCATCAAAATCTAAAAGTATTGAATTTTCATTAACATTAGTTATTTTATAAAATAATTTATAAACGTTAGTAGTTTTAAAATAACTAATAAGAATATAATCTTCATCATTAGGATCAAAATTACATAATTGCACTTTATTATTAAATATAAAAACAATGAATCGAAAATCATTGAAGAAATAATATTTTGGATTTCTTATGTCCATAATTCCAAATGATTTTTATTAACAAAATTATTGAATAGATATTTATATATAACATAACTTGTTTTACTGACTTCCATATACTGGAAATATTTATCATCAAAATACAAACATAATAATGTTAGAGTAATTTCATGAAGAATCCAATTCATTTTTTCTTCCAAATTAATATTTTGTGGTTATCCATGGGTGAAAAAATTATTATTATTATTATTATTTTACTCATAAATGTTTCAAATTCAATATTAAAAACCTCAAAACCATGATCAATATGAATAGTAACTTATGGTAAGTTTTTATCATTTTTAATATAATAATAAAATAAATATTAATTATTATGTTTTTTATATTTTATAGTGTTAAAATAAAACCATGTGAATCTAGTATATTCATGAAATATAACATAAAAATTGTTATTACCTTTAATAAGACTAGTTTATATAGGTCTAAATAAATAAATGTGAACAAGTACAAATAATTGGGTGGAGCGACTTCACTTTTAGATTTTAAAATCGACATATTTTTTTAAAGAAAACTGACACATATAAAAATATATTGTTAAAATAAATCTATATTCTTATAGATCACTGATATGATTATACTAGAGTTTTTTTATAAAGTCAAAAAATTATTGTTCCCATGTTTCCTATTCTAAACACTTGATTTTTTATTAGTGGTAATTTAAAAATTACTGATTCATTTAATCATGTATTATATGATAAGAGTGTAAACATTCTCAAGAAAATAAACAGATAGAATGAGCGTACCATTTAACATTAAATAGTATGTTTATCATTTTTTATGATAACCAGATGACCATCAATTCATATTTGAAGAATGATTATATGGTTATACATAATTCATAAAATATATAAATAAATTTAAATAAATTTTTTCATGGGAAAAGTAGCATCACTGATTCCGATGATTTCATATTAGGAAATATCTCTAAATATTACCTTTCCTTCATTAAATTTTTTAATATTTTTTAAAATTAGAATTTCCTCTAGTTATATGTCAATGAAAACTATTTTCCTTGTACCAGATGTTTGGTTTTATTGTATTCAATATCTTTTCCTAAAAATGATTAAACTATTTCCTTGTCAATAATACATTTTTTGTCCAATTACATTATTAAAACTATTTTGGAAACTCCAAAATTCCAAATTTTTTCTAGTTAAAAAGATTATTGATCTTTATAAATATATTATTTTTTAATCCACCAGATTGAATTTTTTTAAAAGAGACATATTATTCTAATGAACTCCACTTTCAAATATAATTAAAAGGTGTACTTTTTGGTAGAAAATAATTTTATTGAAAAAAATCGTATCTAAAATAAACATCATTATAATTTAAATAGGATCTTACTTATTTATACATTTTATCTAAAAAATTATTCCTAGAGGTTATATTTGAAAGTGGTTTCCTTAAACTATAGAATTCTGATATATGTTCTACCATCAAATTATAATATCTTAAATATTTATCTTCAATTATAATATAATTGATTTTCAAATAAATATAATTCATAATGTTTATTTTTTTATTATTATGCTATTGAAATCATATATATTTTAATAGTTAATTTTGATTAATTTATAGATTTAACATTTATTTGATTATATTTAATCATATAATGAAGTTGAATTGTTAAATGTATAATTATATGAATATTTATAAAATAATGACATTATTTTCAAAGATTCATAAGATATCTTATCCATATATCTTTTTTCATTCTTAAGAATATTCCCAAAATATATAGTTATTTTATAATAATTACTTTCACAATATCCTAATAAATACTCAGAATATGTATCACATTAACTATAACTCCACAATCCTTAAACATTTATGATTACCTTTTATTTGATTTTTAAAATATATTTGAAATTTTCTATAATTCTTCTTAATTGTGAACACCCCAACCCTAGATGCCAAAAGTTGGCGGTTACATTAAAACAATAGAATAAGTCCTAAGGAATGGATTAATAAAGTATTAGATAGTATAGTTTTCAAGGTTAACTAGTTAAATATATGCAATTAACATTTTATTTTAAACATAAAATACACAATGTTTTTTTTATGAATTGCATTATTCTTCTTTTCATATATCTTCATGTCAATAACAAAACACATCCCGATATCCTGTAAAAAATAAAACATTAAAATAGCATGAGATTATATTCTCGGTATGAGTAAACATATAATAGAAGATGTAATGAATAAATAAGAATAATCATTATGGTAATGTAAAAAACCAAAACACATTCCATTTAATCAATAAACAAAGTATAATATTGAAGAAATAAATGATGATCTAGTAATTCCACATAAATAATAACATGATCATGAATATTATCAATGGATATTGTAAATAATATAATAATCACATGGAAAATATTAATTGATATCATAATTATGTAATTCATAAATCCAAAAATTAAAACTATCATAGAATTTTAAAATACAGTCTTTATGTGTGGATAAAAACCCATCTATTTTAACAAACTGATTTGTCACATGATACCTATTAGTACATTGAGGGGATATCTCTAAATTGGATCCACCAATTATGTAATAAGTCCATAGAATTCCACAAATAAATGGGATGAATAAAAAATCATCAAAAACATTTTTATAGAAAAACTAAAATATAAAATTACAGTACTTACCACCAATCAAATAAACAAAATCACAAATCATATAGATGATATCCTAAATGGTCATATAATTTTACATACACATACTAAATTACAATAAAACATATAAATAAATAATAAGGATGATAACAAAAAACCACATCTCAAGTGGATCATAACTACAATGAGTGGTTGATGTTGAATATAAATACTATAAATTTTTATTTAAAAAATCTTATGTAAGATAAATATTTCACATTGAACGTGTTTTTTTAAAAAACATTCACTAATTATTTTTCATATAATTTACTTTTAAAATAAACATTGAATGATTTTAAATAATAATTAAAATATTTTTTACTCGTGACTGTAGAAAATTCTATTCATACCATACACATTAAAACAAAAAAACACATTCACAATTTTTGGTTAAATCTAATAAAAAATTATTTGGAAAATGAAATGATTATTTAAATCATTTTTTTAAAATCAAAAATAAATATTGCTTAAAAATGTAATTAATAAATAATTTTGATTTTTTTTTAAAATTTGAAATAATTTATAGAAAAATGGATTTTGATGTAAAAGGATTTTGACTGAAGAGAGAAATAATGTTTGATTTTCTTAAAAAAAATTCTCAAAATTTTATATAGTAATGTGTGGAATAAAAATTTCAAAATACATGATAATTTCCTTAATAACATGATTATAATGAATTTTTTCTTCTTCTAAAAATACAAAATTACTCCCCCAATGGATATTCGAACAAAAATAATATCGCTTAATGATAATATTGTGAAATAAACCTATAAAAATTTGGTAACGTTTTAATATTAAGCCCCATGAAAGGAATTGTAGATACCCTAAGCTTAACATACATGAACATTACATTACATTTTCAGAATACTTAATACATCACAAAACAAACGCCCAATGACCGTATTAGTTTAGTGTCTTTGGAAACTCGAAACATAATCTTTTAATCATGGTGAAAGTCTCTTCAACATCTCCCACAAAGATCTTTTTTTTCCTACCTAAAACCTTCCTTTATATCATGGGGGAAAATAAACCATAAAAAGGGTGATCTCAAATGCTCAGTAAGTGTAAACATGGAACCATAAAACAATCCCTAAACATTTGAACATATGCACATGAACATAAAACATAAAAATCATGAGTAATGTCATAAATCTTGACAATGCATAAGTCATAGATCATAAAGGAACATTAATCAAGATAAATAACATGGGAAAAAATATGGAATTGTGGAAAACAATTAAACACAATATATTATTTCCATATTATGTAATCCATTGCTGCCAAGACCATTATAGTGGACAAAGTCCCTTACTGAATCGAGTTCACTCCTCGTTCTAGTCTTGTATCACTGAATCAGATTAACCTGTCATTACAGCCATGTCTATCTCATGAGATATAAATCTTTAACCAATGCATTTTAGGGAGATATAGGCCCCCCCATCTCGTAATGATATCATTCTTATGTGTGCCACAAAATCAAAAATCATATATCATAACATAAGCCATGTAATAAAAATGGGATTCATAAACATCATTCCTTCATAGCATAATCCATTTAACATAAAAGAACTTCGTAAAAATAATTCCATCCTAACATAATCAATTCAATGTAAAAATTGGGATAAAAATATAACCCTATATTATCATAGATTGTAAATAATTTTGATAAAACAATTGAACTCCATTCTTGAAAAAAATATCCATTCTACTTCAAAAACATTTTTCCTTTCATATCATGTAATACAATTTTAAACTAAAATAAGGTAATTAAATATAAACAAGAAAACTTGTAAAGGATTATTCATGGAAATAATTTTCTATGAAATCATAAAAACCCATTCATTCCATATAAGTTAAAAACAACATTCTTCTCGTACTTTGGCTGGAAAATTCCAAAATATCTCGTACTAAAAACGACAAAAGATTCATTTCATATATTTTACTAAAAATTCCCCAATAGGTAAAGTTTAATTTAAATTTTTTAAGAGGATATAAATAATATTAAATATTGAGTAATCATGGATGTGGATGATAAATATGCCCCAGAAAATTCTGAAGTATAAACAATCTCAAATAAAAATGAGATTGTGAGATTTTCTTTACCTTAGGTTTGATATTCTTTGTACGTGTTCGAAACTCCTATATAATGATCTGAATAATGTCAATGACTTATTCTATAATTATACTCATTGTTATGATATCATATATAGTCATATTCATAGCTTCTGATTAGTAATATTTCATTGCTACATGTTATTCGAGTGTTTATTGGTTTATGTTCTTAGGCGTGTTTTGTCGAATAAATTCATATTACCCTTTTTATGTTATAGCTAAATTAATTACAAAATGGTATTATTATAATATATATCAGATTTATTCATTCAATTCATTTATATAATCATGGTTTAATGAAGATCATGTAGAACGAATCACATCGCATCGTGGAGACGGTAAGCTGTACGTACGCACGAGCGACGATATCGTCCCCATAATTATTGAATATTCTTGTAGTGGATGATAGAATATCTATGAATTAGTATAATATTATAATAATCATATATAGTTATTCATTACACCATTATAACCATCCAAGTAAGGTGGGCGTGGAAAAAAAATTACACCACGGCGTGGAGACAGTATTCCATACGTACACATGTGTGGTGATTTAATTTTCCACCGGATGGATAGAAGGTGAAATAGGTTTGTTTAATATTTATAATAAAATATAATTATATTAGTGATACTGATGTTATTTCTTTATAATGAAACAAATAAAGAAGAAGAAGTAGAAGAAGAAATAAATTTTAAAGGATCGGTAAAGGATATTACCTCTTCTTCGATGCGCCTCTTCTAAACCTCCACTTAGGGCATTAAATTTAGAATTTGAAAAAGACTAGGACCTCTAGTATGTTTCTAGGGAAGTGGAGAAAATAAATTTTAAGGTCACATATGTCCAATATTTAGGCTTATCTAAAATACATATGTCTAATATAATAGTATAAGAAAAATCATTACTTGAAAGGTCACATAACAAGTATGTGAATACCATCATTTATCCCCCATACATCATAAGATATATCTTGTTGGTCACATTCCAAACATGTGAATACCTTAATCACATATTATTATGAAACATGAATAACCATAAAACCTTAGTGAAAACATGAATTCTATCAAATGTTAACTCTTTCTACATACCAAAATCGTGAAATATCTGTATACTCAAACCATGATATCACTTTGACCTTATATCAATCATGAGCTCATGAATACTATCAAATATTTCATTTTCTCCTTATCCCTTAATTATGTACATATCATCTGCTTTCCAAATTTACTTTTCATGTTCACAAGTACCATTCAACATATAATTTCAAATACTTTTGAAAAAAATAGTTTAAAACTCCTTAGATGTTTCTTTATTCCATAGTACCATACAATATTCTTGATAAACATGTAATCATTCCACTGACTTCTTAAACCATTGACCATGATTTGTAGTTTTCTTCCTCAACACTACTTTCATCTCATATATTATTTTGAGTCTCTTCATCATCATCAACATAAATAATACCCATATGACCATGCTGATTCTCTTCATGAGATTTTCCTTTAGGGAATCTATTTTAATTATGCCCGTACATTCCACATTTAAAACATTTAACCATTTTTTATGTCATAGCAATACCCTTATCCTTTTCCATTGTGTTAACTGGTCCATTTCCATTTCAATTACTAGATTTGTGTCCTTCTTTTCCACACCCAAAGCATCATCCAGTTCCTTTGAAACATTCTCCTTCATGCCTCTTCCAACATGATTTACCTGAGGAAAATTAAACATTATTTCCTCTATGATCATCAAGAAACTCCATCATTATCTTATTAGCTAAGTCAGGAAACCTACCAAAGTTGAGATTTTTGATCATATTATGAGACTACTGATTATGAATAATAACGATGTTTGGACTTCCAAATCTGGTTTCATTTGGATGGTCATGAAGAATATCAGTCCATTGACCATCATATTCTCTATTAACATGAATCCTCCAGTTTCCTGCCATTTCCTAAAACCCAAAAAGAATATTATTAGAGGAAATAATCTTACTAGAAAAAATAATAATAACGGGTAAGTACTTTCAATCTCTAACATATTAGGTTTAATCCTAGTTTATTCATAATCGTTATCAAAATTCTCATATTATGACCTATACTTCATACTTAACCTTACATACATCCCTAGAAATACCTTAGAAATATCTCTAGGGATCTCACTAAAGTTCTCACATACTAGTTTCGAAAGGTTGACCAAACCTTCATTCTGAAACCAATTGTAGAGACCCAAAGCTTGACAAACATGGACATTACATTAATTTTTCGGAATACATATTACATCACAATACAAACACCCAATGACCATATTTGTTTAGTGTCATTAGAAACTCAGAACATAATCTTCTAATCATGGTGAATGATTCTTCAACATCTCCCATAAAGATCTTATTTTTTTCCTACCTAAAAACTTCCTTTATATACTGGGGGAAAATATAACATAAAAATGGTGAGCTCAAATGCTCTGTAAGGGTAAACATGGAAACATATAACAATCCCTAAACATTTGAATGTGAGAACATGAACCTAAAACATAAAAATCATGTGTAATGAAAAAAATATTGACAATTCATAAGGCATAGATCATAAAGGAAAATTAATCATGATAAAAAACATGGGAAAAACATGGAATTGTGGAAAAACATTAAGAACATGATATGATTTCCATAGTAGCCAAGGCATTGTTGTCACGACCATTATAGTGGATGATGTCCCTTACTGAATCGAGTTCACTCCTCATTCCTGTACTGTATCACTGAACCGGATTATCCTTCCATTCCAACCTCATCTATCTCATGAGATATAAATCTTTACCCCATGCATTGGAGGGAGATATAGGTCCCACCCGTCTCATAATGATACCATTATTATGTGTGCCATAAAATCATAAATCATATTTCATAGCATAACCCATGTAATAAAAATGGGATCTTAAACATCATGCCTTTATAACATAATCCATATAAGATAAAAGTACTTCCTAAAAATAATTAAATAATAACATAATCAATTAAATGTAAAAGTAGGGATATAAATGAAACCCTATATTATCGTAGATGGAAAATAATTTTGATAAAACACTTGAAATCCATTCTTGAGGAAAATATCCTTTCTACTTCAAAAACATTTTTCCTTTCTTAAAATGTCATAAAATATTAAACTAAAATAAGGTAATTAAAAATAAACTTGAAAAAATTTAAAGGTTGCTTCATGGAAATAGTGTTCTATTAAATAATAAAACCCATTAATGCCATATATGTTAAGAAACATTCTTCTCGTACTTTGGCCAGAAAATTCAAAAGTATCTCTTACTGAAAATGAAAAAATATTCCTTTCAAATATTTTACTAAAAATTCCCCAATAGGTAAAATTGGATTTAAATAGTCGTAGGAGTATTGAAATAATATTACATTTTGAGGAAACATGTATGTGGATGATAAATATTCCCTACTAAATTCTGAAGTATAAACAATCTCAGATAAAAATGAGATTGTGAAATTTCCCTTACCTTAGGTACAATATGCTTTGTACATGTCCAAACCTCCTGTATAGTGATATAATAATGTCATTGAATTCTTACATAATCATATTCATTGTTATGATATCATAAATGGTCATATTCGTAGCTTATTATTAGTAATATTTCATTGCTAGTTATTATTTGGGTGTTTATTGATTAATGTTCTTATGAGTGTTTTATCGAATAAATTCATATTCCTATTTTTATTATATAGATAAATTATTTACAGAATGTTAGTAGTATAATACATATTAGAATTATTCATTAAATTCATTTATATAATCATAGTTTAATGAAGATCACATAGAACTAATCACATCACATCATTGAGATGGTAAGCCGTACGTACTTACGAGGGACGATATCGTTCCCATAATTATTGAATTTTGTTCGAGTGGATGATGGAATATCTCATAATTAGTATAATTTTATAATAATAATATATTGTTATTCTTTATACCATTATACCCATCCATGTAAGGTGGAGGTGGAAAACAGATTACACCACGACGTTGAGATGGTATTCCGTACCTACGCACGCGTGGTGATTTCATTTTCCATAGGATGGATAGAAGGTGAAATAGGTTTTTTTAATATTTATAATAACATATCAATATATTAGTGATACTGATGTTAATAATTTATAATGAAACCAATAAATAAAAGTAATTAGACGAAGAAACAAATTTGAAAGGATCGGTAAAGGTTATTACCTCTTCTTCGACGCGCCTCTTCTAAACCTCCTCTTAGGGCACTAAAGATTGTCTTTGAAAAATACCAGGACCTATATTATACTTCTAGGGATGTGAAGAAGAGAAATGTTCAGGGGTTGGATGAGCATGAAGGCCCAAAATGGTTTGAGGAGGAGAGGGAGGAGGTGCCCTTTTATAAGAGGGGTGTGGGGCACTTTAAGAAAATCATAAAATGTTATTTTAAAATAATTTCATATTTGGTTTATAATGGATCCAAAGTTACTTATTTCGAGGCTAGGTTGTGGATGGGTCGCAATATTCTCAACCAATAGGTTTTAGACATGTTTATGTTTCCATTTTAACCTTATCATTTAGATTTAACTCTATGTTAAATAATTTAACTTTTACACAGCCTTCTTGTATTCTTACACTATATCGTTAATAAAATTACTATAAACTACCAATAGAACACCCCTAGTTTATTAATGTCATATATATTTTTATATAAGTCTTTTGACAGATCTATTTATTTTTAGGATAATTATATCAATTAATAATATAATATTTGTTTTAAAAACGTTTTTATGCCAATTTTGACACTATTTGGTATTTTGTTTTCTCTAAATTCATAACAGCATTATTACATTGAAAAAAAATCATCTAACCAGTCCTAATTTGTTATATTATCCTATAAAATTAGTTTAATTCATAAAAAGTCTCATATTTAATTTATTTGGGTATTTATAATATCAATTATGTTTATATTTCATTAATAAGGTATTTAATGCATCATCATTGTGTCATAAATAAATTAAATTATTTAATGTCTAAGAAATATAAATAAAATACCATTATGTAGGAAATATTTTTATATTTATAATTAATATTTATATTCTAATTTATCTTATGTATAACTCTATATTAAATATGTTTTAGTTATTAAACATTCATTTTAACTCTTTTAAAACTTCTTTAAATAAAATAATAATAAGGGTCCTAATATAATCCAAGTTGACCTAAAGGGTAATATTTTATTCCTAAGGTTTTTTTTGGTCGAATTAAAATTATCCAATTAAATTAGTACTTTGTGTTAGGGTAATAATAATATCATTTTTACCCTTACTAACCCTATTTATTTGTAACCGTGGTAAATAAAAGTAAAAAGTTACTCTTCACTAAAAATTATTTTTATCTTATTGATCCTCATTTTACTCCTTGATATTCACCATGTCTCTCGGATTTTCAAAATTCAAATCACAGAAGTGGTAAAATTATGTTTTATGTACAATTGAAAATGCTCCTAGGAGGTGGGTAAAAGATGGTAAAAAGTTCAATACAATTTTTATATATCTAAACTATTATAAAATGACTACAATGAATTACAATGAAAATATGTAGGTATTATGTATCTATTTTGACTTAAAATAAATTTAAATAAAATAAATGATTATTTAAATAAAAAGTCGGTTTTATATAATAAGTCAGTGTTGTCACTATTCATCAAAAATTGATTGTTTTTTAAAAAATACAAAAAATTCACCCTAGCCTAATTCTGATATTCCGAATCCAAAAATGATGTCCATTTCGAATGATAAAATTTATAAAATTTCAAAAAGTGGGTATTACTATTCATAATGGCTTGTTTATATAATATTTTAATAACATTTAGTTGTTTAGTGAAACTTATTATTGTGTACAACATGGGGTATCATGGAAGGTCATGATTGCGTGTAATTCAATCCACGTCAGGGTTCCTTGTAGTGCAAGATTCATTTTTTGTTTCATATAATAGAATCCTATCGTATTTATTTATACATTGAATATATATATATATATAATCAATGTTGCGTAGAATAATATTTATCAAACGAACATGAAATTGTGTGTAACATGATCCAAGAATAGTGTTGCATATACTGACAGCTTATACAGTGTTGCGTATAGAGTAAGATAATCTTGGTGAAGCATACAACCCAAGACATCAAATAAATTAAAAAGAATACTTTTCATAAAATCTCAGGGTGTTTCAGAAATAAAATAAAATAATATTTTAAATACCATGAAGTGAAAAAGATTAACATAATATCATATCAAAATGGTTATTATATGCACCACATAATGAAAAAAGGTTTTAACATAGTGTATATCTCACAGATGTAAATGCGAGATAAGAAAACCATACCTCAGGTTTGACTTCATTCATATGTGTTTGAACCTCATATATAATAAATATAGCATTATATATATATTTTATTTATTGAAAATAAATAATCATATATATCATTTCATATATTATTTACTTATTGTATTTTATCAATAGTTTACTAACAAAACACTATTAAAATCACAGTTTCGGGTGATAATTACTTCATTTTTCATATATGTTTAATTTGGAAATTTTTTTCCAATTTAATTTTATCATGGATACATCCTATTAAAAATTATAACCATTATATATATATTTATATAATATTAATTATATAAGTATTTATATTAATATAATAATGTTTCTATATACAAAATCAATTACATCATTTATTGAGATGAATGACCATATATTCTCATTAACGATGTTTCTAATTCTTATCATCGAATAAAATATAATGAAAATAAATATTAATTAATATTTTCATAATATATATTATTTCATATCTATAATTTATATTAGTATAATAAATTATTATTTTTATCTATGTAAAATTAAAATTAAAAACATTTCACATCACTATATGGTGGATGTAATCTACACATATGCATGAACGATGTTATTATTTCAAAGTGATTGAACGATAAAAATTTATATTTAATATGATATTTACATAAATTTAGTTACATAGTAAGTAAAACATATATTATTAACATAACCTTAATACCTTTCATGTAAATCATAATAAGAAAACATACCACATCGCATCGTGGGGAGGAAGTCAGTCATACACATGTGGGATGCAATAGTGTCCCCCACTTTATGGACTGTAAGAAGGTATATGTTATATCAAAATATCATGAGTATAATAATCAAATAAAGATCATATAAATATGTTAAATTCATTATTATTTTCATATTTTAAGGGTTTTGATGGAAAATGAATAACATGTATTCGAGAGACGATGGTCTATCGTACACACGATCCTCAGTTTTACTTCCAAATATTGATTATTCCATTAACATAATAATAAATAATTATATATTAGAAAATTATTTATTATTTTATCACATTATATGAAATTTTTATAGAGGGGTATATGAAATAAAACACATAATCATGTTTATGAATTTTACCTTTTATTTAGATGCCCTGTTTATAGTTATTCTTAAATCCATATTAGGTGGGATTAATAATTCAAATTGGAGGACAATAATATGGGTATGGAATTATGAAATGTATTTGGGTATTTATTAGACTAACCTAAGGGTTTTATAACTGTGAGTAGAAGAGGATATAGAGTGTACTTTTATAAGTGGGGGAGAGGACACACATCAGAATACTAAAAAGATGAAATGTTACCTATATTATTCTCATTCAAAAAACCAAAAAATGGGTAATTATAAAAACTTCCATATAATTGGTAGTTAATTCCTCCATTAAATTTTATTTATAATTCTTATGTCATTTAACCCTTATCTTATTAGTTTTATCCCATGGTAAACACATCTTGACCTTAACCGTGATAATTATTTTTTACTTTTTCCCTATTCTACATGGGAAAAAATTATGTTAACTATATTAGATAATATAAATTTTGATGATTAAAAAAATGGAATACATTTTTTGGAATTTAATAAAATAAATTTGCAACATTGAATTTAAAATTAAAGAACCCACATGAAAAAGGAGAGGTTTTCAAAATAGTAAATTATTATATATATATAATGTTTTAATATAATAAATCAATATAAAATTTATTAAAATGACCTCAATTTGTTAGATTTTAATATTATTGAAATAGTTTTTTTCAAAGAAATTTTAAATATAATTTATCAATGTATAGAATATAAATAAAAACTTTGTTTTAAATAATATATCATTTTTTTAATAATCATAAAAATTCAAAAAATTTATAAAATTTAACCTAAAGATAACTTTAAAATATTTTTTTAAAAATTTATATTTATTTTTCCAAATTAAACTTCTAAAGGTGTGGAATTTTATTTTAAACTATTGTTGAAAAATGGGAATAAACTTCCTTTTAAAAAATTACTATTATTCAGAAATTATTTTATACTCTTTCAAATGGTTCTTTTCCAATTTCTAATACATAGATTAAAATTTAAATTATTTTATACATTTCTAAAATATAAAATATAAATAATTAGGTATTAATATTCATGCATTCTATCTTAATGGTTATGTAATAATGGTAATGTTAAAATTGAAATATTTTAATAGAGTATCACATTTTGGTCAAACCTTGTGTTGCATCCATTGAAATCTTTCAAAAGGATATGATTTATATAAATGAAATATATCTAAAATTATATAGGTTTTATATTCTCTTAATTAAATTTCTTTTTGTGCCATATATGCTATTGAATATGATGTTCTTCTGTTAAAATTTTGTGGATTTATATTATACACTTTAAATAAATTGCATCCTCACAATATAATCGTGATCTCAATAATAATGGGTCTGAAATTTTAAAATACCCTTAATCAAATAACAAATCATAGTAAGGGTTAATAATTATTCTGGATATGATATGAACAATAGTACAAAGGTCATTTGGAATAATCACATAACTAGGTTTCAATGTAGGATAACATCAGTGGGAAATAAAGATATGGACATTGAAGAAAAATTGTAATACAAAAATAATGATGGAGGGTTGTATATGTCATTGATCACAGGAAATTGAATTATTAAAATAAATTCATCAACCATAATATAATAAATATATGACCAGGTATGGGATTATTTGATTCATCAGAAAAGAAGGTATTATGGTAACATTATTGTTTTATGTATCCTTTTACTAGAGTTGAGGACTTGTTTTACCATATAAACTGAGAACATATGAAAATATATTATCATTGTATCATTTAATTTCATAGGTTTGATTTCTTACCTTTTTAATACTTTTATAAACTAAAACATAATTTCTTTCTCTATGAAATGAATATCTAGAACACTTTTTTTATAAACAAAATCCAAAAATATTTAGAATGAAAAACTATTCTTCTTATATCAAGGTACTTTCCAAAACCAAAATGGAGAGTTAATGCTATAAAATAAGAACCATAGTTCAAATTACTCCATTACCTAAATATTTAATCTTAATACACATAAAAAATATGTCTTTCCAAATTCAAAGTCCAAAAAATTAGAATGAAGGCCACTAAATCAAAATTATATTCCCAAGAATATACAAAGTGTATTTTAATGTAAAAATTCAAATATTTGAATATAAAAATCAACATAAAACCTTAATTAAAACATTAATTATTATGAAAATAAATACGTAAATTATTGAATAAATTCCATAAATCCAAACATGCTATAAAGTCCAATGAAGATTAGATAAACATCAAATCAATGACTAAATTAAATGTTGCCAATATTATCCCACAAACATCTCTTTATCATTTTTATTTAAATTACATGCAAATATTATGGTTTTTCTTACCTCAATCATTTTTTCCAAAATATCAACTTGGCACTGAATAAATATTATTTTTTATCGGTATTGTTTATCATATTATTTCAAATCATTATGGTTCTATAGTGGTATACCTTTAAATTTTAGGATTATTATAAATACAATATCATTTATAAAATACTTCTTCAAAATACTTATTCAATAAAAATTCATGAATTTTCTTCAAATGAAATTTTTGTATCAATATCACAATCTTATCCTTGAAACCATAGCATATTTGAAGAAATATTTTCTTCAAACATGTGGAAATTGTTTTTATAGTAACCCATTTGTATATAGTTGAAGAATCAAACAATGGAATATTCCGTTATTCTCATGAAATCTTTAGTTTTTTATCCTTTCTCTCCACACTCATGGAAAACTCAAATTCACTTCAAGAATGCACTAGGGGGTTTCTTTCTACCCTTAAAAAATGTGGGGATATCATTACTTCCCTTATTATCATTATTTATCTCTTACTTTACCATCCACTTCTTCTCTTTCTTACATTGTAATCCATACATCTATCACTATTCCATATCTATCTTGATACCACATGATACAATGTCCTCATATAATGATATATTTTGGGAGACTAGTTCTCTTCGAATAAGTATATTAATATCATCAATGAAACTATTAATCATGATATATGGATTATAAATATATTCCATGTTGTGCCTTTCTAACTCGGTAATATTTTCTTCATACTTAGATAAATATTTCACATCATTATTTCTTAGAATCATGAATTTTATCTCCATATCAACATGTTGATCATGAGGGGAGTAATTATACATTAAGAGTACCATAGAATCCATCCATTACATACATGTGAGTTCTTATTCATCCATATTTACTGTAATCAGTGACCACCATTGATCGTTATCTCATATGAGACAAAAACATTCCATGACAACTTTCTCTATTTCATTACATCCAAGAGAGAGAGAGATACCTTTCATACCTAACTTATCCATTGATAATCTACAAATAAATTTGTGGTGTAATTAAATTATAGAGTTTATTGATGAATGAAGTGATATAACATTGTTTCCCACATTGAATGTTCATATTTTTATACAAAAGATAATGTTTATTTCTCATATCCTTAGTTAAATTTCCGAATATTGTTACAATTTGGTTAGCTCATCTGAATCCCCAACTCAAAATTCCCTATCCTTCCTAGGTAGGCAATCCTTACATGGGGTATATGTATTGATATGGTTCATGTTCCATTCAATATGGGTCATTTTAAAAAATGTTATACACTAGATTGTGTCCTATAATTATGAAATATATTTTATAATCCCAATAATATTAAAATATATAACATAAATTGAAAACATTATTCATGGTTCTTCCCATAATCGTAAACATGGGTTATTTTGGAATTATTCTAAATTATAAAAATATTTTCATATCATTCAAAATGGTTTGTAAATAAAATGTGAATTATCCTATAAATATACCATGGGGGTTTTAGATGGGGTGAGAAGTAAGGAATGTTATCTTGTACTAGGTAATTCTTATATCAAGATTGACATGCCATTTTTATAGTTATTACCCATATGTACAAATGTTCCATAACCATGTCCATTTTTTGTATCTAGAAAAAGGATGTATTTATTTAAAAAACCATATAATATCTACCTTTACAAAACAATAGTATTACCTTTAATACTTACCCACAATGATGTTGATAGGATTATATTCCCTAATTTAAGTTTTCATAAATATTCATCCCAAGGATTCTAATAATAATCATATTATAAAAACTATAAACATCCTAACCCTAGTAGCCTAGATTTGGGGTTACATTATTACATTGGCACATGATACAATGTATCTCATATCAAATAATCGTATTGTTTAGTATCCTTTGTAAACTAGATTCATACATGAATTTCACATTACATTTTAGAGAAAAAAATTAACATCATTTTTATCCATTACATATACCTTCATATAAATTACCATAGACCTCCTTGTATCCTAGAAAAAATAAAACATAATAAATATTTGAGAACAGATTCGTAGTAAGGCTACAGGTACAAGAGATTATATCATGGATAAATAAGAATAATCTATATGAAAAGGTAGATAAATTAAATACAAATATTTAATAAAAAAATGTTAAAAAAATTTAAGAAATAATTAATGATAAACTAAATCCACATAAATAATCACATGTGATTGAAAATTATCAATAGATATTATAACTAATTGAATAATCACATGTACATCAATTATTATTATTAAAATAAGTGAATTAATAATACTAGGTATCTAATACAGCCAAAAACCTTTCACATGAATGTTCAAATATATGGGTTGAAAATCACCTAAATTGGACAATTGGTTTACCTCACGAGACTTATTTAAGCATTAATACTCTATCTATAATTGGTCCTCAACATTCACTTGCTATATAAAAATAATTCCATATATGAATGGGATGAAACATGTTGGGACAAAGATGGATGGGGAGCGTTTTTAGAAGATGAATAAGTTTGTTTTTAAATAGTTTTGTCTTTTTCTATCAAAGGAGTTGAAGAAGAAAATAAATCATCCGACTTTGTATTTGGTGAAAATTTGACATACCATGATATTAATGAAATCAGACTAACAATGATTGAAAAGGCCCATCATATTTAGGATAAGTTAGCTAAAAAAATTATCATCAGATTCACACTGAATATGGAATGAATGGTTTGACTATAAATGGTTAAGAATTGGATTCTTTATGAATATGATATATTAACCTGATGCATTGAGGAATTATATTTCACAAAAATGATAATTATTTTATACAACTTTTCATACAACATTGATGAAATAAACGGGGATAATATTTTTTGACAATATTATTTATAATTTTCTGGAGTGAAATCATATTGAAAATCATATTCATTTGGATCAAAATATGGTCAATCATATTTTATCTGAGAGAGAAGGAAATATATTGTTGAATGATAGATAAGTTACAATACTTTCCATTATAAGTAAGGCAATGATAAATATGATCTATAACGTATTCAATGTCATGATGGAAGTCAAGATACATTCTAAATGATAATAGAAGAAGAAATTTGGTGAAAATAATGATTTCCTATCGTCAAATGACTTCATCAGATTCAAAAAAATTTATGGCTAGGATGGGATGTGAAAAATGTTAAAAATATTAGGCACTAGATTTCTGTTAGACCAAAATCCAAAATCTACAAATCATTATGGTATAAATTTTATGTGCATCAGAATTAGAAATGAGAAAGGATGTATGTTTTGAAAGGACATTGCTATCATATTCAAAAAGAAAATAATCCACTCATACGAGTTTATCATATTCAGTATATCATCGTATTCATCAATGGAATAGTTTTTTTTGAAACCAATACAATAGAAGAGAAATGTTCAAGAGAAAATGTTTTAAGAGACATCAGATTGAAGAATACCCTATTAAAAGCCATGATAAATCTTTATTGTGGATGCAATAATTAGAATAAGTGTCTTGTTTAAAGATATATTAAGAAACTATAAAAAATGGAGCTTAAAATTAAAAGATAATTGTGTTTGTTTGATGTAGAATAACGTAATGAGAAAGTTTTAGTTTTACATTTTTTATACATCATAATGAAGAATATCATAATCATAATTGTTAATTGGAGTTTGGATTTAGTTTTTACAGAAAGATGAAAAATGTCCATTTATTTATAGATCTATATTTTGTACTGAGCATCCTAATGATGGAATCAGAATTATAAAATCAGAATGAATAATTTAAATCAAACTGATGTTTGTTAATAAAGTATGAAGAAGATATGAAGTGGTGAAAAGATTCGAGTAGGATCGACAATAATGTTTAAGAATTGATGAAGACATAAATGAATCTGGAATTCAACAAAACCATTATATTCAGAGAATTTGGATGACTGAGAAGCAATTTCAGAATCCCAACAAATCCATTTTTGGGGAGAGTATAAAAGTAAGGGATTAATTTTTACTTTCTGGACCGAATAACTGCATAGAGAGGAAGAGAGAGACTCTTCACACATATAGTGATAATATGATTCTGTATTAAGTTTTTTGGAAGATGTTTTTTCTGAAAGAAGTGATAGTTGAAGAGACATCCTTGAAACATATTCATATGATCATTGTATTCAAGGGATCATCATATTCACATGACTATCTTATTTAGATTTCAATCATATAGGTTTGTATAATTAGACTAATATTATCGTATGGGGTTTCTGGAAAGAGAAATGAAGTGTTTATAATTTTCTCAAACCATATTCTAATAGGGTGATATTTTTCTTATTAAGAAATCAAACTAGTAAAAGCATACTTGAAGAATCATACTTGGGAAATTTAGTAGAGTACTATTACGATGCCCAAAAAATTTATACAATATTCTTAGTAATAAACTAAATATATGAAATTAAATAACAAAAATTTTAAAACATAATAATGAAGCACCGTAATATGTTTTTTTAAAAATACATTGAATTACATCATTTTGTCTTGAAACAAAACATGAACTATTGGATTGGTTAAATAGTGCAAAAAAATTAATATTGGATATCCTACTAATGATATTCCACACATAAGGATTCTTTTTAAGGCAATTTCATGGTGTTATATTATTTACAAGCCATACTGGGAATGTAGCTATTATTATTTAATATTGAACCTTATTAATTATTGTGTTCTTATGGATGTATTTATGAATTGTTTTAGTAGGGAAATTATCTTTAACTGGAGATGAAGGTTGTTCCATTTGATAGGGAACATAAAATAAAATGATATCATAGATTCACACCTCACAATTTAAAATATAAAATTATTTTAAGTGGAAAATTTAAATTGGTATCAGAGGTGAAGGTTCAATTCTGATATTCGTTTCTTTTGTTTTGGAGAGAAGTAGATGGAAATTTTAATTTTGAAAATAGAAAAGTAATTCCATTTTTTAATGGTATGAATTATCATATATAGAATGAAATAATATTGTTTTATCTTATATCTATTGGATATAATGTTCTTAAAGATGCAATAGATGTGTTTCCTCTTATTGATGAAAAAGTTCTTCTTAAGTATATTGTCAAAACGAATTGTGAGAATGATAAAAGGGCCAAGAATTATTTATTATCATCACATTATGAAATTGAATAATTAAGAATGAAAAGGATTTCAAAAAATAATATTATATCAGAGAAGATGAAAAACATATAATATGTAAATAAAAAGGTGAGGAAATAAATATTACAAATATAGAGTTTAAAGTAATAAGATTAGGAAATGGGTGATCCTGAATCTATTAGGGAATTCGTTCGCATTTTGAATTACATTTCAAGTACTATTTGATGTCTTGGTGAAATGTTGAAAGATTATACAATTGTTTAAATGATCATAATAATCCTTCACTAAATGTTTGATTCAAATGATTCCTCATTTGAAGATTGAGATCTTAAAGCATTTTCTCTAGATTATTTTTATCACACTATAATTTCCTATATAATTATAAGGGTGAATGTTATGAAAAAAATTTGATACTGAAATGTCTTTAAGTTCTATGAAGAAGTAAAAATCAATGATTATTATTATTGATGAAGAAAATAGTGATTCTAATTCTAAAAATGAGATATGAAAAAATCTTGTTTACATTTTAACCTTATTCTAAAAAAGTGTTAAGATTTTTATAGGAAAATACAAATGAAAACATCCCTTAAAATTATTTTATTGCAGAGTCTTTTGACACTTTTTGACTAATTTTCCAAGAATAAATAATGAGGAATATAGTAATAAAGAAGAAATAAATCCAAGAATGGTGTGAAAGATTCATCGTGGCAAGAGAAAATTATATCACATAGAGAAATATAAAAAATTATCTAAAACTAAAATGAGGAGTTTCTTTTCTTAATAGTAAAAATTATATAATAATAAAGCTAAATAAAAAAATATACCATGCATGTTGGTGAGAATACTTCCACTCCAAAAGTGAATGACAAATAATTTGGAATTATTAGTTCTAAGGAAGAAGAAACTCAATGGGATATTCATTTGAAAGAGGAGTATAAATAATTTATAAAAAGTATCTAAAGTCATGAAAAATAAAACAAGATGTTGGAAGATTAATGTTACACAACAAAAACACAGGAATTTTTTATTGAAGTGAAGAAAGTAATAAATTTTTCTGAAAATAAGATAGGTGGGAATGTTTTGTATGTTGTCAATATTGAAAATGTAAAAAATTCATTATTTTCAATATACCCTGAGTTTGATAATGTTTCTCAAACTTCTAATTCTATTAAAAAAGGAAATAATTGAATTAAAAAAAGAATTGTAATGTATAATGTATGGTTTTGTGATTTAGATAAGAAATTTAAGATGTTTTTGGAGGGGCATGCTCATAACTCCAGTCTATATGGATGTTTTAGAGAAAATTATTCTGTTTATGACTACTGTTGGTAATTTTTTTGGATTTGTATATATAGAGAAAACGTATTGTTTCAACAAAACATTTCACTGTTATTTCAAAAGTTTTGGATGAAAATGAATGAGGGGGAGTCAATATCCTCAATGAAATATGTATGAGAAGGTTTTTTTTGAAGAAACCCTGGATGGGTGGAGTAAATATTAAAAATAGATTCCAACCATTGGTAACAATTTGTGAGAGTTTTGAACAAGATAGACACCTTGAAAAAAGACATATTGTTTTGTTACTAACAAAAAAAATATTTATAATGATTCTAAAAAGTATGATATAATCAATGAAAATGATCTTATTGTTGTAAACCCTTTGAAATATATAAATAGAGAATGACCTTACATTATTGATAGGGGTATTCTTCTTATATGATATAAGGTTTTTTATTTTAAAATATAGTATATTTTATCAAAGATGGAATTGTGACATTTCGCAATGATGAATCATTAAGAATAATATTATTTTGATTATCTATCACAAAAAAATTAAAATTAAAATCCATGAAATAATTGTTTTCTGATTGGAGGAAACATAATCTATTGATTGTTTCATAATTCTGTGAAAATGTTAATAATGATAACTATAGTAAATATGGATTTCATGTGAAAAGAATGAAGAATTATAATATAGTTACAAGAGGTCATTCTAAGAAAGGAAATTTATTTCAAGTTGGGGAAATATAAAACTCTTGTTAATTATGAATGGTAGAATAAAATTAGTAATGACATAACAGGAAAGAAAAAATCAATAAGATAAACATGATTTTGTTATCCAAAATAAAAAGTGTCTAAGACATTTCTTATTTTCCCAGAGAGAGATTTTTTTTCACTATTTGTCAAAAATGAAAGATAAAAAATTCCGAATATAATAAGTTTGATATTTTTTCAAAAAAACCCCAAAACCAATCCATTTTGTTATTGTAAAGACCCGGAAATTTGAAGATATGTATTTTAAAATTCATGGAATATTATGACTCCGCAGTTTCTGACGACGCCTAATTCCAAGGCCCGGTGTGCCCAGAATCAATTTATGAAGTTATGTTCGGGTACATTGAGTAAAATTATGTGTGGTTTTTTCTATCTATTAAACGGGTGATTGGAATTTAAATACGAGGGAACCATTGAACTCGCAGTGCCGGTTTTCGTTTAAGAAGGCTTTCACCTTGACGGTGGTTGATCGGGTATGATAGTTGTTTTTTGGGTTTCATGTGGATTAATAAAATATAATAAGTAACAAATTATTTTATTTTAGTTGAACCCACACCATGTGGTAAGTTTGGTTAAAAGCTCTACATGGGAGTTGGTCATGGGACCGCCACACCCCAACATCCCATGGGAGGATAATTGGGGTGGGGACCACCCGAGTAGTGTAACCTCGAGCGAGAGGTTATGACGAGGGGTCCACACAGGGCTTAACCCCCCATTTGATGAAAGAGGAGGAAACCTCCCAACTCTCCCTCATTAATGAGGGAGAGCCTCTTTGTCTCTAACACCTCTCTTAATGAAGGAGAATAAAGCATCCACAAAACCCCCAATTAATGTAAGGGAACACCCTAGACCCTCTTTATATTTAATTATGTGGGAACCACCCATGCCTCTAACCCACTCGAAACTCCCCAATTTATCTTATGCCAACAACACTTGTAATTGTTTTCATGGAGCCACTTCTCTTTTTTTGAATTTTGAATTTCTTCCATTGTGAACATAATTAAGTGCTGCCCACTAAATTAATTCACGCCATCAGACAAAATTGATTAAAATCTATTATTTTGGCATGTTTGTTCTCTATTTAGTGGAGAGATTTGGATAATAGAATCCTCCAACGAAGAACGCAAAGACTCCAGCGACGACAGATTCATTCTCGGCTTCTTCCTCAGAACCCCTACCGGTGTGGGATTCTTCGACGACCCCTATTCCTTCCTATTCACCATCAATGGACTGACACACGATCTCGGAAGTGGAAGCGTATGGGGAACGGTGAAAACGTCATCTTCCCCCATGATGAACGAACTCCCAATGATTAAAAAGGAAGGGGTGTGTTTTAAGTTGTTTAATGCTTAATCTTATCTCATTAAATCATCTTCATGAACTAATTTCTATTGTTCTAACATGGAGGGTTCGGGCCAAATGAACATGGCATGAACCCTCCGCAAAATTTATGGTTTCAGAAACATTGATCTATGGAGAAGTAGCAGTGGCATGGAAACGTAACAATGGTGACGAAGATGGAGAAGAGAGGCTGTGCTACCTGTGGACTCTGCGAACTGCATCGCCAGCCATGTGACACCCGACCAGCCTACTCATGCATTGCCCAGTGCGCGCCCCGGCCAAAACCGCAGCCGGCCCGACTGGAAGCACCCTGCCCTCATGCCCCGCGCGCTGCCGGTGCGCCCCGCACCTGCCCGATGACCCCTATGCCCAGTACCACAGCCTGGCGCCCTCCTAGCGCATGCCCGACGCTCAGGACACCCTCCAAACGCATGCCCGGCGCCTAGGCCCCCTGCTCATCATCCCCGGTGCCCAGGCCGCCTGCCCGGTGACTTCCCAGCGCCTGTCCAATGCCCAGGCTGGCTGCCCAGCATTCCCCACACCCTTACTAGCACAACCGCAGCATTCCTATGCACTGTGCGGCCTGCTGTTGGCCTATCGGGCCAAGCCGCCTGGGCCACGCCCCTCGTGGAAGCAGCTGAACCTGCCACTGGTCTTCGGGCCAAGTAGCCCACATGGCGACTTTGGGCTGAATTGTCCACACAGTCCGCTTGGTCGGGCCCAGTGTTCTGGGTCAAATTTAGCGGGCTGACCTGCCCAACGTGCCGAGTAAGAACCAGCAAGTATGACCCTGTTGTCCTAGATTGGGTTGGGCTTAGTAGGTCCAACTGGGTCAGATTGGACCCAGGTCCACTAATGACCCATCACCTACTTTGGCCATATATTTGGCACCGAACATCAATTTGACGAACTGTCAATGGAGCTGGTAATGTATATGAGAAACAGTACCTTCAGAAATACCCCATGGGTGTTCGGGGTATAGTTGAGATATTGTCGGGTTGGTTCGTACAAGAAACCAACATGGCCTTGTGACAAAAAAGCCAATAACTCATAGATCGGGCGTCCGATTGACGTGCCATCTGTTGCATTGAGACCCCTTGGACGTGACGAACCTTTGAGATTATTCTTCATGGGAAATTGTGACAATTGTAGAATTGGCTTGTTGCTCATGGAGCAGACCCTCCTGGAGAGGAGCAAGCAGAGTACGGAGACCTAGAAGCTGGCTGAGACCTGATGACTGCTTGTCCAATTCGTTTTGGAGTGACTTGACTAGCCTAGCGGGTAGTGCTACTATGTGAGGCAGCCGAACCATGGCGAAGGAGCGCTGCTATGTGAGGAGGCAGACCCACGGTACTCGACAGGAGGAGTACCTCTGTATGCTATTAGGGGGAGCACTACTGTGTGAGGCGGCAGTCCCATGGTGGGAAGAGCTGCTGTGTGAGGCGACAGACCCACGGTACTCTATAAGAGGAGAATCTCAGCAGTATAATGTTAGTGAGTAGCACCTTGGAGTCGTGACAGGACCACTTTACTTGATAGAGGAAGAGTTCTCCAGCATTTGTGATTTTGTTAATGAAAATCCTGGTTTGAGCTGAGTCAATGACCTTTGTTTTCTCCCCATGATTGAGATGGGTTACTTGATAACATAGGTATATGTATGGGCATATATTTAAGTAATGGTTATACATTTAAATCCAACATTTTGGTTTATCCTTGTTGGATTTTGTGAGACCTTGAGGGTCTCGGGGTCCCTATTGAGTATCATTATACTCACCCCTGCACGGGTTATGCTCTCACCACGTTGTGTTGGATGCAGACGACTGACAGCGTTGACAGAGACCGAGAGCGCTAGAACTGGATGTTACCCGGAGGATGACCTTACGTCGTATCTGTACACGGTGGAGTCTGACGGATGTGGAGTGCTAAGGGGTCCATCTGTACATACCCTTCAGGTTTGAACCTTGGAAGACGATCCAGGATCTGCTTTCAACTTTCAGCTTTTTGTCCCTTTTTTAGTTGTACTTTCTTTTAGTTTTATTTGTACATTACAGTTGGTCATGTATTATGTCCCCTTATACATTCCAGCACTTATTTTGTATACAGTTTTTCTTAGTGTTTTCTTTTTCTTGTACTTTGGTTGTGTGATCACATTTTATAAAGGCAATTCCTTCCTAGTTTTTGGGAAATACGACTTTGGAGATAGTTTGTAGCCCCTGGCCTATAGAAGGCCGGCATGGGGTAGTCACAATATGGGCCCCGAGGGATGGGTCATGACAAATTTTTTCTGAGGACGTTGGTTCTACCACAAAACATATGACTATGATATTTTATTTTCTGTGAAGAAATAGTGTTAAGGGTACTATGTGTGGTTTTCAGTTCCGGGAGTCCAGTGTTGGGGCAGGTGACTGACTTATCAATACACCAAGACCCTGACTTTTGATTTCCAACTTAGTGCACGAAAACACCGATTACATGTTTGTTTTCAAAAGTTTTCATTATGTCAGCTCAAACCATGACAACACACCAGGTATAGTGTTTTGATCATGTCACATCTGTTTATTTCTATATGCGTCCCCATGGATGAACAGCAAGAGCCCCAAGAGCTGTACATACTGACAACCCACCAAGCGATGAGGCTTCAATACAGGGCCCTCTTCTAGCAGAGGCATCTGCGACAATACTTCCCTTTGGGCCACTGATTCCTCCATCCACAACAACCGAGGATGCACGCCACCTGAGCGCATTTCATGAGTTCCAGCACCAGAGGCCACCCAAGTTCTGGGGAGAGATGGACCCACAGGCAGTTAAGGATTGGATGGAGGCTGTAGTGATTGTATTCAGGCTACTAGGGACACCATTAGACATTATGTTAATCCTTTCTTCCAGCATCCATCATGAAGCAGCAAGCAGATGGTGGAGCCTGATGATACAGGTCCACGACAAGGCGACACTACTATGTGAAGAATTTGAGAGCCTGTTCCAGGAGGAATATGTACTATCCAATCTTCAAGTGGGGCAGATACAAGATCTAATGCATATATATTAGTGTAGCATGATGGTGGCACAGAACTCAGCGAGGTTCACCTACCTCTCATGCTACTCCACTAATATGGTACGAGACCCATTTTTCGAGTCCCAGACCTTTGAGCCGGGAATCATGTGAGAGATAAAAGATTAATTTATCTCTCACAGCATCTTTATGTAGACGAGGGTGTTGGATCGAGCCTTCAAAGTGGAGAGTTTCCTTTCTTAGCAGTCTCCAGCAGCGAGACCCACCACTAGAAGACTTGCGGCAGAGTCTTCTACTGCTCGAAGTAGACAGATGGCATAGAGTTCGAAGAGGACCAAACATATAGGTGGTCAACTACAAGACTCATGATTGGTAGTGCGGGGCACACAGAGTGGAGACAGAGCCAGACCTATCAGACAGTGTTACTCATGCGACGGATAGGGTCACATGGCTCGTGACTGCCCGACATGCTGCATGGACGATCAGTAGTCAGTTGAGGGAACTCCTATGCAGAGGAAGAGGTTCGATCGAGACTGTCCGCTGGGCGAAGGCGGACGTGGAGGGGGAGCTGTTCATGGATCTAGTGGTGGATGATGCTTCGAGGTGTTGCAACCACCACCACTTGGAGATCCACCCCAACTGCAAAGAGAAGATGGAAAGGGGAGAGCACAACTTCAGGAAGCTAAAGCATATGACCATAGAGCTCTGGAAGCATGTGGAAAAGAGAGGGACTAGTTCCAGTCACAGGGGCCTCTGTTCATGATGGTTCTAGCTTCATTGATGTTGTTGATTGTTGTTACATTGTGTCATTGTAGATTGTGAGGCAGTAATAAAAGTCACTTATCCTAGTGTCGTTTGCTTCCCTGCCTTTTTGTGTGGTTAATACTAAGAGGTTTTGGTTAAAACAATTGAATTGACCCTCACATTCGAGTTTACTACTGGAGGAGATCCAGTGACCACACACTGATGCCAACAGTGTGACTCAGCCCTTGGGGGTGAGAGTAACGGTTGGATCTCTTGGTAGTAGTGTTGAGGCGTTACGACATCGTCCATGTCATGAATTAGTACCGTTCATGTTAGGATTGACTCTATTATGAAAAGGATGTGGTTCATCAAGGTGATGAGACAAGATTTATTCTATAGGAAAAGGAGAAATCATAGAAGATTTTGTAGAACGTAGATGAAGAAGGGTGTAGTCGAGTTCTTTACAATTCGCTAGTCTCACCCATAGTTCGTTGGGAGAATGTTTTACCATGTACTCTTATCACATGAGTCTCACGTATATCTTCACTCATAAGGACCTTGTCACGACCAGTCCCAATGTGTCCTGAGCCACAACTCCCCAATCCCGCCTCCAATAGGCCAGTGGCTGGTGACTAGCACCGAGTAGGCATGCTACTAACATGGGAGGCATTGCCTATAAACTTTCACACACACACACACACACACATCTCCAACCCCAAAAAGCTGAAAAGTAAAAACTACTAAGAATGGAATGGATGTATGCATACACTAAATCCCAACCAATAGAGTTTGACAGGAAAGTAAAGTAAATCAAGTGTAAAACCCTGGGCCAAAAGTACAAGCCCACCAAAATGAAAGTCTGTAACAAAGTCCAACCTGTAAGAAAGGTGCTGGGACTATAGTCTGTAGCCGTAGGAACACACCTCGGCCTGTCTGATCTCACTGAGTACCGTCTGATCCTGGACAACCTAGAATCCTATCAAAGGCTCGCTCATCTGCATAAGACACGACACGTGCGGGAAAAGCCTATGCAGGGGCGAGTATAACAATACCCAGTAGGACACCCTGAAACCACAAAGGAAATACAACAAGGGAAACAACCACAAAAGGAAAGATACAGTAAGCTCCCCATAGTATATTTATAAATAACATACCATAAGAATATCCAGATATACTCATGCTCAATCGACTATCGTGAATACCACCACTAGGATCTAGCTCGAAGATTCCACTAGCATGAAACTGGGAGAACACACTCCTAGGTCTTAAGAGAGAGGTACAAAGTACTCATTCCGGGAGAACACAATCCACAAGTACCTTGATAACATGATTCTCAGACGAGGATCACAACCAAGTCATGGGTTGATTCTGACAACTCAGTCTGAGCTAATCCTCTAAGTAGAGGATCGGCGCCTGGGTAAAGTTGGTCACGTTGATACCAAGAACTCTACCTAGGGTTCCAGGAACGAATAGACGAAACACAACTAATTCTCACAAAGGGGATTCTAGTAACTCTATTAAGGATGTTTTTCGGAAGGAATCATACTCCTGGGTAAAGGAAAAGATACCAGAACCTTCAGGAAAATGACCAAGGGTACGAACCCTAAGAGAACTAGTCTAAGTCACAGAAGACAAGTGGCTCAAGTCAACCAGAAAAGGTTACGCAGTGTGTAGTATGGTAACATGTCGTGTTCCTTGACCCTGGGTACTGCTAGTGCAAATGGCCCGTGTCATTCGTTCAAGCCGTTTAAAACCAAACCACACGGCGTGTAAGAAAAGGTACACGCCGTGTTCCTTGACCCCTGGTACTACTTGTGTAACTGGCCCGTGTCATTCGGCTTGTCTCATAGAAAGAAACTACATGGAATTTAGAAGAATCACATTCCATGTCCGAGCACCTGGGCTCGCTTTGTGTACTCTGGCTATGTGCCCTTACACGGCCTCTGTCCATGTCCGTGTCGCCTTCCTGTGTACCAGTACACGGGGTATCCCGTGTATTTGGCCGGGTCTGGCCAGGGAAGGGTATACACTGTGTGTCCTTGGCCGTGTACCCTGCCCATGTTTGTGTACTCTTGGAGTGCATGCCATGAAATCCTTCCGACGAACACACGTTGTGTAGCCTATACTACAAGGAGTGTAGTCGGGAAAATTCTAGAATCATCGTCTTCCGCTGCGCGCTTCAGGTAATCCTCTGGATCTTTATCCAACCGCCCGATCATCACGAAACTCTGGATTTGGGGTTTTCCTTCCCCTAAAAAACTGATTCTGTCAGTTTCAAGCTTCCGATCGACCCTGAAAACTCATACCGATTAATCCGCACAAAAACGCTCGATGAACGAGATCTTCCGAACCACATCAATTCATCTGCCACCGTGGTCGTCGCACCTCTATTAGGTCACCTTGACATTGTTTATCTGATCTCAGATCATTGCGTCAAAAAACGAATGCGCAATGATTGATTTCCTCCAAGAATGCGTATAACTCAATGAAGAAAGTGATGGGGAAAAATAAGAATCAACAAGAGGGTCGAACCTCGATCGTTGTTCGTGACGATTTGGGCTTTCCGCCATTAGATTGAAAACCAAAAAATTCTCATGTATAAAAGCCTAAAATCCCCACATGAACCCGCCTCGCACGAACGATCGACCTGAAGGCTAATTTGTTCATGTATTAGTCCATGTTCATCGTGGAGATCAAAAACGGGGAAGGAAAAATCAATACAAACATCGTACTTGGATTTCATGGCATTCGTCGGCAATGATCTGGTCGATGCGTCATCGTCACCGTTTTGGGAGGTTTCCTCCAGAGCCTCCAGAGCTGCCAAGGGTTTCAGGGTTATGGAAATTGTAACCCTGATCCCCTGTGAAATATCCATTTAAAAATATAAGGTATTTCACTGTAACAAAGATTTGAATAAAATATTTTAATAAAATATTTTATTACGGTTGCGTCCAAAAAACCAGATTTTACTACCGACCTGCGCCAGCCGATGTTAGGTCTTTCCTAAGGTAAAAACACTATTATGAAAACAATGGTGCCCTCAGATTTCTGATCCGAGCATCCATTCATGAGTTATTCAAATTTTTAAGGAAAACCAGACGTGTGTGTTTATTTAATTATTAAATTAAATTCAATCATTTGTTCCGTGCTCACCGGGCCTCGGAACTGCACGCCGCCTCAGAGCCCGATCTCGAATTAATTCCCATATATTATTACCATAATACATGGAAAAATCAGGGACAATACATGAAACCAAATTTAGGGCTTTTACATCCCTGAAAAGCCAAAACAAAGGCTACTCAAAAAGATGTGGGTACTGCTGGCGAATTTGTGCATCCTGCTTCCACATGGTCTCCTGGAGATTCTCATGTGGCCACCGGACACACAACAAGGGAATAGCTCTCCCATGAAGGATCATCTCCTGTCGATACTCGATCTCCCCTGCGTACTCAGCAAAGGTCGCTCCATCATCGATGTCCAGCTCAGCCCAGTCGATAACGTGCTATGGATCATGCACGTACATCCATAGCTGTGATGCATGGAAGACATTTTGTACCCTTTCCATATAAGGAGGTAGAGAAAAGCGATAATCCACCTAGGCAAATCTACTCAGAATCTTAAAAGGTCCAAAAAACCTCGGAGATAGCTTGCCACCTCTACCAAATCTCCAAAATCCCCGTTGAGGTGAGACCCAAAGGAACAAATAGTCTCTCTCCTCGAACTCCATGGGTCTCCACCTCCTGTTGGCATATGACTTCTGCCAACTCTGTGCAGTCTTCATCCACTCTTGGATGAATTGAACCTTATATGTAGTAGTTCTCACCATCTCTTGGACCATGAGTGCTGACTCTCCCGGGTTAGTCCAGCAAAGTGGAGACCTGCAGGGTCGCCTGTACATAGCCTCGAATGGTGACATACCAATAGTGGAATGATAACTGTTGTTATAAGAAAATTACACCAGTGGTAGATGATCCTCCCATCTATGACTGATGTCAAGTATGCATGCTCAAAGCATATCCTCCAGGACATGGATGGTCCACTCTGTCTAACCATCAGTATGGGGATGAAACGCTGTGCTCAAGAGTAACTGATTTCCAAAAGCTTCTTGTAATCCCTTCCAGAACAAAGATGTGAAAAGAGCATCACGATATGAGACAATCGTGGATGGAACTCAATGATGTCAGAATATGTCATGTACATAGAGGCGTCCCAATATCTCCACTGAACTCTGCTCCCGTATGGCTAGGAAGTGGGCCGACTTGGTGAGTCGATCAACGATCAGCCAGATAGCATCGTGTCCCCAAGACGTATGTGGTAAACCCGTCACGAAGTCCATGGATATCACATCCCACTTCCACTCTGGCACCTCAAGGGGCTGAGTGAAACCCGCTGGCACCTGGTGCTCAGCCTTTACATGCTGACATGTAAGGCACCATGAAACAATCTCTGTCACATACTTCTTCATTCCTGTCCACCAGAACTGCCATCGGAGGTCCTGATACTTCTTTTCCACGCCTGGATGCACTGCCAAAGGATATGTATGGAACTCCATTAGAACCTCATCCCAAAACATCATTGGTACTACTGTGCACCATCTGAAAAGAACAACGTGCTCCACACCTTCTCAAAATCCATCAGACGCAACACTTTTGGATATCTGAGCACGTAGAGTCTCACAGCTAGCATCCCCGCGTTGTTCTTCTCTGACTCTCTATAAGAGTGGAGGGGTAAAAACCATCGACTGAAGGTAAGATCCCTCATCTCCATACACGTAGGATATCTGAAAGGAGGCCAACTGCCTCTTTGCCTCATCCAGCATCAGTGAACATGATTTCCTACTAAGAGCATATGCCACCACGTTCCCCTTCCCAGGAGTATAAACGATCTCAAAGTCATAATCCTTAAGAAACTCAAGCCATCGCCACTGTCTCAAATTCAGATCCTTTTGAGAAAAGATATATCTGAGACTCTTGTGATCTGAGTAGACAGTAAACCACTCACCCGTTAGGTAGTGTCGCCACATCTTTAATGCGAAGACTACCGCTTCCAACACAAGATCATGGGTCACGAAGTTCTGCTCATGTGTCCTCAACTGACGTGAGCCATAGGCAATCACTGATCACCTCTGCATCAGGACACAACCAAGACCGGTTCCTGATGCGTCGCAGAACACTACGTACTCTACGCCCTCCTTCGATAATCTCAAGATCGGGGCGCTCGTCAAACTCTGTCTCAACTGCACCTGCTCGCGTCTCTCGGTCCACACGAATGGTTTCCCCTTTCGGTTCAAAGCTGTCATGGGTGCTGCAATCTTTGAGAAATAAAGAATGAATCTCCGATATTAGACTTCCAACCCAAGGAAACTCCGCACCTCTATCACGCTCCGGGGTGGCTCCCATGCATCACTACCTCCACCTTGGCTGGGTCAACTGTTACACCATCTGCCGAGATAAAGTGTCCCAGAAAGTGGACCTCTTTTAACCAGAATTGACACTTCGAGAGTTTCCCATACAACTGGTGCTCTAGGAGTGTGTCTAGAACCATCGTTAGGTGTCTCTCATGCTCCTCCTCAGACGCAGAGTACATAAGGATATCATTGATGAAGACCACTACAAACTTGTCTAAATAGGGCTGAATGATCCGGTTTATTAGCCCCATGGACACCACCGGTGAGTTTGTCATGACAAAGGGCATCACTATGTACTCATAGTGACCGTAGAGACATCTGAAAGCCATCTTTGGTATATCCTCCTTTCGTACTCGCAACTGGTGATAGCTTGATCGTAGATCAACCTTCAAGAACCGTCGTGCCCCTCTCAACTGGACGAAGAGGTCATCAATCCTCGGTACGGGATACCAGTTATTAATGGTCACCTGATTAAATTTCCGGTAATCCAGACATAGCCTCAATCTCATGTCTGCCTTCTAAGAAAACAACACAGGGGCAACCCAGGGTGAAATGCTGGGTCTCGCAAAGCCCTTCTTCTATAAGTCGTCCAGCTGCACCCTCATCTTACAAATATTTGTAGGAGCCATCTGATATGCTGATGCTGATATCAGTGTCTTCTTGGGTTGCAACTCAATGCAGAAATATGTCTCCCTATGGGGAGGTATCCCAGGGACATCCTCCAAGAAGACGTCCTCATATTCAACAACTACTGCTGGAAACTGGAAACTCGTAACATCTCCTACACCAAGGGTTGGGCTAGCCAACTGTTGTGAAATCGGTTGTGCCCCCCAATGCATGAGTCCATCCTGCACTGCCTGGGTCTCACTCTCACTGACAAAAGAGAACCTCATTCCATCACTACGGACACACCACACCCTTAACCTAAAATAGTCTATCTAGTCATGAACTGTGGATAGCCAATTAATACAAAGAATGACATCGTAAGGCCTCGACGCTACCACAATGAGGTTCCAACCGAAAGTCTCACCTCCAAGGGTCATGTCACACTGTCTACAGAGATGTGTGATCTCTGAATCTTCTTCAGTCAGTGTTTCTAATCGTAATGGTCGAGTCAACGGCTCAACTGGAATCTCAAGGTCTCGAACAATATAAGAATCCAAAAAGGAATGACTATAACATGTGTCTATTAATACTGCATCCAAGGAAGAAAAGGCATAGATAGTACCTCTAATCATTCCGGGAGTACCTGGGTCGTAAGCCTCTACCGCCTACAGTTGATCCTGCCTCTTTCCACCAGCTCCCTGAGCCTGGGGTGG